>JAYESD010000001.1:165905556-167196084 GCA_036927565.1 Tuctoria greenei
GAGGAGCGGGATGGACAGGAGGCGGAGGGCAGAAGGACTGGAGAAGGATGCGAGGAGGGAATGGAGAGAATCATCGCCGTGGGCAGCGGTCGAAGCCAGCGGCGGCCGTGGTGAGAGCGCCGCGGCGGCGGACATGAATGAACTCGATGTAATGGATGGGTCGTCACCTTTCATTTTCGACATTTTACTTTAAGATTTAAACATCGAATGAACTTCTAATTAACAGTTGCGCAATATTAGTTTATTCATTTAAAATTTAATGGTAGTGTATTTCAGATTGTCATTTTATTTTTTATCTAAATCAAATATACTATAAGACAAATTTGAAGTAAGTAGATTTTGTCAGTTTTTACTTATGGTTATGGCTATCATTTTTTTTACAGGATGGCTAAGGATCGTCTGACTGCTCTTTAGAGTCAACTCGTCCAAATTTAACACCCAAGCGAGAGATCGGTCCTCCCATTCTTCCAGCGAGCTTGATGTTTATTCTTTGGTTCACAACTTTACTTTGAGACACTGAATTAGAATTTTCAGGATATGTTATCCTTTTCAGAAATAAATCAGGTTCAGTTTTCTTCACATCACCATCTTCAGAAATTGAACTTTTTTATAGTTTTTTTTAAATTATGTATGCAACATGAGATGGAGATATGACTTTTATAGTTTTTTTCAGTTTTCTCAAAAAAATAATTTAATTTTCAGAATCACTTGTCTTTTTGGGAAACAGAATAGGTCCTGTTAAGTTTAAGTTTTCCTCACACCACCATCTATTCACAACACCACACGTCAGCCAAGTGTCGGAGTGTATTTTCACTCACTCAAGCTAGAATTACTGGCAAACTGCCTTATTGGGTTAGCGGTGCATCGGTGCTGGGCCTCGATTCAAGATGGGCTGGGGGCTGGGGCGCTCGACGACTGAGGCGCCACAATCTGTGTGCCAAATTGGATATTAGATACACTTCGGATATTAATCGGACATATCCGACTTAATATGGATATTCGCTCATTCGGAAGGATATTAACCTGTACCGTTTTCGAACTAGAATATACGACATCCGATTCATATCTGACTAAGATTCGACTAAAATGGATATAGATTGAACACTTTTCGGATACGACACCAGACGCAAATATCCTATTCATTTTCATCACGCTGCGGGCAGCATGGATGGGATGAGCGCGCGGAATGAACCAAATCCACGGGTGGTGCATGTTAAGCCATCCGCAGTGGTATGCTGCAAAGCATACTAGAAAGCATACTGGAAACTTTTTTGTGAGTGCACATACTGAAAGTATAGAATATATAGAGTATGGTTTAGAAGATAGAGTATGCTTTAGAGGTTGCTAGTGCGGATGGTATTACATGGAGATACCTGCCCCGACAGTGGCCCAACGGCCCATTACATCTACGTCTGTAAGGATCGAATGCCCAAGAGAGAGGTGAATTGGGCTTCTTTTCAAAAATTAAAGCAATAAAATTTAATTACTAAAAGCCCAATTCCCTATGCAAACAACCTATGCATTCAAGTGAATAATAATTTTGCGGTATAAGAAATGCATAAGTGTAAGAGGAGAGGAAGAAAGCGCAAACTTCCGAGGAGACACGAGGACACGAAGATTTATCCCGTGGTTCGGCAAGATCGTCAAGATCCTCCTACATCCACGTTGTGGCACCCACCAAAGGGTATAGCCACTCCCAAGTCACCAAGACCAGGGATCTTCACTATACTTCTCTATTTGACAACCTCGGCAAGGTGGAGCTCAAGCCTTGTACAAGTTGGATCCTTCGGACTTCCACAATCGTCTTGGCAAGCTCCGGAAGGTTCTCTCCAGTACAATCACCAAGGGACACTCCCTTACAGCTCTCATTATACTAGAGACTCCAATCACCAAGAATAGAAGCACACAAGCACTATCTCTAGCAAGTTCTAGCCTATCTCTTGGTGTGTGAGTGGTGTAGATGATGTAGAAGTGTTAGCTCAACGTCTTGAATGCTTGAGAATGTGTAGAGTAGCTCTGGTTGTTAAGACTTTGTCGAATAGACTGGTTGAAGGGGTATAAATAGCCAGCCTCCACGAAATAGCCGTTGGAAAAGTAGGCTAACATCATTGTTCTGCGAACACCGGATGATCCGATGCTCCCCCTTCAGTTATCATCGATCAAATCCAAATTAGTTGATGTCACTGTGTCAGATATGACAGTTGTTAGACCGATGTTACACTTGCTTTCTCATCGGATGATCCGGTGGCACTTCATCCAGAATTGGTTCAGAATTGATGCTTATTGGAGTGATTGACCGATGTTTTTATAGGTGTACATCGGATGGTTTGGTGGTACACTTGGTCCAAAGAGATTGCTTACTGTACTGATGGACCGTGTAACATGCCCTTTATCATCGGATGATCCGGTGAGTACTTAGTTCTGAGGTCTTCTTCTTCTGCTGAACCAACTCGACCGATGTGTTGTTTTATGGAAACATCGGTTGATCCGGTGAGTTGATTTTGTTTGCTTCGAGTTGTTCTAAGTGATTCTTTTGGAATTTGCTCGATTAACTTCTTAGGCATTGGTTGGAAATGTTCTTCTGATGATTATCAAGCATTGAGTGATGTCAATTTTGGTTGAATAATTTTCACATATGAGCTTTTACTTCTAATCTTCATAAACATTGATTGATCTCATAGAATGATCGTTTAGGGGTCTCCAATTATATCCAATAAGCAGTAGATGATATTCATATAGATTTCATTTGAGTGTGATGAGTGATATGGGAGACCTTGTATCCACAAATTCATTAGTAAAATCCAATGGTTGTCATTAATCACCGAAACCATACCTCATGGGGGCCTAGATGCTTTCAATCTCCCCCTTTTTGGTGATTGATGACAACACCACAAGTAAAGCATAATAGTAATGAATTTGAGAATACGATACTCAAAAGAATATGCAATAAGTACAAAGGTTAGCACACTTAAATTTGAAGGCTCAAAAACGATCAATAACTCGAAAGCTCAATCGATCAATAACTCAAGAGAATAAGTGGCACACGAATACTCAATAAATAGCAGAAAAGTAGCAAATCTCCAAATTACAAGAGAACTCCCAAAAAGATATACTCCCCCTACAGCTAGGACTCCCCCTGAGACTAAGCTATCCTCCCCCTGACTCTTCTCCCCCTTTGGCATCAAGACACCAAAAAGGAAGCCGAGTGCCTAAGGACCCTGAGCGCTCGGGGCGATTACGAACTGGTCATCGTCGGGGGTGCTGTCGTCGGAGCTACTGCCTGCTGCTGCCGATGCTGGAGTAGCGGTGACGGGAGCTGTAGGAGCTGCTATCGGTGCCTGCTAAGTCTGAACTGCTGGCAACGGGGCACTGACAATGGACACTGGCGTCTGCTGGAAAAGCGTCGTAGACGGCAAGGGAGAGTGGATAGGAGCGCCTGGAGCTAGCAGAGGGGACATGCTGATCGACGGGATTGGCGTAGTCAGCACTGGCGCTGAAGCTGGTGCCAGGACAGAGGGACCTGGAGCAAGGCCTGGAAGCTGCGATAGGAGGGCAATATCGGTCTGAGTGTAGAGGTTGGTGATCAACCCCAGGATGCCCATCATCGCCTGCTACGTCTGTTGCTACTGGTCGAGAGAGCGCTGGTGCATCTGATCAATCAGCCCAGTCAGCCTGTCAGTATCCTCTCGCCTCTCGCGGGCGATCTATCGCTGCATCTCCTGCTGCTGCTGCTGGAGCTCCAAGAGACGTGCAGCCTACTCAGCTCAGGCCTGCTCAGCTTCAAGCCGGTCCAGGTGCTGCTGCTCAACCATCTGCTGAAGAAGGGAGGTAAGCTCAGATGGCTGAGAGACTTGTGCCTCTGACACGGGAGGTGGAGTAGGAGGGGGCACAGTCGAGCCTCCAGCCTCCGCGTCGTGCTGCCTGGGTGAAGGAGGAGGTGGGAAGTACTCCTCGACACTGTCGTTGGTGTCACTCTCGGACCAAATATGTTGTAGGTCCTCACCCTGAGCCTCTGCCTGTGCTAGTATCTCGTCTTCCTTCTCTAGGTCTGACCAGTCTTCCTCTGAGAGACGGGCACGGACCTGACGCTCAACTGGACAGCCAAGGCGGCGGTCTCCAGGAGCTGGAGCACGGTAGTGTCCGAACCGTGTGACGCTCTCGTCGGTGAGACTGTCACGCACGGCGGACCCCTCTAGAGCTACCATGAAGAGCAAGTAGCTGATCCAGTGACCAAACACAAGCTGCCTCATCATCCCGACTCCATCAATGATTACGTCCTCCATCTCACAGATGAGAATGTCCACAATGTCGAACTTCATCCCATTCATGACATAGAATAGGAGAGTCTGCTGCAAGCTGGTGAACCCCTCAAGGTATCCGAACCTCGGCAAGAGTGTGCGACGCAAGGCAAGATGCACAGTGCGCGCAGCTGGAGTGAGTAGTGTCGGTACCCTCGGCTGGTCTGGAGAGAAAGGCTGAGAAAGCAGTGAGCATATCTCCTCAAGTGGTGGTGCCACTCCTCTAGTGAGCGGCCTCCTCGGTGGGTCAGCCTGTCCATACACCCTCTCGTGCAAGCAAGTGTCATGGAGATCCACTCCTAGCAGATGTCCCAACATCTGCCTGGTCAAGTGATGATGCTGGCCCATGAACATGAAATCAATAGATCTGCGGCCCTCAGAGACGTAAAGTGTGGCATAGAATACTCGTACCCAATCCTCCACGTAGGCACTCCTCTCGTAAGACATTAGCTCCACTAGCCCTCTATACCTCTCAAAGTAAGGGTGTATCTCTGTCTCGGCTGCAAGTGCAAGCTGATCCCAATCTAGGAAATTGTGTTGGAAGAGCTTATGGCCCTGACGACTGTAAGTCTCATACAGTGACGCCTGTGTCAAGGTCCAAAAGCGGCTGTCCACAAGTGCCTCTCTGGGTTGTGGGAACCACTCCTCAAGCAGAATACTCCATCTGAGCTTCCTGAGCTGCTTGGCCTTCATCTTCCGGTAATCGGTCAGGCGGACACCCTCAGCGAAACGGACGTTGGTGTCCATCTCATAGACGGCTCTCTGGGCCGCCCTGTCCTCTCGAAGGTCAGCTGTTGACGGTCTCGGTCTTGGGGCTGCAGCTGGGTGACCCCCGCGGGTCCTGGCTGAGCGCCGGCGAACAAGCGGCACTTCGGGCTCCTCTTCTTCCTTGGACTCCTCTCGCACGGGAGGCTGCCTCTGACGCGCCTCGCGGATCCTCAACGATCCTCCTCGGCCACGCTCTCACTCCTCAGCAGCGTGAGCAGCCATTAGGGCTTTATTCGCCTCCTTCGACAACTTCTGCTTTTTGGCGGCCGGCTCCTCAATAGCCTTGCCCTTTCCCTTCTTGTCACGACCCATGACGATGACGAAGACGGGGTCGCAGGTCACGAGCTCGGCGGACGGGACGGCGACACAAAGATTGTCGCGGCCGGGAAACCTTAGCGGCGAAGATGAATTGCGGCAGTTGCGAAGGGCGGTGGCAGTGAGAGGGCGGCGGCAGTGGTGCGTGGGCGGACGGCGGCGGCGCTGCGTGGGCGGAGTCAGCGTGTGGCGGCGGCCGGAGTGGCGGCAGCGGCGGCGGCCGGAGGCGGCGGCGGCTCGGAGGGCGGCGACGGCCGGAGGACGGCGGCGGCAGGGCGCGGGAGCGGCGGCGGCGGAGGTGAGGCGTCGAGCGGCGGAGTCAGGGAGAGAGAAAAAGAGGTGGAACGGCGCGCTAAATAGGTGGGGCCCAAACCCTAGCTCAGATTTTAACACCGGATGAACCGACGTTAGATGAGTGCTGCATCGGTCGAATGGTACAGTAAGGGTATTCCAGAGGCACCATTGACACTGGATGGTCCAACGTGGAGAGGATTTGCATCGGTGGAATTAAGCACAACTCCAGAAATGTGAACATCGGATGCACCGATGTCTCTCGGAATGAACTCGTCGGTTGATTTGTCTTACTGACTGAACTGACCCTTGGCATTTGAACACATACTGATCCGATGAGCATCTGGCCTATGCATCGGATAATCCGATGACTACAAAACAGCAACATCCCATATGTGTCCTTTGACTTAAACACACAACGAGAAATACAAGTCTTAGGACTTTTTGGGCAACCCCTTACCCCTCAAAAATACTAATTGTCAATAACTTGGCTAAGCCCTAAAGCAAATAGAACACCGAAGAAAATAAGGAATAAATCCAAATAAAATGTAAGGCCTATGCTTTGTGAGCTAGAGGATGAAAACTTATATCTCTTTAAAGCATGTTCCTTTAGGCATTAACGCACCTAACATTTTGTTCATTCCACATCATATGAGTTGAGATATTGCATTTCAAGCAAGTCTCTTTCTCATGAAGTGGGTTCCCCTTTGTGACAATCTACCGTATGCAATGCCAAACAGTTTATAATGCAAGAAATTAAATGTGAGTGCAAGTCTATATGGAAGGCATCATGCAAGACATAAATTAAATCTATCTTGCCAAATTTGAACCTTTCAAAGGCTTCTTCGGGGAGAGCCACTCTCCAAGTCTTGGGGAAACCCAAAAGAACCTCCATCCCAAGCTAACCCTTGCTCACCCATATCCTTTGAAAGTTAGACAAGACCTATATGAGATGCATTCTTACATGATCATGGCAACTTACATGACGTTCAATGCATATAGCACATTTAATTCACTTCTTAGTCTAGAAAAAGTTTTCTCATCAAGTGGTTTAGTGAAGATATCCGCCAATTGTTCTTCGGACCTAACACCTCGCAAGGAGATGTCCCCCTTAGCTTCATGGTCCCTTAAGAAATGATGGCGAATATCAATGTGCTTAGTGCGTGAGTGTTGAACGGGGTTTTTAGCTATCTTAACCGCACTTTCATTGTCACAAAGGAGAGGCACACAACCAAGTTTAATACCAAAGTACAAAAGGGTTTGCTTCATATAAAGAATTTGGGCACAACATGCACCGGCCGCAATATATTCTGCTTCCACCATGGACAAGGCAACGGAATTTTGCTTCTTGCTTGACCAAGATACTAGGGAACGCCCAAGCAAGTGGCACCCACCGGAGGTACTCTTGCGATCCACACGGCATCTGGCAAAGTCCGAATCTGAGTAACCCAAGAGATGGAATTTTGCACCTTTAGGGTACCACAGGCCTACACTAGGGGTATGTTTGAGATACCGAAGTATCCTAAAGACCGCCTTCTGATGCGATTCTTTAGGTGCTGCTTGAAAGCGATCACACAAGCATACACTAAACATGATATCGGCCTAGATGCGGTAAGATAAAGCAATGAGCCAATCATAGAACGGTAATTAGATTGGTCAATAGGTTTACCGTCCTTATCCGCGTCGAGACGACAATTTGTTGCCATTGGAGTACTCCTTGAGCTACAATCTCCCATCTCAAATTTCTTCAAGAGGTCCTTGGTATACTTTTCTTGATAGATGAAGGTCCCCTCTCAAAGTTGCTTGATTTGAAATCCAAGGAATAAGTTGAGCTCTCCAATCATCGACATCTCGAATTCCCTAGACATCATTTTGCCAAACTCATGGCTAAGAGCTTCGTTAGTTGAACCAAAAATAATATCATCGACATAAATTTGACAGATGAATAATTCTCCATCGATGTCTTTGGTGAAGAGTGTAGTGTCCACCCTCCCGATTTTGAATCCTTGCATGATCAAGAGATCTCGTAGTCGTTCATACCACACCCTAGGTGCTTGCTTGAGCCCGTAGAGTGCCTTGTGCAACCTAAACACATGATTAGGATTCCTCAGATCTTCAAACCCGGGAGGTTGTTCAACATATACAAGCTCGTTAATATAACCATTAAGAAAGGCATTTTTCACATCCATTTGATAAAGCTTTATGTTATGATGTGATGCAAAGGCAAGAAGTATACGGATGGCTTCTAGTCGGGCGACCGTAGCAAATGTCTCCCCAAAGTCTAGTCCTTCAACTTGAGAGAAACCCTTGGCCACAAGTCTTGCCTTGTTGCGGACCACAACACCGTTCTCATCTTGTTTGTTGTGGTACACCCACTTTGTTCCGATGACGTTCTTGTCCTTTGGTCGCTCCTCCAACACCCAAACTTCATTGCAGATGAAGTTGTTGAGTTCTTCTTGCATGGCCATCACCCAGTTTGGATCTTGGAGTGCATCCTCAATGTGAGTGGGTTCTACACATGAAACAAACGAGTAGTGCTCACAAAACGTAGCGAAATGGCGAGAACGTGTACTTACTCCCCTTGACGGACTTTCGATGATTTGGTCAATCGGATGCGCCTTGGAGATGTGTCCATGCCTCATGAGTAGTTGTGAAGCACTTGGCGGTGGTGATGCATGTTGCTCTTCTTGTGGTTGAACTTCATCATGGTCTAGTTCTTCTTCTTGATGTTGTGTGACTTGTGAATCTTGTGTCGGCAATGGATCATCTTTCTCTTCTTCGTCAACTTGAGGGGCCATAGATGTGTTGATGTTGGAACTTGAAGCTCCCCCTTGATCATGGCTCTCCTCAACTTTCGGCTTGATATCACCAATGGTCATGTTCTTCATAGCTTCTCATAGAGGCTCGTCATCTAATTCATCATGACCAAAACTCTCCTCTTGGGAGCCATTAGTTTCATCAAACTCAACATCACAACTTTCCTCAACTAAACTGGTGGTTTGGTTGAATACTCGATATGCTTTTGAGTTTGATGCATAACCAAGAAATATACGAACATCGCATCTTCTTTCAAACTTACCGAGCCTTTTCTTGCGGTAGATGTAGCACTTGCACCCGAAGACTCGGAAATAGGAGATGTTGGGCTTTCTCCCAATGAGAAGTTCGTATGGGGTCTTTTGAAGTAGTCGATGTAGGTAGACCCTATTTGCGGCATGACACGCCGTGTTGATTGCTTCGGCCCAAAACTTCTCGGACGTGCCATAGTCATCAAGCATTGCTCGTGCTAGAGTGATGAGAGTCTTGTTCTTCCTTTCAACGACACCATTTTGTTGAGGAGTGTATGTGGCCGAAAACTCATGCTTCACACCTTCACGGTCACACCACTCCCCAATGTTGTAGTTCTTGAATTCGGTGCCGTTGTCACTCCGTACCTTGATGATGGGAAGTTGAAATTCCCTTTGAGCACGGTTAGAAGGTCTTGAACACTTCCGGAGTTTCACTCTTGTCACCTAGAAACAAAGTCCAAGCATAGCGAGAGTAGTCATCAACTATAACAAGACAATAGAGATTACCGCCAAGGCTTTGATATGTGGACGGTCCGAAGAGGTCCATGTGGAGTAACTCAAGTGGCTTGGAGGTTGACACCATTGTCTTCATCGGGTGGTGTGAAGCAACTTGCTTCCCGGCTTGACAAGCGCTACAAAGCTTGTTCTTCTCAAATGTGACATCCTTCACGCTGGTCACCATCCCAAGCTTGAATGACTTCTTGAGCTTGCTCATTCCAATGTGCGCTATGTGTCGATGCCATAGCCAACCCAAACTTGTCTTAGTGAAGAGACAAGTGGTCAAGCTAGCATCCTTGTCGGTGAAGTCTACTAGGTAGAGATGTCCATCCCGAAATCCTTTGAAGATTAGTTCTTGGCGTGTTTCACTAGTCACAACAACATCATTTTTGATAAAGGTGCACGTCAGTCCAAGATCACATAGTTGTGCAATAGAGAGCAAATTGAAACTAAGTGACTTAACATACAATACATTGGAAATAGATAAATCATTTGAAATTGCAATCTTACCTAAACCAATTACCTTCCCCTTAGAGTTGTAACCAAAGGTGACTTGTTCCTGATTGTCGGGGTTTTCTATGGTGGTGAACATACCATTGTTGTCGGTCATATGTTGAGTGCACCCGCTATCGAGTACCTAATGTTTTCCTCCGGCTTTGTAGTTCACCTACACACATGAATTCAATTTTTGACTTTAGGCACCCAAGCCAACTTAGGTCCTTGTATGTGTGATACAAGTGTTTTTGGGACCCAAAGTTGCTTGGGGAGCTTCCCCTTCATGCCCTTTATGTCCTTGCCAATGAACCTTGCCTTCACCTTGCCATCTACTTTACTTAAGAGATAATAATGATCATTGAAAGTAGATTTGTAGTTAGTAGGCAATTTTGGAGAAGGCCGGCTAGGAAGAGGACACTCCCTTGTATGGTGACCGGTGACCTCACAATGTTGGCAATAGGAACCAACTTCCTTGATGAAGCTTGTTCTAAGCTCTCGTGAGGGCAACTTTCCTTTGTTAGGCACCGGGAAGGATCCAAGTTCTCTCTTGTTGAAGGCCTTTGCTTATTGGAAGAGGATTTCCTTGTGCTTGACTTCTCCTTTAGATAGTCTTGCCACACTAGTGCGGAGACTTTCAATTTCTTCCAACAAGTCCTTCTCCCTAGCATTCTCTTTCAAAGGCAAAGACTTGTGCAAGACATTAGCGGCATGAGAATTAATAGATACCTTATCATTAAGAGTTTCTTTCTTTATAGTTTTTAATTCTTGATCAAGAACTTCATAAGCAAGGTTAAGTACTTGATGCTCTTGGATTAACTCATTGTGCTTTCCCAAGAGTGCTTGGTGGGCTAAGTCCAGCTCATGATGATCTAGCTTGATTTGAGCCTTATCCTCCTCAATTTGCTTGACATGAGATTTGAGCGTGTCATGCTCCTTAAGTATGCTTTCATACTTGTCAAGCAAATCAAGGTTAGCACTCTCAAGCTTAGCACGAGTTTCTTCAAGGGCCTTGACCTTACTCTTTTCCCTCTTAATGATAGTGTGGTATTCATTTAAGTTAAATCATCGGGGGAAAGCTCATCATCGCTAGAGTCATCACATACCTTGGTGTTACCTTTAGCCATAAGGCACATGGGAGGTGGGTGTAGAGGTGAGTCATCATTGTTGGCTATGGCAAGGCCGGCCAAACTTTCTTCTTCCGCTCCACTCTCTTCATCACTTGATTCTTCGTCGGTGATCCATTCATTTGCCTCACACATGAACACCTTTTGTGGACCTTTCCTCTTCTTTGGGAAGAGTTTTTCCTTCTTGCCCTTGTCATGTTTCTTCTTCCCAAAGGATCTTGATTCGGGCTTGTCCTCTTCATCATCTTCACTATCTTCAAGCTTGCGATGCTTGCCCTTGTGATTCTCTCTTCTTTTGTCCAGTTTTGGACAATCATAGGAGATGTGGCCTTGATCACCACAACTGTAGCAAGTATTGTTATCATCTCTCCTTGGTAAAAAAGCTTCTTCTTGGGATCAAAGGTGTATCCCTTCTTGGCAATTTTGGAGTTCAAGCGAGAGAACTTTCTCATCATCAAAGCAAGCTCATCATCGTCATATTCACTTGATGCTTGCTCTTCTTCACTTGAGCTGGGCTCAACCACTTTCTTTTTCTTGAGACTTGTTTTCTTGGTGGAGGCCTTTAGAGCAATTGTCTTTGAAGATGATTGCTCCATCATCCCAAGTACACTCATATCATGAGCGTGAATCTCTCCAATAAGTTCCGAAACTTCAATGTGATCATGGCTCTCCTCAACTTTCGGCTTGATATCACCAATGGTCATGTTCTTCATAGCTTCTCGTAGAGGCTCGCCATCTAATTCATCATGACCAAAACTCTCCTCTTGGGAGCCATTAGTTTCATCAAACTCAACATCACAACTTTCCTCAACTAAACTGGAGGTTTGGTTGAATACTCGATATGCTTTTGAGTTTGATGCATAACCAAGAAATATACGAACATCGCATCTTCTTTCAAACTTACCGAGCCTTTTCTTGCGGTAGATGTAGCACTTGCACCCGAAGACTCGGAAATAGGAGATGTTGGGCTTTCTCCCAATGAGAAGTTCGTATGGGGTCTTTTGAAGTAGTCGATGTAGGTAGACCCTATTTGCGGCATGGCACGCCGTGTTGATTGCTTCGGCCCAAAACTTCTCGGACGTGACATAGTCATCAAGCATTGCTTGTGCTAGAGTGATGAGAGTCTTGTTCTTCCTTTCAACGACACCATTTTGTTGAGGAGTGTATGTGGCCGAAAACTCATGCTTCACACCTTCACGGTCACACCACTCCCCAATGTTGTAGTTCTTGAATTCGGTGCCGTTGTCACTCCGTACCTTGATGATGGGAAGTTGAAATTCCCTTTGAGCACGGTTAGAAGGTCTTGAACACTTCCGGAGTTTCACTCTTGTCACCTAGAAACAAAGTCCAAGCATAGCGAGAGTAGTCATCAACTATAACAAGACAATAGAGATTACCGCCAAGGCTTTGATATGTGGACGGTCCGAAGAGGTCCATGTGGAGTAACTCAAGTGGCTTGGAGGTTGACACCATTGTCTTCATCGGGTGGTGTGAAGCAACTTGCTTCCCGGCTTGACAAGCGCTACAAAGCTTGTTCTTCTCAAATGTGACATCCTTCACGCTGATCACCATCCCAAGCTTGAATGACTTCTTGAGCTTGCTCATTCCAATGTGCGCTATGTGTCGATGCCATAGCCAACCCAAACTTGTCTTAGTGAAGAGACAAGTGGTCAAGCTAGCATCCTTGTTGGTGAAGTCTACTAGGTAGAGATGTCCATCCCGAAATCCTTTGAAGATTAGTTCTTGGCTTGTTTCACTAGTCACAACAACATCATTTTTTGATAAAGGTGCACGTCAGTCCAAGATCACATAGTTGTGCAATAGAGAGCAAATTGAAACTAAGTGACTTAACATACAATACATTGGAAATAGATAAATCATTTGAAATTGCAATCTTACCTAAACCAATTACCTTCCCCTTAGAGTTGTCACCAAAGGTGACTTGTTCCTGATTGTCGGGGTTTTCTATGGTGGTGAACATACCATTGTTGTCGGTCATATGTTGAGTGCACCCGCTATCGAGTACCCAATGTTTTCCTCCGGCTTTGTAGTTCACCTACACACATGAATTCAATTTTTGACTTTAGGCACCCAAGCCAACTTAGGTCCTTGTATGTGTGATACAAGTGTTTTTGGGACCCAAAGTTGCTTGGGGAGCTTCCCCTTCATGCCCTTTATGTCCTTGCCAATGAACCTTGCCTTCACCTTGCCATCTACTTTACTTAAGAGATAATAATGATCATTGAAAGTAGATTTGTAGTTAGTAGGCAATTTTGGAGAAGGCCGGCTAGGAAGAGGACACTCCCTTGTATGGTGACCGGTGACCTCACAATGTTGGCAATAGGAACCAACTTCCTTGATGAAGCTTGTTCTAAGCTCTCGTGAGGGCAACTTTCCTTTGTTAGGCATCGGGAAGGATCCAAGTTCTCTCTTGTTGAAGGCCTTTGCTTATTGGAAGAGGATTTCCTTGTGCTTGACTTCTCCTTTAGATAGTCTTGCCACACTAGTGCGGAGACTTTCAATTTCTTCCAACAAGTCCTTCTCCCTAGCATTCTCTTTCAAAGGCAAAGACTTGTGCAAGACATTAGCGGCATGAGAATTAATAGATACCTTATCATTAAGAGTTTCTTTCTTTATAGTTTTTAATTCTTGATCAAGAACTTCATAAGCAAGGTTAAGTACTTGATGCTCTTGGATTAACTCATTGTGCTTTCCCAAGAGTGCTTGGTGGGCTAAGTCCAGCTCATGATGATCTAGCTTGATTTGAGCCTTATCCTCCTCAATTTGCTTGACATGAGATTTGAGCGTGTCATGCTCCTTAAGTATGCTTTCATACTTGCCAAGCAAATCAAGGTTAGCACTCTCAAGCTTAGCACGAGTTTCTTCAAGGGCCTTGACCTTACTCTTTTCCCTCTTAATGATAGTGTGGTATTCATTTAAGTTAAATCATCGGGGGAAAGCTCATCATCGCTAGAGTCATCACATACCTTGGTGTTACCTTTAGCCATAAGGCACATGGGAGGTGGGTGTAGAGGTGAGTCATCATTGTTGGCTATGGCAATGCCGGCCAAACTTTCTTCTTCCGCTCCACTCTCTTCATCACTTGATTCTTCGTCGGTGATCCATTCATTTGCCTCACACATGAACACCTTTTGTGGACCTTTTCTCTTCTTTGGGAAGAGTTTTGCCTTCTTGCCCTTGTCATGTTTCTTCTTCCCAAAGGATCTTGATTTGGGCTTGTCCTCTTCATCATCTTCACTATCTTCAAGCTTGCGATGCTTGCCCTTGTGATTCTCTCTTCTTTTGTCCGGTTTTGGACAATCATAGGAGATGTGGCCTTGATCACCACAATTGTAGCAAGTATTGTTATCATCTCTCCTTGGTAAAAAAGCTTCTTCTTGGGATCAAAGGTGTATCCCTTCATGGCAATTTTGGAGTTCAAGCGAGAGAACTTTCTCATCATCAAAGCAAGCTCATCATCGTCATATTCACTTGATGCTTGCTCTTCTTCACTTGAGCTGGGCTCAACCACTTTCTTTTTCTTGAGACTTGTTTTCTTGGTAGAGGCCTTTAGAGCAATTGTCTTTGAAGATGATTGCTCCATCATCCCAAGTACACTCATATCATGAGCGTGAATCTCTCCAATAAGTTCCGAAACTTCAATGTGATCATGGCTCTCCTCAACTTTCGGCTTGATATCACCAATGGTCATGTTCTTCATAGCTTCTCGTAGAGGCTCGTCATCTAATTCATCATGACCAAAACTCTCCTCTTGGGAGCCATTAGTTTCATCAAACTCAACATCACAACTTTCCTCAACTAAACTGGAGGTTTGGTTGAATACTCGATATGCTTTTGAGTTTGATGCATAACCAAGAAATATACGAACATCGCATCTTCTTTCAAACTTACCGAGCCTTTTCTTTTGGTAGATGTAGCACTTGCACCCGAAGACTCGGAAATAGGAGATGTTGGGCTTTCTCCCAATGAGAAGTTCGTATGGGGTCTTTTGAAGTAGTCGATGTAGGTAGACCCTATTTGCGGCATGGCACGCCGTGTTGATTGCTTCGGCCCAAAACTTCTCGGACGTGCCATAGTCATCAAGCATTGCTCGTGCTAGAGTGATGAGAGTCTTGTTCTTCCTTTCAACGACACCATTTTGTTTAAGAGTGTATGTGGCCGAAAACTCATGCTTCACACCTTCACGGTCACACCACTCCCCAATGTTGTAGTTCTTGAATTCAGTGCCATTGTCACTCCGTACCATGATGATGGGAAGTTGAAATTCCCTTTGAGCACGGTTAGAAGGTCTTGAACACTTCTGGAGTTTCACTCTTGTCACCTAGAAACAAAGTCCAAGCATAGCGAGAGTAGTCATCAACTATAACAAGACAATAGAGATTACCGCCAAGGCTTTGATATGTGGACGGTCCGAAGAGGTCCATGTAGAGTAACTCAAGTGGCTTGGAGGTTGACACCATTGTCTTCATCGGGTGGTGTGAAGCAACTTGCTTCCCGGCTTGACAAGCGCTACAAAGCTTGTTCTTCTCAAATGTGACATCCTTCACGCTGGTCACCATCCCAAGCTTGAATGACTTCTTGAGCTTGCTCATTCCAATGTGCGCTATGTGTCGATGCCATAGCCAACCCAAACTTGTCTTAGTGAAGAGACAAGTGGTCAAGCTAGCATCCTTGTTGGTGAAGTCTACTAGGTAGAGATGTCCATCCCGAAATCCTTTGAAGATTAGTTTTTGGCTTGTTTCACTAGTCACAACAACATCATTTTTGATAAAGGTGCACGTCAGTCCAAGATCACATAGTTGTGCAATAGAGAGCAAATTGAAACTAAGTGACTTAACATACAATACATTGGAAATAGATAAATCATTTGAAATTGCAATCTTACCTAAACCAATTACCTTCCCCTTAGAGTTGTCACCAAAGGTGACTTGTTCCTGATTGTCAGGTTTTTCTATGGTGGTGAACATACCATTGTTGTCGGTCATATGTTGAGTGCACCCGCTATCGAGTACCTAATGTTTTCCTCCGGCTTTGTAGTTCACCTACACACATGAATTCAATTTTTGACTTTAGGCACCCAAGCCAACTTAGGTCCTTGTATGTGTGATACAAGTGTTTTTGGGACCCAAAGTTGCTTGGGGAGCTTCCCCTTCATGCCCTTTATGTCCTTGCCAATGAACCTTGCCTTCACCTTGCCATCTACTTTACTTAAGAGATAATAATGATCATTGAAAGTAGATTTGTAGTTAGTAGGCAATTTTGGAGAAGGCCGGCTAGGAAGAGGACACTCCCTTGTATGGTGACCGGTGACCTCACAATGTTGGCAATAGGAACCAACTTCCTTGATGAAGCTTGTTCTAAGCTCTCGTGAGGGCAACTTTCCTTTGTTAGGCACCGGGAAGGATCCAAGTTCTCTCTTGTTGAAGGCCTTTGCTTATTGGAAGAGGATTTCCTTGTGCTTGACTTCTCCTTTAGATAGTCTTGCCACACTAGTGCGGAGACTTTCAATTTCTTCCAACAAGTCCTTCTCCCTAGCATTCTCTTTCAAAGGCAAAGACTTGTGCAAGACATTAGCGGCATGAGAATTAATAGATACCTTATCATTAAGAGTTTCTTTATTTATAGTTTTTAATTCTTGATCAAGAACTTCATAAGCAAGGTTAAGTACTTGATGCTCTTGGATTAACTCATTGTGCTTTCCCAAGAGTGCTTGGTGGGCTAAGTCCAGCTCATGATGATCTAGCTTGATTTGAGCCTTATCCTCCTCAATTTGCTTGACATGAGATTTGAGCGTGTCATGCTCCTTAAGTATGTTTTCATACTTGTCAAGCAAATCAAGGTTAGCACTCTCAAGCTTAGCACGAGTTTCTTCAAGGGCCTTGACCTTACTCTTTTCCCTCTTAATGATAGTGTGGTATTCATTTAAGTTAAATCATCGGGGGAAAGCTCATCATCGCTAGAGTCATCACATACCTTGGTGTTACCTTTAGCCATAAGGCACATGGGAGGTGGGTGTAGAGGTGAGTCATCATTGTTGGCTATGGCAAGGCCGGCCAAACTTTCTTCTTCCGCTCCACTCTCTTCATCACTTGATTCTTCGTCGGTGATCCATTCATTTGCCTCACACATGAACACCTTTTTTGGACCTTTCCTCTTCTTTGGGAAGAGTTTTGCCTTCTTGCACTTGTCATGTTTCTTCTTCCCAAAGGATCTTGATTTGGGCTTGTCCTCTTCATCATCTTCACTATCTTCAAGCTTGCGATGCTTGCCCTTGTGATTCTTTATTCTTTTGTCCGGTTTTGGACAATCATAGGAGATGTGGCCTTGATCACCACAACTGTAGCAAGTATTGTTATCATCTCTCCTTGGTAAAAAAGCTTCTTCTTGGGATCAAAGGTGTATCCCTTCTTGGCAATTCTGGAGTTCAAGCGAGAGAACTTTCTCATCATCAAAGCAAGCTCATCATCGTCATATTCACTTGATGCTTGCTCTTCTTCACTTGAGCTGGGCTCAACCACTTTCTTTTTCTTGAGACTTGTTTTCTTGGTGGAGGCCTTTAGAGCAATTGTCTTTGAAGATGATTGCTCCATCATCCCAAGTACACTCATATCATGAGCGTGAATCTCTCCAATAAGTTCCAAAACTTCAATGTGATCATGGCTCTCCTCAACTTTCGGCTTGATATCACCAATGGTCATGTTCTTCATAGCTTCTCGTAGAGGCTCGTCATCTAATTCGTCATGACCAAAACTCTCCTCTTGGGAGCCATTAGTTTCATCAAACTCAACATCACAACTTTCCTCAACTAAACCGGAGGTTTGGTTGAATACTCGATATGCTTTTGAGTTTGATGCATAACCAAGAAATATATGAACATCGCATCTTCTTTCAAACTTACCGAGCCTTTTCTTGCGGTAGATGTAGCACTTGCACCCGAAGACTCGGAAATAGGAGATGTTGGGCTTTCTCCCAATGAGAAGTTCGTATGGGGTCTTTTGAAGTAGTCGATGTAGGTAGACCCTATTTGCGGCATGGCACGCCGTGTTGATTGCTTCGGCCCAAAACTTCTCGGACGTGCCATAGTCATCAAGCATTGCTCGTGCTAGAGTGATGAGAGTCTTGTTCTTCCTTTCAACGACACCATTTTGTTGAGGAGTGTATGTGGCCGAAAACTCATGCTTCACACCTTCACGGTCACACCACTCCCCAATGTTGTAGTTCTTGAATTCGGTGCCGTTGTCACTCCGTACCTTGATGATGGGAAGTTGAAATTCCCTTTGAGCACGGTTAGAAGGTCTTGAACACTTCCGGAGTTTCACTCTTGTCACCTAGAAACAAAGTCCAAGCATAGCGAGAGTAGTCATCAACTATAACAAGACAATAGAGATTACCGCCAAGGCTTTGATATGTGGACGGTCCGAAGAGGTCCATGTGGAGTAACTCAAGTGGCTTGGAGGTTGACACCATTGTCTTCATCGGGTGGTGTGAAGCAACTTGCTTCCCGGCTTGATAAGCGCTACAAAGCTTGTTCTTCTCAAATGTGACATCCTTCACGCTGGTCACCATCCCAAGCTTGAATGACTTCTTGAGCTTGCTCATTCCAATGTGCGCTATGTGTCGATGCCATAGCCAACCCAAACTTGTCTTAGTGAAGAGACAAGTGGTCAAGCTAGCATCCTTGTTGGTGAAGTCTACTAGGTAGAGATGTCCATCCCGAAATCCTTTGAAGATTAGTTCTTGGCTTGTTTCACTAGTCACAACAACATCATTTTTGATAAAGGTGCACGTCAGTCCAAGATCACATAGTTGTGCAATAGAGAGCAAATTGAAACTAAGTGACTTAACATACAATACATTGGAAATAGATAAATCATTTGAAATTGCAATCTTACCTAAACCAATTACATTCCCCTTAGAGTTGTCACCAAAGATGACTTGTTCCTGATTGTCGGGGTTTTCTATGGTGGTGAACATACCATTGTTGTCGGTCATATGTTGAGTGCACCCGCTATCGAGTACCCAATGTTTTCCTCCGGCTTTGTAGTTCACCTACACACATGAATTCAATTTTTGACTTTAGGCACCCAAGCCAACTTAGGTCCTTGTATGTGTGATACAAGTGTTTTTGGGACCCAAAGTTGCTTGGGGAGCTTCCCCTTCATGCCCTTTAGGTCCTTGCCAATGAACCTTGCCTTCACCTTGCCATCTACTTTACTTAAGAGATAATAATGATCATTGAAAGTAGATTTGTAGTTAGTAGGCAATTTTGGAGAAGGCCGGCTAGGAAGAGGACACTCCCTTGTATGGTGACTGGTGACCTCACAATGTTGGCAATAGGAACCAACTTCCTTGATGAAGCTTGTTCTAAGCTCTCGTGAGGGCAACTTTCCTTTGTTAGGCACCGGGAAGGATCCAAGTTCTCTCTTGTTGAAGGCCTTTGCTTATTGGAAGAGGATTTCCTTGTGCTTGACTTCTCCTTTAGATAGTCTTGCCACACTAGTGCGGAGACTTTCAATTTCTTCCAACAAGTCCTTCTCCCTAGCATTCTCTTTCAAAGGCAAAGACTTGTGCAAGACATTAGCGGCATGAGAATTAATAGATACCTTATCATTAAGAGTTTCTTTCTTTATAGTTTTTAATTCTTGATCAAGAACTTCATAAGCAAGGTTAAGTACTTGGTGCTCTTGGATTAACTCATTGTGCTTTCCCAAGAGTGCTTGGTGGGCTAAGTCCATCTCATGATGATCTAGCTTGATTTGAGCCTTATCCTCCTCAATTTGCTTGACATGAGATTTGAGCGTGTCATGCTCCTTAAGTATGCTTTCATACATGTCAAGCAAATCAAGGTTAGCACTCTCAAGCTTAGCACGAGTTTCTTCAAGGGCCTTGACCTTACTCTTTTCCCTCTTAATGATAGTGTGGTATTCATTTAAGTTAAATCATCGGGGGAAAGCTCATCATCACTAGAGTCATCACATACCTTGGTGTTACCTTTAGCCATAAGGCACATTGGAGGTGGGTGTAGAGGTGAGTCATCATTGTTGGCTATGGCAAGGCCGGCCAAACTTTCTTCTTCCGCTCCACTCTCTTCATCACTTGATTCTTCGTCGGTGATCCATTCATTTGCCTCACACATGAACACCTTTTGTGGACCTTTCCTCTTCTTTGGGAAGAGTTTTTCCTTCTTGCCCTTGTCATGTTTCTTCTTCCCAAAGGATCTTGATTTGGGCTTGTCCTCTTCATCATCTTCACTATCTTCAAGCTTGCGATGCTTGCCCTTGTGATTCTCTCTTCTTTTGTCCGGTTTTGGACAATCATAGGAGATGTGGCCTTGATCACCACAACTGTAGCAAGTATTGTTATCATCTCTCCTTGGTAAAAAAGCTTCTTCTTGGGATCAAAGGTGTATCCCTTCTTGGCAATTTTGGAGTTCAAGCGAGAGAACTTTCTCATCATCAAAGCAAGCTCATCATCGTCATATTCACTTGATGCTTGCTCTTCTTCACTTGAGCTGGGCTCAACCACTTTCTTTTTCTTGAGACTTGTTTTCTTGGTGGAGGCCTTTAGAGCAATTGTCTTTGAAGATGATTGCTCCATCATCCCAAGTACACTCATATCATGAGCGTGAATCTCTCCAATAAGTTCCGAAACTTCAATGTGGTCAAGAGATTCTTTTTGAAGCATGGAGTTGATGATGTTGTACTTTGGCTTGGGAAGGAGCATAAGAATCTTGCGATTGATGAGTCCCTTGCCAAGAGAAGCAATGTCAAGAGCATTAATTTCCTCGATAAGCACATTCAAGCGAGAAAACATTTCATTGACATTTTCATGAGGTAGCATTTTGAACTCATCATATTTGGCTTTAAGCATATGATATTTTAGTTCTTTGACATGAGAAGAACCCTCATGAATTTCAATCAAGCAAGCCCAAATTTCACATGCTTTTTCTTTGGTAGAAATCCTAGCAAACACATCTTGGCTAATGCATTCATAAATGGCATTTCTAGCTTTAGCATCCCACTTGATTTGATCACCAACATAGTTATGCTCACCAAACCCCGCATGGGTCGCTTCCCATACCTCGGGAGCAATAGCCTCTAGATAAGCACACATGCGTGCTTTCCAATAGGCAAAGTTCTTGCCCTCGAAGATAGGAATCGAACCCCCATTCTTGGTCATTTTAGCTCTCTAGCGGTGAAGCTAGAATGATCCAATGAGTGACCTCACTCTGATACCAATTGTAAGGATCGAATGCCCAAGAGGGGGGTGAATTGGGCTTCTTTTCAAAAATTAAAGCAATAAAACTTAATTACTAAAAGCCCAATTCCCTATGTAAACAACCTATGCATTCAAGTGAATAGTAACTTTGCGGTATAAGAAATGCATAAGTGTAAGGGGAGAGGAAGAAAGCGCAAACTCCCGAGGAGACATGAGGACACGGAGATTTATCCCATGGTTCAGCATGATCGTCAAGATCTTCCTACATCCACGTTGTGGCACCCACCAAAGGGTATAGCCACTCCCAAGTCACCGAGACCAGGGATCTTCACTATACTTCTCCGTTTGCCAACCTCGGCAAGGTGGAGCTCAAGCCGTGTACAAGTTGGATCCTTCGGGCTTCGACAATCGTCTTGGCAAGCTCCGGTAGGTTCTCTCCAATACAATCACCAAGGGACACTCGCTTACAGCTCTCACTATACTAGAGACTCCAATCACCAAGAATGGAAGCACACAAGCACTATCTATAGCAAGTTCTAGTCTATCTCTTGGTGTGTGAGTGGTGTAGATGATGTAGAAGTGTTAGCTCAACGTCTTGAATGCTTGAGAATGTGTAGAGTAGCTCTGGTTGTCAAGACTTGTCGAATAGACTGGTTGAAGGGGTATAAATAGCCAGCTTCCACGAAATAGCCATTGGAAAAGTAGGCTGATGTCACTGTTCTGCGAACACCGGATGATTCGATGCTCCACCTTCAGTTATCATCAGTCAAATCCAAATTAGCTGATGTCACTGTGTCAGATATGACCGTTGTTAGACCGATGTTACACTTGCCTTCTCATCGAATGATCCGGTGGCACTTCATCCAGAATTGGTTCATAATTGATGCTTACTGGAGTGATTTACCGATGTGTTTATAGTTGTACATCAGATGGTCCGGTGGTACACTTGGTCCAAAGAGATTGCTTACTGTACTGATGGACCGATGTAACATGCCCTTTATCATCGGATGATCCGGTGAGTACTTAGTTCTGAGGTCTTCTTCTGCTGAACCAACTCGACCGATGTGTTGTTTTCTGGAAACATCGGTTGATCCGGTGAGTTGATTTTGTTTGCTTCGAGTTGTTCTAAGTGATTCTTTTGGAATTTGCTCGATTGACCTCTTAGGCATTGGTTGGAAATGTTCTTCTGATGATTATCAAGCATTGAGTGCTATCAATTTTGGTTGAATAATTTTCACATATGAGCTTTTACTTCTAATCTTCATAAACATTGATTGATCTCGTAGAATGATTGTTTAGGGGTCTCCAATTATATCCAATGAGCAGTAGATGATATTCATATAGATTTCATTTGAGTGTGATGAGTGATATGGGAGACCTTGCATCCACAAATTCATTAGTAAAATCCAATGGTTGTCACTAATCAATGAAACCATACCTCATGGGGGCCTAGATGCTTTCAACATCCAACGTTCCACACGACACAGATGCATTAAATGAAAACATCCTTCGCGCCGAAGATTCTCGCGCCTTCCTTCCTCCTTGCTTCCGAGTGTGACAACCAGCTACTCGCCGGAGTTGGAGCCACCACCAGTGGACCACGTCCACGACCTCTGCTTTCGTCCCCAACTACTCCCCCTTGAGGATCTTCGAGGTAGCTTTTTCTCCCCGCCCACTGCACCAGCAGATCTAGGATGTCGCCCCGGCCTTCCCCGAGACAGAGCCGCCTCCTGGGACCGTGCCTTCGACTGTTGCTGGCCCAGCGTAGCCGCTTCCCGGTTTGGCACTATCGAGTCACCAAATCGTCTTCTTCAGGGGCCGCCACCGACCTTTCCGACCTCGCATGCGCGGAAGAGTGGAACAACTCCTGACAACATAGCAGAACCTAGTTCACTCGCAGGGCGGTTGAGGACTCGAGGAATCGCTTGAGTATCCTCTGCAGCGCGCATTTATGTTGTGTCAAGTTCTGCTACCGCTCCCATCGTGGAGGCGGTAGCGAAACGGCTAAACAGGTTGAAATTGAAATGGATGTTAGAACTAAACTTTAGGAATAAACATGATACATTAACCCTAATCACAAGTTATGCACCTAAGTAAACATGATTAAGGGGGATCAGCAAACTCCCAGGAAGAGGAGCCTTCTCCGGTCATGACAGTCGCTTTTGCTTCTTGCTGTTTCTTGGGGACGGCGAGGGGAGGCTCAGTCCTTTCCTCAGTTCCTGCTCTCCTTTGGATGGTGATTTTCGTGCTCGGGATTAGAGAGTTGTTAGCCGTAAGGTTAATCCCGTTTACTCCCTTAATCGTGTTTTATAGAGTAAGAACACAGGGGACCGAGTCGTGTCGGTTATGGAAAGACGCCTCCGATTGTGGCGTCCATGACGTGAGAGATTCTCGGTAACGTCTGTTATCGGGTCTCTTCCTTTTTCCTTTTCTTTTTACCGTTACTCATTTATTTTCCTCTTTCTTTTCTCAGGTTGAACCGAGATCAACCAACATTTTTCCTCTTGATCGTCTGGTTCAACTTCATTTATCAATTCTCAATAAGTATAATGCATAAAATGAAGCATTACAACAATCAACAAATAATCATTGAACTTCAACACTTACTCAAATGGAAAACGTTATTCTTTATGGAGAGCGGCTCTTTTGAAGGTCCTTACTTTCCAGAATCACAAGGCTTCGAATAGTCTCATGCTGGCAACGTGATGATGAAAGATATTAGATGGTAAGTCTTTTGTCATTGGATTCGCAAGTATATTTGTTGTACTAATATGCTTGACATTAATTGTTTGATCCTGGATTCTATCTTTCACAACATGGTACTTTATGTCAATGTGCTTAGCAGCAGCACTTGACTGCGGGTTTATTATCGCAGTATAGCACAAGTGGTTTATTAATGCTGTCAACCACCTTGAGCCCGGGAATGAAATTCTATAGCCATACAGCCTACCCAGTAGCCTCATAACATGCTACAAACTCAACATGCATCGTGGACGATGCAGTCACTGTTAGCATCTGAATAACCATAACTTCCAGGTTATTAGATCTTCGATATGTTAGCATGAGATCTTTAGTACCTTGCATATAACACAATACTTTATTTGTGGCCTTCCATTGGCCCATTCTTGAATTTGATTGAAATCTGTCAAACATTCCCATTACGAAAGCTAAGTCAGGGCACGTACAAACTTGAACGTACCTAATGCTTTTGACAGCTGAAGCGTACGGACTTCATCTGGCCAGTTTCAATTTGGTTCTTTGGACATTGGAATGTCCCAAATTTATCGCCCTTGACTATTGGAGCAGAAGTAGGAGAGCACTTATGCATATTGAATTTCTTTAGTACTCTCTCAATTTATGCATTTTGTAATAGTCCTAATGTGCCATTGGACTTGTTTCAATGAATTTCGATGCCTAGAACGTAAGAGGCTTCACCGAGATCCTTCATATCAAAATTCGATGACAGAAAACTCTTGGTCTTATGCACCATATCCTTATCGCTACAAGCTAAAAGTATATCATCCACATATAGGACTAAAATTTTGAACTTACTGCCTTTAAATTTAACGTAAATGCAGTTGTCCACAACATCTCCGTAAAACCAAAAGTTTGGATCACCTTATCGAACTTGATGTACCATTGTCTCGAGGCTTGCTTCAAACCATAAATGGATTTCCTTAAACGGGACGCCATGTGTTCTTTTCTTCTATGATAAAACCTTACGGTTGAGTCATATAGATGTATTCTTTTAAATCTCCATTTAAGAACACCATTTTAACATCCATTTGACGCAGATCTAAACCGTAATGATATGTCAATGCCATTACGACTCTAAACGGATCTTTGGTTGACACAGGAGAAAAAGTTTCGTTGTAATCGATTCCTTCTCTTTGTGTGAACCCTTTCGCAACCAGCCTTGCTTTGAACCGTTCGATATTCCCTTTGAAGTCATATTTGGTTTTATAAACCCATTTGCATTTGACTCTTTTACCTCCATCGAGAATCCCTGTTAAGTCCCAATCATCATTTGTGCTCATAGACTTTAATTTGTATTCCATGGCCATAAGTCATTTGGACAAATTTTCACTTTTCATTGCTTCTTTATAAGAAGAAGGATCTTTCATTTCTCCAATATCATTTATGGCATCAGTCATGTATGTGAAATAGTCATATGGGATAGCATTTCTTCGCTCACATTGTGATCTGCGCAACGGAGGTTGTGGTGGTGGAAGATCATTCTCAGGTCCGAATCCTCGTCCGGTTCCTCATTTTCATTTATTGTGATATTTTCATTATTTTCGGGATGAACGAGAGGAGTATACGGTGTCACAAAAAAATAATGGGAAAATGAACTCTTGGATATTTGGGGACAGAACGTAAACCCGTTTCTCCTCGAGATCTATTTTCCTTACTTCTGTGACTTCATTTTCAAAAAATATCGCTTGCCTCGTCTCCACAAACTTTGTCACGTGGTTTGGGCAATAAAAGCTATATCCCTTTCCACGTTGAGGATATCCAATAAAGAAACAGCTGACTGTTCTTGAGTCTAGTTTCTTAAGTTGTGGATTGAATACGTTAGCTTCTGCTCGACAGCCCCACACACGTAAATAATTCAAGCTTGGTTTCCTTCCTGTCCACATCTCGTAAGGTGTGTTTGATGCTGACTTTGTCGGAGCAAGATTTAATACATGTGCAGCTGTCTTTAAAGCCTCCATCCATAGGCTTACTGGTAAACTTGCGTGACTAAGCATGCTTCGCACCATATCCATCAGTGTGCGATTGTGTCGCTCGGCCACGCCGTTCTACTGAGGTTCACCAGGCATTGAGTATTGAGCAACAATTCCATTCTCAGCTAGGTACCTCGCAAAAGGTCCTAGAATTTGCCCATAAGTAGTGTGTCTTCTATAATATTCTTCCCCGCAATCAGACCGTACTACTTTGATCTTTTCATTAAGTTGATTCTCAACTTCAGCTTTAAAAATTTTAAATTTGTCCAAAGATTCCGATCGATCACGTATGGGATAAATATATCCATAGCGGTAAAAATCATTCGTAAATGTTATGAACGAATCAAAACCATCTACAAATTTAACATTAAATGGTCTGCATATGTCTATATGAATAAGTTCTAAGAGTTTTGAGGCTCTTATTGTTCTGTTCTTAATCGCTTTTACGTATTTTCCTTTAATGCAATCGATGCATTGGTCAGCGTCGGAAAAGTCTAATGGAATAAGCGTGTCATTTTTAATTAACCGTTCGATTCTCTCCCTCGAAATGTGGCAAAGGTGACGGTGCCGCAACTTTGATGAAGTACTAACGCCCTTCCATTTCTTTTCAATGCCACATTTCACGTTCACGTCATCCAGATCACATACGTCATTCACATGCATAACAGAATCATGAAGAGATAACATGTATAATTTTCCTCGTCTGAAGGCGAGGCCAACATTTTTATTACAATGCATCAAAGTACACTGTCCATTACCAAATAACCACTCATAATTTTTATTGTCTAAACATGAAATTGAAATAAGATTCCTACTTAGCAAGGGAACATAGAGAACATTATTCAATTGAAGTGGATGTCCTTAGTGTAGCTTTAGTATGAGAGACTCCACAGCTTCAACATCCGCATCTTTTCCATTTGCAACTTTAAGGCTTCTTTCCTTTCGCCCCAACCTTTGGGTTATATGGAATCCCTACATGGAATTTGCAACATGAACAGTTACACCTGAATCAATCTACCATGTAGTTCTAGAAAAATCAACATAACGTGATTCATCTATAAATGTAATTTTATCATTACCTATTTTCATAAGCCTTTGAATTGCTCCTTCACCGTCGCAAGAAATTCTTTAGCGGTATCTGGCACCCACAATATCCGAAGATATCGAGGCACTCATTACAAGGAGGGCCACACGGTTGGAATCCTCCCATTTCTCCAACTTAGCCTCATAAGTACTTCTGAGGTCATCATACCCAGCGACATCTTAAGCGGGTGTCGTTGGCTTATCTTCCCTCATGGCATAATCCAGCTGATTAAACCCCAATGATACCTTAACGCTGGTCTTCCAACGAGGGAAGTTACTGCCCGTAAGTTGCTCGATATTTTCATATTGGAACGGCGTCACAATGGTTGTCATTAATGCATAATAAAATATAAACGTCAGAAAAATTGCATGAAAATAAATTTAAGTTGATAAATAAAAAAAACATGCAATGAGAATAATAATATAATTCTATGTTACATCACCGTTGGACAGAAAATAACATAAAATTGCTAAACATAATATATAAACGTGAACATGACTCAAAATAATTAATTTTGGAGTCATCATTTTCAATTTAAGCATCCATCATAAGAATTAAGCAACCGTCAACATTATTAATGCTTAAATTGACAAAAACGTCATAAACACATTAAATCATGTAAATAAAATTACCCCGTTGGTTCAAATTTTAATTTAGACTCATTAATGTGTATACATGCTGGGCATAAACATTTTCTATTTAAAACGGTGCACAAACATAAATAAAATACATAATTAACAATAATTTAAATAGAAAATGCGAAAAAGACATTAAACAGCGACAACCCATATACCCCACGGTCAGTCTATTAATTCCCAGCCCAGTCCAACAAATAATTGATTAAATAAAAAGGAAAAAACTTGTTGGGTCATAACCTGGGCCGAAGCCTGTGGCCAAAATTGGCCCGTTAACCCCTCCCCCCGGCCTGCTTGACCTCGCCCTAATCCCCACCGCAGATCAAAATCGACGGCCAAATTTTACTTGCGGTGGAACAAAAAACTGGGAGCCCATGGAAACCCTAGATCATTCTTTCGTTTCCACCCCCAAAAAATCCGGATCGTGAGTGTGTCCAGTGGTGCGGGCGACCGACGCCCAGAGAGGCAATGCGCGCTGTCGCCATGCGGCACGCTGGCCTGCGGCAGGCCCAGCGCATGCGGTGCACAACGTTGTTAGCGGCGCGACTGGGGCATATGCACGTGCACACGGGCGCAAAGGTGCGCAACGCATGGCATCTTGTGGTGCGGCTAGCGCGCAGAGGATGCGGCGTAGTTAGCGCATGTGGAGGTGCGGGCGGCTCAGCCCGAGCGAGGACTTTGGCGGCAAGCGCGCGATGCGGCTCACCCGTACATGTCCGATGGCGCGATTCGACCAACATCAGATAAGTCCCCTTCCATCATCAATTTCATTAATCCGAATTTGGGTGCTAGGGTTACGGGTTGGGGATTTTTGCTACATATTTCTAGCTGACGGTGCTAATCCAACATTACCAAGGCATAAAAGTGATTAAGGGTGGCTTTGAATCCCATGTTAGAACTAAACTTTAGGCATAATGATACATTAACCCTAATCAAAAGTTATGCACCTAAATAAACATGATTAAGGGGGATTAGCAAACTCACAGGAAGAGGAGCCCTCTCCGGCCATGACAAGTTGCCTTTGCTTCTTGTTGTTTGTTGGGAACGGCGAGGGGAGGCTCAGTCCTTCCCGCAGTTCTTGCTCTCCTTTGGATCGTGATTTTCGTGCTCGGGATTAGGGAGTTGTTAACCACAAGGTTAATCCTGTTTACTCCTTTAATTGTGTTTTATAGAGCAAGACCACAGGAGGACCGAGCCGTGTCGGTTATGGAAACACGCCTCTGATCATGGCGTCCATTATGTGAGAAATTCCCGATAACTTCGGTAACCGGGTTTCTTCCTTTTTTTTCCTTTTCTTTCTACCGTTACTCATTTATTTTCCTCTTTCTTTTCTAGGGTTAAACCGAGATCAACCAACATTGGCTTATGCCCATAAGCTGCAATAAACCGTTTATGTATTTGTACTAGGGAGCCAAGCAAAAGAAATAGCTTTTCACTCACATCCGCTTTCCCTCTTCCTAAAGTTGATGAAAAACTACCCGTAATGCTTACTGGATAAGCTGTATTGCGTAACAATTTGCTAGGATAAACCAGATAAACTAAAATAAGTTAGAAAAGCTGTTTTGATAGGTAATCTAGAGCTAAAAGTGTTTTTATAAGCCAGAGACGTACCAAACGAGACAGTTAAAATACGTGAGAAAAGTTGTTTTCATAGGTAATCTAGCCAGAGACGTACCAGCCCTCACAGAGTCCATTCTCCGTCTGTCAAACGTCGCTACGTTATGGTTTTACTTTTCTCGACCAATCTGATGTTGCCGCATCACCCGTGCTCTACTGGTAAGTCCCGTGTTCTGCTTTGTCGCATATAGAGGAATGAAAATTGAGCTCACGTTCCAAAGCAGGCCTTTAAGTTTTGGGCTACCGATACCAATACGGCAACTGAAAATGCATCACGAGACTTCTCCAGAACGGCTCCAACGGATGACCGAAATAGCGGAAAAATTTTTTTAACAGGTATTAGGCTGACTCCAACCCAATAACGTAAAAAACGCTACCCATATTGATCTTTGCGTATCGAGGGAAGCCCACGTGCGGCACCGAAAGCTGACTGTCTCCAACGCAAACACGCATACCATCGTGAACGCAGCTTACACCGCGCAGGAACGGAGGTTCAGCGCGCCAAAACATGCACGAAAACACCGAGAGCAGTCTGTGTTCGAGCGGGAAACGCGCTGCGCGGCCGCTCCTCTGCGCGAAATCACTTGCCCAATCACTTCAACACTGTTTGGTCGCCGTTCGGAGCAGACTCATTTCTGCGTCCTTGCGAGTGGGACATGCAGATTTAGTGGTAGTCTGCGTTACACCGTTGGAAGCAGTTTTTCACATGTAGAGAACGCATTTCCATTTTGCATCATTGGATAGGTTAGGCGTTAGAGTCAGCCTTAGACGACCGAAACATGCGTCTTGGCAAGCGACTACCGATCTTCGTCTGAGCGCGCTGGCGAAACATATTTCGAGTGCCAGAGCGAGCGCGCGCGGCAGCGCGCGAAAAGGACGCGGGCAGGAGTAAGCGTGCGGCGATTAGTGATGTTTTTCGCGTGGGCACGTGTGCGCGTGAAATCGGTGGAGCATGGAGATTTCGATCTTCTGCCATTGGAGATGAAGACTTTTGCGTCATGCACGAGTGCCCCCGACAATACTGAAAGATCAGAATAGGTCATTAACACCGTTGGAGTCAGCTTATAAGGCTGACTCCAACCGGCGACGCATAAGAAGATCTATCGGTAAAATGAGTAGTGAAGCGACCGAGCGGTCTCCAACCGACGATCAAGGGGGGCTACGAAGTTTTCCTATGGTGCGAAGCATTACCGAAATATGAGTCTTGTCCGAGCGAGAACTCAACACTATGCTGGCGCGCGCAGCAGCGGGCGCGTGCATCTTTTCGGGTGGGGCGGGGCGAGCGCTGTGTTTGCGCGGGAGTGGGTGCAGCAGCGCAACTTTTTGTGCGAGGGTGGGCGCGAGCGCTGTTTTTGCACGAGAGTGGACGCGGGAATACACGGCCGGTAGTTATCGATCTTCGCTTCCTTTCACCGTTGGAGATTGAACATTTTAAGTAGCGTACGAGGTTCCAGGCGCCACCCATTCGGCCCTATAGGTCATTCTTTTTGGGTGGTTGCCTTGGAGTCAGCCTACACCAAAGCCTCCACTACGCGGTGGGTAGCATGGGGGGCAAAAAAATCGCACACATTGGTCTACTCCATCCCTTCTATATCGGTATGAATGCTACAGTATCACGTCATCTATAGAGGTAGGGGTGGGCTGACATTCTACTAATTTCGGTTCAGATTATCGTTTTTTTCGAATTTCAATTTTTGAAAAATGAAAACCAAAATATAACATATAAAAACAAAAATCGGTCCACCAATTAACAGAAAAATTCGGTTCGTTCCCGGTTAACCGGACAAAAACCGTTTTCAAGGCCTATCCTGGATCTGGGCGACGACGGCGAGGCGGACATGGGGTGACGGGGTTGCAGCGCGAGGCAGCTGCGGGCGACGGCACGAGGCGGCTGTAGGTGATGGGTCGGCAGCGCAGGGGTCCAGGCGCGACGCGCAACCTGACAACCGGAGTCCGGAGAGCGGCACGGGGTGGCGGCTGGCGGAGTGCCACCGCTTAGGGTTAGGTCGCGAATGGGAAGGGGAATCGCGGGATCGAGGGATGGGAAGGGGGATCACGTGAGCCGTGGCATCATAAGGTGGTATGGCGGATGGGCCTACTGGGTCGCGCGGTAGGGCACTGTGAGGGTGAATCACGTGGACCGCGGGCCTATTTCTACTGGAACCTGCATATTTAGGTTCACTCGGTTTGAAGTTTGAGGAAGTGAGTGCTAGAATGTATAAGTGAATTTGCTACTCTTCTGCATCACCTTAAACTTAAGTGCAATCCAGGACGTGGCGTATTGACGCAGGATGAGGCAGCAAGCCGGCCGAGCTTCCTCTCGGTGCCCCGCTGCCGAGCTCCACCTCCACGCAGCCGCCTACGTGCTTGCAAACTGTGTAGGGTAGGCGTGTTGGCCCAGGCCACCGAGCACCCCGGCCCGCGCTGCTGGCATAAGTGGCGATGCTCACAGGTGGTAGATAAGTGTTGGCCGTCAAGGAGACACGGTGGGAGCGATGACGAGGCGCTACGCCGGGCATTGACCACGAGGGCAGTGGTGGATCAAGAGGCGAGCGGCGAAACCGACGGGGGGCGGATAAAAAGAGGGGAATGAATGCAATCTCACTTTTAGTGCAATTATGCAATCATCCATTTTCAATCATTAGATGTGCATCCTAGGGTGGTTGTATTTTTATATTTAACCCCTTTCACATGTGTTTCTCACATGGAGTTAAATGAAAAAACACAACCACTCTAGGATGCACATCTAATAGTTGGAAATAGATGATTGTATGATTGCACCAAAAATGAGATTGCATACTAGTCATTGCCTAAAAAGAGAGGCCAAAGGTTCCAGGGAATCGAATAAAGAAAAAAAAGAGTAAAACAGAAAGAAAAAGGAAAAAATAAAAAGAAAGAAAATATAATAAAAATCGGAAAAAGAAATAAAATAACAAACAAAATAGAAAGAAAATAAGAGGTAAGAAATTGAAGGAAAAGAAGAGAGAAAAATAAATAGTAAGAAATATCAAAAAATTGATTGTAGTTGATATAAGGTATGTCTATGGAGTATGACATTGACGGGTGAAGAGGACATTCTAAAAACTTTGTATACTAAAAAGAGTAAAGGGGTGAGACCAGTACAAGGGTGCGGATAGCTAAAGGTGTAAGGGTGGGGATAGCTCAGCGCAGGTGTAAGTGTAAGCAGCGGGTCAGCAACTCAGCATGGAATATGACTGCTTCTTAGGGACCCGCTGTTGTTTACTTCGTTAGATTGCGCTCATGATGATGTATAACATATTAACCTCAGAGTCTCCTCATTCAAACCCCACAATGTGCACATTGTTGTTCAGGAGAACCGGCAATTTTGGCGGCCATCACGGACAGGCGCTCAAATAACCATTAATATGAGTATGTACCTAGCACAAATACTGAACAGTACTCCACAAATCATATTTATCACTCAAATGCGTTATAGCATCTTTGCAAAGCGCGCAACAGTTTGTATCAAGCCCTTCAGTGGATATCCCAGACCCTTGAGATGTTCACGGTTACAACAGGTACGATCAATAGTTTCTGCCCAGATTGGCTTGCTTGGCTATTGGCCAGGATTGGCTTGGCTATTGGCCTGGATCGGCTAGCCATTGTCTCCTGCCTACTGCCTTTAGGGGAGGAAAAAAAAGGGTCTCAAACGCGTGTCCAGGAGCTCCTGCAAATCAAAGTGGGCCATTCTAAGGTTGGACAGCTTCAAGAAGCTTCTCATACACCTGTCGTGCCGACAAATCCTCAACCTGAATATAGTTCAAATATTTTGTAGAAGAGAGAAATAATCAGTGAAAGAATGTATTGCATGAATCGTGTGCCAATGGCTACAATGTAATCCAGTGCAGTGCACTGAACAGTAAGAAGCAAGAACTCACGATCAGAAGCTTTGATTTATTGTTCCATCCCCTTTGAAGGGTCATCTGAGTCAACCTTAAGCCAAGCACCTGGTCTCATAAATTATCAGCATGTACATGTTGACAGACTAGGGTTGAAGGTTAAACTGCGTATGCCTAAGACTCCTCCGATCACAAAAAATGGTGCTGTAATTGTATAGTTTACCATCAATTTCTACTTCGACATATTTCCCTTAGGCTTCCTTTGGATTGAAGGAATTGAAAAAACACAGGAATAGAAAAAAACATAAGAATTGAAATTGTATGTTTTTGCAATCCTATAAGAATTGAAAATATAGAAATTGAGATAAGAAGCTCTTTGGTAGCACCATAAGAAAAACAAGAAAACTCGTAACATGAGCCAGGAAAGAAAAATGAGGTCCAAACTCATGTTAAGTTTCCTACAAAATTTAACGAAGAAATTCATTCATATGAAAACTATCCTTTGTTTTTCCTGTGAGTCAAATGGTCATGTAGGAAAAAATCTTTTACAAATCCTATCCTTCAAAATTCTTTTGTCATTCCTTCAATCCAAAGGGAGCATTAATGTTGTGCAACCATTGTAAAAGATACTCTACATGTTATATGTCAAATATAATATATATATATATATATATATATATATATATATATATATATATATATTCTTCAAAGGGAACAACTGTTGTGCAATCTCCTGTTTTGTGCAAGCATGCAATCTCCATATTCTAACCGTTCCCTATCGATCCAAGGTGCTGCACTTTTAGCACTTAAATTCTCCCACCTGGTGTTGTTGACAATATGAAAAAAGAACCCTGAGTGCAGCCACCCTTAGATGGGTAGGGAACGGTTGAAATGTAAAGATTGCACGCTTACACAAAATAGCAGATTGCACAACAGTTGCTCCCTATATATAAAGATGTTTCGTCATAATTAAAATCATTCAGTTGCATGCATCCTTTTAAGATATATTATGAAAAAAAAACACCAATTAGGCTCAAAATAGAAAACAATATAAATGTATCAACGAACATCACCTTGCCCATAAATTCTAGCAATTCACTGTTAGCTTCCCCACGAGCAGCTGGGGCAGCTACCGTTACTCGAACATCGTCAGCGTTCACTCCTGAAAGTAGCAATAGAATATTGTTGGGCCAGTGAGCTGAAAAAACAGTGACCTTAACATGAAGTCTGAAGACACTTGCACCGATTTCCGTAAACAAGGCACATCATGGCTCAAATAACAATTTATAGTCAACAACATGATACATACTTGTTATTGCTGAACGCTGAGCCCGGTCTTCCACTTCAATGGCTACTTGGACAAGTCCACCTTCTAATTGTGAAATGCAAGGAGGTACAGGTGCATCCTGCAGGTTCCATTGTCACTGTGGTTAGAAATAGAGAAGTTGACTGAAATTATCAAAGGAAAAATTATGTGGTTACATGTGGATTTGTCTCAGCTGCAACAGAACTCAGTGCTCCATCAACAACATATATAAAAGGAGCTAGCTCCACATCCTCTTCTGATCGGTAACAAACAAAAAGGTCACATCCCACACAACTCATACGGAACTGCTTTTCAAGCTTTCCTTCTCCACTGCATCAAAGATACATGACATTGCATAATTGCAACAATTGACGTGCAACTGATAACCACCTAAAGCATAATAAGCCTGATGTGGGTTATTTGAAAAGAATATGAACATGAAGCCTGTGGATAGTGGAATGCAAACACAATACAATACTTTGGCATTTGTATAGTGGCAACGACTAGAATGCAATCTAGATTATGGTGCAATCATACAATCAATCATTCCCACCCATTGAATATTCATCCTAGAGTGGTTGCGTCTTTTTCACTTAACCCCCTTCACCTCCACCTGAGTCGAGCCAAGCAGTGGAAGGGGGTAAAGTGAAAAAGACGCAACCACTGTAGGATGGACATCCAATGGCTAAGGATAGCTGATTGCATGCTTACACCATAACCCAAATTGCGTTCTAGTCGTTGCCTGTAACAGCTATTGATGTACAATTAGCAAAAGAGCAAGCACACAAAGAAGTGATGAGACCACCACTATAACTTTTCCATGTGTGAACTGTGCAAATGCATGCCAAAAGGAGCCCTAAATTTCAGGGTTAACATACTAACAAATAAGCCAGAGAGGTTGTTCCCTCCACTGAGGGCGCTGATGATCTGAGCTGTTGCTCAGTCACCTACCAGATTATCTAAGGATTTACAAGGGTCCAGACTTTAGAGCCAAGCATATTCAAAGAGGTAATATTGTATTTGATAATCATAACCTAATACAATAAAAAGTTCAAGAGAAGCACTTGAGTAGCATATCCAAAAAAGTACACTATGATCATAACCTAGTGATAATGAGAAGTTCAAGAGTACTTGAGTAGGATTTAACTAGCAATAATAATTTTGAAAGTTATAAAGGATGTTGTACCGCTTCAACATGACTTTTCCTGACTCCTTCACATTTAGCCTTGAGAGATGCTTTGCCTTGTCCAGAACATGTGCTCTGTCAGTCTTCCTTTTAGGCATTTTCTGCAATTGGGTATCTTTAGAACAAAGAAATCAGGATTGATAAATTGAATATAGAACAACCGCTGAACTGCAACTCTTGAAGTGTGAAAGCTAGAGTATCATAGCAGTCAAACAGTAGGTAAGCTTGATGAGATTAAAAGAGATCTGCTAATTCACAGCAATAACAACACCACCAACAACAACAAAGCCTTAAATTCCAAGCAAGTTGGGATAGGCTGAAACCCGCAAGTACCAACAAAAAGAGACAAACAAAGGGAAGAATGGAAAAAGGGAGAGAAAGGGTCATGGTAAAAAAAGGGAAGTCAAAAGAAATCAAGGTTTTGGCATGTGAGTTGCTAAATTTCACGCTCTCCTATCTACAGCTAGCTCCTTACCATTATTCCAATACTTCACGTCTCTCCTCATAGACTCCTCCAAGTCAAGTTTAGTCTTCCTCTACCTCTTCAAATTATTTGGATGTCTTATTATCGCGCTACGCATTTATGCCTCTAGAGGCCTCCGTTGGACATGTCCAAACCATCTCAAATGATGTTAGACAAAACTTTTCCTCAATTGGTGTCACCACTAATCTCTGGCATATGTCATCATTTTGGACCCGATCTCTTGTGTGACCACGAATCCATCACAACACACGTATCTCTACAATACTTAGTTGTTACATGTCATATTTTTGAAGGCTTTTGCTCCATATAACATAGCAGGTCATGCAAACTTTTTAAAGCTACTATTACTACACATTACACAAAGAAGAGAAACGTAATTTTGGCCTTACTGAAAGTATAGAACATGGCTTGCTTGCACTTTTGACCCTATTTTAAATTATAATTGTATGTTAGACCCTCTTTTTTATGGTTTGTGCATATGACCCTGGTTTTCAAAATGAAGCCGCCGTTTGACCCTATTTCTAACTTCCGTTATCTCCATATATATATTGGATTAATTAAATAAATAAGAAAATTAACAAATTTTACGAAATGACCAAAATACCCCTAGCCTCGTTCTGGTTTACTGATCTCTCCTCTCCTATTCCCGTGACTAGAGTCTCTCTCTCGTAACCTAGGCGGGCGGTGGCGGCGCGCGACGGGCGAGCAACTGGTGGCGGCGACTGCGCGCTTGACCCGAGTTCCGTTGGCTCTCTCTCTCTCGAGCTCCGTTGGCCGTCTCCTTCACCACGATTGCGGGCTGCGTGCGCTTTCCGCATCTAGGTGGGACTTTGGTGTCACGCTGTACGGGATTGACTTCCTGCTCTTATTTGCACGGTGGTTGATTCGTTCTGAAATGTATGAATCAGTTGGATGGGTTTTGTTTTCCTCTGTATTCTGGAGTCCAGATCTAGTGTCTCGAGTGGATTGGGAAGTGTTGCTTCACCACTGGTTCGTAACATTTGGACTGCTAAGATGTTGGTTCGTGACGGCGGCTTCCAAGCCAGCCTTCAAGGGAGCCACAAGGATGAGCTCAAGTTCTTCTTCGAGAGTGGTGAGCTTCGTCAGCTGCCACGAGTGTGATTGAATTTTGAGTAGTCAATCAATCGCTTTAAAATGTGCAATGCTTGTGATTTCTGAGAGGAAATAGCGGTGTTGCCTCTTCGCGGGTGGTCCCATGGTTCAGACGATGGAAGCAGTGGATGCAGTATTCATCAACTCAGGGGATAACCCTTTGAAGCTTCTGAAAGAATCCATAATGCCTTCGAAGTCCTAATTGATATCAAGAGAAATTTACTTTTATTCTGCTAGTTCAAAAAAAAACTTTCTTCTATGTGAAAATTGGCTCACGTGCACATTCAATTTCTTCATTCCAGATGTCATCTATCATCAAAAGAACTTTCAGTCATATAGAGGACAAGGAGGTAAAGTTGTGCAAGTTTTCCAGTCACCTAATTTGCCAGTGCTGGTAGTCTTTGAGCAGCATCTGTTTATTTCATATTTTCCCAAGTATGTTTAAATTCATAAAAGAAAAATGTCCATTTTACTCCCTGAACTAAGGCCCAAGTTCAGGTAACCCCTGAACTTTTATTTGGTTCATTTTACTCCACTGAACTATGGCTCAAGTCTGGATAATCCCCTGAACCAGGTTAAAAATCTTATTTTGTTGATGTGGATTAGGATTAGATCAGGATTGAACATGTCATACGCTGATGTGACAAAAAAAAACTTCATACACGAAGGCAATCTCCACTGCGGGAAGGGAATCAACGCGGTGTGTTTCACGAGTGAATTCGGTCCAACATTGTCGGCATTTGGAAAACTGACTAGTATCGATGTTGCCGTGCCTTCTTCCTTGAGATGTCCTAGCTACCGACACATGGGGTTTATATTGGTTCAGGCAACGAGCCCTACGTCCAGTTCGGTATTCTTCTCTCTTTATTCATAGTGGGAGCTGTTTTTACAAGAGAGCGATGTCCTAATGTCGAATGAGGCGAACGATGCCCATATGGGTGTATGTATGTGTGTTCTATGTCGTCTGAGGGCGATCCCCCGCCATCCCTCTCGATGATGGTCCTTGGGGCCTTTTTATAGGGGGCTGACTGCATGCCTAGCCCAACCACTATATACCCCCACTCTCCTCATAAATGGGGCGGGGTTTACAAGGCGTCCAGCCTTCCGGTCCTCGGGGCGGGGTCAGTCCTGGTAGCCGCCTCTATGCCTGCCTTCGTCTCATCGCACTTTGTCCCCTGTCAATGTCGGGTGTCAGATCCGTCCTGCCACCACGACGGATGGGACGTGTCATCGAAGAAGTCGGCAGGACCCGTATCCTGACCTCGGGGGTCGGGGATCTGAGCCACCTGCGCGCACACCACTACTCCTTATGCTTTTCTTGTGTCAGACGGCAGGATCACCCCTCGTTAGGTTGGACAGGATTTGTCGTGGGATAGTGTTGTCGGTGGGTTCCGTACCGTGATATACTTGCCTTGGTTCAATAACCCTACACCCTGGTCCCGGCCTCGACATCAACGGTTGAGCTCTGGGTTGGCCTTTTCGCGTGCTCTCTGGTAACCGGGTTACAGAACTTCGTCAAACGTCTTAGGTGGCATTTTTTGCCAGATCAGCGTATGATATGGTCAATACCGATCTGATCCTAGTCCACAATTCCACATCAATTGAGAAATAGGAAGCACCACATGTGTCAAATTGTAAATATTTTGAAGATAACTCCTACGGATCAAATTAGTTGATTCTTGCTGATTAAAGTATCCATGCACACTGTTAATTTTTGCCACGTCAGCGTATGACATGGTCAATCCCTGTCTAATCCTAGTCCACATCAGCAAAAATAGGAATTTTAACCCCGTTCCGAGGGTTATCCGGACTTGAACCATAGTTCAGGGGAGTAAAATAAACAAAATAAAAGTTCAGATGGTTATTCAGACATGGGTCATAGTTCAAGGGAGTAAAATGAACTTTTTCCTTCATAAAAATATCAGATCCCTGCGAACTTGGATTGGTTTGGCTTGTGCACTTAGGATGCATTTTACAAAGATGTTAAACCAACAAGGATTCTGGAGGGGCTGCAAAGGTATAAAAGAACTGATTCTATCTGTTTGCTGCTCATCCAACTACTTATATGATCTCATACGAGAATGCAGAAATGTAAATTTGATCCATGGATATTGGAAGTCTTAGTTTTTTACACTTCGTTATACATGCCAGAAATTTTTTGTATGGTTTGCGAGACGGTGGTGGGCCACCAAGGTTTCTAATTATAGATCATGGTTGGTATGAAACGGTTGATGAGTTAAAGGAAGTTTATGAAACCATCTGAGTAGACTGCAAGGAAACAGTTGGCCCTTGCTATGAAAAGAGCTGCATCGCTTGTGCGAGATCTATATGCGTTGATGCACATTACACATTTTCTGAATTTTGCATTCTTCCTTATTTGTTATTACTTTACCATATGATAGTCTTGTTTACTAACATATTTCACTCTTCGTATGCAGGTCTAGTGCAAAGATGAGAAAGGAGAAAGGACACATCTGGTACGGGAGAAAGAGGAAGAGGGAGAGAGAGAGAGGCTAGCTGAATGATTCAGTGTTTGAATGATCATGTAATAGCTAGCTGCTACTTGATGTTTTTGTTGTATTATTTCGATATTGTACTGTTTAACGAGTTTGTAGTTGTGGACTTGTATTACCTTTCTTAGTTGGATATTATGTTGTACTGTTTAACGAGTTTGAAGTTGTGGACTTGTATTACCTTTCTTAGTTGGATATTATGTTAACTATTGTGTAGATTGTCATGTATGTTATATTATTTGTAATGTGATTTGATATATGTGAAATTGTTTGTCGCGCAAATGACAAATTATAGTGGAATTGTTATTGAAATTCTTTAAAATTTAAATTAATTAGGATTTATAAATTTATATGCAGTCGATTTGTTGATAGAATGTGTTTAAAGTGTTGCTAAAATTTTGCTATAATAATATGGATAATGTTGAAAATATCTTGTATAAAGTAGGGTCATACATAAAGATTACAATGAAAAGTAGGGTCAATGGTGCAAGAGGTAATGATGTCTTTTTGCTATGGACTTAACACAATTAAGTAGACTAAACGGAGTAGGGTCAATCTATTTGTTCAATTTAAAAAAATAAGAACATATGCACAAACCTTAAAAAAGAGGGTCAAAGGTCAAACATGCAGTTAGGGTTCAAAACAGGGCCAGGTTCGCAAATGGCCCATATATATGTACATATATATATAAGTAATAGCACATATAGCTTTAACATAGCGATTAGCAGACAAAATTCAGAAGCAGATTAATTCAAAAACAGCAACACTTTACATTATCAGAATTTAGAACAGAACTTTAGAATTTAGATAACTTTAGATTTCAATATTTCAGTTTTAGATAACTTCAAAGTTCAATTTCTGCTAGTCTGCAACACTATATAAAAATAATATAAAGCACAACAGATTCTAAGTTTTTAACAGGTTCCAAAAACAGCAACATATTCTAACAGATTCAAAAACAGCAACATTCCCTGACCTAATTGTCATGATCGTCTGATCGCCCGATTAGTCACCCAGATTGGGTCGTTGTCCCAAATAGACCTTCAGCGACCGATATGGACAATTAATCGCGATTAGTCGGACGACTTGAAAACATTTCACATATATAGAATTTCCAGAACAAAATAAGATACCATGACCCAGCAACAGGATGGTTAACACAGACTCTGCTTTCGGCAATGTAATAAGATTTTTGCAATTTGACTTGGAGAAGGCATAAGATAAGGTAACAAGGCCGGTCATGTGGTGGGCGTTAGAGAAACACAAAGTCCCAACAAAGTATGTTAACCTTATCAAGGATATGTACGATAATATGGTGACAAGTGTGCGCGTAAGTGATAGTAAGACCGATACTTTTCCTATCACAGTAGGGCTACACAGTGTTGTCCAGGCGTCGCCGCGCCTAGGCGTCCAGTCGCTCCGCGACGGACGCCATGACACGTCGCCTCGCCTGGAGCAGTCCAATCGGCCGACTGGGACGCCATGGCGTCCTCGGCGTCCTGGCACGGCGTCCAGTCGTGGTCTGGACCGGCGACTGGCGCCTTTTTCCTAGTGATCCGACGGCCCAGGAGACCAGAACCAGAGATGGCGCGATGAACAGGGGAAGCGGGGCGCGACGAACAGGGGAAGGCGGCGGCACGGCGAGCAGGGAAGGGATCGCTCGAAGGACAGGGCGGCGCTGCGCAGCGCAGGCGTAGAGAGAGAGAGAGAGAGCGGCGAGGCGCAGGCGCAGAGAAAGAGCGAAGGTAGAGAAGAGATGCGGCGGCGGCAGTAGAGAAAGATTTGCCACGTTCTGGTATTAGGGTTCGGGTATTAGGGTTAGGAGGTGGGCTTTTTTTGGCCCAGCTCATTATAACAGTATACCCTTTCAAACCCTACTTGCTCGAGCATTCTACAGCCGTTGCCGCTCCTACACCTGGGTGTTCCTCTCCCGCCGCCTCCTACACCTAGGCGTTCCTCTCCCGCCGCCGCACATGGGCGTTCCTCTCCCGCCGCCGCACCTGGGAGGCTGGTTTCATCCCCGCCGCCGGATTTACATTCTCCGTCCTCTGTTCTTCTCCCTCATATTCTCTGCATGCTGCAAACCTGCATGGTCGCCTGGACGTTGCCTAGGCGCCCGCCTAGTCGCCTAGGCGCCCAGTCGGTCGGCGGGCGCCTAGGCGCCAATTTACAACACTGGGGCTACACCAAGAATCAGCCTTAATCTCATACATCTTTTCCTTAGTGATGGATGAGGTGTCGAAAGATGTACAAGGAGATATCCCTTGGTGCATGCTCTTTGTTGATGATGTAGTGTTGGTAGATGAAACTAGGGATGGCGTTGATAAAAAAAATGGAGCTATGAAGGCAGACCTTAGAGTTCAAGGGGATTAGACTTAGTAGAACCAAGACCGAGTATATGAGGTGCGACTATAGTGATGTCGGGTGCGACGAGGGAAATGTTAGTCTACAAGGACAATGAGTACCTAGGAGGGACACATTTGGATATTTAGGGTCAATATTACAAAGCAATGGTGGTATTGACGAAGATGTTTACCACGGGATTAAGATCGAGTGGATGAAGTGGCGGCAAGCATATGGAATCTTATGTGATAAGGTCCCACAAAAACTGAAAGAAAAATTCTATGAGACGGTGGTCAGATCTGCGATGTTGTATAGAGTAGAATGTTGGCCAACTAAAAGGCAACATGTCCAACAAATGAGTGTTGCAGAGATGCCCATGTTACGGTGGTTGTGCGGTCACACAAGAAGAGACAAAATCAAGAACGAGGTGATACGTGATAGGGTATATGTGATAGAGTAGGGGTGACAACGATTGAGGAGAAACTAGTCCAACATCGCCTACGATGGTTTGAGCATATACAATGAAGACCCCAAGAAGCATCGGTTAATAGTGAGATTATAAAGAGTAGATAAAATTTTAGAAGAGGCAGAGGTCGACCAAAGTTGACATGGTAGGAGGCGATGAAGCGAGACTTAAAGGAGCGAGACATACATAGAGATTTGGCTCATGATAAGACTGCATGAAAATTAGCAATTCATGTGTCAGAATCTTAGTTTATTCGTATTTTGTTGCTCTTATATTCTTTCTTATTATTTCATTTTGAAAATAAATTAAATTTGAATCTCATTTTATTTGTATTTTTGTTACTCTCATCATATTTTTTATTACTTCTCTTCAAAAATGTTGAGTTTCATTTCTATCCGGCTCCAACTTGCTTGGGACAAAGGTTTGGTTATTGTTGTTGTTGTTAATTTTCTTTAGCAGGCAAATCACTACGTATAGCTGCCAACATATATGACAACACCTGATTGTTGAAAGTAAGAAAAACTATAAGCATGACATATGAGGGTTTGGTTACAGAATTATAGGTCCAATGAATTGGGGGAAAATGTCGATGCAGTCATATTTTCTGCCAGTGCCAGTACAAGTTCAAAGAAAATGGACCATAGTCACATCTTTTGGGCCAGCTTGGATGGCATCCAGAAATGGACATGCAAAAAGTTTGGTGCGCTGCAGTTGCTCTGGTCATTGTTTGCTTCGCTGCCAAACCTTTGGTATGCCGCAGTAGCTCGACAGGCCCCTAGTTCATTTTTCATGCTAAAAGTTGCCAAACTCGTGCTAGTCATTTTGTTCACCAATTTTCAGAGCGTCCACACTTATTGTGCGGCGAAGCTTGGACATCATCCAGACATGCCCAAAGCTTAATAAGAGTGATGGAATCTGCACTAATCCTAACTCCTAACCCCTCATACCTCACAGACGAGCATCAATACTCAAACTTTCGTTGGGAACATTAAGGTTCATGTTCAGCTGTGACCATAAAATTCTTGGCTATAAATATCTTCTGGTTTAGGCATATCGAGCATGCACTTGTGTTAGGATGCGTTTGTGGGCCGCCAATATAGCCGGTGTGGGGCCCACGGCGCCCACAACAGGCTGCAGCAACCCAGCTGATCAATTAGATTAAGGAAAGTTTAAAGAATAAAAAAGTTAGATTGGGTTGAGTTAAATTAGGAAGTATTAGATTGAGTTGAATTTAAATAGAAGGAGATAGAATAAACCAGGAGATAGAGATTAGAAAAGAGTCCTGGTCGGTTGGAGGATGCCCCAACCGTTCTTGTGGTGGGCGACCAGGGGGTGCGCGCGGCCAAGTGAAGGGGGGGGGGGGGGGGGGGGGGGGGGGGGGGGGGGTCCTCTCCCTATATAAGCAGCCCCCCTCCCTCTTGTCAAACTTCATCCAGGAAAATAAGAATTGTCCCCATTAAGTTGTTCTTCTCCTTGGGTCACCGTGGCTACGAACTCTAACCCTAACCGCCGTGACACTCCTCTCCTCCATCGCGATACCCGCTGCGTTCCAACAATCAAGCCTCGCTCCTCCTCTTCTCCCCGCTGCGCACTCCTAGGTGCACCAGGAGGTGTGCCCCCGGTTCCGATTCACAGCAATTGGTATCTAGAGACATCGGGGCAGTGACCATGTCCGGCCCCACGGACGATTCTGGGACCTTTACTCTCCAAGATCTCGGCAAGATGATGAGCCAGATGATGGGACAGATCGACTCCAACAAGCTTGGATCGCCATGACATGCGCCTTGCACGCATTGAGAAAACGCCAGAGACGGAGAACTCCGAACAGGAGGACCTGCAGCACACACCGTGAGGCAGCAACGGTCCCCGCGACATTGGTGGCGACAACGACCAACACGTCTTTCGGCGCCACCAAGGGTGCGCTGCTTCCGATAACGGCGGGTTACACCATCATATGATCAGCTTTCCCTCCGGTACGACGGGGAAACTGATCCTCTGACCAAGCTCAACAAGTATGAAGCATACTTCCGCGGGACATGAACGATGCCGGAAGAAAAGGTGTGGCTCGCGTCTTTCCACCTGGAGGGTTCCGCGGTCGACTGGTACATCGCGATGGACCGCGAATGCATCATCGTGTCCTTGGGAGCGGTTCACGGACTTCGTCAACATGTTCTTTGGACCCCCGCTCCGCTCCAACGACCTGGTTGAGATTAAAGATCTCTGTCGTACTGGTACAGTTGAGGAATACCAGCGTCAGTTCCTAGTCCTTCTCAATCGTTGTGAGGATCTCAGCCAACGCCAGCAGATCAATCTGTTCACGGCTAGCCTGAGCGACCCACTTCGTATTAGTGTGAAACTGCAGTGGCCTACAAATCTGCAGACGGCCATGAGTCTGGCCAGGGCCTTCGAACGACAGTTTGCAGCATCAACAGACAGCGGGGCACTGAGGGGCGCCGCCTCTCAATGCTCTTCGCGCCCTTCCACTGTGTCACGCGCCGCCACAACTTCTAGTGGTGGTTCTGCTCCACCTGCTCCAACATCTTCAGTGACGGCATCCTCACGTCCACGCCTCAAGCGTCTCACGGCGGATGAGATGGCTGCTAAACGGGCAAGCGGAGAGTGCTATCACTGCGCGGAGCGGTACACGCCGGATCATAAGTGTGTCGGCAAGGGCATCTTCCTCCTGGAGCTTGACGACGACAACGACGATGTTGACACGGCCATTGCCGACCTGGGAATCTCACTACACGCGCTGACCGACATCGACCTCACCAACACGATGAAGCTCCAGGTCGATGTCTGCGGCAAGCTGTTGACCGCACTGGTCGACACGGGCTCCACTCACACCTTCATTAGGGAGCCCCTCATCCAGGAGCTCGGCCTGGTGAGTGTTGCTGCGATCAGGCGTCGGCGTTCGGGTCACCGTTACTCTATCTCCTACACAGGCATCTGTCCACGTGTACCCTTGATAATTGCAGGAGACCGCCTCGACATCACATGCTACGCGTTACCGCTTGACGGCTTCAACTTCGTTCTAGGAGTTCAGTGGTTGCGGTCCTTGGGACCCATCCTCTGGAACCTCGAGAACCTCACGATGAAGATGTGGTGCAGAGAACGTGAGGTGGTCTAGACGGGGCTACGCAGGTCACCCCCTGTGTGTGCTTCCCTGGCGCCACCTATTGACATGATGGGCGCCCTACTGGCAAGCTTCTAGGACCTCTTCGACGAGCCACGTGGCCTTCCTCCTCCATGGCGCCATGACCATTGCATCAGGCTCCTATCGGGCACAGCTTACCGCTACCCCCAGCTTCTCAAGGACGAGATTGAGAAGCAATGCGCCGAGATGCTTCGCCAGGGCATCATCCGGGAGTGCACCTCCGCATTCTCCTCGCTGGTGTTGTTGGTCCGAAAGGCTGACGGCACATGGCGCTTCTGCATCGACTACCGCAAGCTCAACGCTCGAACTTTAAGATAAGATCCCTATTCCGGTGGTCGATGAGCTGTTGGACGAGCTCCACGGCGCGAGGTTCTTCACCAAGCTCGACCTCCGCAGTGGCTACTTCCAAGTGCGCATGCACCTGGACAACATCAACAAGACGACATTCCGAACTCATCGAGGCCACTATGAGTTCTTGGTGATGTCGTTCGGCCTCACCAATGCGACGTCCATGTTCCAGTCATTGATGAACGACGTCCTTGACCCCTACATCAGGAAGTTTGTGCTTGTCTTCTTTGATGATATTCAGGTGTATAGCAGGACCTGGGTCGAACAACTCCAGCACATCAAGCAGGTGTTCCAAACACTACGGGCGCACAAGCTGTTCCTCAAGAAGTCCAAATGCTTCTTCGGCCAGGGGTCTGTGTCCTACTTGGGACACATCATCTCCTCTCAGGGCGTGGCGATGGATCCGACCAAGGTGGAGGTAGTGGAGCGTTGGCCGACACCTCGGTCCCTACAAGCCTTGCGAGGCTTTCTCAGACTCACAGGCTACTACCACAAGTTCATTGTGGGGTATGGCGCGGTGGCCGCGCCTCTGACCGCCCTCCTCAAACGGGAGGTGTTCTGCTGGACCGACGACGCGTAGGACGCCTTCTCTCAGCTCAAGCAGGCGCTGATGATAGCACCTCTACTTCAGATGCCGGACTTCGACAAGCACTTCGTCGTCGACTGCGACGCATCGGGCGCCGGCTTCGGGGCGGTCCTGCACCAGGGCGACGGTGCCATCACCTTCTTCAGCCGCGCTGTAGCTCCTCACCACCAGAAGCAACCGGCATATGAGTGCGAGCTAATCGTCCTTGTGAAGGCCGTACGCCACTGGCGGCCTTATGTGTGGGGTCATCTCTTCACTGTTCGAACTGATCACTTCAGTTTGAAGTACATCCTAGATCAACGCCTAACGACAATTCTCCAGCATGCTTGGCTGAGCAAGCTTTTTGGCTATGATATGCAGGTTGAGTATAGGCCGGGACGTCTGAACGGGGCAGCTGACGCCCTGTCCCGCCGCGAGGAGGAAGACGTGGCGATCCACACCATCTCAGCGCCAGTCTTCCACCTCTTCAACTCACTTCGCGCAGAGATCGTCGCGGACCAGCAGGCGCAACAGTTGCGTGTCCAGCTCCAGGAGGGAGCCGCACCAGATGGCTGGTCCGAGCGCGACGACCTTCTTTTGTACAAGGGGAAGCTCTTCGTTCCCGAGATGTCCTCCCTGTGGCCCTTCCTCTTGGCTGAGACACGATGGTGGTCACGAGGGCATACAGAAGACGGCACACCGCCTCTCGTTCTACAGCCCTTCGCTCCTGCGCCGAGTTCGGGAGTTTGTCTGTGGTTGTGCCACCTGCCAGCGCAACAAAACGGACCATCTACATCCAACCAGATTGCTACAACCTCTTCTTGTACCTTCGGAGATCTAGAGTGATATCTCTATGGATTTCGTCGAAGGCTTCACGAAGGTTGGAGGGACATCGGTGATCCTGACGATGGTGGACTGCTTCTCCAAATACGCCCACTTCATCCCCTTGAGCCACCCGTACAGTGCTGCATCAGTGGCATGGGCGTTCTTCGATGACATCGTACGTCTTCACGGCTTCCCCTGCTCCATCGTCAGCGACCGCGACACCGTCTTCACCAGCTTGTTCTGGTCGGACTTGTTCCGACAGGCTGGCATACGCCTGCATCTCAGCTCTGCCTTCCACCCGCAGTCTGACGGCCAGTCTGAGGTCGTCAGCAAAGTTATCACCATGTACCTGCGCTGCTTGGCTGGTGACCGACCCAAGACGTGGCTGCAATGGCTTCCATGGGCTGAGTACTGTTACAACACCTCTTACCAAACGGCCCTCAAGTGTTCGCCTTTCAGAGTGGTCTATGGCAGGGACCCTCCAACCATTATCTCATATCAGCAAGGTGTGTCCAGGGTAGCTGCCGTTGACAAGCAGCTCAAAGATAGAGATGAATTTTTGGCTGAAATCAAAAATAGACTTGTGCAGGCATAAGTTACCATGAAAAGCTATGAAGACAAGTCTCGTCGAGAGGTGGAATTTCAAATAGGTGATTGGGTCTGGTTGCAGCTTCATCAGAGGACAGTTGTGGGAGTGATAGTTGCGCCTCCCTAGATTACTCAACGCATTGGGACCGTGTCTTATAAACTTCAGCTGTCTCCCCAAGCTAGGATATTGGATACATGATGTCTTCCATGTGTCCTTATTGAGGAAATTTGAGGGTCCTGCTCCAGCACAGGTGGTACCTCTTGCCACCTCTTCTTCATGGACGTGTTATGCCTACGCCTGAAAATATACAAAGGGCATGCTTGAATAGAGGTGTTTGGGAACTGCTCGTCAAGTGGGCAGGGACATTCTGAAAGCTGATGCATCATGGGAGCAGCTAAAAGATTTCAATATGAAGCACCCCACCTTCAAGCTCGAGGATGAGCTCTTTGTCGGGAAGGAGAGAAATGTTGTGGATGTGTTTGTGGGACGCCAATATGGCCAGCGTGGGGCCCACGACGCCCACAACCAGGCTGCAGCAACCCAACCGCACCAGGAAGGGTGCAGCCTTCTAGAAGATCAATGAGATTAAAGGAAGTTTAAAGAATAAATAAGTTAGAGATTGGGTTGAGTTAAACTGGGAAGTATTAGATTGAGTTGAATTTAAATAGAAGGAGATAGAATGAATCAGGAGATAGAGATTAGAAGTATTAGATTGAGTTGAGTTTAAATAGAAGGAGATAGACTAAATCAGGAGATAGAGATTAGAAAAGAGTCTTGATCAGTTGGGGGATGCCCCAACCGATCTGGTGGTGGGGCGACCAGGGGGCCGCGCGGCCAAAAGGGGGGTCCTCCCCCTATATAAGCAGCCCCCTCCCTCTTGTAAACTTCATACAGGAAAATAAGAATTGCCCCCATTGGGTTGTTCTTCTCCTTGGATCACCGTGGCTACGAACCCTAACCCTAACCGCCGTGACATCTCCTCTCCTCCACCGCGATACCCGCTGCGTTCCAAAGCCTCCCTCCTCCTCTTCTCCCCGCTGCGCACATCCTAGGCGCACCAGGAGGTGTGCCCCCGGTTCCGATTCACAGCAACTTGGCACATCTTTCAAGGATGAAGCAAAGTCTAGCTTCATAGGAGTCAAATGGTCATCATTAGGAGGCCATTGCCGTGACTGAATGCTCAAACTCTATCCGTAGTCTACAAGAGAAAATTTTTGTAGGCACTAAGATTTTAAACAAAACACATTCTGCGCAGAGAGAAGTATCTTATTGATGCAAAATTCCACAAATCTGCATGCATCAAGACTACCACCGGAGAATTTTTCTACAACACGCCACACGAGGATCACCAAAACTACTTCAAATCAGTAACATTTCCTCTTACGCTTCCCCTAGTGGATTATGCAGATCTGGCGAAAATTAGACGAAGTGGGGCGCTTGTAAAGAAATCGGGAAGAGAGAGGGGGGCGATGGCTGACCGGTGATGAGGGACGTGGGAGGCGCAGTGCTTGCAGTAGTAGACGAAGAGATCGGACTGGGGGCCCTCCGGCAGCGCATCCTCGCTCGAGTACGTGTGCGTCGTCCGTTTCGGCATCTCCTCCCCTCGCTCCGCGTCCGCAACCTGGAGACGAGTGGCCTCCGGAGGAAGACTTTTCAGGCGGAGGCAATAGCCTGACGCCGGAGGAAGGATGCAGTCGTCGGTGCCGGGAGCAGGATAGAGAGGCAGCGGAGACAACAATGATCAGGCGTGGCGTGTGATGCTCTATGGGCGGCGGGGGTTGACGTGACAGTGTGCGGTTCATTTCGTTTTTTTCATGGCATTCGGCGAGCTTTATTGATTAGAAAATAAACTTACATGTTTACGAGTTTCGGTAATAAAGAGTTAGGGGCATCCTCCCAAAAAACGATCAATCCTATTCAAAAAACCTATAATAGCAATTTCATGAGCTACATAATTAGCTTTCCTATTACAATGTTCAAAAATAAGGTTTGCGTAACTAGAAGACAAGATTTTGCGGTCATAAAAATTTGCAGCAAGAAACCTCTTGAGTTCCATGCTCTCAATTGTATTGTTTGATTGGATGATGAATTTATTGCAGCCCAAAAATTGTACCATAATAATTCTTTATCTAAGGGTGTAAACTTCTACCATCATAACATCAATAACAAAATGGATCTCCTTACAACTTCCGGCAATGAATTTACCACTAAAATCTTGTGCTATACTCTCATGTTTCCTCTTCCTTGATCAATCGTCAGTGCCGGGAGAAGGATAGAGAGGCGGCCACGATAACATTCACCAGGCGTGTGATGCTCCTCTGTATATAGACGTAGGAGTGGGCATTCGAAATTGTTTTTCTTTCAATTTGAGATTTGAGAATAGTATACGAACTTGTATTTAAATTTTCGGGTACAACAATTTGGGTACTCAAAAATTCATCGGTATCCGAAAATTCGAATTCGGGTTACCCAAATTATCCGAACAATAACATAACAACATGAGTGCTTTAAGCATCAATGGCTAAGCACTAATCTAATACAACTCTAAAAAAGTGCTCACACCGTTGTCACTTGCTGTCTGGCTCACTGCGTCAGGAGGGAGGGGGCTGAGGCTGACTCCAACCACAATAGCCATATGTCGTTACTCATTTCAGTTTTATGAGTATCGCTCATGTCAGACATTGAGATCCAAAAGCTGACCACTCCAACGCCAGATCCATAAAATCATTTTCTCGCTGCCGCTGCCGATATCACTGGCTGGTCCCACCAAATTTTACTGCTGCTTCCACTCACAGATTGAGCTGCACAGTGTTGAGTCACAAGAAAATGGTACCCATATGTGGGGTACTCATATGTGGGTTGCCGTGGACAGAAGACGAATATTTGAGTCCCGGTATGAGTTCAGCGTTGGAGACGTTATAGTAGCAACTTTAGTACTCATTTCTCATTTGAGTCTCCATATGCGTTCTGCGTTGGAGTCAGCCTCAGAAGATGTCTGGATGGTGCCTCGGATGTGCCTGCGCTTCTGCCCCCGACGCGCGATATGCGTATGCTCGCTGCGCTTGCACCCCTGCCCTGTACGCATGCGGATGCGGATATGTTTCAGTAGGCTGATATGCTAAACAGAGAACAAAGGGATGGGCTATTGTGCTCGACCTTAATTGGGTATTTTGGATACTGAGCCCAATAACCCGAAATACTCAAAATTAATTTGGGTTTTTTAATTTCTTACCAGAAAATTGCACGCGGGTTTCGATTTTCAGGTTATTCAGATTCGGGTTCGGGGTTTTCCGAGTTCGGTTTTTTTGCCCACCCCTAATAGGCGGTGGGGGTTGATGTGACAGTGTGTAGTTTATTTCATTTTTTATGGATTCGACGAGCTTTATTAATTAGAAAATAAACTTACATCGTTTATAAGTTTCGATAATAAAAAGTTAGGTGTCATCCTCCCAAAAACAATCAATCCAATTAAAAAAACTATGACTAGCAACCTGGTGAGCTACATAATTAGCTTTTCTATTACAATGTTCAAAAATAATGATTGCGCAACTAGAAGATAAGATTTTGCAGTCATCAAAAATTACAGCCGACAAGGTTGAAGAGAAACCTCCTAACTTCATACTCTCAATTGTATATTGTTCGATTAGATGATGATTTATTGCAGCCCAAAAATTGTACCATAAGATTTTTTTAATGGCATAAGCTTCTGCCATCATAACATCAATAACAAAATGGACCTCCTTACAACTTCCAGCAATGAATTTACCACTAAAATCTTGTGCAATAACTCTCATTCTTCATTTTCCTATATCAATATTACAGGCAGCATCAACATTAATTTTTATCATACCTTCTGGAGGGCATATCCAAGACTCTTTTTTCTTGTTTATTGATTTTCTCCTAGCTCTCCAATATTTTGTGGCGAAGACTCCAATTGAGATAGCACTACTATATGCATTCTAAATATTTTCTTTATATGTACATTGCCATCTTTCTCAACAGATATGTGCTCATGAGTATTAATTTTGCAAAACCCATATCATAGAACTTTGGACATGTTCCCATATTTAATATGATATTCTCGAGTTTCAAGGAATCAGACCGATCAACTCTAATTGCTTCATTCAGATGACTCAATATATCAAGATTGGACCATATAGATTGAGCTCTATTGCACGTGAATAACGAATGTTTAATATCCTCACATCTCATATTGCACATAGGCATTGACTCGTATTCCCGATATGACGATTCGCCAAAATATCATTGCAAGGCAAAAATCCACGCAAAGCACGCCAGACAAAAATTTTAATTTTGGATGGAATATAGAATTGCCATAATTTCTTCCATATGTGGCTTTCATTTTGGTGGCGTCTTCCAAATCGATATTCCCATTCTAAGTGATATGTTGATCTGACTGTAAACAAGTCATTTCTCATAAAGTGCCTAGCAACGAAGTCTTTCATCCAAGATGGTGCTAGAGGAATCTTAAGAATTCTATTTGCGTCAACACTCCAATTTTTTTTCCGAATTAGCTCTTCGTCCATTGTTCCGTGACTGAATTGATCAATTCAGAAACCTTACAAAATAATAAGATCTTCTTGAAGTATATAATTTTCTTGTTGAACTTGAAGGGATCCATGCATCCTCTCATGTATCAATTTGATCTCCTTGCCCCACTCTCCAAATGATGCCACAATTCAAAACCTAAAGCCCGTGTATAACACTTCGTCATGTGAATGAACTTCCAGTCTTTAGTTTCGCCTTTACCATCTGGATAATATATGCTTTGAAGAACTCTTGCACAGATATAATTTGGTTCTTCCATCAACCTCCAGCACTGTTTTGCTAGCATAGCCGTATTAAAAGTGTGCAAGTCTCGAAACCCATCCTCCTTTATCCTTAGGAAAACAAAGCTTCCACCATGCTGCCCAATGAATTTTCGTGGTCGTCCTCATCACCTCACCAGAATTGCGAAATAACATCATTGACTTTTGCAAATTTTATTCGGAAACTGTCTTAATCAATTTTGTTTTACTCCCATAGATAGCATTTTCTCCTTTCAACCACTAATCAATAATTTAACCCTTTATGCAAGATATTTAAAATAGTCACTTCGATCAACCCCTACCATTGCCGGGAGTCCAAGGTATTTATCACTTAGAGATTTTGTCCATATATCTAGCTTCTCACAGACTTTCACCCTATCTTCCACCAATGTATTTGAGCTGAAATAGATACTGCATTTTGGTGCACTTACAAGTGTTGTAAATGCTTGTCGGTGGTTTTGATCCGGCAGATCTCCCGACACTACTAAAGAGTTAGAGGAGTTTGATGTTCAATGTGGGCGCACAGAGATTCAAGAAGGTGAAATGTAAAGCGACACAAGAGACACGAAGATTTACGTGGTTCGGGCGGCTTCACCTTCTCCTTCGACGGGACCTTCAAGCACCGGGTCCAGAGGGAATTGGGGATTCCGGCTGGTGTAGCACGTCAGCACACTCTGCGACGTTCTTCGCCAGGGATTGCCCCTCAACCTCCAACTGGTCCGCGATGACGTCGCCCACCTTAGAGAGTTTGCTACCTGCCGAGCTCAACGCCTGCAACGTCAGGTCCGGCTCCGGCTCTGGACCATCCGGACGCACGGAACTGAAGCCCATCGGTGTCAGCGCGTCGTTGGCTTTGCTCAGGAACTCCCAAACCTGTAGTGAGTCCGCAGCCCTCAAGCCCTTCAATTCTTCCAAGGATCTTTTGGCTGCCGCCATTTTAGAATTCTCGCGAGCGAGGCGCTCGACTTCTTTGGCATTTTGCTGAATCTTTTCAGCAACCTGCTTCTCGAGTTTTTCGAGCTCCTCCTCCCGGAGATGGATCTTGTTCCGGCGGTCAACCAGGTCCTTCTCCCTGCCTCTCACTTTCTTCTCCCTGGCGGCGATGGCACACTCTTGCTCGTAGAGTTCCTTCCCCCGCACCCAGGCCTTCTCCTCCTCCTCAGCGCAGCGCTCTTCCAATTTCTTGGCGCGCTCCTCGAGGCCCTTGTCAGCCAGAGCCACCTTTTCGGTGAGCTCCCCCTCCCTCTTCAGGACGTCATCCCGCAGCTCAAGGAGTTTCTGCTCTTCATCTTCGAGCCTCTTCTCCCTCTCCTCAAGTGCCTCCCGGCGCTTGATGAGAGTAGTGTTAATGGCTTCCAGCCTTTCTTGGTGTTCATCAGCCGCACTATTAGCTGCTTTGGTCTGCTCATAAATGGCCCGGGATTGAGCGTCGAGGGCGCGAGTCATGCTCTCCCTGTCATCCAATAATTTGCCCCAGTATTCCAGGCGGACCTTCTCCCGCTTAATCCACTCTTTGTCATCTGCTAGCCTCGACTGCGCCATCTTGGTCTCGAAGTAGAGCCGGTTACGCCACCGCCTAAGGGTTTGGAGCTCCTCTTCAAGAGTCTTGCTGTCGTGGAAGAATGCCAGCTGAACTTGACGCAGACTGGAGCAAGCGTTGTCAATAGATAATGACAATGGGATAGGTTTCGGACCTGCTGGGGTCTCCTCCGCTGGTTCCAGCGGGTTTTCAGTTACAAAAATTGGGTCCCACTCCACAAGAGTGGTCCCCTGAGCCTCTATGGCACTAGGGCCGTCCTTTGGGATGGCCTCAGTTGCCATCGAGGAAGGTCCCGCTGATGAAGTTCCGACCTCCGAAAGTGGTTCCGAAGGCCCCGCCGCCAGTTCTTCATTTGCCCCCTCAGGCAGGGGACCAGCAACTTCGTCTGGGCACTCCGGCTCAGCTGCAGGTACCTCTGGCATCGTCACTTCCGGAGCAGGGGCTGCTTCTGGCTTCGGCCTGGGCACCTCCTCTACTGGGGGCTCGAGCGCCGACGCCTCTGCAACAACCGGCTCGGGAGCCGGAAGGTCTTCAACATCAACCGGCCCTGCGGCCGGAGCTCCAACAACGATCGGCTCTGCGGCTGGTGCTTCAGAGGTAGCCGGCCCAACCGCCGGGACTTCCCCAACATCTGGCGCGCACGCCGGGACTTCAATTACCTCCGGCTCAACCGCCGGGGCTTCGACAATTTCTGGCTCTGGGGCCGAAATTACTGCTTCCTCCGGCTCAACGGCAGGAGCTTCCATCATCTCTGCACCAAGACCCGGAGCTTCAACCTCGGGGGCAGGTGCCACTGGCGCATCTTCTCTCCCACGGTCCGACGCTACCACGGGAGTCTCTGGGGATGAGTCGAGGTCCATGACCACGACTGCTGGCGCCGGAGTTGTCGCAGCTTCAGCCACCACTTGGGGCGGCACCGGAACAGGAGCAGAAGCTTCCGCCCTCACAGCTTCAGCTGCTATGGCTGAGGGTGGAGACTCACTCCTCTTATTGGGAACGCTGCAGATGATGGATGAAGAAACTTAAAAAATAGTTACTACAACAAAACAACTGTCTGAGGTAAAGATTAAAAATTACCTTGGGAGTCTTCCGCACCAGCTTGCGCGAAACCTCTTTCCCGGGCGTTCTGGGCTGACCATAGCCGCCGCCGGCGTGGAAGCTCCGGAAGGCCCCCGGAACTCGTTGCAGCCACGGGCATTTCCCTAGTCAAGGCCCCCCTCGATCGGGAAGAACCTTCGGACCTAGAGGCCTCAACCGGCCCCGGTGCTAGAGTCGCATGCCCGGAGCTAGCATCCTGGGAGGACGCTGATGCAGGTACAGTCGCCGCGATTGTAGAAGACCTCCCCCTCCGGGGAGAAGGAGCTGATGCAGAGGTTGCAGGCCTGACGGACCTTTCGTCGGCATGCTGCAGTTTCCTCTTCCGGCTCAAAGGTTCGTCCACCGGCTCCTTGCCCTTGCCGATCATTTCGATCCTTGGCTTCGGGGCAGGGTCGGAGCCACCTTCGGAAGCCCCAGGGATCACCACCCTGGAGGTCGATCTTCTCTCGACGACACCAATGTCGTCAAGCACATGCATCTTCCGCCAGAGCTCCCTGCTGAACTCTACTTCCACGTTCAGAGGGAGAAAAGCTAATGGCGGAGTCAAGCTGTCACCCGCGACGTCGATGCCGTGCTGGAACTTCTTGAGATGAAACTCCAAGGTTGCCCCCGCCATGTTGGACTTCAGCCCGGTCTCGACCCGATCGTCGTCCATCACACTGTAGAGGGCTCAAGCGAGTTTTTATCTCCTCTTCAGCGGTGCCCACCTGTTGACCAGGAAGTTGCAAAACACCGCCCGAGGGGTTAATCCTCCCTCCACGCACTGGCGGATCCTGGTCAGAGCAGGGTTGAAGGCGTCCGCCAGCACCGGAGCTTCACTCCAGACTGTAGTGTCGATGTTGGGGAGGCCTTCGGGCAGCTCCAGCTTCTCGTGCTCCTCCACGCGGATGACTATCCAGTCCTTCTCCCAATCATCCCACTTCCCAGAGGGAAACGACTGGAGGTACTTGAATGGGCACTTCTTGCGCTTCACGAAGTAGTAGAAGCCAAGGTACTCATTGCTCCTACCGGTGGTATGGACGGTGAAGAAGGTCCGGAAGAATTCAATGCACGGGGGATGCCCACCCACATCTCACAGAAGTGGACAAAGACGGACACAAGAAGAATGGAGTGGGGGCCAAGGTGGTACAGTTGCAGACCATAGAAGTCTAGCAGCATCAAGAAAAAGGAGGAAAAAGGTGGGATCAACCCCACCATGGCGTACGAAGAGAAGTACACCATTTCGCTGGCGTGCTCCTTCTCAAACGGGAGCTCTCCCCCGATGTGGACTAGGCGGTTGAAGAAGTCCGGGGACCATCCCATGAGGGCCTGGACCTTCTTCAGGTCACCGTCGGTCTTCAAACAGCTCTCGCGGAGACCCAACTCCATCGCAGCACAGCAAGGCACGAGAGGAAGAGCAAGCACAAGTTGGGAGTTTGAGCGCAATATCAGATGAGAGGCGTAAAGAACCCCAGACGGTGCGCACTTTCCTTCTTAAGTAAGCCCTCGCAACGCTTGGATGGAAACCGCAAGGAAGTCGAAGATACTACTAAAAAATCCTACCCTGTCGATGACAAGAGGGCCCGGGACCACCCAGACGATCAAGTCGAGGTTCTTACCCAGGCGGACGGTTGTCATCATGAGGCAGGAAGCCCGGAGGCGACGGCCTGACAAGGCGCACGGAACCGATACGATTTTCGTATCGGGAACCGACGACCTTCAATTACGTGAGATCCGCACGCCAAAGATCTCATCTGTCGCACACGGTGTCGGTACCCTGGGTACCATATACCCCTTGGGATTGCAAAGATCTCAAGGGAAAGTCATCTACCTGATTTGAAGACCTTCGGAGGCCCACATGTCAGACATAACCGGATCCGCTTCTCCAACATGGTTAGTCCCAGGGTCGCTGTGACGCCCGGTTCCGAAAATGAACCAAGCTAACGCATATGTGTGCCCAGGATGTTCATCACACATACACGAGTGCAATCACAAAAGAGTATACAGAAAATTACCACAAGACAAGATTAATTATCCAGATTTTATTACACAAACCATATTATCCTCGAATACAAGCTCTAATGAATATTAATGACAAGTTCAACTAATGCAGCGGAAATAAACTAATTAAGCAAACTAAGCAACTAAGCATAAGCAATAGGGTATATATGCGCAGCTCCAATCAACACCACAGGCAAAGCTGACGGTAGACACGGCCTAGAACTCCGCATTATCGCCATTAAACTCCCAATCCTGACCTGCAACTATTGGGGTGGGGGATTGCAAGAGTGAGTACATGTCGTACTCAGCAAGTGTGGAAAGTATGACATGTGGCTTATTCAAATGACGACAATAATAATGGTAAAGTGCTGAAAAGTACATTAAAACATTTGAAAAGCAATATAGTATAAGTATGTGTAGTAATCCCAACATAATCACGAGTAATACCATAATACCAAACTGAATTCATTACCATCATCAATAAGTCCAGATTTCACCATTGTCAATAACCATATTCAATACCAGAGATTAATCCATAACCATCCATGCCATTACCAAACCATAACCATCCCAAATTCCAAATTGCCTCTAATCATGGAAGTTGTCCAGGTGCTCATAACCGGGAGCACGGCTATCATGATAGTTTTAGTTAACACTCTGCAGAGTTTGTACCTCTTTACCCACGTGTTCGTGATTTCATCACCCTTCGGCGACTAAGAACCTCTGTAAGGATCGAAACGCCCAAGAGGGGGGGGGGGTGAATTGGGCTTTTACAAATTTTAAGGCAATTTAAAAAATTTAATTGTTAAGCCCCAATTCCCTATGCAAGTCAACTACGCAATCAAGAGAGTTAAGTGCGGAATAGTAAAGCGTAATCGTAAAGGGGTAGGGAGAGGAATGCAAACGCTCGAAGACACGGCGATTTTTCCCGTGGTTCGGTAAGATCACTAGAATCTTCCTACATCCACGTTGTGGCACCCACCAAAGGGTATTGCCACTCCCAAGTCACCAAGACGAGGGAATCCACTAACTTTCTCCGTTCGCCATCTCCAGCAAGGTGGAGCTCAAGCCTTGTACAACTTCGATCCTCCGGGCTTCCACAATTGTCTTGGCAAGCTCCGGAGCAATCTCTCTACTCTCCTCTTGATACAAGGTGAATGCAATCACCAAGAATGCACTCCCTCACGGCTCTCACTGGTCTAGAGACTCCACTCACCCAGAGAGGACGTACACAAGCTTCTCTCTAGCTAGGTCTAGCCTATATCTTGAGGTGTAGATGGACGAAAAGGGTGTGTAAATGATTGTTCTAGGTCTTGGACACTTGAGGATGTGTGGGCATGCTCTGGTTGTCAAGTGTTGTCGAAATGACTGGTGGAAGGGGGTTAAATAGCCAGCCCAACTGAATTAGCCGTTGAAAAAGTGGGCTGATTACTTTTTCTGTGTACATCGGATGATCCGATGACCCCCTTTTCTGAGCATCGGTCTAATTAGATTAGCTGACGTCACTGTGTCAGAAGTGACCGTTATTCGACCGATGATGCACCTTCTTAATCATCGGATGATCCGGTGAGCTTTGTCTTCAGACTTGGTCCAGAAATAATGTTTCTGTTGAATTAGACCGATGTTCACTTTGCTTCTGCATCGGATGATCCGGTGAGTGTTTCTCCAGAATTGTTGAGACAAATTAATCTTTCTGTTGAACTTCACCGATGTCCACTTGTCTCTAGCATCGGATGATCCGGTGTGCACTTCATTCTGAGGTCTTCTTCTTCTGTTGAGCCCCAATCGACCGATGTGTGCATTTTCCAGAACATCAGACGATCCGATGAGTGTAATTTGTTTGCTTCGAGTTGAACTTTTAGAATCTTCTCGAGTGACCTCTTTGACACTTGTTGCAAATAATGTTCTGATGAATATTGATCTTCTTGTGTTGCCAATTTTGATAGAATAGAGTCGTTGTGTGAGTTCTTCATTTAGCCTTCATGAGAATTGAATAACCCCCTTAGAATAGGTCGTTGAGGGGTCTCCATTCGTATCCAATGAGTAGTAGATGATTTGAATAGATAGTCGTAAACGCTTGATGTGATATACGTGAAACCTTGCATCCACAAACTCATTAGTAATTACGAACGGTTGTCATTAATCACCGAAACCATACCTCACGGGGGCCTAGATGCTTTCAATCTCCCCCTTTTGGTGATTGATGACAACACAACGAGTAGAGCATAGAAGTAATGAATTTAATAATGCAATGCTCATAAAAGATTGTAACTGGAACAAAATGCAACACAAGGAGCTCGAAGGCTCAAACAGTGATCAAATAAGTCATGAAATAGCACACTGAATTACAATAGAAGCAAAAGATAACAAGCAAAACTCAAATCGTAGCAAATGACAAAAAGTCCAAAAGGTAAAGGTAAAACTCCCCCTAAGTCCAAACTGACTCCCCCTAGAGCTAAACTCCCCCTGACTCTAACTCTTCTCCCCCTTTGGCATCAAGACACCAAAAAGGGAAGATGAGTACCTAGGACTCCGGAGCACTCGGGGCGACGGTGAAGCGGTCGACGTCGGCGGTGCTGTCATCGGAGCTGCTCGAGGTGGAGGTCGCAGGTGCTGGCGCTGGAGCGGGAGGAGCTGGAGCTGCTGACGCTGCTGGGGGATCTGCTGGGGCTGCTGGCGCCGGTGGAGAAGGTACTGCCGGTGGAGGTGAGAACTGGAACGGCACTGTCGAGGCTAGTAGAGGTGACATGCTGAAGCTCGGTACAGGCGACGCCGGTGCTGGAGCTGCAGTAGGTGCCAGTGGAGAAGCTGCTGGAGCCTGACCAAGACCCGGCTGCTGAGGCGGAAGGGCTATCCCGGTCTGCTGGTAGAGGTTGGTGATCAACCCCAGGATGCCCATCATAGCCTGCTGAGTCTGCTGCTGCTGGTCCAGGGTCCTCCGGTGCATCTGATCCACCAGGCTCGTGAAGCGGTCAGTGTCCTCTCGCCTCTGGCGGGTGATCTCCAACTGCATCTCCTGCTGCTGTCTCTGTAGCTCCACGAGCCGTGCAGCCTGCTCCGCTCGGGCCTGCTCAGCTGCAAGCCTATCCTGGCGCTGCTGCTCGACCATCTGCTGGAGCAGCGAGGTGAGCTCTGACGGCTGTGACACCTGAGCCTCGGACACTGGAGGTGGTGGAGCAGTCGAACCTCCCGCCTCCGCGTCGTGCTGCCTCGGAGAAGGAGGTGGAGGAGGGAAGTACTCCTCGACGCTGTCGCTGGTGTCGCTGTCCGACCAGACGTGCTCCAGTCCTCCACCCTGTGCCTCTGCCTGGGCGAGCGCCTCGTCCTCCTGGGCTAGCTCGGTCCAGTCCTCCTCGGAGAGACGAGCTCTGACCTGACGCTCGACTGGACGGCCAAGGCGGCGGTCTCCAGGAGTAGGCACTCGGTAGTGGCCGAACCGAGTGGCATGGAGCTCTGTCAGGGGAGCAGTGGCTGGCGAGTCCTCAGGTGCTAGCAGGAACAGCAGACGGCAGATCCAATGCCCGTAGACCAACTGCCTCAACATCCCAACTCCGTCAGTGATCACGTCCTCCATTTCGCAGATCAAGATGTCCACGATATCAAACTCCATCCCGTTCATCACATAGAACAGGATGGTCTGCTGGAGGCTCGTGAAGCCCTCTAGGTAGCCGGACCTCGGTAGAAGGGTACGCCTGAGGATGTGGTGAACTGTCCGAGCGGCTGGAGTGAGGAGAGCTGGCACCCTCGGCTGGTCTGGCGTGAAAGGAGGGGTGAACAGACCTCTGATCTCCTCAAATGGCGGTGACACTCCCCCTGTCAGCGGCCTCCTCGGCGGGTCGGCTCCTCCGTAGACCACCTCGTGCAGGCAAGTGAGGTGTGTGTCCACTCCAAGCAGCTGTGCCAGTTGCTCTCGAGACACGGTGTGCTGCTGCCCCAGAAACATGAAGTGGATCGAGCGCCGACCCTCTGAGATATAGAGAGTGGCTTAGAAGACTCGAACCCACTCCTCCACGTAAGCGCTCCTCTGTCGTGAGAGCAGCTCCACAAGGCCTCTGTACCTCTCAAAGTATGGCCTGATCCCGTGTCCAACTGCTGTTGCAAGCTGATTCCAGTCGATGTAAGTGTGCTGGAAAAGCTTATGGCCCCGACGCCTGTACGTCTCGTATAGGGACGCCTGTGTTAGGGTCCAAAAGCGGGGATCAACCCGAGTGTCCCTGGGCTGCGGGAACCACTCCTCTGGCAATGCTGTCCATCTGAGCTTCTTCAGTTGTTTTGCCTTGAACTTGCGATAGTCTGTAAGCCTGACATCCTCGGCAACTCTGGCAGCGGTATCCATCTCGTAGATGGCCCTCTGGGCCTCTCTGTCCTCTGCGCGGTCGGCAGCAGTGGGGCGCTGACTCGCGGTGGGGGTCTGACCTCCCCCTCGGGTCCTAACGGTGCGCCGGCGAATCAGTGGCGTCACCACAGTCTCCTCCTCATCCTCAGAGTCGTCGGGCGGCACGGGCTGCACTGTGGGCCGCTGCTGCCTCTGCCGAGACTCGTGGAGCCGCAAGGAACCGCGATGGCCGCGCTCACGCTCCTCGGCGGCGCGAGCGGCCAACTCTGCCCGGCGAGCTTCCTTTGAGAGCTTTTGTTTCTTCGCTGCGGGCTCCTCGATGGCCTTGCCTTTGCCCTTGCGATCACGGCCCATCTTAGCGACGAAAAGGATCACACGAACGACGAGTGGCGACGCAGCGATCGGGATGATGTCGCGTGGTTCGTGGGAACCCTAGCGACGAAAATCGTCGAACGGAAGGAGGGCTGCTGGCGGTGAGGTGGAGAGACGACGAGGTGGTGATGGAGGCCGAGAGGCGATGACGGCGGCGCCCTGAAGAGACGGCGGCGGCGGCCGCGGCGGCGGCGATGGCGGCGGCGGTGGCTCGGCCTGAGGTGGCGGCGCGAGGGCTGAGGCGGCGGCGATGAAGGGGTGGCGGCGCGGAGTGAAGAAGACGAAGCGGCCGTACATCTTTAAATAGGAACCCGATGACCTAACCGTTACGCGAACACCGGATCGACCGATGCGCATCGGGGGGGGGGGGGGGGGGGGGTCATCGGTCGAGTTCAACAGAGAGTTGGTCCAAAAACTCTCTTTGCACACCGGATAATCCGACGTTGCTACGTCGATCATCGATCGAATTCTGCAGGGTAATAGAGGATTGAACATCGGATGCTCCGATGTTTCCTGAAGTGAACTCATCGGTCGATTTCTTGGTTCTGACTGATCTGTTCGTTGAACTGAAGCACCAATTGGTCCGATGTAGCTGCTGACCCCAGCATCGGATAATCCGATGACTACAGAAAACCTAAGAATGCCCATATATGTCCGTTGACTTTAAACACACAAAGAGAAAACGAGTCTCAGGACCTTTTGGGCACCTCCTAACCCCTAATAATAGGCTTTTCAAAATAGTGCCACATATTGGCTAAGCCCTAAAGCAAATAGAGCACACAAGGAAAATTCGGAGGGAAAATCCAAGAAAATGTAAGGTCCATGCTTTGTGAGCTAGAGTATGGAAACTTCTATCTCTTTAAAGCATGTTCCTTTAGAATTTTGCTCTTTCCACATCATATGAGTTAAGATATTGCATTTCAAACAAGTCTTCTTCTCATGATGTGGGTTCCCCTTTGTGACAATCTACCGTATGCAATGCCAAACAAGTTAATGCAAGATATTAAATGAGTGCAAGTCTATATGGCAGGAATCATGCAAGGCATAAGATAAATCTATCTTGCCAAGTTTAAACCTGCCAAAGGCTTCCTCAGGGAAAACTATTTCTAGCTCGCCCCTATCCTTTGGGAGTTAGGCAAGACCTATATGATATGCAACCTTACATGAACATGGCAACTTACATGACGTTAGATGCATCTAGCACATTTAATTCACTTCTAAGCCTAGAAAAATTTTTCTCATCAAGTGGTTTGGTGAAGATATCCGCCAATTGTTCTTCGGACCTAACACCTTGCAATGAGATGTCTCCCTTAGCCTCATGGTCCCGCAAGAAGTGATGGCGAATATCAATGTGCTTGGTGCGGGAGTGTTGAACGGGGTTTCTAGCTATCTTAACCGCACTTTCATTGTCACAAAGGAGAGGCACACAACCAAACTTAATTCCAAAGTCCAAAAGGGTTTGCTTCATATATAGAATTTGGGCACAACATGCACCGGCCGCTATATACTCCGCCTCCGCGGTGGACAAAGCCACGGAATTTTGCTTTTTGCTAGACCAAGATACTAGGGAACGCCCAAGTAAGTGGCACCCTCCGGAGGTACTCTTGCGGTCCACACGGCATCCGGCAAAGTCCGAATCCGAGTATCCCAAGAGATGGAAACTAGCGTTCTTGGGGTACCACAAACCTACACTTGAGGTATGCTTGAGATACCGAAGTATCCTAAAGACCGCCTTCTTGTGCGATTCTTTAGGTGCCGCTTGAAAGCGAGCACACAAGCACACACTAAACATAATATCGGGCCTAGATGCGGTAAGATATAACAATGAGCCAATCATGGAACGGTAATGAGATTGATCAATAGGTTTACCGTCCATGTCCGCGTCGAGATGACAATTTGTCGCCATTGGAGTGCTTCTTGAGCTACAATCTCCCATCTCAAATTTCTTCAAGAGGTCCTTTGTGTACTTCTCTTGATAGATGAAGGTCCCCTCTTGAAGTTGCTTGATTTGAAATCCTAGGAAGAAGTTGAGCTCTCCAATCGTTGACATCTCGAATTCCCTAGACATCATTTTGCCAAACTCATGGCTAAGAGCTTTGTTAGTTGAGCCAAAAATAATGTCATCAACGTAAATTTGACAAAGAAATAAATATCCGTCGATGTCCTTGGTGAAGAGTGTAGTATCCACCCTACCGATCTTGAATCCTTGCATGACTAGGAAATCCCTTAGTCGTTCATACCACGCCCTAGGTGCTTGCTTGAGTCCGTAGAGCGCCTTGTGTAACCTATACACATGATTAGGATTCCTCGGATCTTCAAACCCGGGAGGTTGCTCAACATAAACAAGCTCGTTAATATAGCCATTAAGAAAGGCACTTTTCACATCCATTTGATAAAGCATTATGTTATGATGTGAAGCAAAAGCAAGGAGTATACGAATAGCTTCTAACCGAGCGACCGGAGCGAATGTCTCTCCAAAGTCTAGTCCTTCAACTTGCGCAAAACCCTTGGCCACAAGTCTTGCCTTGTTGCGGACCACAACGCCATTCTCGTCTTGCTTGTTGTGGTACACCCACTTCGTTCTGATGACGTTCTTGTCCTTGGGTCGCTCCTCCAACACCCAAACTTCGTTGTGGGTGAAGTTGTTGAGTTCTTCTTGCATTGCCATCACCCAATTTGGATCTTGAAGTGCTTCCTCAATGCGAGTGGGTTCTACACACGAAACAAACGAGTAGTGCTCACAAAACGAAGCGACATGGCGAGAGCGAGTACTTACTCCCCGTGACGGACTTCCGATGATTTGATCCATCGGATGCGCCTTGGAGATGCGCCCATGCCTCATGAGTGGTTGTGAAACACTTGGTGGTGGTGATGCGTTTTGCTCGTCTTGTGGATGGACTTGATCTTGGACTTCTTCTTCTTCGTCTTGATGTTGTAGGACTTGTGAATCTTGCGTAGGCAATGGATCATCTTTTTCTTCTTCTTCGTCAACTTGAGGCGCCATGGAGGTGTCGATGTTAGCATTTGAGACTCCCCCTTGATCATGGCTCTCCTCAACTTCGGGCTTGATGTCTCCAATGGTCATGTTCTTCATAGCTTCTCGTAGAGGCTCATCATCTATATCATCATGACCAAAACTCTCCTCTTGGGAGCCATTAGTCTCATCAAACTCAACATCACAACTTTCTTCAACTAACCCGGAGGTTTGGTTGAATACTCGATATGCTTTTGAGTTTGATGCATAACCAAGAAAAATACCAACATCACACCTTCTTTCAAACTTACCAAGCCTCTTCTTGCGGTAGATGTAGCACTTGCATCTGAAGACTCGGAAGTAGGAGATGTTGGGCTTTCTCCCAATGAGGAGCTCATAGGGGGTCTTTTGAAGTAGTCGATGAAGATAGATCCTATTAGCGGCATGGCACGCCGTGTTGATTGCTTCGGCCCAAAACTTCTCCGACGTGCCATAGTCATCAAGCATTGCTCTTGCAAGGGTGATGAGAGTCTTGTTCTTCCTTTCAACGACACCATTTTGTTGAGGGGTGTATGTGGCCGAAAACTCGTGCTTCACGCCTTCACGGTCACACCACTCCCCAATGTTGTAGTTCTTGAACTCGGTGCCGTTGTCACTCTGGACCTTGATAATGGGAAGTTGAAATTCCCTTTGAGCTCGTTTTGCAAAGGTCTTGAAGACTTCCGGAGTTTCACCCTTGTCACCTAGAAACAAAGTCCAAGCATATCGAGAATAATCATCAACAATAACGAGACAATAGAGGTTACCACCAAGACTTTGGTATGTGGACGGTCCGAAGAGGTCCATGTGAAGCAGTTCAAGTGGCTTGGAGGTTGACACCATTGTCTTCATCAGATGGTGCGAGGCAACTTGCTTCCCGGCTTGACATGCGCTACAAAGCTTGTTCTTCTCAAATGTGACGTCCTTCACGCCGGTCACCATCCCAAGCTTGAATGACTTCTTGAGCTTGCTCATCCCTATGTGAGCAATGCGTCGATGCCATAGCCAACCCAAACTTGTCTTGGTGAAAAGACAAGTGGTCAAGCTAGCGTTCTTGTTGGAGAAGTCCACCAAGTAAAGATATCCATGCCTAAACCCCTTGAAGATTAGTTCTTTGCTAGACTCACTAGACACCACAACACCATTCTTGTCAAATGTGCATGTTAGTCCAAGATCACATAATTGAGCAATAGAGAGTAAATTGAAACTAAGAGATTTAACATAAAGCACGTTAGAGATAGACAAATCATTAGAAATAGCAATTTTACCTAAACCAATTACCTTCCCCTTTGAGTTATCACCAAAGGTGACTTGTTCGTGATTGCCGGGGTCCTCTATGGAGGTGAACATACCATCATTGCCGGTCATGTGTTGAGTGCACCCACTATCAAGTACCCAATGTTTTCCTCCGGCTTTGTAGTTCACCTACACACATGAATTTAGTTTTTGAGTTTAGGAACCCAAGCCAACTTAGGTCCTTGTATGTGTGATACAAGTGATTTTGGGACCCAAAGTTGCTTGGGGAGCTTCCCCTTCATGCCCTTGATGTCTTTGCCGATGAACTTTGCCTTCACCTTCCCACCTACTTTGCTCAATAGATAATAGTGATTATCAAAGGTAGATGTATAGTTAGGAGGCAATTTGGGAGAAGGACGATTAGGAAGAGGACACTCCCTTGTGTGATGTCCGGTGACCTCACAATGTTGGCAATAGGAACCAACTTCCTTGATGAAGCTTGTCCTAAGCTCCGGTGAGGGCACCTTCCCTTTGTTTGGCACCGGGAAGGATCCAAGTCCTCTCTTGTTGAAGCCTTTGGCTTGTTGGAAGAGGATTTCCTTAGTATTGCCACGCTAGCATGGAGACTTTCAATCTCGTCCATTAGCTCCTTCTCCCTAGCATTTGCTTTCAACGGCAAAGACTCATGCAAATTGTTAGTGGCATGTGAACTAGCGGGTATTTTGCCATCAAGGGTTTCTTTCTTCAAGTTTTTCAATTTTTGTTCAATAGCTTCATAAGCAAGGTTAAGTACTTGATGCTCTTGAACCAACTCATTATGCTTGCCCAAGAGTGCTTGATGAGCTAAGTCAAGCTCATGGTGATCAAGTTTGATTTGAGCCTTCTCTTCCTCAATTTGCTTGACATGAGATTTGAGCGTGTCATGCTCCTTAAGTATGCTTTCATACTTGTCATGCAAATTGAGGTTAGCACTCTCAAGCTTAGCACGAGCTTGTTCAAGTGCCTTAACCTTGCCCTTTTCCCTTTTTATGATGGCATGATATTCATTAATCATAGATGCTAATTCATCGGGAGAAAGTTCATCATCATCACTAGAGTCATCACATACCTTGGTGTTACCTTTCGCCATGAGGCACATGGGTGGTGGGGGAAGAGGTGAGTCATCCTTGTTGACGATAGCGAGGCTTGCCAAGTTTTCTTCCTCATCTTCACTTTTATCGTCACTTGTTTCCTCATCGGTGACCCACTCATTGGCTTCGCACATGAAGACCTTTTGAGGCCCTCTTCTCTTCTTTGGAAAGAGCTTGGTCTTCTTGCCTTTGTCAAATTTCTTCTTTCCAAATGAGCGCTTGGGCTTGGCATCTTCATCATCATCACTCTCTTCTAGCTTGCGATGCTTGCCTTTGTGGTTGTCCTTCCTCTTGTCCGGTCTTGGACAATCATATGAAATGTGACCTTGATCACCACAATTATAGCACGTCTTGTTTTCATCTTTTCTTGGCATGAAGGCTTTCTTCTTGGGATCAAACGAGTATCCCTTCTTGGCGATCTTTGAGTTGAGACGTGAGAACTTTCTCATCATCAACGCAAGCTCATCATCATCATCATCTTCACTTGTAGTTTGTTCTTCTTCACTTGAGCTAGGCTCAACCACTTTCTTCTCCTTGATATGTGTTTTCTTGGTTGAGGCCTTGAGAGCAATGGTCTTTGATGATGACTCCTCCATCATTCCAAGCACACTCATCTCATGAGCATGAATCTCTCCAATGAGCTCCGAAACTTCAATGTTGTCAAGTGACTCTTTTTGGAGCATTGAGTTGATGATGTTGTACTTGGGCTTGGGAAGAAGCATGAGGATCTTGCGGTTGATGAGTCCCTTGCCAAGAGAAGCAATGTCAAGTGCATTAATTTCCTCAATGAGCACATTTAAGTGAGAAAACATTTGATTAACACTCTCATGAGGAAGCATTTTAAAATCATCATACTTGGATTTAAGAAAGTGATATTTGAGCTCTTTGACACGAGAGGAACCCTCATGGATTTCAATCAAACAAGCCCAAATTTCACAAGCTTTCTCCTTACTAGCAATTCTAGCAAAAACATCTTGACTAATGCACTCATAGATAGCATTCCTAGCTTTAGCATCCCATTTTAGTTGATCACCAATATAGTCATGGTTACCAAACCCCGCATGGGTCGCTTCCCAAACTTCGAGAGCAACAGCCTCTAGATAAGCACGCATGCGTGCTTTCCAATAGGCAAAGTTCTTGCCCTCGAAGGTGGGAACCGAACCCCCATTCTTGGCCATTTTAGCTCCTAGCGGTGAGGCTAGAACGATCCAATGAGCAACCTCGCTCTGATACCAATTGTAAGGATCGAAACGCCCAAGAGGGGGGGGTGAATTGGGCTTTTACAAATTTTAAGGCAATTTAAAAACTTTAATTGTTAAGCCCCAATTCCCTATGCAAGTCAACTACACAATCAAGAGAGTTAAGTGCGGAATAGTAAAGCGTAATCGTAAAGGGGTAGGGAGAGGAATGCAAACGCTCAAAGACACGGCGATTTTTCCCGTGGTTCGGTAAGATCACTAGAATCTTCCTACATCCACGTTGTGGCACCCACCAAAGGGTATTGCCACTCCCAAGTCACCAAGACGAGGGAATCTACTAACTTTCTCCGTTCGCCATCTCCGGCAAGGTGGAGCTCAAGCCTTGTACAACTTCGATCCTCCGGGCTTCCAAAATTGTCTTGGCAAGCTCCGGAGCAATCTCTCTACTCTCCTCTTGATACAAGGTGAATGCAATCACCAAGAATGCACTCCCTCACGACTCTCACTGGTCTAGAGACTCCACTCACCCAGAGAGGACGTACACAAGCTTCTCTCTAGCTAGGTCTAGCCTATATCTTGAGGTGTAGATGGACGAAAAGGGTGTGTAAATGATTGTTCTAGGTCTTGGACACTTGAGGATGTGTGGGCATGCTCTGGTTGTCAAGTGTTGTCGAAATGACTGGTGGAAGGGGGTTAAATAGCTAGCCCAACTGAATTAGCCGTTGAAAAAGTGGGCTGATTACTTTTTTTGTGTACATCGGATGATCCGATGACCCCCTTTTCTGAGCATCGGTCTAATTAGATTAGCTGACGTCACTGTGTCAGAAGTGACCGTTATTCGACCGATGATGCACCTTCTTAATCATCGGATGATCCGGTGAGCTTTGTCTTCAGACTTGGTCCAGAAATAATGTTTCTGTTGAATTAGACCGATGTTCACTTTGCTTCTGCATCGGATGATCCGGTGAGTGTTTCTCCAGAATTGTTGAGACAAATTAATCTTTCTGTTGAACTTCACCGATGTCCACTTGTCTCTAGCATCGGATGATCCAGTGTGCACTTCATTCTGAGGTCTTCTTCTTCTGTTGAGCCCCAATCGACCGATGTGTGCATTTTCCAGAACATCGGACGATACGGTGAGTGTAATTTGTTTGCTTCGAGTTGAACTTTTAGAATCTTCTCGAGTGACCTCTTTGACACTTGTTGCAAATAATGTTCTGATGAATATTGATCTTCTTGTGTTGCCGATTTTGATAGAATAGAGTCGTTGTGTGAGTTCTTCATTTAGCCTTCATGAGAATTGAATAACCCCCTTAGAATAGGTCGTTGAGGGGTCTCCATTCGTATCCAATGAGTAGTAGATGATTCGAATAGATAGTCGTAAACGCTTGATGTGATATACGTGAAACCTTGCATCCACAAACTCATTAGTAATTACGAACGGTTGTCATTAATCACCGAAACCATACCTCACGGGGGCCTAGATGCTTTCAACCTCCCTTATGCCCATGACCCGTCGGTCACATTACACACTTCCGTTGGTGTGTGGCCAAGAGATCACAAAATAGCCTTTACAAAGGGATTACTAGCCTATTTAGACCCCACTGAGGTTTCACCGGTGGCGATGTCTCCCGCAGAGCACATCTTCAACCAAGGGCCCCCTCTTGAGCCATTCGGATCCCAGGGTAGTCCCACCAATCATCAACAAACCCAATCCGACTACCCCTTCCCCGAGCATCCACAATGGTCCAAACAGCACTAGCAAAGCCCTAATTAATCAGCTACTCCGCACCCATACTTGGCCTCGTGGTGGCACTGCAGTCCTGGCTTATTCTCGCATGAACCGGTCCTTAGATCTAAAGCAAGCAAACCACCATAACGTCCAACCCATCCACATACCAGGCTTGCTTAGATCACCCATTACCATATCATATTTAACCAATTCATGTTAACCATAATCTCATCCATGCATAATTAAATTGAGTGATATAATTGTTTCCCATCCCAATTGAAGCAAAAAGGTAAAAACCCTTTCCGACTCTCTACCATAAATTCCAGGTGACAAGGGTGGTTTAGCAAATCTAGTAAACTTCCTACCATAGGATTTCCCATCAATTTGACACAAGCATGCAGTTTTCCAAACAAAACATTTATTTTAAAACAGGATCAATATGCTTCAAGGACACTTGCCTTGCTCTTGCTGTTGATTAGGGTCAAAGCCTTCAAACTCTTGATGCTGTAGATCCTCCGCGGCACTCTCTAGCACAAATCCGTCTAATCCACACAATAAACATACAAGACAAGGAACACAATCAAAGAGTGCACAAATATTACTCAATATGACATGACATGCATGATTAATGCAAATGCAAGGTGGAGCTTGTTAATTGATTGCTTTTAATGATAACTAACTAGTTCTAATAGCTTTTAACAAGTTTATACAGGTTTGGATTCGATTAGATCAAATTTTAGAACCAATTCAACACAATTTAACCAAAAAGATCGGACTAGTCCGCTAGGGACCGGACAAGTCCGCACTTGACGAGATCAGCAGATTAGGGTTTTCTAGATCGACGTGAATTTGGAGATTAGGGGTTGAATTTACATAAGGAAAAGAGAATAGGAGGTATACCAGGTGTTTAGAACTCCAATGAACCAAGAAACTTGGAGGTAACACTTGGATCTTGATGATCTAGGGTTGGTGATGAACTTGGAGATGAATTGGTGGTGAAGGACGAAACTTGGTGGAGATCTTGATCCTCCTTCGTTTCCTCCTCTTCTTCTTCTTGTTTGGGATCTTCTCCTCCCTCCTTGATGGTGGCTCCCCACGAACTAGGGTTTGGGTGGGTGGAAAAGTGGCAAATAGATGTCAAACCAAGGGGTGGGGTTGTTTATATAGACGTGGAGGCTAGGGTTAGATGGATTTCGAGTTTAGGATGAGTAGAGGCCGGTTTAGAGTCCCACATGGGCTCTAAAAGAGTTGGGCACGACGTCCCTAGGCCCACTTGACGTGAAACCCAAGAAACAAGTCGTAAAACAAAAGGTCAATCTCGGAGTCACGAAATATCGGACAAGTCCGGACAGGACCGGACTAGTCCGAAGTCGTCCAGAGAGAAAATCGGACAAGTCTGGCCTAAAATCAGACAAGTCCGATCTTAGTCAGAAAGGAAAACGGACAAGTCCGCTGGAACACCGAACTAGTCCGGAAAAGTCCAGGGACTTAGCAAATTTTCAAGGATTCATGGAATACCGGACTAGTCCGCACAAGATCGGACAAGTCCGAAGTTTTCCAGGGGCAATTATCGGACTAATCCGCAGCAATAACGGACAAGTCTGTTTTTAGACAGAGAGAAATCGGACTAGTCCTCAGCAAAACCGGACTAGTCCGCACTTTCCTACATTTTTAAGTGCGGTTTTGCTCCAAATCAATTTTAAACTTGTTCCTCTTGTTATGGGTTAATGTTAAACATGTATATGAGTGCATGTAGGGCATGATGCATGAAAATGAGGGTGTTACAAACCTACCCCCCCTTAAAATGAATCTCGCCCTCGAGATTCGACGCGGAAGAGAAGAGATAGGGAAATTCCTTCTTGAGATCATCCTCTAACTCCCAAGTTGCTTCTTTTTCGGTATGGTGCTTCCATTGGACTTTACACCATCGAATCACCTTGTTCCTTGTGACTCTCTCCTTGGTTTCCAAGATTTTGACCGGTTGCTCGGCATACGTCAAATCTTCCTCTAGTTCCAATTCTTCCATTGGCACTTGTTCTTCCGGCACTCTCAAACACTTCTTGAGCTGGGAAACATGAAACACATCATGTACGTCTGAAAGATGGGCTGGCATCTCCAACTTATAGACTACTTCTCCTCTTTTGTCCAAAATCTTGAATGGTCCAATATAACGAGGTGCGAGCTTACCCCTTATGTTAAACCTCTTATGACCTCTCATTGGTGACACCTTGAGGTAAACAAAATCTCCTATTTCAAAGGCTAATTTCCTTCTCCTATTATCCGCATAGCCTTTTTGTCTTGATTGGGCAGCCCTCAAGTTTTCACGAATTATTTGGACTTGCTTTTCGGCTTCTTGCAACACATCCGGACCAAATACTTGAGTTTCTCCTGCCTCATCCAGAATAAAGGTGTCCTACACTTCCTCCCATAAAGTGCTTCATATGGTGACATTTTCAAGCTTGCTTGGTAACTATTGTTGTATGAAAATTCTGCGTATGGCAAGCTTTTGTCCCAACTTTTCCCATGCTTTAAAGCACAAGCTCTTAACATGTCCTCCAAAATTTGATTGGTCCTCTCGGTTTGTCCATCCGTTTGAGGATGATATGCTGAACTAAAATTCAACCTCGTCCCCAAAGCTTCATGCAATTTTTGCCAAAATCTGGAGGTAAATTGAGAACCTCTATCCGAGACTATCTTCTTAGGGACTCCATGTCGACACACAATATGCTCCATGTATATTTCGGCCAATCGTGCAGCTGTATACTTGGTCTTCACAGGGACAAAATGAGCTGACTTGGTTAAGCGATCCACAATTACCCAAATTGAGTCATACCCGGACTGAGTACGTGGTAACCGAACTATCAAGTCCATACCAATTTCTTCCCACTTCCATTCCGGAATCTTCAACGGTTGCAATAATCCGACTGGCCTTTGATGTTCCGCCTTGACTCGTTGGCACACATCACACAGTGCTACGTATTCAGCCATGTCCTTCTTCATGCTATTCCACCAATAGCAAGTCTTCAAGTCCTTGTACATCTTCGTACAACCGGGGTGAATCGAGTAAGGCGAGTCATGTGCCCCCTTTAATATTGTCTCCCGAATATGCTTTACATTAGGCACAACGATTCTCTTTCCAAGCCATAAGGTACCATGTTCATCCTTGTCAAATCTGAATTCTCTCCCTTCTTTGATTCTTTCCTTCATTTCCTTGATCTCCTCATCTGTGGTCTGTGCTTCTCGAATTTCTTGCTCCAAGGTCGGATTTAACTCCATCATCTCCATCTCGTTTACAAACCCAAGGTTCAACCGTTCAAACTCCTTGCATAACTCGGACAGTAACTCTCGAACTGTAAGTTGATGGCTTACTCCCTTTCTACTCAAAGCATCGGCCACTACATTGGCTTTTCCTGGATGATAGTTGATCCCCAAATCATAATCTTTGATGAGCTCCAACCATCTTCGTTGCCTCAAGTTCAGATCCGTTTGTGTGAAAATATACTTCAAACTCTTATGATCCGTATAAATTTCACACCTATGTCCAAGAATATAGTGCCTCCAAATCTTCAATGCATGTACCACGGCTGCTAGTTCAAGATCATGCGTGGGGTAATTCTGCTCATGTTTCTTCAATTGTCTTGACGCATAGGCGACCACTTGACCTTCTTGCATCAATACACATCCAAGCCCTTGTCTTGATGCATCACAATAGATGTCGAAACTCTTGCTTACATCCGGCAGTACCAAAACTGGAGCTGTTGTCAACCTCTTGTTCAACTCCTCAAAACTGTTTTGACAAGCTTCAGTCCGTTGGAACGCCTTTCCCTTCATTAGCAACTCCGTCATAGGCTTGGCTATCTTGGAAAAATCCTTGATAAACCGACGGTAATATCCAGCCATTCCAAGAAAACTCCTTATTTCCTTGACATTTTGCGGCGGTTCCCACTTCAACACATCCCTCACTTTCCCAGGGTCAACCGATACTCCTCCTCCTGAGATGATATGGCCCAAAAATGGCACCTCTTTCAACCAAAACTGACACTTGTTGAACTTGGCATACAATTGATGCTCCCTCAATTTCTGCAGCGTAAGCCTCAAGTGTTCCTCATGTTCCTTCTCATCCTTCGAGTAGATCATAATATCATCAATAAACACCACAACGAACTTATCTAAGTACTCCATGAAGACTTTATTCATGAGGTACATAAAGTAGGCAGGTGCATTTGTCAATCCAAAAGACATCACGGTGTACTCATAAGATCCGTACCGTGTCCTAAAAGCTGTCTTGGGTATGTCCGATGGTCTAATCTTCATTTGAAAGTATCCCGACCTCAAGTCAATCTTAGAGAAGACACAAGCACCCTTCATCTGATCAACCAAGTCTTCTATGCGTGGCAAGGTGTACTTGTTCTTGATTGTTACCTCGTTGAGAGCTCGGTAATCCACGCACATCCTTTGGGATCCATCCTTCTTGTCCACAAATAGAACAGGCGCTCCCCAGGGCGAAGAGCTAGGGCGAATGAAACCCTTCTCTAATTGCTCTTGAATTTGCTTCTTGAGCTCCGCTAATTCCATAGGAGGCATCCTATACGGCCTCTTAGCTATAGGTGCAGTTCCAGGTATTAAATCAATAACAAACTCAATGTCTCGATTGGGTGGCATACCTGGCAACTCGTCCGGAAAAACATCCAAAAATTCACACACCACCGGAATCTCCTCAATTGCGACACCGTCCATATGATTCAGCTCTAATTGCTTCGGTGCATGTTGGGTTGCTTCAAATTCTACGGTGATCCCTTCTTCATTAGTCAACTTCACCGTCTTTGTGGCACATTCAATAACTCCATTGTGCTTCCTCAACCAGTCCATACCAAGTATAATATCCAACCCTTGAGAATCTAAAACAATGAGGTTGGCGGAGAAGTCTACCCCCCTTATTCTAAGGCTTACTTTTGGACATACTATATTTGTCCTCATCTCTCCTCCAGGAGACTTAACCAACAGAGTAAACTTCATATGAGAGATAGGCAAACTATACTTGGCAGCATACTTCGATGCAATGAATGAATGCGATGCTCCAGAATCAAATAACATAGTCGCGGGGTTGGAGTTGGCGAGAAACATACCAATGACCACGTCATCCGCTTGTTGAGCATCCTCCGTAGAGACATGGTTCACGTTACCACGAGCAAAGTTCTGTTGTTCACGGCTTCCTTGTGGCTGTCCTCCATTAGGTCTCGGGTTTTGCCTCGGCGCATTGCTTCCTTGACCAAGGCCTGACTTAGGACATTGATTCGCAAAGTGTCCAGCTTCTCCACAAGTATAGCACTTTTTAACTCCACCAGAATTATTGGGACGAGCTTGGTTTTGAACATTGGCTCCAGGAAAATCAGCACGAGGTGCATAAGGCATCGGAGGCCTAGGTGCTTGCATGACAGGGCGCTGCTGCACAAACTGAGTTGGGCGTGGTGCATAACCAGGGCGCTGAGCAGGAATAGAGGAGCTGTAATGAGGCGCATTGGGCGGCGCAAAGCGAGGGCGCACATTACTTCCTTGTTGCTGTCCTTGATATGGTGCCTTCCTCTTGATTTCTTGCTCCATCTCACGGATCTTGTTCTCAACCACAATTGTTTTGTCCACAAGCTTCTGGAAATTGACATAATCACAGTTGAGCAATTGCACTTGGATCGTATTGTTCAATCCCCCCATGAACAAGTATTGCTTCTGGCTGTCCTGGCTAACATCCTCAGGCGCATATCTTGAGAGTTGAGTGAACTTATTGAGATATTCACTCACGCTTGATTTTCCTTGTCTCAAGTTCTCAAATTGTTGCCTCTTCAAGATCATAACACCTTCCGGCACATAATGAGAACGGAAACTCTCCTTGAATTCCGCCCAGGTAATTCTCTCTTGGTTCTCATGAGCATTGCAATAAGAATCCCACCAATCTGCAGCTGCTCCAACTAGTTGATGAGAAGCAAATAGCACCTTCTCCCGGTCACTGCATTGGACAATGGCTAGCTTCTTCTCCACGGACTTGAGCCAATCATCCGCATCCATAGGGTCTGCGGCTTGAGCAAAGGTTGGCGGCCTAGTCCTCATAAACTCTCCCAACCGGTTATGAGGGGGTGGGGGTGGCGGTGGAGACATGTGGGGCTAATTGTTGATATTGCCAGCCTGCAGCTGTCCCATAGTCTGTATCATGGTCTGCATGAGCTGGTTTTGCATGGCCAATAGCTGCTTGGTGTTGATAGCTCCCTGAGTAGATCCTTGCCCATTGTTGTTCTGAGGCACTCCATTGTTCTCCTCCTCATCATTGCCATCCCTCTGGTTGCGAGTCCTCGCCATCTGAAGAAAAGCAATAGGTAAGAATTAGAAAACGTCCCCAACTATATGCATCAAGGGATATGAAACTAAACAGCTAGCTACACTAGCCTAGGTGGACATGGCAATGCTAAAGCATCCCAAAATCCTCTATTAAGCACACAAGCAACCAATATATATAGCAAACAGCACTCCAAGCAAAAATACATTGACTCCTGAGTGCTCCTATGTGCTCTAAAGTGTCCATTCTATCTAGGCTGCGTCCTACGGTCAACCTGTGGCTCTGATACCAATCTGTGATGCCCGGTTCCGAAAATGAACCAAGCTAACGCATATGTGTGCCCAGGATGTTCATCACACATACACGAGTGCAATCACAAAAGAGTATACAGAAAATTACCACAAGACAAGATTAATTATCCAGATTTTATTACACAAACCATATTATCCTCGAATACAAGCTCTAATGAATATTAATGACAAGTTCAACTAATGCAGCGGAAATAAACTAATTAAGCAAACTAAGCAACTAAGCATAAGCAATAGGGTATATATGCGCAGCTCCAATCAACACCACAGGCAAAGCTGACGGTAGACACGGCCTAGAACTCCGCATTATCGCCATTAAACTCCCAATCCTGACCTGCAACTGTTGGGGTGGGGGATTGCAAGAGTGAGTACATGTCGTACTCAGCAAGTGTGGAAAGTATGACATGTGGCTTATTCAAATGACGACAATAATAATGGTAAAGTGCTGAAAAGTACATTAAAACATTTGAAAAGCAATATAGTATAAGTATGTGTAGTAATCCCAACATAATCACGAGTAATACCATAATACCAAACTGAATTCATTACCATCATCAATAAGTCCAGATTTCACCATTGTCAATAACCATATTCAATACCAGAGATTAATCCATAACCATCCATGCCATTACCAAACCATAACCATCCCAAATTCCAAATTGCCTCTAATCATGGAAGTTGTCCAGGTGCTCATAACCGGGAGCACGGCTATCATGATAGTTTTAGTTAACACTCTGCAGAGTTTGTACCTCTTTACCCACGTGTTCGTGATTTCATCACCCTTCGGCGACTAAGAACCTCCCTTATGCCCATGACCCGTCGGTCACATTACACACTTCCGCTGGTGTGTGGCCAAGAGATCACAAAATAGCCTTTACAAAGGGATTACTAGCCTATTTAGACCCCACTGAGGTTTCACCGGTGGCGATGTCTCCCGCAGAGCACATCTTCAACCAAGGGCCCCCTCTTGAGCCATTCGGATCCCAGGGTAGTCCCACCAATCATCAACAAACCCAATCCAACTACCCCTTCCCCGAGCATCCACAATGGTCCAAACAACACTAGCAAAGCCCTAATTAATCAGCTACGCCGCACCCATACTTGGCCTCGTGGTGGCACTGTAGTCCTGGCTTATTCTCGCATGAACCGGTCCTTAGATCTAAAGCAAGCAAACCACCATAACGTCCAACCCATCCACATACCAGGCTTGCTTAGATCACCCATTACCATATCATATTTAACCAATTCATGTTAACCATAATCTCATCCATGCATAATTAAATTGAGTGATATAGTTGTTTCCCATCCCAATTGAAGCAAAAAGGTAAAAACCCTTCCCGACTCTCTACCATAAATTCCAGGTGACAAGGGTGGTTTAGCAAATCTAGTAAACTTCCTACCATAGGATTTCCCATCAATTTGACACAAGCATGCAGTTTTGCAAACAAAACATTTATTTTACAACAGGATCAATATGCTTCAAGGACACTTGCCTTGCTCTTGCTGTTGATTAGGGTCAAAGCCTTCAAACTCTTGATGCTGTAGATCCTCCGCGGCACTCTCTAGCGCAAATCCGTCTAATCCACACAATAAACATACAAGACAAGGAACACAATCAAAGAGTGCACAAATATTACTCAATATGACATGACATGCATGATTAATGCAAATGCAAGGTGGAGCTTGTTAATTGATTGCTTTTAATGATAACTAACTAGTTCTAATAGCTTTTAACAAGTTTATACAGGTTTGGATTCGATTAGATCAAATTTTAGAACCAATTTAACCAAAAAGATCGGACTAGTCCGCTAGGGACCGGACAAGTCCGCACTTGACGAGATCAGCAGATTAGGGTTTTCTAGATCGACGTGAATTTGGAGATTAGGGGTTGAATTTACATAAGGAAAAGAGAATAGGAGGTATACCAGGTGTTTAGAACTCCAATGAACCAAGAAACTTGGAGGTAACACTTGGATCTTGATGATCTAGGGTTGGTGATGAACTTGGAGATGAATTGGTGGTGAAGGACGAAACTTGGTGGAGATCTTGATCCTCCTTCGTTTCCTCCTCTTCTTATTCTTGTTTGGGATCTTCTCCTCCCTCCTTGATGGTGGCTCCCCACGAACTAGGGTTTGGGTGGGTGGAAAAGTGGCAAATAGATGTCAAACCAAGGGGTGGGGTTGTTTATATAGACGTGGAGGCTAGGGTTAGATGGATTTCGAGTTTAGGATGAGTAGAGGCCGGTTTAGAGTCCCACATGGGCTCTAAAAGAGTTGGGCACGACGTCCCTAGGCCCACTTGATGTGAAACCCAAGAAACAAGTCGTAAAACAAAAGGTCAATCTCGGAGTCACGAAATATCGGACAAGTCCGGACAGGACCGGACTAGTCCGAAGTCGTCCAGAGAGAAAATCGGACAAGTCTGGCCTAAAATCGGACAAGTCCGATCTTAGTCAGAAAGGAAAACGGACAAGTCCGCTGGAACACCGGACTAGTCCGGAAAAGTCCAGGGACTTAGCAAATTTCAAGGATTCATGGAATACCATACTAGTCCGCACAAGATCGGACAAGTCCGAAGTTTTCCAGGGGCAATTATCGGACTAATCCGCAGCAATAACGGACAAGTCCGTTTTTAGACAGAGAGAAATCGGACTAGTCCTCAGCAAAACCGGACTAGTCCGCACTTTCCTACATTTTTAAGTGCGGTTTTGCTCCAAATCAATTTTAAACTTGTTCCTCTTGTTATGGGTTAATGTTAAACATGTATATGAGTGCATGTAGGGCATGATGCATGAAAATGAGGGTGTTACAGTCGCCACGTGTACTATCAAACCGGAGCTACCGCTCACAAGGGGGAAGCTCTGGGCTATGTACCGAAATAGCACCCCCGGACCTAACCCCAGACTGAGGGAAGCTCCGGAACTGACACGTGTCAGGTAGCTCCGGACCTATCTGTTTCCCACAGTATGCTCCGGAGTTGCCACGTGTCCAACCGTCAGATCTTCAGCCTCTAACCTCAGGAAGACTCCACAACGACCCGAATCTTCAAAGGGGAATCAAGGACTTCAAGACCCGATTAAGTGTCATTAATACCATATTAATGACACATGATCGGACGACATTAATTACCAGTAACGATGCTGTCAAAGCCCATAACTCGGTCATTAAGGGCAATTAAACGTGTTGAATGTGTATCAATATCAGTAACCGCCAGGGCCACATGTCGGGCCAGGCTAACTTGTAACGGTCTGCCCTTGTACTATAAAAGGATAGGCCGACGATACATAGGACACACTATGAACACATAGGGACTACGTGCTCACTCGACACCCTGAACTCACTTTGAGCTCATACATCCAATACAACACCAACACACCCTGTGAAGTAGGGTACTGTCGGTACCCTGGAAACCGTACACCCCTTGAGGTTACAAAGATCTCAAAGGAAAGTCATCTATTTGATTTAAAGACCTTCGGAGACCCACATGTCAGATATAACCGGATCCGCTTCTCCAACATGGTTAATCCCAGGGTCGCCACGTGTACTATCAAACCGGAGCTACCGCCCACAAGGGGGAAGCTCCGGGCTATGTACCGAAATGGCACCCCCGGACCTAACCCCAGACCGAGGGAAGCTCCGGATCTGACACGTTTCAGGTAGCTCCGGAGATACCTGTTTCCCACAGTATGCTCTGGAGCTGCCACGTGTCCAACCGTCGGATCTTTATCCTCTAACCTCCGGAAGACTCCACAACGGCTCCGGATCTTCAAAGGGGAATCATGGAATTCAAGACCCGATTAAGTGTCATTAATACCATATTAATGACACACGATCGGACGATCTTAATTACCAGTAACGGTGCTGTCAAAACCCATTACCCGGTCATTAAGGGCAATTAAACGTGTTGAATGAGTATCAATACTAGTAACCGCCGGTGCCACATGTCGGGCCAGGCTAACTTGTAACGACCTGCCCTTGTATTATAAAAGGACAGGCCGACGACAGACTCTACACGTTTTGAGACACGTTCCATAGACACTCGACACAAGCTCGTACAACTAATACAACACCAACACACCCGTGGAGTAGGGTATTACGCTCAGGCGGCCCGAACCACGTAAATCTCCGTGTCTCCTGTGCTATTTACAATTCACCTTCTTGAATCTCCGCGCGCCCACACCGAACATCAAACTCCTCTAGCACTTTAGTAGTGTCGGGAGATCTGCCGGATCCAAACCACCGAAAGTTGGCGCGCCAGGTAGGAGGTGCCTGAGATTTTGAGAATGGTGAACTCAGCTGCTGGATCATCCAACGGTCATCCTGCTGTTCAAGCTGTTGGGGGCAATCCCTCCAATATGCAGCCACCAACAGGGGCCTCAGCGCCAGCAGGAGTCACACTACCACCACCGCCGCCTCCACCAGCAAATCAAGTTGGACAACGCGATGGTGCACCGGCGTCAGTCACTGCGTCAGGAAATCATGACAACCCAGAACACGCGCTCCATGAAGCACGTGCTCTTCTCCAACGCCCACCACCTCCGGATGCATCCCGGGATGCACTAGAGCAGTGGAGGGCTGATGTGTAACATTTGGTTGCAGCAGCAGCCGACCGCATCAGCAACCAGGGTCCTCCTCCTTCAGGACGGGCCCCGTCGCAGCGACGGACCTTGTCTGGCAGACTTGGTCCGCACATTTCCAACAACAGGAGACGTGCTGCATCACAGCAGGTGACGTCATTGCCCTCTGGGGCACGATGCACACACATGATATCCAGGCTTTCAACTCATGACCTCCAGGCGGAGCTTGATCGCCGATACCGCCAACAGGACGACCGAGTCCATATTGAGCATGCTCGTGAAAGACGAGAAGCTCAAGACGTTCCTGCTCCTGAAGGAGTGGGAGGAGGCTGTTCAGCCCTGGCCATGCATCTGCGTATGGTCAGGTGGCCACAGAAGTTCTGGCCTCACCTGGCGGAGAAGTTCGACGGGACCGTCAATCCTGTTGAATTTCTTCAGATTTACTCCACTGCTATCTTGGCAGCTGGAGGAAATAAGGACGTAATGGCCAATTAATTCCCAGTGACTTTAACTGGGACCGCCAGGTCCTGGTTTATGAGCCTTCCACCCAACTCCATCGACAGTTGGGAGGAGTTGTGCCGATAGTTCACCGCCAATTTCAGGAGTTCATACACCCGACCAGGCACTGAACTGGATCTTTTTGCAGTCGTGCAAAAAGGGGGAGAATCCCTGCGATCATTCATCCAGAGGTTCTCTCAGGTACGAAACACTATCCCTTCTATCTCTAGCGCATCTGTCATTGTGGCTTACAGACAGGGTGTACGGGATAAGAAGATGCTGGAGAAACTGGCGATCAAGGAGATCACCAGTGTCACGGAACTCTTCAGTTTGGCTGACAAATGTGCCAGAGCTGCGGAGGGACGTGAGATGCACTCCAAAACAACTCCAGAGGATCACAAAAAATCCTCCAAAGGAGAAGCCCCTACCTCCGGGAGTGGCAAAAAGAAGAAGAAGACCAACGGCAAGAAGAAGTCGTCGGCCGGTACATCTAATGTTGCAGCAGCTGCAGCTCCGGGTGGCTGGGGGCCACGCCCCGAGAAGCGACCTCGACCGTCTTCTGAAGACGGTGGCAAACCCAAGGTGTGGTGTACAATTCACAAAATGGGCAGCCACAGTTTGGAAGACTGCCGGGAGGTCCAATACCTTGTCGAGCGCTACAACAAGCGCCGGGAAGAAGCTCCTTTCCGACAAAGGGAAGGAAAACAAAAAGTCGACGAAGCTCCGGCTGAAGAGGAGTTAGGTTTTCAGGATCCCAAAAAGGTCCTGAAGGCCGTCTACACCTTCGTCGATGACGATTCCGACGTCGCTGACAACGAGCATCGGAATACCATGAACACCATCTTTGGTGGATCATGGGACATCACCTCCCGCCGCGTCATCAAGACTATGTGTTGGGACATGGTTGCTGTAGCTCCTACAGCCAGGGAGGAACCTCATCGGAAGTGGATGGACACATCCATCACTTTTGATGCTTCAGACTGCCCTCGAAGCATGGTCGGAGCAGGTCATCTACCTTTGATGGTATCTCCTACCATCAATAACATCCAGCTCCATCATGTCATGGTAGACGGAGGTTCGGGGCTTAACCTCATAAGCTTCGAAGCTTTTACCAAGCTTCAGCTCCGACCTTCGGATCTCCACCCCTCCTGACCTTTCCCCGGAGTAGGTCCGGGAGCCATTACCCCACTCGGAGCTATTACTCTCCCCTTACCTTCGGGACACGGGAAAAGTATCGCAACGAGAAGTTGGTCTTTGACGTTGCTCAGATCAACTTACCCTTCAATGCCATCCTGGGTAGGCCTGCCTTGTAAAATTCATGGCAGCTGCTCATTATGGCTACCTGGTGTTAAAGATGCCAACACCAGTAGGCGTTCTCCGGATCTGCGGAGATCGTACTGCTGGAGTAACTGCTCTGGAAGAACTTCATGCACTTACCACAACACAAGAGGAGGATTCCAGACAGGAGCAAGCTCCAAAACCCCCGAGCATTCGTCAATGAGGCTCGACATCTGCACCTCGTGTGCAGCCAAGCGGCGACACCGACATCCCCGTCAAAGTCGTCCAAATTGGTTCTGATGCCGCTCAGACCACCCGTATATCGGGAGGATTGAACGACAAATAGGAACTCGCGCTCATCGCTTTCCTCTGGGCTAATGTCGACGTGTTTGCCTGGCAACCGTCACAAATGCCTGGGATCCCCAGGGAAGTGATTGAGCACAATCTGAAGATCTACCCTGACGCCCGGCCTGTGCACCAGAAGTCTCGGAAGCAATCTGTAGAGCGACATAACTTCATTTGATAAGAAGTGAAGAAGTTGCTCAAAGCTGGATTCATCCGAGAAGTCTTCCATCCAAAATGGGTGGCAAACCCAGTCGTTGTGCCCAAGGCCGACGGGAAGCTTCGGATGTGTATCGATTACACAACACTAATTAAGGCATGTCCAAAAGATGCATTCCCACTACCTAGAATAAATTAGATAGTGGATTCCACCTTCGGGTGTGAATTACTGTGTTTCCTAGACGCATATTTTGGGTATCATCAAATCAGAATGTCTAGGGAAGATGAAGAGCATACCTCTTTCATCACAGTAGATGGATTGTACTGTTATACAGCCATGTTGTTTGGTCTCAAGAATGCTGCTTCAAACTTTGTACGAGCTATGTACAAAACCTTTGAAGACCTCATTAGAGACATAGTGGAAGCGTATGTTGATGACATCGTGGTCAAGGTCAAGAACAAGGAGTCACTTCTTGACACCTTACAGGCTGTCTTCGATAAGCTGCGGGTCACCCGCACAAAGCTAAACCCAGACAAGTGTGTCTTCGGGGTTAGCTCTGGAAAACTTCTTGGTTTCCTGGTAAGTCATCGGGGCATATAAGCTAATCCGGAGAAGATCAAGGCCATTGAAGACATGCGACCACCAGCCCGCATCAAAGATGTCCAAAAGCTAACTGGATGTCTAGCAGCCCTGAGCCAGTTCATTTCAAGACTGGCGGAACGGGCACTCCCCTTCTTCAAGTTATTGAGGAAGTCCGAACCATTCCAATGGTCTGAAGAAGCAGAAAAGGCGTTCCAGGACCTAAAAAAATTCCTCACCTTCCTACCAACTCTGGTAGCTCCGAACCCTGGTGAGCCTTTGTTGCTTTACATTTCAGCTACTGACGAAGTCGTTAGTATGGTCCTGGGTGCGGAGAGACCAGAACTACCCCATACTCAGGAATCCAGACCCCTTCGGGAGGGTCCGGAGGTTCCTGAAAGCGAGTTTGGGTCCCAGCTCCTAGATTCAAATCCACAAGAAGCCACTTCAGAAGACCCAGACCCCTCCGGGAGGACCCAAGTCACTTCTGAAGAAGCTCCGGGTTCCTCCAGCCAAGACCCGGAGGTCCTCGAAGAAAATACGGATCCCTCCGGAGGGATCCGGGTCAGTGGAGAGGAAGCTCCGGGCCCCTCCGGGAGGGTCCGGACCATTCAGCGCCCAGTGTACTTCATCAGTGAAGTACTACATGATGCCAAGACTCGATACCTAGAGGTGCATAAGCTGCTCTATGCAGTTCTTATTGCCTCCAGGAAGCTTTGCCATTATTTCCAAGCTCACGAGATCTCAGTGGTGACCTCTTACCCACTTCGAGCAATCTTGCATAATCCCAACTCAACTGGGAATATTGCAAAGTGGGCAGCAGAATTGGCCGAATTCGATCTCGAATTCATTTCAAGGCAAGCAATCAAGAGTCAAGCATTGGCAGACTTCGTGGCGGAATGGACTCCCTCTCCATCAAACCCTGGGGGCCCCAGTGAGCAGAAGCCGGGACACGAAGCTCCGGTCTTCACCGAGCCTCATTGGACCCTTTACTTCGACGGCTCCATGCAAAAGCAGGGGGTCGGAGCTGGAATCCTTCTCCTCGCACCAACTGGGGAGAAGGTGAAATACATGGTACACCTTGACTTCAAGGCAACCAACAACATGGCGGAGTACGAAGCACTCATCTACGGACTAAAGGTGGCACTGTCATACGGTGTCAAGCAATTGCTGGTCAAGGGAGATTCACAGCTCATCATTAAGCAAGTAAGGGTGAATGCTCCTGCAACAATCTCCAACTAGATGCTTACCTCCTTGAAGTCCAGAGGCTTCAGAAGGACTTCGAAGTCCTAGATCTCCACCATGTCCAGCGTGCCTACAATGCTGAAGCCGATGAACTCTCGACGAAAGCGTCAACCGGAGCTCCGGCTCCTGATGGAACTTTTGTCCGGAGGTTGTCAAAACCCACAACTCAGCCTGCCGAATTGAGCGAAGGGGGCGAGATCAGCATCCCGAAGCTGACGGTCCCGATGGCCCTATTACCATGGCAGCCATCAAGGGTCGTAGGTGCTGCCGGAAGCTCCGAGCAACCCAGCACGCAAGACTCAAATGCTCAAGTTAGTTCCGATGCATGGATCTCAGAGATCCGGAACTACTTGGAAGACAACATCCTTCCTGATGATGATGTATCCGCTGACCGGGTAGTCAGATTGGTTAAAAGATACACGTTGGTAGAAGGGGATCTCTACCGGCGCGATGCCAATGGCATCCTAATGCGGTGCATCGCAAGGGAAGAAGGCTGCGAGCTCCTCGTAGAAATCCATGGAGGCGAGTGTGGGAACCACGCATCTTCCCGCACGCTGGTTGGTAAAGCCTTTCGGCATGACTTCTACTGGCCTACAACACTCCAGGATGCAACTGAGCTGGTGAAGAAATGCGAAGCATGTCAATTTCATGCAAAGCAAATTCACACACCGGCTCAGCCCCTACAAATGATACCTCCTACATGGCCTTTCGCTGTGTGGGGGATGGACATCTTGGGACCTTTCCCAAGAGCCGTCGGAGGTTACAAGTTCCTGTACGTTGCCATTGACAAGTTCACCAAGTGGTCGGAAGCAACTCCAGTTTTGACAATCAACAAGCAATCTGCTATCAACTTTTTGCAGTCCATTGTATGCAGATTTGGAGTCCCAAACAAAATCATCACAGATAATGGGACTCAATTCACAAGCTCTGCATTTCAAGGATATTGCGAAGACCTCGGCATTCAAGTTTGCTACGCCTCCGTAGCTCACCCAGCAAGCAATGGCCAAGCCGAGAGAGCAAATGCAGAAATCCTTAAAGGACTCAAAACACGCACCTATGAGCGCTTGAAAAAACATGGAGCCAACTGGATTGAAGAGCTTCCGCCCACTCTCTGGGCCAACAGGACATCACCAAACCGGTCAACTGGAGAGACACCCTTCTTCCTGGTGTATGGAGCTGAAGCAATCCTTCCTCCAGAAATCACCTTGGGGTCACTCCGGGTCCGGACCTTCGACGAAGCCACGCAGGACCAGCTCCGGCGTGAAGACCTAGACCTCCTTGAGGAGGGTAGGTGCCAAGCGGCTGTTCGGAATGCCCGATACCGCCAAGCCCTTCGGCGCTATCATCAGCGGCATGTACACAACCGACAGCTTGAGGAAGGCGACCTGGTGCTACGGAGAATACAATCCAGAGAAGGGTTAAACAAACTCTCCCCCAGCTGGGAGGGACCCTTCCGAGTGATTAAAGTATCCCGTCCCAGGAGCGTTCGCTTGGCTACCGAGGGTGGGACACCTCTCCCAAATCCTTGGAACATTGAGCACCTCCGTAAGTTATACGCTTAATATCACGGAGGTGAGTCTGTAGTAACTTGAGGTGTATGTTATAGAGTCATTGTATAGAGTCAGGTAGTTCCTCCGGGAGAACAGCTGGACCTTTCCCGGAAGGTCCGCAAAGTTCATGCAACACTTGTCACAATCTCAGGACTAAAAGTGTGGCTAGCTACCCTGGGTCAAACGAGAAATGAAACACACTTAGCCTAGTTTCGTACCCTAAGAGTGTACTTGTTTCCCCTGTACCCCAGACCTATAATGAAAGACATCTTCATGTGAAACAGACTCCATGTGCATTTATTCTGTACAGGCTCAACATTTTTTATTTTTCTCTTTCTTGTCTATAACAAAGATGTGCAATTCTTAAGAAATTTTAGTTCGATCGGTTCGTGTACGATTCGAGTTGTATTGTCGATTCTTTTGGATTCAAATATTGTTCATGGCTCACTCACCTGAATGCCGCCAAGCCAATCTAGGGCCGGAGTGTGCTATCGACTTAGCCTGGTCAAGCACCCTAAGTATGCCACTCTACCTACACCCCGACAGGCCGAAGTAAGGCGGGTCCAAGTACAATTGGATCTGGAAGTAAAGAAAACGCATTCAGTTGTATTTAGAATCATGTTGGACCTAAAATTTTCTTGAGAATCGTAAGCCGCGACGAAGTTATAGGCAAGAAACGAATTTTACTATTTTTCTTGGCTTCAGTGTGCAGGAAAAATAAAATCTATGTTGATGGAGGAAAGCCGGAGCTAACAAGGCTCCGACTCCCCTAGGTGGCTTGTAATCGATGTTACGCATTGAAAACGAGCATCATCGAAGCAATCAAGCTCCGGTAAAGTTAGGGGGCCAACCGTCGATGTAAAATATGAGATGGTGAGAAGACCCCACAAACGGAGTCTGCTGCCAACAAACTAAGTGTTGGCAAAGGTCTCTGCCGGAGCTACTAAGCTCTGACACCCCGGAGGACTAACTATCGATGCTCTACGCGTTGATAGGGACTATTGCCGGAGCTACTAAGCTCCGACGATAGACAATGCTAGAGCCTCTAAGCTTCGACAACCTCAGGGGGCCTTCACTATCGAAGACTTCGGACCTACAAGTTCGGAGCAAGCGAGTCTTCAACAAAACACAATATCCTCTTGGTACATGTTCACAATCAAATAGTGTACATCTACCAGGGGGCCAAGTGAAGAGAAAAGTGTTGAAGAAAAAAAGTGAAATTCACAAAAATTTGGGGATTTCATTCATCTGGAGACAAGGGATTATATCTGGAGACAAGGGATTACAAAATCGAGGAAGAAGAAGGGAAAATACAAGTGAGAACTACAGAGATGGTCCTAGACCCTATGGAAGAATTGGGCGACCTTCTGGGCAACCTCCGACACGTTGGCTCGGGCAGCTTTGCCTTCTCCTTCAACGGGACCTTCAAGCACCGGGTCCAGAGGAAATTGGGAGTTCCAGCTGGTGTAGCACGTCAGCACATATTCTGCGATGTTCTTCGCCAGGGATTGCCCCTCAACCTCCAATTGGTTCGTGATGACATCACCCACCTTGGAGAGTTTGCTGCCTGCCGAGCTCAATGCCTGCAACGCCAGGTCCGGCTCCGGCTCCGGATCATCCGGGCGCACGGGGCTGAAGCCCATCGGTGTCAGCGCGTTGTTGGCCTTGCCCAGGAACTCCCAAATCTGTAGGGAGTCTGCAGTCCTCAAGCCCTTTATTTCTTCCAAGGATCTCCTGGCCGCCACCAGTTCAGAATTCTCACGAGCGAGGCGCTCAACTTCTTTGGCGTTTTGCTGAATCTTTTCATTAACCCGCTTTTCGAGTTTTCCGAGCTCCTCCTCCCGGAGGTGGATCTTGTTCCGGCGGTCGACCAGGTCCTTCTCCCTGCCCCTAACTTTCTTCTCCCTGGCAGCAAGGGCACACTCTTGCTCGTAGAGTTCCTGCCCTCGCACCTAGGCCTTCTCCTCCTCCTCAGTGCAGCGCTCTTCCAATTTCTTGGCGCGCTCCTCGAGGCCCTTGTCAGCCAGAGCCACCTTCTCGGTGAGCTCCTCCTCCCTCCTCCGGACGTCATCCCGCAGCTCTAGGAGTTTCTGCTCTTCATCTTCGAGCCATTTCTCCCTCTCTTCAAGTGCCTCCCGGCGCTTGATGAGTGTAGTGTTAATGGCCTCAAGCCTTTCTTGGCATTCATCGGCTGCACTATGAGCTGCTTTGGTCTGTTCATAAATCTCCCGAGATTGAGCGTCGAGGACACGAGTCATACTCTCCCTGTCATCCAGTAACTTGCCCCAGTATTCCAGGCGGACCTTCTCCCGCTTGATCCACTCTTTGTCATCCGCTAGCCTCGACTGCACCAGCTTGGTCTCGAAGTAGAGCCGGTTACGCCAACGCCTAAGGGTTTGGCGCTCCTCTTAAAGAGCCTTGCTATCGTGGAAGAAGGCCAGTTGGACTTGACGCAGACTGGAACATGCGTTGTTAATAGACAGTGACAACAAGATAGGTTCCGGACCTGCTGGGGTCTCCTCCGCTGGTTCTAGCGGGTTTTCAGATACAAAAATTGGGTCCCACTCCACAAGAGTGGTCCCCTGGGTCTCCATGGCATTAGGGCCGTCCTCCTGGATGGCCTCAGTCGCCATCGAGGAGGGCCCCGCCGCCAAGTCTTCATCCACCCCCCCAGGCAGGGGGCCAGCAACTTCACAAGGGTACTTCGGCTCAGCCGCAGGTACCTCCAACGTCGTCACTTCTTGAGCAGGGGCCGCTGCTGGCTCCGGTCTAGGCACCTCCTCCGATGGGGGCTCGAACACCGACGCCTCTGCAACAACCGGCTCGGGAGCCGGAAGATCTTCAACATCGACCGGCCCTGCGGCCGGAGCTCCAACAATGACCGGCTCTGCGGCCGGTGCTTCAGAGGTAGCCAACCCAACTGCCGGAACTACCTCAGCATCCGGCGCGCACGCCGGGACTTCAACCACCTCTGGCTCAACCGCCGGGGCTTCGACAATTTCCGGCTCTGGGGCCGGAATTACTGCTTCCTCCGGCTCAACAGCCAGAGCTTCCATCATCTCAGCACCAGGACCCGGAGCTTCAACCTCCGAGACAGGTGCCGCTGGCGCATCTTCTCTCTCGCGGTCCGGCGCTACCACGGGAGTCTCTGGGGATGAGTCGAGGTCCATGACCACGACAGCTGGCGCCGGAGCTATCGCAGCTTCAGCCACCACTTGGGGCGGCACCGGGACAGGAGCAGAAGCTTCCGCCCTCACAGCTTCAGTTGTTGTGGCTGAGGGTGGAGCCTCACTCCTCTTCTTGGGAACGCTGCAGTTGATGGACTAAGAAACTTAAAAAATAGTTACTACAACAAAACAACTGTCCAAGGTAAAGATTAAAAATTACCTTGGGGGGCTTCCGCACCAGCTTGCGCGGAACCTCTTTCCCGGGCATTCTGGGCTGGTCATAGCCGGTGTAGAAGCTCCGGAAGGCCCCCCAAAACTTGTTGTTGCCACGGGCGTTTCCCTAGTCGAGGCCCCCCTCGATCGGGAAGAACCTCCAGACCTAGAGGCCTCAACCGGCCCTGGTACTAGAGCCGCATGCCCGGAGCTAGCTCCCCGGGAGGACCCCACTGCGGGTACAGTCGCCGCGGTTGCAGAAGACCTCCCCCTCCGGGGAGAAGGAGCCGATGCAGAGATGGCAGGCCTGACGGACCTTCCGTCAGCATGCTGCAGCTTCCTCTTCCGGCTCAAGGGTTCGTCCGCCGGCTCCTTGCCCTTGCCGATGACCTCGACCCTCGGCTTCGGGGCAGGGTCGGAGCCACCTTCGGACACTCCCGGGATCGCCACCCTGGTGGTTGATCTTCTCTCGACGACACCAAGGTCGTCAAGCACGAGCATCTTCCGCCGGAGCTCCCTACTGAACTCAACTTCCACGTTCAGAGGAAGAAAAGCCGATGGCGGAGTCAAGTCATCACCCTCGACGTCGATGCCATGCTGGAACTTCTTGAGGTGGAACTCCAAGGTTGTCCCCACCATGCTGGACTTCAGCCTGATCTCGACCCGGTCGTTGTCCATCACGCTGTTGAGGGCCCAAGCGAGTTTTTCTCTCTTCTTCAGCGGTGCCCACCTGTTAACCAGGAAGTTACAAAACACCACCTAAGGAGTTAATCCTCCCTCCACGCACTAGCGGATCCTGGTCAGAACGGGGTTGAAGGCGTCCGCCAACACCGGAGCTTCACTCCAGATCGTCGTGTCAATGTTGGGGAGGCCTTCGGGCAGCTCCAGCCTCTCGTGCTCCTCCACCCGGATAACTATCCAGTCCTTCTTCTAGTCATCCCACTTCCGAGATGGAAACGACCGAAGGTACTTGAATGGGAACTTCTTGCGTTTCACGAAGTAGTAGAAGCCAAGGTACTCATTGCTCCTACCGGTGGTATGAACAGTGAAGAAGGTCCGGAAGAGTTCAATGCAGGGGGGATGCCCACCCACATCTCACAGAAGTGGACAAAGATAGACACAAGGAGAATGGAGTGAGGGCCAAGGTGGTATAGCTGCAGACCATAAAGTCTAGCAGCATCAAGAAAAAGGAGGAAAAAGGTGGGATCAACCCCACCATGGCGTACGAGGAGAAATACACCATTTCGCTGGTGTGCTCCTTCTCAAACGGGAGCTCTCCTTCGACGCGGACCGAGCGGTTGAAGAAGTCCGAGGACCATCCCATGAGGGTCCGGACCTTCTTCAGGTCACCATCAGTCTTCAAACGACTCTCGCGGAGACCCAACTCCATCGCGTTACAGCAAGGCAAGAGAGGAAAAACGAAGAACAAGTTGGGAGTTTGAGCACAAGAACAGATTAGAGGCATATAGAACTCCAGACGGTGCGTGCTTTCCTTCTTAAGTAAGCCCTCGCAACGCTTGGATGGAAACCGCAAGGAAGTCGAAGATACCGCTCAAAAATTCCACCCAGCCGATGACAAGGGGGCATGGGACCACCCCGACGATCAAGTCGAGGTTCTTACCCAGGCGAACGGTTGTCATCATGAGGCGGGAAACCCGAAGGCGGCGGCCTGACAAGGCGCGCGGAACCGATACGGTTTTCGTATCGAGAACCGGCGCCCTTCAATTGCGTGAGATCCGCACGCCAAAGATCTCATCTGCCGCACGCGGGATACGCCACACGACGAGGATTTAACTCCAAACCATCGCCAACGGCACATCCAAAGACCTTTGAAGACTCAGTTCAAAAGTCGCGAGGATGGACCCACCTCCGACGGAATGACTTCACCCCAGGGGTCTTCCCCAGAGGTGGGCCCAGGGGGCCACTGTCAATACCCTGGAAACCGTACACCCCTTGAGGTTACAAAGATATCAAAGGAAAGTCATCTATTTGATTTAAAGACCTTCGGAGACCCACATGTCAGATATAACCGGACCGCCTTCTCCAACATGGTTAATCCCAGGGTCGCCACGTGTACTATCAAACCGGAGCTACCGCCCACAAGGGGGAAGCTCCGGGCTATGTACCGAAATGGCACCCCCGGACCTAACCCCAGACCGAGGGAAGCTCCGGATCTGACACGTGTCAGGTAGCTCCGGAGCTACCTGTTTCCCACAGTATGCTCCAGAGCTGCCACATGTCCAACCGTCGGATCTTCATCCTCTAACCTCCGGAAGACTCCACAACGGCTCCGGATCTTCAAAGGGAAATCAAGGACTTCAAGACCCGATTAAGTGTCATTAATATCATATTAATAACACACGATCGGATGACCTTAATTACCAGTAACAGTGCTTTCAAAACCCATTACCCGGTCATTAAGGGCAATTAAACGTGTTGAATGAGTATCAATACTAGTAACCGCCGGGGCCACATGTCAGGCCAGGCTAACTTGTAATGGCCTGCCCTTGTATTATAAAAGGACAGGCCGATGACGGACTCTACATGTTTTGAGACACGTTCCATAGACACTCGACACAAGCTCGTACAGCTAATACAACACCAGCACACCCGTGGAGTAGGGTATTACGCTCAGGCGGCCCGAACCACGTAAATCTCCGTGTCTCCCGTGCTATTTACAATTCACCTTCTTGAATCTCCGCGCGCCCACACCGAACATCAAACTCCTCTAACACTTTAGTAGTGTTGGGAGATCTGCCGGATCCAAACCATCAACAGGTATTATGCTCAGGCGGCCCGAACCACGTAAATCTTCGTGTCTCTTGTGTCGCTTTACATTTCACCTTCTTGAATCTCTACGCGCTCACACCGAACCTCAAACTCCTATAACACTTTAGTATTGTCGGGAGATCTGCCGGATCAAAACCACCGACAATGCTAATCGATCCCTAGCGGATTGATCTACCGGGATGGATAGCAATAGCAAGACAAAACATGATGGATGATAAATCTTAGGGAAGGAGCAAGAGAGAGATTAGACATACCTTAGATTAAACGCACCTGTGCAGTAGAGTATCCATTTAGAGGAGGCGGCGGCCCGGAGTAGATCCTCGATGGAGACGTGGTCGATGGTGGGGTGACGGTGCCGTGGGGGTCACCGTGGAGCCGTGGGGCCTTCCCCTCACTCCCGTGCCTCTACCGATCGGATTCTTAGGTGGTTAGGATTCATTTCTTTTATTAATCCCTTAATACTCTTTTATACAACACGGTGTGAGAGGGGGCCCATAGCCAGTACGTGGCTGGGCGCCCCCGATCAGGGCGCTACTGCGGGAGGAACCGGTCAAGAGGACCGATTCTAATGGAGATCAACTCCAACATTCTCCCCCTTGATCTCCACAGATCAAGACTAACTTAATACTTAATCTAAAAACTTATACTTACTTAATTCTAACTTAGTGTTAGCTTCTTTATGTTTGACATATAGGGCACGTCGCATCAAGAATAGCCAGTTACGTGCTACCTGACTCGAACGACCACGATACATCTCACATTTAGAAGTAACCTTACTCTTAATGACCCCTTAGTATCCAGTTGATCATAGGTTCCTCCCTAAACCCATGTCGACTTTGTGTTCACTGAACACTTGGGTGGAAGACCTTTTGTAAACGGTACCGCAAGCAATCGCTTGTAACTGATTTGCTCAAAACAAGAATATGATCCTAGATTTTATCATTTGCAACCTAATATCAATGTGTTTGGTGGCACACTTGACTTGTTGCACTTAATACAAAACAACTTAAGTGGTTTGATGCTGTCGACCACTCTTAAGCCGGGTAAAATAATTCTAGTGTCTGCTCGACGGCCTCATCTTAAATAAGATTCGGTATACATCACTCATGATGTAGTGCCCGCTCAATTGGAGCTTTCCACAATAAAACTCCAAAATGCGAGTGTTAGCAATTGATTGTGGATTTTGTTACACATCTTGTAAAACTGAATCTTACTAAAACTTCATTTGAAATGACGTCAATTCTTACCCATCTTATCATGAGGCCTAAATCACTTATCAAACTTCAAACTTTTCTTATTTCTAAACCAGTGATCTATAGCTAGATTGAATTTACTTATGCCAAAAATATCCCGGTTACTTAAACTTTGTCAGGGTGTAATATTAATTGAGCAAGCTGAAAAACTTCCGACAGCAAAAGTACATGGAACCGATTGTATTCGATCGATCTCTGATTGGTTCCTATACTTATGACCCTTGACCTTAAGAGCAGACGTGAACTTAATCTATGCATACCATGTATTATGACTATAGTGTATATGCATTATCTGATAGTCTAAATACCCCTTATTATATCTTGGTGGAACTTATATACTAACAAATAAGAAAACTCACCAAGATCTGAACTTAACAATGATGAGGATAATATACTTACTCTTAAGATGATCAACATTATTTCTTACTACAGTACATCATCCTCTAATAGATGCTTAATTTTATTGTCTTAAGAGAAACACTAATTGTCCTTCTCAATATCTTATAATACCCAAAATCTATTGTGAATTTATTGAACGTGAGATATTCTTAACTTAGATACTCTTATTTCAATCCATGAATGGATTTACTTTAAGATATTTCAATTCACTAACTTATATGACAGAACTCATGGTTCAAATTATCTAAAACATTCTCAAATAAACTCATTGAGAAATGTCTCACTTATGAACATCTTACGATGATACTTACATCAAAAGCACTTATTATTCCTTTTAGAGTCACGTTAGCTTTTATAGACTTGTTACAGTCAGTGTTATCCTAAACGGTAAACGGTAGACAGTCGGTGGAACTCTGTTTAACGTTTAGAAGGTTTAGACGGCGTTTAAACGGTGTTTAAACAGATTAAACGGTGTGTACTGTAGCAGTAAGAAAAAAATACTTTTTACTGTCCTGCGCTACAATAGATGTTCAAATCAAGTTCAAACTCATATTTGGGATCAATTTAACTTTAACATCATATAAAATTAAAGAGACGATCATAATACCACACCACCAAATAATAATATTGAGACTGAAAAAAGTACATGTAGTTCCTAAACAAATATTTTAAACTTCTACTGCTAATGGTTGTTTTATTATATTTTTCAAAACACGAGTAATATTACTTCTGATGTGTTTAAGTGTTTAAGTGAAGCTTAGAAAATATATTGATTTTAATCAATTTGGTGATATTAATTTTAAACTTGCATATGACTTAGAAGTGTAAGTTCACTTTGCTTAAACGGTTCTAAACACATTTAAACAAGTTTAAAATCCGTTTTGTTTAGCCCGTTTAAACGAACGTTGACCCGTTTAAACGGGTCAACCGTTTAATCCACCGTTTAGGGGCTAAACTGTGCAGTTGCCCTCTGTTTAGCGTTTAAACGCGTTTAAACAGACTGTTTAGGCCGTTTAGGATAACACTGGTTACAGTCTACTGATTTGACTCTATTGGAAAACTAAAATTCTAAGTCATTTAATGAGTGACGATCACTCACAACTTATTCATATGAAGCGTGATCATCATCATTTGAATTTCTTAACACATTTGTTGGCTTATTTGTAATCTTAAATGAGGCTGCTCTCACTCTTCATCATTATTGGCCACTAATGATGAAAAACTAAATAGCAAGTATTGTGAGAACAATGTCTAGCATTGTTAACACAATATCAGTAAGACATCATAAAGAATGAATCTTGAAAAAAAAGGTGCTTACACAAACCACTTATTTTCAAGATCAACATATTTAGATGTCAAACTCCCCCTGATTTAGTCATCGTTTAAGAAGACTATAATACCTCATTTTATCATAACTTATCAAAAAGCCAACAAAATCATAACTTATTTTCTTAATAATAATCTTATCTTCTTAATATCATACTTAAAATCATTTGGGTAACTTTAATTATGTAACTTATAAGATGTTTATAAGCATCCTCTTAATTAATCTAAAACTGATTAAGGAAAGACGGAAGGAAAGACGGAGTGAAAATACTAAAATTTCATCTTACCAGATCACTCCCTTAATTATGTTATTTCCTTACAAACTTAATAAAATGTAAGGAAATAGTCATACATTTCTAATTTGGGGTATTAGACGATAATATTTATTGTACTCCCCCTTATTGTATAGATCATTCTTATTACAATGCACGCAAAGCATTATATAAAAACTGAAAGTTGTGAGGTGAAAATCTATTACTTAATGATCTCAGTCATCATCTTAATGATAAACCTACAATTCTCCCCCTCGAAATATGGCCTATACAATAGTGCCATAATTTCGAAGACAATTTACAATACTTATTATGAGGAGATAATTATATTACTTACTTAGTATCCTAATAACATCACTTAATACTAATGGGAGTACATCACCTCTGGGATATAAAAGTTTCTCTATGCCATCATCTAAATATTCTAAACGTTATGCTTAAACATATTTGACGATATCAAAATGTGAAAATTTAATTTCTCACTCTTGAATTCCATGTCTAATAACTTAATTAAATAACAAAATTGCACATTTCAAGAATATGCTATCATGATATACGACTACTAAATAAACCGTAAAACAATAATTCTAACAAAGTGCTAAAATACGTATTTGAAGATACATTTAACTGAAAATCTTCAATTCTTAATAGTTATTTTAGTATTAATGATACAATGAGAATGCTCTCATAAAGTTTCTAATTTACTTAAGATCTTATCGACATGAAAAATCTTATTTAAATGTAAAATGATATACAAAATACATACCTCATTTGCTAATCACGCGAGATAATTCCCGATGAGCGACTTAATTACTAAATAAAACTTAAGGCATGAGAAATACTTTTAATATCCGTGAGAATATATATTCAGAAATAAATCTGAATTAATCTTAAACTTAATTACTTAAATGAAGTTTGTCCCATTACTAAGTGTATGCAACATTTAGTTCATAGTCTTAATAAAGCATACATAACTAAATATAATATTGTATTTTATCTTTCACGTTGGTTACTCAACAAAATACAATGCTTAATACATCTTAGTCAAGTTAGAATATTTTGTCTTTCACGTTGGTTACTCAACAAAATATACAATAACTTCATTATCTTAATGAACTACAAACGTTGTGTTTTGTCTTTCACATAGTTACTTGACAAAACACACTAAATTCATAACATAACAAATTTCGATTTTCACGTTGGTTACTCAACGAAATTCAATATGAACTAAGAATTACTTAAACAACCAAAAAAAAGTGTTTTATCTTTCACGTTAGTTACTTGAAAAAACAAGACATTCTAAACGTATTAAATTTCGTTTTTCACGTTGGTTACTCAACGAAATTCTTTACGAACTAAAAATTTCTTAAAACAATAAGTAGGTGTTTTGTCTTTCGCGTTGGTTACATGACAAAACACGACATTAAAGTATGAAAATTTTGTCTTTCACGTTGGTTACTCAACATAATTTTCATACACTAATACAAAAGATCTTAATAAACTTAAACACATGGTAAATTTATTTTTCACGTTGGTTACTCAATAAATTTACCGCACCAAAGATGACAGCGGAAGCTTAAATCTTAATGAGCTTAATTATTAGAAATGAATTAATTAATGAGACAGCTTAACAAAATGATTCTTCTAAATAAATCTTAATATTAGATCCAATTTAAATAGATGAATACTTAAACTAATTCATCTTACAAGAACAGCGGAAGCTTAATGATGAACTTACTAAACTTATATGTATATGTACACCATATACATCTAAATCTTAATGAGGACTTACTAATCTTAATTACGATGACTGAATCATCATGTTACTTAAATAAAACTAACATGAGGCAAAATCTAATTACTTAATAACATTGAACATTAATTCTACGTCACTTTTAGGGAGTAACGTAAAATTCACAAATTAACTTATTATAATATCATAGTAAAATTCTATCAGCGACTTTGATTACAATATAAAATTACCATGCTAACAAGATATTTAATCACTATCTAAATCAGATTTTTCATAACATGATGTCTTACTTAAACTTAAGAAAATTGCCTCATACATGAACACTATTTCTCGAAATACTAAAAACTTAAACCAGTGACTAACTACTTAAATGATGACTAAATACTTAAATTTACAACGTTAAATCTAACTAATCTTATACTTACACTAATTAGCTAAATATTAAAACTTATATAAATTACTAATTACTTGAAACATATTGGACACTTAAAATCTTAAACTTATAACTAAGTACTTAAATACAGTGAAAGCTTATTCAAAGTATCTTTATCAAAATTTCTCACGTTGGTGAAAAAGTTTAACTAGAAAGTCATAAACTTAACAATTAACAGCGGAAGCTAATGCACTTAATTCATACTTATTTATACATGGTAGCAAAATGACCTAAGTTCAATGGGGCTGAGAAAAGAAATAATTTTGCTACTAAATTACCAATCATAGAAAATGTTTTAAATAATAGCAAAATTATTAACTTAATAAAGCATAACAAGAACAACTTAAGATTTTCCATTCTTAGTCCCTTTCTAATATATGTGCGGCCCAAATTGATCTTCACCTCAAAACCGAAAAACCAGCTAAAATCACTTAATTAGAAAAGCCCACATTCTAAAAAAGAAAACTCAATCCTTTTCTGATATTTGCTTGTGGCCCAATAGCAAAATACTAGTGGGAAAAAAATATTCCAACACTGAAAAATTGGCCCAAGGCCCACAAACAAATTTCTGAGAAATAACCAAAGCTTACATTTCTAAAGGTCACTCATATCCAAAATGGAGCCTGAGTATTTCCAAAATGGAGCCTGAGTATTACTTGTGGTCTGATAAGTCAGCCCACAATTAAATCTTACGTGTGCTAATATACTTGCTGCTTGCAGCACTAGGTAGAGGCCTCGGCCAGCTCCTATGACCGCACGTATTTACAAGTGCAGCGGAGGCCTTCTGCCTGCTCACCCAAGACGCGTCACGCGTGGACGTGTGCCTTATCCGTTGTCAAGACGCGTGGTCCTGCACACGTGCTTAGCACCAGCTTTACTGTAAGTGGAGCTCGCATGGGACTTAATATACTGGCCGCAAGTTGGCCGTGAATGTCAGGCTAGCCGTGCCCAAATGCCCACGTGGCCTGCATGCAGGCTCACGTATGCGCGATGCCGCCTTGCAGTGTTATTAGATCCGCATTCCACGGAGAGATTGGAACGTCTAAAGCGGTGGCCTGAGGTGCATGCGGGCCCGAGGTGTGTCCAGCGGCGTTACGCCCATGCGCCACGCTAATCGCTGAGCTCGCGCCGACTGCCGAGTCGGATGCATGGACCGAGGCCCATCGGCCTGCTCAGTGCTTACCCGCGTGGAAACGCTGCCCACCGTAGGATTCAATCCGATGGACGCCCGTCGATCTCGGCGGCACAAATCCGTGTCCCGCCGGCGACCGAAAACCTAGTCCTCATTTCGACTTCGCCCTTTCTCTCTCTCCCTCAGCGCCTCCACGAGTGAGAACGGAGAGAAAAAAGGGGTCGGCAAAGAGCAGCCGGCCATGGAGCCAAAGCGGCGCCGTTGTGGAACCCCTCGCCGGCGCGCGCCCACCTGTGAGTGGAGGCGCTGCTGTCGAGCGACACCGTGTGGGGCCCTTAGACGGCCCGAGCGCACGCCCAGATTCAAAGCAGTGTCTCAGACGGCGACTTTGGGGTGGTCATCGTCAACGACGGTGATCCGGTATCGACGGCAATGGAGGGTCCCTAATATGAGTCTCCAAAACGCCACCCTTATTTCTTATCAATTTTGCTTTGGTTAGGGTTTGCTCTTCGGGATTTGAGAATTTTGTGGTTAGGGATTCGATCTCCTCCTTCTTATTGCTATGGATTCTTAATCCCGGTAGGAACCGCCTAGGGTGGCTCTGACACCATTGTTGTAAATGCTAATCGATCCCTAGCGGATTGATCTACCGGGATGGATAGCAATAGCAAGACAAAACATGATGGATGATAGATCTTAGGGAAGGAGCAAGAGAGAGACTAGACATACCTTAGATTAAACGCACCTGTGCAGTAGAGTATCTATTTAGAGGAGGCGGCGGCTCGGAGTAGATCCTCGACGGAAACGTGGTCGATGGTGGGGTGACGGTGCCGTGGGGGTCACCGTGGAGCCGTGGGGCCTTCCCCTCACTCCCGTGCCTCTACCGATCGGATTCTTAGGTGGTTAGGATTCATTTCTTTTATTAATCCCTTAATACTCTTTTATACAACACGATGTGAGAGGGGGCCCACAGCCAGTACGTGGCTGGGCGCCCCCGATCAGGGCGCTACTGCGGGAGGAACCGGTCAAGAGGACCGATTCTAATGAAGATCAACTCCAACAACAAGTTGCCCAGAGCTGGTACAATAATTATCTAGAATTTGTTTGAGAATATTAGCATTATCTTAATTTGCTTCCATCAAAATAAGTGAGTCATCAGCAAAGAGTAAATGTGAAATCATTGGTGCTGCAAAGCAAACACGAACTCCTGTTAATGAACCTTCATTTTCAGCATGATTCAACAATGAATACATCCCCTCTGCGCATAAAAGAAAAAAGTATGGTGATAATGGATCGTCTTGGCGGATTCCTCTGGACGGAGTAAAAAAAATCAATTTCATTAGAACTAAATCGAATCTTGTACCTGACTGAGGAAACACATGCCATCATTAAGCTCACCCAACGTGAATGAAATCCCAATTTGATCATCATTTTCTACAAGAAACGCCATTCAACTCTGTCATATGCTTTATGCATGTCAAGCTTGACCGCACACAAACCTTTCTTGCCTTTCTTCTTCTTGATTGTATGAATTCATTCATAGACAATAAGGATATTATCCATAATTGAGTGGCCTGGAACAAATGCACTCTCTTATTGACTAATGATATCTGGTAGAATAATTTTCAATCTATTTGCCAGCATCTTAGAGATCACTTTGTCCACCAGATTAGAGAGACTAATAGGATGGTACAGTGTGATTTTCTTTGCATTCTCCACTTTAGGGATTAGAACCATAACTATATCATTCTAACCTTCAGGAATTACTCCCTTATTTACAGCATGTAGAACTTCTTTTATCAAATCATCACCTAGCAAATGCTAGTACCTTTTATAGAAGACGGCATGAAGACCATCAGGTCCAGGTGCTTTTAATCTCCATTTTGGAACAACGCCTTTTTAACTTCTTCATTGAATTGTTTGACAAGTTATTGATTCATCTCCACTGTTACTCTTCTAGAAATCTTGTTGATTATATCTTCGTGTGGCTCTAGCACTTCTGAGGTTAAAAGACCCTCAAAATAGAGCTGGATTAAGTTACTCAACCCCTCAGGATCATCCCATTTTGTACCAGAATCAACAACAATATATTTAATAGTATTTTTTTTCTTTCTAGCACTAACAGAGTTGTGGAAGAAACTTGTATTGTTGTCCCCATTACGAAGCCAATTCGATCTACTCCTCTGCATCCAATGTATTTCTTCTTGCTCCAACAATTGCTCTATTTTAAGCGTTAACCCTTTTTGTTCAGACACTAAATCATCTGTTAGCGATTCTCACCGAAGCAGTTCCAAGTCTTCCTTAAGAATGTCAATCCGACATCTAGGATCTTTCAGTTCCCTTCGGTCCCTCTTATGCAAATCAGCCTGTATCTCAGCAGTTTTATCTTTGAACGACAAACAACCATCACGAGCTGATGCTTTTGCCCAAGCATTTTGAACAACAAAATCCACTGTCTCCTTCTGGAACCAGTGGACATCGAATCACTTTGACGCTGTCCCACTCATGTGCGTCCCGGACAAGTACTCCGTACCTACTAAAATAGGTTGGTTATCGCTTTTCATCATTTCTCCATTCATCACTTTACTATGAACGACACAGGTTGTTCTATTCTGCATCCGCTACAACACGGTCAAGGCGTTCTCTAATTCTTCCTCCCATCCAAGTCAATAAGTCCCTAGAATACCCAAATCTTCCAAATTACAATCTGATAGACAATCTTGGAAGGCTTTCATGTATTGTTGAGCTCGAGGTACACCTCCTTCCTTCTCCCATGAGTACAATATTTCATTAAAATCAACAATAATCAACTATGGCATGATCACCTCTGAATGAAGCTCTCTGATGTACTCACAAGATTTATGTTTATCTTCCCATTTTGGCTCACCATAAAAACCAGTCAGGCGCTATCGGTACTCGACATAATAGGTACCATCGCGCATAAGTTAGAGCCGCCTAGGTACCCTGCCTCCCAACAGAGACAGGGTCCGAAGGCGCCACGTGTTCAGGAGACCTAGACCCGCCAGCCTCGGATGGGTGGTCCGGGGTACCCACAAGACATCCCGAAGAAGGAGCTCAGCCCCACCTCGACGACGAGCTCCTAGGGAGCCACGTGTCCAGCAGGGCGGGACCCGACCCGCGCCGCTGCACCACAAGTGCAACCCTCCGACGACAAAGACGTACCCATCAAGACAATCCAGATTGGCTCTGATGCGGCTCAGACCACCCGTATCGCGAGAAGTCCGGACAGCGAGCAGGAATCAGCGCTCACAACTTTCCTGCAGGCTAACGTCGACGTCTTCGCCTGACAACCGTCGCAGATGCCAGACATCCCCAGGGAACTGATCGAGCATCGTTTGAAGATCTACCCCGACGCACGACCGCAACAATGGAGGCCTCGTAAGCAGTCCATTGAGCGGCAGAACTTCATCCGCAAGGAGATCAAGAAGCTCCTCGATGCTGACTTCATACGGGAGGTCCACCATCCTAGATGGCTGGCCAATCTGGTTGTTGTCCCCAAGGCTGGCGGTAAGCTTCGGATGTGCATTGACTACACCAACCTCAACAAGGCATGTCCTAAAGATCCTTTCCCTCTCCCTAGAATTGATCAAACCGTAGATTCAACTTTGGAGTGCGATATGCTATGCAGATGCATATTCAAGGTTTTACCAAATCCTGATGTCTAGAGAAGATGAGGAACATACCGCTTTTATGACCTTAGATGGTCTTTACTGCTATGTCTCCATGCCTTACGGTCTTAAGAATGCTCTCCCCACCTTTGTACGTGCCATGCATAAAACATTTGGGGACCTCATTCAGGACCTAGTAGAGGTTTATGTTGATGATATTGTGTAAAAATCTAGTCACATACATCATTACTAGAAAACCTCGCCCTAGTCTTTGACAGATTGCGAACCACACACACAAAGCTCAACCTAGACAAGTGCGTGTTCGGAGTCAAAGCTGGGAACCTCCTCGGGTTTTTGGTCTCACATCGAGGAATCAAGGCCAACCCAGAAAAAATCAAAGCGGTGGAGCTGCTGTGGCCTCCAGCCCGCGTCAAGGACGTGCAGAAGCTTGCAGGGTTCTTGACAGCGCTCAGCTGATTTATTTCTAGGGTGGTTGAGCGGGCTCTCCTGTTCTTCAAGCTTTTGCGCCAGTCCAGACCATTCGTGTGGATCGAAGACGCGGAGAAGGCATTCCACGAGCTGAAGCAGCAGCTGACGTCGCTACCAATAATGGTGGAGCCCGAGGAGCCCCTGTACCTCTACATCGCCGCCACGACCGAGGTGGTAAGTATAGTTTTGGTTGCAGAACGGGCCGGCCCCCAGCAGCCAGATGAAAGGAAGGGACCTATGCCATTGGTTCTAAGCCCCAGGGCTTGGAGCTTGCAGGGGGCCCCGACGACAGAGAACCCTTTGGGTCCCAGCCACAGAGGATGTCCAAGTCCCCCAAGGGGGGCTCAGAGAGCAAGGAGCCTCTGGGTCCCAGCCCCAGAGGATGTTCGGGTCCCTCAAGGGGGACCCGGAGACCAAGGAGCGTTTGGGTCCCAACCCCTAGAGGATGTCCGGGTCCCCCAAGGGAGCCCTGGAGACCAAGGAGCCTATGGGTCCCAGCCCCCACAGGACGTCTGGATCCCCCAAGGGGGCCCTGAAGAGCAAGGAGCCTCTGGTTCCCAACCCCTAGAGGATGACCGGGTCCCCCTAGGGGGCCCCGGAGGTCAAGAAGCCTTTGAGTCTCAACCCCCAATGGAAGCGCCAGTCCCAGGAGACATGGAGTCGCTGGACTTGGAGCAGAGGGAAGAAGATGCGCCGGATTCCCCAAAAAGGTCCCGGACCATCCAACGACCGGTCTACTTCATCAGCGAAGTCCTGCATGAGGCAAATACAAGGTACCTCGAAGTGCACAAGCTGCTCTATGCGGTGCTAATCGTGTCGAGGAAGCTCCGCCATTATTTTCAAGCACATCGAGTATCAGTGGTGACTTCGTTCCCACTGGGAGCAGTGCTATGCAACCCGAACGCAACTGGCAATATCGTCAAGTGGGCGGTTAAATTAGCGGAGTTCGAACTTGATTTCTTGCCACAACATGCAATCAAGAGTCAAGCTCTGACGGATTTCGTCGCCGAGTGGACCCCCTCACCGAGCAACCCAGGGGGTTGGGAGATCAGCGAGCCGGAGCCCAGGCTCTGGTGCTTACTGAACCTCACTGGATGCTCTTCTTCGACGGATCCTCAAGGAAGCAAGAGGCCGGAGCCGGTGTACTAATCACCTCGCCAACAGGGGAGCTGTCCAAGTACGTAGTGCGCCTCGACTTTAAGGCTACCAACAACATGGCAGAGTACAAAGCCCTCATCTTCAGACTCACAGCTGCATAGGGTCTCGGTGTCCAACAGATGCTGGTCAAGGGATACTCCCAACTGATCATCAAGCAAGTCCAGGGTGAGTGCTACTTCAACGACCCACAGCTCGTGGCATATCTGATACATGTCAAGAAGCTAGAAGTTGGATTCGAGGCCTTGGATATCTTCCATGTGCCGCGTGCCGACAACTCCATCGCCGATGCCCTGTCATTCATGGCGTCCTCAGGAGCCCCCGTTCTAGAAGGGGTCTTTGGCAGGAGGTTGGTGCGGACAACCGCTAGGCCGACAGGGCCTAATGAAGAAGGTGAGCCCAGCTCCACAGAGCTGGCAACCGCGGTAGCCCTGCAACCATGGGGGCCGCCAAGGTTCTTGAGTGTCACCAGGGATCCCAAATCACGTGGCGCCCAAGATCTAGAAGCTCAGGAGAGTCCCGACGCGTGGATCACGGAGGTCCAGGACTACGTGAAGGACAACCTCCTCTTGGAGGACCCAACATCTGCTGAGAGGATCGTGAGGATGGCGAAACGCTACATGCTGGTATAAGGTGATCTCTGCTGATGTGGTGCCAACGACGTACTGCTACGGTGCATAACTCGGCAGGAAGGCTGCGACTTGCTCGTAGAAATCCACGAAGGAGAGTGTGGGAATCACGCAGCTTCTCACACGTTGGTTGGTAAAGCCTTCCGGCATGGCTTCTACTTGCCAACAACACTACAAGACGCCGTCAAACTGGTCAAGAAGTGCAAGGCGTGCCAGTTCCACGCCAAGTAAATTTACACTCCAGCGCAGTCATCGCAGATGTTCCCGACCTCCTGGCCTTTCGCGGTTTGGGGGCTGGATATCCTGGGACCCTTCCCCAGGGCAATCGGAGGGTACTGGTTCCTCTACGTCGCTATAGATAAGTGCACCAAGTAGCCGGAGGCAGCCCCAATGATCAACATCAACAAGGAGTCCGCAGTCAAGTTCATCAAATCAATTGTCTGCAGGTTTGGGGTCCCGAACAGGATCATCACCGACAACGAGACCCAGTTCACCAGTTCAGCTTTCCAAGACTACTGCGAATACCTTGGCGTCCAAGTTTGTTATGCATTCGTGCCTCATCCAAAGAACAACAGACAAGTCGAAAGGGCCAACGCTGAGATCTTTAGGGGCCTCAAGACACACACATATGACAACTTGGATAAGCATGGTGCCAAGTGGGTCGACAAACTCCCCTGTGCACTGTGAGCAAGCCAGACGTCACCCAGCTGCACCACGGGAGAAATACCTTTCTTTCTGGTGTATGGGGCCGAGGCGGTCCTCCCCCCAGAGATCACAGTGTGCTCGCTCAGAGTCTGAGTGTTCGATGAAGCCTCACAGGACCAGCTCGGACAAGAAGATGTCGACCTCATCGACGAAGCAAGGTGGCACGCCACCATCGGAAATGCACATTACCGACATGCGCTGAGGCGCTACCAAGAGCGGTTCGTGCGGAGTAGAGAGATCAAGACAGGTGACCTGGTGTTGCGGCGCATACTCTCTCGTGAAGGGTCGCACAAACTTTCCCCCAGTTGGGATGGCCCCTTCTGAGTGATACAAGTATCCCGCGTCGGGTTTGTCCCACCCTTGGAACATAGAGCACCTCCGTAAGTTCTACCCTTAAGCAGAACCAAACTCTGGGGGGGGGGGGAAGGTCCAGAGTGTACAACCAATTAGCTTGGTTCCGTAACCTAAGCATGAACACTCGGCCTCCCTAGCCAATCGGAGTGGGTCGTTGCCTTATTGTAAATCCAATCCATTCCTGAGACCACCAATGAGAAGAATTCACTGTATTACCATATGCTTTCTCTTACATTCACTTAAAATTACCTATTAATTTTGTGATCAACCAAGCTAGTCTCATCTTTCGTATATTGTCTTCATATACTTGGTGAAATTTTTTCTATATCACCCCTAGTAGAGTCATGCAACCCTGCTGTAGACAGATGTATTTGAGGTACCTGCAAGGTGTCTTGGAACCTCATGGTTGCCCTCTTACTTGGGGTCCTGTGGTGCCAAATGGTTCCCCGTGAAAGGCCAACGCTGAGCTGGAGGTCCAGAGCGCGCAACATGCTTAGCTTGGTCCTGTACCCTAAGCGTGTGCGCTTTGCCTCGCAGTGCTGCGGCTAAGTACCGAGGGTCAGGATGCTCGCACACCGAATAAGAAGGAAGTCGGACCCTGAGCGCCAATGCACAGAATTATCCAAATCCTGGGTACCAGCCTAGGACTGTAAGACATGACAATACTTAAGGATAGGAAAAGATCACCAGTGAGCAAAACAATATGCACCTCTGTTATGTATGCAGGACATACAAAGCTCGTTACGCCGGAGCATCCAGCTCCGACACCTCACAAGGGGCCTGCCGTCGACATTTCCACGAAGATGGTGGGCGACGCCAGAGCATCCAGCTCCGGCACCTTGCAAGGGGCCTGACATCGACGTCCCAGAACGTCAACATCAACACCAAGCGCGAATAGGTGAGTAAACTCTCCTACCCCACAAGTGTTGCTAACAGGGTTCTCTCGCGATAGCCTGTACACCAGGGGCCTACCGTTTACGACTCTACGATGATGGTGGACGATGCCTGAGCATCTAGCTCCGACACCTCCCAAGGGGCCTGACGTCGACGTTTCCACGAAGATGGTGGGCAACCAGAGCATCCAGCTTCGACACCTCGAAAGGGGCCTGCCGTCGATGTCCCAGAACATCAACATCAACACCAAGCATGGATAACTGAGTAATCTCTCCTGCCCCGCACTTGTTGCTAACAAGGTTCTCTCGTGATAGCCTATACACCAGGAGCCTGCCCTTGACGACTCTACGATGATGGTGGACGACGCTGGAGCATCCAGCTCCGGCACCTCTCAAGGGGCCTGCCATCGACATTTCCACGAAGATGGTGGGTGACGTCAGAGCATCTAGCTCCGGCACCTCCCAAGTGGCCTGCCGTCGGCGACTCTACGACGATGGTGGACGACGTCGGGGCATCCATCTCCGGCACCCCCCAAAGGGCCTGCCGTCGACGTCTCCGCGACGATGGTGGACGACGCTGGAGCGCCCAGCTCTGGCACCACCCAAGGGGCCTGCCATCGATGACTCTACGATGATGGGGGACGACGTCGGAGCATCCAGCTCCGGCAACCCCCAAGGGGTCTGCCATCGACGTGACCACGACGATGGTGGACAACGGCGGAGCGCCCAACTTCGACACCTCCCAAGGGGCCTGCCGTTGATGTCTACACGAAGATGGTGGACGACGCTGGAGTATCCAGCTCCGATACCCCCAAGGGTCCCGCCGTCGACGACCCAGCACGCCAACGACGGAAACAAGCGTGGATAAGGACCTGCCGTCGACGTCCTCACGACGATGGTGGGTAGTGCTGGAACATCCAGCTCTGGCACCACCCAAGGGGCCTGCCATCGACGTCTCCACGACGATGGTAGTCGACGCCGGGGCGCCCAGCTCCGCCACCATCCAAGGGGCCTGCCGTCGATGACTCTACGGCGATGGTGGATGACGCCAAAGCATCCAACTCCAACACCTCAAAAGGGGCCTGCCGTCGATGTCCCAGAACATCAACAACAACACTAAGCGCGGATAAGTGAGTAAACTCTCATGCCTTGCACTTGTTGCTAACAGGTTTCCCTTGCAATAGCCTGTATACCAGGGGCCTGCCGTCGATGACTTTGCGACAACAGTGGGCGATGCCGGAGCGCCCAACTCCAACACCTCCCAAGGGACCTGCCATCAGCAACTCTATAATGATGGTGGACTACACTGGAGCATATGCAGAGGAATCAGAAGATGGCTTCGTCTCCTCCCCTCCCTGACGCCTCACCTCCCCTCCACAACCGCACGTTGGCGCCCATTCCGGGTCCGGCAGCCACCCCAGCAGCCGCTTCCGCCGTGGCACCCTCCCCTCAGGCGTCGTTCCCCGACCCCCCTTCGTCCCTCCTCTTGGCTTCTCCCACGTCTCATGGTCGACCAAAGTTTGAAAGGTGGAGAGATGGAAGCCCATCCGACTACAATCCAAGCGGGTCAACGGCGCCCACCTTTTGTGATGTTGTTAAGTTGCCTGCACTGCCATCCCACCCGAGGGTCATGAAGGCGGCGGGCACCATGACCGGCGGGGAGACGAAGAACCCGACTGCGCTGCCATCCCTCGCGAGGATCATGAAGGCGACGGGCACCATGATCGACGGGAAGACGAAAAGCCCGATCATGAAGGCGGCGGGCACTATGACCGGCGGGGAGACGAAGAGACCGACCCCTGATGTTTCCACAAAAAAACCCTTGCGTCTCATCCCTTTGAGGCGATAGGTGGTTGATGATGGCCTTGACGTGGTGGATTCTAATGGCTGGCAGCTCGTGGAGTCCAAGCGCACTAAGATGCTCCGTCACAGAAACCATCGGCATGGCCGTCCAGTCCCTGCCGATCTCGTCGGCCGTTGCTTCAACTGTCTCTCTTCGGGACACAAAGCAGTGCAGTGCTGCTGGAAGACTAGATGTTTTCACTACAGGAACCTGGGTCACAAGTCCTATGTGTGCCCAGTGGTGCGCGACAGGCCATCTTTGTGGAGGAGGATCTCTCTAGCGGGCGTGGCCGATGTTGATCAATCTCAGGCTAGTAGACCTTCGGTTTGGTCTCGCCTCTTTTCCGGCCGGCCGCTTTCGGAGAGTGTAGCCTGTGATGCTCGGCCTAAGGCTAGTAGAGCTTCTGGTTGGTATCGCCTCTCTTCGGGCTGGTCTCTCTCGGAGGGCGTTGCGAGTGATGCTCGGCTTCAGGCTGATAGACCTTCTGTTTGGTCTCGCCTCCCTTCAAGTAGGGCCCCTGCCTGGTCTGTCCCCCTGTGGCTAGTGGTGAGTTGATCGATCATGTCCAGAGATGCCCTAGCCAGACTTTTGTTTGAAGGAAAATCACACCCTCTGAAACTCGGGATGGTGCCCCTGCCGACCACTTGCCGCCAGAAGACATGGAGCCGCCGACAATCTCTCAACAGGATAATAGTGTGATGGTTGGGGTGATGTCTTCATCTGGGCACCGGCCGAGGCGACGTCGCTATCGGAAGTGGCGACCCTCTGCCCAAGAGGATCAGGAGCCCTTGCAGGAGCCTGATATTGATGGGCAAGCCATGCATTCTCAGGAGAGTAGCCGTGCTGCCCAAAATCATTCCATTTGCGTAATCGGGTGGAACAACAATCTATCCAGAGCTAAGGATGATCTTCAGAAGGCAGTTATCATTACGGTTGTTTCAGATCGTGTTTTGGTGGAAGACATTGAAATTAAAGAGCTGATCGCACTACAGCTGGAAGTCTCGACAGGTTCTCTCATTACTAGAAGACTCACTCCGGCTAGTTTTATCCTGTTCCTTCCTACATTAGAGATGGTGGAGCTCCTCATGGAGAGACGGTTAGTTATAAGAGCCCCAACTTTCTCAATATCGATCAAGAACTGGTCCAGACTTGCTGGATCCTCAGGAGGTGTTCTGCCTCACCTAATTGACGTTGAGATCACGGGCATACCAATTCACGCTTGGGAACCATCCACTGTTGACCATATTCTGAACCCTCACGCTTGGGTCCGGTCAGTGCATCATGATACCATGGATCTCAAGAGTTTGGACACTTTTCGCTGTTCGGCTTGGTGCTTCAATCCAAATGAGATCCCGACATCGAAGCTTCTATGGATTACTGAGCAGCCGTTCGTCGGCGATGATGAGTTTGATGGAAAAAGGGCTCTTGTCTATCACGTGAACATTAAGGTTCTGCCAGGTAATCGGTCAGGGAGGTCTGCACCGCGACCTCCTCCAAATCAGGTGGACGGCGGCTCAGATGGGTCGGCAAGACAACGTTAGCGCTTTGACTCACATTCTTCATCGACATTTGGAGGTGGTCTGAGCGATGCTACTGCCACCAGAAGCGGTAGCAGGTGGCCGGTCAGAGAACGTCTCGGTTCAGGAGTGAATATTGGCAGGTAGGATGCTCAATGTGGCAGCCTTCGTAACTCGAGGCGAATTGATGAGGAGTATGCTCTTGCTAAGGGGGGCTGTGCGGGCCTCAAGGCAACCTCTAGTCTGATCTCGGTCCCGACTCCCCTTGAAGAAGTGTTATCGCATGATCAGCAAACATGCGCAAAAAAACCGAATAATACCTTCAGAGATAGGACGTTATGCCAGGTTTACTCTCGGAGGCGCTCTCGACGGCTCGGTCCTCCTGCTGAAGGGGAGTCCTCTTCCTTGGCCGTGGGTGTGGAAGTCACTGTGTTGACTCTGCCTGAGGCTGATTCGGGTACTGAACTCCCGACATTGATCCCGCCTGGGGTTGATGCGTCAGGTTCTCAGGTGTCTCCTGAGCTTGAGACTGATTTGGGGGTCCCGAAGGATGGTGCGGCTCCTCCTGATGGAGTGGAGCCCTCTCTTTTGGATGCGGGCGTAAATATCATGGTACTGAGTTCACCTGAGGAGGCTGCAAGAGCCGACGTCCCGGATCTGATTTCATCCGGGGATAATGCGTCGACGTCCCAGGTATCTCTTGACCGTAAGGCTACATTCCAAACCCCGGAGGATAGTGCGGCCCCTCCTGATAGAGTGGAGCCCTCCTGCTTGGCCTTGGGCATGGAAGTCGCGCAGCTGACTCCGCGTGAGGCTGCTGCAAGAGTTGATGTCCCGGTATCGATTCAATCTATGGCTGCAGTCCAACCATCGAATCTGTTGTCCGGGATTGATGCGATCCAAAGTGATTTCGTCAAGGATTTGGCACGACAAACTCAGAAACTCCTCCCAGTGCCACCGATCAAGAAGCGGAATAACAAAGTATTGTCTCCAGGCTTCACTCCACAGCGCAGTCGTCGTATTGCGGGTGCCCCAGTGGAGTTCAATAAAGATTCTCTAAACAACCGTACCTCGAAGAAGGCTATGAAAGCTCTTAATGTGATTGGGGACGATGAGGGAGTTAATCAACAAGCTTTAGATGATTACACCAAGCTTTTTCTGCAGCCTCTATCAGAATCTCATATCGCAGCCCTTGCAGCTTTGTTTGGATGGACAGCCCCTGCCCAGTTTGAGCTGCAGAGTGGACCGACGGCCATTCTGTCTTAATTAATAGTGTTTGGTGACTTCTCTTGGTCGTTACTCTTTTGCCTTCTAATGGATCCTAAAAAAATTCTAGTTTGGAATGTACATGGCTTGAATTCTTCTGCAAGACAGAATTTGCTTTGGGCGATGGTAGAGGCTTATCAGGCGGATATTGTATGCATTCAAGAATCAAAAATAGCAGCTTGCTCTAGGCGTTTTCTGCTGTATACGCTTGGTACGGATTTTATGGATAATGTGGTGCTTCCTGCTATTGGGGCTAGTGGTGGCATGTTGCTTTCATGGAGAAGTAACTTGGGAGTCACAGGCGAGCGGAGGGTTGATCGATTCGGTGCATCTATACAGTTCAAATCCTCTGCTGGTCCTTCTTGGTGGCTCACTTGTGTGTATGGGCCACAAGACAATGAAGAGAAAATTCTTTTCTTACAAGAATTGCGAGCTATAAGAGCAGAATGTGCTGGTCCGTGGGTGATAGCAGGGGATTTCAATTTGATCTATAAGGATGAAGACAAAAATAACTTGAATCTGAACCGGACAATGATGAGCAGATTTCGGGCTCTTATTAATGAACTTGAATTGAAGGATTTGCCTCTGAATGGGCGAAAGTTCACTTGGTCAAATCATCAAGCCTCACCAACCCTGGTGAAGTTGGATAGAGTTCTTTGTACGATGGACTGGGAGGATGCCTTTCCCAATGCGCTCCTTCAGAGCGCTGCCTCGGAAGATTCTTATCATTGTCCGCTTATTCTTGGCCGCAATGACGTTAAATCAGGGAAGCCGCGGTTTCACTTTGAGGCCTTTTGGCCCAAACTTGATGGTTTCATGGAGGCGGTCCGGACGGCTTGGAATTCTACTCCAGCTAGTCTGTGTCCCTTCCAAACTCTGAACTGCAAGCTCAAGGCAACAACAAAGGGTTTACAGTCCTGGAGTGACAAGAACATCGGTCATGTGCGTTCTCAGCTTGCTCTTGCCCGTGAGCTTCTTCACAAGCTGGAAATTGCCCAAGATAATCGTCCACTCTCGCCGGCTGAATCCTGGTTGAAGAATAAGTTGAAGAAGCATTCGTTGTTTCTGTCCTCTCTTAGACTTACTATTGGACGGTTGTGGTATAGAATTGACTGGCTCAAAGATGGGGATGCTAATACCCGGCTGTTCCACACACATGATCGGCAGCGGAAAAAAATCATAGCCAAATTGATGAAAGATGATCAACCACTCACCCAGCATGAGGACAAAGCTAAGTTGATTGATGAATTTTATTATAATCTTCTTGGGAGTAACAAGGACAGAGATTTTACAATTGATCTAGCAGCTTTGGGAATCCCTGCCCATGATCTGGCTGATCTGGAAGTTCCATGCTTTGAAACTGAAGTTCTGGAAACCATTAAGAGTCTACCTTAGGAAAAGGCCCCAGGACCGGATGGCTTCACGGGTGGATTTTACAAGGCTTGCTGGTCAATAATAAAAGCTGATGTTATGGCTGTTGTCTATGCCGTTTGGAGCAGGAAATTCCATAATTTCGACCTGCTCAATACCGCCTACATCACCCTTATTCCTAAAAAAATTGAGGCTGACTCGATCAAGGGTTTCAGGCCCATAAGTTTGGTTCACAGCGTAGCTAAGCTGATCACAAAACTCCTAGCAAATCGTTTGGCTAAAAATCTCAATGGCATGGTCTCTCCTATCCAAAATGCCTTCATAAAAGGTCGATTCATACAAGATAATTTCATGCTTGTGCAGCAGTCTGCGAGGCTTCTCCATCAGCGTAGACAGTCGTCTATTCTTCTCAAATTGGACATCTCCAAGGCGTTTGATTCAGTCTCGTGGCCTTTTCTCTTGGAAGTTTTGTCTCAGGTCGGCTTCGATCAGATTTGGAGAGACATAATCAGTGGAGTTCTTGCTACAGCTTCCACCCGTGTGATGCTTAATGGTGTTCCGGGGGACTGCATCTTGCATCGTCGGGGCTTGCGTCAGGGAGACCCTTTGTCTCCGATGCTCTTCATCCTTGTCATGGACATTTTGGGTCGGCTGTTTATCAAGGCAGAGGTAGCAGGGCAACTCAACTCTCTCTCGGTTAGATCTTTTCAGCATCGTATCTCCATTTATGCTGATGATGTTGTTATCTTTCTCTAGCCAAATGCTGATGACATCAATACTACGAACGATATCCTCATCTTGTTCGGCGAAGCTTCAGGCCTGTGTAACAATGCCCAAAAGAGTGTGTTTTCCCAATCCGGTGTGGGGATAGTGAGGTAGCTGTCATTCAGGAGCTATTGCCTTGTGAATTGTCAGACTTTCCGTGCAAATATTTAGGCATACCCCTATCCCTGAAGAGACTGACAAAGGCATAGGTCCGACCAATTATTGATAAAATGGCTGACCAATTACCTGGTTGGAAGGCAGATTTAATGACAACAATGGAAAGAAGAGTAACAGTACAGTTTGTTCTTACAGGAACTCTAATTTACTTAGCCATGGCATTGGACCTTCCACCATGGGCCATCAAGGCGATTGACAAAAATCTGGAAAGGCTTCCTATGGCGAGAGTGCAAGGAGGTTAGGGGCGGCCATTGTCTTGTTGCTTCGAATAGGGTATGCCGACCCTTTCACCTTGGAGGTTTCAGTATCTCCAGTCTGAAGGAGCTAAGCTGGGCGCTGCGCATGAGATGGCTATGGTTAGCCAAAACAGAAACGGGGAAGCCTTGGGCGACTCCTCCTATTCAAGTCCCACAAACAGTCAAAGCCTTCTTTTTGCTAGCTATGCAGAGCGAGATTGGCAATGGTGTTTCTACTCTTTTTTGGTTAGATCGTTGGATTCATGGCCGCAGAGTTGCTGATATTGCCCCCAACCTGATAGCAACAATCCCTACAAGAACAACAAACAAACGGACAGTCTTGGAGGCGCTCACAGATCACTCTTGGTCAAGGGATATTCAAGGAGCTCTCTCAGTTAGGGCCATCATTGAATATTTAGAACTCTGGGACTTGCTTGCTAATTTTGAACTGCGTCCCAAAGTTGATGACAAACATTGGTTTCATTTCTCTACCTCCAGGAAGTATACGACTAAGGAGGTTTATGAGGGGTTGTTCTTGGGATCAACTCAATTTGAACATTCGGAGAGAATTTGGCAGTCTTGGGCACCTTCCAAATGTTGTTTTTTCCTGTGGCTGGTTGCTTTGGACAGGTGCTGGACTTTGGATAGGTTAGCCCGACGGGGTCTTGACCATTGTGAATATTGCCCCTTGTGTGAGAAGGAGGGGGAAACCATTAATCATTTGATGGTCAATTGTGTTTTCTCTCGACAGTTCTGGTTCCATTGGCTGTGACAAGTGGGGATTCACATCCTGACCCCGCAACCAGATGATCTCAACTTCATGACCTGGTGGAAAAGGGTTGAGGCGTCTATTCATGGTTTGGCTCAGCAGGGACTAAATTATCTAATTATCATCGGACCTTGGACTCTTTGGAAACATAGGAACCGATGTGTTTTTGATGGGCTCTCCCCTAGCTTAGCTGGTATTCTCACTCAAGGTGCGGAGGAGCGTCAGGTTTGGATGATGGCTGGTGCTAAGGGGATTTCTTACCTCTTACCATCCCTTGAAACCACTTAAGCCATCTTCCCGGTTGGTCGTTTCTTTTTCTATTTCTCTTTCTTTTTCTTTTACAGGTGATTTTCAGATTGTCTGTATCAGTGTGGTGAGTGAGTAAGAGCGGGTGTGTGGGGGGTGGTTTGTTCTGGACTCTTGTCCTTTTCTTCTTCTTAATTATAAGATACGCAGCTCTCCTGCGTGTTTGAGAAAAAAAAAGCCGGAGCATCTAGCTCCAGCAACCCCCAAGGGGCCTGTCGTCGACGTCTCCACGATGATGGTGGACGACGCCGGAGCGCCAAGCTCTAGCTCCACCCAAGAGGCCTGCCGTCGACGACTCTACGACGATGGTGGATGACGCCGAAGCATCTAGCTCCAGCACCCCCCAAGGGGCCTGCTGTCTACGTCTCCACGATGATGGTGGACGACGCCGGAGCACCCAGCTCTGGAACCTCCCAAGGGGCCTGCCGTCGACGTCCCAAAACATCAACGACAGCACCAAGCGCAGATAAGTGAGTAGACTCTCCTGCCTCGCACTTGTTGCTAACATGGTTCCCTTGCAATAGCCTATATATCAGGGGCCCTCCGTCGATGACTCTACGACGATGGTGGATGACGCCAAAGTGCCCAGCTCCGGCTCCACCCAAGGGGCCTGTCGTCGACGACTCTACGACGATGGTGGAAAATGCCGGAGCATCCAGCTCCGGCACCCCCCAAAGGACCTGCCGTCGACGTCTCCACGACGATGGCAGACGACGTCGGAGCACCCAACTCCGGCACCTCCCAAGGGGCCTGCCGTCGATGTTCCAGAACGTCAACAACAGCACCAAGCACGAATAAGTGAGTAAACTCTCCTGCCTCGCACTTGTTGCTAACAGGGTTCCCTTTCGATAGCCTATATACCAGGGGCCTGCTGTAGACGACTTTACGACGATGGTGGAAGACGCCGGAGCACCCAGCTCCGGCACCTCCCAAGGGGCCTGCCATCAACGACTCAACAACAATGGTGGGCGATGCCGGAGCGCCCACCTCTGGCACCTCCCAAGGGGCCTGCCGTCGACGACTCTACGATGATGGTGGACAACACCGAAGCATCCAACTCCGGCAAATGGTGGCGCTACGACACTCCAACTCCCCCACTCCATTGGGGGCCAGTTCAAGACATTCTGCAATCAAGTGGTAGATGTGCTTAGCCAACTAACCACATCTACCAAGGGGCCTCTAAGGGGTTCCACATGCAGAAAATCAATGGACGACACTTCGGCCATATCAATTGTGCAAAACGTTGGTCCTGAGAAGCCAACGAGCTCAACAAAGGTTCTGTAAACCCTTACACAGCTAAGGACTCAGAGCAACAGTTGAGAAGCACAGAGACATTACAAAAAGTCAAACACAAATTCGAATTCATTAAGGAATTCTTTACAAGGAGGGGGGGGGGGGGTGAACCCCGAATACAAAGACAAGCTACCAGCCTCAGCGCCGACTGAACTGCGCTACGACATGTTTGGTGGCTTCCTTAACCTCCGTCGCTGCTGTCGCCTTGCGTTCCTCAATAGGGCCTTCAAAAACTGGCTCCAGTGGCAGATCAAGGTATCAGCTCCGGTAGCACACCAAGACATGGGATGCCACCGTCTCGGCCACCGCCCTACCCTCGGTTTCCAGACGCTGAGCCAGCTAACGCTCCCGCATATTGAGCTCCCGGCCGCGACGCTCTGCTGTGTGCTCCCAGGCTTGGACGTCAACATTGTGCAGGAGGAGTTCTTGACGCTCAGCTAGGTGATGCACCCAATCCCGCGCCAAATTGCTCTCCCAGAGCTCAAGATCTTCGAGGCGTGACTACAGCCTGTCCGGATCGACCTCAGCCCGGGCCATCATTACCTGTGCTGCCACCTCTTGATCGATGACAGCAGCCTCCCTCTTGGCAACAGTGGCTTCTTGGCGACTCAGGGCCTCTCGACCGGCAGCAAGAGCGCGCAGGCGGGCGTCAGCAGCGTCGTTGGCTGCCTTGTCGTCGGCTAGAATCTTCTGGGTCAAGGCGTCTGAGGCCCTCACTAAACGGTGCCTCACCTCCAGTTCCTTGCTCTCCTTCTGGTACTTCACCTTCGCCTCGACGATCCTAGAGCTCAGGAGATCCTCCCAGCCTCGGAGGCGCTTGCCCTCGGCACGCAGTTTCTCCCACTCCGCGACAAGAGCCTCCTGCGCCCGCGGAGGTTGGATTGCACCTGAAGGATGCTGGATTGCGTCAAGTCCATGACGTTGGAGAGGCGCTCCGGCTGCGCCGAAGTCAGGGAAGGCCGTCGGGTAATCATCTCGGGGACCTCTCCCTCCCGTATTGGTGAAGCCGAGGCCACCAGCACTAGGGATGTTGCCCCCGGAGACTGAGCAGGAGTTGCGGTGCCATGTGATACAGCAGGGCCACCATTGCTCAGAGAGCTGCCCATCGAACCAGCAGCAGTGGAGGTCAGATCTTCAGCCCCCGGAGTCGGCTCCGACATGGCCTCTACCACGACGGCCGGACGTGCCTCTGCCACGACGATCAGAGGTGCCTCCGGTGCGACGGCTGGAAGTGCCTCTGGCGCGACAGCTGGAGATGCAGCTGGAGATGCTTCACTACCCACGCTGGGCATAGACGCCGGAGCAGCGCTCTCCTGAACAAGCTTGGCAGGCTGCCCCACCAGCACAACCGTAGCATCCTCAACCGCCTTCAAAGCGCTTCTGGGCACTACCCCCGGCGGTAAGGGCCTCACGAAAGCTGACGTAGCCCTGCAAATCAAGATCAAGCCCTGACCAATCAACATAGGCAGGCGAGATAATAGAGCAAGCGTTGGCAAGAATGCCTTACTGACATCCCCAGAAGCTCCAGCTAACCTCCACTTTCGGCGACCCTGAAGCCGCAGGCCCTGGTGATGGCGTAACAGGCGAGGCCATCCCGGTAGGGCCTCCGCCAAAACCATCAGCAGTGTCGCCGCCCTGCGCCGGTGTGCTTCCACCAACCCCGACAGAGCCACCTCCCGAGCTGCCAACGACATCGGCTCGAGGCCTTTTTGCCTGAGGCTCCATAGGTGTGATGCTGCTGAAGCCCCCTATGGCACCCTGGACCGTGCAGGTGACGGGGATGCTAGATGACGTGCCGACCACTAACGTCGGTGGAGCCGCGACTTGACGGACCGAACCTCCCACTGAAGAACCGTTGACACCCAGTACTGAAGAGGGGCGCGCCGGTGGATGTTGACTTGGAGCGAAGGCCACCTGCGGCGGCGCCCTCGGTGGCGACCGAGGGCGTTTCTCCTTAACGACCTCGACCACCAGGATATTCCCTTGCCTACATTGGGGACCAGTGCCTTCCCCTTACCTATGTTAGGGTCCGGCGCCTTGCCCTTCCCCCCAACAACGGGCGCCTCCTCCGCCCTGAAGGCTTCAGAGCCTGAAGAAGGTGCGGACTCCTCCGAAGAGTCGACGATGGCCAGACCCCGGCTCTCATCACAAACCTGCCGCGGCGCAAGACCAATCGTGTCCAGGTTGGGCATCTCCTTCGAGAACCTTCATACGAAGGTTCCAATCCGTGCAAAGCGGTGGGCAAGGCCGCGGGAGGTTGAAGACGCCGTCCAACAGCAGATCATCACACGCCTTGTACATTGCTTCAAACACCTCCTACGGGGTCTTCTCCTTGTCGCGACCCCTCAACAGCCTGGTACTATCTTGGAGCTCAAAGTAGAGTCATGCACGACGGCAACGGTGCTAGAGAGGGGCCAGATGGCGACAAACGAAGTCGGCTATCACCGACATCTCTAACAGGCCGTGGTACGCTAGGAATCGGATCCTCTTCATCACCGGCGTGTATGCCGCCTCAAGCTCCAGGTGTTCCTCCCAGGCCACCTTCCTATTCGCCGGCCAGCCGGGTGGGCAGGACCATGCGATCGTGGGCATCGGTATGCACGACCACCCAGTCGCTCCTCCAGTCGGGCCACTTCGCTGAGGAGAGCGGAGTAATGTACTTGAAGGGGTTGTTGGCCCGATGCTGGAAGCAAAAGCCACCGAGGAAGTTGGCTTTGTTCTTCTTCCTGGTCCGCCTCAGCACGAAGAACTGCCGGAACACCGACACACATGGGTATACCACGACGAACATCTCACAGAAATGCGAGAATACCGCCGCCACCACCAGAGAGTTTGGCAACAGGTGATGAAGCTGGAGCTCAAGGACTTCCAGGAGTGTCACCAGGAAGGAGGAAACAGGAGGGACAAACCCAGAGTATGCTACGCCTGGAAGAAGACGATCCCTTTCTCCCCCAACACCAGTGGCAAGGAGCCGGGACATATCAGATCCCGTCGTTCCTTGTCCTCCCAGCCGAAAAGCCGCCTCACGGGTGAGACATCCTCCATACGGGAAGGAGGCAAAGCTGAGTGCATTGGAGCAAGGGTCGAGAACCTCAAGGATGGGCAAACACTCAAGGAGGGAATCGAAGGCTCGAATGCCTGGGGCGTGCGTGTCGAAGTGTGTAATATGACACTTCCCCCGGACCCGCTTAGAAGCAGCCCGCGGAGGTTCTTTATGTGGTTAGGGGACACAAGATCAAAATCAAGATGGTGACCTCAGAGATTTACGTGGTTTGGGCCGCCTGAGCGTAACACCCTACTCCACGGAGTTTGTGTGATTGTATAGAGCGAGTGAGTTCGCTAAGTTTAGGTCGTAATAGCCTGGATCAGAATCCCCCCTATACTCATGCGGTGCAACCCATTTATAGTTCTAAGGACTGACTGTTACGAAGCTGGCCTGGCCCGACATGTGGCCCTAGCGTGCTTAATAACCTAATACACTATCTAAAGAGTATTAAGTACAATTAATAGTGTGGTAACTGTAAGTGCATCTAGGGTATCCCTTGTGGGTTTTGGCTAATTGATGACAAACATATGTGATCCTAATGAAACTACTGAGATGATTGCAGGACAAACAAGTGAAACATTTCGGTACACACAAAAAGGTGAAAAATGAAGTGGTGTTCAAAGAGAAATACTTTGATGAAGCTTGGAAGACCAAAATAGATTTTGAATGTATACGAAGTGTATGAAAGACACACTCCAAGAGCTCACAACTTTGCGCGAGGGTAAGGGATTAAAACTAACCTAACTTTAACAAAACACCGGACTAGTCCGATCATGGACTGGACTAGTCCGTTCACCTTTCTGGAATCCCACTCACAAGGAGACCGGACTAGTCCGTTCATCCACCGGACTAGTCCGTTGATGTTTCTGGATTCTCTCATACTGAGGGACCGGACTAGTCCGATCATTGACCGGACTAGTCCGTTTAACTTTCTGTAATCTCCCATTCGTGGAGATCGGACTAGTCCGCGGACTAGTCCGATGAACTTTCTGGAGTCACTTTCACACAGCACCGGACTAGTCCGATGTTGGACCGGACTAGTCCGGCAAACTTTCTGGACCTCGAAACACATTGGAACCGGACAAGTCCAGACTTGCACCGGACTAGTCCGGTGTTAGGGTTTTTCAACGGCTAGCTTTTGGAAACCCTATAAATAGAGAGTCCACGACTTTCCTATGAACACACACATCGAATATTGATCAAAGAGCAAACCCTAGCGCCGCCACTTCGTCCCAATAGCCCAAAACACATCTCCCCACACATCTAAAGTTCAAAAAGAGTGAAATCAATTGAAAACTTGGATTCGGGATTGGGAGATCGTCATTCTTTCATTGCGAGCTCTTGGGGTTTGATCTTTCTACACTCATACTCTGCATTGTAATACTTTGGAGTGTACTTGATCACTTTTTCATTGTAATTCTCGTGGGAGCCCTCAACGTGTGAGGTTGCCCCACAAACTTGGTGATTACCCGTGATAGTGGAATCAAGTCGGCCTTCGTGGTGACTTGAGGAGGGAAAGGGTTGGAGACCCGGTTCTGTGTGAGCTTCCTCAACGAGGATGTAGATCTCGTGGTGAGATCAAACCTCGGGAAAAATTCGTGTGTCTTGTGTCTCATTTACTTTAAATTTTGTTCATTAGATCATTTGAGTGCTAAACTTCAACATAAGGCAATTATAAGTTACGCCTGCATTCTTATATTAATATCAAGTACAAATATCAGTTGTTCTCAATTCCGTTGCTAAAGAAATTTATTTTCCCAATTAACACCTGATCAACACACATAATTTTTGCACACCGGACTAGTCCGCCCACACAACCGGACTAGTCCGGCCAACTAAGTTTTGACGATTCTATTAAGTGTGCAGGAAATTCAAAAGGCCTATTCACCCCCCTCTAGGCCACATTCAATTGGTATCAGAGCAAGGTTATCCACCAACGAGACTCACATCTCGGAGAGATCAATGGCCTCTGAGAAGAACAACGATATCTCGAAGATGAACATCAATGAGGAGGAACAAGAAACTAAAGCTTTTGATGTGCTGAAAGAGAGCCCACACGATGATGAAGAAGTGCGACAACTGAAGGCACTTCTGAGAAAGAAGCTGCTAGGACAAAAAGGAAAGGAAGAAGAGAAGACGACGGGGAGCGGTCATCACGACTACTCCCGACAGCCTTACAACTACAACTGTCTCAACTCGAACAACCATTATCTTTCTATTCCTATGGGAAAACCTCCACAGTTTGACGGAAGCGACTATACAATGTGGAAGTACAACATGAAGATGCATCTAATATCCCTAAATCCTAGTCTATGGCACATCGTTTGCACTGGCATAGATATCCCGGACACGGATGAAGAACTCACCCCAGAACAAGAACAAGAGATTCACAAAAATGCACAAGCCGTCGCCGTGATCACATCATCATTAAGTAGAGAGGAATTCACCAAGATTGATGGCTTAGAAAGTGCAAAGGAAATATGGGATACACTTAAGACGGCTCACGAAGGAAATAGATCGGTTCGTGAAGCAAAAATAGAAATGCTTGAAGGAGAGTTGGGGAGATTTGCTATTGAAGAAGGCGAATCACCTCAAGACATGTACAACCGGATGAAGGAAATCATCAACAAGTTACGTGCCTATGGAAGTAAGAAATGGACGGATCACGAGGTAGTCAAAAGAATGATTAGAGCCTTCATGCCAAGAAATGTCACACTTTGCTCAATGATTAAAGAAATCCCCAGTTTTCACAAATTGACCCCCGATGAGTTGTTAGGGAAGATCATAAATCACGAGATGATGGAGAAAGAGGCAAAATACGTCAAAGACTTGGCCGAACTCACTTCCTCCAAAAGGAAAGAGGTCGCTCTCAAAGCTACATGCCGACCCAAACTCAAAGAAGCCCGTGAAGATCAAGACGATGGGCACACAAGTGACGAGAGCACCGATCTTGATGATGAGGAAATGGTACTCTTTATCAAGAAGTTCAAGCGAATGATGAAAATAAGACACGGCAACAATTCAAATGAAGGCAAAAGCAAGGACAAAGGAAAATCCAAGGCTCGACGCACTTGCTACAACTGCGGAGAGTATGGTCACTTCATGATGGACTGCCCCTATGAAGAAAACAAAAAGAAGAAGGAAACAAGATCTCAAGAAAAGAAAAATTTCAGAAAAATAAGACAAAACCATCAAGCTCACATTGGCAAGGAGTGGGACTCAAACGACGAGTCCTACTCCGATGAAGAAGAAGAGATGGCCACTATTGCAATCAAGAAGCCTACTATGAAGGCCAGACTCTTTCCAAACATGGGAGGACAGGACATGAACAACCACACTTGCCTTATGGCTAAGGAAGGCAAGAAAAAGGTACGGCTCACTCCTCCTACGCTAAATTTCTCTATTGATGACTTTGACAGCTCTAGCGATAACGAAGAAATGTTTAGAGGACTAAGTAAAATTGCTCTAAAGAAAATGGAAATGTTGTCGAACGAAATTTTTGAGAAGGAAGAACTTCTTGATCGACAAGAAGATATGCTCATCCGTGAAAGGAAGAGATATCAAGAAGTTGAAAAGCTTCTCGAGCTTGAAAGAGAGAAGAACAAGTCGCTTGAAGTTGAGCTAGTCTTGAGTAAGGAAACTTACTCAAAGCTAAAAGACTCGCATATTGCAATCAAGGAAGAACTTGCTAACTTGTCAAAAGTTAACAAGATCCTTGAGGTGCAAGTTGAGTCGCTCAAGCAAAGTGACTCTTCTTCCTCTAAGAGCTCTTCCTCCAAAGATATGAGTTCGACAACAATCGGAACTTGCACTTGCTCTAGTAAGAAGAATATTATCTCTAATACATCAACTTCTCGTAATATGCATGCCCCTCCAAGAGGCATCTTTGATAAGGAGAAGATCAAATATGCACGCAGTGCATACATGGTCACTAGACCTCCTAATATCAAAGATGGCCTTGGTTTTGATAAGAACAAACACATGCCTACTTCTAATCATGCTAAGAATAGAATTGTCTTTTTCAAGGAAAAATCTCATGAATCTGAACCACAAACATTGTTTCATACATTTAATGCTTCTTATGTTCTTATGAAAGCCAAAAATGGAAGAGTCATTGCCAAATATACAGGGCCACGCCACAAGAACTTGAAAACTTGTGTGTGGGTGCCAAAGACTCTTGTGACTAACCTGAGAGGACCCAAGCAAGCTTGGGTACCTAAAACCAAGGAATAATTCTTTTTTTTGCAGGCTTACTCCTCCGGCAGATCAAAATGGGTACTTGATAGCGGATGCACAAATCACATGACCGGAGAGAGAGGTATGTTTGTGGAGTACGAGCACAACAAGGATCCAGGTGAAGGCATATACTTCGGAGACAACAGTCAAGGAAAGGTCCTTGGTAGCGGTAACATTGAAATATCCTCTCAACATACCTTATCAAATGTTTTACACGTAGATTCTCTAGATTATAACCTTTTGTCAATATCCCAACTATGCGACAAAGGTTACAACTGCTTATTCACTGATGAGGGTGTGACTGTTTTTAGAAGAAGCGATGGCTCGATTGCATTCAAGGGAATGTTGAAGGGCAAGCTTTATCTAGTTGACTTCAACAAAGATAAAGCCGAACTCAACACTTGCTTGGTTGCTAAGACCAACATGGGATAGCTGTGGCATAGACGGCTAGCCCATGTTGGGATGAGAAATCTGCAGAAACTTCTAAAAGGTGGTCACATCCGTGGTCTTAAGGATGTGGTTTTTGAAAAGGACAGGCCGTGCAGCGCTTGTCAAGCAGGAAAACAAGTCGGAGCACCACACCCCGCCAAGAATGTGATGACCACCGCAAGACCGCTGGAACTTCTCCACATGGATCTTTTTGGTCCAGTCTCGTACATCAGCATCAGCGGTAACAAATACGGTTTAGTAATTGTTGATGATTTTTCAAGATTTACCTAGGTATTTTTCTTGTATGATAAATCAGAAACTCAGGGGATCCTCAAGAAGTTCTTAAGAAGAGCTCAGAACGAATTCTCATCAACCATAAAGAACATCAGAAGTGACAACGGGACATAATTCAAGAATCTCCAAGTTGAAGAGTTTCTCGATGAAGAAGGGATAAAGCATGAATTCTCAGCACCCTACTCCCCTCAACAAAATGGAGTAGCCGAAAGGAAGAACAGAACATTAATCGAAATGGCGAGAACCATGTTGGATGAATACACGACATCAGATCGGTTTTGGGCAGAGGCGGTGAACACCGCTTGCCATGCCACTAATTGATTGTACCTCCATCGACTACTGAAGAAAACTCCATATGAGCTCCTTACCGGTAAAAAGCCAAATGTTTCTTATTTCAAAGTTTTTGGTTGCAAATGTTTTATTCTAAACAAGAAATAGAGGGCCTCGAAGTTCTCTTCGAAGTCCGATGAAGGATTCTTGCTCGGTTATGAATCGAATGCCTACGCCTATCGTGTCTTCAACAAGGTGTCCGCCTTGTTGAAGTAGCACGTGACGTAGTGTTCGATGAATCTAATGGCTCACAAGTGGAGCAAGTTGATAATTGTGTGATAGATGAAGAGGAAGCTCCATATGAAACACTGAAGAAAATGGGACTTGGCGATATCTTACCACAAGAGCAAACATTCGACTCAAATGCTCAAGTTGAACCTCAACGCGGAGGCAATGATCAAGGGGGAGCCCTTGCACAAGATCAAGAGGAGGAAGGTCAAGAAAATCAGGACCATCATGGAAGCAATGATCTAGGGGGAGACAATGTACATGAAGATAATGAAGAACAAGCAACTACACAAGCTCCACACCCAAGAGTACACCAGAGCGTGCAAAGAGACCACCCTGTCAACAACATCATTGGAGATATTGCAAAGGGAGTAACTACTAGATCTCGAGTTGCAAATTTTTGTGAATCCTACTCTTTTGTGTCTTTTTTGGAACCATACAGGGTAGAAGAAGCCTTAGGGGATCCAGACTGGGTGATTGCAATGCAAGAGGAGCTGAACAACTTCAAGAGAAATGAAGTATGGGAGCTAGTGGAGAGACTAAAGGTGAACATAGTCGGAACTAAATGGGTCTTTCGGAACAAGCAAGATGAACATGGAGTAGTAACAAGAAATAAGGCAAGACTGGTGGCCAAAGATTATTCTCAGGTCGAAGGTTTGGACTTCGATGAAACTTTCGCTCCTGTAGCTAGACTTGAGTCCATTCGTATTTTATTGGCATATGCTACTCACCATAATTTTAAGCTGTATCAAATGGACGTCAAAAGCGCTTTCTTAAACGGCCCAATCAAGGAGGAAGTTTATGTGGAGCAGCCACCAGGATTCGAAGACCCGAAGTATCCCAACCATGTCTACAAACTGCGTAAGGCTCTCTATGGCCTCAAACAAGCTCCTCGAGCTTGGTATGAGTGTCTTAGAGATTTTCTAATTCAGAATGGATTCAAAATTGGTAAAGCTGACAATACACTTTTCACTAAACATTGTGATGATCATTTATTTGTATGTCAAATTTACGTTGATGATATTATCTTTGGATCAACTAACAAATCCTTCTGTGAAGAGTTTAGCAAAATTATGACAGATAGGTTTGAGATGTCAATGATGGGCGAATTAAAGTTCTTCTTGGGATTCCAAGTCAAGCAACTAAGAGAAGGTACATTTATAAGCCAAACCAAATATACACAAGACATTCTCAAGAAATTCAATATGGACAAAGCCAAGCCCATCAAGACACCCATGGCCACAAATGGACATCTCGACCTCAATGAAGACGGTCCAAATGTAGATCAAAAGGTATATCGGTCCATGATTGGCTCTTTACTTTATTTATGTGCTTCTAGGCCAGATATTATGCTTAGTGTTTGCTTGTGTGCAAGGTTTCAAGCTGCACCTAAAGAGTGTCATTTAGTTACTGTAAAAAGAATCCTAAGGTACCTTGTGCACACACCCACCTTGGGCCTTTGGTATCCCAAAGGATCCAAATTTAACTTGATAGGATATTCCGATGCCGACTATGCAGGATGCAAAGTCGATAGAAAGAGCACGTCAGGGACTTGTCAGTTTCTTGGTAGGTCCCTGGTATCTTGTTCATCTAAAAAGCAAAACTCCATTGCCCTTTCCACAGCAGAAGCAGAATATATTGCAGCCGGTAGCTGTTGCGCCCAATTACTTTGGATGCGGCAAACCCTTAGGGACTACGGCTACAATCTTAACCATATCCCACTTATATGTGACAATGAAAGTGCTATAAAAATTGCACACAACCCAGTAGAGCACTCAAGAACTAAGCACATAGATATCCGTCATCATTTTCTTAGAGATCATTCATTAAAAGGTGACATTGCTATTTCACATGTTAGAACTGAAAAAAAACTCGTAGATATTTTTACCAAACCATTGGATGAGAAAAGGTTTTGTGAACTTAGGAATGAACTTAATATTCTTGACTCTCGAAATGTGGCTTGAAACGTTGCACATTTGGTTGATACTTCAAATGTTACATTTTATTGCTAAAACTGCCCCTCATTTTTTTAAGAAAACTATTTTTAATGAAGAAATCTTGGAATTTATGACCATGTTTTTGTGTTGATTGCTTTCTGGTCATAATCACCAAGATTATTTGCAAAACTTGTCCTTGGATCACTATTAGTTATCTCCAAATACTTAGTTTGTCCAGTAACACCAGACTAGTCAGGTTTGCCACCGGACTAGTCCGGATAATCCCTCTTCCTAGGGTTTTCAGGGACACCGGACTAGTCCACCCTCAGACCGGACTAGTCCGGTCGGCTGCCTATATAAGCAGCTGGCCCATTTCAAATCTCCCTCCACTTGACCTAAACCCTCTCCTCTCAAACCCTAGCCCCCAAAAGGTGATTTTCGAGTTGAGCCCTCAAAATCCAAGCTCTCTCCGTGGGAAACTCTCCCCTCGACGAGTTGGTACTCCTCTCCAAACTCATCCGGACAGATTTGCGCTCCTTCAATGCGAATCCTCAAATCTCGGTAAATTTCTCCCTAAAATCAATCTCTCAACTTTTCTAGTCCTAGTTTATTTCTCTTGATTCTAAGGAAGTACATTAGCTTCAGAGATGTATTCCTTTCACCTTCATACTCATTTGCACCCTAGATAGAAGTTGTGATTCTAGTTTTGTTAGGGTTCTTGTGCAAGGCCGGACTAGTCCGGCTCCTAGGTACGGACAAGTCCGGTACACCAGACTAGTCCGCACTCTGAAACCGGACAAGTACGGTCTCTGACACTTGAATCCTCACATCACCTTCATTCTAAGTTTGTTCTCATCTAAATCATGAACTCCCTGTTAGGCACGATGTCTTCAAGCTCAGATGACAGCTCCTTCCATGTTGATAAAGAAGTTGAGCGCGAAAAGGTGAAGAGAGCCAAGGAGAGGTACATGAAGAAAAGGCATGATGTAAATGTGCACTCTCCACCCTCCGACGACAACTTGCCCAAGAAAAGGAGGGTAGTTGTGAAGAAGGCCCAAGGAAAGGCCGGTGAGAGCTCCCCAGGGCCAAAGAGGACTCTCAACAAGGGAAAAGGGCTTGCTAGTGGTCCCATTGGACCCTTGAAAATGAAGAACGCAAGTCACCGCAACAGGCAGCACTCAAGCAAGGATTTCACTGGAAAAGGGGGTGAGCTTGCCGACAGCTTCAGGCAGGTTGATGTGTATGCTCAACCTCGGCAATGCTCAGACCCAAGATTTTGGAGCAACTTCCATACCGACTACTACGAGCATGTGTACATGAAGATGAAGAATCCCGTTGTGAAGAGTCAATGGGTGAACATAGGGTACATGCAGTCAAAGAAGTATCCTGCTTTCCGTGAGGTGGTTGAGTCCCTGGAGAGGCACGGACTGAAGGAACTGTTTTCCTTTGAAAATGACTGGAACAATGAGGTGATCGCACAATTCTACTCTACCCTCTACTTTGCTCGGGGTGATGGAGACAGTCTTACTTGGATGACCCATGGTTCCAAGTATAGTGTCACTTATGATGAGTTTGCAAGGATTCTCCACCTTGAGCATACCTTGGATCATGATCTAGTCATCCACAATTTGCAACCCCTGGAGAAGGATGAGCTCACATTTCTCTATGACACAAGGATGCCGTATGTTGCTCCCACTATCAAATATTTGAAGCCCTTCTATGTGGTCCTCAACAGAATTTTGAGGAAGACAATAGCCCCAAAAGATGGAGATGTGGGGACTATTCAAGGAACCTTGAGGACCCTAATGAAGGTCATTGGTGGGAGGAGACCGTTCAATGTCTTTGAATACATCTACAATGACATTGTGAACATCTCAATCACTCCAAACAGATCTTGTGGGTATGCCTCGTACATCATGTACATGATTGAGAAGGTGACTGGACTTGAGTTCGTCAAGGATGTTCACCACACGGGGATGAAACCGAAAAGCCCACCGAGTACACTCTACCTTCAGCTCCTGATGCACCTCCCTCCCCTGAAGCTGAGAGGAGGACTAAACAGGCTCGAGATGTGAATGCAACAAGATCCTCATCTGCTCCTCCTAGCTCTGCACCTGCTCATGAACCCTCCGGTGGTGTGCTCAAAATGCTCACCTCTATCTTTGCCTGCTGCCGCAAGATTGAAGTCAGGCAGAAGAAGCATCAACAATATGTCAATGCCAACATCAAAGCAATCTGCGACAAGCTGGAGATTGAGCCGGTGGGATCCCCGCCCGCCTTCGAGGACTCCGAGGAAGAGTCCGCTCCGGCAAATGATGATGATGGTGGTGAAGATGAGGACCGGACCGAGACGGAGGAAGAGAGTGACGATGAGTGATTCCCCTCAAATTTTCCCTTTTTGGTGCCTTGATGCCAAAGGGGGAGAGATTGAGACTAATATTTTGAGAGTCGTTGGTGTCTTTATGTTTTTGTGACCAAGATCATGTGTACTTAATTTTTAAAACCTTGTAATGCACTATTTCTTCTCTTATGTGTGATGCTTATTGTTGCTTGGATGATTATCTTTATACTCATTGTTGATTATCTTTACTTCATCACACCTTGTTGATCACACACTTGTTAGGCACCCCACCATAAGGTGTGTGTATATGTGAGAAGTTGTTTTGTAGACTTATCATTATTCTCATATGTGCACACCTTATGAAAATCAAGATTTTATTCTCAATTGTGATATCTCAAATGGTTGTCATAAATCACCAAAAAGGGGGAGATTGTAAGTGCATCTAGGATATCCCTTGTGGGTTTTGGCTAATTGATGACAAACATATGAGATCCTAATGAAACTAGTGAGATGATTGCAGGACAAACAAGTGAAACATTTCGGTGCACACAAAAAGGTGAAAAATGAAGTGGTGTTCAAAGAGAAATACTTTGATGAAGCTTGGAAGACCAAAATAGATTTTGAATGTATACGGAGTGTATGAAAGACACACTCCAAGAGCTCACAACTTTGCGCGAGGGTAAGGGATTAAAACTAACCTAACTTTAACAAAGCACCGGACTAGTCCGATCATGGACCGGACTAGTCCGTTCACCTTTCTGGAATCCCACTCACAAGGAGACCGGACTAGTCCGTTCATCCACCGGACTAGTCCGTTGATGTTTCTGGAGTCTCTCATACTGAGGGACCGGACTAGTCCGATCATTGACCAGACTAGTCCGTTCAACTTTCTGTAATCTCCCATTCGTGGAGATCGGACTAGTCCGCGGACTAGTCCGATGAACTTTCTGGAGTCACTTTCACACAGCATCGGACTAGTCCGATGTTGGACCGGACTAGTCCGGCAAACTTTCTGGACCTCGAAACACATTGGAACCGGACAAGTCCAGACTTGCACCGGACTAGTCCGGTGTTAGGGTTTTTCAACGGCTAGCTTTTGGAAACCCTATAAATAGAGAGTCCACGACTTTCCTATGAACACACACGTCGAATATTGATCAAAGAGCAAACCCTAGCGCCGCCACTTCGTCCCAAGAGCCCAAAACACATCTCCCCACACATCTAAAGTTCAAAAAGAGTGAAATCAATTGAACACTTGGATTCGGGATTGGGAGATCGTCATTCTTTCATTGCGAGCTCTTGGGGTTTGATCTTTCTACACTCATACTCTGCATTGTAATACTTTGGAGTGTACTTGATCACTTTTTCATTGTAATTCTCGTGGGAGCCCTCAACGTCTGAGGTTGCCCCACAAACTTGGTGATTACCGGTGATAGTGGAATCAAGACGGCCTTCGTGGTGACTTGAGGAGGGAAAGGGTTGGAGACCCGGCTCTGTGTGAGCTTCCTCAACGAGGACGTAGATCTCGTGGTGAGATCGAACCTCGGGAAAAATTCGTGTGTCTTGTGTCTCATTTACTTTAAATTTTGTTCATTAGATCATTTGAGTGCTAAACTTCAACATAAGGCAATTAGAAGTTACGCCTGCATTCTTATATTAATATCAAGTACAAATATCAGTTGTTCTCAATTCCGCTGGTAAAGAAATTTATTTTCCCAATTAACACCTGATCAACACACATAATTTTTGCACACCGGACTAGTCCGTCCGGCCAACTAAGTTTTGACGATTCTATTAAGTGTGCAGGAAATTCAAAAGGCCTATTCACCCCCCCCCCTCTAGGCCACATTCAGTAACGTGCCTTCACGGCAGCGTTACCACTATTAATGGTACACGGATCGTGTGCCATTAATATGGTATTAATGACACATTATCATACCTTGTAACTGCTACCTTAACCATCCTTGAATGTCTGTAATGGTCATGATCGGCTTGTATTTCCATTGGTGGGGAAGGTCCGGAGGCTCCATACGTGGCAGATCCGGAGCTTTTCCTTGCGGGAGAGTAGGTCCGGGGTTGTTGTACATGTGTCAGTACCGGAGCTCCTCTCTGACGGGGGCTAGGTCCGGGGCTGTTGTACACGTGTAGTCGCCGGAGCTTCCCTTGGTTGGGAGTTTTGTTCCGGGCTTATTTTACACGTGTTAACCAGGGAGCCAGCCATGTGAGGGGAGCGGGTCTGGTGCAACGTGACATGTGGGACCAGCAAGGTCCTTCGACTCTGATGGGTGGAACTTTCTTACACTTGTTGCGGTATAGTGGGGTACCCGGTACGTAGGGTAACGACAGTTGCCCCCGAGCCCACCTCTGGGAGAAACCCCTTGGGTTAAGTTGTTCTGCCGGAGGTGGGGCCATTCTCGATTCCCGCACTTCGATTTTCATAAGTCTGCCAATAGATTGGATGTTCGGGGGTGAACCTTCGACGCGTGGCTTGTTATGAATACGGCAGATGAGATCTTTGAGTGCGGATCTCACGCAATTGAAGGTCGTCAGTTTCCAATACAAAAACCGTATCTGTTCCGCGCACCCTGTCAGAGTGCCGACTTTGGGTTTCTCGCCGCTCATCATGGCAACGGTTGGCCTTGGGTAAGGACCTCGATCTCTTCGTTGGTGTGGCCCGAGGCCCACTCGTCATTGATGGGGTAAGTTTTTGAAGAGTGCCTTCAATCTCTCTGCGGTTTCCATCCAAGCATCGCGGAGGCTCACTTAAGAAGGAAAGTGCGCATGGTTTGAGGACTCTTTACACCTTTGATCATCTTTGCGCTCAGAGACTCCCAAACACTGCCTAACTTTCCATCCTTTGCTCCACTTTGCCGCGATGGAGTTGGGTCTCCCCAAGAGCTGCCTCAAGAGCGATGATGATCTGAAGAAGGTCCGGACCTATATGGGGTGGTCTAGCGACTCCTTCAACCATCTGGTCCGCGCCGGCAAGCTCCCGTTCAAGAAGGAGCGCGGTAGCGACATGGTGTACTTCTCTACGTACGCCATGGTGGGGTTGATCCCACCTTTCTCAACTTTCCTTTTGATGCTGTTGGACTTCTATGGTTTGCAGTTGTACCACCTTGGTCCCCATTCTCTTCTTCTTGTGTTGACATTTGTCCACTTCTGCGAGATGTGGGTGGGTATTCCCCCCTGAGTCGAGCTTTTCCGCACCTTCTTCACCATCCACACCACCGGGAAGGGGTCCGAATTTCTCGGCTTCTATTATTTCGTGAAGCGCAAGAAATGCCCCTATAAATAATTGAGGTCATTTCCTTCCAGCGAGCGGGACAACTGGAAGAAATATTGGATCGTTGTCACGGCGGAGGAGCACGAAAAGTTGGAGCTGCCCGAAGGTCTCACAAATGTTGACACTAACGCGTGGAGTGTGGTTCTGGTGCTGTCAGAGGCCTTCAACCATGCCTTGACCAGGATCCGCGAATGCGTGGAAGGTGGAGTGACCCCCCAGATGGTCTTCTGCAACTTCCTGGTCAACAGGTGGGCTCCACTGAAGAAGAGGGAGAAGCTTGCGTGGGCCCTCAACAGCGTGATGGATGAAGACCGGATTGAAATCGGTCTGAAATCCAACTTGGATGGCACAACTTTGGAGCTTCATCTCAAGAAGTTATAGCATGTAATTGACGTCGAAGGCGATGACTTAACTCCGACGGCGGCTTTCCTCCCTCTGAACATGGAGGCGCAGTTCAGCAGGGAGCTTCGGAGGAGTATGCCAGCGCTTGACGATCTTGGTGAGGAGGAAAGGCTTCCGACCACCAGATTGGCGATCCCCGGAGTTTCCGAGGGTGGTCCTACCCCCGCCCCAAGCCGAAGGACTGAATACGTCGGCAAAGTCAAGGGCAAAGAGCCAGCTGAGCCTTCCAGCCGGAAGAGGAAGTTGAAGCACGCCAACGGGAGGTCTGTCAGGCCTACTCCTTCTACGACGGCTACTTCCCCTCGAAAGGGGAGGTCTTCTTCTACTACTCCTGCTCCGGTGCAAACGTCTTCGAGAGGCGTAAGCTCCGGGTAGTCGACTACGGCTGCAGCACCGGCTAGAAGCTCCAAGTCCGGGGGTTCTCCCCGGCGAAGGGAAGCTCCAGCCGAAAGAACTCCCGCAACTGCAAGTGTTCCTCAACCGAGGTCCAAAGCAGTTGCCTCACCAGACTTGGTGGGCTCTAGCTCCTAGCCTCAGAAGAAGAGGTTCCAAGGAGACTGGGGTGGTAGCATCCCGAGGTAAGCATTGATTGCTCACTTTGAAATGTTAATCTTGCTTTTGGATGCGTCTTTAAGCTTCTCTTCCCTTTATTTTTAGGGTATCGAAGAAGGGACCCGAGCTTCAACGCCTGTTGCAACGGCTGGGGCTGCACCTGTCGAAGCTCCGACTTCGATTGTTGAGCCTCCTCGTCAAGTGGAGGTGGAAGCCGCGGCAGCTCTGGTGCCAGCTGTCGTGAGCCTGGACTCGGAGTTCTCACCTAAAGCTCCCGTGGTAGCGCCGGACCGCAGGAGGGAAGTTGAAGAGGTGCCCCTAGCGGTAGAGGCTGATGCTCCAGCACCGGTGATGCCAGAAGTTCTGGCTTTCGAGCCGGAAGTTGCCGAAGCTCTAGCTGTTGAGTCAGAGGTAGCTGATGCCCCGACTGTTGAGCCAGAGATCACCCAGGCTCCGACCCTTGTGCCGAAAACGGTTGAAGATCCGACGGCTGAACCGGAGGTGGTAGAGTGTCCAATTGCTGAGCGGGAGGAGGTTGGAGGTCCGACAGCTATGCCGGAGGTGGTTGAAAGTCCAGTGGCTGTGCCAGAGGTGGTCGCCGCACCGGGGCCCGAGCCAGCAACGGTCGAAGCCCCAGTTGAAGCTCCTACTGCTGCTCCAGAAGTGGTGGTCCCGGAGGTACCATGGCCGGAGCCAAAGCAGCCTGCATGACCGGCGATAGGTCCTTCACCATCGGAGCCGTTGACTGAAGACCCAGAAGTAGTGCCTTCACCTGCTCCGGAGGCGGAAGTTCCCCCCGTGGGTTCTTCTGCTGCCACTGAAGGGCTCCAGGAGAGCGGCCCCAGCGCCGCAGGAGTACAGGGGACCACTATTGTAGAGTGGGACCCAATTTTTGTTACGGAGAACCCACTCGAGCCTGCGGAAATGATCTCGGCAGGCCCGGAACCTATCCCTCTGGAATTGTCCATAGACAACGCCTGCTCAAGCCTTCGACAGGTCCAGCTAGCTTTCGACCATGAGAGCAAAGCTTTGGAGGAGGAGCGCAACACATTAAGGCGTTGGCACAACAGACTCCATTTTGAGACCAAGCTTGCTCAGACGAGGCTGGCTAACCAGAAAGAGTGGATACAAGGGGAGAAGGCCCGGTTAGAGTACTGGAACAAGTTAATGGAGGAGAAGGAGGCTGCCATCCAAGCACTCGATGCTAAATCTAGGGAAATTATGGAGCAAGCCAAAGAGAGACGTGATGCCGCTGACGAGCGTTACGAAAATCTCGCAGAGTTGAATGAAACTCTCATGAAGCGTCGAGCGGACCTGGAGGCGAGGGAGGAAAAACTCCTGGGGCAGCAAGAGGATGTGGTGAGGAGGGAAGCGGAGGTCACCCAGAAGTTGACTCTGGGTGAGAAAAATTTGGCGGATCGCAACAAAAAGCTGGATCTATGGAAGGAGGAAGAGAGGAAGAAGAACTGGAAGGTGGGGCAAGAGCTCTCAAAAAGGGAGTCTGACATTGCCGCTAGGGAGGAGAGAGTCAAGGGCAGGAAGAAAGACCTTGCTGAGAGGCGGAACCGCATCCACCTCCGGGAGACGGAGCTGGCCGACCAGGAGAAGCAGGTTGCTGAAGTCAAGCAGCAACATGCTAAGTTGGCTTAGCGACTTGCCCGTGAAGGTTCGGAGCTTGCGGCTGCCCGGAGGTCCTTGGAAGAGCTGCAGAGCCTGAAGGAGACCGAAGCTATTCAAGTGTGGGACTTCCTCGGGCGGGCGAATGACGCGCTGACACCGCCGGGTTTCAGTCAAGTACATTCGGACAAGCCGGAGCTGGATCTGGACCGAGCGCTGGTGGCCCTCAATGGTGCTGGTGGCAAACATGATGCAATGGGCGACATCATCGTGAATCAGTTGGAGATGGAGGGGAAAACTCTGGCTACAAACATCGTAGAATATGTGCTGACGTGTTATGTAAGCCGAGATCCCCAATTCCCACTGGACCCAGTGCACGAGGGTCCCATTGCTGAAGAGGAAGACGCCACCAAAGCCAACGTCTAAGAGGTTGCCCAAAAAGTAGCTTCATTCTTTCGCAGGTCTTAGGTCTTCTAGTAGCTTAGATTTTTCTCCTTTTGTCCCTTGTAATCTCAATTTTGTAATCCAGTTCTTCTAATTAATGAAATCCTCCTTTTTGCCTTGAATTTCATTTGTCTTCAATATACTATGTCGTGTCTTGGTCGCCCCCTGGTACATGTGTACAGTATAGGTGTGTACATGTACCAAAAGTGATGACAATATGTTGAAGTCCTCAATTTTGAAGCATCGAAGACAGGCCCCCTGCAAGGGTCGGAGCTTGGTAGCTCTGGCGTCAACATATTAGATATTGACAGCGGACCTATCTTGGGAGATGTCGGAGCTTAGTAGCTCCGGCGTCGTCCATCATCGCTATGAATTTTTGCTTTTCCTGTACATCAAAGGTAAGGGAGAAAGTAAAATTCGTCCTCTTGTCTATAAATTGGTTGTGACTTATTGTTCTTATTTGACTTTAGGTCCGAAGAAACTCAACATGGTAACAAGCATTTTGATAGAATATTCCTAGATCCACGTGCCTTTTTAATACTCACCCTACTAAGGCCCATCGGGGTGTAGGTAGAGTGGCGTACTTTGGGTGCAGGACCAGGCTAAGTCGATAGCACACTCCGGACCTAGGTTGGCTTGGCGTTCAGGCAAGTAGACTATGTGGCGGTGTTAAGATCCAAAAAGACTATCAATAAGGCTTGTAATGCATGTGAATTCCTTGGAACAAAATTCAAAAAGATTTGCACAACTTCATTATAGACATGCGGTGTAAAAATAATTTGACATATTGAGCCTTCTACAAAAAGTAAATGCACGTGGAGTCTATTTTCACACAATAATGCTTTTTTTATAGGTCCAGATTACAGGGGAGACAAGGACACACTTAGGGTGCTGGACCAAGCTAAATGTGTTATACATCTTGTGCTAGCCCAGAGCAAGTAGTTACACTTTTAGTACTGTGACTGTGTCAAGTGTTACTTGAACTTCCCAGACCCTCCCGGAGGGGTCCGGATGTTCTCCCGGAGGACTTGCTCGACTCTGTATAACGACTCTACAACATGCATTGTGTGTAATTACAGACTCACCTCCATGATTCTAAGAATAAAACTTACGGAGGTGCTTGATATTCCAAGGATTGGGAAGTGGGATCCCATCCTCAGTTGCCAAGCGAACGCAACCTGGTCGGGATACTTTAATGAATCGGAAAGGACCCTCCTAGCTGGGGGAAAGTTTGTTCATCCCTTCACGAGTTAGTATTTTCTGGAGCACCAGGTCGCCTTCTTCGAGCTGTCGGTCACGCACATGCCTTTGATGGTAGCGCCGGAGCACTTGGCGATAACGTGCATTTTGAACAGCTGCTCAGCACCTTCCCTCGTCGACGAGGTCAAGGTCTTCACGCCGGAGCTGGTCCTGCGTGGCTTCGTCGAATGTTCGAACCCGAAGGGACCCCAATGTGATCTCCAGAGGAAGGATTGCTTCAGCTCCGTACACCATGAAAAATAGAGTCTCCCCAGTTGACCGATTAGGTGTTGTCCTATTCGCCTAAAGTGTGGACGAAAGTTCTTCAATCTAGTTAGCCCCGTGATTTTTCAAGTGCTCATATGTGCGCGTCTTGAGTCCTTTTAAGATTTCTGCATTTACTCTCTTGGCTTGACCATTGCTTACTGGATGAGCTACTGAGGCATAGCTAAGTTGAATGCCGAGGTCTTTGCAATTTTCTTAGAACGCAACACTTGTAAATTGTGATCCATTGTCAGTTATGACTTTGTTTGGAACTCCAAATCTGCATATAATGGACTTCAAGAACTTGATTGTTGATTGTTTGTTGATTGTTATTCCTGGAGTTGCTTCCGGCCATTTGGTGAGCTTGTCGATGGCAACATATAGGAACCTGTAACCTCCGACGGCTTTTGGGAATGGTCCCAAGATATCCATGCCCACACAATGAATGGCCATGTAGGAGGTATCATTTGTAGTGATTGAGCCGGTGTGTGAATCTGTTTTGCATGGAACTGACATGCTTCACATTTCTTCACTAGCTCAACCGCATCCTGGAGTGCTGTAGGCCAGTAAAAGCCATCCCGGAAGGCTTTGCCGACCAGCGTGCGAGAAGATGCGTGATTCCCGCACTCACCTCCATGGATTTCCGCGAGGAAATCGCGTCCTTCTTCCCTTGCAATGCACCACATTAGGATATCGTTGACACCGCGTCGATAGAGATCCCCTTCTACCAACGTGTATCTTTTAGCCAATCTGACAATCCGGTTAGCGGATACACTGTCTTTAGGAAGGATATTGACTTTCAAGTAGCTCCGGATCTCTGAGATCCATGCATCGGAGCTGACTTGAGCTTCTGAGTCTTGCGTGCTGGGTTGCTCGGAGCTTCCAACAGCACCTACGACCCTTGGTGAACACCATGGTAACAGGGCCACCGGGACTGCCAGCTTCGAGGTGCTGGTCTCGCCCCCCTCGCTCAGTTTGGCAGGCTGAGCTGTTGGTTTTGACAACCTCCAGACAAAGATTCTGTCAGGAGCCGGAGCTCCAGTTGAGGCTTTCGTCGAGAGTTCATCAGCTTTGGAGTTATGAAGGCGTTGAATATGATGGAGATCCAGGGCTTTGAAGTCCTTCTGAAGCCTCTGGACTTCAAGGAGATAAGCAGCTAATTGAGAATTGTTACAGGAGCATTCACCTTTCACTTGCTTGAGGATGAGCTGTGAATCTCCCTTCACCAACAGTTGTTTGACACCATAAGATAGTGCCACCTTGAGTCCATAGATGAGGGCTTCATACTCCGCCATATTGTTGGTTGCCTTGAAATCAAGGTGTACCATATACTTGACCTTCTCTCCGGTCGGAGCTAGGAGAAGGACTCCAGCTCTGGCCCCCTGCTTCTGCACAGAGCCGTCGAAGTAGAGGGTCCAGTGAGGCTTAGTGAATACTGGAACTTTGAGCTCTGGTTTCTGCTCACTGTGGCCCCCAAGGTTTGATGGAGAGGCAGTCCACTTTGCCACAAAGTCGGCCAAGGCTTGACTTTTAATTACTTGTCTTGACACGAATTCTAGATTGAATTCTACTAGCTCCGCTGCCCACTTTGCAATATTCCCAGTAGAATTAGGGTTTTGCAAAATTACACGTAGTGGAAAAGAAGTTACCACTGATATTTTGTGGGCTTGGAAGTAATGACAAAACTTTCTTGAGGTGATGAGAACTGCGTAAAGCAGTTTATGCACCTCAATGTATCTTGTCTTAGCGTCATGGAGTACTTGACTGATGAAGTACACTAGGCGTTGGACTGTCCGGACCCTCCCGGAGGGCCCTAAAACTTCCTCCTCATCAACCCAGACCCTCCCGGAGGGGTCCGAACCTTCTTGTTTAGTAGCAATTACTTCTTCATTTGAAGGAGGTTGATCTTCCAACATCTCGCCTTCAAGTAGCTCCGGACCCTCCCGAAGGGGTCTAGACTCCTGAATTGGGGATGGCTCCTGTCTTTCCGCGACCAGGACCATACTGACAACCTCTGTAGTTGCCGAAATGTAAAGCAGTAAAGGCTCAACAGGGTTCGGAGCTACCAGAATTGGTAGTGTGGTGAGGAGCTGCTTCATCTCTTGAAACGTCTTTTCTGCTTTTTCAAACCAATGAAATGGCCTGGACTTCCTCAAGAGTTTGAAGAAGGTTAGCGCCTGTTCTGCCAGTCTTGAGATAAACCGACTGAGCGCAGCTAGACATCCAGTCAACTTTTGGACATCTTTAATGCGGGCTGGGGGCCGCATTTCTTCTATAGACTTGATCTTTGCCAGATTTTCTTCGATTCCTCGATGAGTCACTAAGAAACCCAAAATCTTCCTAGAGCTAACCCCGAAGACGCACTTGTCTGGGTTCAGCTTGGTGCGCGTAGTACGCAACTTGTCGAAGACGGCTTATAAGTTGTCAAGGAGTGACTCCTTGTTTTTTATCTTCACAACGATGTCATCAACATACACCTCCACCAAGTCTCTAATTAGCTCTCCAAATGTTTTGTACATGGCCCGCACAAATGTTGAAGCAACATTTTTAAGACCGAATGGCATGGCAATATAACAATACAATCCATCTACTGTTATGAAGGCAGTATGCTCTTCGTCTTCCTTAGACATTTGGATTTGATGATATCCAGAATATGCATATAAGAAACATAGTATTTCGCACCCGGAGGTGGAATCCACTATCTGATCTATTCTAGGTAGTGGAAATGGATATTTTGGACACGCCTTATTTAAGGTGGTGTAGTCGATACACATCTGAAGCTTCCCACCGGACTTAGGTACAACAACTGGGTTTGCCAACTGTTTTGGATGGAAGACTTTCCAGATGAATCCAGCTTCGAGCAACTTCTTGATTTCCTCTCGGATGAAGTTTTGTCGCTCGATTGATTGCTTCCGGGGCTTCTGATGTACAGGTCGGGCGTCTGGGTAAATCTTTAGATTGTGCTCAATCACCTCCTTAGGGATCCCATACATTTGTGATGGTTGCCAAGCAAACACGTTCACATTATACCGGAGGAAAGTGATGACCGCGAGTTCCTATTTGTTGTTCTGACCCCCCGATATACGGGTTGTCTGAGCAGCATCGAAACCAATTTGGACGACTTTGACGGGAACATCGGCATCGCCGCTTGGTTGCACACGAGGTGTGGAGGTAGAGCCTTTGTGGCGAATGCTTGGAGGATTCGCAGCTGGCTCTTTACCGGATGCTTCCTCTTGTGCTGTGGTAAGCGCATAGAGTTCTTCCAGAGCAGTTACTCCTGCGGTTCGATATCCACAGATCCGGAGAACGCCCATGGTGTTGGCATCTTCAACACCAAATAACCATAATGGGCAGCAGCCATAAACTTGTATAAAGCTGGTCTGCCCAAAATGGCATTGAAAGGCAGATTGATTTACGCAGCGTCGAAAACTAGTTTCTCGGTTTTGTAGTTCTCCCGGGTCCCAAAGGTCATTAGGAGTGTAATAGAACCAAGAGGAGTGATGGTTCCCAGACCTATTCTAGAGAAAGGTCGGGATGGACGGAGGTCTGAAGGCCGAAGCTAAAGCTTAACGAGAGCTTCGAAGCTTATGAGGTTAAGCCCGGAACCTCCATCCACCATCACATGACGAATTTGGATATTGTTAATGGTGGGTGACACCATCAACGGGAGTTGACCAGCCCCGATCATGTTTCGGGGACAGTCCAAAGCATCAAAAATGATGGGTGTGTCCATCTACTTCCAATGTGGTTCTGCCTTAGCAACAGGAGCTACCATGGCCATGTCCCGCCGCATTGTCTTGAGGATGCGACGAGAGGTGATGTCCCAAGAACCACCATAGATGGTGTTCAGGGTTTTCCGACGTTCGTTGTCAGAGGCATCGAAATCGTCATCGACGGTGTTGTAGACGGCTTTCAAGACCTTTTTAGGGTCCTAGAAACCTAGCTCCTCTTCAGTCGGAGCTTCATCAACTTTTTGCTTTCCTTCCCTTTGACGGAAAGGAGCTTCTTCCCAACGCTTGTTGTAGCGCTCGGCAAGGTTCTGGACCTCCCAACACTCTTCCAAGTTGTGTCGATTCGTCTTGTGAATTGGACACCATGTTTTGGAACTGTTGCTATCCTCTGATGAAGGACGAGGTCGCTTCTCGGGGCGTGGCCCCCGGCTTCCAGGTGCTGCGGCAGCGGCAGCTGGAGCGCCGACCGTCGACTTCTTTTTGTCGTTGGGCTTATTCTTCTTCTTGCCACTACTGGAGGTAGCAACTTCAGTTTTGTAGGACTTCTGGTTGACCTCTGGAGCTGGCTTGGAGTGCATTTCACGGCCCTCCGCAGCTCTAGCACATTTGTCGGCTAGGCTGAAGAGTTCCATGATGCTGGTAACTTCCTTAATAGCCAGCTTCTCTAGCATCTTCTTATCTCGAACACCCTGTCTGAATGCAACGATGATAGAAGAGCTTGAGATAGATGGAATGGTATTTCGTACCTGAGAGAATCGCTGGATGAAGGATCGTAGCGATTCCCCCGACGTTTGCTTCACAGCAAACAGATCCAGTTCAGTGTCAGGTCGGGTGTAGGAGCTCTCGAAGTTGGCAGTGAATTGCTCGCATAGATCCGCCCAACTATTGATGGAGTTGGGTGGAAGACTCATGAACCAGGACCTTGCAGCCCCGGTTAAGGCCACCGGGAAGTAATTGGCCATAACAGCCTCATCACCCCCCGCTGCCAGTATGGCAGTAGAGTAGATTTGTAGAAATTCAGCGGGGTTGATTGTCTCGTCGAATTTTTCCGGTAAGTGAGGTCGGAACTTCTGTGGCCACCTAACCATACGTAGGTGCATGGCTAGGGCAGAACAACCTCCTCCTACTCCTTGAGAAGCAGGGTTGTCCTGAGCCTCTCACCTTTCACGAGCACACTCAATGTGGACTCGGCCATCCTGTTGCCGATAACGGCGATCCAGTTCTGACCGCAGGTCATGGGTCGGAATCCTAGTGATAGTATGGGTGCGTCGTTCCCCGGGGGGCAACGAAGTCACCTGTTGGGAGGCGGCACACCTCCTTCGTTGAGAGGCTTGTGGACCAAGTCGACTGGACAGGGTTCATCGTTGTGAAAGTGCTCGCTCCGAAGGAGGAGGACCTTGGTTGCTGATGCTTGCAGCTGCGACCAGATGGTCAACATCAGCCCTCCACTGCTCCATAGCACCCTGGGGTGCGCCTGGAGGTGGTGGATGTTGCAGAAGAGCTTGCGCGGCAATGAGCGCGTGATCGGGGTTGTTGTTTGCCAATGCAGTGATCGACGCAGATGCCTCATCTCGTTGATTGGCATTGTTTGCCGAGACAGATGGTGCTACAGTGCCTGCCGGAGCGTTGGCACCTGCTGGTTGCTGAACGTTGGAGGGGTTGCCTCCAACAGGTTGTTCAACATGATTGCTGTTGGATGATCCAGCAGCTGAATTCACCATCTTGTGATCTTGGAACAAGTGCTTCTACCCCTACCCGGCGTGCCAAATGTCGAAGTGTGGAATACGACACTTCTCGAGACCCGCTTAGAAGCAGCCCGTAGAAGTTCTTTAGTGGTTAGGGGATACAAGATCAAAATCAAGATGATGACCTCAGAGATTTACGTGGTTCGGGCCGCCTGAGCATAACACCCTACTCCACGGAGTTTGTGTGATTGTATTGAGCGAGTGAGTTCGCTAAGTTCAGGTCGTAATAGCCTGGATCAGAATCACCCCCTATACTCGTGCAGTGCAGCCCTTTTATAGTTCTAAGGACTGACCGTTACAAAGCTGGCCTAGCTGGACATGTGGCCCTGGTGTGCTTAATGACCTAATACACAGTCTAAAGAGTATTAAGTACAATTAATAGTGTGGTAATGTGCCTTCATGGCAGCGTTACCACTATTAACGGTACACTGATCGTGTGTCATTAATATGGTATTAATGACACATTATCAGACCTTGTAATTGTCACCTTAACCATCCTTGAATGTTTGTAATGGTCATGATCGGCTTGTATTTCCGTTGGTGATGAAGGTCCGGAGGCTCCATACGTGGCAGATCCGGAGCTTTTCCTTGCGGGAGAGTAGGTCCGGGGTTGCTGTACACATGTCGGTACAGAAACTCCTTTCCGACGGGGGCTAGGTTCGGGGCTGTTGTACACGTGTAGTCGCCAGAGCTTCCCTTAGTTGGGAGTTTTGTTCTGGGCTTATTTTACACGTGTTAACCAGGGAGCCAGCCATGTAAGGGGAGCGCGGTGCAACATGACATGTGGGACCAGCAAGGGCCTTCGACTCTGATGGGTGGAACTTTCTTAAACTTGTTGCGATATCGTGGGGTACGTGGGGTACTGACAGTGCGGAAGGAAGGAACCTCCATTGCCCACAAAGGTACCTTTTTAAAGTACCTTAGTGGCGTTTGGGCGCACCGTGCAAATTTGAGCGGGCTCCAAATCAACGGCTCGTACCACGGCATCCATGACGAACAGGCCCAGGTTCCGTATCAGAAAAGCTGGCTCGAGCAGTTCCCCGCCAGAGAAGACAACTCGACGGTTCCCATAAAGACAGAAGTGAAAGTAGCAGAAGTGCAGCAGGCGCCTTGGGAACCGTCGTGATAATGTCGCAGTAAGCAAAGATCCCGTCGCCACGACCCCTCAACCAGAGAGGGACGCATGGTCACAACAGCAGAAGAGTGCACCGCTTCGACTGTTCAAGAACAAAATTAAAAGACCGCGCGGGAAAGCAGGATAAGGCTCCACCCTCGGGCTCGTCGCCTCTCCTCAAGGTGGACCCAGGGGCCACTATTGATACTCGGCATACCGGGTACCCTCGCGCACAAACTAGAGCCGCCTAGGTACCCTGCCTCCCAACAGAGACATGGTCCAAGGGCGCCACGTGTCTAGGAGACCCGTACCCGCTAGCCTCGTATGGGTGGTCCGGGGTACCCACAAGACATCCCGAAGAAGCAGCTCAGCCCCACGTGTCCAGCAGGGCGGGACCTGACCTCCGCCACGGAGGTGGGCTCCCAAGCTGCCACGTGGCCCGCAGGATGAGACCTAGCCTCCCCTGCGGAGGTGAGCTCCCGAGCTGCCACGTGGCCCGCGAGACGGACCTGGCCTCCATCACGGCAGTTAGCTACCAAGCTGTTGTGTGGTCAGTCCACTTGCCCTGAACGAGTAGTAAGGAAGTTAAGAGGGCAATGCGCCTTGTCTCCGTCAAGCCTTGAAGATACGTGGCTTCCCCGGACGCATGGCGCGGCGCATGCCTAATATGAGGTACCGCTACGACCAATTGCATCGCAGTGAAGACGCCGCAGGCCTATCCCACTCCGCCAAGTGGGTAGCTTACGGCGCCAGAGAGAATTGGATGGGACACCCCCTGCCAATGTCAGCAGTGACGCATGGGCGACCGACGACTCAGGCGGCAAGACGGCTAGACATCAAAGTTACGACTTGGGGAAGCTTATGCGAGAAGCCTTAGATCTTTAGGATAAGATCGCCCTAGGACTACCTGTCGGGCCCCGGGACCCCACTTGTAAGGCGTCTGATCTTGTCTATAAAAGGCTTGGACCGCCATCGCTACAAAGACTAGACTCAGAATCCCCGACACACACACACGCATACACACTCACCAAACAATACAATCCACCACGTAGTAGGGTGTTACGCTCCTTGCGGCCCGGACCACGTAAAAACCACTATTTCATACTCTTCCGCTAGAACACTAGTTTGAGACGTAAGCCCCGCCGAACAAGACCTTCTGCGGGCTGCTCCTTAGCAAATCCGGGGGAAGTGTTGAATTAACACTTCGACATGCGCCATTTGTTATCACCCTCCACAATGACATCTATGAAAATTTTGTCCACTCCCCGACAACTAATTTTGATCTCTTTTTTCCACATTAATAATAAACCACCACTTCTACCATTGCTGTAAAAAATAATCAACTTATTAAATTTTAGCTTACGCATCAACCTTTCAGCCTTAACTTTACCCACGTGTGATTCAGACAGAAAAATCACATCGGGATGTAGTTGTCTCTGGATCTCCAGAAGCGATCGAACTGTCTGGGAAGTTGACATTCCCTAGCAGTTTCAGCCTAAAATTTTCATTGTTCCTGGCGGTCCTCCTCAACGGAGGTCACCGATCCCATAATTTCATCAGCTTCAACACCATCAACACCAGCCTTCTTTCTTCTCTTCTTATCCTGGAAATGCCGTGATATATTTGACAAATCATTCTTCCCATAAGTACTTGCACCATTTTCCAAGAGAAAAATCTTTTTTTGCCACCATAACACCATAGGAACTAGGCTCAATTGATTTAGCAGAACCGTCCATTGTGACATGTCCTTTTTAGAACCACGGGATTCCCTATTAAGATCTGTCATCGCCTCAACATCTGGCTCATATCAATATCTTCTTTAGTACGATGTGCACCAGTAGCTCGACCGCTCCCTTTCCCTGCTCTACCACCACGAGTTGATTCTCTACCAGTACCCATTTGAGGAATATTTGGCTCAATTTTGCAGCAGCCAGTCCCACCATGAACAATGTTTCTTATCATGAACACCATCCCCACATTGCTCAACCACATGCTCCAACATACCACATAAATCACAGATATGAGGTAGCTTTTCATAGAGGAGCGGATATGTACGTCTCTCCTTTAAGGTTATCGGAACAAACCTCATCAACGGTTTATTGATGTCTAGGAAAACTCGAGCATGAAGGTATTTTGGTGGATCAATATTTCCTTCATTAACAATAACCGAGATCGGTGGATCACCCACCTTTTTAGCAATCTTCTCAGCTAGCTCTTTCTTCCTCATCAGCACATCTGATAGATTTTGAATGTATATCCATGCTGTAATTTTATCCAATTTGTATTCCATAACATTTTTGAAGCCATCATACTCAACAATAATAATAGCCGCATTCCTGATTAATCAAGGACCGCCTTCTATGACCATATTCTAGTCACCCAAGCACTGAAATTGTGCTAAGAATAAATTTGATCCCAACGACTTGAAAATCACATCTTTAGTTGACGCCCACACATTTTTCATATGTTTGAACAGAGCGTGACTAAAGTTTTCTGTAGTATGAACTTCGAAAAGCCCTAACCAGCGTACTTTCTTAATCAATCCCTCTATTTTCCTCTAAAAAATCTAGATCAGTCTCCTCTTCACCATGTAGACTCATACTTTTAAATCTATCCTCCAGATGGATCCCCAATGGCATATTGTCACACCTGGTCCCAACAAGCTAACCAGATGCATTCTACATGTATACCAGGATCAGTTCATTCATACATGTGTAGACGAAAAGTAAATAGTATCATATTATAAGCCATGTTCGAAAATACAAATAGGTCTTACAGCAACGACCCGTAGGTCTCAAATAAACAACAGTAAAACAAATACATAGATAAGCAGGAAGACAGCAGCAGCGCGATGCTTTCTCCAATCCACAGGCAGTTGCGCGAGGGTACGCCCGCCTAGAACATCTCCTCCGGATCGGCATAGAACTCTTCGTTTACTGCTTCTTCTTCTTCGTAGTCTGGAGGGGGAGAGAGAGAATCGCTTTGAGTACATGGAGTACTCAGCAACTGTGGAAAAAAAGATAAAATGGAGGCTACAACAAGGAAGGCTCATAATGGCTGATAGCACTATGCATTACCTATGCCTTAGCTTTCATTAAGCAACCTACAACTAGGTGATTCCACCCAATCAAGATTATAGTGAAAATAATGAGTAAATAAGTAATAGCACATATGTATTTCCAATCCATAAATCCCACCATCATCCCAACCATATGCTAATTATGAATTCGACACCAAGCCGCTCTTGTCCGTGAGCACGACTGTCATGACAGTTTTCCAATCTAGGCAGAGAACGTATCCTTTACCCACAAGCCGTGATTTCATCCCCTGTTGCCAGGTGGACTAAGCAAACCTCCCTGATGCCTGTGACCCATCGGTCACATTACATACTTCTGTAGGTGTGCGACCAGGAGATCACTACGAGGTCTTTACAAAGGTCCTCCCGACTAGTAACCGACCCTCTGAGGTTTCACCGCTCCGGCTCCTAGAGTTCATTTTACCTCCGCCAGGAGAAGCCCCCTCTTGAGCCATGCGGATCACAAGGCAGATACGCTGAACCAATTCTCCGCACTATCCAACTACCAACACTAAGCTGGGAGAGACCTAATTAATTGACCAAGCTGCCCCATACTCAGTCTTGTGGCGATACTGTATAGCTTAGTGGCTACTCCATAAACCGGTTCTTAGAATCCGGCAAGGTTCAATCCCCAAATCCCGGGTCTTGTGCGTACTGCACCATACCATTCAAACCAACCCGCCAGATTCCTATTTACTACAATCCATTTCCAACATCATAATCATAATCTTAATAATAAGTCATGAATAATGAGTGTGGTCAATGTTTTCCCACCCAACTAGTATGCATGGCTAAGCGTAAAGTAAATCCCATAACCACCCTTCCATAACCCAAGCGACAAGGTAAAAGGTAATACAACAGGGCATAGCATAGGATTCATATTAAATTAACATGCAACTAACTAAACCCTTAAAAGGTGCAAGATGGTAAATGACACTTGCCTCTTTTGGAGTGGTTGTCGAACTGAAGTTCTTGGAAGTTGGTCTCCGGCTCGGGAACCGGGTCTACTCAAAGATAATAACATGCAATAAGTGCTACATACAATGCTAAACATACACATGCACACAATCACAAAAGTCTACGCAATTACGTACCTACGAGAGATTTAATGTGTATGTGTATTAGTTTTCTTAATGATATTTATTAAAGGTGAATTTTATGTGTTAGACATGTGATTTACCATTTTATAACACTTTTACAATTATTTTTATGCTTAATACACATTTTTGGGGATTTTCCTACATGCAAATATAATTATTTATGATTATTATATTATTTAAGATTAAAATAATGCATTAAATAATTTTTAATGATGTTTGATATTTATTTCTACGCTTAAAATCATTTTATAAAATTAATCCTCAATTAAATATAATTTACCTAATTTTTAGTGGCTAAAATGAATTATTTAAATTTATACAGCAATAAAATATATTTTTAAGTTGTCTAAATATTTATTCTGAATTTTATAAATTTTTATCTATTTTTCTACACCTGTTTCTATTTTTATTGCAATTTCTAGTAAATCTAAAAATATTATAAGTGCTGAAAATAGTTTTAAATCTGTACAGGGGCTAGACTGTAAATTTCCCTAACTGCACAAGGGCTAGAAACAATATTCAACAAGTCTACAGGGGCTAGACTTAAAATCTGCAGTCAAAACTTAATTTATTTAAAGTGTAGAGGCTAGATTGAAATTTTACTTGATTAATCGGCAATTACCTAAACTGCCAGGGGCTAGCACGCAAAAAGGCAAGGGCCACGGTGTAAAAGTACAGGCACACAGAAGGGTTTTAAATTATAGCCGTTGGATCCTAGATCTACGGCTTGGAGTTTATGAAAACCGAAGGGGTATGACGATCTAATCGTGGCCGTTGGTTCTCAACCGAGGGCCACGATTGAGCCACGTTGCCCAGGGCCGGCGCCAGCGCGCTGCGCGGCGGCGCACGGCGGCTACCTCGCCGGAGAAAGCCTAATCTCACGCAATCAAGCCTAAAACTTGGATTTAATTGAGGGAAATTGCATGGGGTGCATCGTGAACTCACCAGAGACGTCAACGGGGCTTGGAAAGGTGCAAATGGACATAAGCGTCGAGGAAAGGCGGCAGAGCTCGTCGGAGGGCGAAGGGAATGGCAATGGGGTTGCGATCTCCTTGATCTAGCTTGTCCGACGTGTTCCTGAGGGTGCGGCGAGCTTGTTAGGCCAAGAAAGAAGAGGCAAAGGGGGTTGCATCGACGGGAACACGAAGAACGGCGGCAACTCACCAACGGCAACGGCGCTAGGGTTAGGAGAGCTAGGGGAAAGAGGGAAAATGGGGGCGCCGGCTCCTTTAAAGCGCAGAGGGGGATGCGGTTGGGGTGCGCGTGCGAAACCCGACGGGGGGGGGGGGGGGGGGGGCAGTGGATCCGAGGAGTGGGGGTGAGGGCGCGGGGCGCGGTTGGCGTGCGACGGTTGTGCGGCAGGGAAGAAGGCGCCAACGCGCGGGCCCGGGCAGCCAGAGAGAGAAGAGAGGGAGAGGGGTGCGGGCGGGCCGGCGCAGGGAATTCGGCCGCGGCTGGGATTCGTCCCAGGCGCAAGTTTTTCATTTTTTAATTCCTTTTTATTTTCTTTTTTGTTTCCTTTTTATTTGATTTCTGTTTTTCAAATTCAAACGTTCTCTAGCGTTTCAAAATTTGAATTAGCACACAAAATGCAAGATCAACAACACACTAACATGATTGAAGGGTTGGTTACAAAGTTGAAAAATTTTAGGGTGTTACACATATGACTCCTATCATCATCAGATATCAAAGATTTACCTTTTTTGACCAAGAATACAGCAGGGGAATCCCCTCCTGTTTAGATTGTATTAAATCATCATGAGTTTACAATATTTACCCCATTGAGTCCTTCCCAATATGGAAAGAGCTCTATAAGGTGTTTACAACGTGATGACCCAATTTTCAAGGAAATATTTACAAGAAGATTTAAACCTACAACCCTGTTTGATAATTGAATTGCAGAACCCCTGCTTCCATGCTGTCAGGGAGGGTGAGGTGCCCCGAAATATCTTCCCATTCCTTTGTAGCCAGATTTCCCAAGCTGCAGTGACAAATATTTCTATGAAACCTGGACGACCCCAATGAGCTCTTGCTTCTTCCAGAGTTGAGAAAAACGGTAAATTATGGTTCCAATGCACTCCCAACACCTGCCAACAAGCTTCACTGGACTAACACTGGAAGAACAAATGGTAAGTTAACTCCTCACTCCCTGAGTCACACAGGACGTAAGTATAGTCCCCATTCTCAATCTAGAAATTTTTCCGCTTGAGGATATTTCCAGTGTTGAGTCGATCCAGACACAACAACCATGCGAAGATTTTCAGCTTTTTCATGATTTTGGACTTCCATATCAATCGTATAGGCCTGGAGGGGGGGGGGGGACAACCTGTCTGTAGAAGGATTTATAAATCTTTGTTGCTATGAAAATAGAGCATCATCCGATTGACTCCAACAATCCTTGGACAAGTCTCCTCCTTGGTTCTGATTGATGCTGTTGTGCAAAGCTTCCAGTTCACTCTCTGCTTCCCTAGATAAAGGCAAATGATAGAGTTGCGACAACCGCCTTTCTACGCGATAATGGGCTACCGTGATATCCGGATTTTTTGCAAAGGAGTAAAGTCTACCAAATTTATTGGACATGCTTTGGGAATTATCCCATTTGTCTTGCCATAGCAGAATTGTGTTACCCTGTCCCAACTTTATGTGGATATTGTCAGTGAATATGCGCCAATTTGACAGCACATCCTGCCACTAGAGGCATCCCTTGCATGAGATATGTGGTAGAGTATTCATGCGGTCATTTGCATGCCAGATCAACTGAACCCAAGGAATATCCTCACGATTATAGGCCTTGAAGAGAAATTTTTGCAGCGGGGCTGAGTTCAGCCCCTCAATATTAATGATACCTAAACCACCTTTTGCTATAGGGGCAGTCACCCTGTCCCAGGCTACTAATGGATGCCCCTTTCCGGCCACATCAGAACCCTTCCAAATGAAGGACCTTCTAATCTGATCCAGTCTGAGTATTAGTGTTGGCCTTAGTTTGATAGGGCACATGGTATATATTGGAGTTGAGGATAATATTGTGTTTGCCAGGGTGCAACATCCTGCCATTGAAAGCCAAGTGGCACATACCGATATTCTCCTCTGCATATTTATTATAAGTCTGTCAAAATCTCCTACCTTGGGCCTTGAGGGGGTCATAGGTAAACCAAGATAAGTGAATGGAAAGGAACCTACTTGGCATCCAATAGTTCCAGCAAGTAACGACGCTTCCTCTGCTGAAATATTGATAGGAACCAGAAAGGATTTACTGAAGTTGACTTTGAGTCCCGTAGCCTCACCTAATGAATATAGTAGTGATTTTGTGAACAAAAGTTCTTTCTGAGACGCCTGAAGAATAAGAAGTGTATCATCTGTGTATTGCACACAAGGAAAGTCAATCGTGCCGGTGCCACTTAGAGGTAGGGATAGGAGTCCTATCATTGAAGCCCAGTTGCACATGAACTGCAGGGTTTCCGATGCTAGAACAAACATCAATGGTGATAAGGGGTCCCCTTGTCTTACTCCCCACCTGCAGTGAAACGGTTTGCCCGGAGTGCCATTGAGTAATATCGAGGAAGTAGCGAACGATAGAATGTCAGAGCACCATTTTCTCCATTTCGGAAAATTTAATCGCCGCATTGTGAGTAGGATGCTTCATGTTCCATTGTGTCAAAGGCCTTTTCGAAATCTAGTTTGAGTATGACCACTCCTTGTTTGGAAACTTTGCATTGGTGGATGTATTCATAAGACCATGCTAAGCAATCTTGAATGGATCTTGATTTGATGAAGCCATATTGATTCCTATGAACAAGTTGAGTGATCCCTTGCAAGATTCTTTTGGACATAAGTTTAGTGATTAATTTGACCATTGTGTTCAATAGTGAGATAGGCCTGTAGTCCTTTAGTGTTGATGGGGTTAAGGATTTGGGAATCAATGTGATGAGGGAGCTATTGGACGGCCCTAGACTGATCCTTCCTTGGAAGAAGTCCTCACAAACTGCAATTATGTCCTCCTTAATAATCGGCCAACATTGCTTGAAAAAATTGTTGTTAAAACCATCCGGACCCGGGGCTTTATCATTGGGCAGCTGCTTAATAGTCTCTTCAATTTCGAGCACAGAGAAAGGGGTTGTCAGATGTTCGAGATTCACCGTAGAGTTTGGTAGTTCATCCAACACTGACCATGGTTGTATTGTATTGGAACATCCTAAACGTTCCTTGAAACATGTCCAAATATATGCTTCTTTTTCATCATGTTCTATCAATTCTCTCCCATCCTCCGTTGTTATCGTCGTAATATGATTTTTCCTGAATCAGTCAGTGGCGGCGGAGTGGAAGAATCTTGTTGCTTCATCACCCAACTTAGTCCACCAGACTGTATAGCATTGTCTCCAATTATCGTTCTGCTCAAGAAGGATATTTGCCACATGATTCTTCAACAGGCGTCGTAGAGAACTTTCTTGTGGAAACAAGGGCCTACCCTCTTCCAGTTTATCCAGAATAGCCAATATTTTGTTGGATTGAGAAATCATGCAGGACCATTTGTTTTTACCTTTGCTCCATTTCTTGAGAGTGTGACGTAAAACTTTAAATTTGGCATTTAGTTTCTTGATGCTATCCTTTCCTTTATAGGTTTAGTGATCCTGGTGCCAGACAACGCGTGTGATCTCCATAAAGTCATTGTGTCTTAACCAGTCTTAACCAGTGATTCTCAAATCTGAAGATATTTGCTTTAGGGATAGTAGTGCCTATCTGGACCATGCATGGGGCATGGTCTGACGTAGTTTTAGCCATAGTGGTTAGCATTGTATTAGGAAATACCGCTGACCATTGAAGAGTAGTGAAACACCAATCCAATTGTTCCAATAGAGGACCCTCCTGCATATAACACCATGTGAATTTACGCCCTTTAAGCGGGATCTCCACAAGGCTCAAAGAGTTGATCCAATTGTTAAAAAACGTCATATCGACTAGGTTATCCCCTTGCCTGTTTCTATCCTCATGGGATCTGTAAGAATTGTAGTCCCCTAATAAAATCCATAATTCTTCATCTGGGATCACCAACTGATTCATCCAGGACATGAAATCTAGTCTGGCCTGACCGAAGCATGGCCCATAAACTGCTGTCAACTTCCATCTTTTACCATCTAGTTGTGAACGGAATTGAATTGTGATTGCAAAAGGTAGTATTTGTAAGATTTCCCCTTCAAGACAATTTCCATTCCACCCTACTAGGATTCCCCCTAACGCACCACGAAATGGAACAAATGCAAACTTGCCATACCTTCTGGGCGCTATTTTCTTAATGAAAGTAGAGTCAAAATGTTCTTTCTTCGTCTCCTGAAGGCAATATATTTGGCAGGCACTCTCTTCTACTTTGGCATGAACCACCTGTTGCTTCATTGGATCGTTGAGATCGCGGATGTTCCAATTCAGAATGTTGTATTGACGATTGTGATACGACATGTTTCCAATACAGAAAGAGAATAATTTGTACTTGCCCTTCTAATAACAGGGGCAAGACTGAACAAAGCCGCAAATATATAGAAACATGACGACATAAACCAAAGCCATTGTGCATCAAAATACGTAATAACGACATGATCCCACTGTTCCACTAGAGGTAACAAGCACCTCGTAGCCCACAATACAACATAAGAGCAAAATAAAGCATTGTCTTCATGGCGAGTCCCTTCTAAGTCCCAACAAAATTGTCTCAGCCACCATGCTAGAGACCGGCGCCCCGCCCATGCGCCCCGTCCATTGATGCAGAGGAACATCATCACGGATGATACTCTTCAGGTATCACACTGCTCCCGCCAGTCTTGGCAGCCAACAGTTCTTGTTGTACCACCGAAGGAGGTACACCACATGTTGCAGCCACATTCACCAGCTCTTCTACAGGGATCTCTGGATAAGGGGCCTCGCTGGCTTGCAGCTCTTCCATGGAGGGGAACTTGATTGGCCCTGTGAACATGCTGTCATCCTTAGAGACCTCTAGTCAGCCAATAGCAAAGAAGTCTCTCTCTCTTCTGTTTATGCCAAAATCATGTCGCACGAAACAAACATTGATGTTGGCAATAATGATGGGAGTGTTTTGAAGGAGGACATCCCTCTGCAAACTGCAATCCAAACCTAGAAGGGCTATACCAAGAGAGGTTAAACTCGTGGAGCGTACCGTAATGTGTAGGGCATCTTCTAGGTGTTGCACAATAGTTGGAATGAAGCCAGCATAAGCATTCTCATCCAGAACAAGGTGAAGGTCCTCCGTAATGACGAACCTCTCATGGTTCGCCACGAGTTCGCCCGACAAGTGCACTATAGCCCTGGAGATCCTGTCCTCTCCTCCATCAACAATCTGGAAGGTATCATCCGGGAGGAAGCGACTGGGATCCACCGGGAAATTTTCCATTTATGTGATTTGGGAAGGGTGGTAGAGGGCGAGGGTTTTGTTCTAAGGGTTTGTGGGTAGAGTGAACTGTGAAGGAGAAGCCGAGGGGGGGGGGGGTATTTAAGAGCCCCACCCAGGGGCCTGGAAACCTCCGCACGGCCGCTAACTGCGGTAGCTTTCCTACTCACAAAGCTTGATCTCCTGTGACTTGTGGGGTCTGAGTCAGCTCTTTCTCTCTTGGCTTTCCAAGCGCGACGCTTCCTATTCCAAAGCTTCTGGATGCAGGCTTTTTCTTTGTGCCCGTATCTATAACATGCCCTGCATCGAACCTGGGAGCGACACTCTTTAATACGGTGGAATGGACTTAAACAACGGAAGCAGCCTGAGTCTTTCTTTCTCCTCTGTTCAGTAGATATGATATTGAATACCGAATCTGTTCTCAGGTGTGTATTAACCCTTTGTTCATGATGCTGCTTCTTGGGAACCCACAACAACTTATGTGTCTCTGCATGACGAGATTTTATCGAGATATCCTTGTCTTTCCCTGCGTTGAGATATTGGCTATTAGCAATACCAGTCTGTCTCATATGCTCTGGCGAAGCCCTTTTTTTCGACGAGGCGCTATTATGAAGTTGCTGAGGATTGGCCCAATTTGAATTCCGTAGGAGGGAGCCAGAGCACTCATCTTTTGAATTTGAGAAATCAGGAGCCCGAATGCATTGGGGGGCAATGTCTTGGAGACAATTGGTATTCCAAGAATTCCGAATGGAGGAGAATGCTTGGGAGACCTTGATCAACCTTCCTGCAGGATTGTTAGCATAACGAGCAGAGGAAGGCAACTGCGAGCTGGACTTACCAGACAAAGTAGGAAGATATCTTCCCGATCGCCACCAAGTGCCCTGCTTGAATGGGTGACTAATGATGGGTTTACCTGCATGACCTTGTGGCCGACAACGAGAGACCACTGTCCAGGAGTTCCTTTCCTCTAGCTCCCATCGCTTCTTCTTCTTACGCCAATTTGTGCCTCCGTCTCTCCAAAGATGGAATGAGACATCAAAATGTTCTTTAGCAATCATCCCCAATGCACAAACTCAAAATCCAATGTCTTTCGTAGCAACCGAGAAGCGATAATGACGATCGCTCTCCATACGAACATGAAATCCCAATGGGGAGCCTCCCAAAATGGAATGTAACACCCAACCCACTACTGAATCAGTGAGCTTAAATGAAAATCTCCGAAACACCACTAGAAGAAAGAAGGAGCCTTCAGGGAATTGAGATGGATGACAAATCGGGGATTTGAAGCGAGAGAAGATCTCCATCTCAAAAGCCTGTCCGGAGAGGAAGTCCCAGCTGTGAATGCTCGCTGGGAGGTCTTCCATGGAAACCCTTCTCAGCCGATCAGACGAGGACTAACGGTTGGGGTTATGGTGAAAATGAGGTGAGGAAGGAAGGATGACCGCCGAAACCGGAGTGGATGCCGGCCAGCTGAGATTTGCTGGGAAGGTGGTGAGGAAGTGTGTCCGCTGCGACCGGAGTGAGCACCAGCGGCAGAAGGGAAGCGACGGGACCGGAGTGGTCTCCGGCGCCGTTGCGAGTGGCCGCCGGGACCGGAGTGGTCACCGGCGCAGTTGCGAGTGGCCGTCAGGACCGGAGTGGTCACCAGCGCAGTTGCGGGTGGCCGCTGGGACCGGAGTGGTCACCGGTGCTGGTGGAGGGGCGCGGGGGAAGCAAGAATTGCGGCGGGGTTCTGCCTCCTTGTCCAAGCAATTGTTCTGAACAAGGTAACTGTGCATTCTGATTTACCTTTTTCAGATGCCCCTTTCTCTGTTGTAGAAGGCTTCAATCGGTCATACACTTGATCCATCTTTGAAGACTTGTTTGCATCTGCCATGACTGAAGGAGCCTTCTCCAAACCTGATTATGCCATGCACACCCAGGTATACACAAGTAGAAAACGAAACAAGAGCTATCACTCACAATCTCCAGGACAAGCGGTGGAGAAATTGATCTTGATCGGAAGGATTTGACTCTGCAGTAGCAGAGGATGTGGTGACCCTAGGCCTTCCTAGGGGAAAACAAAACGTCTTGTGTGTAGTTCATTTATGATGTGTTTGGTTAAGTTGTGAATTGTTGAAAATCTGATCTTAAGTGTCAGTTGTGAAAAGCTGTTGTGAGCTATGAAAAAATTATTACCCTTCTTCAAACGCCTGAAATTGGATGCGATTTTGGCAGCAGCCGCATTGACCCTCTAGCACGCACGAGACGAGCCTCCTCCTCTGTCTCTTTTCTCTTGCGGATGTGTGCTGCTGCCTGCTGGTCCTACGGCTGCTCCTGGGTGCCGGAGTGGGGGGCGACACGGAGGCGGGTAGGTGTGGCGACGTGCGACAGGGTGACGAGCGAATAGCCGGCGGCGGCGTTTAGTGCAGATTAATTGTAAGATTATTTATTATTTTTTATTATTGTAAAGATTATGTTAGTTGTAAAATAATCAGTCATACGAACCTTGTGAATGTATATATCATAAAATTTTTATGATTATTTTACAATGCCCAACCCTGTAAGGATAAACATAAATATGAGGAGCTATTTAATTTTTTAGATAATGGAAATAATTAAACCGATATTTCCCTCAGTAGAGAGTACGGCCACGCTGATACACCAAGTTTGTGAAGATCAACAATAAAAGACTCAAGCCGACACACAAGTAAAAATGAAACACCTGATATATTTTATTAATATGGAAGTCTATAACTAAAACTACATCCAAATCGGGCAAAAACTTTGATGACCCTGACTTCTATGTCTTTGCAAGCGATCCGAATCAAGTCTTTTTTGTCTTCACCCTTTTGCAATGACGCCCACGATCGAAGACAGTGAGTGCCCCTGAAAAGTACCTGCATATAAGTTTTTATGTGACAGTTGTCAAAAACCATGTTGTTTCTTATTAGCCACACGGCCCAACATAGTGCAGCTGCACATACCAAGACCATTTTCCTGCAACTCTTATCAAACCAATATATCCAGCTATCAAACATATGCACAATAGAGTCAGGGGTTTTAATGTCGAAAGTAACACTAACTATTCTTCATATGAATCTAGCATAGTGATAATGAAAAAAAAAAGATGTTGTATAGTCTCATACTGCATACATAAAGCACACTTTTTTTTATCTCTTTTCGAGTTTCGCCTAATTAGATTATCTTTTGTTAGTATTACTTCACGACTAAGGTAACACAAAAGTATTTTAATTTTTAGCGGTAACTTGGATCTCCATATAACTTTATTTTTGCAAATGTTTCCATTTGATATCTCAGACCTGTACATTGAGTTAACAGAGAATAATCCATTTTGGTGTAAGTTCCACACAAATGTGTATTCTCTATTATTTAGACGAATGTGCACCAATGACTCAATTAAACTATTCCATCGATTCATATTATTTTCTACCAAACCTCTATGGAAGGATATATTCAACGGTATGGAACTAAAAATATGAGCCACTGTGGCATTTTTACGTCTCACTATATTATAGAGACCTGGGTATTTATCCTTGAGGCTTATATTTCCTAACCATTTATCTTCCCAGAATCAAGTTGGCAACCCGTTATGCACTTGGAATTTTTCCATAGTTCATAAATGTATCTTTTACTTTCATCAAGCCTGCCCAAAAATGTGAATCACCTGGTCTATATTTAACCTGCCCTATTATTTTATTTCTCAAATACTTTTCTTTTAGAATTTTTTGCCAAATTCTTTAAAAAGTTGCTAAGCAGACAACATGTTGCTGCTCTTGCTTTGCTACTAGGCAAAGAAATTCCTTTATTAGTCCCAGCTACTGAAGTGGAGGGGAAGCCTGCTGCATAAGTGTTACTATGGTGGAGTCGTCTTTTCACATACCCAATGAATCATGCAAATATTCTAATCTGGGATGTGCGGGGTCTGAATGACCGTGCCAGACGGGACGTGGTGCAAAAGTATGGTGGATGAATGTAAGCCGATCCTTGTTTGCATTCAAGAAACCAAATTTTGCTGTCATTTCAGAATAGGACATTTTCTCTATTCTTGGTCGCGACTTTAGTAATTTTGTCTACCTGGTGGCACAAGGAACTCACAGTGGAATATTGGTAGCATGGAGGCAGGGATTCTATCCCAACGATGATCAATGTGATCATATCGATGAGAATTCCACCAGATCAAATCCGAACAGGGGCGCTAGAGAGACACTAGGAAAAACAAAATCAAACAATGAAAGGTGTGTTTTGTAATAGTAATGGGTTCAATAACCCAAGTAAATACCAATTCTTATTGGATCTAACAAAGGAGCAGAACCTCAGCTTTATAGGAATTTTGGAAACGGGTGTAAATAATTTTTACGTACCCATTCCTTAGAAACCTATGTGCTGGGAAGAACTTTTTATGGCATGACAAGGAGCCGAAGGGGAGATTGGGAGGGATTTTGTTAGGAGTAGATCAGGACACGTATGATATAGTATCCATTGATGAAGGTGAATTTTATGTCTTGTTCCACCTGCACAATAAGGCTGATAGTTTTAAATGGAGCCTAGACATTTTGTACGGGCCGACCCAAAATGAGTTCAAAGAGCAGTTTCTAGTTGAGTTGATGAATTTATGCAGAAAACAAACCCTTCCGATTTTAATCGGTGGAGATTTTAATATACTAAGGAAAATAGAGGACAAGAATTAGGGTACGCTCAGTAGCAGATGACCCTTTCTTTTTAATGCTGTTATAGATGGTTTATGTCTAAGGGAAATAGAAATGTCGGGGTGCCAGTACACTTGGGCAAACCCACTGCCTGATCCCACGTTTGAGAAGTCGGATAGGATACTGGTTTCAACGGAGTGGGAAATGAAATATCCGACGGCTAATGTGGTAGCGTTACATAGGGGTATCTCTGATCATACTCCACTCCAACTTAGTTTCGATGACAGTCAGTGCAGTAATCGAATGCCTATGTCCAAATTTGAATTAGACTAGTTTCTGCAAGATGGTTCCGGAATCTAGTGAGTAATATATGGAATTGCGAATTTAGAGAAATATCCCCCATAGACAGATGGCAAGCAAAATTATAAGGCTGCGCCAAACCCTTAGAGGCTGGGCTAAAAAAGAAAGGGGAAAATATAGAAAGGAGAAAAATGAACTAATTGATAAGGTGGAACAGTTAGATAAAAAGGCTGAGGGGACACCTCTTTCACACGAGGAATTAGAGGTGAAGCACTGCTGTCAAGAGCGCATAACTAACATGTTGAGGGAAGAAGAAATTAAGTGGTACCAAAGAGCTAAAACAAAAAACCTTCTAGAAGGAGATTCGGATACGAAGTTTTTTCATTTAATAGCAAACGGAAACACAGGAAGCACCGTATATATCAGTTGACAGATGGCAATCGTGAAATAGAGGGTGATATGAAACTGTTAAAATACATAATGAAATATTACAAAAGGTTATCCGTCCCACCAACTGAAGGCAATATAAAACAAGATGAGATGAGGAGAGATGATATCCCACAGGTGACTGATTTAGAAAATGAGATATTGACATATGTATTTTCGGAGCAGGAGGTTAAAACTGCTATTTTTCAGATGGAACACAATAACGCCTCAGGACCTGATAGTTTCCCTACAGAACTCTACCACAAGTTCCGAGGAGCCGATTAAAAGTGACCTGATGGACATGTTTAATGAATTCCATAATGGTCCTTAGATTTATATAGACTCAATTTTGGAATGGTAATTTTGATACCCAAGTGTGTGGATGCAAACACCATCCAAAGATACAGGCCGATATGTTTACTGAATGTCAGTTTCAAGATTTCCACAAAGGTCACCACGAATAGGGTTCTACAAATAGCACATAAGGTTATTAGCCCCTTGCATACACCATTTTTACTAGGTCACAATATAATGGATGGAGTGTCATTTTACATAAAATTATTCATGAGCTTCACAGGAAAAAAAGAATGGGGTCACACTAAAGGTCGACTTTGAGAAAGCGTGTGATAATGTTAAATGGACATTTGTAAAAAAATGAAAGGATTTAACGACACGTGGGTGCAGTAGATTGAGACTTTCATGACCAGAGGACACGTTGGGATTAAGGTTAATGACCTGGTTAGTGAAAACTTTCAAACAAAAAGGGCTAAGGCAGGGTGACCCATTGCCGCTGGTTGCATTTAATATAGTGGTCGATATGATAGCCGTACTAATTAATAGAGCTAAGACAACGGTTTTGTGTCAGGTATTGTACCGCATCTGGTCGATGGGGGGTTGTCCATACTCCAGTATGCAGATGACGCAATTCTCTTTGTGGATCACGATCTTGGACAAGCTACAAAACTCAAATTACTGATGTGTGCATTTGAGCAAATGTCTGGTTTAAAAATCAATTTCCATAAGAGCGAAGTATTCTGCTTTGGTGAGGCAACGAACTATGAACAGGAGTATGCGCGACTCTTTGAGTGCCAGATAGGAACGCACCCACATAAATATTTGGGAATACCGATGCACTATAGGAAGTTAAATAATAGCGACTGGAACATCGTAGAACAAAGAATTGAGAAAAAAACTATCTAGCTGGAAAGGCAAGCATCTTTCAGTTGGTGGTAGGCTGATTCTCATAAACTCTGTGCTGACTAGCCTTGCGATGTTTATGGTTTCATTTTTCGAACTGCCTAAAGGTGTTCTAGAAAAGTTGGACTATTAAAAATCATGTTTTTTATGGCAAGCAGATAGCACGAGGAAAAAATATAGACTAGCAAAATGGGATATTGTGTGTCAGTCGAAAGATCAAGGGGATTAGGGATTCAAAATATTGAAGTACAGAACCATTGTTTGCTGAGCAAATGGTTGTTTAAACTAATAAATGAAGACGGGATGTGGCAACAAATACTAAAAAGAATATGTGAAAGGAGGAACAATAGGGCAGATTCAGAGAAAACTGGGAGATTCTCACTTTTGATCCGGTCTAATGAAGGTTAAAGGAAAATTTATTCAACTAGGAAAGTTTTCAGGTAAATGATGGATGCAACACGAGGTTCTTTGGATAGATGGGTAGGCGACTTTACATTGAAAGATAAATACCCGACCATTTACCAAATAGTGAGAAAAAAGAATGCATCCGTAACATCAGTATTTAGTTCTGTACCATTGAATATTTCGTTTCGTCGCGGTTTGGCAGATGCGAATTTACAAAGGTGGAACAGGTTGGTTGCTACGATCCCAAATATAAACCTTAATGACTCAACATACAAGTTCAAATGGGGTTTACTTCAAAGTGGGGTATTCTCTGTGCATTCAATGTATATCCGCATATAACAAATGGTAACGCCAAGTGTAACAGGATTTTGTGGAAATCGAAGCTACCTTTAAAAATAAAAAATTTCATATAGTATTTAAGTAGAGGCGTAGTGTTGACTAAAGATAATCTGGCGAAACGTAATTGACACGGTGAAAAAATATGTTTTCTGCGATAGGGCAGAAACGATTTAACACATTTTGCTAGATTCCCGTGGAGAATTACTCAAGTTTATTTTGGTTTACATATTCCACATAATTTTGTTCACATGCTTAATGATTGGGTACTACATATGAATAAAGAACTGAGACAAATGATATTAACAGGCGTAGCAGCTTTGTGTTGGGCCATTTGGTTATCCAGAAATGAAGTGGTGTTTGACAAAAACTAATGAAAACTTATTTTTAGGTATTGTTCAGAGGAACTACAAAGAACTGAAGACGGAGATTATGGGCGCAACTACAAAGAACTGAAGACGCGGCAGGGAAGATCAAGGAAGCGTGCAAGGTGTTGGAGATAGTGGCTATGACGGTCTTTGCACACTTTGGTTGAAGTTCTAGCAACAGGTTGATGAATTAGTGTTGAGTGGGATCAATAATTGAACGCTTCCAAATTTGATTTTGTTTTGGACTTTGAGTGTGTCGATGTGAGCGGTACAACCGCGGTTTGTAATAAACTGGTTGTTGCTTTCTATTGGAGGTGAAGGCTGGGAGATACATATTTCTTTTTATCTAAAAATGGAGGCAGGGATTCTTGAGGTAAAAAATACACAGGGTTCGCCGTCATTCTGTATCAGTATAATTTAAAAATGCGAAAGGGGGCTTAGCCTAGTGGTTAAATACTCTGAGTAGCACTACTCAGGTCTTGAGTTCGATTCCCAGTGGGAGCGAATTTCAGGATGAATTTGACAGTACTAAATGCAGGTACTCAACAGAGTAAGTCATGGGCGCTATATCTGGAGTGTACTTACAAAAAATATGAAGGGATGAACGTGCCGCAATATTGTCTTACAAAGTACGGTCTAGAGTCGTGTGCTTAGCCATCCAGTTATCATCGTCGTCGCCTTGTTCTAGACAATAGGCCGTGAGTGTCTGTATTTGTACTCACTTGTAATAAATTGGACATAACCTTCTTGAAGGAAAAGGTCGGAGCTCTCCATCATCTAAAAATAATTTAAAATGGACGAGGGTCCAGGATGGTGGTTTACTAGTGTGTGTGACCCACATCAAGACTGAAAGCGAGGTTTTTGGAGGGACTTAGAGAAGTGAGAGGTAACTGTCCAGGTCCTTGGGTCGTGGCTGGTGACTTCAATATGATATACTCATCCGAGGATAAAATATAATGGGTGTAGGATCAAAGAGCACGTGAAAATCTACTAGAGGAGGGGGTGAATGGTAGATTAAAAAATCTTACACAGCGGAAACAATTAAACCCCAACCCCTTTCGGCAGAAATATGATCTGTTAAAGAAATCGTGTGTATGACTAATCTAAACGTGTTTCACCGTGAAAAAAGTGATATATATCATAGAGAATCAAGTCACGAAGACAATACAAGAAGAATCACTCAAATCCGTCGAGAGAAACTCAAGTTACGATTGAAAGATCGAACAAAGGTAATATGTCCTACCCGAGAAAAACAGTTTTGGAACGCTGCAAAGAAACTCGTGTAGATCAGAAACAACAAATCCAATGACCGTGAAATTTTGACAGATGATAGATAATCAAGTTGTGAAGACAACTCAAAAACAATCACATCAATTGAATTCGTAAAACTCGAGTTATGATAAAATCATCGATGAAAGGTAGTGCTGTGCAGAAACTCGACAAGTAAAACTTGTCTGGAACAAGTCAGATGAACAATCTGGAACAAGTCGGACGAACAAGGCATAAAATTTCCTTCAAACTACGAATTGTATTCAATAGAATACAAGAGGAACGGCCCCAAAATCATCTTACACGAGCTCTGGCCTCCCTTGCTTATATAACCAGTCCTTAGGCCAACCCAATGTCAACTAGGACTCTAATCTTACTCAAATCATGAATCGAAACTTTCTATAACTGATTAGGACTCTTCTATACGCAGATAGAAGCAATCTTAAGACTTCCAAACACCTTAGGAACGTATCCCACATTTCTAAAACAACTCAAACTCGTGACCCACACGAAATCCTAACATAACCAACTAAAATTTTTCCATATTTGAGTCAAACCCGACTCAGCCGCAGTCTGAGTCCATAACCTAGTCGGTTGGACTTTTCTGACCAATTCTTTACGTCCACATCTCTTCATCATGCCTTGGAACCATGCAGACACGTCCATGCACTCCTTGCATACGTGCAAACATCTTCCAACGACGTCCACGATACCTTCATATGTATTGTTCTTGATTCAAATATGTTGCGCAACCTCCCAATCAACTCAACCACAATTCCTCCCAAACTTGGTTGTTGAACCTCATCTTCTCCCTAAGACTAGTTCAATAGATCCCGTTACCAACCATGTCTTGAACTCAAGAAACACCTGCACATGAATAAACAACCAATACTTTCGAGCACAAGTCCTCGACTTGACTCACGTTAGTTCCGAAACTACAACATCTTACGTGAACACCTCACATAAGCATGTTGCAAAACATAGCAAAATGATATCAACCATAACCACCAAAACACACCAAAAACTTAGCAAATGAATACTAAGCAATCTTTCCATCAATGTAAAGCAAGTTCGAAACATTTCACAGTAAAAGTAGGAACATTGCGATCGAGCTCTGAATCTTGCCAAAACTAACCAGAGCATGAGCTGGAGCTTATCAAAGCTAGTACAACCTAGCGCCGGAGCTAGAAAAACATGTTGGAGCCAACCAACATAAGTCAGACCTAGCAAAAACATATCAGAGCTTAACAAAGACATGCCAGAGCTATCAAAGACATATCGGAGCTAAAGTCAGACCTTGCTAAAAAGATGTTATGGCAGCATTCAAAACTATTATTGTCAAAGCCAATGTATTCAACACACATAGGTCTCACAATCTCCCCCTTGATGAATGCATTGGCAACACCACTTAAGATCCGAACATTGGCTTATTCACATTAAAAGTTTTGTAAACATTTTTTCCCTCTTTGTAAAACAAAAATAAAATGAGAAAAAAGTTCTCCCCCTGAGAAGAATCGTGCCAAAAACAATTGTGAATATGTGCAATGTGTAATCAATTTCTCCCTCTTGCATACTTATCTTTAAAAATTCACATATTATCTCTCCCCCTTTGACAATGTATTCAACAAGGTTTATAAGACAAATTTTAATTGTTATGAGCATATTATAACATATACATATAAAACAAAGCTCATCCAAGTCATACTATCAAGTAACTTACACTATCACATCCATGAAATACAGAAAGTAGTGTAAGCCATGCTAGAGATCAATTGTAATTTTCAATTTAAGCAAGTAATGATCTCACAAACTTAACTATTTCAAAACCTGAAAGCATGATACTAGTTGCTGCATTTTATTATTTTTCAAAACACAAATTTAGATCATATGATATTTGCAAGAGATTATATGTGCATCTGCCTTATTCTACCCAACCAAGCCAAGCCTATGTCATTTGACAATAAGAAGCTTAAGGGCATGGTTTTAGTCATACACAACTTCTTCCAAGTTCATATCTAAGTGCAATGATATGCCATCTCAATAGAATAAGTGTGATGCATGCATATTCTCTTGATCTTTTCTCAATTTTTCTTTTGATCATAAAAACTCAACATGTGAGTTGATTACTTGATTAATTCTTTATGATTAAAAGCAGTTGTGAACATGTAACAAGTTCAAAACAGCAAGAAAGTTCGATCATGACCAGATTTAGTGTAAGTAATTATTCCAATTACTAGTCATGGCAAAAACTACAAAATGTATAACACGAGTAATGTAGAAAGAACTTTCAGCATGTAAAAGGAATCACAAAGTCATATATGTATGAAATACTATGCTCATATTATTTTAATTTCAGATTCACACATAGACTTCCCAAGTTTCAAAACTCCCCCTCAATTTAAGCCATGAGGATGCATAACCCCTATTTCACTACGAATGTAACAAAACTGAGTGAAATCCAAAGGTTTTGTAAAAATATCAGCCAATTGTTGTTCGGTATCTACATGGTGAAGCACGATGTTTCCGTTTTTCAACATTATCTCGGAGAAAGTGATACCTAATGTCAATGTGCTTAGTTCTAGAATGTTGCACGAGGTTTTTAGCAATGCAAATGGCACTAGTGTTATCACAAAACAGTGGAACACTATCTAGATAAACCCCATAGTCCTTAAGTGTTTGAACAATCCAAAGAATTTGTGAGTAAGCACTAGCAGCAGCTACATATTCAGATTCGGCTGTGGATTGTGCAACTAAATTTTGTTTTCTAGAGGACCAAGCAACAAGAGAATTACCAAGAAAATGACAAGCACCGGAAGTACTTTTCCTATCAATCCTACAGCCTCCAAAATCAGCATCGGAAAAAGCTTTCAAAGTAACGGTTGAGGAAGAAGGAAGAAAAATACCAAATTCTTGAGTTCCATGTAAGTACCTGAGAATCCTTTCTATGGCTTGACGATGTGAAGCGTGTGGGGAAGCTTGAAACCATGCACAAAGACATACGTTGAATTGTATGTCCGGTCTTGATGTCGTGAGGTACAAAAGTGATCTGATCATGCTTCTATATTCTTTTTGATCCACGGGTTCACCATCTTCATAAAGTTCAAGTGTTGTTGTTGGATATTGTAACTTGTTCATGCAAGCTTCCAATTATCTGTTGCGGGGGATGATCTTTGTAAAACCATAGGGGAATAGATGTCTCACAAGCTTCTTCTTCTTCATGGTCATCACAAATCGATGAGCTTGTGACTTGAGGATGATCTGAATCAGCAATGATGGTTGTCGGTGCTGGTTGAGAATTAACATTCGAAGTTGAACCAAAGTCATTAGTTGCTGAATTTTCGGGCAGCAGCTCCAATTCTTCCTCATCTTCAACGAAAATGCCCACTCCCTGCGGATGTGGATCCGAACCTGCAATGTTTGAGCTGGTACCTGGGCTAGCTTCATCAAAAGACACCTCACAAGTCTCCACAATTTTGGTAGTGTCAAGTAAAAGCACACGGTAGCCTCTAGTATGAGATGGATAACCAAGAAACATGCCATCAACAGATCTAGGTTCAAATTTATCAAGATTACCATGTTTCTTAACAAAGCATTTGCAACCAAAAACCCGAAAGTGTGTAACACTAGGCCTATGTCCAAACCGGAGCTCATATGGTGTTTTACCTAGCTTAGCGCGCAGGAAAACACGATTTGAGACATAACAAGCAGTTGCAATCGCATCAGCCCAAAATTTCCTAGGAGTTTGATATTCATCAAGCATAGTCCTAGCCATCTCAACTAAGGTTCCGTTCTTTCTTTCTACTACACCGTTTTGTTGAGGTACATATGATGAAGAAAAATTATGATCTATTCCATTTTCAGCACAAAAGTGATCAAAAGATTGATTTTTAAATTTGGTTCCGTTATCACTTCTAATTGCTTTTAAAGATCCTGGGTGATCAATTGATAATCTAAGAAATAAAATTATAAAGTGACTAAAAGCTTCATTCTTAGATGCCATAAAGTAAACCAAAGAGTATCTAGAATAATCATCAACAATCACAAGAACATACCATTTACCTCCGAAGGATTGAGCACGTGAAGGTCCTATGGTGTCAAGGTGCAAAAGTTGACAAGGTTCAGTTGTCATGATCATTGTGAGAGGAGTATGTGAACCTGCAACCATCTTAGCATGTCTACAAGAAGAGCACACAATTTATTTGTCCTCTTTAAGCCTAGGCAGCCCACATATGCGATCAAGAGCACTAACACCCGTTAGATGATCAAAGCCTACATGACCAAGTCTACGATGCTAAAAATATAAGTCCTTTGAATCACTAGCAACTAGACACCTATGCTTAGAGTAAGACATGTCAAAATCAGCTTTAAAAACTCTTCCCAACCGAGACATGTTAAAAATAAGCTCACTATTTGAACCTACAACTTGCAGCAATTTTTAGTGAAAATAATTTCCAGATTTTCATCTAGCAGTTGTGAAACTGAAAGCAAGTTGTATTTCAAATTTTTAACAAGTGCCACATCCTTCAAAGTGTAGTGGTCATTTACTCTAACCGAACCCTTAGCAATTATAGGAGTTGAAGAATTATCGAAAAAAGTAACATTCTCTACAGGGTACACAAAAGAGAGGGAGGAGAACCATTCTTTATTACCAGTCATGTGGCATGAGCAACCTGAATCCACAATCCAAATGTTCTCCTTCCTCAAGCGTGTAACCTACATAGAAGCATAATACGTCGATGACTCAATACTGGAGTTAGTCAAAAGGCATTTAGGAGCCCAGTACTGAGTCACACGACGTGCAGCAGGAAAAACACGCGAAATCTGAGATAAAACAGCAGGTCTATGAGTCAAAGTTTGAGTTTTTTGTTTTTAACTACTGACCTATAAGGTGTTACTTGTGTAGCACAAAAATCAGTAGGTCCGGAGGTAAACTTTGAATGTTTTTGACTCATAACAGCAGGTTGCATGTTCTTGACATTCGGTTTAGTATGTGCAGCAAATTTTGCAGGAAAGTTATGAGATCTAGCAACCAGTCTTTCCTTTTTTTTCTGTTTAGCTAGTCTATAACAAAAATCTATGACATGACCATCTCTACCACAGTAGGTACAATGAAATTTAACTTTGTGTTCATGTCTAGATGAGCAAGCAACATTTTTATTTGAAACCGAATGAGACAGCACTCCCGCAGATTTGAAAACCACTTCTTTTTGTTTAAGAACTGTTTGAATCAAATCACTTCCTAATGACTTTACAATTTTAGGTGGATGAGCCTTAGCATGAGCATGAGAATCAAAACCTAAACCAGTTTTATCATTGCAAGACTTGGAAGAATTCAGCAGTAAATTTAGGTTCTTATTCCCATTACAAAACTGATCTATTGTCCTATGCATGTTATCAAGTTTATTGGACAGATCAAGAAAATTTTCACATTAAGTTTTTTCCTTTTAATTTGCAATTGGAACAAATTTTAACTTCATGAGAACGTAAAGCATTGTTCAATATAGAAATTTCATTCATAGCATCTTGTAGTTTCTTATCAAGATCATCACAAGTAGAACAATGCAAAACAAATGTAGAATACCTAGCATCTTTCAAGTTTTTTCATTAAGTACAATAAGCTCTCTATTCTTTTCAATTTATAACTCATGTTTATCAAGTGTAGAGGTGTGCGCACTTCTTAATGAGGACAATTATTCATATATTAAATCACATGAGGGACATGCATCATCACTAGGAATCAAAGTTTTTAAATGGTTGATTTCAGATTCTAGTGATTCAATTTTAGCAGCACTATCCCTAAGCTTTTTGTCCTTTTTCTTAACTATAATAGTGGCATGAGAAATAGCATCACACATTTCTTTACAAGTAGGACATACCTCTTCATTGTCGCTATTGTGTTCTGCATCCTCCATACTTGATCTTGATTTGCCCGCCATGAAGCAAAAGTTTGCCAAATCATCTTCATCTTCATCACTTCCAATGTCCACATCGCTTGAGTCAAGTTCTTGAAGTGCGGAGATAAAACTGCTCACCAAATGACGTCATGTAAAACCCTTCTTTTTCTTCTTATCGTTTGCATAGGAGTGCTTCGTCCTTGTTTGCTTTTCATCCTGGGAAGTAGGACCTGAAAGGTTAGGGCAATCTGACCGAAAATGTCCTGTCTTATCACATTCGAAACATCGTTGAGGTTCGAAGCTTCCTCTCCTTCTAGTTCTCACATTTTGCAATGCTTTCGTGAACCTAGTAGAGAGAAGTACTAGCTCCTCCTATGGAAACTCCTCAATCAGTTCAAGGGTTAGAGAGGACAACAAAGCAAGTGTACCACAAGATGAAGATTGGCTGGAGCTAGGCATATCATGTTGAGAAACAAATACAAGAGACTTGTTGGGGTTCTTACGTGAGACTATGTCAATTTCATGAGTTTTCAATTTAGAATAAAGAACATCTAATGTAAGTGTACCCATGACAGTAGATTCAAGAATAGATGTGACTTTCATCTCCCAAATTGACATGTCTAATGCACTTAGTAATTGCCTAGCATTTTCAGCATCTGAAAAATTAACATTGACACTACGCAAGTTGCTGAGAATTTTATTAAAGCGAGCAAAAAGGTCATCAATAGACTCACCGAGTTGCATCTCGAAGCGCATGTATTTTTTTATTGAACATGTCTTGCCTTATCTCCTTGATCGTGTTGGATCCTTCGTGGTAGTCACAATGTGCTTTCCACACATCGTATGCAGATCGGAGATGTACAACACGGTCGAAGTTGCTTTGAGTTAATCCTTGAATGATCAAGTTTTGAGCCTTGTTGTTGTTGTCGACGTCTCTTAGATTTGTAGCTGTAACTTGATCGTTTGACGGCACTTCATAAGGCTTGTATACCTTCTCCCATATTGCGAAGCCTTGAGCCTGGATGAAGGCTTCCATACGTGCCTTCCAAACGTGGAAATCAATACCACTAAAGACACAAGGTTTTGCGGAGTATTTCTCCATGATGATTAGTCAAAACACATGTAAATCACAAAGATTAGAGCACTGTGGCTCTGATACCAATTGTAGGATCGAAGAGCACGTGAAAAGCTACCAGAGGGGGGTGAATGGTAGATTAAAAAATCTTACGCAGTGGAAACAATTAAATCCCAACCCCTTTTGGCAGAAAAAGATCTGTTAAAGAAATTGTGTGTGAGACTAACTTAAACGTGTTTCACCGTGACAAAAGTGATAGATATCAGAGAGAACCAAGTCACGAAGACAACACAAGAATAATCACTCAAATCCGTCGAGAGAAACTCAAGTTACGATTGAAAGATCGAACAGAGGTCAATCTATCCTACTCGAGAAAAACAGTTTTGGAACGCTGCAAAGAAACTCGTGTAGATCAGAAACCACAAATGCAATGTCCGTGAAATTTTGATAGATGATATATAATCAAGTTTTGAAGACAACCCAAAAAGAATCATATCAATTAGATCTGTAAAACTTGAGTTACAATAAAACCACCGACGAAAGGTAGTGTTGTGCAAAAACTTGACGAGTAAAACTTGTCTGGAACAAGTCGGACGAACAAGGCACAAAAGTTCCTTCAAACTACGAATTTTATTCAATAGAACACAAGAGGAACAGCCCTAAAGTCATCTTACACAAGCTCTGGCCTCCCTTGCTTATATAACCAGCCCTTAGGCCAACCCAATCTCAACTAGGACTCTAATCCTACTCAAATCATGAATCGAAACTTTCCATAACAACTTAGGACTCTTCTATACGCAGATAGAATCAATATTAAGACTTCCAAACACCTTAGTAATGTATCCCAAATTCCTAAAAAAACTCAAATTCGTGACCCACACGAAATCCTAACATAACCAACTCAAATCTTTCCATATTTGAGTCAAACCCGACTCAGCCGCAGCCTTAGTCTATAACCTAGTCGGATGGACTTTTCCGACCAATTCTTTACGTCCATATCTCTTCATCATGCCTTGGAACCATGCAGCCACGTCCATGCACTCCTTGCATATGTGGAAACATCTTCCAACGACGTCCACGATACCTTCATATGCATTGTTCTTGATTCAAACATGTTGCGCAACCTCCCGATCAACTCAATCATAATTCCTCCCGAACATGGTTGTTGAACCTCATCTTCTCCTTAAGACTAGTTCAATGGATCCCGTTACCAGCCATGTCTTCTCAAGCAACAACTGCACATGAATAAACAACCAATACTTTCGAGCACAAGTCCTCGACTTGACTCACATTAGTTCTGAAACTACAACATCTTACGTGAGCACCTCACATAAGCATGTTGCAAAATATATCAAAATGATATCAACCATAACCACCAAAACACACCAAAAACTTAGCAAATGAATACTAAGCAATCTTTCCATCAATGTAAAGCAAGTTCGAAACATTTCATAGTAAAAGCAGGAACATTGCAATCAAGCTTCGAATCTTGCCAAAACTAACCAGAGCATGAGCCGGAGCTAACCAAAGCTAGTACAACCTAGCGCCGGAGCTAGGAAAACATGTCAGAGCTAACCAACATAAGTCAGACCTAGCAAAAACATATCGAAGCTTAACAAAGACATGCCAGAGCTATCAAAGACATGCCGGAGCTAAAGTCGAACCTCGATAAAAAGATGTTATGGCAACATTCAAAACTTTTATTGTCAAAGTGAATGTATTCAGCACACATAGGTCTCACCATGGGAATCTGAACACAGTCATGATAGGTGGGTTTTGTCGATTTGTGAATGATCAGGAGCTCAAAGAAATGTTCGGAATATTTGGGCCTAGATCCAACTATTATCTATTGAATTCCAAAGGTTTAAAGGATGCATTTATCCCACATTGACTATTTGAGGAGAGTAGCTCTTATTTAAAAGGGAAGCTATTTTCTATGGGTAGAATATGTGAGAGAGGGATGGCTAAATCACAAACAAATCACATGCACGCGCACGCGTATTCTTGTATTTTCGCGTGAGTTAACACGTGACTTGTGACTTGCGACGTGGCGGCTGGCGCGGTAGTTCTGCTCTCTCTCTCTCTCTCTTTTTGAATAGACTGATACTAATATGACTTTAATTTGCTGCAATTTGTAGCGCTTTATCAGTCAGTTTCTGGAGAATAATGGTGTGCAGTAACTAGCGTGATCTAATTATGCTGAAAAACTGAAGATTATTGCATTCAGTTACTAGAGCTTATGTTTTACTGCATACTTAATTCCTTCAGTTACTAGAGTCTGTCATTATATATACAGAATGAGAACTTTCATTCTGCAACAGAGAGGTGAACAGACTCACGGGTCCATTGTGTTGAGCGTCTGCTACAGGCTAGTCCATCCCTCTCGTCAGCGTGTCTCCGACGTGCGGGAGAGCAGTGTCTCCGAAACCACGTCCCGGTGAAGAATCTGCACGGATTGGGGCAAATCAGGTTTTTGGGTAGCGTTCGCGCGACTGCTCGATAGAAGATATGCTTCCTCTACAGTCTTCTTCACACACTCAACTCATCATTTTTCAAGCTGGAAGCGTCAGCATTGTAAGTCAAGATGAGTTTTCTACGCATGAATATAATAGATATAATCTGCTTTACTTGCATGTTATTATTCATGTTTTGTGGATTATGTGTCATGCGTACTGGGGTAATTTTAGGAATTAATTTTATCTCTAATGTGCATTGTTTTCTAACAATCCAAAAACCTGATAGGCACTTTAAGATGGGTAATAGCTTTGCTGATGCGATGAAACCTGAGAAGTTTGCTGGTTCAAACTTTAAGAGATGGGCTACAAAACTTGACTTGTGGCTCACTGCTATGGATATATCTTATGTTCTAAAGCCTGTAGATCGACCCATGACTGTTGAAAAACACGTTGAGTTTGATAAGGCTAATGTGATGGCAGTGGGTTGCATTTTGAGTGTGTTGTCCGACAAACTGTGTGATGTTTATATGACTCATAAGAGCGCAAAAGAGCTCTGGGAGGCCACTGAACACAAGTATGGTGCGTCGGATGCTGGACATGATTTGTATGTCATGGAGCGCTATCACGATTTTAAGATGGCAGACAACTATTCAGTGGTTGAGCGGGCTCATGAAATACAACTCATTGTCGAAGAGCTCCAACAACTTGGACTAAATTTTCCTGATCGATTTATGGCTGGGGGCATTATTGTCAAATTACCTCCATCTTGGAGGGGATTTGCCACATCTCTGAAACATAAGAGACAGAACATTTCCTTGAGGATTTGTTGGCTTCTCTTGATGTGGAGGAGAAAACTCGGGCAAAAGATGGTACATCCAAGGTACATGAAGGACAATCCAGTGCTAATGTCATGCAACATGCTGGACCAAAGAAAGGGAAAAAGAAAGTTGTACACATCACCAACTTCAAAAAAACGGAGAAGAAGAAGATAAACATGGCCGAGATTGAATGCCATGTCTGTGGCAAGGTTGGGCATTTTGCCAAAAAGTGCAGAGATAGAAAAGGTAAGAAAAATCAGCAAGAATCTGCCAACATGGTTATTAGCGATGCTGGAACAGTAGGGTATGGCAATACATATACTGTTTTAACAGCATGTCAACCTACTGAATGGTGGATTGATACACGGGCTAATATTTATGTTTGTACTGATGTATCTATGTTTTCTTTTTAGCAGGCTACCCACGGTGCCTCCGTCCTGATGGGAAACGGCTCACGTGCTTCTGTTCATGGTATTGGTACGGTCAATCTGAAGTTCACTTCGGAAAAGACCGTACAGCTGAAGAACGTGCAACATGCCCCCTCAATAAATAAAAATCTCATCAGTGGCTCTTTGTTGTGTCGAGACGGATTTAAGTTGGTGTTTGAGTCTAATAAAGTAGTCGTGTCAAAATGTGGACTCTTTATTGGAAGAGACTATGACAGCGGAGGATTGTTCCGCTTTTCCCTTTCACATTTCAGTAGCTCTGTGGTAAACTTTTTGAATAAAGATGATGAAGAAAGTGTTTGGCACTCGCGTTTATGTCATATAAATTTTGGATGCATCTCACAGCTATCTACCTGGTCTTTAATTCCTAAAATTCCTATAGTCAAAGGTTCAAAGTGTCAAGCTTGTGTGCAAGCAAAACAACCAAGAAAACCACACTTGACTGTGGATGAATGAAATTCGACACTTTTAGAACTCATTCATTATGATCTTTGCGAAATGAATGGTGTGTTGACTATTGGAGGAAAGAAATACTTAATGACATTTATTGAGGATTCAACTCACTATTGTTATGTATATTTACTTAAATCAAAGGATGAGGTGTTAAATTACTTCAAGTTCTATAAGGCAAAAGTTGAGAATCAACTAGAAAGAAAGATAAAAGGAATTAGACCCGATCGTGGAGGAGAGTATTTTCTGATGAGTTCTCCCAGTTTTGTGCTGAAAACAGAGTCATACATGAGATAACTCCACCTTATTCACCTCAATCAAGTGGGGTTGCCGAGAGGAAGAACCACACTCTAACAGATTTGGTGAATGTCATGTTAGATACTGCAGGTTTATCAAAGGCATGCTGGGGGGAGATAGTTATGGCTGCAAATCATGTATTGAACAGAGTTCCCACAAAAAATAGTGAGAAAACTCCATATGAAAGCTGGAAAGGAAGAAAACCATCCTTTTCTTACCTGCGCACATGGGGATGTTTGGCTATGATAGATATACCAATAGTCAAAAAGTGTAAACTCGGACCTAATATTGTTGATTGTATCTTTCTTGATTATGCATCTAATAGTCCTGCTTATAGATTTTTAGTAATCAGATCTGATTCACCACTTGTACTTGTTGATACAATAGTTGAATCCAGAGATGCCACGTTTTTTGAAAGTATTTTTCCTATGAATGATGCACGTAATTCATATGGTCATACGCATGACACAAACTATCCTCCATTTGAAACCTTAGAACAACCACTTCTTACACCATCAGAAAATCTATTACAGCCGTATGACGGAGAAAACAATGAAACAGCTCATAGAATGAGCAAGAGACATAGGATTCCAAAATCCTTTGGTGATGATTTCATTATTTACCTTGTGGATGATACACCCAGATCCATCCAAGAGGCGTTTGCATCTCCAGATGCAGACAATTGGAAGGAAGCAGTCCGTAGTGAGACGGAATCCATCATGACTAACGAAACCTGGGATGTAGTGGATCGTCCATTCGATTGTAAAACGATTGGGTGTAAGTGGGTGTTCAAGAAAAAGCTTAGGCCTGATGGTACTATTGAGAAGTACAAGGCCAGGCTGGTGGTGAAAGGTTATACACAAAAAGAGGGAGAAGACTTCTTTGATACTTACTCACCCGTTGCTAGAATGACACTATTCGGGTACTTCTTTCTTTGGCTGCCTCACACGGTCTTCTAGTCCATCAAATGGATGTGAAGACGACTTTCCTTAACGGATAGTTGGATGAGGAGATTTATATGGATCAGCCAGAAGGATTTGAGATATCCGGTCAAGAGAATAAGATGTGTAAGTTAATGAAATCTTTATACGGTCTTAAACATGCACCAAAGCAGTGACATGAGAAATTTGATAGTACCATGACACAAGCAGACTTTGTTGTCAACGAGGCTGATATATTATCGATATGGTGGGTGTAGAGGAGTGATCATGTGTTTATAGGTAGATGATATATTAATTTTTGGAACTGATATTGATGTGATAAATGAGGTAAAATCTTTTCTGTTCCAAAATTTTGATATGAAAGATCTAGGAGAAGCTGATGTTATCCTAAATGTCCAGCTGATAAAAATGAGAATGGGATTACACTCTTGCAATCTCATTATGTTGAGAAGGTTTTGAGCCGTTTTGTCTATTTGGACACCAAGGCTTCACCAACACCATATGGTCCTAGTATAATTTTACGAAAAAAATAAAGGACTAGGAATAGACCAGCTGAGATACTCTCAGATAATTGGTTCACTCATGTACCTAGCTAGTGTTACTCGACCTGACATTTCCTTTGCGGTTAGCAAATTGAGCTGGTTTACTTCTAACCCAAAATATGATCATTGGTGTGCGCTTGAGCGAGTTATGCGCTACTTGTGTGGTACAATGAGCTATGGACTTCACTATACAAGATACCCCAAAGTTTTGAAGGGTTATAGTGATTCCAACTGGATCTTTGATGCTGATGGGCTAAAGGAAGCAAGTGGTTATGTCTTTACTCTTGGAGGAGGAGCTGTCTCATGGAGGTCTTGTAAACAGACCATTTTGACGAGGTCAACCATGGAGGCAGAGCTTACAATATTAGATACAACCTCTGTAGAAGCAGAATGGCTGAAGGAACTCTTGATGGATTTATTAGTGGTGGAAAAACCAATTCCTCCAATTCTTATGTACTGTGACAATCAAACAGTTCTTGCGAAGGTGTCAAGTACAAAGGATAATATGAAATCCTCAAGACATGTGAAAAGACGGTTAAAATCTGTCAGAAAATTGAGAAACTCCGGAGTCATAGCCATTGATTATATTCAAACGGCGAAAAATCTGCCAGATCCGTTTACAAAAGGTCTATCAAGAAATGTGATAGATGGTGCATCGAAGGAGATGGGATTGAGGCCCATGTGAGTTATACACAGCGGTAACCCAAACCTATGTGATCGAAGATCCCATGAATTAGAATTTAGGAAGAACAAGATGTATGCATGACTAGCAGAGTACATAATTATATAGTACCCTCTCTAGTGACGATGCAATACTCTCCATTCTGTACGGAAGGCTGACTTAAGTCTTAATGTGTTCGGAGGCTTCAGTGCGAGATACTGTCCTACAGAGTATTCTTGTACGAACACACCTATATGAGCTGACTGTTGGTCGCATTCTGTAAGATTTGGGAATTCTCTAAGAAACTCATGAAAGAGACACGGGAGTATGACATATAGGCTCCACCCGAGGACTGGCCCAATAGGCGCCTAGTATCAGTTTGGTCTTTAAATGAAACCACCTTCCAAAAACTACTAATTCAAGGCATAGTCCATTGTGTAGTTGTGGGTTGGTAGATTTTTTAGATCTAGATGGATGTTCAACCGAATAGGTCTCCATCGTTAAACTGATATATCAAATAACATTATAGACATACGACAAGTAGTGTCATCTATGCTTTTGGAATTTGGTGGGGATTGTTAGAATATTTGGGCCCATGCCCAACTATTCTCTATTGAATTCCAAAGGTGTAAAGGAGACATTAATCCCACATTGACTATTTGAGGAGAGTAGCACTTATTTATAAGGGAAGCTATTTTCTATGTGTGGAATATATGAGAGAATGATGGCTAAAGCCACAAAACAAATCACACGCACGCGCGCACGCGCGCACGCGTATTCGCATATTTTCGCGTGAGTTAACGCGTGACTTGTGACTTGCGATGTGACGACTGGCGCGGTAATTCTGCTCTCTCTCTCTCTTTTTGAATAGACTGACACTAATATGACATTAATTTGCTACAATTCGTAGCGCTTTATGAGTCAGTTTCTTGAGAATAATGGTGTGCAGTAACTGACGTGATCTAATTACGCTGAAAAAAATGAAGATTATTGCATTCGGTTACTAGATCTTAATTGTGCTGCTTTACTGCATACTTAATTCCTTCAGTTACTAGAGTCTTTCACTATATATACAGAATGAGAACTTTCATTCTGCAACAGAGAGGTGAATAGACTCACTAGTCCACTGTGTTGAGCGTCTGCTACAGGCTAGTTCATCTCTCTCGTCAGCGTGTCTCCGACGTGCTGGAGAGCAGTGTCTCCAAAACCACGTCCCAGTGAAGAATCTGCACAGATTGGGGCGAATCAGGTTTTTGGGTAGCGTTCGCGCGACTGCTCGATAGAAGATCTGCTTCCTCTACAGTGTTCTTCACACACTCAACTCATCATTTTTCAAGCTGGAAGCATCAGCATTGTAAGTCAAGATGAGTTTTCTAGGCATGAATATGATAGATATAATATGTTGTACTTGCATGTTATTGTTCATGTTTTGTGGATTATGTGTCATGCGTACTGTAGTAATTTTAGGAATTAATTTTATCTCTAAAGTGCATTGTTTTCTAACAAGAAATACCATTGCTTGGTCAAATGAACGTGAGGCACCTACCCTCTTTAAATTAGACTGTGCGCTATGTACTGCAGATTGGGAGGCATTGTTTCCTGAGTGTATTCTTTAAAGTCAGGCAACACAGATCTCATACCGTTGTCCTCTCTTGCTCGGTCTGACACAAGGTATTAGGGGCAGAAGATGGTTTCATTTTGGAAGTTTTTAGCCCAAACTTCTTTGCTTTCTGGATACGGTGTCTGCGTCTTGGAATCAACCAATGATGTCATCTTTGTTAGAAAACAATGTACTTTAAAGACAAAATTAATTTCTAAAATTACAATAGTATGTATGACAGATAGTCCACAAAACATGAACAATAACATGCAAATAAAGCAGATTATATCTATCATATTCATGCGTAGAAAACTCATCTTTTACTTACAGTGCTGACGCTTCCAGCTTGAAAAATGATGAGTAGAGTGTGTGAAGAAGGTTGCAGAGGAAGCAGATCTTCTATCGAGCAGTCGCGCGAACGCTACCCAAAAACCTGATTCGCCTCAATCCATGCAGATTTTTCACTAGGACGTGGTTTCGGAGACACTGCTCTCCCACACGTCGGTGACATGCCGACGGGAGGGATGGACTAACCTGTAGAAGACGCTCAACACAGTGGACTAGTGAGTCTGTTCACCTCTGTATTCCAGAATGAAGCACTCATTCTGTATATATAATGGCAGACTCTAGTAACTGAAAAATTAAGTACGCAGTAAAGCAGCACAATTAGGCTCTAATAACTGAAGACAATAAACTTCAGTATTTGCAGCAAAATTGAATTGTGTCAGTTACTGCATACTATTATATTCCAGAAACTAACTCATAAAGTGCCACGAATTTCAGCAAATTAAAGTCATATTAGTGTCAGTCTTTTCAAAAAAAAAGAGAACAGAGTTACTGCGTCAGTCGCCACGTCGCAAGTCACAAATCACGCGTTAACTCACGCGAAAATACGCGAATACGCGAATACGCGTGCGCGCGTGCGTGTGATTTGTTTTGTGGCTTTAGCCATCCTTCTCTCATATATTCCACACATAGAAAATAGCTTCCCTTATAAATAAGTGCTAATCTCCTCAAATAGTCAATGTGGGATTAATGTCTCCTTTACACCTTTGGAATTCAATAGAGAATAGTTGGGCATGGGCCCAAATATTCCAACAATCCTCACCAAATTCCACAAGCATAGCTGACACTACTTGTCGTATGTCCATAATGTTATTTGATATATCAGTTTAACGATGGAGACCTATTCTGTTGAACATCCATCTAGATCTAAAAAATCTGTCAACCCACAACTACACAATGGACTATGCCTTGAATTAGTAGTTTTTCGGAAGGTGGTTTCATTTAAAGACCAAACTGATACTAGGCGCCTATTGGGCCAGTCCTCGGGTGGAGCCTATATGTCATACTCCCGTGTCTCTTTCATGAGTTTCTTAGAGAATTCCCAAATCTCACAGAATGCGACCAACAGTCAGCTCATATAGGTGTGTTCGTACAAGAATACTTTGTAGGACAGTATCTCGCACTGAAGCCTCTGAACACATTAAGACTTAAGTCAGCCTTCCGTACAGAATGGAGAGTATTGCATCATCACTAGAGAGGGTACTATATAATTATGTACTCTGCTAGTCATGCATACAGCTTGTTCTTCCTAAATTCTAATTCACGGGATCTCCGATCACATAGGTTTGGGTTACCGCTATGTATAACTCACGTGGGCCTCAATCCCATCTCCTTCGATGCACCATCTATCACATTTCTTGATAGACCTTTTGTAAACGGATCTGACATATTTTTTGCTGTTTGAATATAATCAATGACTATCACTCCAGAGTTTCTCAATTTTCTGACAGATTTTAACCGTCTTTTCACATGTCTTGATGATTTCATATTATCCTTTGTACTTGACACCTTTGCAAGAATTGTTTGATTGTCACAGTACATAAGAATTGGAGGAATTGGTTTTCCACCACTGGTAAATCCATCAAGAGTTTCTTCAGCCACTATGCTTCTACAGAGGTTGTATCTAATGTTGTAAGCTCTGTCTCTATGGTTGACCTTGTTAAAATGGTCTGTTTACAATACCTCCATGAGACAGCTGCTCCTCCAAGAGTAAAGACATAACCACTTGTTGCCTTTAACTCATCAGCATCAGAGATCCAGTTGGAATCACTATAACCCTCCTAAGCTTTGGGGTCTCTTGTATAGTGAAGTCTATAGCTCATTATACCACACAAGTAGCGCATAACTAGCTCAAGCGCGCGTCAATGATCATCTCCTAGGTTAGCAGTAAACAGGCTCAATTTGCTAACCGCAAAGGAAATGTCAGATCGAGTAGCACCAGCTAGGTACATGAGTGAACCAATTATCTAAGTGTATCTCAGCTGGTCTCTTCCTAGTACTTTATTTTTCCGTAAAATTATACTAGGATCATATAGTGTTGGTGAAGGTTTGCTGTCCAAATAGCCAAAATGGCTTAAGACCTTCTTAACATAATGGGACTATAAGAGAGTAATCCCATTCTCATTTCTGATAAGCTTGACGTTTAAGATAACATCAACCTCTCCTAAATCTTTCATATCAAAATTTTGGAACAAAAAAGATTTTACCTCATTGATCACATCAATATCAGTTCCAAAAATTAATATATCATCTACATATAAACACATGATCACTCCTTTACCCCCACCATATCGATAATATACATATTTATCAACCTCGCTGACAACAAAGCCTGTTTGTGTCATGGTACTATCAAATTTCTCACGCCACTGCTTTGGTGCTTGTTTGAGACCATATAAAGATTTCTTTAACTTACACACCTTATTCTCTTGATCGGATATCTCAAATCCTTCTGGCTGATCCATATAAATCTCCTCATCCAACTCTCCGTTAAGGAAAGCCGTCTTCACATCTATTTGATGGACTATAAGACCGTGTGAGGCAGCCAAAGAAAGAAGCACCCGAATAGTGTCATTCTAGCAACGGGTGAGTAAGTATCAAATAAGTCTTCTCCTTCTTTTTGTGTATAACCTTTCGCCACCAACTTGGCCTTGTACTTCTCAATAGTACCATCAGGCCTAAGATTTTTCTTGAACACCCACTTACACCCAATTGTTTTACAACCGAATGGACGATCCACTACATCCCAGGTTCCGTTAGTCATGATGGATTCCATCTCACTACGGACTGCTTCCTTCCAATCGTCTGCATCAAGAGATGCAAACGCCTCTTGGATGGATCTGGGTGTATCATCCACAAGGTAAACAATAAAATCATCACCAAAGGATTTTGGGATCCCCTGTCTCTTGCTCATTCTATGAGCTGTTTCATTGTTTTCTCCGTCATACGGTTGTAATAAATTTTCTGATGGTGTAAGAAGAGGTTGTTCTAAGGTTTTGAATGAAGGATAATTTGTGTCATGCATATGACCATATGAATTATGTGCATCACTCATAGGAAAAATACTTTCAAAAAACGTGGCATATCTTGATTCAACTATTGTATCAACAAGTACAAGTGGTGAATCATATCTGATTACTAAAAATCTATAAGCAGGACTATTCGAAGCATAGCCAATAAAGATGCAATCAACAGTATTAGGTCTGAGTTTACGCTTTTTAACTATTGGTATATTTACCATAGCCAAACACCTCCATGTGCGCAGGTAAGAAAGCGATGGCTTTCTTCCTTTTCAGCCTTCATATGAAGTTTTCTCACTATTTTTAGTGGGAACTCTATTTAGTACATGGTTTGCAGTCAAAAGTGCCTTCCCCCACCATTCCTTAGATAAACCAGCAATATCTATCATGACATTCACCAAGTCTGTTAGAGTCCGGTTTTTCCTCTCGGCAACCCCATTTGATTGAGGTGAGTAGGGTGGTGTTCTTTCATGTACAAATCCATTCTCAACAAAAAAATTGAGTGAACTCATTGGAGAAATACTCTCCCCCACGATCAGATCTAATTCTCTTGATTTTCCTTTCTAGTTGATTCTCAGCCTCAGCCTTATAGATTTTAAAGTAATCTAATCCTTTGATTTAAGTAAATACACGTAACAAGAACGAGTTGAATCGTCAATAAATATCATTAAATATTTCTTTTCTCCATTAGTTAATACGCCATTCATTTCACAAAGATCGGAATGAATGAGTTCCAAAAGTGTCATATTTCGTTCATCAACAGCAAAGTGAGGTTTTCTTAGCTGTTTAGTTTGCACACAAGCTTGACACTTGGAACCTTTCACTATAGGAATTTTAGGAATTAAATTCAAGGTAGATAGCCGTGAGATGCATCCAAAATATATATGACATAAACGCGAGTGTCAAACACTCGCTTCATCATCTTTATTCAAAAAATTCACCATAGAGCTACTAGGATGTGAAAGGGAAAAACGGAACAAGCCTCCGTTGTCATATCCTTTTGCAATAAAGAGTCTACATTTTGACACGGCTACTTTATTATACTCAAACACCAACTTAAATCCATATCAACACAACAAAGAGCCACTGACGAGATTTTTATTTATTGAGGGGGCATGCTGCACGTTCTTCAGCTGCACGGTCTTTCTCGAAGTGAACTACAGACTGACCGTACCAACACCATGAACAGAAGCACGTGAGCCATTTCCCATCAGGACAGAGGCACCGTGGGTAGTCTGATAAGAAGAAAACATATATACATCAACACAAACATGAACATTAGCCCATGTATCAATCCACCATTTAGTAGGTTGACATGCTGTTAAAACAGTATATGTATTACCATACCCAGCTGTTCCAGCATCGCTAATAACCATGTTGGCAGATTTTTGCTGAGTTTTCTTGCCTTTCCTGTCTGTGCACTTTTTGGCAAAATGCCCAACCTTGCCACAGACATAGCATTCAACCTCAGCCATGTTTATCTTCTTCTTCTCCTTTCTCTTGAAGTTAGTGGTGTGTACAACTTTATTTTTCCCTTTCTTTGGTCCAGCATGCTGCATGACATTAGTATTGGACTCTCTTTCATGCACCTTGGACGCACCATCTTTTGCCCGAGCTTTCTCCTCCACATCAAGAGAAGCCAACAAATCCTCAACGGAAATGTTCTGTCTCTTATGTTTTAGAGATGTGGCAAATCCCCTCCAAGATGGAGGTAATTTGGCAATAATGCCCCCAACCACAAATCGATCAGGCAAATTTAGTCCAAGTTGTTGGAGCTCTCCGACAATAAGTTGTATTTTATGAGCCTGCTCAACCACAGAACGGTTGTCTGCCATCTTAAAATCATGATAGCGCTCCATGATATACAACTCACGTCCAGCATCAGACGCACCGTACTTGTGTTCGATGGCCTCCCAGAGTTCTTTTGCGCTCTTATGAGTCATATAAATATCACACAGTTTGTCGGACAGCACACTTAAAATACAACCCACTGCCATCACATTAGCCTTATCAAACTCAACCTGTTTTTCAATAGTCATGCATCGATCTACAGACTTTAGAACATAAGATATGTCCATAGCAGTGAGCCACAAGTCAAGTTTTGTAGCCCATCTCTTAAAGTTCGAACCAGCGAACTTCTCAGGTTTCATCGCATCAGCAAATCTATTACCCATCTTAAAGTGTCTATCAGGTTTTTGGATTGTTAGAAAACAATGCACTTTAGAGACAAAATTAATTCCTAAAATTACAACAGTACGCATGACAGATAGTCCACAAAATATGAACACCAACATGCAAATAAAGCATATTATATCTATCATATTCATGCGTAAAAAACTCATCTTTACTTACAGTGCTGACGCTTCCAGCTTGAAAAATGACGAGAGGAGGGTGTGAAGAAGACTGTAGATGAAGCAGATCCTATCGAACAATCGCGCGAACGCTACCCAAAAACCTGATTCGCCCCAATCCGTGCAGATTCTTCACTGTGACGTGGTTTCAGAGACACTGCTCTCCCACACGTCGGTGACACGCCGACGGGGGGGGGGGGGGGGGGGGGTGGACTAGCCTGTAGCTGACGCTTAACACAGTGGACTAGTGAGTATGTTCACCTCTGTATATTGGAATGAAAGCACTCATTCTGTATATATAGTGACAGACTCTAGTAACTGAAAGAATTTAGTATACAGTAAAGCAGCATAATTAGGCTCTAGTAACTGAAGACAATAAACTTTAGTACTTGCAGCATAATTGCGTCAGTTACTGCATACCATTATTTTCCAGAAACTGACTCATAAACTGACACAAATTGCAGCAAATTAAAGTCATATTAGTGTCAGTTTTATCAAAAAGAGAGAGAACAAATTTACTCACAAGTCACGCGTTAACTCACGCGAAAATACGCGAATACGCGCGCGCGTGCGTGTGATTTGTTTGTGGCTATAGCCATCCTTCTCTCACATATTCCACACATAGAAAATAGCTTCCCTTATAAATAAGTGCTACTCTCCTCAAATAGTCAATGTGAGATTAATGCCTCCTTTACACCTTTGGAATTCAATAGAGAATAGTTGGGCCTAGGCCCAAATATTCCAACAGCAACAAGGGTCACGGTGCATAATGGGAGAAGTGCTCATTTCTGGACATCGAACTGGTGTCAGGGCCGCTCCTTGGCAGCAATTTTCCCATCGTTGTACAACCTGAGTCGCTGAAAGTGTAGATCCATTGTCGATGCCATCCGAGATAATAACTGGATCATAGACATTTTGCACCACATCTGTCCCGGGTCACTAGTTCAGCTGGTGAATCTTTGGGAACTCTTGCAGGGTGTGGCATTGAGTGATTATTTGGGGCAGCAAGATGAGATTACTTGGATCCTCACCACCAACGTGGAGTATTCAGCATGTTCAGCGTATAGACTGCAGTTCGAAGGAAGTCTCCAATTGTGGTTCCCATCCAGGATTTGGAATATTTGGGGGGCACCAAAGTGCAAGGTTTTCACCTGGATAATGGTCCAGAATAGGCTTTGGACAACGGCCCGCCTCCAGCATAGAGGCTGGCCAAATCAGTATCTTTGTGCTCTTTGTATGCGCAACGTGGAAATGACAGCTCACCTATTTATGGAATGCCCTTTCTCACGTTGGGTTTGGATTTTTGTCTCTCATCGATGTGGGTTTCAATCTTTGAATCCAATCAATTGGTTACACTCGGATGATGTAACATCATGGTTTCAGCATCTTAGTGCCCTGGGCAAGGGGAACAGTGCTAGAGGCTGCAGGTCGTTGGTCCTCCCTGTGTGCTTGACGTTATGGTGCGAGGGGACTCGAAGAGTATTTGATCAACAGGAGAGGACAACTTCACAACTCCTCTTTGAAATAGCCAACATGTGCGAGCTCTGGACCAATGGCGGGAGCCAGTGGTCTTCCGTGACAGTGTTGTGTTACATTCCTAAACCGTAGCTGCGGGTGTACCACCCGTGCACCGTTACTGTAATTCTCTATGTATATCTGACCACTCTGTATTTTTCTCCTTCTATTAATGCATGTTGGAACACCGGATCTTTCTAAAAAAAAGAGTTTGAACGAATTGAATGACTCCGATGCACTTCTACTAGCTACCATGCATGAAAAATCAAGGTGACAACAAGATTATTTCAACATAACACCCCCTTAATCTTGTTGTACCTGAGCAACTCCCAGCATCTGACGATTTTTGATGAACTTCACCTGTGGAAGAGCCTTTGTCAGTATGTCTGCAAGCTGCTCGTTTGTCCCAACATGACCCAATTCAACCTTGCCTTCTTCCACACAATCACGAATAAAGTGAAACCTAGTATCAATATGCTTCACTTTCATGAAATCTTGGATTTTTGCCTAACTCGATGGCTGCTCTATTATCCACCCAGAGCTTAAACACTTGAGGTTCTTCATTCAGTATCTCACTTAGCAACCTGCAGAGCCAGATTCCTTGACAAACTCCTGCTGATGCTGCCATGTACTCTGCTTCACGGGATGATAAAGCCACTACTTTCTGCTTGGTTGAACTCTAGGTTATCAAGTTCCCAACAAGCAGATAAATAATCCCAGTAGTGCTTTTCCTGTCCTCAATATCTCTTGCCAAGTCACTGTCAATGAAACCAGTGATCTCAAGTCTTTTTCCTCCTGTGTGTTTGCACCCAAAGTCACTGGTACCAGCTATGTATCTCAGGATACGTTTCACTGCAGTCCAGTGAATTTCAGATGGGTTCTCCATGTATCTGCTCACGGTGCCAATACTAAGTGCTAGATCAGGTCTTGTATTTACCAAGTACCTGAGACAGCCTATGATACATCTGAACCTTGATGCACCAACACTGCCACTTCCATCAGTTCTGCACAAATGAGCTTTAGCTTCCATGGGAGTGTCACATGGATTACAATTGTCCATACCCGAATCTCAAGGATCTTCAGAGCATAGGCCTTTTGACAGATTGAGATTCCTCCCCTTTTCTGTTTTACTTCGATTCCAAAGTAGTAGCTTAATTTTCCAAGATCACTCATAGAAAACTTCATTTTCATTTTCTGCTTGAAGTCTTCTATTTTCTCTGAGCTGGGGCCACAGATGATCAAGTCATCCACATATACTCCTATTAACAGAAGTTCCCTTCCAATGCCTTGCCTGTAAAGTGCTTCTGACTCACACTTTCTGAAACCCAGAGAATACAGCTCCCTGTCAAGCATTAGGTTCCAAGCTCTTGGAGCTTGTCTCAGTCCATACAATGCTTTTCTGAGCCTAAGTACCTTCTTGGAGTTTTCTTCATCAGTGAAGCCTGGTGGTTGACTGACAAAAACTGTTTCCTTCAGCTCACTATTCAAGAATGCAGATTTGACATCCATATGGTGCACCTCCAATTCTCATTAGCAGATATGGCCAACAACGTTCTCACTGTTTTTAGCCTGGCAACAGGTGCAAACACCTCATCAAAATCCACCCCTGAATTTGAGCATAACCCTTCACCATCAATCTAACTTTGTGTTTCTGAATATTACCAGATGGATCCCTTTTTACCTTGAAAATCCACTTAAGCCCTATAGCTTTGCTCTCTGGAGGTAATTCAACAAGTTCCAAACTCTTATTGTCATGAATAGCCTTCATCTATTTAAGCATGGCCTTCCTCCAGTTTACATCATTTATGGCTTCTTCAACACTAGCAGGCTCTTCAGCTGTCAGTAGGCATAAGCCTGAATATTGTATTTCTTCCACTTCTTCACTAGATGCCATCACATCTTCCACTGTCCTGAACCTCTGAGGGATGCCTTCAGAGTTCACCTCTTGGCTGGTGGGTGGAGTGACCCAATTAATGTCCGCATTTTCTGGTCTGTTTCTGCCCATGATTGGAGTTCTTGGTGATGCTGGGTCTGCATAACCTGCATTAGTTTCAGTAACTCTGTTTTCGACAGTGTTTGTCCAATGGACAGTGAATGTTGATCCTTCACTTTCAGCAGATGATTGAGTGCCTTTCCATTTCGATGGTGTCTTTTCATCGAACTTAACATCCCTGGAAATGATCACCTTGCTGTTCACTGGATCAAATAGTCTATAAGCCTTAGAATTCAGTTCATAACCAAGAAATACACATTTAACAGCTCTGGCAGACAGCTTCTTCACACCTGGGCCATTGATCTTGGCATATGCAATACAACCAAAGGTTCTCAAATGTTTGACAGATGGCTTGTGGCCTGTCCATACCTGGTAAGGTATCTAGACTTCTGGTTGGAGACCGATTTAAAACATACACAACACACTTAACTGCTTCTCCCCAAAAATATGCAGGTACATCCATGCTTTTAAGCAGGCACCTAGCAATTTCAACCACAGTTTGATTTCTTCTCTCTACAACTCCATTTTGTTGAGGTGTGTAGGGTGCTGTTGTGAAATGTCTAATTCCTAGATCACCAATATATGCTGAGAATTCATGGGAATTAAGTTCCCCACCTCAGTTATTCTGAAAGCCTTGAGCTTCAGACCACTCTCTATTTCAAACTGAACTTTGATCAGTTTGAAATACTTGAAGGCTTCATCTTTTGTACTCAGCAACTCAAGCCACATGTACCTACTCAGATCATCAACAACCAAAAGAAAGTACCTTTTGCCTCCCGAGGTAGGAGGGTCTATGTGGCCACAAAGGTCTCCATGAAATAAACCCATGATGCTCTCTGCTCTATATTCAGTCTCGTGAGGAAAATGTCTCCTATGAAACTTCCCCAATGCACAATTGTCGCAGACTTGATCACAGTGGTTAATATTAGGAATTCCTCTCACCATCTTCATCCTTCCAAGGTCCCTTAATGCTCTGAAATTGAGATGCCCAAACCTAGTGTGCCATAGCTAGTCTCTGTCACCTGCATTTGCCATCAGACAAACTGGACGAGTGACCTTGAGCTTTGTAATGAAGAGTCTGTTGTCACTGTGAGGAGTTTTGATCAGAATGGAGCCATCAGTGCCAATGATGCACAAATGATCCCCTTTCATAATCACCTTGTATCCTCTTTCAGTCATTTTCCCAAGGCTTAAAATGTTGGTTTTTAGCCTTGCTATATGTAGAAACAACTATTCCTAGTGTAGACTGGACTGAGTCCTCATTAAACTTGACCTATGAATTTGTGTAGTGTGAAAGGGTTTAATCTTGGTTTCACACTTGTGAAAGGGTTTAGCTTTAGTTTCACACTACACTAGCTAGCCTATATAAGGTGTACCTATTGCCTCAATGTAATCATCGGTGATTCTCTCTACATGGTATCAGACTAACCTGATCTATCCACCTTCCGCATCTTCGCTATGACTACAAGTTCGTTGTCACACCCGGTCCCAACAAGACAACCGGATGACTTCCACATGTATGCCAGGATCGATTCTCATCATACATGTGTAGACGAAAGTGTAATATCTTTTATTACAAGCCATGTTCGAGTACATAAATGTCTTACAATAATGACCCGTAGGTCTAAAATAAGCTTACATAGCAAAACAGCGGTAAAAGTAAACTAGTGTGGCTCCATACACAGGCGTTGCCCGGGGGTTGCGCCAGCCTAGAACGTCTCCTCCGGATCAGCGAAGAAGTCTTCATTCTCCACCTCTTCTCCATTGTAGACTGAGGAAAGATAAGCAACAAGCAAGTTTGAGTACCAACGGTACTCAGCAAGTGGGAAAGAGATGACATGAGGGTATTCAGAAAGGAAGGCCAAATTTGGGTTAAGCACTATAGCATTACATCCTATCCTTAGCTTTCATAAGCACCTACTACTAAGTGTATGAACCCAACCATAACCCATTGGTAAACCAAGTCCCAACCAACCGATCCAATCCAAACCACCATTCCCAGACATTGGCTAATTATGAATTGGACACCAAGCCGCTCTTGTCCGTGAGCACGGCTGTCATGACAGTTTCTAAATCTCTGCAGAGAATGTACCCTTTACCCACAAGCCGTGATTTCATCCCCTGTTGCCAGGTGGACTAAGGAAACCTCCCTGATGCCCGTGGTCGCGAACCACATTGCACACTTCCTTTGGTGTGAGGCCAGGAGATCACTACGATGTCTTTACAAAGGATTCTCCCGACGCGTACTAGCCCTCTGAGGTTTCACCCCTGTACAAAAGTGTGAGCCGTTACACCACGACTCAACACCCCAGTTGCCCCCTCTTGAGCCATGCGGATCCCAAGGCAGTACACCCTGAACCAATTCCCCGCACTATCCAACCACTAATACTATGCCGGGAGAGGCCTAATTAATTGACCAAGCTGCCCCATACTCAGTCTTGTGGCGATACTATAAGGCTTAGTGGCTTTCTCCATAAACCGGTCCTTAGAATCCGGCAAGGTTCATACCCCAAAACCCGGGTCTCGTGCGTACTGCACCATACCAAGCAAAACCCACCCGCCAGATTCCTATCCACTACAATTCAATTCATCATATCTCAACAAATAATTCACAATGATTAATGATAGAACATGTAATGTAGAGATATTTCCCTCCCAAAGACTAAGCATGGCTAAGCGTAAAGAAATAATAGCATCTACCCAAGCCAACCCGGGGACAAGGAATTATATGGAAGGGTACAGTAAATAGGATTCAATTTATTAAGCATGCAGCTAACTAAAACTTAATAAAACGGGTGCAAAATGGTCAAGGAACTTGCCTTCTTCGGAGGGTGGGTCGACGAAGTGGTAGTCTTGAAGGTTGTAGGTCGGCTCGGGAACCGACTCTAAATACGCCATCACATGCGGAACGGAAAGTAGTAACACACAATAAGAGACAAGAAAGTAGGGCACACCACAAACAAGTAAACACAAAAGAAAACCTACGCAATCCCGTTGCTAACACAATGTCCTTAGTTGAAGTTTTAATTAGAGGTGTGGGTGGAAATTTGGTTTTTAGGGTTGAGGTGGGGTTGATTAACAATTTATGGTTTTTATCTTTATTTTAGAGCATTGCATGGGTTTGCTACAATTTTCCTTAGCTAAATTTGAATAATAAAGTAATGAAGTGGTCCACAACAGTATTAAATAAATTACTTTAATGTAAACAAATTAATAAATAAAGGCCAAGTAATTTCCCTAATTAATTTATGCAAAAGAGAGTGTAAATTCTATGATTTTATGTAAATAAACATGGATGCAGGGGTTTTTGTGCAAAACAGACATGATCAGAGGCTTGAAAATATTTTATAACATCACCAGGGGTTAAATCATAATTTACAGAGGCTAAAAATATAATTTATGGTGAAAATAGGGGCTAAAATGATTTATTTAATCAATTTAACAGTGCTGACAGAATTTAATTAAAGACCAGGGGCTAGCTCATAAATTTCAGGACCTATCTGCAATTACTTAAAATAAGCGCAGGGGGCTACGCGCAAAAGGGCCAACGGCCATAACCGCATTCAATCTGGGCCGTCGGATCTAAAGTGGGCGGCCCAGATTTTAAATGGCCGAAGGGGTACGCCCCCTTCTAATCTCGGCCGTCGGCCTCAGATCGACGGCCGAGGATGGGCCACGTCGCCCCAGGGGCGGCGCGCACCCAGGGCGCGGCGGCGCGCGCGCCGAGCCGGCGGCGCACGGCGGCGGGGTCGCCGGAGGTTGGCTGGGATGGCCAAATCGGCACCCTAGGCTACACTGCAACGAGGGAAAAGAGAGAGGGGGAAAAGGGGAAGCTCACCGAGGGGTCACAGAGCCCGAATTGTGGCCGGAAAGTCGTCGGCGACGGTGAACGGCGGCGGAGGTCGTCGGTCTTCGGTGAATCCGGCGAAGCGACGGCCAATCCTCCGAAAGAAAATGCCCGACGAGTTCCTGGAGGCACGGGGAACACGGTGAGCCAAGAGGGAGGGAGAGAATGCGGGTGAATCGACGGGAACGCCGGCGACATACCTTGGCACGGCGGCTAGGGTTTGGAGCTTCGGGGGGGGGGGGGGGGGAAATGGGGGTCGCCGGCGGGTATTTGTAGGGGAATCGGGGGCGGAGAGAAGGGGAAAGCGATCGCGCGGGGAAGGAAGGTGACAGGGGGCATTGATGGGCGGTGATTTGCTGTCGGGGTTTTGAACCGGGCAGCATCCACGGCGGGGGTCGCGCGCGCATCGGGAGGAAGAAGGAAAGGAGAGGGGAGAGGCTGATCGGCGGGGTCCACGCGCAGAGAGAGGGAGAGGGAGGCGCGGGGCCGAGCTGGGCCAGGGGAGTTGGGCCGGCGGGAGGGAAAGAAAAGGGGAGGGGAGAAGTGGGCTGGGGCTGGGTTAAGGCCCAGGGTGGGTTCCCTTTTCTTTTTCTTTTTGTTTTCTTTTTCCTTTTTCATTCTTTTGCGATATTTGAATTGTTTTTCAAATTCAAACGAATTCTAGCGCATTTTGAAATTGAATTTTCACTCAAATGCAACCATACATGATGCATCCCTAGTATATTTCTTTTGTTTTTAAAATTTTGAAAATTTGGGTGTTACAACTCTACCCCCCTTAAAAGGAATCTCGCCCCGAGATTCGGACGTCCTAAGGGAAAAGATCGGGAAACTCGGCCTTGAGGTCTTCTTCTCTCTCCCATGTTGCTTCTGCCTCCGAGTGATGTTTCCACTGCACTTTGCACATACGAATCGTCTTGTTTCTCATGACACGTTCTGACGTTTCTAGAATCCTGACTGGCCGTTCTGCGTAGGACAGATCCTCTTGCAAATCCACAGCTTCCATGGGTAACTGTTCCTCTGGTACTCTTAAGCATTTCTTTAGTTGCGACACGTGAAACACATCATGCACATCCGACAGTTGAGAAGGTAGCTCGAGACGATAGGCCACTTCTCCTCTTCTCTCCAATATCTTGAACGGACCAATGTAACGGGGTGCTAGCTTTCCCTTTACTTTGTACCGTCTTAGACCTCTTACTGGTGATACCTTGAGATATACAAAGTCACCTACCTCAAAGGTTAGATCACGACGTCGAGCATCTGCGTAACTCTTCTGCCTCGACTGCGCCGTTTTTAGATTATTCCGGATCTCTTGTACTTGTCGTTCGGCTTCTCGGAGTATCTCCGGTCCAAACACTTGACCTTCCCCAGTCTGATTCCAAAATAAGGGTGTTCTGCATTTTCGCCCATAAAGTGCCTCGAACGGGGACATCTTGAGACTAGCTTGGTAGCTGTTGTTATAAGAGAATTCCGCATAAGGCAAGTTTTTGTCCCAACTCTTACTATTCTTCAAGGCACATGCTCGCAACATATCCTCCAAGATTTGATTGGTGCGTTCTGTCTGACCATCTGTTTGCGGGTGATACGCTGAGCTGAAATTTAGACGAGTGTCCATTGACTCATGTAGCTTCTGCCAGAATCTCGAGGTGAACTGGGTACCTCGATGCGACACTATCTTCTTTGGGACACCCTGTAAACATACAATTCTTGCCATGTATAATTCTGCCAACTGCGAACCATTGTAACTTTCCTTGACCGGAATGAAGTGAGCGACCTTGGTCAACCTATCCACAACAACCCATATGGAGTCGTATCCTGACTGTGTCCTTGGCAATCCCACGATAAAGTCCATACTTATCTCTTCCCATTTCCACTCGGGTATCTTGAGTGGTTGAAGTAGTCCAGCAGGTCTCTGATGTTCCGCCTGAACTAGCTGACACGTGTCACACAAAGCCACGTATTCGGCCACATCACGCTTCATACCAAGCCACCAATATCTATCCTTAAGGTCTTGGTACATCTTGGTACTCCCAGGATGGATAGAGTAGTACGAGTCGTGGGCTTCTCTCAATATCAATTCTCGGATTCCCTTAACATTCGGCACGCATATCCTCTTCCCTAACCACAGGGTTCCATGTTCATCTTCCCTGAAGTCCGGAGCTTTTCCAGCCTTCATCAGCTTCTTAAGTTCTTGGATCTTCTTATCCTCTTTTTGGCCTTCTCTAATGTCTTGTTCCAACGTGGAGTCCACTTCCATAACTACTGCATCGGCATTGGACACTAGGCACATATTTAATCTTGCAAACTCTTCACATAGCTGCGGTTGATAAGCCTGGATCGCCATGCTGTTACATTGGGTTTTCCTACTCAAAGCATCTGCGACCACATTCGCCTTTCCAGGGTGATAGTGGATCCCGACATCGAAGTCATTAATGAGCTCTAACCACCTTCGTTGGCGAAGGTTAAGGTCTGGCTGAGTGAATATGTACTTCAAGCTTTTGTGGTCGGTGTAGATCTCTGTCCTTTTTCCGATCAGGTAGTGTCTCCATATCTTCAATGCGTGAACCACAGCTGCTAATTCCAGATCATGGGTCGGATAATTCTTCTCATGCTTCTTGAGTTGTCTCGAGGCGTAAGCCACCACATGTCCTGCTTGCATCAACACACATCCCAGTCCCTGTCCGGAAGCATCACAATAGACCGAGAACTCCTTTTGCATATCTGGCATGACCAGCACTGGGGCAGTGGTCAACCTCTTCTTCAATTCGACAAAGCTTGCTTCACACTCCGGTGTCCACTTGAATGTAGCTCCCTTCTCGAGTAGCTTGGTTAGTGGCCGAGAGATCTTTGAAAATCCCTCAATAAATCGTCGATAATAACCAGCCATTCCCAGAAAGCTTCTGATGTGTCCCACATTTTCCGGCGTCTCCCACTTGAGAACATCTGCCACTTTACCCGGATCTACGGATATCCCTCCTTCTGATATGACATGTCCCAAGAATGATACTTGCTTCAACCAAAACTCACACTTACTGAATTTAGCATACAGTTGGTGTTCTCTAAGTTTCTTTAGTGCCAACCTCAGGTGTTCCTCATGCTCTTCTTCACTCTTGGAGAATATCAGGATATCGTCAATGAATACTACCACGAATTTATCCAGGTACTCCATAAATACTTTGTTCATAAGGTACATGAAGTAAGCTGGAGCATTAGTCAACCCGAAAGACATAACAGTATACTCGTAAAGACCATATTGAGAGACGAATGCAGTCTTGGGAATGTCCGATGGTCGAATCTTCAACTGGTGATAACCCGAACGAAGGTCGATCTTAGAGAATACACATGCTCCTCGTAGCTGATCAAACAGATCTTCAATCCTTGGCAGTGGATACTTATTCTTGATGGTCACTGCATTCAATGCACGATAATCCACACACAACCTTTGAGTGCCATCCTTCTTAGGCACGAAAATGACAGGAGCACCCCAAGGCAATGAACTAGGGCGAATGTATCCTTTCTCCAACAACTCGTTGATGTGATCCTTTAGCTCGGCTAACTGGTTAGCGTCCATTCTATATGGCCTCTTATATATCGGGGCCGTTCCAGGCACTAGGTCAATGATAAATTCAATTTCACGGTCAGGGGGCATACCCGGTAACTCTTCGGGGAACACGTCTCGGAATTCACTGACAACATGGATCTCTTCGGTGACCTCAGTTTGATTTAGCCTGATCCTCCGTGTTGGAGCTTGATCTGGAGAGAACTCTACCTTGGGACCATCGTGGTGGGTCAAGGAGACTGTTCTTGTGGCGCAGTGGATCACCCCATGCTACTTTGTTAACCAATCCATTCCCAGGATAATATCTAGCCCTTGGGATTCCAGAACAATCAGGTTTGCTGGGAAAACTACCCCCCTTATGTCTAGCCTTACATTAGGGCATACTTGCCGGGTTATCATTTCTCCCCCAGGGGAGTGAACTATAAGTTGGTGAGTCATTAAATGCACTACCATGTCATGCCTCCTCATGAATTCCTTAGATATGAACGAATGCGTAGCACCAGAATCAAACAACACTGTAGCTAGATGAGAGCCGGCAGGGAACGTACCAACAACCACATCTGGTGCATTGTGTGCCTCCTCAAGTGCCACGTGGTTGACTCTCCCACGTGTGGGTTGCTGCAGCTGCTTCTTTGGGCAACGGTTGGCGAAATGTCCCATCTCACCACAGTTATAACATTGCACCGCCGCATTGTTACCTTGGGATCTGTTACCTCCTTGAGGGTTCTGTTGCGGCTGGCCATTAGGGCGGGGTGCTGGAGCTGCTGGGCGAGGGGGTTGCATTGGTTGGCGTGGAGGCTGTGGTGGTTGGCGCATCTGCTGGTTGTATGGTGTGGGCGGCCTGTAGGAGGAGTTTGGGTACCTTTGTCCCGTGTGAGGGTTCATAGGGCGTGCCATAGGTGCCGTAGGCTGAGGGGCATAGCGAGGGCGCACATTATTCCCAGAACTGTGTGCTTGAGCCAGCTTCCTCTTCCTATCATCATCATCCAGCTCCTTCTTGGTCCTTTCCACTTCAAAGGCCTTGTCCACCAACTTATGGAAACTATTGTAGTCACTGGAGACCATCGCGAACTTTAGCTCCTTGTCAGGGCCCTTCTTGAAACGAAACTGTTTCTTCGAGTCCGTGTCCACATCTTCTGGTGCATAGCGGGACAATTGTGTGAATTTGTTCAGATACTCTCGCACACTCATGCGGCCTTGCTTTAGCATGAGAAATTCTTCACGTCTCGCCTGGATCTCTCCTTCGGGCACGAAATGACTGCGAAAGTAATTCTTGAACTCGTCCCATGTGATATTATCCGGGTCCTGATGTGCTTCAATGAAGGCAGTCCACCAATCGGCTGCAGGTCCCTGAAGTTGGTGCGAGGCTAACAGCACCTTCTCTCGTCCTTCACATTGGACAATTCTCAGCTTGCTCTCAATGGTTCTCAGCCAATCGTCGGCCTCCATGGGCTACCTAGCAGTAGCAAAGGTGGGTGGATGGGTGTTGAGGAAGTCTCTCATGCGGGATCGGGGTCCTGGTGCTGGCTGTGGGTGGGGCTGATTTGGTGGGGGTGGAGGGGCTTGCTGGGCTTGCTGCATGTTGGCCACCACTTGTGTTAAATTCTGCATCATTTGCATCTGCATGGCCATCATCTGCTGCATATGATTCATCGCAGGTGCTCCACGGGAACCTCTCCCATTCCATTGCGGTAGCTGGAACCCAGCTTCATCATCACCAAGGGGCATACCACGGCCACGACCACGACCTCTTCCCCTGCCTGCCATCTGAGTACGAAGAGAGTAGAGTCTTAGATTCTACTATAACTAGTGGAAGACTTCTATGCGATACCCTTACTATATGCAACAATCACAGCAAACATGCATATAAATGAAAATTCTTTAATATTAGCTCACTAATTAAAGAAGTATCAAAAAGGTGCGATTGTGGACAAGTCGCCAATGCGTTCCACAACTCACACGACACACCAAGACAAAAATCATAAAGAGAAATAACACAACTCAAGATCACACAAGTGCGTCTACGTCGCTCTTATTTAACTAATGAGGGTGTGCCTATCCTTGAGTCGTGGCAAAGGTTGGGACTACTCGTCGTCAAGCGGGAACTCCTCCGGGTCCTCATCGTCGTCGTCGTCGTCGTCGTCGTCCGCGGGGTCCTCCGGGTCCTGAGGTGGTGAGGCAGCAGGCGGTGGTGGTGCGGCAGATGCCACACTGGAAGGCTCCTCGTGAGAGGACTCCTCAGAAGACGACTCACGCTGGCCGCCACGGCGGTCTGGAGAGTCCGGGGTCCACGTCGAGGTGTCGGACGCGTAGTCGTCAGGGTCCTCGTCGGTGATCCGACGATACCTCCTGATCACTGCCTCGTGGCGCAGGGCGAGGTCACGTCCATCCTGAATCTCCTGCTGTGCCCTCTGAAGTCGGGCACTGAGCTCGGTCACGTCGCCAACAGTCTGACGAGACTGCGGGAGGTCCAGGGGTCTCTCCACGTGCCTGGAGACAAAGCCTGCAGTGCCACTGGGACGCTGCGGAACAAAGGCGTGCACCGTGTCCTCCAGACGGAAACGGCGGGCGTGACTCCAAAAAGTGGCTGCTTCCCAGCTAGCGTCCTGCTCCGCGTATCGGCGGGAGCTCCTCCAGGCAGGACTGCTGTGGGTCTTCACCAGCTCATCTCCATAGTAAATGTAGATCTTGCAGCTCCACTCCGTCCTGCCGGGGCGCTGCACTCCAGTGGTGTGGTAGGAGAGCGAGAGGCTGTGGTGACGGTAGACAGCCTCACGGAGTATGGCCCGAAGGCGGAGTCGCAGTCGCCCTCCGGCCTTGCCGTCAGAACGGATCACCACGGGGTGACGGGGGTCGACGGCTGGAGAGCGACCGGCCAGCCTACGCGGGGGCACAAGTCCACCGGTCGACTTACGGGGGGTCGTCTTGGTGCGGGCCATCTACAAATTTTGAAAACAGGAGAGTGTCAGTAACAAAACATATAAATAAAGGAGTAAATAAAACGAGTAGACAAGGTAGGAAGTACAAAGCAATTTTATAAATTACTTTTTAAAATATAATAGGGTCCTTAAGTCATCCCTTTCTAACTAGGCTTGCGTCCTACGGGCAACACGGCTCTGATACCACTTTGTCACACCCGGTCCCAACAAGACAACCGGATGACTTCCACATGTATGCCAGGATCGATTCTCATCATACATGTGTAGACGAAAGTGTAATATCTTTTATTACAAGCCATGTTCGAGTACATAAATGTCTTGCAATAATGACCCGTAGGTCTAAAATAAGCTTACATAGCAAAACAGCGGTAAAAGTAAACTAGTGTGGCTCCATGCACAGGCGTTGCCCGGGGGTTGCGCCAGCCTAGAACGTCTCCTCCGGATCAGCGAAGAAGTCTTCATTGTCCACCTCTTCTCCATTGTAGACTGAGGAAAGATAAGCAACAAGCAAGTTTGAGTACCAACGGTACTCAACAAGTGGGAAAGAGATGACATGAGGGTATTCAGAAAGGAAGGCCAAATTTGGGTTAAGCACTATAGCATTACATCCTATCCTTAGCTTTCATAAGCACCTACTACTAAGTGTATGAACCCAACCATAACCCATTGGTAAACCAAGTCCCAACCAACCGATCCAATCCAAACCACCATTCCCAGACATTGGCTAATTATGAATTGGACACCAAGCCGCTCTTGTCCGTGAGCACGGCTGTCATGACAGTTTCTAAATCCCTGCAGAGAATGTACCCTTTACCCACAAGCCATGATTTCATCCCCTGTTGCCAGGTGGACTAAGGAAACCTCCCTGATGCCCGTGGTCGCGAACCACATTGCACACTTCCTTTGGTGTGAGGCCAGGAGATCACTACGAGGTCTTTACAAAGGATTCTCCCGACGCGTACTAGCCCTCTGAGGTTTCACCCCTGTACAAAAGTGTGAGCCGTTACACCACGACTCAACACCCCAGTTGCCCCCTCTTGAGCCATGCGGATCCCAAGGCAGTACACCCTGAACCAATTCCCCGCACTATCCAACCACTAATACTACGCTGGGAGAGGCCTAATTAATTGACCAAGCTGCCCCATACTCAGTCTTGTAGCGATACTATAAGGCTTAGTGGCTTTCTCCATAAACCGGTCCTTAGAATCGGGCAAGGTTCATACCCCAAAACCCGGGTCTCGTGCGTACTGCACCATACCAAGCAAAACCCACCCGCCAGATTCCTATCCACTACAATTCAATTCATCATATCTCAACAAATAATTCACAATGATTAATGATAGAACATGTAATGTAGAGATATTTCCCTCCCAAAGACTAAGCATGGCTAAGCGTAAAGAAATAATAGCATCTACCCAAGCCAACCCGGGGACAAGGAATTATATGGAAGGGTACAGTAAATAGGATTCAATTTATTAAGCATGCAGCTAACTAAAACTTAATAAAACAGGTGCAAAATGGTCAAGGAACTTGCCTTCTTCGGAAGGTGGGTCGGCGAAGTGGGTGTCTTGAAGGTTGTAGGTCGGCTCGGGAACCGACTCTAAATACGCCATCGCATGCGGAACGGAAAGTAGTAACACACAATAAGAGACAAGAAAGTAGGGCACACCACAAACAAGTAAACACAAAAGAAAACCTACGCAATCCCGTTGCTAACACAATGTCCTTAGTTGAAGTTTTAATTAGAGGTGTGGGTGGAAATTTGGTTTTTAGGGTTGAGGTGGGGTTGATTAACAATTTATGGTTTTTATCTTTATTTTAGATCATTGCATGGGTTTGCTACAATTTTCCTTAGCTAAATTTGAATAATAAAGTAATGAAGTGGTCCACAACAGTATTAAATAAATTACTTTAATGTAAACAAATTAATAAATAAAGGCCAAGTAATTTCCCTAATTAATTTATGCAAAAGAGAGTGTAAATTCTATGATTTTATGTAAATAAACATGGATGCAGGGGTTTTTGTGCAAAACAGACATGATCAGAGGCTTGAAAATATTTTATAACATCACCAGGGGTTAAATCATAATTTACAGAGGCTAAAAATATAATTTATGGTGAAAACAGGGACTAAAATGATTTATTTAATCAATTTAACAGTGCTGACAGAATTTAATTAAAGACCAGGGGCTAGCTCATAAATTTCAGGACCTATCTGCAATTACTTAAAATAAGCGCAGGGGGCTACGCGCAAAAGGGCCAACGGCCATAACCGCATTCAATCTGGGCCGTCGGATCTAAAGTGGGCGGCCCAGATTTTAAATGGCCGAAGGGGTACGCCCCCTTCTAATCTCGGCCGTCGACCTCAGATCGACGGCCGAGGATGGGCCACGTCGCCCCAGGGGCGGCGCGCACCCAGGGCGCGGCGGCGCGCGCGCCGAGCCGGCGGCGCACGGCGGCGGGGTCGCCGGAGGTTGGCCGGGATGGACAAATCGGCACCCTAGGCTACACTGCAACGAGGGAAAAGAGAGAGGGGGAAAAGGGGAAGCTCACCGAGGGGTCACAGAGCCCGAATTGTGGCCGGAAAGTCGTCGGCGACGGTGAACGGCGGCGGAGGTCGTCGGTCTTCGGTGAATCCGGCGAAGCGACGACCAATCCTCCGAAAGAAAATGCCCGGCGAGTTCCTGGAGGCACGGGGAACACGGTGAGCCAAGAGGGAGGGAGAGAATGCGGGTGAATCGACGGGAACACCGGCGACATACCTTGGCACGGCGGCTAGGGTTTGGAGCTTCGGGGAGGGGAAAAATGGGGGTCGCCGGCGGGTATTTGTAGGGGAATCGGGGGCGGAGAGAAGGGGAAAGCGATCGCGCGGGGAAGGAAGGTGACAGGGGGCATTGATGGGCGGCGATTTGCTGTCGGGGTTTTGAACCGGGCGGCATCCACGGCGGGGGTCGCGCGCGCGTCGGGAGGAAGAAGGAAAGGAGAGGGGAGAGGCTGACCGGCGGGGTCCATGCGCAGAGAGAGGGAGAGGGAGGCGCGGGGCCGAGCTGGGCCAGGGGAGTTGGGCCGGCGGGAGGGAAAGAAAAGGGGAGGGGAGAAGTGGGCTGGGGCTGGGTTAAGGCCCAGGGTGGGTTCCCTTTTCTTTTTCTTTTTGTTTTCTTTTTCCTTTTTCATTCTTTTGCGATATTTGAATTGTTTTTCAAATTCAAACGAATTCTAGCGCATTTTGAAATTGAATTTTCACTCAAATGCAACCATACATGATGCATCCCTAGTATATTTCTTTTGTTTTTAAAATTTTGAAAATTTGGGTGTTACATTCGTCTTCTTCCATCGCCGGGTATTCTTCCTCCTCTGCCAACTCATTCGCCGAGTCCTCCATGCCTCCAGTGGCTGCCTCCGTTATTCACCATGTGAATATTCGCAACCACGTCCCCATTGTACTGGACTATGGCGACTACAATTTCTCGCTTTGGAGTGCATTCTTCGACGCGACGTTCCAGAAGTTCGGCATCATGGATTACGTCGACGGCTCGATCGATGCTCACAACATGTGGCACAATGCCGAATGGTTACAAATTGACCAGTGCATCATGTCATGGCTGTATAACTCCATCACTACAAGCCTCATGAAGATGATTCGGTCCCAGCGCCCTACAACGTACTCTCTGTGGACTGACATCCGCGGGTTGTTCCTCGACAACGCCAACCAGCGTGCAGTCTTCGCACTCTAGGAGTTCCACAATCTGTTCCAAGGCAACCTGAGCATCTCCAACTATTTTGATGGCTTGAAGGAGCTTGCGGATCTCCTGCGCGATGTTGGCCATCCCGTCTCCGACGCGTCCATGGTCATCAATGCGTTCCACGGGCTGAGTGCCAAGTTCAGCCACGCCATCTCCATCCTTACGGCTTCCAAACTGCTGCCCACGTTTCTATTCGTGCACGACTATCTTCTTCAAGATGAGGCGCGGCAAGCTCACACCTCAAAGATGGAAGCCAATACGGCTCTCCTTGCATCCACCAAATCTTTGTCTACTTCTACGGCCTTGACTTCTTCGACAACAAACAAGGCGCCTGACCAGAACGCGTCTTCCGCAAACAAAACTGGTGGCGGTGGCCGTGGTCGCCGCAAGCAGAACAAAGGCCGCAAAAACAACTCTGACGCAGCTTCAGGCAACACCACGACTGCTGCTCCTCGCACACCATGGGCTGCCAACTACAACCCCTGGACCGGGGTTGTCGAGGCTTGGCAAATGCCTCTCTAGCGACGGTCAAACTCGGACATCCTAGACCCACGTCCGACCAACTATAATCAGCAGGTGTTGGTTGCCAACCACATGTCGGCCTACACTGATATGCCATCTCACGGCATACACGCGTCGCGACTGCCGGCCGGACTTGCCACTGCTCTACATAGTGTCCTTTTGCCCAATAACTACACCGGCAATGATTGGGTCCTCGACACCGGGGCGAGCTCACATATGGCAAACAACTACGGTATTGTACTTTCCTCTTCCGCACCATCCTCTGCCTCCAACATCATCGTGGGCAACGGTGCACTTCTTTCTGTACACCGAGTTGGCCATGCCACGATCACCACAAACAAGTCTCCTCTCCACCTAAATAATATCCTCATACCGCCAAATCTTGTCAAAAATCCCATTTCCGTTCGTGCTTTAACACATGATAATTTTATCTTTGTAGTTTTTGACCCTTTTGGGTTCTCTATTAAGGACTATCGAACGGGCGACTCTTCTCTGATATGACTCCACCAGTGATATGTACCACCTTCACCAGCCATCAAATAATGTGAAGACATCTCGAAGCTTCCTTGCATGTCTCAACTCCGACATTTGGCACGCGCGCTTTGGACATTTTGGTCACAGGCAGCTTCAGCGTCTACGCCATCAACTTGATTTTTGTTGTGTTAAGGCTGACAGCCACATATGTGAGTCATGTGAACTTGGCAAGCATGTTCGGCTACCCTTCCAACAGTCTTCTACAGTCTCTTATTTTCTATTCCAATTGTTACATTGTGAAGTTTGGACGTCTCCGATCCCAAGCAACTCCGGGTTTAAATTTTATCTAGTTATTCTAGATGACTTCTCCCACTTCGCTTGAAGTTTTTCGCTACGTCATAAATCCGATGTTCTAGCCACAATTATTTCTTTTCACGCCTTTGTGCTCACCCAGTTTCATCGGCTGATTTCCTGCATTCGCTCCGACAATGGCAATGAATTCGACAATCTCGCCGCTCGCTCTTCTTTTGCTGCTCACGGGATCGTGTTCCAACTCACATGCCCCTATACCCAGCAACAGAACGGTCGTGCTGAGCGTGTGATACGAACACTCAAGGACAGCATGCGCACTATGCTCTTGCATGCGTCAGCTCCTCTCACATTCTTCTTGCCAGATGCCCTCACCACGGCAACCTGCTTGCTAAATCCCCGTCCATGTCGCTCTCGTCACAACTGCATACCATATGAAATTCTTCTCGGATGCCAGCCTTCGTACGACCACTTGCGCACCTTTGGTTGTCTCTGTTTTCCCAATACCACGACCACTACACCGCACAAGCTGGCTCCCAGATCTGCGCTGTGTATTTTTGTCGGCTATCCGATTGATACCAAAGGATACCGGTGCTTTAATCTCTCTATCAAACGTGTCCTGACTTCACGGCATGTCACGTTTGATGAAACTCAGTTCCTGTTTCGATCATCCACTTCTGGAGTTCCGGACTTGAGCCCCCAGCGCCCACGTCCGAATCCGATTTTCGTGCAGCCCCCCCCCCCCCCCCCCCCCCCCCCCCCCCCCCCCCCCGCGCGCAGCCCCCTGTCATGCACGACTACATGAAAACCCTCAAATCCCACTGGCCTCCAACAGACTGGTCCTTCCTGCCCCACCCGCCGCCGAATCGGGGTGAAACCAACTATGTCCGTGGACCCCATCTATCCTCTCCCTCAGCGCACCAGCAACAACCAAGTACCTCGGGATATCCATCCAGAGAATGCGGTCAAGCAGTACTGCCTGATCCAACCACCCCCTGAGTCCATGCGCTTGGATAGCGCTCATATCCCCACGTCCACAGCACAACAACAAACAAATGAACCCCTGCATGAGCTGCACGTCTGCCCAGCGTCCCCCCCATCCATGCACCAATGCTCTGTGCCACCACATGATCACAAGGGCTCGGGCAGGGATCCACTGTCCAAACCCAAGATACGCGGCTCTCGCTCACACATCTCCCTCGCCGCCACCCAGCTCTGTGCATGCTGCACTGCGTGACCCTGCGTGGTACTCAGGATGCAAGAGGAATACACGGCTCTCCATGCTAACAAAACTTGGACTCTCATTCCTAAGACCTGTAGGAGTCAACATCATCACCGACAAGTGGGTCTTCAAAAATAAACTACATGCCGACGGGATCCTGGAACGCCGCAAAGCGCGTTGGCTGGTACTCAGCTTCAAACAGTGACAGGTCGACTTTCGACTAGACCTTCTCCCCCGTCGTTAAGCCGACCATCATACGGACGGTGCTTCACTTGGCTGCGGCGAAAAACTGGCCGGTCCATCTACTTGACATAAAAAATGCCTTCATGCACGGTGATCTCACCGAGCAGGTTTATTGCTCACAGCCTACAAGGTTCGTCGATGAGCAACATCCAGACTTTGTCTGCCTTCTCTCCAAGGCGTTGTATGGCCTGAAACAAGCACCAAGGGTCTGGTTTCATACTTTCGCCGCCAAGCTACAGGAGCTCGATTTCCGGCCGCGATTAGGGCCCTGTTTGGCACAGCTGGAACTTGTTACAAAAGCAGGCTTGTTTGAAAACTTCTGCTTATGTCCTGCTTTTAGTTTATTCTGAGAAGCAACTGAACTAATAAGCTGTGACAAAATCTTCCTGTTTAGCACACCCTCAGCTTATTTTTATGAATAAGTTGCAGCAGAAGCTGTGCCAAACAGAGCCTAGGTCCGACAGCTCCCTGTTCACATTCTTCAATGGCGTCGACACGGCGTACCTTCTACTTATGTTGACGACATCGTCCTCACTGCCTCGACGACGAAGTTGCTCGAACAAATCGTGCGATGGCTTGGGGTGGCCTTCACATTGAAGGACCTTGGAGCATTGCATTACTTCCTCGACATACATGTGCAACGCTCCAAGGCAGGCTTCTTCCTCAACCAGGCCATGTACGCTACAGAGATCTTGGATCGCGCTGGTATGCTTAACTGCAAACCAGCAGCGACCCCTGTCGACACCAAGCCGAAGGTCTCCAATGCTGATGGCAAGCCTGCTGCGGATGCCTCCCTCTACCATAGTATCACGGGCGCCCTACAATATCTTACGCTTACACGTCCGGACATCGCGTATGCAGTCAACCAGGTGTGTTTATACATGCATGCACCTCGCAACGTGAACTGGAACCTCGTAAAATGGATCCTGCGGTATGTCAAGGGAACAACACACTACGGTCTCCAGATTCATCGCTCTGCGAGGCAGGGGCTGACGGCCTACTCCGATGCCAATTGGGCCGGGTGTCCGAACACACGTTGCTCAACGTCAGGATACTGTGTCTTCTTCGGTGACTCTCTCATCTCCTGGTTGTCCAAGCAACAAAACCACAATTTCGCGGTCCAGCGTGGAGGCGGAATACCGTGCTGTGGCACATGCGACCGCGGAGTGTTGCTGCTTGCGACAACTCCTTCAAGAACTACACATCGACATCAAGAAAGCCACCGTGATGTACTACGACAACATTTCAGCAGTCTACCTCACGCAAAATCTAGTACATCATCGCTGCACTAAGCATGTCGAGTTGGACATCCACTTTGTCCGCGAAAAAGTGGCGCTGGGCTAGCTACGCGTCCTCCATGTCCCGATGCACCTTCAGTTTGCCGACATAATAACGAAGGGGCTACTGACATCAATCTTGGAGGAGTCACGGAACAGTTTGTGTGTCACTAGCACTGGAGCACAAACTGAGGGGGGGGGGGGGGGGGTGTAGAAACAACTATTCCTAGTGTAGACTGGACTGAGTCCTCATTAATGTTGGCCTATGAATTTGTGTAGTGTGAAAGTGTTTAGTCTTGGTTTCACACTAGTGTAGTGTGAAAGAGTTAAGCTTTGATTTCACACTACACTAGCTAGCCTATATAAGGTGTACCCATTGCCTCAATGTAATCATCGGTGATTCTCTCTACAATATATAATATACATCAGACAGAACCTTGTGAACCTACTGTTGCCCTTCAAACACAATAGAGCCCATTCCATGGATGCCAACAGATGATCCATCGCCAAACTTGACATCACCTTAACTGAATCATCAAGAGATGAAAAAATAGAACGAGTATCTGTCATGTGGTTTCTTGCTCCAGAGTCCAAGTACCATGTACTGACGGTGCTTTCCTCTGAAAGTGCACCATTTTCAGCTGCTGTTTCAGTAGAACTGAAACACTTCTCTGTCAGTAGCAGGTCAGGTTGATCAGTGTCGATCTTCAGTATGTGGGCTTCATCCTTCCTTCCCTTTCGTGCCTTTTTACACTCCTTTGACCAGTGACCCCAAATGCCACAATTGTGGCATTTGCCTTTTCTTTGGGGTGCTCTTTCAGATGAGTGCTTGTTCTGAAACTCACGGTTGTCAGACTTCTGAGGATTCTTGCGTTTGTGCATGGGACGAGTCCCTGCCTTGTTGCTAGCCGATGAAGATATTCAGATGCAAGTCGATTTTTATACCTTGCCAACCACTCATCCTCGGACAACAGTAGTCAACCACCTTTGTCAACCACGTCAGCACTGCTTCCAAGACGATCTTCAGCTGCCCGTAGTCTCCCAACGAGCTCCTCAACAGACAAGTGATTGAGATCCAACAATGTCTCGATAGAGAGCAATCTGCATGTAACGAGGAGGGACTACCCGCAGGAATTTTTTAACAACTCGGACTTCATCTACTGACTCACCGAGAGTACGAAGGCTGCTGGCAGTGCCGGTGATTCTTATGGCGAAATCATCAATTGCCTCCCCTTCCTTGAATTCCACATTCTCAAATTCCTTAAGCAGCTGCTGCACATTTGCCTCGCGGACACGATCGTCTCCGATCCACATGCTCTTCACTGCTTCCCATGCAGCTTTTGCACTGGGATTCGCTGCCAAGACCGTGTGCATATCACTCGGCACTCCTCTTAGGATCGCCGCCAGAGCGAGTCTGTCGTCGCGGCGAGCCACCTTGTCCGACACCACAGCTTCCCACAACTCTTGCGCCTCGAGATTAACTTGCATGACGAGCGACCGTTGGGAGTAGTTAGTGCGCGTCAACAAAGGGTAGACCAGCGATGCACTCGTCTCCCTTACCACTCGCTCGACGCCGAAAGGGTTGATGACGACACTGTCAGTGCTGGTCACCTTCGGTGGTGAGTTCATCGGAGAAGAACCGCCCGCCATCTGTTCCACCTCGCCTAGGCTCTGATGCCACATGTTGGAACACCACTGGCCACTGCAAGCAACTTTGGGCTCTGCTCGCCGGGTTCTCGCCGGAGTTCAGTGTGGTCGCAAGATCGCACGAGGTGAAGAAACGGAGAGAACAGAGGAGGCAGTGACACATGTATTGTTTATGCATGCGAGAGTGCAAGTTGTATTGATGATGACTGAACATATATAACACGAGTACAGATGCACGCACACGACACACTCAATGTCCTTAACATGATCTTCACGGGATCCACGAACTTCTCGCATCAAGGGCGACTCCACGTCCGCGCCTGAACCGGTCTTCAGCATGCATGCAAGACTGAACTAACTGAATGCTGAATGAGTCTGAACGAACTGAATGACTCCGATGCACCTCTACTGGCTACCATGCATGACAAAAAAACGTGACAACAAGATTATTTCAACAGAGATCGCCCGGGACAGTCGTGATCTCTCTCCAGAAGAGAATCAGTTTCAATGTGAATTAAAGCAGCTATGTTTGGTGTTAGCATCGTTGGAATGTAGCATAGATCGGCTCCGGTCTCATATCCGATATCTATTTTTTTTCGAAAGGCCGGCGAGCGGCACTGAAAATTATATATAAGTAGGAATGAAGTTTACAACGCATCTCGCACCAGCAGTGCAAGGAAAAAAATATTAGAACAACATGGCAACGTCGCTTCTACCTACATCGCGCTAGTGAGAGTCCTGAATGAATTTGTGGAGACCTTTGGCAGCTGCTGTAACCTACATTTTTGCCACGTCGAAGATTTGCTCCTGGACTGCTGTTGGCGTCCTTTCGATTTGGTCAAATATTCTGTTGTTTCGCTCCTTCCATATCTCCCAGCATGTTAATATGATCAAGGACTGCATCACCTTCATGTGATGTCTTCTGGAATCCTTTGACAATTGGTAAAACCATGAGACGAAGTCCACATATGGTGCCCAGGATGTTGGCTGTAACGAAGGGGCTGAGAACTTTATGCTCACGTTCCACCAGATTTTCTGGGAGAAGGGACACTCTGCAAATAGATGTAGTCCGGTCTCCAGGCTTCTCCGACATAGAGCACAAAAGTATGAGTTTGGCCACCCTTGCAGAAGGAGGCGTTGAGCAGTCCAGACCCGATCGTGTCGCAGCAACCATAGAAAGATTTTGCACTTGCTAGGGGCCCAAGCTTGCCACACATTGGCCGGTAGGATGGACAGTGTGCTTCCTTCAAATTGCATTCGATAAGCTGAGCTTGCCGAATATTCTCCTGTAGAAGTCCTTTTCCATATGATTTGATCTGGCTGATCCTCTGTTAGACTGATTTGAGAATCTTGAATGATGGACCAGAGCAACGTGCAGTCCCAGAGTAACAATACATTCATGTTATGTGCCACATCTCTGATCCATGTGTTCTGCCTCAGTGCATCCACAATTTTCCGTTGTTTTCTCTTGCTATGTTTATAGAGATCAGGGAACATTGATGCTGGGGAGGGTCCTGAGAGCCAGCTTGAGGTCCAAAAACTTGCCATATTGCCACTGTAGACTGTGACTCTTGTTACTGCAGAGAAGAGCTCTCTGTCCTCATTGTTCACCGGTAGCTTTGTGCCAACCCATGGTCTTCAAGGCAACTTCCATTCATACCAGAGCCAACGTAATCTGAGTGCCCGCGCAAAACAACTAAGATCAGTAATACCTAATCCATCTCGCTTTTTTGGTATGCATACCGTTTTCCAGTTAATCTTCGCCTTTCTACCATGTAGCTCATGGTTTCCTGACCAGAGGAAGCGTCTTCGCGCTTTGTCAATTTCCTTGACGAATCTCTTTGGTGGCCGTAGAGCTGTCAAAGTATACAATGGTAGTGCACTGAGAACAGATTGGATTAGCTCCCTTCGACCACCCATTGTCAGTAGTTTGCCTTGCCAACCGCTTAGTCTGTTTTTTACCTTGTCCAGGATTCCTTGTAAGTGCACCATCCTTAGTTGGCTTAGGGTGATCGGCAGCCCCAAATATGTGATAGGAAAATATTGTGTTCGACCCGGGAAGCTCTGCAGCACCTGCCCCAGTACGTCTTCATTGCACCTGACTAGTGAGACTGAACACTTGGCAACATTAATCATGAGGCCCGTGGCTTCCCCGAATTTTCTCATGATCCTTGTTGTGAGATCAACCTCTTTCTTGACTGGGTTTATAAAAAGCATGGCATCATCCGCGTAGAGCGACATGCGCAGACTCGCGGTGCGCTCCACGAGAGGTGACAAGAGTCCTTCATGAGAAGCGAGATCAAAAATCCGGTGTAGGACGTCGAAGACCAAAATGAAAAGGTAGGGTGAGAGGGGTCCCCCTGACGGAGACCACGTTGGTGTAGAATGGGTGGTCCAGGCGTTCCATTCAGCTGCACCGAGGAAGTGGACGAGGCCAACAGTAGCACCAGCCAGTCGCACCACCTTTGTGGAAAACCCCAAGCTTCAAGCAGTTCGAACAGGAATTCCCGGAGTCGAAAGCTTTTGAGATGTCTAGCTTGAGGAGGAGTACTGCTTTTTTCTTCTGGTGATAGGTCCTGGCCACATTTCGCACATACGTGAAATTATCATGGATGCATCTGTGTTTGATGAAGGCGCTTTGGGAAATTGACACCAGATGGTCCATGTGCTTTGCTAATCTGATTGCTAAGATCTTTGAGACTAGCTTAGCGAATGAGTGTATTAGGCTGATCGGTCTGAAGTCAGTCGGTGTCTCTGCACTTTCTGACTTGGGCAACAACGTGATGAAGGCACTGTTAAGGTGCTGTAGTGGTGTGGCTTGCAAACGATGCAGATTCGTGAGGGCAGGTATTACGTCTTGTTTGATAATTGTCCAGCAGGCTCGATAAAAGTCGCTTGTGAAACCATTCGGTCTGGGAGCTTTTTCTGGTGGCAGTTGAGAGATGGCGTACCACACTTCGTCCTCAGTGAAAGATGCTTCCATAGTGCTGTCTTGGATACGTGGAAGCTGAAGGAAATTCCAGTCCATGGTGGACTCTCTTCTCTGCTTCGTCCCTAGCAGATTCTTGTAATGATGGTACAAGGTTTGCTCCTTTTCGGAATGTTCCCATGTGTAGGTGCCAGATTCTGTTCGGAGCCGAGGAATGGACAATTTCCTTTTCCTTACATTCATCTGGACATGAAAAGTAGCGTGTACAAGCATCACCGTGTTTCAACCACAATTGCCTAGAGGCCTCCCTTCTGCGCATCCTTTCGACGGCAGCTAGTCCCAAAACTCGCGCCTTGAGATCTCGGCGTTAGCCTTGCTCCAAGTCTGTCAGCATTCTGTTTTCTTGTGCTTCATCTAACCGCTGGATAACTTCATTCGCCATGTGCAAATGTAACAGTGCTTGCCCAAAAATACCTTTGCTCCATTTTCTCAACATACGTGCCGTGTTTTGCAGCTTGTACTTTAGGATCTTCAGTGGTGAACGCCCAGGTACAGGAGTGGCCCAAGCTTGTTGCACTACCTCTTTGAAAGCTGGAATGTGCAACCAGAAAGTCTCGAACCGGAATTGCTTGCGACTTTTCGGCCGGACATGCTGACTGAGTAGCAATGGACAGTGATCTGAGAGCGATGATGAGAGCGATTGTAGGAGAAAACCCGGGAATAGAACATCCCACTCCCTGTTGCAGAAGACGCGATCCTAGAAGAGGACGTTGCAAACACTTCGCTTTTTCATAGGTGTCGGTACCCTGCATACCGGATACCCATTAGAACTGCAAAGAGTGCAAATGAACTCCACCTATCTGAGTTGAAGACTCCCGAAGGCTCCACGTGTCACTCGGAACCAGACCTGCCTTCCTCGTATGGTTAGTTCCAATGCCGCCACGTGTATCATAAAACCGGTGCTAAATTCCATACATAGGAAAGCTCTAGACTAGATACCTGTGTGGCACCCCCGGATCTAACCCCCGGTAGAGGGAAGCTCTGGTACCGACATGTATACAACAGCACCGGACCTACTCGTCCAAGACGGTAAGCCCCGGAGCCGCCACACGTCCAATCGCCGGACCTTCAACCTTAACAGGCAGATTGGTAGACCTCCAACAGCTCGGACCTTCAAGGAACATTAAAGACTTCAAGACCTGATTATGTATTATTAATGCTATCTTAATGACACACGATCGGAGGACTCTTAATACCAGTAACGTCACCATTAAGGGGCATTACCATGCTATTAAGGAGAATTAAACATATTTAACTGTGTATTAGGCATCAGTAACCGCCAGGGCCACTGAAAGTGCATCTAGGATCCCTGTGGGTTTTGGATGATTGATGATGACAATTAAGTGACTAATGAGCTCAGTGATCTTAAGCACAAGTGTGGACTTAAATGGAAGCACAATCCCTCAAAAAGGAAAAGGATAAAAACGGCGATGTCAACTCGAAAAGGAGAAACTAGGGTTTCTAGTGCGTCGAGTTTAGACTAGGCAAATAAGTGTGAGGATGTGTGTGTAAAGTGCATTGAGATCAAGTTGGGAGCTCAAAGTGGTTTAGAGGTCAAATCCATTGAGAGAAAAGAGTTGGAAGGAGTCTGACAGTAGGGTCGGACTAGTCCGTGCAGGTGGCCTGACTAGTCTGCCCCTTGCTGGCCAAGTCCGTTTTCAGCTGGACCAGAAGGGTCTGACTGTGTTCGGACTAGTCCGTAGTGGGACGGACCAGTCCGAGTAGTCGTGGAGTGGGTTTTGGGGACTAAGTCCCAAAACCACGGACTTGTCCGTTTTGGACTGGACCAAGAGGTCCTGACTGATATCGGACTACTCCGCCCTGGGGGTCGGACTAGTCCGGGTGTGAGAGAAGTCGGTGCTTCAGAGACTAAGTCTGGGAAGGCCGGACTAATCCGCCCTGGGGGCCGGACTAGTCTGTGGTCTTCAGACTAGTCCATTCTCACACGGAACAAATGGTTCTGTGTGAGATCGGACTAGTCCGGTGAGGGCCGGACTAGTCCGTTGTTGAAGTGACCATTTGAATTTGAAGTTTGGCGGGTAGTGTGACGATTGCCGCGCAATGCGTCAGTTGTCAGGGACGTCAGTGGTCCCCTAAGCCGGACTAGTTCGGGCTGTAGGGGTGACTAGTCCGCCCATCTGCTGAAGTCATCAGTATGGGCTTGGGACCTCTATAAATAGAGGACCCCTGGATTCATTTGAACAAAACCTTTGAGCAAGTTGAAACCCTAGCGCCGCCACAACAACCTTGAGCCTCCCAAAGCCTCCTTCTTTCCTACATTCCCTCTAAAACTAATTTTTGTGTGGATTAGGGTTTAGTGAGGTGAAGAAGAGGAAGAACACCGCTCTTTGGCTCTCGGTTTGATCTCTTGCACTTTGTGAATCTTTGTGATCTGTGGCTTGAGTTAATCCTTGTGATTTGTGATTGTACTTGTGGTGGGAGCCTCATATTGTGAGAAGCCCCAACGAATCTTGTATTCACTCTTTGTGATAGTGGAAGAACCAAGTTAGACCCGTGTGGTAAACTTGGTGAGGGAAGGGTTGTTGAACCCGGTCCTTCGTGGACTCCTCAACGGGGATGTAGGTTCCTTCGTAGGATCGAACCTCAGGATAAAATCCTTGTGTCTCTTGTGTTCTTTACTTTCACTTATTGTTCATTACTTCTAGGGTTAACTTTATCGGTCTTGTTCATCACTCTTGTTTCATCGTGATCCTTAGTTTCATACTTGTCATATAACTTGTTAAGGCTCACTAAGTCATTCTAACAAACCTTGCATCACGAGAATTGGACTAAAACTTGTTAGAAACCCTTTTTAGGCTTTTTCCTGTAGGAGGACCGGACTAGTCCGCCCCTGGATCGGACTAGTCCGCCCTCTGAGTTCTAATATCGTTTTATTAAGTCATTTCATGTCGTTTAGCCTATTCACCCCCCCTCTAGGCAACTTTCAATTGGTATCATAGTAGGACTCTCCCAAAAGAGTCTAACAACTCGGAGAGACGATGGCCGGAGTGGGGTACGAAGAAGTCTCAACCAGTGAGGTCCAAGCGACCCCAGAAGAGATTCTCTTCTATCAAGATAAGTCAACGGATGACGAAGAGATTCGTCAGCTCAAGGCAAAACTTCGAGAGAAGTTGAAGATTCCCAAGGTTGACACCTCAACCTCCACATCGAGTGGCACAATCAACTACAACCAACAAGGCTACAACTATGAACGCCTTGTCTCCAACAACCACTATCTTTTCATCCCATCGGGGAAGCCTCCCCAATTCGATGGAACCGATTACAGGATGTGGAAACACAACATGAAGATCCACCTTGTGTCACTCAACCCCTCACTAAGGCAAATTGTGTTGATCGGGGTGCACATCCCTAAGAATGAAGAAGATATCACTCCGGAGGAAGCCGTGCTCCTTCACCGCAACGCTCAATCGGCCGGAGTGATCATCTCATCTCTCTCAAGAGATGAGTTCAACCGAGTGGATGGACTTGAGGTGGCCAAGGACATTTGGGACACCCTCAAGATGGCTCATGAAGGCAACCGAGTCGTGAAAGAGGCTAAGATTGAGCTCATAGAAGGAGAGCTTGGGAGGTTTGCCATTATGGATGGTGAATCTCCCCAAGAGATGTACAACCGCCTAAAGATACTCATCAACAAGAGTAGATCTTATGGCTGTACCAAGTGGACGGACCACGAGGTGGTGAAGAGGATGATTCGGGAATTCATGCCTAGAAACGTCTCTCTTTGCTCCATGATTCGAGAAAGTCCAGGGTTTGCCAAAATGACCCCGGAGGAGGTCCTTGGAAGGATCATCAACCACGAGATCATGGAGAAGGAGACTCTCTTCTACAATGACCTCCAAAGGTTCACCGCCTCGAAGATTAAGAATGTTACACTCAAAGCAACAACCTCCTCAAAAGAGCAAGACAAAGATGATGAGGAGAGCCTTGACACCGATGAGGAAGAGGCCTTCTTCATCAACAACTTCAAGAGGATGATGAGAAGAAGAAAAGGAGGATACAAGCATGAGAGTAAAGGCAAGGAAAAGGCAAGGCCCAAAACCAAGAGGGCTTGCTACAATTGTGGCGAGTACAGACACTTCATTGTAGATTGCCCACATGAAGATGGCAAGAAGAAGAAGGAGGGCAAGCCACAAGAGAAGAAGCTTTACAAGAAGAAGAGGCCCTCCGATCATGCTCACTTAGGCAAGGAGTGGGACTCTAAAGATGAGTCCTCCTCGTCCGAAGATGAAGAGAAGATGGCAACCATAGCCATCGAGAGGAGCTCCAAGGGAAGCAAGCTCTTCCCAAATCTCTACGACCACGAGCCAACTTGCCTCATGGCAAAACAAGGAAGGAGAAAGGTTAACTCTAACTCATCCTCTTCCATATCCTCTCATGATGATTTTGATAGTGCTAGCGAAAATGAACACATGTTTAAGGATATAAGTAAGAGCACATTGCGAAGAATGAAATTGCTTTCGGATGAAATTTTTGAGAAGGAGGAGCTCATAGATAGGCAAGAGGACTTGCTTATCCAAGAAAAGGAAAGATGTAAAGAGCTCATTGATCTCCTTGAGCTTGAGAGAGAGAAGAGCAAGGCATTAGAGCATGAACTTGCTCTAAGCAAGAAAACATGCTCAAGTCTTGAGGAGACAACCATTGAGCTCAAGGACAAACTTGGCAACTTGGCAAAAGTTAACAAGATCCTTGAGACTCAAGTTGAGTCCCTTAAGACTAATGTAGCCTCTTCCTCCAAAAGCTCATCCTCCTCAAAAGTTGCATCCAAAGCAATATCAACTTGCAAATGTTCTAACTTGATTATTAAATTAAAGGATGAGCTTAAGTTGACTCAAGGCAAGCAAGCACCTAAGGGTGGCATCTTTGACAAAGAGAAGGTGGCGTATGCATGAAGTGCATACACCAACACAAGACCTCTCAATATCAAGGATGGTCTTGGTTATACTAGAGGTGGAAAGCAAAATGCCAAAACCTCCATGTATGGCAAAGACTTGATTGTCTTTGTCAAAGGAAGCTCATCCCCAACTAAAATTGAGAAGAACACTTCAACTAACATCTACTTGCCTAAATCTGAACCGCATCTTCTATTTCATGACTTTGATGCATCATATGTTTTGATGAGGAGCAAGTATGGCAAGGTATATGCTAGATATGTTGGTCCACTCCGCAAGAGCCCCAAACCTTGCGTGTGGGTGCCCAAATGCCTTACGACTAACGTCAAAGGACCCAACTCTGCTTGGGTACTTAAAAGGAAGGCATAATCTTGTTTTTGTAGGCATACTCCTCCGGTGGATCCAAATGGGTGCTCGATAGTGGGTGCACAAACCACATGACCGGAGAGAGGAAGATGTTCGAGGAGTATGAGGAACATGATGATCCAAATGAAGGAATCCTCTTTGGGGACAATAGCCGAGGGAAAATCCTTGGCTCCGGTAAAATTGACATTTCTCCCCAACATACTCTTTCTAGTGTTTTACATATTGATTCTCTTGACTATAACCTTTTGTCCATATCACAACTATGTGACAAGGGTTATAATTGTGTTTTCACTAATGAGGGTGTGAGCGTCCTTAGAAGAAGTGATAACTCAATCGCCTTTAAGGGTGTGCTCAAGGGAAAGCTTTATCTTGTGGACTTTGCCTCGGATAAAGCTCAACTTGACACATGCTTAATGGCGAAAACCAACATGGGATGGCTTTGGCATAGACGGCTAGCCCATGTTGGGATGAGGAATTTACAAAAGATCCTTAAGGGCGAGCACATTCATGGTTTGAAGAATGTTGTCTTTGAAAAGGATAGGCCATGTAGTGCTTGCCAAGCCGGGAGGCAAGTGGGAGCTCAAGACCCCTCAAAGAACATCATGACGACAACAAGCCGTTGGAGCTGCTACATATGGACCTTTTCGACCCAATAACCTACATTAGCATTGGCGGTAACAAATATGGTCTTGTTATTGTTGACGATTTTTCTCGTTTCACTTGGGTGTTCTTCTTGCATGATAAGGGTGAAACTCACGGTGTCCTCAAGAGGTTCTTGAGGAGAGCTCAAAATGAGTTCGCCTCAAGAATCAAAGCTATAAGAAGTGACAACGGCACCGAATTCAAGAACACTCAAGTGGAAGAATTCTTGGATGAGGAGGGCATCAAGCATGAATTTTCAGCTCCATACTCCCCTCAACAAAATGGGGTGGCGGAACGGAAGAATAGGACACTCATCGAGATGTCAAGGACAATGCTTGATGAGTACAAGACATCGGATCGGTTTTGGGCGGAGGCGATTAACACCGCTTGCCACGCCGTCAACCGATTGTACCTCCACCGCCTCCTCAAGAAGACTCCCTATGAGCTTCTAGTTGGTAAGAAACCCAATGTCTCTTACTTTCTGTTTTTGGAAGCAAGTGTTATATTCTCAACAAGAAGCCTAGGACTTCGAAGTTTGCTTCTAAGTCCAATGAAGGTTTCCTGCTTGGTTATGACTCAAACACCCACGCCTACCGTGTCTTCAACAAAAACTCCAGTATTGTTGAAATAGCACACGACGTGGTGTTTGATGAAACTAATGGCTCCCAAGTGGAGCAAGTTGATCAAAGTTTACTAGATCAAGAAGAATCTCCACAAGAAGCTCTTAGGAGAATGTCACTTGGAGATGTTCGACCACAAGAACAACCTCAATGCTCAAGTGACCAACAACAAGATGATGCAAGCCACTCCCCACACGATCAAGTTGAAAATGAACAAGTGGCACCTCAAAACGATCAAGAAGACGAAAGTCAAGGGGGAGGCATTCATCAAGGGGGAGATCAAGAAGAAGAAGAAGATGATGATGACTCAAGAGCTCAACCTCCACATCCTCGTGTGCATCAAAGCGTTCAATGGGATCACCCCGTTGACAACATACTAGGAGATATCACCAAAGGGGTAACCACTCGTTCTTGCGTTGCAAATTTTTGTAAACATTACTCTTTTGTTTCTTCTTTGGAGCCCCATAAGGTTGAAGATGCCTTGAGAGACCCGGATTGGGTGGTGGCCATGCAAGAGGGGCTTAACAACTTTGAAAGGAACCAAGTTTGGGAGCTTGTCAAGCGTCCACAAGAAAATGTTGTGGGCACCAAGTGGGTGTTCCGCAACAAGCAAGATGAACATGGTGTTGTAACAAGGAACAAGGCACGACTTGTGGCCAAGGGGTACTCACAAGTTGAAGGTTTGGATTTTGATGAAACCTTTGCTCCCGTAGCTAGGCTAGAGTCAATTCGTATATTACTTGCTTTTGCTACTCACCATGATTTTAAGCTCTACCAAATGGACGTCAAGAGTGCGTTCCTAAATGGCCCAATCAAGGAGGAAGTCTATGTGAAACAACCACCGGGCTTCGAAGATCAAGAATTCCCAAACCATGTCTTCAAATTGCGTAAGGCTCTCTATGGCCTCAAACAAGCTCCTAGAGCTTGGTATGAGTGTCTTAGAGACTTTCTAGTTCAAAATCATTTTAAGATAGGAAAAGCTGATTATACTCTCTTTACAAAGCATTTTAATGATGATCTCTTTGTGTGCCAAATATATGTCGATGACATTATATTTGGTTCTACTAACAAAGTGCTTTGTGATGAGTTTTCTAAGATAATGACAGAGAGATTTGAGATGTCCATGATGGGGGAGTTGAAGTTCTTTTTAGGTTTTCAAGTCAAGCAAATCAAAGAAGGCACGTTCATAAGTCAAACAAAATACACTCAAGACATATTAAAGAAGTTTGACATGGACAAGGCTAAACCCATCAAGACTCCAATGGCAACAAATGGACACTTAGACCTAAACGAAGACGGTCCAAGTGTGGCCCAAAAGGTATACCGTTCCATGATTGGCTCTTTGTTATATCTTTGTGCATCTATACCAGATATTATGCTTAGTGTGTGTATGTGTGCATGTTTTCAAGCTGCACCTAAGATGTGTCACATGACCGCCGTGAAGAGAATTCTTAGATATTTAGTTCACACACCTAGCCTAGGACTTTGGTACCCCAAAGGATCCAAGTTTAACCTCATTGGCTATTCCGATGCGGATTATGCGGGGTGCAAAGTTGATAGAAAGAGCACATCCGGGACATGCCAATTTTTGGGTAGATCATTAGTGTCTTGGTCATCTAAGAAACAAAATTCCATTGCTCTCTCCACAGCCGAAGCGGAGTATGTCACAGCCGGAAGTTGTTGTGCACAACTTCTTTGGATGAGACAAACTCTAAGGGATTATGGTATAAACATGCGCCATATTCCTCTCCTATGTGACAATGAAAGTGCCATCAAAATAGCCCATAATACAGTTGAGCATTCAAGGACCAAACACATAGACATTAGACACCATTTCTTGAGAGATCATTCCTTAAAGGGGGATATAGTAATTTCCCATGTGAGAACCGAGAACCAACTAGCCGACATATTCACCAAGCCCCTAGATGAGAAGCGATTTTGTGAGCTTAGGAGTGAGCTCAATATCTTAGATTCTCGAAATGTGGCTTGAAACATGCACATCTAGATGTTTACCTTTTGTCTTATTCAAAAGAATGCATGTGGTTGAAAAATTAATCTCTGTCTCAATTTTCTTCAAAATATTTGAAAAACTAGAGACTTTGTGAGTTATGGTCATAGTTTGAATGTTGAATGCTTACTGACCATATTCATAAAGTTTTGGTGTGGCAATATGTCCAAAAGGATCATCTATAGTGGCTAAAACTCAAATATATATGTTTTCAGCCTCCCTGGACCGGACTAGTCCGCCCTCTGGACGGACAAGTCCGGATTCGGACTATTCCGGGTTTGGTCTGCTGACCGGACTAGTTCAGCCCCTGTACCGGACTAGTTCGGCCCCTGGGGACTTAAACCCCCCCAGAAGGTGGTGAAAGCATCTAGGCCCCCATGAGGTACGATTTTGGTGATTAATGACAACCATTGGATTTTACTAATGAATTTGTGGATGCAAGGTCTCCCATATCACTCAATCAAATGAAATCTATATGAATATGAACATCAACTAATGATCATTGGAGACCCCTAAACAATCACTTCTTGAGATCAATCAATGCTATGAAGATTAGAAGTAAAAGCTCATATGTCAAAGTCATTCAACCATAATTGACAACACTCAATGCTTGAAAATCATCAGAAGTACATTTCCAACAAATGTCTAAGAGGTCAACTGAGCAAAGTTCAAAAGAATCACTTAGAACAACTCGAAGCAAACAAAATCAACTCACCGGATCAACCGATGATTCTTGAGAACAACACATCGGTTGAGTTGATTCAGCAGAAGAAGAAGACCTTAGAACAAAACACTCATCGGATCATCCGATGTTAAGGGCAAAGCTACATCGGTCCATCAGTACAGTAAGCAATATCCTTGGACTAAGTGTAGCACCGGATCATCCGACGTACACCTTTGCACACATCGGTCAATCACTCCAGTAAGCATCAAGTTTGAACCAATTCTGGAGGAAGAGCCACCGGATCATCCGATGAGAAGACAAGTGCAACATCGGTCTAACAACGGTCATATCTGACACAATGACATCAGCTAAAGTAAACTTGACCGATGATAACTGAAGGGGAGACATCAAATCATCCGGTGTTCGCAGAGCAGTGATGTCAGCCTACTTTTCCAACGGCTATTTCGTGGAGGCTGGCTATTTATACCCCTTCAACCTGTCAAATCGACAAGTCTTGATCACCAGACATACTCTACACATCCTCAAGCATTCAAGGCATAGAGCTACCACTTCCATATCATTTTCACCACTTGTACACCAAGAGATAGGCTAGAACTAGCTAGAGATAGTGCTTGTGTGCCTCCATTCTTGGTGATTGGAATCTCTAGTGTAGTGAGAGATGTAAGGGAGTGTCCCTTGGTGTTTGTAACTGAGAGTGACTACCGGAGCTTTCCAAGAGGATTGTGGAAGCCTGGAAGATCCAAGTTGTACAAGGCTTGAGCTCCACCTTGCCGAGGTTGGCGAACGGAGAAGAATAGTGAAGATCCCTAGTCTCGGTGACTTGGGTGTGGCTATACCCTTTGGTGGGTGCCACAACGTGGATGTAGGAAGATCTTGACGATCTTGCCGAACCACGGGATAAATCTTCGTATCTCCTCGGGAGTTTGCATCCTCATCCTGTCACCCCACATTTATGCATTTTATATACCGCGAAGTTGCTATTGACTTGAATGCATAGATTGTTTGCGTAGGGAATTGGGCTTTGAGTAATTAAGTTTTATAGCTTAGATTTTTGAAAAGAAGCCCAATTCACCCCCTCCTCTTGGGCATTTGATCCTTACAATTAGTATCAGAGCAAGGTTTCTCATAGGATCATTCTAGCTTCACCACTAGAGAGCTAAAATGGCCAAGGTTGGGGGTTCAGTTCCTATCTTCGAGGGCAAGAATTTTGCCTATTGGAAAGCACACATGCGCGCTTATATATAGGCTATTGCTCCCGGAGTATGGGAAGCGACCCACGCGGGGTTTGGTGAGCACAATTATGTGGGTGATCAAATTAAGTGGGATGCTAAAGCTAGGAATGCTATTTATGAATACATTAGTCAAGATGTGTTTGCTAGGATTGCTAGCAAAGAGAAAGCTTGTGAAATTTGGGCTTGCTTGATAGAAATTCATGAGGGTTCTTCTCGTGTCAAAGAACTAAAATATCATATGCTTAAAGCCAAATATGATGAGTTCAAAATGTTACCTCATGAAAATGTCAATGAAATGTTTTCTCGCTTAAATGTGCTTATTGAAGAAATTAATGCTCTTGACATTGCTTCTCTTGGCAAGGGACTCATCAACCGCAAGATTCTTATGCTCCTCCCTAAGCCAAAGTACAACATCATCAACTCCATGCTCCAAAAAGAATCTCTTGACCACATTGAAGTTTCGGAACTCATTGCAGAGATTCACGCTCATGAGATGAGTGTACTTGGGATGATGGAGCAATCATCTTCAAAGACAATTGCTCTAAAGGCCTCCACCAAGAGAATAAATCTCAACAAAAAGAAAGTGGTTGAGCCTAGCCCAAGTGAAGAAGAGCAAGCATCAAGTGAAGATGACGATGATGAGCTTGCATCAATGATGAGAAAGTTCTCTCGCTTGAACTCCAAGATTGCCAAGAAGGGATACACCTTTGATCCCAAAACGAAAGCATTTCTACCAAAGAGAGATGACAACAAGACTTGTTATAATTGTGGTGATCAAGGTCATATCTCCTATGATTGTCCAAAACCGGACAAAAGAAGAGAGAACCACAAGAGCAAGCATCGCAAGCTTGAAGATAGTGAGGATGATGAAGAGGACAAGCCCAAACCAAGATCTTTTGGGAAGAAGAAATGTGACAAGGGCAAGAAGGCAAAACTCTTCCCAAAGAAAAAAAAGGACCACAAAAGGTGTTCTTGTGTGAGGCAAATGAATGGGTCACCGACGAAGAATCAAGTGATGAAGAGAGTGAAGCGGAAGAAGAAAGCTTGGCCGGCCTTGCCATTGCCAACAATGATGACTCACCTCTTCATCCACCACCCATGTGCCTCATGGCGAAAGGTAACACCAAGGTATGTGATGACTCTAGAGATGATGAGCTTTCCCCCGATGATTTAACTTCATTAATAAATGAATATCATACTATCATTAAGAGGGAAAAAAGCAAGGTTAAAGCTCTTGAAGAAACTCGTACCAAGCTTAAGAGTGCTAACCTCGATTTGCTTGACAAGTATGAAAGCATACTTAAAGAGCATGACACGCTCAAATCCATGTCAAGCAAATTGAGGAGGATAAGGCTAAAATCAAGGTAGATCATCATGAGCTTAACTTAGCACACCAAACACTCTTGGGAGAGCGCAACAAGTTAATACAAGAACATCAAACACTTAACCTTGCTAATGAAGTGCTTGATCAAGAGTTGAAAAATATAAAGAAACAAACTCTTAATGATAAGATATCCATTACTTCTCATGCTACTAATGTCTTGTACAAGTCTTTGCCTTTGAAAAAGAACACTAGGGAGAAGGACTTGTTGGAAGAAATTGAGAGTCTCCGCACTAGTGTGGCTAGACTATCAAAAGGAGAAGTCAAGCACAAGGAAATCCTATTCCAACAAGCAAAAGCCTTCAACAAGAGAGGACTTGGATCCTTCCCGGTGCCTAACAAAGGAAAGGTGCCCTCACCGGAGCTTAGAACAAGCTTCATCAAGGAAGTTGGTTCTTATTGCCAACATTGTGAGGTCACCGGTCACCACACAAGGGAGTGTCCTCTTCCTAACCGACCTTCTCCAAAATTGCCTACTAACTACAAGTCTACTTTCAATGATCATTATTATCTCTTAAGTAAAGTAGATGGCAAGGTGAAGGCAAGGTTCATCGGCAAGGACATAAAGGGCATGAAGGGGAAGCTCCCTAAGCAACTTTGGGTCCCAAAGACACTTGTATCACACATACAAGGACCTAAGTTGGCTTGGGTGCCAAAAATCAAAAATTCAATTCATGTGTGTAGGTGAACTACAAAGCCGGTGGAAAGCATTGGGTACTCAATAGCGGGTACACTCAACACATGACCGGCAATGATGGTATGTTCACCTCCATAGAGGACCCCCAACAATCATGAACAAGTCACCTTTGGTGATAATACTAAGGGGAAGGTAATCCGGTTGGGTATGATTGTATTTTTCATTTCAAATATGTTGCATGGTTTCAATTTGCTTTCTATTGCACAAATTTTGTGATTTTGGGCTAATGTGCACCTTTAGCAAGAATGATGCTGTAGTGACAAGCCAAAAGTTGAGGAGAGCCATGATCAAGGGGGAGCTTCAAGTTCCAACATCTACACATCGACGGAGAATTATTCATTTGTCAAATTTATGTCGATAATATTACTGGTTCAACTAACGAAGCTCTTAGCCATGAGTTTGGCAAAATGATTTCTAGGGAATTCGAGATGACAATAATTGGAGAGCTCAACTTCTTCCTTGGATTCCAAATCAAGCAACTTCAAGAGGGGACCTTCGTCTATCAAATATACCAAGGACCTCTTGAAGAAATTTGAAATGGGAGATTGAAGCTCAAGAAGCACTCCAATGGCAACAAATTGTCATCTCGACGCGGATAAGGACGGTAAACCTATTGATCAATCTAACTACCGTTCAATGATTAGTTCATTGCTTTATCTTACCGCATCTAGGCCCAATATCATGTCTAGTGTATGCTTGTATGCTCGCTTTATAAAGCAAACTATTTTGGACTTTGGTGTTAAACTTGGTTGTGTGCCTCTCCTTTGTGACAATGAAAGTGCGGTTAAGATAGCTAAAAACCCCGTTCAACACTCCCGCACTAAGCACATTGATATTCGCCATCATTTCTTGAGGGACCATGAAGCTAAGGGAGACATCTCATTGCGAGGTGTTAGGTCCGAAGAACAATTGGCGGATATCTTCACTAAACCACTTGATGAGAAAACTTTTTCTAGGCTAAGAAGTGAGTTAAATGTGCTAGATGCAACGAACGTCATGTAAGAATGCATCTCATATAGGTCTTGCCTAACTCTCAAAGGATAGGGGTGAGCAAGGGTTAGCTTGGGATGGAGGTTCTTTTGGGTTTTCCCAAGGCTTGGAGAGTAGCTCTCCTTGAAGAAGCCTTTGAAAGGTTCAAATTTGGCAAGATAGATTTATTTTATGCCTTGCATGATGCCTTCCATATAGACTTGCACTCACATTTAAATTTCCGGCACTATAAATTGTTTGGCATTGCATACGGTAGATTGTCACAAAGGGGAACCCACCTCATGAGAAAGAGACTTGTTTGAAATGCAATATCTCAACTCATATGATGTGGGAAGAACAAAATGTTAGGTGCGTTAATGCCTAAAGGAACATGCTTTTAAGAGATAGAAGGCTTCAACCTCTGGCTCACAAAGCATGGGCCTTACATTTTATTTGGATAATTTCCTCCCTATTTTCTTCGATGTTCTATTTGCTTTAGGGCTTAGCCAAGTTATTGGCATATTAGCTTTTTGAGGGGTAAGGGGTTGCCCAAAAAGTCCTAAGACATGTGTTTCTCATTGTTTGTTTGTTTGGTCAAAGGACATATATGGGATGTTGCTGTTTTGTAGTCATCGGATTATCCGATGCTTAGGCCAGACCATCATCGGATCAGTTGGTTTTCAATAGCCAAGGGTCAACTCAGTCAGTATCTCAAATCAACCGACGAGTTCATCCTGAGAAACATCGGTGCATCCGGTGTTCACACTTTTGGAATTGTGCTAAAATCCACCGATGCAAATCAGTTCAACATCGGTCCATCCGGTGTTAAAATTTCGGCTAGGGTTCGGGACCCACTTTTTAAACGCCGCTCGCCTCCCTCCTCTCTCTCTTCCCGACCCCGACGCCTCCCGTGCCTCACCTCCGCCGCCGCCGCTCCTCTCGCCCTGCGCCACCGCCGCCTCCGGCCGCCGCCGCCGCCCTCCAGCCGCCGCCGCACCACAGCAGTCACGTCGCCGCCGCTGCTTCCTCCACCATCACTGCTGCTCCACCCAAGCGTCGCCGACCGCAGCTCGCGCACCACCGCTGCCGCCCCCAGCAGCTGCTCCATCGATTGAGAAGAGTTAGAGTAGAGAGTCAGGGGGAGGATAGCCTAGCCTCAGGGGGAGTGTCTTAGTCTCAGGGGGAGTCTGTATCTTTTGCAATTCGGTGTTATTGCTACTCTTTTGTTATTCATTGAGTACTCTTAAGGTATTGATCGATTGAGCTTATTGGTGTCTATCTATATCTTATGATCACTTATTCTCTTGAGTTATTCATCGATTGAGCTTTCGAGTTATTGATCGTTTTTGAGTCTTTAAGTTTAAAATGTCATATCTTATATTCATTGCATATATTATTAAGTATCGTACTATCAAATTCATTATTATGTTTGACTTGTTGTGTTGTCATCAATCACCAAAAAGGGGGAGATTGAAAGCATCTAGGCCCCCATGAGGTACAGTTTCGGTGATTAATGACAATCATTGGATTTTACTAATGAATTTGTGGATGCAAGGTCTGCCATATCACTCAATCAAATGAAATCTATATGAATATGAACATCAACTAATGATCATTGGAGACCCCTAAACAATCACTTCTTGAGATCAATCAATGCTATGAAGATTAGAAGTAAAAGCTCATATGTCAAAGTCATTCAACCATAATTGACAACACTCAATGCTTGAAAATCATCAGAAGTACATTTCCAACAAATGTCTAAGAGGTCAATCGAGCAAAGTTCAAAAGAATCACTTAGAACAACTCGAAGCAAACAAAATCAACTCACCGGATCAACCGATGATTCCTGAGAACAACACATCGGTTGAGTTGATTCAGCAGAAGAAGAAGACCTTAGAACAAAACACTCATCGGATCATCCGATGTTAAGGGCAAAGCTACATCGGTCCATCAGTACAGTAAGCAATATCCTTGGACTAAGTGTAGCACCGGATCATCCGACGTACACCTTTGCACACATCGGTCAATCACTCCAGTAAGCATCAAGTTTGAACCAATTCTGGAGGAAGAGCCACCGGATCATCCGATGAGAAGACAAGTGCAACATCGGTCTAACAACGGTCATATCTGACACAATGACATCAGCTAAAGTGAACTTGACCGATGATAACTGAAGGGGAGACATCAAATCATCTGGTGTTCGCAGAGCAGTGATGTCAGCCTACTTTTCCAACGGCTATTTCGTGGAGGCTGGCTATTTATACCCCTTCAACCTGTCAAATCGACAAGTCTTGATCACCAGACATACTCTACACATACTCAAGCATTCAAGACATAGAGCTACCACTTCCATATCATTTTCACCACTTGTACACCAAGAGATAGGCTAGAACTAGCTAGAGATAGTGCTTGTGTGCCTCCATTCTTGGTGATTGGAATCTCTAGTGTAGTGAGAGCTGTAAGGGAGTGTCCCTTGGTGTTTGTAAATGAGAGTGACTACCGAGGCTTGCCAAGAGGATTGTGGAAGCCCGGAAGATCCAAGTTGTACAAGGCTTGAGCTCCACCTTGCCGAGGTTGGCGAACAGAGAAGAATAGTGAAGATCCCTAGTCTCGGTGACTTGGGTGTGGCTATACCCTTTGGTGGGTGCCACAACGTGGATGTAGGAAGATCTTGATGATCTTGCCGAACCACGGGATAAATCTTCGTGTCTCCTCGGGAGTTTGCATCCTCATCCTCTCACCCTACATTTATGCATTTTATATACTGCGAAGTTGCTATTGACTTGAATGCATAGATTGTTTGCGTAGGGAATTGGGCTTTGAGTAATTAAGTTTTATAACTTAGATTTTTGAAAAGAAGCCCAATTCACCCCCCTCTTGGGCATTCGATCCTTACAGGTGGTCGACCCCTCCTCTTCTTCACTTTTGCTTCTCTCTCTCCCACGCGCGCTCAACCGCCCTCTTTCGGCGATTTTCGATTTGAACCATCAAAAATCGTTTCCAATCCGTGCATTGGAAGCTCTGGAGGTGTGGGAAACTTTCCCCGATCACTCGTGACGCGATCCATCCCCGATTCCATCGATTTCTCAAGATTTGAAGAGGTATCCCCCATTTTTCAAAAACTTGCCTCATTCTTGATTCTTTGAATTTTTTATAGATGTCTCTTGATTAAAGTTACTTCTAGTGACCTTGTGATCATAGCCTAGGAATATTGCGACTTGATTCCAAAATTTCTCGAAAAACCGTTAGAGTTAGGGTTTAACCTGTGTGAACCGGACTAGTCCGGTGCCAAGCGGACTAGTCTGCCCATGGGGCGGACAACTCTGGTGTACACAGGTCAAACTCCAACTTTAGTCGCCTGTCGAGATTTCTTTTGCATTATTCCAACTCCTTGACCTACTATCTTATGGCATCTATTCTTTCAGCTTAAATGGCCGCTCCTCGCCGTTCCGCTTCTCCCCCCACTGACCCCGAGTGGGAGGCGGAGCAACTTCGTCTCGCCGAAGAACGAGCAAGAGCCGAAGTTGAGGCTGCCGAGAAGTATCTTGAGCAGCATGAGAAAGCAAAAGCAGCCAAGAAGCAACAAGCAAGGGCCGCAGCGTTGGCCTACAACGAAGATGAAGCAATGGCTCGGGCCATTGAGGAGTCCCGCAAGGAACTCCAGAAGAAGAAGAGAGAGGAGCGCAAAGCTCATGACTCTCAGGCGGCTGCTGCACAAGTCTCTAAGCAGAAGAGGCTTGTGAGCCTTGGAGAGAAAGAGAAGGGCAAGGAGCCAGCCCAAGGAGAAATTGCTGAACGTTGGATCGAGCGTGATCCGAAGAAGGGCAAGGCTCCGGCTCCCGTGGATCCCAAGAAGAAGAAGCACTCAGTAAAGGTCCCAGCTGCGAAGGCCAAGGGCATCTCTATCAAGGAGAAAGGGAAGGCCAAACCGATTGGCCCCCTGGAGGTGCACACTCCTGAAAGGAATCCCAACAGGCAACGTGAAATGGCTACAAATTTTTTCCATGGAAGGGAGCTGAGAAAGCAAGAAGGCTCAGGACGGACAAGGTGTACAAGTATGAAAGGAGCACCGTCGACCCTCGTTTCTGGTGTGACTTTCATTGTGATTATTACCATCTCGTCTACCAAAGCATGAAGAAACCTGTGATTGAAGCACAGTGGGTAGACTGGGAGTACATGGCCAGGAAGCAACATTCTGCTTTTGATGTAGTCATTGAAGCAGCTGAGCGCCATGTGCTCAAGAACATCATGTGATTCAAGTATGACTGGAATGTCGAAGTCATCCTGCAGTTTTATTCCACCGTCTACTTCACCACCACTGGTGATAGAAGAATCATATGAATGACGCATGGCGAGCAGCTTTCTGTCACATTTGAGGAGTTTGCAAAGATTCTAGGTCTTGAGGCTCATTTGGATCATGAGATCATCATCTCTAACCTCAAGGCCATTGACAAAGATCAGCTGGACTACATGTACCCAAGCCATGTGTCCTATGAGCCAGGACTTGTTCGCAACATCAAGCCTTTCTACTGCATCCTCAACAGGATCCTGAGGCGGACCATAGCACCAAAGGATGGTGACGCAGGGGTGATACAAGGCAACTTGAGGCACCTGCTACTTCTCATTGATGGGGAGGAGAAGTTCAATCTCATCGACTACATCTTTGATGACATTTTCAACATCTTGCATACCCCCAACCGAGCTTGCGGGTATGCCCCGTACATCATGTACCTCATTGAGAAGGTGTCGGGCGTGACCTTCGTCAAGGATGTGACTCACCGCCCGCTCCATCCTCAGACACCCCCTACCGCCCCGCCTCCTCCATGCCAGAAGAATGCAAAGCCTCCCTCCTCCTCGGCGATGCCAACTTCTCAACCCGTGGCGACTTCCTCCACGCCTCCACCTCAATCCATGAGCGCCTTCTTCAAGTGTTTCAAGGCGATCTTCACTTCCTATCGGAAGCAGGAGATTAGGAACCAGAGGGCACACAAGCACCAAGAGAAGTACCTCAAGGCGGTGTGTGACAAGCTGGAGGTTCCTATGTCCTCTTCGGAGGCGAGCGACGGGGAGATCACACCTTTCCTCGACTTCACCCCTGACGAGCTCGCCCAGCTCCAAGAGGACGGGAGCTCTTCCCGGGCAGCTCCTTCGGCTAGTGCCTCCAATGACGACGACAACGATCACGAGGACCCGGAGGCCACGGAGAGCGACCCCGACGCTGGGCCGATGATAGTGAAGACAGTGACGACTGAGTGGTTAAGGGTTCAAGTTCCCCCTCTTCTTTTCTTTTTTGGTGTCTTGATGCCAAAGGGGGAGAGTTAGATGGGAGTTAGTGGGGGAGAGTTAGAAAGGAGGGTAATTAGTTGTATCCCTTTATTTTGGATCCTTGGACATGTTGCACTCCTTATTGTAATATTTATGTCATGTCGAATGTTTACATTTGTGCAAGACTATGTTTTGAATGTTCAATGCCAATATGATGCTTTGAATGTCTATCTTTTGATCATATTCATGCTTATTATGTCTTGTCACAAATTGTTGAGCACAACACGTAGGCACCCCACCATAACATGTGTATGTATGAATGACTTCCTCAATCTCTCTTTCATAATGCATTCATTGAGGGGGAGTCACTCATACACCCGCACGTTATGAAAACCACAAATTTATACTCTCTTATATGAAGACTTAATGTGTTGTCATCAATCACCAAAAAGGGGGAGATTGAAAGTGCATCTAGGATCCCCGTGGGTTTTGGATGATTGATGACGACAATTAAGTGACTAATGAGCTCAGTGATCTTAAGCACAGGTGTGGACTTCAATGGAAGCACGATCCCTCAAAAAGGAAAAGGATGAAAACGGTGATGTCAACTCGAAAAGGAGAAACTAGGGTTTCTAGTGCGTCGAGTTTGGACTAGCCAAATAAGTGAGGATGTGTGTGTAAAGTGCATTGAGATCAAGTTGGGAGCTCAAAGCAGTTTAGAGGTCAAACCCATTGAGAGCAAAGAGTTGGAAGGAGTCTAGCAGTAGGGCCGAACTAGTCCGTGCAGGTGGCCGGACTAGTCCGCCCCTTGCCGGCCAAGTCCGTTTTTAGCCGGACCAGAAGGGTCTGACTGAGTTCAGACTAGTCTGTAGTGGGGGACCAATCCGGGTAGTCGTGGAGTGGGTTTTGGGGGCTAAGTCCCAAAACCACGGACTTGTCTGTTTTGGTCCGGACCAAGAGGTCCTGACTGATATCGGACTAGTCCGCCCTGGGGGTCGGACTAGTCTGTGTGTGAGAGAAGTCGGTGCTTCAGAGACTAAGTCTGGGAAGGCCGGACTAGTCCACCCTGGGGGACAGACTAGTCCGTGGTCTTCAGACTAGTCCGTTCTCACACGGAACAAAAGGTTCTGTGTGAGATCGGACTAGTCCGGTGAGGGCCGGACTAGTCCGTTGTTGAAGTGACCGTTTGAATTTGAAGTTTGGCCGGTAGTGTGACGATTGCCGCGCAGTGCGTCAGTTGTCAGGGACGTCAGTGGTCCTCTAGGCTGGACTAGTCCGGGCTGTAGGCTGGACTAGTCCGGGCTGTAGGCCGGACTAGTCCGCCCATCTGCTGAAGTCAGCAGTATGGGCTTGGGACCTCTATAAATAGAGGACCCCTGGGTTCATTTGAACAAAACCTTTGAGCAAGTTGAAACCCTAGCATCGCCACAGCAACCTTGAGCCTCCCAAAGCCTCCTTCTTGCCTACATTCCCTCTAAAACTAATTCTTTTGTGGATTAGGGTTTAGTGAGGTGAAGAAGAGGAAGAACACCACTCTTTGGCTCTCAGTTTGATCGCTTGCACTTTGTGAATCTTTTTGATCTGTGGCTTGAGTTAATCCTTGTGATTTGTGATTGTACTTGTGGTGGGAGCCTCAGATTGTGAGAAGCCCCAATGAATCTTGTATTCACTCTTTGTGATAGTGGAAGAACCAAGTTAGGCGCGTGTGGTAAACTTGGTGAGGGAAGGGTTGTTGAACCCAGTCCTTCGTGGACTCCTCAACGGAGACGTAGGTTCCTTCGTGGGATCGAACCTCGGGATAAAATCCTTGTGTCTCTTGTGTTCTTTACTTTCACTTATTGTTCATTACTTCTAGGTTTAACTTTATCGGTCTTGTTCATCACTCTTGTTTCATCGTGATCCTTAGTTTCATACTTGTCATATAACTTGTTAAGGCTCACTAAGTCATTCTAACAAACCTTGCATCACGAGAATTGGACTAAAACTTGTTAGAAACCCTTTTTAGGCTTTTCCCTATAGGAGGACGGACTAGTCCGCCCCCTGAGTTCTAATATCGTTTTATTAAGTCATTTCAGGTCGTTTAGCCTATTCACCCCCCTCTAGGCAACTTTCAGCCACATGTCGGGTTAGGCTAATGATGTAACGGCCAGCCCTTATATAATAAAAGGACTGGTCGAGCGATACACAGGGAGACTTTTTTGGGGCCTCTCTCTCACACTAGTGTTCATACGCTCAATACAAAAACAACACACACCCATGGAGTAGGGTATTACGCCCAGGCGACCCGAACCACGTAAATCCTCGTGTCAAATCACCATCTTGCTCTGAATCTCTGCGCGCCCCAGCCGAACTATGAAACTCCGCGGACTGCCAACGGTAGTACCAGGAGAATTGCCGCAACCAGACTCCGACAGTTGGCGCGCCAGGTAGGGGGTGCCAGAGATTCTAAGATGGTGAATTCTGCTGCTGGATCATCCAACGGTAACCATGTTGAGCAACCTGCTGGAGGCAATCACTCCAACATGCAGCAACCAGCAGGTGCTGTGGCCCCAGCAGGAGTCATGCCACCACCGCCACCGTTCGCTCCGGTGAATCAACCCGGACAGCATGATGGGGCGTCCGCGTCGATCACTGCATCGGCGAACAACAACCCCGAACACGCGCTTAATGTTGTGCGTGCTCTTCTCCACATCCACCACCTCCGGGAGCACCCCAGGGTGCGATGGAGCAATGGAGAGCCAATGTGGAACATCTGGTTGCAACAGCAGCCGATGGCATCAGCAATCAAGGTCCTCCCCCCTTGGGGCGGGCCCCTTCACATCATCAGACCTTGTTAGGTAGACTTGGTTCGCAAGCTTCGCAGCACAGGAGGCATGCTGCATCTCAACAGGTGACGTTGCTGCCTTTCGGGGTGCGACGTACTCACACAGTAACAAGGCTTTCGACTCACAACCTCCAGGCGGAGCTTGATCGTCGTTACCGGCAACAGGACGACCGCGTCCACATCGAGCATGCTCGCGAGAGGCGAGAGGCTCGGGACAGTCCTGCTCCTAAGGGAGTAGGAGGGGGCTGTTATGCCTTAGCCATGCACCTACGCATGGTCAGATGACCGCAGAAGTTCCGACCTCATTTGCCAGAGAAATTTTACGAGACTGTCAACCCCACAAAGTTTCTCCAAATCTACTCCACCGCTATCCTTGCGGTTGGAGGCAATGAGGCCGTGATGGCCAATTATTTCCCTGTGTCTTTGACTGGGACCGCCAGGTCTTGGTTCATGAGCCTTCCGCCTGACTCCATCAACAGTTGGGCGGAGTTGTGCCAACAGTTCACCACCAATTTTGGGAGTTCATACACCCGACCAGGCACAGAACTGGATCTTTTTGCTGTCAAGCAAAAAGGGGGAGAGTCCTTGTGATCTTTCATCCAGAGGTTCTCCGAGGTACGAAATACCATTCCTTCTATCTCAAGCGCTTCTGTTATTGTAGCATCCAGACAGGGCGTTCGAGACAAGAAAATGCTAGAGAAGCTGTCGACCAAGGAAGTCACCAACGTTACAGAACTCTACAGCTTGGCACACAAGTGTGCCAAGGCTGCGGAGGGTCGTGAAATGCACTCTCAACCACTTCTGGAGGCCAACCAAATAATCCTCCAAGGGTGAATCCACTACCTCCGGGAGTGGCAAGAAGAAGAAAAAGTCCAACAGCAAGAAGAATCTATCGTCCAGCACACCTACTACTGCAGCTCCGGGTGGCCGGGGGCCACACCCCGAGAAACGACCTCGGCCGTCGTCTGAAGACGGTGGCAGCTCCAAGATGTGGTGTCCCATACACAAGACGGACAACCACAACCTGGAAAACTGCCGAGAGGTCTAGAACCTCGCCGAGCGCTACAACAAGCGCCGGTAAGAAGCTCCCTTTCGTCAAAGGGGAGGAAAACAAAAAGTTGACGAAGCCCCGACTGAAGAGGAGTTAGGCTTTCAGGACCCTAAAAAGGTCTTGAAGGCTGTTTACACCTCCGTTGACAACGACTCCGACGTCTCTGACAACGAGTGCCAGAAGACCATGAACACCATCTTTTGTGGTTCATGGGACATTACTTCCCGTCGTGTCCTCAAGACAATGCGGTGGGACATGGCCACTGTAGCTCCCACCGCCAAGGCGGAGCCTCATTGGAAGTGGATGGATACTGTCATCACCTTCGATGCTTCGGACTGCCCTCGAAACATGATCGGAGCTGGCCAACTTCCACTGATGGTATCTCCGACCATCAATAACATCCAACTCCACCACGTAATGTTGGATGGAGGTTCGGGGTTGAACATCAGAAGCTTTGAAGCCTTCGTCAAGCTTCAGCTCCGACCTTCGGATCTTCGCCCCACTCGACCTTTCACCGGAGTAGGTCCGGGGGCCATAACTCCACTCGGTGCCATTACTCTCCCGGTGACCTTCAGAACTCGGGAGAATTATAGGACCGAGAAGTTGGTCTTCGACATGGCGCAGATCAACTTACCATTCAATGCCATCTTGGGCAGGCCAGCTTTGTACAAATTCATGGCTGCTGCTCATTATGGCTACCTGGTGTTGAAGATGCCAACACCCTCAGGCGTTCTCCGGATCCGCGGAGATCGCACCGCCGGAGTTACTGCTCTGGAAGAACTCCACGCGCTTGCTACAACGCATGGGGGGAAGAATCCGGAAAGGAGCAAGCTCCGAAGCCCCCCGTGCATTCGATATCGAGGCTCAACTTCCGCACCTCGTGTGCAACCAAGCGGCAACACTGACATTCCTGTCAAAGTCGTCCAAATTGGTTTCGACGCTGCTCAGACCACCCATATATCGGGAGGTCTGAACAACAAATAGGAACTTGCGCTCATCACTTTCCTCCAGGCTAATGTCAACGTGTTTGCTTGGCAAGTGACACAAATTCCTGGGATCCCTAGGGAGGTGATCGAGCACAATCTGAAGATTTATCCTGACGCTCGGCTAGCAAACCCAGTCGTTGTACCTAAGGCCAGCATAAAGCTTCGGATGTGTATCGTCTACACAACACTGAATAAGGCATGTCCAAAGGATCCATTCCCACTACCTAGAATAGATCAGATAGTGGATTCCACCTCCGGGTGTGAATTACTGTGTTTCCTAGATGCATATTCTGGGTATCATCAAATCAGAATATCTAGGGAAGATGAAGAGCATACTACCTTCATCATAGTAGATGGGTTATACTGTTACACTGCCATGCCATTCGGTCTCAAAAACGATGTTTCAACGTTTGTGCGAGCTATGTACAAAACTTTTGGAGAGCTCATTAGAAATGTAGTGGAAGTGTATGTCGATGAAATCGTCGTCAAGATCAAGAAAAAGGAGTCATTTCTTGACACCTTGCAAGCTATCTTTGACAAGTTGCGAATCACACACACAAAGCTGAACCCAGACAAGTGTGTCTTTGGGGTTAGCTCCGGAAAGCTTCTTGGATTCTTGGTGAACCATCGAGGAATAGAAGCAAATCCGGCGAAGATTAAAGCTATTGAAGACATGCGGCCACCAGCCCGCATCAAGGATGTCCACAAGCTGACTGGATGTCTAGCTTCCCTTAGCCGCTTCATCTCAAGACTGGCGGAACAGGCACTACCCTTCTTCAAATTATTGAGGAAGTCCGGACCATTCCAATGGTATGAAGAAGCAGAAAAGGCATTCCAAGATCTGAATCAGCTCCTCACCACTCTACCAACTTTGGTAGCTCCGAACCCTGGTGAGCCACTTCTGCTTTACATTTCAGCAACTGACGAAGTTGTTAGCATGGTCCTGGTTGCGGAAAGACCAGAACCATACCCAGTTCAGGAATCCAGACCCCTCCGAGAAGGTCCGGAGCTACCTGAAGGCGAGTCTGGATCCCATCCCCCAGACCCGGATCCTAGAGGTGAGGCACCAGAGGATCAACCTCCTTCAAATGAAGGAGTTACTGTTGCTGAACAAGAAGATCCGGACCCTTCTGGGAAGGTCCGGGTCACTTCAGAAGAAGCTCTGGGTTCCTCTAGCAATAACCTGGAGGTCCCCGAAGAAGGTTCGGACCCCTCTGGGTGGGTCTGGGTTGATGAGGAGGAAGCTCTGGGCCCCTACGGGAGGGTCCGGACAGTTCAGCGCCCAGTGTACTTCATCAGTGAAGTACTCCATGACGCCAAGACTCGGTACCTAGAGGTGCATAAGCTGCTCTACGTAGTTCTTATTGCCTCTAGGAAGCTTCGTCACTACTTCCAAGCTCACAAGATTTCAGTGGTAACCTCTTATACACTGCGTGCAATCTTGCATAACCCCAACTCTACTGGGAACATTGCAAAGTGGGCAGCGGAATTGGCCGAGTTCGATCTTGAATTCGCCCCAAGACAAGCAATCAAGAGTCAAGCATTGGCATACTTTGTGGCAGAATGGACCCCCTCTCCATCAAATCCTGGGGGCCCCAGTTAGCAGAAACCGGAACCTAAGACTCCGGTCTTCACTGCGCCTCACTGGACTCTCTACTTCAACGGCTCCGTGCAGAAGCAGGGGGCTAGAGCTGGAATCCTTCTCCTCGCTCCGACGGGGGAGAAGGTCAAATACATGGTTCACCTTGACTTCAAGACGACCAACAACATGGCGGAGTATGAAGCATTAATCTATGGGCTCAAGGTGGCACTATCATATGGTGTCAAGCAGCTGTTGGTAAAGGGTGATTCGCAACTCGTTATAAAACAAGTCAAAGGTGAATGCTGCTACAACAACCCTCAACTAGCTGCATATCTACTTGAAGTCTAGAAGCTTCAGAAGGATTTCGAAGTCCTGGATCATTGCCATATCCAGCGTCTCAACAACGCTGAAGCTAACGAACTCTCAACGAAAGCTTCAACTAGATCTCTGGTTCCCGATGGAACCTTCGTCCGGAGATTGTCAAGACCAACAGCTCAGCCTCCCGAACTGAGCGAAGGGGGCGAGACCAGCACCTCGAAGCTGGCGGTCCCGATGGCCCTGTTACCATGGCGTCCATCAAGGGTCGTAGGTGCTGCAGGAAGCTCTGAGCAACCCAACATGCAAGACTCAGAAGCTCAAGTTAGCTCCGATGCATGGATCTCGAAGATCCGGAGCTACTTGAAAGACAACATCCTTCCTGAAGACAATGTATCTGCTGACCGGATAGTCAGATTGGTTAAAAGATACACACTGGTAGAAGGGGATCTGTACCGCTGTGGTGCCAACAGCGTCCTAATGTGGTGCATTACAAGGTAAGAAGGCCGCGAGCTCCTTGCGGAAATCCACGGATGCGATTGCGGGAACCACGCGTCTTCCCGCACGTTGGTCGGTGAAGCCTTTCGGTATGGTTTTTACTGGCCTACAACACTCCAGGATGCAACCAAGCTAGTGAAGAAATGTGAAGCATGTCAGTTCCATGCGAAGCAAATTCACACACCAGCTCAACCACTACAAATGATACCTCCGACATGGCCATTCGCCGTGTGGGGTATGGATATTTTGGGACCTTTCCCAAAAGTTGTCGGGGGTTACAAGTACCTGTATGTCGCCATCGACAAGTTCACTAAGTGGCCGGAAGCAACTCCAGTTGTGACAATAAACAAGCAATCAACTATCAATTTCTTGTAGTCCATAGTATGCAGATTTGGAGTCCCAAACAAGATCATAACTGACAACAGGACCCAATTCACAAGCTCTACATTCCAAGGATATTGTGAAGACCTCAGCATTCAAGTCAGCTACGCTTCCATAGCTCACCCGGCAAGCAATGACCAAGCTGAGAGAGCAAATGCAGAAATCCTAAAAGGACTCAAGACGCGCACATATGAGCGCCTGAAAAACATGGAGCCAACTTGATTGAAGAGCTTCCGTGCACCTTGTTGGCAAACAAGACAACTCCAAACCGGTCAACTGGAGAGGCACCCTTCTTCCTGGTGTACGGAGCTGAAGCATTCCTTCCCCCGAAAATCACCTTGGGGTCGCTCCGGGTCCGGACCTTCGACGAAGCCATGTAGGACCAGCTCTGGCGTGAAGACCTTGACCTCATTGAAGAGGGAAGGTGCCGAGCAGCTGTTCGAAATGCACCATAACGGCACCCCCGGACCTAACCCCAGACCGAGGGAAGCTCTGGAACTGACACGTGTCTGGTGGCACCGGACCTATCTGTTCCTCACAGCATGCTCCAGAGCTGCCACGTGTCCTACCGTCGGATCTCCAGCCTCAAACCTCCGGTAGACTCCACAGCGGCTCCAGATCTTCAAAAGGGAATCAAGGACTTCAAGACCCGATTAAGTGTCATTAATACTATATTAATGACACACGATCGGACGACCTTAATTACCAGTAACGGTGCTGTCAAAGCCGGTAACTCGGTCATTAAGGGTAATTAAGCACATCAAATGTGTATCAATATTAGTAACTGCCGGGGCCACATGTCGGGCCAGGCCAACTTGTAACGGCCTGTCCTTATACTATAAAAGGACAGGCCGACGATACATAGAGAGAGACAGATCTGACCTGTTCTGATCTGATCGTGCACTCTCAACTCACTTCACCTGAGTTGAGTTCATACATCCAATACAACACCAACACATCCTGTGGAGTAGGGTATTACGCTCAGGCGGCCCGAACCACGTAAACCTTTGTGTCTCCTATGTCACTTTACATTTCACCTTCTTGAATCTCCGTGCGCCCACACCGAACATCAAACTCCGCAAACACTTTAGTAGTGTCGGGAGATCTGCCGGATCAAAACCACAGACAGACCCCCTCTCCATAAAATCTTGGGGGCCCCTGTGAGCAGAAGCCGGAACCCAAGGTTACGATCTTCACTGAGTCTCACTGGACTCTCTACTTCGACGGCTTCGTGCAGAAGCAGGGGGCTGGAGTTAGAATCCTTCTCCTCGCTCCGATCGGGGAGAAGGTTAAATACATGGTTCACCTTGGCTTCAAGGCAACCAACAACATGGCGGAGTATGAAGCATTAATCTATGGGCTCAAGGTGGCACTATCATATGGTGTCAAGCAGCTGTTGGTAAGGGTGATTCGCAGCTCATTATAAAACAGGTCAAAGGTGAATGTTGATGTAACAACCCTCAACTAGCTGCATATCTCCTTGAAGTCCAGAAGCTTCAGAAGGATTTTGAAGTCCTGGATCTTTGCCATGTCCAGCGTCTCAACAACGCTGAAGCTGACGAACTTTCGATGAAAGCTTCAACAGGAGCTCTGGTTCCCGACGGAACCTTCGTTCGGAGAATGTCAAGACCAACAGCTTAGCCTGCCGAACTGAGCGAAGGGGGCGGGACCAGCACCTCGAAGATGGCGGTCCTGATGGCCCTGTTACCATGGCATCCATCAAGGGTCGTAGGTGCTGCAGGAAGCTTCGAGCAACCCAGCACACAAGACTCAGAAGCTCAAGTTAGCTCCGATGCATGGATCTCGGAGATCCGGAGCTCCTTGAAAGACAACATCCTTTCTGAAGACAATGTATCTGTTGACTGGATAGTCAGATTGGCTAAAAGACACACATTGGTAGAAGGGGATCTCTACCGGCGTGGTGCCAACGGCGTCCTAATGCGGTGCATTACAAGGGAAGAAGGCCACGAGCTCCTCGCGGAAATCCATGGAGGCGAGTGTTAGAACCACGCGTCTTCCCGCACGTTGGTCGGTAAAGTCTTCTGGCATGGTTTTTACTGGCCTACAACACTCTAGGATGCAACCGAGCTAGTGAAGAAATGTGAAGCATGCCAGTTTCATGCGAAGCAAATTCACACACTAGCTCAACCTCTACAAATGATACCTCCAACATGGCCATTCGCCATGTGGGGTATGGATATGTTGGGACCTTTCCCAAGAGCCGTCGGAGGTTACAAGTTCCTGTATGTCGCCATCGACAAGTTCACCAAGTGGTTGGAAGCAACTCCAGTTGCGACAATAAACAAGCAATCAACTATCAATTTCTTGCAGTCCATAATATGCAGATTTGGAGTCCCAAACAAGATCATAACTGACAACGGGACCCAATTCACAAGCTCTGCATTCCAAGGATATTGCGAAGACCTCGGCATTCAAGTCAGCTATGCTTCCGTAACTTACCCGGCAAGCAATGGCCAAGCTGAGAGAGCAAATGCAGAAATCCTAAAAGGACTCAAGACGCGCACATATGAGCGCCTGAAAAAACTTGGAGCCAACTGGATTGAAGAGCTTCTGCCCACCTTGTGAGCAAACAGGATAACTCCAAGCCGGTCAATTGGAGAGACACCCTTCTTCCTAATGTACGAAGCTGAAGTAGTCCTTCCTCCGGAAATCACCTTGGGATCGCTCCGGATCCGGACCTTCAACGAAGCCACGCAAGACTAGCTCTGGTGTGAAGACCTTGACCTCGTTGAAGAGTGAAGGTGTCGAGCAGCTGTTCGAAATTCACGATACCGCCAAGCGCTCCGGCGCTATCACCAAAGGCATGTGCATAACCGACAGCTCGAGGAAGGCGATCTGGTGCTATGGAGAATACAAACTTGAGAAGGGTTAAACAAACTTTCCCCCAGCTGGGAAGTACCCTTTCGAGTGATCAAAGTATCTCGTCCTGGATGCATTCGCTTGGCAACCGAGGATGGGACACCGCTCCCAAATCCTTGGAACATTGAGCACCTCCGTAAATTCTACGCTTAATATCACGGAGGTGAGTCTGTAATTACATATGATGTATGTTATAGCGTCATTGTACAGATTCGGGTAGCTCCTCCGGGAGGACAACCGGACCTTTCCCGGAAGGTCCGCAAAGTTAAAGCAACACTTGGCACAGTCTCAGAAATAAAAATGTAGCTAGTTACCCAGGGTCAAACAAGCAATGCAATACACCTAGCCTGGTTCCGTACCCTAAGAGTGTACTTGTCTCCCCTGTACCCCGGACCTATAATGAAAGACATCATTATGTGAAAATAGACTCCACATGCATTTATTTTGTACATGCTCATTCTTTTTTATTGTTCTCTTTCTTGTCTATAACAAAGTTGTGCAATTCTCAAGAAACTTTAGCTCGAACAATTCATATATAATTCAAGTTGCATTGTTAATTCTTTCGGGTCTTAACATCATTGAATGGCCTACTCGTCTGAACACCAAGCCAATCTAGGTCCGGAGTGTGCTATCGACTTATCCTGGTCCTGCACCCTAAGTACGCCACTCTACCTACACCCCGGCAGGCCTGCGTAAGGTGAGTCCAAAAAACGATTGGACCTGGAGAAAATAAACAAATGCACTTGATTGTATATAAAATTGTTGTCGACCTAAAAATTTCTTTCGGGAATAGTAAGCCGTAAATGAGTTATAAATAAGAAATGGATTTTACTGTTTTTCTTGACTTCAACATGCAGGAAAAATAAAAATCTCATGATGATGGTGGATGATGCCGGAGCTATCAAAGCTTCGACATCCCCTAAAGTGGCTCGTTGTCGATGTTTTAAACATTGATAGTAGGCGTCGCCGGAGCTATCAAGTTTCGACAAATCCAGGGTCCAGCCGTCAACGTGAAGAAAAGATGGTAGAAGGACACCCCAATGGGGTCTGCTGTCGACGCTCTACGTGTTGACAATGGTCGCTACTGGAGCTACTAAGCTCTGACAACCTCAGGGGGCCCCTGCTGTCGACGACTTCAGACCTATACTCTACAAGTTCGAAGCACTCAAGTCTTCAACAAAATGCTACATCCTTTTGGTACATGTTTGCAATCAAATTGTGTACATCTACCAGGGGGCCAAGTGAGACAAAGGTTGAATACAAAAAATGAAATTCATAAATTTCTTGGATTTCATTCATCTGAGGACAAGAGATTACAAAATTGGAGAAAAGAAGAGAAGATACAAATGGGAGCTACAAGGAGAAAATCCTAAATTCTACGCAAGAACGAGGTGACCTTCTGGGCAACCTCCGACACGCTGGTCTTGGCGGCGTCTCCCTCTCCGTCGATGGGACCCTCAAGCACCGGATCTAGTGGGAAATGAGGATCCCGACTTGTGTAGCACGTCAGCATGTATTCTGCGACGTTCTGCGCAAGGGATTTTCCTTCAGTTTCCAACTGGTCCGCGATGACATCGCCCATCTTGTTGAGTTTGTTGCTAGCCGAGCTCAGCGCCTTCAACGCATGGTCCAGCTCCAGCTCCGGATCATCCGGACGCACGGGACTAAAGCCCAGCGGCGTCAGCGCGTCATTAGCTTTGCCCAAGAAGTCCCATACTTTTTGGGACTCCGCAGCCCTTGAGCCTCGAATCTCTTCTAAGGACCTCTTGGACGCCGCAAGCTCTGAACCCTCCCGGGCAAGGTGCTCAACCTCCTTGGCGTCCTACTGAATACCCTTAGCAACTTGCTTTTCAAGGTTGGAAAGCTCCTTCTCCGGACGTGGATCTTGTTCTGGCGATCAACCAGGTCTTTCTCCAAGCCCTGCACTTTCTTCTCCCTAGCAGAGACTTCGACCTCCCTTTTGGTAAGGTCCTGTCCCCGCTACCAGGCCTTCTCCTCCTTGCTCTTGCAGCGCTCCTTCAGCTTTTGGGTGTGCTCCGCAAGGCTCTTGTCACCCAGAGCCAGCCTTTGGGCAAGCTCCTCCTTCATCTTCACGAGGTCATCCCTCAGCTCCAGGAGTTTTTGCTCTTCATCTTCGAGCTTTTTCTCTCGCTCCTCAAGAGCCTCCCGACACTTGACGAGGCTTTTGTGGATGGTACTGAGCTTCTCCTGGCGATCATTCGCTGCTTCATTAGCAGCCACGACTTGTTCGTGTATAGCCCAGGACTGATTGTCGAGGGATCGCGCCATGCTTTCCCTCTCGTCCAGCAGCTGACCCCAGTACTCCATCCGGACCTTCTCCCTCTTGACCCACTCCTTGTCGTCGGCCAGCCTTGTTTGCGCTGGCTTGGTCTTGAATTGGAGCCGGTTGCGCCACCTCCTAAGGGTTTAGCACTCCTCCTCGAGGGCCTTGCTATCGTGATAAAAGGCAAGCTGGACCTGATGAAGGCTAGAGCAGGCATTGTCGATGGATAAAGATAGGGGGATCGGCTCCGGACCTGCCGGGGTCCTCTCCGCTGACTCCAGTGGGTTCTCCATAACAAAAGTTGGGTCCCACTCTACAAGAGTGGTCCCCTGAGCTTCCGCGGCACTAGGGCTGCCCTCTGGGAGTGCCTCAGTCGTCGCCGAGGAAGGTCTAGCAACGGGAGCTTCTACCTCCGGAATCAGTTCTGAAGGTCCCGCTGTCAGGTCATCAGCAACTGGTCCCTCAGGCAGAGGACCGACCGCTTCGTCTTGGCACCCTGGCTGAGGCAAGGGTACCTCCAAAACTACCACCTCCGGGGTAGGCCTTGAAGACTCGGCCGGAGCTGAGGCCACCTCTGGCTCCAACGCTGGTGCCTCCTCCACTGCCGGTTCAGACGCAGGTGCTTCGACCTCCACCTGTTCGGGTGCCAGCACCTCCACGACAACCGGCTCAGGTGCCAGAACTTCATGAACAACCAGCTCCACCGTCGGCGCTTCAATAACATCCGGCTCGAAGGCTGGAACTGAAGCTACCTCCGGCTCTGAGGCCGGAGTGTCCGTCATCACAACATCCAAAACCGGAGCCTCAGCCTCCGGAGCTGGTGCCGCTGGTACATCTTCACTCCCGTGGTCCGGTGCTACCACGAGAGCTTCGAGAGATGAGTCAAGAACCACGACAGCTAGCGCCGGAGCTGCCGTGACCTCAGCTACCACCTGGGGCGGTGCTAGAATTAGAGCTGGAGCCTCCGCCTGTACAGCATCAGCTGCTGTCATAGGAACCAGAGCTTCAACCCCTTTTTTGGATACCCTGTGGATGAAGGACAAAGAAACTCAAAATGTGGTTACAACAAAAATAACAAGCTGAGGTAAAGAAGCAAATTGACCTTGGAAGGCTTCCACTTCAGCTAGCGCGGAACCTCTTCACCGGACGCTTAGAGCCCGACCCAGTCGCAACTGGTGTAGCAACTTCGGAAGGCTCTTCGGATCTTGTTGCCGCCATCAGCGACGTCTTGGTTGGGGGCCCCCCTCGACTGAGAAGGACCCTCAGACCTAGAGCCCTTAGCTGGCCCTGGTGCCGGAGTCACCTGGTCAGAGCTGGCGTTCCGGGGAGACGCCGATACTGGAGTTGGTCGCCGTTGAAGATCTCCCTCGCCGGGGAGAAGGAGCTGTTATGGAAGGAGCAGGTCTAACGGGTCTCCCGTCAGAGTGCTTCAATTTCCTCTTTCGACTGGAGGGCTCAGCCAACTCTTTGCCCTTGCCAATGTCTTCAGCTCTCTGTCTTGGGGCGGAGGCAGGGCCACCCTCGGAAGCTCCGGGGATCACCAATCTGGTGGTCGGACGCCTCTCTACCTCGCCGAGGTCGTCAAGAACCGGCATCTTCCTCAGGAGCTCCCAGCTGAACTCCGCCTCCATGTTCAAAGGGAGAAAAGCCGCCGGCGGAGTTAAGTCATCGCCCTCGACGTCGATGCCATGCTGGAACTTCTTGAGATGAAGCTCCAAAGCAGAGCCATCCAAATTGGACTTCAGACCGGTTTCAATCCGGTCATCGTCCATCTCACTGTTGAGGGCCTAGGTGAGCTTCTCCCTCTTCTTTAGCGGAGCCCACCTGTTGACCAGAAAGTTGCAGAAGACTGTCTGGGGGGGGGGTCACCCCTCCTTCCACACATTGGCGGATCCTAGTCAAGGCAGGGTTGAAGGCCTCTGACAGCACCGAAACCTCACTCCAGGTGTCAGTGTCAACATTGGGAAGACCTTTAGGCAGCTCCAGCTTCTCATGCTCCTCTGCCGTGACGATAATCCAATACTTCTTCCAGTCGTCCCACTTGCCGGAAGGGAACGACCTCAAGTACTTGTAGGGGCATTTCTTGCGCTTCACAAAATAGTAGAAGCCAAGATACTCGGAACTCTTGCCGGTGGTGTGGATGGTGAAGAAGGTACGAAAAAGCTCGACGCAGGGGGGAATACCCACCCACATCTTGTAGAAGTGGACGAATGTTGACACAAGAAGAATGGAGTGGGGGCTAAGGTGGTACAACTGCAGACCATAGAAGTCTAACAGCATCAAGAGGAAAATTGAGAAAGGTGGGATCAGTCCCACCATGGCATAAGGAGAAAAGTACACCATGTCGCCGCCACGCTTCTTGAACGGGAGCTCGCCGGCGCGGACCAGGTGGTTGAAGGAGTCGCTGGACCACCCCATGTAGGTCCGGACCTTCTTCAAATCATCATATGTCGTGAGACGGCTCTTGCGGAGACCTAACTCCATCGCAAAAAGACTGGGCGAGAGAGAAAAAGCAAGCGAAAGTTTGGAGGATTCGAGTGCAAGTTCAAATGAAGGCATAAGGAATCCCCAAACCGTGCGCACTTTCCTTGTTAAGTAAGCCCCCGCAACGCTTGGATGGAAACCGCAAAAGGGCCAAGGATACGGTTCAAAAATTTCACCCTGCCAATGACAAAGGGGCCCGGGGCCACCCAGGCGATCAAGTCGATGTCTTTACCCCAGGCGAACAATTGTCATGACGAGAGGCGGGAAACCCAAGGGCGGCGACCTGACAAGACGCGCGGAACCGATACGATTTTTGTATTGGGGACTGGTGACCTTCAATCGTGTGAGATCTGCACGCGCAGATCTCACTTGCCGCATCCTGAAGATGCCACGCGGCGATGGTTTAACTGCGAACCACCACCTCAACGGCACATCCAAAAACCCTTGAAGACACGGCGCAGAAATCGAAAGATGGACCCACCTCCGGCAGAATGACTTAACCCAAAAGGTCTCTCCCAGAGGCGGGCCCAGGGGGCCACTATCGGTACCCTGCGTACCGGATACCCTTTGGAACTGCAAAGAGTGCAAAGGAACTCCACCTATCTGAATCAAAGACCCCCGAAGGCTCCACGTGTCACTTGGAACCAGACCTGCCTCCCTCGTATGGTTAGTTCCAATGCCGCCACGTGTATCATAAAACCGGAGCTACATTCCATACATGGGAAAGCTCCAGACTAGATACCTGTGTGGCACCCCCGGACCTAACCCCCGGCAGAGGGACGCTCCGGTACTGACACGTGTGCAACATCATCGGACCTACTCTTCCAAGACGGTAAGCCCCGAAGCTGCCACGCGTCCAATTGTCGAACCTTCAACCTTAACAGGTAGATTGGTGGGCCTCCAACGGCTTGGACCTTCAAGGAACATTAAAGACTTCAAGACCTGATTATGTGTCATTAATTCTATCTTAATAACACACGATCGGATGACTCTTAATACCAGTAACGTCACCATTAAGGAGCATTACCACACTATTAAGGAGAATTAAACACATTTAACTGTGTATTAGGCATCAGTAACTGCCAAGCCCACATGTCAGGTCAGGCTAATGATGTAACGGCCAGCCCTTATACTATAAAAGGACTGGTCGAGCGATAGACAGGGAGACTTTTTTGGGGCCTCTCTCTCACACTAGCGTTCATACGCTCAATACAAAAACAACACACACCCGTGGAGTAGGGTATTACGCTCAGGTGGCCCAAACCACGTAAATCCTTGTGTCAAATCGCCATCTTGCTCTGAATCTCCGCGCGCCCCAACCGAACTAAGAAACTCCGCGGACTGCCAACGATAGTACCGGGAGAATTGCCGGAACCAGACTCCGACAACAGGCAAGCTGGCTTTCGGAAATAAAAGAATTTTATATCCAAGCTCATGAAGGTGATAATATTGTTACATCCCATGGAGAAAAGCATGGTGGTCTGTCCCATGGAGGAAGTAACACATCGATTCGCTGTCAAGGGTTATGGCCCAGTTGGCCAGCACGCTTTGGTTTGTGCCCGTGCCGCTAGGGTTTGGTCCCTGGTGTCCACCCTCTTTCTTAATGAATTGGTAGTGCTCCTGCCTATGGTGTCTGAACCATGTCTTAAAAAAAATAGAGAAAAGCATGAGGTCCTATTCAATTACTTTGATAATCTGCTTGGTAACGTAAGTGCGTCAGTCTTGGAGGAACCAACGCCCTTAAGTGTATTAAAAGTGTTGGTCCTTGCGGCCGACACATTTATGTCTAAGGGTGTCGGCTTTACAGAACCGACACCCATAGGCGGTAAATGCGTCGACCCTGAGGCACTTAGTGGTTAAAGGTGTCCAAAGTATTTCGTCGGCTAAGAGCGTCGGTCAATCGACGTATTTAGTTTATAGGTGTCGGTTTCTATTCACAACTAACGTCCATATGGCCGACGCCCTATTGACGAATTCCTGTAGTGGCCCTTATCTGTTCATCCACGCTTGATCTAAATTTTTTCCATCATGAGGGCATGGATCTTGCTGATCTTGAGGCACGTTTTTCTGAGGAGGAGGTTTGACAAACAATCAGATCATTACCAGTTGATAGAGCAGCAGATCCTGACTGGTTTACTGATCGTTTCTATAAGTCGTGCTGGCAGATTATAAAAGTGGATTTCATGGCAGCCATATTATCGTTACAGTAGGGAGATGCTAGGAAGTGATGGTTGCTGAACTCGGCTTATCTCATTCTTATTCCTACAAAAGGTGATTCCATCCTGCTCCAGGATTTTCGGCTTATAAGCTTGGTTCATAGCTTCGCTAAACTCGTAACCAAAGTGATGGCTAATCGTCTTGCCCCCGACTGAATGATCTGGTAGCGGCAAATCAAAGTGCGTTTATTCGTGAATGGTGCATCCATGATAACTACATGCTGGTCCAACAAACTATTAAAATGCTTCATAGACAGAGGAAACCAAGTATTTTTCTAAAAGCTGGATATATCTAAATCTTTTAACTCGGTTCCATGGTCATTTCTGATGGAAGTACTCTCTCACGTGGGCTTTGGTCCAGTACGGAGAAATTTGATTTCAAATTTGTTCTCACCTGCCTCTATTAGATAACTTCTAAACGGAGATCCTGGAGAATACATTAAGCACCGGTGTGGTGTCCGACAGGGTGACCCGCTGTCCCCCATGCCTTTTATTGTGGTCATGGATGTGCTGAATTTTTTATTTTGCAAGGTAGAGGATCTTGGTCTATTGTAACCTTTACTGCATTGTAACCCTGTGCAATGAATCTCCTTATATGCTGATAATGTGGCACTGTTTATCCGACCGATACAGATGGAGATGAACCTCACCATGCAGATTTTAGGGTGCTTTGGAAATGCCTCTGATCTTCAAACTAATCTCCAGAAGAGTTGTGCGGCTCAAATAAGGTGTGATCAACCAGAAATTGAGGTGATATCAACTACTCTGCCATGCACGACAAGTCAGTTTCCTTGTTCCTACTATGGTCTGCCTATTTCTGACAGGAAAATACGGAAAGCTGATTTACTACCCTGGATTGAGAAAATTGGTAATAAACTCTCTAGCTGGAAAGCCTCTCTCATGAATCTGGTAGGACGTGCAACCTGGGTCAGATATGTGCTATCAGCAATGCCTATTCATATGATAGTTGCAGTCAATGTATCTAAGTGGTTTATCAAAGTTGTGAATGAAAATTGCAAAGCTTTCCTTTAGAAGGTTCGCAATCATAGCAATGGAGGTTGTTGTTTAGAAGCATGGGGAAAAGTTCAACGGCCTCTTGATCTTGGTGGACTTGGAATACTCAATTCTGAACTCATGGGTTGGGCTCTACAAATACGGTGGCTATGGTTTAAAAGGACTGCTTTAAACCAGCCTTGGCAATATTTGGATATTCCCACTCATTCTTCTGCGGGGGAACAACTGCTGTGCAATCTGCAGTTTCCTGCAAACGTGCAATCTTCAAATCTGAATCGTCCCCTACTAATCTAAGGGTGGTGCATTCAGGGTTCTTTTTGCATATTGCCAGCAGTACCAGGTGGGAGGATTTAAGTGTTAAAAGTGCACCACCCTTGGATAGTTAGGAGACGGTTTAGATTTGGAGATTGCACGCTTGCACGAAACTGCAGATTGCACAGCAGTTGTTCCCTCTTCTGCGGTGGCTCTTTTTAACATTGCTATAGAGTCTCATGTGAGGAATGGTACGAATACACTTTTTTGGAAAGACACATGGTTCAGGGCAGCTATATGGTTGAATTGGTACCGTCTGTGGTAGCTGCTGTTCCACAACAAATTGCAACAGACATACTGTGGCTGTAGATCTTTTTAACCATAATTGGGCAAGTGTATTAAAGAGGGTATATTGATAATTTAGCGGTTCAAATATTTGCATCTCTGGGATATACTACAGGAAACCCGACGATTTGCGACGGCCAGGGCCGTCGCAAATAAGTCAAATGCCGTCACAAATAAGCTATTTGCGACAGTTTCTGGCCGTCGCAAATAAGTCGTCGCAATTAAGCTTATTTGCGACGGCCACCGTCGCAAATAACCTTATTTGCAACGGCTTGCAGCGGCCGTTGCAAGTTATTGCCCGGGGCTGGTGGGCCCCGCAACAATATTTACGGCGGCCCGACCGTCGCAAATAAGGTTTAAAAAAACAGAAAATACTACCCGGCTCGATGGCCAGAATCACAGAAGAGAAACAGTATATCACACAATATATCACACACAAACATCATCACAATCACAAACAACATTCTCGATACATCTCACATGATCATCAACAAAGCAAACAAGGGCTCACTTGCCCGTCTTACCTCCGTAGCCACCTCCGAAGCCACCTCCGAAGTCTAAGTCGTCGTCGCGTCTCATTTCAGGTGGCAGTAGTGACGGCGATGGCGTTTGTGCAGCCGTCGCAGATCCCTGCAATTAATAAAACTTAGAGTTAGAATATAAATGTATCAACGTCTCTCTCCCTCCCTTCCTCTCCCTCTATCTCCATCTAGATCCACCTCTCTTCCTCTTTTTTCATTTCTCTCTCTCTATCTTAGTCTATCTTTTTCTCTCACTCTATCTCTATATTGCTATCCTTTTTCCTCTATCTTCCTCCCTCTATCTCTATCTATATCTCCCTCCCTCTATCTTCCTCTCCCTCTATCTCCATCTACATCTTCCTCTCTCTCTTCATTCCTCTCCCACTCTATCTAACTATCTCTCACTCTTTCTTCTATCTCTCTCTTTCTTCTATGTCAATCCTTTTCTTCTATCTAACTATCTCTCTCTTTCTTCTATGTCAATCCTTTTCTTCTATCTAACTATCTCCCTCTTTTTTCTACCTCAATCTTTTTTTCTCTATTTTCCTCCCTCTTCTAACTCCATCTCTCACTCTATGTAACTATCTCTCACTGTCACTCTATTTACTCGCTTTATTTTCGTTAAATTGAGATAAAATTAGAATTGTTAAGTTAACATAGAAAATTACCTGACCCGCAGAAGAAGGATCACCTGGAAGGACCGGTGGTAGTAGCAGTTGCTGTATCCCCAGACCTTGCGCCCGAGCCATGGCCTGTCATTGCAAACATTAAGTGCTTCAACCTCCGGGGCAGGTGCCGCTGACGCATCTTCTCTCCCGTGGTCCGACGCTACCACGGGAGTCTCGGGGGATGAGTCGAGGTCCATGACCACGACAGCTGGCACCGGAGCTACCGCAGCTTCAGCCACCACTTGGGGCGGCATCGGGACAGGAGCAGAAGCCTCCGCCCTCACAGCTTCAGCTGCTGTGGCTGAGGGCAGAGCCTCACTCCTCTTCTTGGGGATGCTGCAGATGATAGATGAAGAAACTTAAAAAACAGTTACTACAACAAAACAACTGTCTGAGGTAAAGATTAAAAATTACCTCGGAAGGCTTCCGCACCAGCTTGCACAGAATCTCTTTCCCGGGCGTTCTGGACTGAACATGGCCGCCACCGGCGTGGTAGCTCCGAAAGGTCCCCCAAAACTTGTTGCAGCCGCGGGCATTTCCTTAGTCAAGGCCCCCCTCGACCAGGAAGGACCTCCGGACCCAGAGGGCTCAGCTGGCCCTGGTACTAGAGTCACATGCCTGGGGCTAGCACCCCGGGAAGACACTACTGCAGATGCAATCACCGCAGTTGTAGAAGACCTCCCCCTCTGGGGAGAAGGAGCTACTGCAGAGGATGCAGGCCTGACGGACCTCCCATCGGCATGCTTTAGCTTCCTCTTTCGGCTCGAGGGTTCGGCCGCCGGCTCCTTGCCGACGACTTCGGTCCTTGGCTTCGGGGCAGGGGTGGAGCCACCCTCAGAAGCCCCAGGGATTACCACCCTGGAAGTTGATAGTCTCTCGACAACACCGAGTTCATCAAGCATCGGCATCGTCCACCGGAGCTCCCTACAGAACTGTACTTCCACGTTCAGAGGGAGGAAAGCTGGCGGCGGGGTCAAGTCATCACCCGCGACGTCGATGCCGTGCTGAAACTTCTTGAGATAAAACTCCAAGGTTGCCCCCTCCATGTTGGACTTTAGCCCGGTCTCAACCCGGTCGTCGTCCATCACACTGTTGAGGGACCAAGCGAGTTTTACTCTCCTCTTTAGCGGTGCCCACCTGTTGACCGAGAAATTGCAAAATACCGTCTGAGGAGTTAATCCTCCCTCCACGCAGTGGCGGATCCTGGTCAGAGCAGGGTTGAAGGCATCCGACAGCACCGGAGCTTCACTCCAGACTGCAGTGTCGATGTTGGGGAGGCCTTCGGGCAGCTCCAACTTCTCGTGCTCCTCCACCCGGATGACTATCCAGTCTTTCTTCCAATCGTCCCACTTTCCAGAGGGAAACGACCGGAGGTACTTGAATGGGCACTTCTTGCGCTTCACAAAGTAGTAGAAGCCAAGGAACTCACCACCCCTTCTGGTGGTATGGACGGTGAAAAAGGTTCGGAAAAGCTCAATGCAGGGGGGATGCCCACCCACATTTCACAAAAGTGGACGAAGACAGACACTAGAAGAATGGAGTGGGGGCCAAGGTGATACAGCTGCAGACCATAGAAGTCTAGCAACATCAAGAAAATGGAGGAAAAAGGTGGGATCAACCCCACCATGGCGTATGCAGAAAAGTACATCATCTCGCCGGCGTGCTCCTTCTCGAATGGGAGCTCTCCCCCGGCACGGACCAGGTGGTTGAAGAAGTCTGGGGACCACCCCATGAGGGCCCGGACCTTCTTCAGGTCACTTTTGATCTTCAAGCGGCTCTTGCGGAGACCCAACTCCATCGCAGCACAGCGAGGCAAGAGAGGAAAAGCAAGCACAAGTTTGGGAGTTCGAATGCAAGTTCAAATGAGAGGCGTAAAGAACCCCAGACGGTGCACACTTTCCTTCTTAAGTAAGCCCCCGCAACGCTTGGATGGAAACCGCAGGGAAGCCGAAGATACTATTCAAAAATTTCACCCTGCTGATGACAAGAGGGCCCGGGACCACCTCGACGATCGAGTCGAGGTTCTTACCCAGGCAAACGGTTGTCATCATGAAAGGCGGGAAGCCCGAAGGCGGCGGCCTAACAAGGCGCGCCGAACCGATACGATTTTCATATCGGGAACCGGCGACCTTCAATTGCGTGAGATCCGCACGCCAAAGATCTCATTTGCCGCACCCGGGATAGGCCACGCAGTGAGGAATTAACTCCAAAACTATCGCCAACGGCACATCTGAAGACCTTTGAAGACTCGACTCAAAAGTCGAAGGATGGACCCACCTCCGGCGGAATGACTTCACCCAAGGGGTCATCCTCAGAGGTGGGCCCAGGGGGCCACTGTCGGTACCCTGAGTACCGTATACCCCTTGAGATTGCAAAGATCTCAAGGAAATGTCATCTACTTTATTTGAAGACCTTCGGAGGCCCACATGTCAGACATAACCGGACCGCTTCCCCAACATGGTTAGTCCCAGGGTCGCCACGTGTACCATCAAACTGGAGCTACCGCCTACAAGGGGGAAGCTCCGAGCTATGTACCATAACGGCACACTCGGACCTAACCCAGACCGAGGGAAGCTCCAGAACTGACACGTGTCTGGTAGCACCGGACCTATCTGTTCCCCACAATATGCTCCAGAGCTGCCACTTGTCCAACCGTCGGATCTTCAGCCTCAAACCTCGAGTAGAATCCACAACGGCTCCAGATCATCAAAGGGGAATCAAGGACTTCAAGACCCGATTAAGTGTCATTAATACTATGTTAATGACACACGATCAGACAACCTTTATTACCAGTAACTGCGCTGTCAAAGCCCGTAATTCGGTCATTAAGGGTAATTAAGAGCATCAAATGCGTATCAATATTAGTAACCGCTAGGGCCACATGTCGGGCAGGCCAACTTGTAATGGACTGCCCTTGTACTATAAAAGGACAGGCCGACGATACATAGGGGACATATCTAGTCTGATCGGCTCACACGCCCTCTCAACTCACGTTGAGCTCATACATCCAATACAACACCAACACACCGCGTGGAGTAGGGTATTACGCTCAGGCGGCCCGAACCACGTAAATCTTTGTGTCTCCTGTGTCATTTTACATTTCACCTTCTTGAATCTTCGCGCGCCCACACCGAACCTCAAACTCCGCAAATACTTTTAGTAGTGTCGGGAGATCTGCCGGATCAAAAGCACCGACACAGTCACAGTCAAAGAAGACAACTCAAAGGGTCTTATTTCCGGTAAAAGTAAATTCAACGATTTTGTTAATGATCCCATAAAAATCGGTTAAATTCCCTTGAGTGTCCATTGCTCTCGTCACAACACCGGAATTTGATGTTGCCGCGAGAGGACGAAGAGCTTCAAAATGAGTTGTACGGAATCGAAAGCCATTTACGTCATATCGACCATAGCTTCTAACATTCACCAATCCATAAGATAGCTGCCGCAAATCTTCATGGACATTGTGAGTCCGACACTGTCATAAATGATCGTAAGTTAAAATAATAGTTCTTTAATAATAGTAACTTATAATACATAGAAGATGAGAGAATATTACATAATCTCGAAACCAGGATAGGAAACTCTGCCCCCCATTTATTCCTTCTTTTCGCATCGCTTCTACTTGTTTGGCCGTAGGTTGATGCCTATGTGGCCAACATTGTCTATGGAACTGGCTGAACATGAAAAAACATCTTTTAGAATACATGTGTAGCAAAATATGTCGATTAGCATAAATGTAGGACAACCACTTACTCGAAGTATTCCTGCATGCCTTCTATATTTGCGTACATGTAGAGTAAAGCAATCGTCCTTTCATGTTCGGATAGCATGTAGGTCGTGTAGCTACCAACGGTTGTGCCTCTTGTTTGAAAAATGGAAAGGTTTCTTAGAGGGGGTGTTTCGTCCACATTGTACCGCATCGCCGAAGTATTGATATTGTTTTCTTCCGCAAAGTAGACACTTGAAAAGTATCCTACTTCCTTAAGAGCATATGCTTCAGCGATGCACCCTTCCACCCTTGCCCTGTTGCCAACCATTGGTTTCAGATATCGTAGCGCTCTTTAAATGTGATACATCCACCTATATTGCACAGGACCTCCAACTTTAGCTTCAAATGGAAGATGAATAAGCAGATGTTGCATTGGATTGAAGAAACCCGGTGGAAATTTTTTTCCATCTTACATAAAAGTATGGGTATCTCCTTCTCTAACTTATCCATCATCTCGATCTTGATTTCTTTAGCACAAAGCTGTCTATAGAAATAGCTGAGCTCAGCTAAAACCTTCCACACCGCATCATCTAGATAGCCTCGAAACATAACAGGTAAGAGTCTTTCTATTATAATGTGATAATCATGACTCTTCAACTCAGTGAGGTTTCCTGTGTTAACATTTATGACTCGTTTCAGGCTAGCTGCGTAACCATCTGGGAATTTCAAAGTTTTCATCCATTTCATATCTTCTTTCTTTTCTTTCGATCGAAGACAGAAAGAAGCGTGGCTTTCCACCACTTTCAGAGATTTCAAGAGTTGGTTGGTGACAAATGTCGGCCAAATCTAGTCTAGCTTTATAATTGTCTTTCGTTTTCCCAGGCATATCCATGCAAGTGCTTATGATACTTTCGCTCATGTTACGCTCCTGATGCATGACATCAATGTTGTGCATTAGAATCAGCGACTTCACATATGGTAGCTCCCAAAGTCCACATATGTGAGTCCAATTGTGTTCCTCTCCATAACCTACGAAATATCCAGGATGACCTTCATCAGGCACCAGTTTGTCCAACATATCAGAATTTTTGACCCATTGAGACGCTTCGGTGGTCCTTTAATGACAACAGTGTTCTTTCGAAAGACTTGCCTTTGCTGCCTAAATATGTGATTGGAGGGCAGCCAATGTCTGTGACAATTGAAGTAAGATATTTTGCCTCCATGAGTTAGTCGAAAGCAATCCGTGTCTGAAGCTCATATTGGACACGTCAGACGACCGTGAGTGCTCCATCCGGAAAACATGCTGTATGCCGGCAAATCATGGACGGACCACAAATAAGCAGCTCGAAGGTTGAATTTCTGCTTCTTGTAACTGTCGTACGCTTCGACTCCTGTCCACAAGACTTTCAATTCTTCGATCAGTAGTTTTAACATCACGTTGAGACGTGACCAGGGATGATTAGGTCCAGAGTACAATGAGGTTGAGAAACATGAACTCGTTCTTCGTACAAAAAGCAGGTGGCAGGTTATACGGAATGAGAAAGACGGGCCAACATAAGTATGGCGTGGCGTTCGTACTGAACGGTGAGAATTCATCTGTCGCTAATCCGATGCGAACATTCCTCGCATCACGAGAAAAGTCTGAATCGAAATGGTCTAGATCCTTCCATGCATCACCGTCGGACGGATGCGTCAAGAATTCTTTGTTCTCACGTTTAACTTCTTTGTGCCATCTCATGTGTCTTGCGGTTCTTTTTGAAATAAACAACCACTTCAACCGAGGTGTCACAGGCAAGTAACGAAGCTGCTTATGTGCGACATCTATCATCACATTATCGCCATCGTCATTAACAACTTCGACATACCTCGATTTACCACATTTTAAGCACATCTTCTCATGGGCGTGCTCTTTCCAGAATAGCATGCAGTTGTCTGGGCACACATCGATTTTCTCATACTTCATACGGAGACCATATATCTTGATCTTTGAATGATATATATCTGGTGGCGCATTGTGAGGTTGTGGAAGGATACCGCAGATCAATTTCATGAGATCATTGTAGCAGTTGATGGAAAAAAGTACTTGGACTTAATTGCCATAAATCTGGTCAAGAAAGCAAGTACAGTCACAACCGTGTGTTCATGCAATGGCTCTTGTGATTTCTTCAGCTCCTCGAAAAACTTCTCTGCCTCATTTGTAAGAGGGTCCTCCGCTTCCAGAGCTTCTAGCATCTCATCCATCCTATCAACCTCTGTTATATCATCATCCTCATCCACTTCAGCTATGACTCGAGAATTAGTCTCGCCGTGAAAGGTCCACACTTCATAATGTGGAGTGAAACCGTTTCGACATAAGTGAAACAAAAGCTCCAATCTTCTCAAAAACTTGGTGTTTCGGCATTTTGTACATGGGCACTGCACCATATCTTATGTTGACAACAAAAATGCTCGATCCAAAAATTGATCTAACTTGATAAACCACTCATCCGAGTGACCACCGGTTCTGCTCTTCCAGCCAGTATACATCCAACTGCGGTCTTCACCCATGTTTGGCTCTGCAGTTTAACGCGGAATATTATTAGTTTCATTGTTATGTTATGTCACGGCCCTACAACCTAGGCAGATAGATCCTAAACCCACCTAAGAGTGACCGAGCGGAGTGTGCTCATGACGAGATGCGTGATCCGGATTCGATCAAAATTTCGGTAGCATAACCCCGTTGTTCTCCACTGCACGCCCAAAAATGGTGCAGCAGAGAACAACAGAGTTACACCACCGAAATCTCGTCCAAATCCGGACCCGCGTCTGTCCAAAAAGGGACAATTCCGAGGCTGTCCAAAAAGGGACAATTCCGAACCTGCAAGTCTCACATGCCAATGGCATGTGAGACGTGCTGATACGAAATGGGTAATACATTGCTATAGGTTACGTTGCTCATTTTCATTTTGAGGTCATTTAAGAGAGAGGAAATAACTAGAGAAAGAGTGAGAGGAAAATTGGTCTTAGATGACAATTCTACATCCATTTCCACTGTCCACGCAATCGCGGGTCATTGAGTCCTTACCAACCCGTTCGCTTCCATGTCGCCTTGACGCATACGGCACCACTACTATGGTCTATACGGCACGATCACACTTATTGCGTGTCGTGCCCTTCCGGGTTGGTCCGAGCCGGACCAAAACCCCTTTATTTACATATATTAAGTAGTCACTCAAAAACATTAAATACCAATGAACAATAAGCACCAATAAAAAATATCAAACAATAGACAATATGTTATATGAGCATGTGTATGATCATTGGCAATGAAGTAGGATCATCTAAACATAACTAGCAATGTATGATAATATATGAGCACGTATATGAGCACGCACAATTTAAAACATTGCATCATCTAAACATAACTAGCAATAAAGTAGGATCATCTAAACATTACCACATTGCATCATATAAACATTACATCATCTAAACATTGCATCATCTAAACATTCCATCATTCACACGTCCATCATGCATTACCAAACAAAACTTGAAAATTTAACTATTGCATCAAACATCCATCATCTAAACATTGCATCATCTAAACATTCCATCATTCAAACGCATTCCCATACCTAGTTAGCGAAGGCGCTGGAGGGACGGCAGCGTTGGAGGAGGCGACATTGGAGGAGGTCGGCGGCCGGCGGTGTCGGAGGGACAGCGACGCTGTTGTCCGGGGCTAGGGCAGGGACGGCGGTGGGGGCAGGGCCGCGGTGGGGCGACGCTGCGGGGGCGGCCGGAGGGGCCGGTGGGGGCAGGGTCGGAGGCGCGGCTGGAGGGGCGGCGCTGCGGGGGTAGAGCCGGTGGCGCGGTGGGTTGGCGGCCGGTGGGGCGGCGCTGCAGGGGCGGGGCGGGCGGGGCCTGTGCCGCGGCGGGCCGGCGGCGTGAGGCGGCTCGGTGTCGGGGCGGCGCGCGGGGCGAGGGCGCGGCTCGGGGTCATGGCGGCGCCCCGGGGGCGGGGCCGCGGCAGGCCGGCGGCGGGAGCGGGGGCGACGGCGGCGGCGGCAGAGCGGCGACGGCGGGCCAGCGGCGGGGGCGCGACAGGGCGACGGGGGCGCGGCTGGGCGGCAGGGATTCGGATTGTGGAGTGAATGAACCGTCGGGGTCGGGGGCGGCCGATAAAAGCCCTTATTTGCGATGGCATCTTTAATTGCGACGGCCTTAGAATACGACCGTCGCAATTAAGTTTATTTGCGACGGTGTTTTTCGAAGCCGTCGCGAATAAGGATTTATTTGCGACAGTTTGCTTATTTGCGACGGCCCTAGGGTTGGCCGTCGCAAATAAGCCGTTATTTGCGATGGCCAACGACACGCCGTCTCAATTTATTCTATTTGCGACGGCTGACCGTCGCAAATAAATCCAGCCGTCGCAAATGATCGCGTTTCCTGTAGTGATACCTTAGTAGAGGTAACTCTCTCTCAGGAGGAGGACAAACACGTCTGCGCCTTGATAGGTCAGAGCAGTACACCGCCAAATCGGCATATTGTTCTTTCCTCAACGGGGCTATCACTTTTGAGCCTTGGCACCGTATATGGAAGACTTGGGGTCCTTCAAAATACATAATCTTTATTTGGCTAGTGATACGCATTAGATGTTGGACAGCGGATCGCCTAGCTAGAAGGGATCTTCCACATCCCAACAAATGTCTCATGTGCGATCAAGTGAAAGAGCATGTTCAACATCTTCCCACCACTGTAAAATTCCACTTGAAAATGTGCAACTTAATGTAGAGTTCAATCAAGAGTAAACCCTACAATTGGAGTTAAAAAAAATCAATGCATAGAGTGAAATCTAATTTAAATGTTATTTTCAAAATTCGACTTAGCCAATTGTAAGATTGGAAATCACTAGTGTGTTCCTCATAATGGATTTAGGGTCCCTGCAAGTTTTTTTTTGCAAAATATAAAGAAATATAAAACAATGGCCTAATGTTGAAATCCCAAATTAAATTTAAATTTCAAATTCAATCCACTCAAATGAAAGTTTTGAGTCCACCATAATGATTCTCATGTTTGAATTAGTGAACCTGCCATTTTATACTATTTAGAGGCACAATTACCATTTTATTTGTAAAGCGAAATGGATATGGGAGAATGATGGGACCCACCAGATGTTCGATGCACGTGCTCTTCCCCTGCTTCTCTGTTCTGGCGGCAGCTCCTGCTTCCCCATATGCCACCTCCTGTTTCCTCTCCAACCGAGCACCAGCCCATCTCAGCTTGCCTTGATCTTTTCTGGCGCGCTTCTTATCCCCTCCAAGCAAGCAAAGACGAAACCTCCCTCTGTTCTTTCTTCCCAGCGCAGAAACTTCATCACCATCGCCATTCTTCACTCTCTGGCGAAATCCGATCTGCACGGTGGATTTCAATATTTTCTTCATGCTTTGTTCATCACAACAGTCAGGCGCAGCTCACTGACCTTTTCGTTGTGCAGCTCGACCATCCCCGAAGGAGAACTTGGCGTTCCTGTGGCCGCTGAGCCGCCGTTGCTTCTTTTCGCCGGTGCTTCGTAGTTGCACCGTCAATCCAGAGCTTCCCCCGAGGCCTGAGCTGCCAAGACCAACTAAGGTTCGCACAACTTCCCTCTACACATCCCTCAATCAAGACCATCATGTTATTGCTTGTAGGCTTGTAGCTGTCGCATTAGGCAGGTTTATATCGGTAGGTCACTTAGAACAGTCACGAGTAGTCTTCAAAATTCATCCTCGATGATCCTTCTTGCCTCATTCCAGCCCAGAGGCAGCTTCTAGACTCCCTTGCACATCTACGGGATCAAACCAATTAGAAAATAAGGGCTTGACCATGCCGGGCGATAACTTTTCCCCATCGCCAACATTGAAACCCTAGCCTCACCATCGAGTTCATAGCTCCGGTGCTTTTCACCTTGATTGGCATCCAAATCCTCGTTCTTGTAAGAGGATTACATAAATACATACATACATACATACATATCCTCGTTCTTGTAAGAGGATACATAACCGACGATCCTACAATCTAGGATCGTGACTAGTGCAGACGTGACGGAGGATGGGCCGCGTAATGCATGGATGACATGCACGTCTGCATGCACGGGCGAATGTTGAGGGAGTCGTGCAGCAGATAGGATCGGACGAACGAAAGAAGCCAATAATTCTTCTAACACCCCCCACAGTCTCAGCGGTCTGCTCGCCGATGCAGGGACTGTTACGTAACTCGACGAAGGTTGCCTGAGGAAGTCCCTTGGTCATGACGTCTGTGAATTGGCTTGAGCTGGGCACATGTTGAGCGCGAACTTCTCCAATGGCAACTTTTTCCTGGACAAAGTGATATCAATCTCGATACGTTTTGTCCTTTGATGATGTACAGGATTATGTGCCATGTAAACTGCGGATATGTTACCACAATAGACCACAATTGCTTTAGCCGGTGCAAAATGCTGTTCACATAGAAGTTGATGAAGCCAGCCACATTCTGAAACCGCGTTGGCAACTCCACGATATTCAGCCTCAGCGCTTGATCGTGATACTGCCGGTTGCCGTTTGCTAGACCACGAGATCAAGGTATCCCCGTAGTAAACACAATAGTTGGAGGTAGATCGTCGTCTTGTATCGGGGCAACCCGCCCAATCCGCATCCAAGTATGCGATGATCCCAACTGCGGAGGAGGCGTGAATGTGAAGCTCGAGCTTGGTAGTACCACAAATATATCGGAGGATCCGCTTCATGAGAGATAAGCGACATTCATGGGGATCATGCATGTGTAAACATGCTTGTTGCACGGCGTAGCAAATATCAGGTCTTGTTATGGTGAGATATTGAAGTGCACCAGCTAGTTGCCGAAACTCAGATGGATAAGACCTTCGGACCATCACTTGCTGCAAGTTTGGATTTTGTCTCCACCAGAGTAGTCGCTGGTCTGCATTGGTTCATTCGAGCACGTTCAAACAAGTCTTCAGCATACTTTTCTTGGGACAAGAAGCCAACAGAGGACCGTTTGATATCAATGCCCAAAAAGAACCGAAGTGCACCCATATCTTTAATTGCAAGCTCAGTTTTTAATGAGTTGATAGTGGTCCGAAGATGGGCAGCTGAAGATGAAGTAATTATCATGTCATCAACATATAGCAATATATATGCAGTAATATCTCTGTGATGATAAATAAATAATGAAGAATCAGAACGTGCCGGCTGAAAACCAAGTCGAGCTGCAAAGTTTGCAAACCTGAGGAACCAGGCGCGGGGTGCCTGTTTGAGGCCGTAGAGTGACTTGAAGAGAAGACATACGACATCCGGCTGACTTGCATCAACAAATCCCACTGGCTGATGGCAATAGACCTTCTCATGAAGGGTACCGTGAAGAAAAACATTGGATACGTCCAACTGACTAACAGGCCATTGACAACGAGCAACGATAGTAAGAACAGTCCGAACCGTAGCAGGTTTGATAACCGGTGCAAAGGTCTCACCAAAATCTATCCCGAACCGTTGATGAAATCTGCGCACAACCCAATGTGCCTTGTACTTATCAAACGTGCCATCAGGTCTGAACTTGTGCTTAAAAACCCATTTCCCTGAAATGATGTTAGAGTCTGGTGGCCTGGGCACAGGGTTCCAAGTACCGTTCTTCTGTAGAGCAGTGAATTCCTCCTGCATGGCTAGTAGCCAATTAGGGTCTTTCAAGGCTGACCGAGCTGACTTTGGAATGGGTGATAATGTGGGTGCGATCGCAGTGGAGGCTGTGGCGACGTTAGCATGTCTTGGGTTCGGTCTGAACATGCCTACTAGTGATCTGGTGATCATACGATGTGGTCGATGGGAAGGTTCTGAGGGTTGCTGAGTGTAGGTACTAGGCCGACTTGTACGATCGCTTGTAGAAGGTGGGGCTGGAGATGAATATTGTGGTAATTTATCGGTCGTTTGTGTATGGGAGGGATGATGTGAGTCGTGTTGACTGGGTGTACGGGCAGGTGACGCTGATGCAGTATGGATGGGTGTAGTAGGGATGGGCTGGTTTTCTGTACAGTTGGGTGTGTTGTCAGGCAGTGGTTGAGATTGTGATCTGTTGACACGACGGAACATGTGGTGGGTGACGTCCTCTGGACCTGGCGTTGTGGTAGGGGCTGTAGATGATGTGGGGTTGGAAGACATAGCTGCAAAAGGAAACTGTGATTCATCAAATACCACATGACGTGAAGTGATCACCTTCCTTGTGGAGCGATTGAAACAGCGGTACCCTTTGTGATTATCAGGGTAACCGAGAAAGGCACAAGGTGCTGATCGTGGACTGAGCTTATGATCTGCAGTAGATGCCATGTTAGGAAAACATAGACAACCAAAAATGCAAAGGTGATTATAAGATGGTGTAACACCAAAAAGAATTTCGTAGGGAGTGATTGGTCCGGTGGAGCGGCTGTAAGGATCGAATGGCCAAGAGGGCGATGAATTGAGCTTCTTTTTACAAACTAAAGCAATAAAAACTCAACTACTAAAAACCCAATTCCCTATGCAAACAACCTATGCATTCAAGTGAATAATAAGTTTGCGGTATATGAAATTATAAGTATAACGGGAAAAGAAGAGTATGCAAACTCCCGAAAAGACACGAATACACGGTGATTTATTCCGAGGTTTGGCAAGATCATCAAGACCTTCTTAAATCCACGTTGTGGCACCCACCAAAGGGTGTAGCCACTCCCAAGTCACCAAGACCAGGGATCTCACTAAAAGTCTCTGTTCGCCATCTCCGGCAAGGTGGAGCTCAAGTCTTGTACAGGGTTGATCTTCCGGGCTTCCACAACCGACTTGGCAAGCTCCGGAAGGATCCCTCCAATCACCGACCGATACACGGTGAATGCAATCACCAAGAGACACTTCCTTACAGCTCTCATTAGACTAGAGACTCCAATTACCAAGAATGGAAGTACACAAGCATTATCTCTAGTAGGTTCTAGGCTATCTCTTGGTGTACAAGTGGTGTAAATGATGTGGAAGTGGTTGCTCAACGTCTTGAATGCTTGATAATGTGTAGAGTAGCTCTGGGCATCAAGACTTGTCCAAATGACTGGTTGAAGGGGTATAAATAGCCAACTTCCGCGAGATAGCCATTGGAAAAGTAGGCTGACATCACTGTTCTACAAACACCGGATGATCCGATGTTCTCCCTTCAGCTATCATCGGTCGAATACAAATTAACTGAGTTCACTGTGTTAGATATGACCGTTGATCGACCGATATTGTATACACCTGTACATCGGATAATCCAGTGACACTTGGTCCAGGATGGTCCAGAAATAATGCTTACTGGAGTGATCAACCGATGTGGTATATTTGTACATCGGATGATCCGGTGTTACTTGGTCCAAGGAAATTACTTACTGGAATGATCGACCGATGTAACACACACTTCCACATCGGATGATCCGGTGTATACCCAAGATTGAAGTATTTTTCTGCTGTAGAGCCAACTCGATCGATGTAGTGTTTTCTGGATACATCGGATGATCCGGTGAGTTGATTTTGTCTGCTTCGAGTTGTTCTAAGTGATTCTTTTGGAATTTGTCCGAGTGACCTCTTAGACATTGGTTTGAAATGTTCTTCTGATGATGACTAAGTCTCGTGTGCTGTCAATTTTGATGGAATAATTTTGACATATATGTTTTTCCTTTCAGTCTTCATGAAAATCGATTGACCCCGTAAAATAGTTTGTTGAGGGGTCTTCAATTGTATCCATGAGCAGTAGATTATATAAATATAGAGTTCATTAAGTGTGATGAGTTATATGAGAGACCTTGCATCCACAAACTTATTAGTGATATCCAATGGTTGTCATTAATCACTGAAACCATACCTTATGGGGGCCTAGATGCTTTCAGCAGTAAAGAACACGATTAAGACAGTACGTGGCCGTGTTCAAGGCCTCCACCCAGAACTGTTGTGGTGCATGAGAATGAATGAGGAGTGTACGAATTGAGTTGTTTATGGTGCAAAGTATTCGTTTGGCCTTGCCATTTTGAAGGGATGTGTATGGACAAGATAAACGAAACTGAATACCGTTGGCTGAGAAAACTGACTAAAGTGCGTGATTATCAAACTCACGACCATTATCAGTCTATAGAGTGACAATGGGTAGGCGAAACTGTGTTGCAGCATACGAGTGAAAAGAGAGAATTGTGGGCAGAACATCACTCTTGGCGCATAAAGGAAAAGTCCAGATGTAATGAGAAAAATCGTCAAGAAGCACCAAATAAAATTGATATCCAGAACAACTTAATGCGGGAGAAGTCCATACATCAGCATGTATTATTTGGAATGGAAAATAACTGCTAGAAGTAGAAAAAGTGAAGGGTAGTCAAACATGTTTACCCTGTTGGCACGCATAACAGAGATGGGGAGCAGATTTATTACAAGTGAAAGAAAACTGTTGTAAAGCTTGCAGAAGAGAGACTCAGCCAGGATGCCCAAGTATTTGATGCCATAAGTCGATGGAGTTTGTAGAAGCGTGTAGAGCTTTGGAGGGCTTCAATTGAAGTGGATACAAGTCTCCATCGCTGTCATATCAGAGAATCACCATTCTGGTTCGTAGATTCTTAATGGAAAAACTGAGAGGATCAAATTCAATAGATACACGATTATCACGCGTTAACTAACGAACTGATATCAGATTATGAACAAGAGCGGGTGAAAGAAGAATATTTCGGAGTTGTATAGAATGTGCAGATGTCGGTATGTGTGAAGAGGCAATGTGTGTAATAGGGAGTTTAGCTCCATTACCGACGGTGACAAGCGTCATATGGGAATGGCTTAATAGGTTGAAGAGAAGAGGATATACCAGCCATGTGCGATGACGCACCAAAGTCCACAAACCAGTCCGATGTACTGGCTGGTGCCTAGGATGTGCTTTGAAGAGCACTTGACAGTGCAGAATTGTCCCATGCCGAATTGCTTGCTGAGGAAAAAGCAGCAGAGTTGTTGGAGTTCGGGTACTCCACATGTCCTTGCCCCACGTACATTGCTTGCTGTGGTGCAACTCCAGGACGTGACCCAATCACGCCAGCTGACGAGGGACGGAGTGCATGGCCCATGCCTGGACCATGCCGGTCCACGGATTCTGCGGAGGCCGCCATGCAGAAGACGTCGGTGGTCGTTGTTGATTTCTGGATGTCGTGCCTTGTGCAACAGATGGAGGAGGCAAGGGCGTTGTGGGCCCTCAGCCACGACCTCTGTTGGTGCGTCCTCCACCGCGGCCACCATTAGTATGTGCTCCAGAATTCCCTTGCATGTTGGATGAGTCTGTACCAGCATAGAGAGCTTGCAAGGCCACAATATTAGCAAGTTGAGCATCAAAAAGTTCCTCGATCAATAAGTGGGAACGGGCACTGAGAAATGAGTGAGGTGGCTGCCGAGATGTAATAGCAGATATCGCATGGCGATATTTTGGATTAAGCCCACACAACATATTCAGCACTTGGCTTGACTCGGACACTGGCTGCCCGACGTCACGCAATTTGTCTGCAAGGTTTTTGAGATTGGCGCAGTAGTCAGATATAGACATGTCTCCTTGAACAAGATTCCGAAACTCAGCTTCAATGAAGACAGCCTGTTGAAGCTTGTTGTCGTAAAAGAGTTGATCGATTTCTGTCCACAGCGAGAATGCATCAGTCTTGGGCTTGCGAACGAGTTGCCATACCTCCGGAGCACAAGTCGTGAAGATCCAGTTGACGATGCACTGGTCGACGCAATACCAGTCGGCGTCGCGGTTGATGACAGGCGTAGGAGAGGAGACGTGACTGTTGAGGCTGAATTTCCCAAGCGCCGAGTCGAAGAACATGCGCCAATCGGAATGATTCGGGTTTGTGAGTTGGAGGGTGATTTGGACATGAGATTTGATGTTAACTGACTGGAGAACATCTGCAAGTGGCATGGTAGATGAGCGACGATCAGAGTTGTCGCCAATGGTGGAGGAAGAGGATGATTTAGACGGGGAGAATGTTGGATTGAACTCCATGAGCAACGGAATCTTGGAAGAGAAAGGATTAGTGGTCGTTTGATACCATGTAAGAGGATTTTGTCTCCACACTGCAGTACAGTGCTGCCTACGGGTGGAGCTAACCGACGATGCTACGATCCATGATCGTGACCAGTGCAGACGTGACGGCTAACCGGCAATCCTACAATCCAGGATCGTGACCGCTGCTGACGTGACGGAGACGTGTGACGGATGGGACGCGTACTGTATGGATGACATGCACGTCTGCATGGGCAGATGTTGAGGGAGTCGTGCAGCAGATAGGATCGGACAAACGGACGAAGCCAATAATTCTGCTAACAGTTCTACGTATCACCATGGAGCTCCTGTGCCTTCTGCCGCTGCCACCGTCGGAAGTGCCATCCCGGCCACCTTCGGCCGTCACCGTCGCCACCAGTGTGTGTTCCGTGCTGCGCTGCATCGGAAAAAATTTGTGCGGCCAGCTTTGGTGCTCTGTGATGTGGACGGGTGTAAAATCCCTAAAAATAATAGTGTTCACCTTAGCTCAAGAAGTAAATAGAGAAAGAAAGAAAATAGAAAACAGTGCTCATGTGAGGGTATTTAAACTAAATCCTAAAAGAGGCTCAAATTCAAATCCAAATGGCATACTCAAATTAGTCGAACTCTCAATCTGAGATCACTAATGTGTTCCCCATATTTCAAATAGTAGCCCTACAAAATCTTAATATTTTTAGACCTCATTTGTTATTTAATTGAATCAAGCCATACGAGAGGATTCAAATTCCAATTCCCTATTTGACTTTGTTAAAATTCAAATCTGAGTTCTCCATTGGATTCCTCATGATTGAATTAGTTCACCTGCCAAGTTTTACTATTTTAGGTGCAGGTTTACTATTTTATTTCAATCAGAAAAGAGGAAAAGGAGGAGGGGATTGTGTACCCCACATGTCAGAAGCACATCACACGTTGTCGACTCTGTTTTTCCTCTCCACATCGATCGACGCTGCCCAGTGCACTCCAGCTCGATAGCAAGCAGGCAGCTGCGTGGAGAAGGCGAGAAGCATTAGCCTCGTCCTTAGCCTCTCCTCTACTCTGCCTAATGCCCTGAACGAAGTGAAGCCCAGTTTCTTCTTCCTATCTGTTGTTTTCCCCACCGCAAGAACAGGAAACCAGGCCTTTTCTGTTCTCATGTCAAACTGGCGATTCAAGCCAAGTTTCACCTCGTTTCCAACAGAGAGAAGTGGTGCAACCTTCTTATCAACCTTGTCCTTTATTTCGTTTGTGGTTTTCATGCTTATCCCTGCCCCATTTTGAAGTTTCCTTGCCGCCGCTCGGAGAGAAGCCGGTGACACCCTCTCTGCTCCCCGTCACGGCCGCAAACCAAACATGGTTTGGCCCAGAAAGTCATTGAACAACTTTTACTCATCATCCGTCGCCTCCTCAATGTCTGCCTCAACCGCGTGGTCATGGCCTCGCTATCCATGGCACCCAACTAATCCATTCTTGAAGGTAGTATGTTAGGAGAAGAGTGCCTCCCCACCAGACCCTACAACGCTTTTATATAGCCCAAACTTGCTTCTTTAGAAAGATTTGCATCGCTGTTTGTATTTCTTAACATCATAGATCATCTCCGGTGAGAGATGAGATCCGCAAGCGCACATAAGATAACATTGTAGCATTTCACCCAAGAGTATTCCCAAAGGTATCATATTTATCTCAAAGGAAGGTTGTTGAAGTGTTCTTGCGACACTTCCCTCGTACCCTCTATGCAAGCAGCCCGTGGAGGTTCTTGATTGGCAGGGCTTAGTCCTCAAGAGAGATTGCGCATATGAAAGATGGTGAGACAATGGTTTTACAAGGTTTGGGTCGCCGTAGTTTAATACCCTACTCCACGGTGTGAGTTGTATTGCTGGTGTGAATGCGTGTGTATGCGTTGAGATTGGATCGGATCATTTGTAATGGTGGCGGTCCGATCCTTTTATAGACAAGGCCGGACGCCTTACAAGTGGGGTCTGTGGCCCGACAGGTAGCCCCGGGGCGATGTTACCCTAAAGATCTGAGGCTTCTCGCATAAACTTACTCTGATCGTGGCTTGAAGACCAGCCGTCTTGCCGCCTCAGACGCTAGTAGCCCATGTATAGTCGTTGACGATGGCAGGGAATGTCCCGTACAACTGTCCTATCATCGTAAGCTACCCACTTAGCAGAGTGGGGTAGGCCTGCGGCGTCCTCACTGCAATGCGATTGGGCATAGCGGTACCTGACAGCAGGCGTGAGCTGCGTCATGCGCTTGGGGAGCTAGCCTCTGCTGGGGAGGCCGGGTCTCGAACCACGGACCACATGGCAGCCCCGGAACCTGTTCCTGGGGAGAGCGGGGGATCCAAGGCCGCGAGACACGTGGTAGACCTGGAGCCCACCTCCGTGAGGCGGCTGCTTGGTTGGGAGGACGAGGAGCAGTAGAATATGATCTGTCCCGGTTCCCTGCCTCTGAAGTTGGAGGAGAAAAAGATTGTCTTCTTCACATCGTACACATACTCTGGGTTCGTTCCACCTATTTGTTCCTTCCTTGTGATGCTTCTGGTGGTCCTCGGGCTCCAACTTCATCACTTGTCGCCAAAATATTTGGTGGTGGCGGCGGTGTTTTTGCACTTCTGTGAGATGTTCATCGGAGTGTAGCCGTGCGTGCTGGTGTCCAGTTTGTTCTTTGTGGTGCGGCAGACTGGGAAGAGCAAGTCAAATTTCCTCGGTGCCTACTGCTTCCAGCATTAGGCCAATAGTCCCTTCAAGTACATCACTCCGCTTTCCGCCGCGAGGTGGGACAGCTGGAGGGGCGAATGGGTGATCCTACATGCCGATGCCCACAATTGCATGGTCCTGCCCACCGACTGGCCGATGCTTAGCAAGAAGACCTGAGAGGAGCACCCGGAGTTGGAGCCAGAGTATACCCAAGTGATGGAGAGGATCTGATACCTGGCGGACCACAGTTTGTCGTTGTTAATGGTGCTGGCGGACATTGTGCGTCGATGCCTGGTCCCCCTCAAACATCGTTGCCACGTGGCGTGGCTATACTTCAGGCCGCAAGACGGCACCAGGCTGGTGAGGGGTCGTGACACTGAGATGACCCCGAAAGAGGTGCTCGTCGTGATGTCCAAGGTGTGTGATGACCCGTTGTCTTTCGACATATTCACTCTCCCGTGGCCATGCCCACCTCTTTGCTTAGATCGAGACCTCAGGGTGAAGATACTGAGGAAGATTCCCAACCTGGACGCGCTTGGACTTGCACCATGATAGGTTGGAGACGTGAACTATGGCCTGATCATCTCTGACACTCTGCAGGAGTCTGCACCTGCTCCAGGCTCTGAAGCACCGAGGGTGGAAGTCCCGTCCTTTGACAGGGGGGAAGGCAAAGCGCCGGTCCCTGATAAAGGGAAAGGGAAGTCGCTGGTGGTTGAGGTCGCGAAGTACAAACACCCTCAGCCGCTGCTGAGGGCTCCGCTGAGGGTGGTCTATGCCCCAAGTCAACATCCGATGGAGCACCTATCCCCCGCCTCGAGTGTTGGCGGTTCTTCAGGTGGAGGCCCAGTCCACCAAGCGACGAGTATGCTATCAATTGCAGCCGGCACACCAGCCAGCATCTCCGCTACCAGTGCAGTCCAAGATGCCCGGAGAGGGCTCCGGGAGCGCTACGCCTACAGAGCCTCAAGCAAAGAGGCCTTAGGCCGCTAGCGATCTTGCCCCAGGTTTGGCAAGGAACGTCGGTGGCGGCTCTAGAGGAGGCTCCAGAAGTGGCGCTGAAAGTGCATCTAGGCAATCCTTTGTGGGTTTTGGACGATTGATGACAAACAAATGAGATCCTAATGAACTTGTTGAGATGACTGCATGTCAATTTATATGTGATAGATTGGTGCACTCAAAAAGTGAAAAATGAAGTGGTGAAGAAATAGAGAAAACTCCAACTGATGACTGAAGCACAAAGTAGACTTAAATGTATAGGATGTGTGTCAGAGACACATTCCAAGAGCTCAAGTCTTTGCGTAGGGGTAAGGGATTAAATTCAACCTAAAAATTCACTGAGCACCGGACTAGTCCATTCATGGACCGGACTAGTCCGTTCAACTCTTTGTTGTCCAAATTCACAGTGCACCAGACTAGTTCGCTCATGAACCAGACTAGTCCGATCAACTTTCTGGAACCACATTTCACAGTGCACCGGACTAGTCCGTTCATGGACCGGACTAGTCCGTTAAACTTTCTGTAAACATATTACACTGTGCACCGGACAAGTCCGTCCATAGGACTGGACTAGTCCGTTGAACTCTCTGATGCTCTATAACACATAGCGCTGGACAAGTCCGCTCGTGGACCAGACTAGTCCGTAGCCTCTCTGGAATTCAAATACACAGGGAATCGGACAAGTCCGGGCACCTACCGAACTAGTCTGGTATACCTCACACAATTTAGGGTTTCTAGTGTGCTACACATTTCACGCTGATTTTACATAGCACACTAGACAAGTCCGGTCCCCAGTACGGACTAGTCCGGCCGTCGGGATCCCTAACGGTAACAATTTTGGAAACACTATAAATAGGAGATCCACGACCCCACAAACACAACACACATATTCTACAGTCACAACTCAAACCCTAGCGCCGCCACTTGTCCCAAGAGCACGAAAACACATCTCCCCACACATCTAAGGTCCTCAAAAGTGAAAATCTTTGAGTATTCAGATTTGGGATTGGGAGATCGGTGTCTACGTGTCATTGAGCTCTTGGGGTTTGATCTCTTTACACTTGTGCAATTACTTGTAATCTTTTTAACCATATTTGATCATCTTTTCGTTGTAATTCTTGTGGGAGCCCTCAACGTGTGAGGTTGCCCCATAAACTGGGTGATTACCCATGATAGTGGAATCAAGTCGGCCTTTTGTGGTGACTTGATGAGGGAAAGGATTTGAAGAGACCCGACTCTGTGTGGGCTTCCTAAACAAGGAGTAGATCTCTTTGGTGAGATCGAACCTCGCTAAAAATTGGTGTCCAATGTGCTTCTTTATTTTTTCATCATCAGTACTTAGGGCATTAAGTTGATCAATCTTGTAACTTGAATTATAATTGTTTTCCACGTGTAACTTTGCAATATTGATCGTCAATTCAAGTGATTTCAACAGTTGTTCAATTTCCACTATTATAACATTTAATTTCGGAATCAACACTTAATTAACTCACCACACATTACCACACCGTACTAGTCCGCACCGCAACCGGACAAGTCTGGTCACTCAAGTATTTGAAAGTTTGATTAAGTGTGCAAGAAATTTTCAAAGCCTATTCACCCCCTCTAGGCCACATTCAATTGGTGTCAGAGCAGGTTCTCCATCGACGAGACTCGCCACTCGGAGAGATCAATGGCCTCTGAGAAGAACAACGAGATCTCGAAGGTGCTCATCACCGAAGAAGAGCAAGATACAAAAGCCTTCGATTTACTCAGGGAAAATTAACACGATGTTGAATCAGTGCGTCACCTCAATGCACTTTTAAGGAAGAAAACCCTGAGTCAAAAAGGAAAAGAGGACAATAAGACGATGGGGAGTGGTCATCACGACTACTCCTGATATCCTTACAATTACAATCGTCTCAATTCAAATAATCATTATCTTTCCATTCCCATGGGAAAACCTCCGCAATTCGACGGAAACAATTATACCATGTGGAAATACAATATGAAAATGCATCTAATCTCATTGAACCCAATTCTTTAGCATATTGTGTGTACATGTGTAGATATCCCGGATACATATGATGAACTCACTCCAAAACAAGAACAAGAAATTCACCGCAACACACAAGCCGTTGCAGTGATCACTTTATCTCTAAGTCGAAAAGAGTTCACCAAGATTGATGGACTAGAAAGTGCGAAGGAAATCTGGGATACACTCAAGACTGCACATGGAGGAAATCGGTCAGTCCGAGAAGCTAAAATTGAAATGCTTCAAAGAGAATTGGGGAGATTTGTCATTGAAGAGGGCGTATCACCTTAAGACATGTACAACCGGATGAAGGCGCTTATCAATAAGATCCGCGCCTATGGAAGCAAGAAGTGGACTGACCATGAGGTGGTCAAAAGAATGATTAGAGCATTTATGCCAAGAAATGTCACCTTGTGCTCTATGATGGGAGAAAGCCCGGGGCTTCATAAAATGACTCTGGATGAACTATTGGGCAAAATTATCAACCATGAGATGATGGAGAAGGAGGCCCAATACGTCAAAGACCTATCCAAGCTCACTTCCTCCAAGAAGAAGGAAGTTGCTCTCAAAGCAACTTGCAAGCCTAAGAGAAAGGAAGCTCGTGAAGCACAAGATGATGAAGACACAAGTGATGTAAGCACCGATTTTGATGAAGAGGAAATGACACTCTTCATCAAGAAATTCAAGCGCATGATGAGAAGAAGGAAGGGCAGCAACTCAAGTGAAGGGAAGAGCAAAGAAAAAGGAAAATCCAAGTCTCGACGTACCTGCTACAACTGTGGCGAGTACGATCACTTCATAGTTGACTGCACTTACCAAGAAAATAAAAGGAAGAAGGAAGCAAAGCCTCAAGAAAAGAAAATCTTCAGTAAAGAAGGCAAGCTCACCAAGCGCATATTGACAAGGAGTGGGAGTCAGACGATGAGTCCTCCTTCGATGAAGAAGAGGAGATGACCAAAATTGCCATCAAGAAGCCTACCAATAAGTCTACACTCTTCCCGAACATGGTAGGACGGGAGACTCATAATCACACTTGCATCATGGCTAAGGAAGGCAAGAAAAAGGTTCGACTTACACCTCCCTCGCTAAATTTCTTTATTGATGATTTTGACAGCTCTAGTGAAAATGAGAAGATGTTTAGGGGATTAAGTAAAACTGCACTAAAGAAAATGAAAATGTTGTCGGATGAAAGTTTTGAGAAGGAGGAGCTTGTCAACCGGCAAGAAGATATGCTCATCCGTGAAAGGAAGAGATATTAAGAGGTTGAAAAACTCCTTGAGCTTGAGAGGGAAAAGAGCAAGTCACTTGAGCATGAGCTAGCATTGAGTAAGGAAACTTACTCAAAACTAGAAGTTGCTAACTTGTCAAAAGTTAACAAAATCTTTGAAGTGCAAGTTGAGTCACTCAAGCAAAGTGACTCCTCTTCCTCCAAGAGCTCACCTTCCAAAGATGTAAATTCGACAACAACTACAACTTGCAGATGCTCTAGTAAGAAAAATGTTGTTACAGATGATTCTTCTATTTCTCATGTTAAACATCCATCCCAAAGTGGCATCTTTGATAAGGAAAGGATCAAATATGCACGTCGTGCATATATGGTCACTAGACCTCCTAACGTCAAAGATGGTCTTGAGTTTAACAAGAATAAACACATGTCCACCAATGTTCATGCTAAGAAGCAAATTACTTTCGTTAAGGAAACATCACGTGAATCTAACTTGCAAATACTATTTTGTACTTTTGATGCTTCCTATGTACTCATGAAAGACAGATTTGGACATGTATTTGCTAAATATGCAGGGCCACACCACAAGAACTAAAAAACTTGTGTGTGGGTGCCCAAAACTCTTGTGACTAACCTACGAGGGCCCAAGCAAACTTGGGTACCTAAAACCATGAAATAATTCTGTTTTGCAGGCATACTCCTCCGGTGGATCAAAATGGGTGCTAGACAGCGGATGCACTAATCACATGACCAAAGAGAGGAGTATGTTCGCAGAGTATGAGCGCAACGCGGATCCAAGTGAAGGGATATACTTTGGAGACAACAGCTAAGGAAAGATCCTTGGTAGTGGTAAAATTGAAATCTCTTCCCAACATAGTCTCTCAAATGTCTTACATGTAGATTCTGTAGATTATAACCTCTTGTTCGTATCTCAATGTGCGACAAAGGTTATAACTGTTTATACATTAATGAGGGTGTGACCGTTTCTAGAAGAAGCGTTGGCTCGATTGCATTCAATGGAATGTTTAAGGGAAAGCTTTATCTTGTTGACTTAAACAAAGATAAATCTGAACTCAACACTTGCTTGGTTGCTAAAACTAACATGAGTTGACTGTGGCATAAATGGCTAGCCCATGTTGGGAAGAGAAATATACAGAAACTTCTAAGAGGTGGTCACATCCGAGGTTTAAAGGATGTTGTTTTTGATAAAGACACGCCATGCAGTGCTTGCCAGACAGGAAAACAAGTTGGAGCACCACATCCCGCCAAGAATGTGATGACTACCTCAAGACTGCTGGAACTTCTACACATGGACCTCTTTGGTCCAATTGCTTATATAAGCATAGGCGGTAAAAATATGGATTGGTCATTGTCGATGATTCTTCTAAATTTACCTGAGTATTTTTCTTGTATGATAAATAAGAAACTTAGGGAATCCTCAAGAAATTCCTGAAAGGGGCACAAAATGAATTCTCCTCAACTGTGAAGAACATTAGAAGTGACAATGGAACAGAGTTCAAGAATACACAAGTTGAGAAGTACCTAGAAGAATAAGGAATAAAGCATGAATTTTTGGCACCCTACTCCCCTGAACAACATGGGGTGGCCAAAAGGAAGAACATGACACTCATCGAGATGGCTAGGACAATGTTGGATGAATACAAGACATCGGACTGGTTCCCAGCTGAAGTAGTGAACACCGCTTGTCACACTACAAACCGGTTGTATCTTCACTGACTCTTGAAAAAAATGCCATATGAGCTTCTCACTGGTAACAGACCAAATGTTTCATATTTTAAAGTATTTGGTTGTAGATGCTTTATCTTGAACAAGAAACAGAGGACTTCAAAGTTCGCTTCAAAATCTGATGAAGGGTTCTTACTTGGTTATGATTCAAATGTCTACGCCTATCGCGTCTTCAACAAAGTCTCTGGCCTCGTTGAATTTGCACGTGACGTAGTGTTCGATGAAACTAACGGCTCCCAAGTGGAGCAAGTATATAAGTGTGTGCTAGATCAAGAAGAAGCCCCTTGCCAAGCATTGAGGAGGATGACACTTGGTGATATTCAACCTCAAGAGCAACCACAAGACTCAAGTGCACAAGATGAACCTCAACAGGAAATCAATGATCAAGGGGGAGCTCATGCACAAGATCAAGATCAGGAAGATCAAGAAGATCAATATAATCACGAAAGCAATGATCTAGGGGGAGACTATGAGAATGAAGACAATGAGGGCAAGAAACTTCACAAGTTCCTCACCCAAGAGTACATCAGAGTATACAAAGAGATCATCCCGTCAACAACATCATTGGAGACATTGCTAAGAGAGTAACTACTAGATCTTGCATAGCAAATTTTTGTGAACACTACTCTTTTTTCTCTTTTCTGGAACCATACAGGGTAGAAGAAGCACTAAAGGATCCAGATTGGGTGATTGCAATGCAAGAGGAGCTAAACAACTTCAAGAGAAATGAAGTTTGGGAACTTGTGGAAAGACCAAAGGCGAACATCGTTGGAACCAAATGGGTCTTTCAAAACAAGCAAGATGAATATGGTGTGGTAATAAGAAATATGGCGCGACTTGTGGCAAAAGGTTATCAAAAAGTTGAAGGTTTGGACTTTGATGAAACTTTCGCTTCCGTAGATAGACTTGAGTCCATTCGTATTTTATTGACATATGCTACTCACCATAATTTTAAGCTGTATCAAATGGACGTCAAAAGTGCTTTCCTCAACGGTCCCATTAAGGAGGAAGTGTACATGGAGCAGCCGCCAGGATTCGAAGATCAAGAGTACCCCAACCATGTGTATAAATTGCGTAAGGCTCTCTATGGCCTCATACAAGCTCCTCGAGCTTGGTATGAGTGCCTTAGAGATTTTATAACTCAAAATGGTTTTAATATTAGAAAAGCTGATGATAATTTGTTCATAAAACATTTTGATAATCATCTATTTGTATGTCAAATCTATGTTGATATCATTTTTGGTTCTACTAATAAATCCTTTTGTGAAGAATTTAGCAAGATTATGACAGACAGATTTGAGATGTCTATGATGGGAGAATTAAAGTTCTTCTTGGGGTTCCAAGTGAAGCAATTAAGAGACGGCACGTCCATCAACCAGACCAAGTACACGCAGGACATCCTCAAGAAGTTCGATATGGACAAGGCCAAGCCCATCAAGACACCAATGGCAACTAATGGACATCTCGATCTCAATGAAGATGGTCCAAATGTGGATCAAAAGGTATATCAGTCTATGATTGGCTCTATCGAAGTGCATGATCGACACTTCCCATGGTACTACTAGATCGTAGCCCGCGGAGGTTCGTGATTGGTTGGGGGCGCACGTGAGATTACGAACAAGATAGTGACGCGAGGAGTTTTACGTGGTTCGGGCCGCCTGAGCGTAACACCCTACTCCACGGGATGTGTGTTGATGTTTTAGTATCCAGTGGCTTGTGTGCGTATCAATTTTTTTTCTGTACTGTGCGGTGCAACCCTTTTATAGTCTAAGGATTGGCCGTTACATCAGCCTGGCCTAACATGTGGCCCTGGCGGTAATTAATTCCCTAATACACGATCTGTATGTACTAAGCATAGTTAACAGACTGATAATGCACCTTAATGGCGGCATTACTAGTATTAACAGTCCTCTGATCGTGTGTCATTAATATCACATTGATGACACACAATCAGGTCTTTTAACGGTAGCTTTAACTGCTCCTTGAATGTCTATGCCATTGGAGATTCGCCAGTCTTCCCGTTGTAGATTTAGGTCCGAAGGTCCGACACGTGGTAGCTTTGGAGCTTCCCATCGTGGGGAGGCAGGTCCGGAGCCACTATACACGAGGCAGCACCGGAACTTCCCTCTACTGGGGGTTAGGTTCGGGGTCACTGGACACGTGGCAAGACCAGAGCTTCCCTATGAAGGGAGTTGGGTCCGGCCTTGTGTTACATATGGCAGTGCCGGATCTACCCAAACTAGGGAGGCGGATACAGTGCGGTGTAACACGTGGAGCCTTCGGAGGTCTTCAACTTGGACGGGTGGAACTCTGTGACTTTTCTTGCGTATCGTGGGGTACCCGATATGCAGGGTACCAAAGGCTCATTACTCTATTTATGTGCATCTAGGCTTGATATTATGCTTAGTGTGTGTATGTGTGCAAGGTTTCAAGACGCACCTAAAGAGTGCCATTTAATAGCTGTAAAAAGAATTTTAAGATACCTTGTGCACACACCCAACTTGGGCCTTTGGTATCCCAAATGATCCAAATTTAACTTGATAGGATATTCCGATGCCGACTATGTAGGATGCAAAGTAGAGAGAAAGAGCACATCAGGGACTTGCCAATTTCTTGGCAGATCCTTAGCTTTATGGTCATCTAAAAAGCAAAACTCCATTGCTCTTTCCACAGCTGAAGCGGAGTATGTTGCAACCGGTAGTTATTGCGCACAACTACTTTGGATGTGACAAACTCTAAAGGATTATGATTACAATCTGAACCATATTCCACTCCTATATGATAACAAGAGTGCCATAAAAATTGCACACAACCTAGTAGTGCACTCAAGAACTAAGCACATAAATATTCGTCATCATTTATTAAGAGATCATTCATCAAAAGGTGACATAATATTCTGACATGTTAGGACTTAAGAACAACTTCCAGACATTTTCACCAAGCCATTAGATGAAAAGAGGTTTTGTGAGCTAAAAAATGAGCTAAATATACTCGACTCTAGAAATGTGGCTTGAAACACTGCATACCTGATTGTGATTTCAAGATTTACTCATTTTTGCAAAAATTTGCCCCTTATCTCGATTTTCTCTTGAAAATTATTTAAATGAGTAAATCTTGGTGAATTATAGCCATTATATGGTTGTTGGTTGCTTACTGGTCATGTTCATCAAGATTATTTGTGAAATGATGTCCTTTAGATCACTATTAGATAAAAACACCCAAAATCAAGTTGTTCAATTCTGTTCTGTCCTGTTGTCACTGGACTAGTCTAGCGTGAGCACCAGACTAGTCCGACCTTGGTTCGGCATACCAAACTTGTCCGATGTCGACTGGCTACTCCATATATATTGGCACCCAAGAGAACACTCAACAAGGGCAAATGACTGGCTAGTGGTCCTATTGGCCCTTTAAAGATGAATGCTCCTACTCACCGCAACAGGCAACCATCAAGTGATGATTTTGCTGAAAAAGGGAGTGAATTGGCTGACAAGTTCAGAAAGATGGGAGTCTACGATCAGCCCAAATAGTCAGCTGACCCCACATTTTGGAGCAATTTCCATGCTGACTACTATGAGCATGTATATAGGGGTAGGCATAAAAATCGAGACCGAAAAATTGAAACCGAAAAAATTGAGACCGAAATCTAAAAGACCAAAATATCGGGTATCGGGTACTTTTCGGGTAGCAAATAGAAATATCCGAAAAATAAATTTCGGGTTCGAGTACCACCCTCGGGTAACCGAAATAACCGAATAGCTGGTCCATCAAATATTAAGTTAAATTATGTGTGGTAAACTATGAACAATTCAAATTTTAATATTTTATTTTCAAGTCGTGATGTGTGAAGTCGTTGGATTTACCCGTTTATTCGTGATGTGTCATTTGTCAATTTATAATAAATTATCTCATAGGATTAAATTAAAGAATCATATTGAACTTGTGCGAATATGACATGGATATAATGTATAATTCGGATATTTCGGGTAGGACCGAAGACCAAACCGAAATTTTTGTACCCAAAATTTTCGGGTACCTAATATTATTACAACAATTCGGGTAGTCATTTCAACAAACCAAATTTTGAAAAAGACCGAAATACCCAAACCAAAATATCGGGTAGACCGAACACCCACCCCTACATGTATATATGAAGATGAGGAACCCCAATGATTGAAAGTCAGTGGGTGGATATCACTTACCTCCAGTCCAAGATATGCCAAGCTTACCAATAGGTTCTGGAGGCATTGGAGCGACATGGACTGAAGGATCTTGTCTCTTTCCAGTTGGACTGGAACATTGAGGTCATCACTCAATTCTATTCCACTCTATACTTTTCTCGTGATGATGGTGACAAAATGATATGTATGACACATGGAGCAAAGTACAATGTCACTTGTGAGGAGTTTGCTAGAATTCTTCATCTTGAAGATTCTTTGGAGAATGACATAATCATTCACAACTTGAAGCCCCTGGAGAAAGATGAGCTTGATTTTCTCTACGATACAAGAATGCCTTACAAGTCTCCAACTACCAAATACTTGAAGCTATTCTTTGCAGTTCTAAACAGAATCCTCAGGAAGACCATAACTCCCAACGAGGGAGATGCAGGAAGTATTCATGGGACACTAAGGACATTGATGAAGGTGATAAGCAAGAGAAGGACCTTCAATGTCTTTGAGTACATCTACAATGACATTGTGAACATCTCCATCACCCCTAACAGGTCCTGTGGCTATGCACCCTATATCATGTATATGATTGAGAAGGTGATAGGGCTTGAGTTTGTAAAGGATGTTCCTCACACTGGTCTCAGGCCTCAGAAGCCTACAATTTACACTATCCCTTCTGCTCCTACCTCACCAGCAGAGGAACAAATATCTAAGAGGGCTCATGAAGGCACAAGAACTGAAGCTGCTACTCCTGCTCGTCCACCTCCTAGAGAGTCCTCCAGTGGTGTGCTAAAGATGCTCTCATCCATCTTTGCATCGTGTTGCAAAGTGGAAATTAAGCAGCACAAGGAGAGTCTGGCCAGGAAGAAGCATCAATGATATGTGAAGGCCAACATCAAAGAAATCTGTGAGAAGATAGACATGGAGCTAGTGGGGTCACCTCAGATCTAAGAAGATTCTGAAGAAAATATCATAGAGAGGGCACCACTTTCAGAGCAAGAGTTGGCTTCATTTGGACTAGCTGGCGTCTCCGCTCCTCCTCCTCCTCAACAAGCACCTGAAGATGAAGAAGAATATGAAGATAAAATGAGGGTGAGAGAGGCAGTGGCAATGAGTGATTCCACCCAATTTTTCCCTTTTTGGTGCCTTGTTGCCAAAGGGGGATAGATTGGGACTAGTAGTCCATTTCTTGGCCATTAAGGAATTGCAATGACATGTATCTCAATTTCAAACTGTTGTAACTTATTTTGGATGTGCTTACTTTACTTGATGTATGATGCCTAGTTTAATGATAATATGATGATTGTTGCCATAATCATTAAGTTATTATCTTTTGCTCATCACATCTTTTGATCACACACTCTTTAGGCACCTCACCATATAGAGTGCATATATGTGAGAAGTTTTTGTTACTCATCTATGATTCTCATATATGCACACTTTATGAAAATCAATTTTTACTCTTAATTGTGAATCTCAATTGGTTGTCATCAATCACCAAAAAGGGGTAGATTGAAAGTGCATCTAGGCAATCCCTTGTGGGTTTTGGATGATTAATGACAAACAAATGAGATCCTAATGAACTTTTTGAGATGACTGCAGGTCAATTTAAATGAGATAGTTTGGTGCACTCAAAAAGTGAAAAATGAAGTGGTGAAGAAAAAGAGAAAAGCCCAACTGATGACTGAAGTGCAAAGTAGACTTAAATGTACAAGATGTGTGTGAGAGACACATTCGAAGAGCTCAAGTCTTTGCGTAGGGGTAAGGGCTTAAAATCAACCTAAAAATTCATTGAGCATCAAACTAGTCCATTCATGGTCTGGACTAGTCCGTTCAACTCTCCGTTGTCCAAATTCACAGTGCACCGAACTAGTCCGCTCATGGACCAAACTAGTCCGATCAACGTTCTGGAACCACATTTCACAGTGCGCCGAACTAGTCTGTTAAACTTTCTGTAAACCTATTACAATGTGCACCGGACAAGTCCGTCCATAGGACCAGACTAGTCCGTTGAACTCTCTGATGCTTTATTACACATAGCACCAGACAAGTCCGCTCGTGGACCGGACTAGTCTGTTCAACTGTCTGGAATTCAAATACACAAGGCACCGGACAAATCCGGACACCTACCAGACTAGTCCGGTATACCTCACACAATTTAGGGTTTCTAGTGTTCTGCACATTTCACGCCAATTTTACACAACACACCTGACAAGTACGGTCCCCAGTACGAACAAGTCCGACTGTCGGGATCTCTAATAGTAACAATTTTGTAAACACTATAAATAGGAGATCCACGATGCAAAAAACACAACACACGTATTCTACTGTTCGCAACTCAAACCCTAGCGCCACCACTTGTCCCAAGAGCATGAAAACACATCTCCCCACACATCTAAGGTCCTCAAAAGTGAAAATCTTTGAGTATTTAGATTTGGGATTGGGAGATCGATGTATACACGTCATTGAGCTCTTGGGGTTTGATCTTTCTACACTTGTGCAATTACTTGTAATCTTTTCAAGTGTATTTGATCATCTTTCTATTGTAATTCTTGTGGGAGCCGTCAACGTGTGAGGTTGCCCCATAAGCTCGGTGATTACCCATGATAGTGGAATCAAGTTGGCCTTGTGTGGTGACTTGACGAGGGAAAGGGTTTGAAGAGACCCGACTCTATGCGAGCTTCCTCAACGAGGAGTAGATATCTTTGGTGAGATCGAACCTCAGTTAAAATACGTGTCCCGTGTGCTTTTTTATTTTTGCATCATCATTACTTAGGGCATTAAGTTGATCAATCTTGTAACTTGAATTACAATTGCTTTCCACATGTAACTTTGCAATACTGATTGTCAATTGAAGTGATTTCATTAATTGTTCAATTTCCGCTATTATAACATTTAATTTCTGAATCAACACTTAATTAACTCGCCACACATTACCACACCGGACTAGTCTGCACCCCAACCGAACAAGTCCAGTCACTCAAGTATTTGACAGTTTGATTAAGTGTGCAGGGAATTTTCAAAGCCTATTCAGCCCCACCCCTCTAGGCCACATTCAGGCGCCGTTGGAGTTGGTGGAGACACGCTGATGCGGGCCGGCAGCAGCATTGGTGGTTCTGCTGGAGGCCCAGTCGGATTGACCCCATCTGCCGCATCGTCAATAGAGCCCGTAGACTCAGAGTCACCTAATGTCGAGGCCCACTGGAGCTTTTGGGGACGTCGGTAAGGCATTCTTATCAAAGCTTGCATTGTTGTCTCATTTGTTCTTCTTGTTTGAACAGACTTTGATTTCAATATGCAGGTCTTTAGCTGCTGCGATGACACCCTTACCGCCGGGGGTAGTGGTTAGGAATGCTTCAAAGTCACCCAGGGGGCCACAGCTGCATCGACGGAGCAGACCGCCAAGCCGGTACAACGGAGCGTTGCTCCGGCGCCCGTGTCCGGCATGAGTAGTGAATCAGCTACGACTGCCGTGCTGGAGGTAATGCCAGAGTCCACTCAGCAAGCTGAGGGATCGGCCCATGAGACTGCTGTTTTGGCAGGTGGCACCTCGAGCAATGGTGGTGCTGCCGCTTCTGGTGGTGCCACAACTTCCGCTCAGTTCTCGGCATCGATGCCCCTGGCGCTGGTGGCCTTGCCTTCTTCACTACGGGGGAAGAGGTTCCCGAGATGATCATCGGGCAGCCCTCTGTAACTTCGGCAGAACCAGAGCGCCTCTCTGATGTCATCGACTCAGCGCAGTCCAACATCAACTTGGTACAGTCCAACCTCCGAGAGCGCAGGGCGCCCTTACCATAGAGTGGGAGAAGATGCAAGCTGAGGACGAGCGCCTCTGGGCCTGGAAGACCTTCCGAGGCCCAGGATCGATTAGGCAAAAGAGAAGCACTGGAAGGAGGGTGATGAGCTGGAGTTGAGGCGCCGCTTGGCGAATGCCATGGACGCAACATCCCAAAAGATTCTGGATGATTCTAAGGCAACTAATCGGGCAGGTGACAACCGCCTCAGTGCCCTTGAAGAGCATCGAGTGACCCTAGAATGTCACGAGGCCGCTGTTATTGAGCGGGAGGTCGTTGTTGCTAGTAAGAGGTGGCGGCCCATGCGATGAGGGCTCAAGCTAAGGTAGATCGGGATAGTTTGCAGTCCCGCATCAAAGACCTTGAGCTTCACAAGAGCAACCTGGCACAGGATCTTGAGCAACATCTAGCAGAGCGCCAGGAACTCCTCGTGCTAGAGCTTGGCGTATGGGCTCAAGAGTAGACTTGGTAGTGCTATGTCTGGAAGTTTAGGGTAGAGCACTGGCGGAGATGGTGGCATCCCACGTTCTGGTGTGCTACCGGAGTTGGTATCCGGTGATACCTATGGACTTGGTATTTAAGGGCCTCGTCGTGGAGCGTGAAGAGGTGGCGACGACAGAAGTCAAGGATGTCGTTAAGCATGTCGCCGCTCAATTCACGAGAGATTGAGGCCGGTGGCCCCTAGGCGGGGACGCCTTTGTATGCGGGGCTCGCCCCTTTGTAAATTTTCTTCAATGAGTTTGAATTCGTGTTTGGCTTCTTGGTTGTGTCTTGTGTTTCCCATCTTGTTTTCCTGGGCTCTTAGCGGCATAAGGGCCTGCAGAAATTTGCCGACTTTGTTTTTTTAATAAACAACAATCACACAATTGACATGGCCGATCTGCCGTGAGCTAAAATCCTGCCTATGGAACCCCCTTAGAGGTCCCCTGGTAGATGTGTCCAGGTTGCTGGGCACACCTTCCACTTGATCGCAGGATGTCTCCGACGAGCCCCCAGCAGAGCGGGGGAGTTTGAGTAGATGACGTCAGCAGGGCCCATTTAGGGGCGCCAAGCTTTCTCTTAGTATAGACGTCGATGGCAGGCCCCCTATGTGGTGTGGGAGCTAGTTGCTCCGGTGTCGCCCACAATCATTGTAGTTGGGTGGTGCCAGAGATGGCTACTCTAGCGTCGCCCATCGTTGTTGCAAAAATGTCAACGACAGACCCCTTGGGTGGTGTCGGAGCTGGCTGCTCCGGCAGTCACCCACCGTTGTTGTAGAAACGTCGACGGCAAGTCCCCTGGGTGGTGCAGGGGCTGGCTGCTCCGGCATCGCCCACCATCATTGTAAAAACATCGACAGTCGATCCCCCTGGGTGGTGCTGGGGCTGGCTGCTCCGACGTCGCCCACCATTGTTGTAGAAACGTCGATGGTAGGCCCCTTGGGTGGTGCCAGAGCTGGCTGCCTTGGCGTCACCCACTGTCGTTGTCAGACTGTCGGCGGTAGGCCCCCTGGGTGGTGCCGTAGCTGGCTGCTACGGCGTCGCCCACCATTGTTGTAGAAACGTTGATGGCAGGCCCCTTGGGTGGTGCCAAAGCTGGCTGCTCTGGCATCGCCCACCATCGTTGTAGAAACGTCGACGGTAGGCCCCCTGGGTGGTGTCGAGGCTAGCTGCTCCGGTGTCACCCACCATCATTGTAGAAACGTCGACGGCAGGCCCCCTGGGTGGTGCCGAGGCTGGCTGCTTCAGCGTCGCCCACCATCGTTGTAGAAACATCGACAGCAGGCCCCTTGGGTGGTGCCGGAGCTGGCTGCCTCTGCATCGCCCACCGTCGTTGTCAGAACATCGACGACAGGCCCGTTGGGTGGTGCTAGAGCTGACTGCCCCGGTGATGCCCACCATCATTGTAGAAATGTCAACGGCATTCCCCTTGTATGTAGGTTACCACAAGAGAACCCTATTAGCAACAAGAGTGGGGCTGGAGAGTGTACTCACGAATCAGAGCTTGTTACTGTCATCGACGTGCTGGGACGTTAATGGCGGGCCCCCTGGGAGGTGCTAGAGCTGGCTGTTCTGGCGTCGTTCACCACTGATGTGTTGAAACATCGACGGCAGGCCCCTGGTTTACATGTTACCACAAGAGAACCCTATTAGCAACAAGAGTGGGACATAAGAGTGTACTCACGAATCAATGCTTGTTACTGTCATCGACTTTCTGGGATGTCGACGGCGGGCCCCCTGGGAGGTGCTAGAGCTGGCTGCTCCGGCGTTGTCCACCATCGTTGTGTAGCAACTTCGATGGTAGTCTCCTGGTATACAAGTTACCACAAGAGAACCCTATTAGCTACAAGAGTGGGACGGGAAAGTGTACTCACGAATCAGCGCTTGTTACTGTCATCGACATTCTTGGGCATCGATAGCGGGCCCTCTGAGAGGTGCTGGAGTTGGGTGTCCCGACATCGTCCACCACCAACGTGTAGCAACTTCGACAGCAGGCCCCTGGTATATAGGTTATCACAAGAGAACCCTATTAGTAACAAGAGCGGGACAGGAGAGTGTACTCACGAATTAGCGCTTGTTACTGTCATCAACATTCTAGGATGTGGACGACGGGCCCCCTCGGAGGTGCCAGAGCTGGCTGCTACGGCGTCGTCCACCACCAATGTGTAGCAACTTCGACGACAAGCCCCTGGTATATAGGTTACCAAAAGAGAACCCTATTAGCAACAAGAGCGGGTTGGGAGAGTGTACTCATGAATCAGCGCTTGTTACTGTCATTAACATTCTAGGACGTCGACGGTGGGCCCCCTAGGAGGTACCGGAGTTGGCTGTCCTGCATACACGATAGAGGAGGGACTAGTTTGCTCACTGGTTTACCTCTTTCTCCTCTTTAGATTTGTCATGTCTCACTGTCCTGAGCTGACATACAGGACTTGGATAATTCATGCGTTAGTACTTCGGGATCCGACTCTCGCCGTCGTTAGGGTGCGAACTTTCTGGCCCCCAATACTCGGCCGTAGAGCTAGGAGGCAGGGTGTGCGTGCTTAGGGTACAAGACCAAACTAAGAAGTTCATACCACCTAGACCTCCGACTTGGCGTAGACCTTTCCTGGGAGGCCATCTGGTGTCACAAGACTCCAAGGATGGGGCAGCCGAGAGAACCCCTCACACATTGCAGGTACCTGAAGCAGACTCGCCTGCAGTAGGATTGCACAACTCCACCAAGGGTGCGATACATAGCGTATAACCGTGTATATGAAGGCAATATACAATAAACGAGCCTAGCATGGTTCATCTTAAAATTAACGCGTAAATAAATGAACATTGTTAGGGAAACATGGGGTAAGACAATGATTCCTTTATATTAGTATTCATAGGAGGAGACAAACTTTTACAAAATAAGGCAACGACTCGCTTTCGGATGATGAGGGAGGCAGGGTGCACATGCTTAGGGTTTGGGGCCAGGCTAAGGTGACTGCGCACTCTAGACCTAACCCTCCCAAGCTTGATTGTCCTAAATGCTGCTCCTAGACTCTATGAAACCTTTACACTATCCTACTACTAAGCTAAGATTAACTTATAGGGGTCCTCAAAGCTCCGAGGGTAGCTGTGATAGTTGCCGGGCAACCTGTCATCGATTGTTACTAGTGGGGCGATGAGCGGGTATCCCTACTTTCTGCCTTGCCCCCCCCCCCCCCCCCCCGCCTTGCGGGTGGTATAAGAAGAGCCAAAACTGATCTTGATAGATTTGACGGGAGTGTCAGTGCTGTCGGAAGGCAATAGACGGGGTGCAGCAGACGAGTCGCACTGACGCGAGCTCGACAGAGGATTACTTGGTCCAGCGCCGCCCGAGGCAGGTATTGGGTCTGCTGCGAGGTCTTGGAGCTTCTCCAAGGCTAACACCGCAATAGTGCAGTCTCTACGGATCGTGAGGATGTTACAGGGGGTCGGCATCTTCAAGACAAAAGATAGCCATAGGGGGCTATGACCATGAATCGGTGGTATAGGGTGGGCCTGCTGATGATGGCGTTGAAGGGGAGGCTGACCTCCACGACGTCGAACAGGATGCTCTCCGTCCTGAAGTTTTCGAGTGTCTTGAAGGTCACCCGAAGGTGTATGTTGTCGTACGGGATGATGTTCTTTGGTCCCACCCCGAGAATGGGCTCGAGGGGGTGAGATTGGACATTGGGATCTGCAGCTGGGAGAAGGCCACACAGCTGATGAGGCTGAGGCTGGCCCCGCCATCTATCAAGACATAGTGGAGCTTGACGTTGGCGATGGTGGGGGCGACTCGGAGAGGCAGGATCTCGACTCCTGCCATGTTCTTGGTGGCAGTCAGAGGCGTCGAAGCTGATCAACGTCTCCTTCCAGTTGTGGTGCAACGCTGGAGTGGGGGTAGGAGCTATTGAGGCCATTGCTCAGCATAGGGTCTTGACCGCGTTCCAGGACACAGGATCCCAAGAACCTCTGAAGATGACATGGAGTGTCTTGCTATGCTCGTGGTCGCTGCTGGCGTCAGAGTCTTTGTCCTGGTGGACCACCTTAACAGCCCGTTCATGCTCCCGGTACTTTATCTCCTCAACTTCGTCAACCTTGGGGTCGACCCTTCTGCTTGCCCTCCTGCTGGCTGAAGGGAGCGCCTTCAGGATGCTGCTACGCCCGCTCTTGGTATCGCTCGGCGCATCTCTTGATCTCTCGACACTCGCTCACACTGTGGTCACGAGTCCTATGCACCGGGCAGGGCTCGACACCGTCGTCAGTAGCTGGTGGCAGATGTGGGCGTTTGTCGGGGCGTGGGGGCCTGGTGCCACCAATCGCAGCTGCTGTCGCGATGGGTGCCCCTTGCTGCGGCTTGTTCTGGCTGCCACCTCAGTTCTTGTTCCTCTTTTTGCCGCTTCTCGGGGTAGCGGCGCCTTTGCCGGTCTGGTCAGCTCTGCCCGCCCCGGAGGCAGGCTGTGTGTGCCAGTCACGGCTTTCTGCCGGCCCGACGCACCGGTCGGCGATGGAGAAGAGCTTGGAGAGATCTTGCACGTTGTGCATGGATAACTTCTCGAGCATCTTCCTGTCATGCACTCCCTACCAGAATGCCATTATGAAAGTAGCATTCGTGATGTTCGGGATGGAGATGCATACCTGGGAGAACCGCTGGATGAATGATCGCAACGTTTCCTTGGGTTGCTGGCGCACGGCATGGAGGGTGAGGTTGGTGTCGTGGCGCGTGTAGTAGCTGCCAAAGTCATCGTGAACTGCCGACAGAGCTCATCCCAAGAGGTTATGGACCCCTCGGGCAGGTTCATCAGCCATGACCGGGCTGAGCCGATCAAGGCGACAGGGAAGTAGTTCACCAGGATGAGCTCATCCGCTCCTACAACAATGAGTGTCGTGGTGTAGATATGCAGGAACTCGGCTGGGTTGACACTTTTGTCAAACTTCTCCGGAAGGTGTGGCCGGAACTTGTGCGGCCACGTCGTCAGGCGGAGGTATGGAGCCAAGGCCGTGCACCCTCTGATGGGCTTCATCAGAGAAGCATACGGAATGGCATAACCCAGGGGGGTTTCCTGCACACCTTGCAGTGACTATAGTGCTCCCGCCTGCAAATCGTGCGACTGCTGTAGAGCTTGCTGCTGTGGCACCTGCTGCGCCAAGTACTGCTGCTGCGGCACCTGTGGTGCACCTTGGACGGAGGACGCCTCCTGCTCAGGCCCTTGAGGGCCGTATTCGCCGTCAAGATTACACCGTCTCTCCCGGTGCCGCTCGATGATGACGCGGCCGTCTACCTGAGCTTGATGAAATTCGAAGTGTAGCTACAACACTTCCCCCGGTACTACCAAATGTAGCCCGCGGAGGTTCTTGTTTAGGCTGGGGCATGCAGAGATCAAAAGCAAAATGGTGACACATGATATTTACATGGTTCGGGCCGCCTGAGCGTAACACCCTACTCCACGGGGTTTGTGTTGGTGTATTGTGATATGGTCAGCTGGGATCAAATCCACCCCCTGGGTACGTGCGGTACAACCCTTTTATAGTTCTAAGGACTGACCGTTACAAAGTCCGCCTGGCCCGACATGTGGCCTTGGTGTATTTAATGGCCTAATACACTGTCTAAAGAGTATTAAGCATGATTAATAGTGTGATAACATGCCTTAATGGCTGCTTTACCCTTATTAACAGTGCTCTGATCGCGTGTCGTCAATACAACATTAATGACACATAATTATATCTCTTAACTGCCGCTTTAATTACGCTTGTTTGTTCATACTGAAGGAGATCTGCCAGTGTATACGTCGATGAAGCTCCAGAGGCTCCACACCTGGAAGCTCCAGAGCTTTCCCTTACGGGAGGTTAGGTTTGGGGCTTGATGAGTAGGTTTAGGCCCGATCTTCCGAAGGGTATGTCGATTGGGGTGGAGAACTTGACGTTGAGGATCCGCGGCACTCGAGCGGTTCGAGTACCCCTGCAATCACTACACCACGGCTCTGTTGGTTATCAACCGTGCTGCACAAACTTGACCTTGCCAAGAAGGCTAATCCCTGCAAGTGCAACCGAGAACACGAGCAAGAACGTCGAAGACACGATCAGAAAATCGCGAAGTTGGGGTCTCACAAATCGTAGAATGGCGATATTATTGATCTAAGCAAAATCCACCGAATATGGCCGGTGGCTGCAGTATTTATAGGCTAGGGTTCGACGAAAACACGATTAGAAGCGTCCTTAATGGACTCTTACGGGATACAAGGCCCAAAGGCCCGATTCGGTGGCGCAGCACCGGACAGAAATCTGGACTCGACTTGTTTCGATGATTACCAATGACTCCGGAAGAATTTTGAAGTGGGACCAGAACCATTGGAAATTTTATCTTCTCCTCTTTCCGTGCATATGTAGAACGTCAAAAACGGAGTCCGTATGCCTCCTGGGAATCCGTTTTAAGGTGGACTGCTCCTAGACTCTGAGTTGAACTCGAGTCCGAGTTGTAAACTGTTTCCATCAACTTGTGGACGTCCCAGCTGGTTCTCCACGCTCCCAAGGCCTCTTTCCTTCACTTGTTGATCTTCTCCATTATTCCTAATAACAATTAAATCATCACATAGCAATCTATTCTCAAACTCACATGCAAAAGAAGTTAGGAACGAATTCACTTGCTGATTTAATAACCGTGCTCGTGCTCTTGTTATTGGTCCTTGCAGTTCAATGTGCATCTCCGCTGTTGTGATGTCCTCATCATCCTCCCCCTCTTGAATTGGAGTCATCCTCGACTCAAGTTCATCTTCTTCTCCCAAGTACGGTTGCAAATCTAAAATGTTGTAGGACTAACCCCAAAATCAGGAGGCAATTCAAGCTTATATGCATTATCATTAATCTTTTCAACGATCTTAAAAGGACCAGCAGCTCGTGGCATAAGTTTAGATTTTCTCAAGTCGGTAAATCGCTCTTTTCTCAAATGTAACCACACCAAATCACTCGGTTCGAGTTTTACTTCTTTTCTACCTTTACTACCTGCAATCTTATACTTCTCATTCATCATTTCAATATTTTTCTTTGTAGTTTCATGAATCTTAAGAATGAATTCAGATTGTTGTGTAGCATCCAAATTTATAGTTTCAGAAGGAGGCAAAGGTAGTAAATCAATAGGAGCACGGGGATTGAAACCATACACTACCTGGAATGGACTTACCTTTGTCGTGGAGTGAACAGATCTGTTGTAAGCAAATTCTATATGTGGTAAACACTCCTCCCACAACTTCAAATTTGTTTTCAAGACAACCCGCAATATAGTGGATAAAGTACGATTAACTACCTCGGTCTGTCCATCCGTTTGTGGGTGACATGTAGTTGAAAACAGCAACTTGGTTCCCAATTTATACCACAAAGTTCTCCAAAAATGACTTAAAATTTTTGCATCACGATCAGAAACAATGGTATTTGGCACACCATGTAAACAAACAATTTCCGTCGTAAATAAATCAGCAATGTGTGAGGCATTATCATTCTTATGACAAGGTATAAAGTGTGCCATTTTGGAAAAACGATCAACAACTACAAAAATACTATCCCTCCCCCTATTAGTCCTAGGCAATCCCAAAACAAAGTCCATAGAAATATCCTCCCAAGGTCCACTAGGAACAGGAAGAGGCATATAAAGACCATGTGAGTTAAGGCGAGACTTAGCTTTGTTGCAAGTAGTGCATCGTGACACGTAGCGCTCGACATCACGCCTCATCTTTGGCCAAAAGAAGTGTGTGGACAGCACGTCTTCAGTTTTTTTTCACTCCAAAATGTCCCATCAAACCTCCTCCATGTGCTTCCTGCAAAAGTAATAGACGAACGGAGCTAGCTGGAACGCATAACTTGTTAGCACGATAGAGGAGACCCTCTCGCAGCACATATTTATTCCAAGTTCTTCCTTCTTTACAATTTTCAAAAGCATCTTTGATGTCCAAATCAGTAGGATATAATGCTTTAATTGTTTCCAAACCAAAGATTTTATGATCAAGTTGGGACAACATGGTATAACGCCTAGATAACGCATCAGCAATGATATTTTCCTTCCCTTTCTTATGCTTAATGATGTATGGAAACGACTCTACGAACTCAATCCATTTAGCATGTCGTTTATTCAGATTGGTTTGACACTTAAAGTACTTCAATGATTCATGATCGGAATGCATGACAAACTCCTTAGACCAAAAATAATGTTGCCAAGTTTGTAATACACGCACTAAGGCATACAATTCCTTATCATAAGTAGAATAATTCAGAGAAGGACCATGAAGTTTTTCACTAAAGAAAGCAACGGGTTTACCTCCTTGTATGAGAACGCCTCCAATACCAATGCCGCTTGCATCGCATTCTAGCTCAAAGGTCTTGTCAAAATCAGGAAGTTGTAGTAATGGTGCTTGTGTAAGCTTTGATTTGAGAGCATCAAAAGCTTGTTGCTGCTGTTCGCACCATCAAAATGGAACTTCCTTCTTCGGTAGCTCATGTAGAGGTGCTGCAATGGTGCTGAAATCCCGCACAAAGCACCGATAAAAACCGGCAAGACCAAGAAAACTACGAACCTGTGTGACGGTTGTTGGGGCTGGCCAGCTGGTGATTGATTCAATTTTTGCCTCATCCATCTCAATTCCATGCGAGGAAACAACATAGCCAAGAAATGAGACTCGATTGGTGCAAAAGACACACTTTTCGAGGTTACCAAACAAACGTGCATCTCTCAAAACAGTAGAAACAGCACGTAAATGATCAAGATGTTCATCATATGACTTGCTGTAAATGAGGATATCATCGAAGTAAACCACCACAAATTGTCCAGTGAAAGCACGTAAAACCTCGTTCATTAATCGCATAAAGGTGCTTGGTGCATTAGTTAAACCAAAAGGCATGACTAACCACTCATAAAGTCTAAACTTGGTTTTAAATGCAGTTTTCCATTCATCTCCTAGTGCCATTCTAATTTGGTAGTAACCACTACGCAAGTCAATTTTTGTGAAGATGATAGCACCACTCAATTCATCAAGCATGTCATCTAATCGAGGAATAGGATAATGATATCGAATGGTGATGTTAGTAATCGCTCGACAATCAACACACATGCGCCAACTACCATCTTTCTTAGGAACCAAAAGAACAGGAACGGAACAAGGGCTAAGGCTTTCACGAATGTACCCGCAGTCCAAAAGATCTTGGACTTGTCGCTGAATTTCCTTAGTTTCTTGTGGATTCACCCTGTATGCTGCACGATTTGGCAAACTTGCTCCTGGAATCAAATTGATCTTATGTTCAATGCCTCTCATCGGTGGTAAACCAGGGGGTATCTCAGAAGGAAACACATCCTCAAACTCCTGCAAAAGGTTAGCAACAGCAGGAGGCAATGCAATACACAATTCATGAAGTGAAAACATGACTTCTTTGCAAACTAAAGCATAGCACATCCCCTTAGCATCGAATAAATCAGCAAGTTTAGATTTAGTTGCGAGCAACAATGGTGATTTTAACTTAATAACTTGCTGTTTTTCAGATTCTAATTTTGTTGCTTTGCCATCACGAATTTTACTCTTCTCAAAATGCACAATTTCAACAGGAGTCATGGGGAGCAAAGAGATTATCTTTCCCTTATGTATGAGAGTATATTTTTTAGTTCTACCATGATGAATAGTATCTGTATCAAATTCCCAAGGACGACCCAATAAAAGAGAACAAGCATCCATAGGAACAACATCAAAATCAGCAAAATCATAGTATGAACCAATTGAAAAATGTATTATCGTTGTTTGTGTTACCCAGAACTTACCGGTGTTGTTGAACCATTGAATGTGGTACGAATGAGGGTGTGCTCTTGTTGTCAAACCGAGTTTCTTGACGACGTCCGTGTTCACCAATTTATTGCAGCTACGTCCATCAATTATAGTGTGTACACGACAGTCCTTGATGACGAGAAACATGTGGAAGAGGTTGTGTCGTTGTAGCTTGTCGTCAGTCTCCACTTTGGAGCTCAAAGCACGCTGCACAATGATGCTCCTATAGTTCTCCATCACCGCTGTACCAAGTACCTCTTCTTTGGTGTGTTCGTCATTTGGATGTGTAAAGTCAGTAGCAAGAGAATATTCATCTTCAACATCCGAAGTACTATCATACCCGCCATTGTCGTGTGCTATGTATGCTCGTTTGCTCGGGCAATCTCTCATCATATGACCAAGTCCCTGGCAGCGGTGACACTTAATGTCGGAAGTACGACCCGTAGAAGGAGTGGACGAAGAAGGCTTGAATGATGTCGCCTTGCTGCCTTCCGGCACGCGAGAAGGTGGAGCAGAGGTATAGTTTGTTGGCCGCCATTGGGTGGTGTAGTCGCTGCATGGGGGGTCGAAGATGGTGCTGTTTTGGATGGTGTAGTCACTGCACGCGGCGTGAAGTTGCTCCTCGTGCAATGTTGCTATTGTCGTCGGCCTTGCAATTCTTTTTCTGCCAACATAGCAAGCTGAAACAATCTGTTAACAGTATCATATTCCTTGTAATCAACAATGTCCTGAATTTCACGCCTCAACCCCCCATAAAAACGAGCTATTTTATCATCCATGTCCTCTACTACCCCACAACGCAGCATACCCTTTTGTAACTCTTGATAATACTCCTCTACGGACATGTTACCTTGGTCTAAGCGCTGCAATTTTTTGCGAGGTCCCGCTGAAAAGATGGAGGAACAAATCGAACACGCATAGCTTCCTTTAATCTATCTCATGTTGGAGGGTCAGTTCTAGTTTTAACAAGTTCATTCCACCATATGATAGCAAAGTCCTTAAACTCACTAGTGGCTTGACGAACTCTATGTTGTTCAGGAACAAGATGGGAATTAAATTTTTGCTCTACTGTCATCTCACAATCAAGATAAGCCTCAACATCATAAGCACCAGAAAAAGAGGGTATAGTAAATTTCACTTTAGCAAAAGGATCATCGGGAGGACGATTATAATAATTTTTATGGTTATTACCTCCCATACCTCAACGATAAAGTGGTAGTCTTGGTTGATTATTGTGATCTTCCAGTTCATCATAAGCATTGTCTTCTTGTCTTCCAGCGAGAGGCAACCGAGCCTCAAAAGTATTCATCCGAAGAGCAAGGTCATCCAGTTGGCGAGTCAAGTTTGCCAATGACTCCTCCGTTGCTGTGTTGTATTTGGCGAACATATCCGTCATGGTCTTCATAATATCACGTAACTCAGCACGTTGAACACATTCGTCATCATTGTCTTCTCCTGCCATTGTTAGTAGGAAACAAAAGACAACAAAAAAATATGTTATCCCAATCAACTACAGTGACAATGTGGAAGGTGGAAGAAAAAAATCTCTCTGGATCAAGCGTCTTACCACGCTCTTACAAGTGTTCTTACCGACACAGCAGGTGGTGTGGACGGTGAGATGAACCAATGAAGCGTGGGGTGATTGCAAAGGTACCTGTTATGCTCAAGAGAAAGGTGGAGCTTGGATGGCACAATATGGTGGCTAATAAGTAGAAAATCGTTAACAGCTAAACAAAGTTGAATAAGTATTCAATGTAGGAAACTGTTGCTGGTCCAAGTGCCCTAGAGCCTAGCACAACACAATGAAGTATCAAGGCAAAAGAAAGACAGAATGATATAGCCAACAAAACAACACCAAGTGGTATAGGCCAATTGCTTTAATATGCGTGCTCTTCACTATTTTTTTTTCTTTTTTGTAATATTTTTTTGATTTTTTATTTACTCAAGAGCACAAAGATAGGAAGCACACAAATTTGCAGCTCAATTGGATGTAATATGCGGCCTATAGAAAATCAAGAAGATTCTTTAAAATCATGTTGAAACTTCGGAGGCCGGATAGCCTATCTTCCGAGGGGAATTTGGGCAATCTAATTTCGCCGAACGTGGCTATGCCATGAAAATCAGATGCGAAATTTTGCGTAGATGAATTTGAATAAAAATCGCCCGATTTCGAGTTCGTATGCGAAAGTTATGGCCGTTTTAAGGTAGGCTGTCCGAGTTACGTTTTTTTGGATGTTGATTCCAACTCAGTTTGAGAACAGAACTCGCAATCGGATATGAAAACGATTGGGAATTTGCACAGCAACTAATGGGGTGGTGTGTGATGATTCAAGGATGAATGGCACAAAAGTTTGTCACCTAATCTAGGGCTGGCGATGCGGGAGTTCACGCAAGGCAGCTAGCTAGGGAAAACCGATGAATGTGGTGGATCGGTTTGTTATTTAGGGATTGTGGAATAGGTGTCGAATAGCAAGAAAACAAGGACGAAACACGATAACTAGGACCCAAAACACAAAGCTAAACCAGCAACAAGACTCGACCACACGAATGCAAACTCAACAATGCAAACTGAAAAACGAAACTGCAGGCACTATAGTCTGGGAAGCGGTAAAAACGATCTAATTTTTTTGTGGATTTTCTGTGGACTCTAGGTACAAAACAAAATCGATCTAATGGAAGGAAAACAAAGATACCTCATGGGCAACCTGGAAATCTGATACCAATTGATGAGTAGGTTTAGGCCCAATCTTCCGAAAGGTATGTCGATTGGGGTGGAGAACTCGACGTTGATAATCCGCGGCACTCGAGCGGTTTGAGTACCCCTGCAATCACTACACCACGGCTCCGTTGGTTATCAACCGTGCTACACACGCTTGACCTCTCCAAGAAGGCTAATCCCTGCAAGTGCAACCGAGAACATGAGCAAGAACGTCAAAGACACGATCAGAAAATCACGAAGTTGGGGTCTCACAAACCGTAAAACGGCGATATTATTGATCTAAGAAAAACCCACCGAATATGACCGGAGGCTGCAGTATTTATAGGCTAGGGTTCGACCAAAACACGATTAGACGCGTCCCTAATGGACTCTTACGGGATACAAGGCCCAAAGGCCAGATTCGGTGGCGTAGCACCGGACAGAAATCTGGACTCGACTTGTTTCAACGATTCCTAATGACTCCGGAGGAATTTTGAGGTGGGACCAGAGCCATTGGAAATTTTATCTTCTCCTCTTTCCGTGCATATGTAGAACGTCAAAAACGGAGTCCGTATGCCTCTTCGGCGTCCGTTTTAAGCTGGACTGCTCCTGGACTCCGAGTTGAACTCAAGTCCGAGTTGTAAACTGTTTCCATCAACTTGTGGACGTCCCAGCTGGTTCTCCATGCTCCCAATGCCTCTTTCCTTCATTTGTTGATCTTCTCCATTATTCCTAATAACAATTAAATCATCACATAGCAATCTATTCTCAAACTCACATGCAAAAGAAGTTAGGAACGAATTCACCTGCTGATTTAATAACCGTGCTCGTGCTCTTGTGATTGGTCCTGGCAGCTCAATGTGCGTCTCCGCTGTTGTGATGTTCTCATCAGGGCTACTGTACACGTGTTAGCACTGGAGCTCCTCCCTGCTGGGGGTTAGGGCTGGGGCTGTTGTACATGTGTCGGCACCGGAGCTTTCCTTCTTTGGGAGCTTAGTTCCGATTTTCCTTTACACATGTTGACCCAGGAACTACCCATATGAGGGGAGCGGGTCCAGTGCGACGTGACATGTGGGGCCCGAGGAGACCTTCAATTCTGGCAGGTAGAACTCCCTTGAACTCTTTGCGGTACTAAGGGGTACCCGTTACGCAGGGTACCGATAGTGGCCCCCGGGCCCACCTCTGGGAGAAATCCTTTGGGTTAGGTTATTCTACCGGAGATGGGGCCATTCTCGATTCTCGCGCTTCAATTTCAAGAGTCTTCTAATATGCTGTTGGAGCGATGGTCCGTGAGTGAACCATTGACGCATGGCTTGTTATGAATGCGGCGAATGAGATGCAATTGAAGGTTGCCGGTTTCCAATACAAAAACCGTATCGGTTCCGCGCGCCCTGTCATGGTGTCGTCATCGGGTTTCCCGCTGCCCATCATGACAATGGTTCGCCTTGGGTAAGAACCTCGATCTCTTCATCGGGGTGGCCCCAGACCCACTCATCATTGACGGGGTAGACTTTTGAAAAGTGCCTTCGATATCGCTGCGGTTTCCATCCAAGCATCGCGGAGGCTTACTTAAGAGGGAAAGTGCGCTTGGTTTGATGACTCTTTACGCCTTCGATTAGATTTGTGCTCAAAGCCTCCCAAACTCTGCCTGACTTCCCTTCCTTTGCTCCGCTTTGCCGCGATGGAGTTGGGTCTCCCCAAGAGCTGCCTCAAGAGTGACGATGATTTGAAGAAGGTCCGGACCTATATGGGGTGGTTCAGCGACTCCTTCAACCACTTGGTTCGCGCCGCAAGCTCAAGAAGGAGTGTAGTGGCGACATGGTGTACTTCTTGGCGTACACCATGGTGGGATTCATTCCACCTTTCTCTTCTTTTCTTTTGATTCTGCTAGACTTTTATGGTCTGCAGCTGTATCACCTTGGCCCCCATTCCCTTCTTCTCTTGGCGACATTCATCCACTTTTGCGAGATGTGGGTGGCTATTCCCCCCCTGCGTCGAGCTATTCTGCACCTTCTTCACCATCCACACCACCGACTAGGGGACTGCGCTTCTTGGCTTCTACTATTTTGTGAAGCGCAAGAACTGTCCCTTCAAATACTTGAAGTCGTTTCCTTCCGGCAAATGGGACGACTGGAAGAAAGATTGGATCATCATTGCAGCGGATGAGCACGAAAAGTTGGAGCTGCGTGAAGGTCTCCCCAATGTTGACACTGACGCCTGGAGTGTAGTTCCGGTGCTGTCAGATGCCTTCAACCCCATCTTGACCAGGATCCGCGAATGCGTGGAGGGTGGAGTAGTCACCCCAGATGGTTTTCTGCAACTTCCTGGTCAATAGATGGGCTCCGCCGAAGAAGAGGGAGAAGCTCGCATGGGACCTCACCAGTGTGATGGATGACGGCCAGATTGAAACCGGTCTGAAATCCACTTGTATGACGAAGCTTTGGAGCTTCATCTCAAGAAGTTCTAGCATGGGATAAACATCAACGGCGATGACTTAGTTCCACCGGCAGCTTTCCTCCCTCTAAACATGGAGGCACAGTTCAGTAGGGAGCTCCGGAAGAGTATGCCGGTGCTTGACGACCTTGGTGAGGTAGAAAGGCACCCGACCACCAAGTTGGCGATCCCCGGATCTTCCAAAGGTGGTCCTACCTCTGCCTCGAGCCGGAAGACTGAAGACACTGACAAGGGCAAGGGCAAAGAGCCAGCTGAGCCCTCCAACCGGAAGAGGAAGTTGAAGCACGCTGACAGGAGGTCCGTCAGACCTGCCCCTTCTGCCACGGCTCCTTCTCCCCGGCGGGGGAGGTCTTCTGCAGCTACTCCTGCCTCAGTGCCAGCGACTTCAAGAGGTGTCAGCTCCGAGCAGGCGACCCCAGCCTCGGTGCCGGCTAGAAGCTTTAGGTCCAGGAGTTCTTCCCGTCTATGAGAAGCTCCGACCGAAAGGACTCCGACTGCTGTGAGTGGTCCTCAACTGAGGTCCGAAGTCGTAGTCTCGCCAGACTTGATGGGCTCTAGCTCCATGCCTTAGAAGAAAAGGTTCCGAGGCGACTAGGGTGGTAGCATCCCTAGGTAAGCATTGATTGCTCACCCTAAAATGCTAGTCTTGTTTTTGATATGTCTTTAATCTTGTCTTCCCTTTATTTCTAGGGTGTCGAAGAAGGGGTCAGGAACTTCGGCACCTGTCGCGGCGGCCAGAGCTGCACCTGCCGAAGCTCCATCTTCAAGCGCTGAGCCTCCTCCTCAAGTGGAGGGAGAAGTTGCAACAGCCCCGGCGCTAGCTGTTGTGGACTTGGGCACGGAGTCCTCGCCTGAAGCTCCTGTGGTAGCGCCAGACCATAGGAGAGAAGTCGAAGATATACCCCTGGCAACGGTGGTGGAGGCTGATGCTCCTGCACCAGCGATGCCAGAAGTTCCGACCTTTGAGCCAGAAGTCGTCGAAGCCCTGACCGTTGAGCTAGAGGTAATTGAAGGTCCGACGACTGAGCCGGAAATAGTTGAAGATCCGACCCTTGGGCCAGATGATATTGAAGATCCGGCAGTTGGGCCGGAAATGGTTGGAGCTCCGGTAGCTGCACCGGAAGCAAGTGGCGTGCCGGCATCTGGGCCAGCTGCGGTAGGGGCGCCAAATGAAGCCCCAACTGCTGCTCCGGAATTAGTTGTCCCGGAGGTGCCTGGGCTAGAGCCAGAGCAGCTTGAAGAATTGGCGACAGGTCCTCCGCCTTCGGAGCTGATGACTGAAGACCCTGAAGCAGCGCCTTCAACTGCTCCGGAGGTGGAAGTTTCCCCAGTGGTGCCGCTAAAGGGCTCCCGGAGAGCGGTCCTAGTGCTGCAGAAGTTCAAGGGTCCTCTCTTCTAGAGTGGGACTATATTTTTGTGATGGAAAACCCGCTGGAGCCTGCAGAAGTGGTCCCAGTAGGTCCGGAGCCTATCCCTCTGGCATTGTCCATAGACAAAGCCTGCTCGAGTCTCCAACAGGTCCAGCTTGCCTTGCACCATGAGAGCAAAGCCTTGGAGGAGGAGCGCCACACCTTGAGGCATTGGCGCAACAAATTCCATTTTGAGACCAGGCTTGCCCAAACGAGGCTGGCTGACGAGGAGGAGTGGATTAAGAGGGAAATGGTCCTGTTAGAATACTGGGACAAGCTCATGAATGAGAAGGAAGTCGCCATCTGGGCGCTCGACGCTAACTCCAGGGAAATCCTTGAGAAAGCCAAGGAGAGGCGTGATGCTGCTCACGAGCATCACAAAAATCTCACTAAATTGAATGAAATTCTCGTGAAGCGTCGAGCGGACCTAGATGCAAAGGAAGAAAAACTCCTGAAGCAGCAGGAGGATGTAGTAAAGAGAGAGGCGGAGGTCACCCAGAAGTTGACTCTGGGTGAGCAAAATTTGGCGGATCACAGCAAAAAGCTGGATCTATGGAGGGAAGAAGAAAAGGTGAAGTACTGGAAGGTGGGGCAAGAGCTCTCGAAAAGAGAGGTTGACGTTGGCGCTAGGGAGGAGAGAGAGTAAGAGGCAGGGAAAAAGACCTGACTGAAAGGCGGAACCGCATCCACCTCCGGGAGACGGAGCTGACCGACCAGGAGAAGCAAGTTGCCGAGAACATGCAGCAGCATGCTAAGTTGGCCGAGCGCCTTGCTCGTGAAGGTTCGAAGCTTGCGGCTGCCCGGAAGTCGCTGGAGGAGCTGCAGAGCTTGAAGGAGACTGAAGCCATTCAAGTGTGGGACTTCTTGGGGCGGGCCAACAATGCGCTGACACTGCTGGGCTTTAGTCCCGTACGTCCAGACAACCCGGAACTGGACTTGGATCGAGCGCTGGTGGCTCTCAATAGTGCTGGCAGCAAACTTGACGCGATGGGTGATGTCATCGCAGATCAGCTAGAGACAGAGGGGAAGACTCTGGCTACAAACGTTGCAGAATACGTGCTGACATGCTATGTAAGCCGAGACCCCCAATTCTCCTTGGACCCGGTGCTTGAAGGTCCCGTTGCCGAAGAGGAAGACTCCGCCAAGGCCAGCGTCCAAGAAGTTGCCCAAAAAGTTGCTTCATTCTTCCGCAGGTCTTAGGTCCTCCAGTAGCTAGGGCTTTCTTCTTTTTGCCTTCTGTTGTACTCTAAATTTTGTAATCCAGTGCTTCAAATTAATGAAATTCATTTTTCCATGAATTTGACATGAATTTCATTTTTTTGTTGTTGTCTTCAATATATTGTACTATGTCTTGTTGGCCCCCTGGTATATGTGCACAAGTGTAGTGTGGACATGTACCAAAAAGATTTGACAGTATGTTGATGACTTGAAAGCTTCAAACTTGTAAATTTTAGGTCCGAAGTCTTTATCTTCGATACGTCGACTGTTGGCCCCCTGGGATAATCGGAGGTTCGTAGCTCCGGCAGTGGCCGATGTCAACGCACGAGTCGTCGACGATAGATCTCCAAAGGTTGTTGGAGCTTAGTAGCTCTGACAATACCCACTGTCAACGTATAAAGCGTTGATGGCAGGCTCCCTTGGAGGATGTCAGAGATTAGTAGCTCCGGCGTCATCTACCATTCTATGAATTTTTGCTTTTCCTGCACATTAAAGGCAAGAGGGAAAGTAAAATTTGTCTTCTTGTCTATAAATTGGTTGTGACTTATTGTTCTTATTTGGACTTTAGGTCCGAAGAAACTCGACATGATAACAAGCGTTTTGATATAATCTTTCTAGATCTGCATGCCTTTTTAGTACTCACCCTACTGAGGCCTGCCAGGGTGTAGGTAGAGCGGCGTACTTAGGGTGCAGGACATGACTAAGTCGATAGCACACTTCGGACCTATGTTGGCTTGGCGTTCAGGCAAGTAGACTGTGTAGCAATGTCGAAATCCGAAAAGACTATCAATGAGGCTTGTAATGCATGTGAATTACTTGGAACAAAGCTAAAAAATAAGTACAACTTTATTATAGACAAGAGGGGTGAAATAATTTGATATATTGAGCCTTGCACATAAAGTAAATGCACGTGAAGTCTGTTTTCACACAACAATGTCTTTCATTATAGGTTCGGATTATAGGGGAGACATGGACACACTTAGGGTGCTGGACCATGCCAAATGTGATATACATCTTGTACTATCCCAGAGCAAGTAGTTACACTTTTAGTGTTGTGACTGTCTCATGTGTTACTTGAACTTCCCGGACCCTCCCGGAGAGGTTCGAATGTTCTCCCGGAGGACTTGCCCATCTCTGTATAATGACTCTACAACATGTATTGTGTGTAAAGACTCACTTCCGTGATTCTAGGCATAAAACTTACGGAGGTGCTCAATGTTCCAAGGATTGGGAAGCGGAATCCCATCCTCAGTTGCCAAGCGAACGCATCTGGGTCGGGATACTTTGATCACTCGGAATGGACCTTCCAAGCTGGGGGAAAGTTTGTTCATTCCTTCTCGAGTTAGTATCTTCTGAAGCACCAAATCACCTTCCTCAAGTTGTCAGTTGCACACATGCCTCTAATGATAGCTCCAGAGCGCTTGGCGATAGCGTGCATTCCGAACAGCTGCTTGGCCCCTTCCCTCGTCGACGAGGTCAAGGTCTTCATGCTGGAGCTAAACCTGCGTGGCTTCGTCGAAGGTCTGAACCTGGAGGGACCCCAAGGTGATCTCCAGAGGAAGGACTGCTTCAGCTCCATACACCAGGAAGAATGGAGTCTCCCCAGTTGACCGGTTAGGTGTTGTCCTGTTCGCCCATAATGTGGACAGAAGCTCTTCAATCCAATTGGCTCCATGCTTTTTTAGTCTCTCGTACGTGCACGTCTTGAGTCCCTTTAATATTTCTGCATTTGCTCTCTCGGCTTGTCCATTGCTTGCCGGATGAGCTACTGAAGCGTAGCTTAATTGAATGTCGAGGTCTTCCCAATATTCTTAAAATTTAGCACATGTAAATTGAGTTCCATTGTCAGTTATGACTTTGTTCGGAACTCCAAATCTGCATATAATAGACTTCAAGAACTAGATTGCTCATTGCTTGTTGATTGTTACCACTGGAGTTGCTTCCAGCCACTTGGTGAACTTGTCGATGGCGACATACAGGAACCTGTAACCTCCGACGGCTTTTGGGAATGGTCCCAAGATGTCCATGCCCCACACAGCGAATGACCATGTGGGAGGTATCATTTGTAGCGATTGAGCCGGTGTGTGAATCTGTTTTGCGTAGAACTGGCACGCTTCACATTTTTTTGCTAGCTCAACCGCATCCTGAAGTGCTGTAGGCCAGTAAAAGCCATGCCAAAAGGCTTTGCCAACCAGCGTGCGGGAAGAAGCATGGTTCCCGCACTCGCCTCCATGTATTTCCGCGAGGAGCTCGCGACCTTCTTCCCTTGGAATGCACCGCATTAGGATGCCATTAGCACCACGTCAGTAGAGATCCCCTTCTACCAACGTGTATCTTTTAGCCAATATGACAATCCGGTCAGCAGATACATTGTCTTCAGGAAGGATATTGTCTTTCAAGAAGCTCCAGATCTCTGAGATCCATACATTGGAGCTTACTTGAGCTTCTGGGTCTAGCATGCTGGGTTGCTCGAAGATTCCGACAGCATCTACGACCCCTGGTGGACGCCATGGTAACAGGGTCACCAAGACTGCCAGCTTCGAGGTGCTGGTCTTGCCCCCTTCACTCAGTTCGGCAGGCTGAGCTATTGGTTTTGACAATCTCCGGACGAAGATTCTGTAAGGAGCCAGAGCTCCGGTTGAGGCTTTCGTCGAGAGTTTGTCGGCTTCAACATTATGAAGACGTTGAACATGATGGAGATCTAGGACTTTGAAGTCCTTTTGAAGTCTCTGGACTTCAAGGAGATAAGCAGCTAATTGGGGATTGTTGCAGGAACATTCACCTTTGACTTGTTTTGTGATGAGTTGTGAAGCTCCCTTCACCAACAGCTGTTTTACACCATAGAATAGTGCCACCTTGAGTCCGTAGATGAGAGCTTCATACTCCGCCATGTTGTTGGTTGCCTTGAAATCAAGGTGAACCATATATTTGACCTTCTCCCCAGTCGGAGTGAGGAGGAGAATTCCAGCTCCAGCCCCCTGCTTCTGCATGGAGCCGTCAAAATAGAGGGTCCAATGAGGCTCGGTGAATACCGGAACTTTGAGTTCTGGTTTCTACTCACTATGGGCCCCAGGGTTTGATGGAGAGGGGGTCCATTCTACCACGAAGTCAGCCAAGGCTTGACTTTTGATTGCTTGTCTTGGCATGAATTCTAAATCGAATTCGGCTAGTTCCGCTGCCCACTTTGCAATGTTCCCAGTAGAATTAGGGTTATGCAAAATAGCACGCAGTGGAAAAGAAGTTACCACTAAAATTTTATGGGCTTGGAAGTAGTGATGAAGCTTCCTTGAGGCAATAAGAACTGCGTAAAGCAGTTTATGCACCTCAATGTATCTTGTCTTGGTGTCGTGGAGTACTTCATTGATGAAGTACACGGGGTGTTGGATGGTCCGGACCCTTTCAGAAGGACCCAAAGCTTCTTCTCCATTGTCCTGGACCTTGCTGGAGGGTTCCGGACCTTCATGTTGTGCTTCTTGAGTCCTCCCGGAGGGGTCCAAAACTCCTTCTTGTTCGACCCAAACCTCGCTAGGAGGATCCAGATCATCTTGGTCAGCCAGGTGAACCTCCTTAGACGGATGAGGTTGATCTCCTAGCATTTCGTTCTGAGGTTCTGTGTTTGGGAGCTGAGACCCAGTCACGTATTCAGGTGATTCCGGACCCTCCCGGAGGGGTCTGGACTCCTGGATTGGATATGTCTCCGGTCTTTCCACAACTAGGACCATACTGACAACTTTAGTGGTTGCTGAAATGTAAAGCAGTAAAGGATCACGAGGATTAGGAGCTACCAATATTGGTAGTGTTGTGAGGAGCTGTTTCAGCTCTTGAAATGCCTTTTCTACTTCTTCAGACCAATGAAATGGTCCGGATTTCCTCAAGAGTTTGAAGAAGGGTAGCGCTCGTTCTGCCAGTCTTGAGATATACCGGCTGAGCGCAGCTAGGCATCTAGTTAGCTTCTGGACATCTTTAATGCGGGCTGGGGGCCACATATCTTCTATGGCATTGATCTTCCCCGGATTTGCGTAAATTCCTCGGTGAGTCACCAAGAACCCCAGAAGCTTCCCGGAGCTAACCCCGAAGACACACTTGTCCGGGTTCAGCTTGCTGCGCGTGGTGCATAGCTTGTCGAAGACGGCTTGTAAGTTGTCAAGGAGTGACTCTTTGTTTTTGGTCTTCACAACGATGTCATCGACATACACCTCCACCAAGTCTCTACTTAGCTCTCCAAATTTTTTATACATAGCTCGTACAAATGTTAAAGCAGCATTTTTAAGACCGAATGGCATGACAGTATAATAGTACAATCCATCTACTGTTATGAAGGCAGTACGCTCTTCATCTTCCTTAGACATTTGGATTTGATGATATCCAGAATATGCATCTAAGAAACAATAGCTCACACCCAAAGGTGGAATCCACTATCTGATCTATTCTAGGTAGTGGAAATGGATCCTTTGGACATGCTTTATTTAAGATGGTGTAGTCGATACACATCTGAAGCTTCCCACCGACCTTGGGTACAACAACCGGGCCGAAAAGAAATGGAATCTGGTGCAGAGTCAGTAGTTTGCTAGCCATTTTGGATGGAAGACTTCCCGAATGAATCCAGCTTCGAGCAACTTCTTGATTTCCTATCGAATGAAGTTTTGTTGCTCGATTGATTGCTTTTGGGGCTTCTGGTATACATGCCTTGCGTCTGGGAAAATCTTCAGACTGTGCTCAATCACCTCCCTAGGGATCCCATGCATTTGTGATGGTTGCCAGGCAAACACATCAACATTAGCCTGGAGGAAAGTGATGAGCACGAGTTCCTATTTATTGTTCAGACCCCCTGATATACGGGTAGTCTAAGTAGCGTCAGAACAAATTTGGACGACCTTGACGGGAACGTCGTTGTCGCCACTTGGTTGCACACGGGGTGCGGAAGTAGAGCCTTTATGACGAATGCTCGGGAGGTTAGGAGCTGACTCCTTACCGGAAGCTTCCTCTTGCGCTGTAGTAAGCGTGTAGAGTTCTTCCAATGCAGTGACTCCAGCTGTGCGAACCTCGCGGATCCGGAGAACACCTGCAGGTGTTGGCATTTTCAACACTAAATAACCATAATGGGCGGCGGCCATGAACCTATACAAGGCAGGCCTACCCAGAATGGCGTTGAACGGTAGACTGATCTGCGCGACGTCGAAGACCAACTTCTTGGTTCTGTAGTTCTCCTGAGTGCCAAAGGTCACAGGGAGTGTGATGGAATCGAGTGGGGTAATGATTGAGAGGGGCGAAGGTCCAAAGGTCGGAGCTGAAGTTTGACGAAGGCTTTGAATCTTATGAGGTTTAGCCCCGCACCTCCGTCCACCATCACATGGTGAAGTTGGATGTTGTTAATGGTGGGAGACACCATCAACGGAAGTTGGCCGGCTCCGATCATGTTCCGAGGGCAATCCGAAGCATAAAAAATGATGGGAGTGTCCATCCATTTTCGATGAGGCTCTGCCCTAGCGGTGGGAGTTGCAGCGGCCATGTCCCGCCGCATTATCTTGAGGATGCGGCGAGAGGTGATGTCCCAAGAACCACCATAGATTGTGTTCAGGGTCTTCCGATGCTCGTTGTCAGAGACGTCGGAGTCGTCATCGATAGTGTTGTAAACGGCTTTCAAGACCTTTTTGGGGTCCTAGAAACCTAGCTCCTCTTTGGCCGGAGCTTCGTCGACTTTTTGTTTTCCTTTCCTTTGATAGAAAGGAGCTTCCTCCCGGCGCTTGTTATAGCGCTCGGCAAGGTTTTGTACCCCCCGACATTCTTCCAAACTGTGTCGGTCCGTCTTGTGGATCGGACACCACACTTTGGAACTGCCTCCATCTTCTGATGATGGTCGAGGCCGTTTCTCAGGGCATGGCCCCCGACCACCCGGAGCTGCGGCAGCCGCAAGAGTAGGTGCGCCGACCGATGGCTTTTTCTTTCCATTGGACTTCTTCTTCTTCTTGCCACCGCCGGAGGTAGTGGCTTCAGCTTTGGAGATTTTTTGTTAACCTCCGGAGCTGGTTTGGAGTGCATTTCACGACCCTCCGCAGCTTCATCACATTTGTCTGCCAAACTGAAGTGTTCCGTGACACTGGTGACTTCTCTAGTCGCCAGTTTCTCCAGCATCTTCTTATCTCGGACGCCCTATGTGAATGCAATGATAACAGAAGAGCTCGAGATTGAAGGGATGGTATTTTGTACCTGAGAGAACCACTGGATGAAGGATCGTAGCGATTCCCCCGATGTTTACTTTATGGCAAACAGGTCCAATTCAGTGTCGAGCCGGGTGTAGGAGCTCCCGAAGTTGGCAGTGAATTGTTGGCATTGCTCTGCCCAAATATTAATGGATTCGGGTGAAAGACTCATGAACCAGGACCTTGCAGTCCCAGTTAAAGCCACAAGGAAGTAATTGGCCATTACAGCCTCATCACCCCCCGCTGCCAGTATGGCACTGGAGTAGATTTGAAGGAATTCGGCGAGGTTGACAGCCCCGTAAAATTTTTCTGGCAAGTGAGGCCAGAACTTTTATGGCCATCTGACCATGCGCAAATTCATGGCCAGGGTAGAATAGCCTTCTCCTACCCCCTGAGGAGCAGGGTTGTCCCGAGCCTCTCACCTTTCGCGAGCCTGCTCGATGTGGACACGACCATCCTGTTGCCGATAGCGGCAATCAAGTTCCGACCGCAGGTCATGGGTCGGAATCCTGGTTATGGTATGGGTGCATCGCGCCCCGGGAGGCAGCGAAGTCACCTGCTGAGATGCAGCTCGTGTCCTAGGCTGGGAGACTTGGGGACCAAGTCGGCCTGACAAGGGGGAGGACCTTGATTGCTGAGGCCAGCAGCTGCTGCTACAACCAGATGGTCTACATCAGCCCTCCACTGCTCCATGGCACCCTGTGGTTCTCCTTGAGGTGGTGGGTGTTGCAGGAGAGCTCGCGCAGCAATGAGCGCGTGCTCAAGGTTGTTGTTTGTCGATGCTGTGATCGACGCAGATGCACCATCTTGACACCCAGCATTGTTGACTAGAGCAGATGGTGAATGTGGAGCCATATTGTTCATCGGAACAATGGCACGGACTGGCTATTGTGCGTTGGAGGGATTACCTCCGGCAAGTTGCGCAGTGTGGTTGCCATTGGATGATCCTGCGATAGAGTTCACCATCTTGAGATCTTGGGTGTCCCCCTACCTGGTGCGCCAAATGTCGAAGTGTAGCTACGACACTTCCTCCGGTACTACCAAATGTAGCTCGCGGAGGTTCTTGTTTAGGTTGGGGCACGCAGAGATCAAAAGCAAAATGGTGACACAGGAGATTTATGTGGTTCGGGCCGCCTGAGCGTAACACCCTACTCCACGGGGTTTGTGTTGCTGTATCGTGAACTGGTCAGCTGGGATCAGATCCACCCCCTGGGTACGTGCGGTACAACCCTTTTATAGTTCTAAGGACTGACCGTTACAAAGCCTGCCTGGCCCGACATGTGGCCTTGGGATATTTAATGGCCTAATACACTATCTAAAGAGTTTTAAGCATGATTAATAGTGTGATAACGTGCCTTAATGGCTGCATTATGCCTATTAACAGTGCTCTGATCGCGTGTCGTTAATATCGCATTAACGACATGTAATTACATCTTGTAACTGCCGCTTTAATTACGCTTGATTGTTCGTACTGAAGGAGATCTGCCAGTGTATACGTCGATGAAGGTCTGGAGGCTCCACACGTGGAAGCTCTGGAGCTTTCCCTTAGGGGAGGTTAGGTCCGGGGCTACTATACGCGTGTTGGCACCGGAGCTCCTCTCTGCTCAGGGTTAGGTTCGGGGCTGTTGTACACGTGTCAGCACCGGAGCTTTCCTTCTTTCGGAGCTTAGTTCCAGTTTTCCTTTACACATGTTCACCCAGGAACTACCCATATGAGGGGAGCGGGTCCAGTGCAATGTGACATGTGGGGCCCAAGGAGACCTTCAACTCTGGCAAGTAGAACTCCCTTGTACTCTTCGCGATACTAAGGGGTACCCGATATGCAGGGTACCGAGAATGATGGTCAAGCTCGGCCCTCGGGTTCGCCGTGGGGATCCGACCAGCGCTAGTAAGCTCGGTGTAACGGGAGTCGGCAGAGTGACGGTCAATGGACGACGTGCACAACAGCAATACATGACGTCTGCCTCAGTTGGGAGAGTTGATGGTCGCAATGACGAAGTGGTCGATGTCTTGGACCCACTACCGAGCCGCTCCCTGGGAAGCGTTCAAGGATGTTGGGTGGTGGAGAAGGGCCCTAGCTGCTGCCAGGGCGCTCTCTGGACTTGCAGCTAGCGGCTCCAGGGGCGCCGACTGGGCTGTGATGTGCCCGGATGCACCACCCTGGCCAGCTGCATCTATGCGGGGACGTAATGGACCAGATCGTGCTGTCCGGACGTAGGATCTGGTCACTGGACGACGGCCACTGAAACCTCCGTCCACGGGCTTGATGTACACCATTGCGGTGAAAGCGCAACCACTTTAGAGAAAAAAGCTCCTACCTGGCGTGCCAAATGTTGAAGTGTTCTTGCGACACTTCCCCCAGACCCGCTATGCGAGTAGCCCGCGGAGGTTCTAGATCGGTAGGGCTTAGTCCTCAAGAGAGATAGCGCATATGAAATATGGTGAGACGGTGGTTTTACGTGGTTCGGGCCGCCGGAGCGTAATACCCTACTCCACAGTGTGAGTTGTATTGCTAGTGTTAATGCGTGTGTATGCATTGAGATTCGATCAGATCCTTTGTAATGGTGGCAGTTCGGTCCTTTTATAGACAAGGCCGAACGCCTTACAAGTGGGTTCCAGGGCCTGGCAGGTGGCCCGAGGCGATCTTATCCTAAAGATCTGAGGCTTCTCGCATAAGCTTCCTCTGACCGTGGCTTGAAGACCCTCTGTCTTGCCGCCTTAGACGCCAGTAGCCCATGTGTAGTCGTTGATGATGGCAGGGAATGTCCCGTCCAATTGTCCTGTCGCCGTAAGCTACGACTTGGTGGAGTGGGGTAAGCCTGCAGCGTCTTCACTATGATGCAATTGAGCATAACGATCCATGACAGCAGGTGGGCGCCGCGTTAGGCACCTGGGGAAGGCGCGTGTCTTCAATGCTTGACTTAGACAAGGTGCACCTGCCCGCTTTCACTCCCGCAACCCACCGTCCAGGGCAAGTTGCAGGGTACGTGGCAGCACAGGAGGTTGGGTCCCAAACTGCGGACCACGTGGCAGCCCCAGACCTCGTTCCTGAGGAGAGCGGGGGGTCCAGGGCCGTGGGACACGTGGTAGAGTCGGAGCCCACCTCCGCAGGAGGTGGCCGACATGGTGCTTTGAACCACGTGGCAGCACCGGATCCCACTCCTATGGAAGAGCGGGGTCCCGTCCAACTGGACACATGGCCGCTCGGGAGCCCATCTCCTCGGGGGAGTTGGACCCCGTCTTGAGGTCCATGTGGAAGCGCCGGATCCCATACCTGAGGTTGGGAGGGGTCCGGGCCTTCTGGTCACGTGGCGCCCTCGAGCCCTACCTCAGCAAGAAGGCAGGGCACTTAGGTGCTTTTAGCCTGTGTGTGAGAGTACTCGGTATGCCAGCTACCGACAAAGGCGGTGAAGTAAGGGGAACACTATTCTCAGGATCAAGGTATATGATACTGAATATTTATCAGAACAAGGATAAGATGATAATAGGGGTAGTGTGAAACACACCTAAGCAATCTACTCTAAGGGTATGGTTGTCCTAGCGAGGGTTAAGCTACGGAAAGGGGCTGCTCCTACTATGCTCTAATTACTCATATACATAGCCTATTAGTTTACGCATGAGTATGCTAATGATGAATACTAGGGCTTAGTGGTCCAACATATGGGACACGGGTTTACCCCTAACAACATCAGGACGATTCCCGCCTCGAGCCTGTGGCGTAGCCGAAGGTGGGGGATTAGAAGGATGGACAGGGCTGTCCCCAATGGCCGCCTATCCTTACAACCCATGGATCTACAAGACATCCAACACTACTTAACTATTTAAGCACCACGCTTACATGTTAAGTAAATATCTTAAGAGCCCGAGTACAATTACCATCCTAAGGCAATGAATAACCTAAACATCGTTGAACCAATGTTGGGACCAAGCACTAACATATTCATATTAACATAATCATGTTATTATCTAATTAGACTATATTGGTGGTGTATGATGTTTATGATAACATGATATGAGCATTATGACTAGACCATAATAACATCTACACCTAGCACATACATGGACTCCACAATCAAAAAAGAAACGCTTTGTCCAAGTATATGAATAAACATATACTAATAATAATAATATTATTATAATGCATAAAGTCAAATAGGGATAGAAAGATACATGAGCCATACCTTCCCCAATTTTGACTTGTGACTAGAGGCTCCTCTCTACAGCCTAACCTCCACTAAGGACCTAGGAGAACTAGTGTATACAAGAGAGAATGCTTGAGCGGCGTGTGTAGTGAAGTGAGGCCTCTCCCCCCTATTTATACACATAGTAGTGGTGGTTCCCGCTAACAAAAGCGAGTGAATCAATCACCATTGTTATCAGCTCACCGCAAGGAGTCTACACGTGGAAGTTGATCGCGTTTGGCGCCACTACCAAGTCAGCCGGTCACTAGCTTGGCTGACCTGCTCAGGGAGCCAGACATGGTGTGCTTCTTCCAGATGGCTGACAGGTGGGTCCTCTGACTATTTTGGGGCGCTACGCCGTTGGATGCCCTTGGATACTCCTGTAGGTGGGCCATTTAATCCATGTGCTGCCACATGTTGGCGTCTGATTGGCTGAGAAGGTATTCTTAGGATTCCTCCCTTGGATTCACTTCATTTCTGCATAAAATACTTGCGTGCACTATTTTCTCCAAGTACAAGTGGAACTAGGTTATCTCTAAAAGCAATGTGTGTAAGAAATGTCTACTCCATTACATAATTGAGATATATTGACGGTCGAAATTGGTACTTAATGACCGTCAACAATCGCTTGTACTGGAAGCTAGCGTGATGTCTTCATTTTCAAGCAAACCGATGCCATGCTTTGGAAGCTACCCGCATCTTCGGATAGAAGCAATGACTGTGAGTTATATGCAACAAAATATTTTAAAGTTCCTCAGGGCCAATAAATTTTTTAATTCTTTTTCAGCAACCGACTTTATCTATTTGGGATAATTGTGTTTATGCCCCAAAATATCATGTCCAATTGTGATTTTACCCTTGAAAATTTGACTTTGTGATTTTACCCCTACTTTTTCGATAGGAAACCACCATTTACGCTTCTTTTCTAACACCGTTAGCCTGACTGGATTAAATGATTTAACAAAATTAAATAAATGATAGGGAAATAGAAGAAAAGATCAATTTGCCCTACTTTGCGCTATTTTATGCAAGGATCTTTTTTGGAATATAAAAGAATCAGAGGTTGATGATAAAGAAAAATCTAAAATTCTGGAAATTTTTAATTCATATTCAATGAAAATTGAACAATATGAACATAATATTTTTTATCGGACTCACTAATGAAAAAGATTATTGTAATTTCAAATTTAAATTCAAACAAATGTTAGGGAAATTCAATTTAAAAAAAATAAAATTCAAACTAATTTGAATGAAATTCAAAACAAATCAAAGAAATATGAATTAAATTAAACACATTTGGACGATATGAACATAACATTTTACATGAGACTCCATTGTTAAAAAATCATGAAATTTTGAATTGAAATTCAAAAAAAATTTGAATAAAATTCAAATGGTTGTTGCAGGTAATTTTATTTATGATGATGCGTATGATGACGGGTTCGATAATGAGGTGTTACCCCCTTCGGGGTATACAGCTGAGTGGGAGCCCTGCACGCCACCGTAAAATGTTTGTGCTGCTATTGTGAAGCGTGTGCGGGCTGGACGGCTTCACTTTTGCATAGCTTAGGCTCGAGAGTGTGAGCTATTAATAAATTCTGCTGCTAGTTATTTTGATGTAAATTATGTTGAACTCATGACAAGTTTGTAAAATCATCACTTATGTTTTATGAGTTTCTTTTCGTGTATGTTATTGGGAGTCACATTGCACGACACCACGCAATGCGATTCCTACATTGTCGTGACCTCGGTCCTTACATTCAAAGAGTTTGTTGGTTCATGGATTCTGCCGCATACATGAATTGGGAGAGTCCATGGTGTTTGAGGAAGTTTTAAATAGAGTCCTAGTTAAACATGACTTGTTTGATGGAGTTCTAGGTGATTAGGATTTGTTGGAGACATGTCTATATAAGCAAGGAGGTCAGGGACTCATGGGAAGCACAACTAGCACCTTATTATCTTGCGTTTTTATGAGTAAAAGTCATTGTGTGTGGCAAGTTTTTGCTTCGTGATCATCTGACTTGCTTTCTTCATGTTTTACAATCTGTTTCGCTAATATTGACGTTGCTCCACTCTTTTATAATATGTCATGATATACTAATCCAATAGCCTTGATTGTTTTTGTGTCCGATTCACAACTTCATTGTCTATCATTTGGAAAAGTTTCGAGGTCATTGGAATCATGGTTCACATGCTACTGGAGAGTGTTTGCAGCATAACATAATAGTTCTTCGCTTAGATAAGATCAGATTGACCTTTGCTCATGGTTTTGATCATAACCTGAGTTCTACTCCGTCAATTGAGGTGATTCTTATTATTTTAGCTTTAAAACTTTATTCTCTATCACATCTAGAGTTTTGTTCACTTTGGCTGCCTTAGAATCAGCTTGCACTCAATTATTTTTATAACAAATTGGTTCTGTTTTTACCGTCAAACCCTAGTTTCTCTAATTCAGTTCTGATGGTTTTTTGCATTGGGCTTTCAGGGACTTGTGTGAGGATGAGGTCCCGACATTCCATTAATCACATTGGATGGTGTCTTTGTTGGAAAATATGCCATATACTACTCTAGCAATTCTACCGCATCACTCAGGAAACATGCGAGTAAAAAAGTCATAGATTGTTATCACTAGACGCACAACACAGCGGAAGATGCAGTCCTAGATGCACGTCTGTGTAGGGGAAGTAGACGATCTCGATCGTCTCCTCCTCGTTCTCATCAAAGCAGCAACATCATGTTGCCATAGCTGAACAGTGTAGCAGCAGCAGTTGCGCATCCACGGAGTTGACATGTACGGGGAGGAACGTCACACACCGATGTGCTAGCACCGTGCGCGCGGCAAGGATCTCGGTATGAGGCCTGCGTGGGATGGTGGCTAGAGCTATCATTTGGTGGAGTAATCCTCCCTTAACCCTATCCCTCATATTTATAAGGCATACTATTGGGCTTTTAGGTTGCATGTCCATTAGTATCATAATCATTTATGGATCAAATATCTCACTTGCACTAAAGACAATCATATAAGCAAGATTTTCAAGATTCCAACCCCTTAAGAATGTGATCCCTTAGGTTCATGTGCAGTCGGCCGTGAATGGAATTCGTTTACAAACCACAAGTCGGCAGAGGTACCCAATAGGACATATTGACTTCCAAATGTACATATAGATCATATTGTAAAAGCCCATTCATGAGAAGAACAAGAAGAAAAATGCGAACTTAAAAATTTTAAATTAACTCCAACTCACACGAACTATGAAACTAATAAATGAGGTTAAAAATAGGACTTCTAAAAACCTCACTCTAGATAAGAACTTGGGAGTGTACCATTGCAATTAAGAAAAGGGTTAGTGAAAGGGAACAGCAAATACAATTCAAAATACAAAGCCAAATACCAAGAAAAACTCAAATTTCATATTCACACAAAAGCAGATATAAAAGCCCAAAAGAAAACGTGCAATTTAGATATGGAGAGGATTAGAGAATGAAAGAACATTAAATTTAGTATTTGTGGTGGTAAAATTAATTCAAAACTTGAAACTCAAAATTCAAATTTCATTTAAACTTCAAGTTGAATCAATAAAAAATAGGATTGGAAATCAGAAAATGATTATTTAATTTTTGGAATTTATAGAGAATGAATAAAAGCAAAAGCCTAATTGTGAATTAAAATTCTAATTGCTCAATTCTTAGAAATTATTTCACAAATAAACTCCTCATATTTCTCTTAGCAACCATACAAAAGTTTACTAATTTTTTAGTGCATTTGCAAGCTCAAATTGGATTTAGAAGAAAAAGGAAAAGGGGGGAGGTGGGTCCCACCGGTCAGTAGCTCAAAACCCAAACCGACTCTGCTCTGTTCTCCCTTATTGACAGTGCCTCACCGTACGCCACCGAGGCAACCTTGCATGACCACCTCTTGCTAACCCTGATCTTCAGCTGAAAACGCCCACACTCGCGTGCCCTCCTCGCCCTCTCAGTTTATCCTTTGCCTCAAGCAACCACGCGGCCTTTGTTCTTGCGCCCGAGCTGCTCGAACAGGATGACAACGCCCCACTCGAGTGCTGCACTTCAACCTCGGCAGAGACCACAAAGTGTTGCACACACGTCCTTTGTCAGGAACTGTCCAAGTTGAATCAAATGTTAGACGCATTAGCTCGCTGTCCATCAACAACACGCGAGCTACGAATGCGACAAACATAAAATCCAACTTCGGTAGTCCCCCGATATGCTCTTAATCATCCCAGAATCACAGCATATCGGTCCACAACATTGCACACATCACAAGCACACGAATAAACCACAAGTTCATAAATATTACAGGTTATAAAGTGCTTACAAGTAGTGACAAATTTCTGAAATTTTACAAGTTCAGTGAGCAATGTTGCATTGAAGTTTCCTAAGCTTCCAAAGGCAACAGGTTCAGATTGGAAACAGCAAAATACACTAGTTCTGTGCAGTGGAAACAACATTTTAAAACAACAAAAGCCCAACGGTGCCTGCCCACAACACCACCGGTGACGTCAAGTGAAAAATCAGCAAGTTACTCCTTCCCATTTCCGGACTCGGCATGGTAGAAATAACCAAACACCATAGATGTTTCACCTGCAAAACTCCAACATAACAAACATGAGTACGAAGGTACTCGCAAGACTTACACATATGGTATATAGCCCGACTCCAAAGAGTATGAATATGACCGTAGCAATGGGTTAATGCATAGTCAAAACATATTTTGCGAAAAGCTGAGACGATTAATGGATAAGTGTATAAGCATAAAGTAAAAGACTCATGGGCGACTCTCATATACACTCCTACCTATTGCAGCAAGTAAACATTTGTAACCATGTGTGAAACAACACACAGTTCAGCTCAAGTACACCACCCATACACCCTCATTTTCATTGATAGTGAAGTTGCAATCACTACAATGAAGATCAATGAACACTAAGCCTGATCATGACATGGATTGCGGCGATTCAAACCGATTATACACCCTGTAGGGGAGTCTCAAATTACCCACACGACTCGAGGAACATACAATATATGCGATCGGCCAAAGCCACACAAGGGGGTACTCATGTCAACCTTTCTCACACCCGTTCCCGAATGGTTGGACAATCTTCACCACAAGGAGTACTATGGTCCTACAGGCCATTAGTCACTCGTGTGTGTCAAACAAGTAATGAAGTCACGGCCCAAACACCGGTACAAAGTGAGATATTCAGCTTGCCATACCATTATTTTTGGCATGTGGTTAGAACTGTAAGTGTTTAGGACAACGAGAAAAACGCACGGTCCTTAACTGACCAAACAGAGCTACATCCTAGTCCCCTCTCAATTCACAAGTTCATCATCTTTCAGATTTTATCCCATTTCTAAGTATATTAAGTCCTAAGCTCACGAATGGTGGTGACCTTGCCACCGATTCGACTTCCACCGCTTTAAGCATGGCTAAGCATGACACATCGTAAATTAAAAACCAACCCAAATCTGTCCCAATAGACTCAGCGAGGAGTGGATGTGAACACGACTCATCGTAGCCTACACCTAGTGCCTGACAATGCATAACCAATATACTAAATTCATTCATAATTTGTATAAAAATAATAGATTCAAGATGCATAGATGCTTGCCTTCAATCTCTGGAGTATACTCTGAGGATTAGTGCTCAGACAACTGTCCTCCCAAGCTGCACCCCCGTCACTCTCCAACGGTTCGTTTGCTAAACAAAGAAATATGCATCGTATGAGAATGAGTGCCATGATATAATGCATAATGCAGTTTGTATGGAACTTTTTAGTATGATGTACCATTAAGTCATGAACATAATGCAAAAAAGAATCACTAAATTTGGACGTGTCTTCCAAGGAGAGCCAAGGACTTCAAGACCCGATTAAGTGTCATTAATACCATATTAATGACACTTAAACGGACGATCTCAACACCAGTAACGATGCTGTCAAAGCCCTTTACAGGATCATTAAGAGAAATTAAACGTGTATCAATACTAGTAACCACCGGGGCCACATGTCGGGCCAGACTAACCTGTAACGGCCTGCCCTTGTACTATAAAAGGACAGGCCGACGATACACAAAACACACGCACCTCATACGCTCATCACAAGCTCATACTGCTAATACAACACCAACACCCCGTGGAGTAGGGTATTACGCTCAGGCGGCCCGAACCACGTAAATTTCTGTGTCTCCTGTGTCAACTCTTACTCACCTTCTTGAATCTCCGCGCGCCCACACCGAAGGTCAAACTCCCCTATCACTTTAGTAGTGTAGGGAGATCTACCGGTTCTCAACCACCGACAGTTGGCGCGCCAGGTAGGGGCGCCTGAGATTTTGAGAATGGTGAATTCTGCTGCTGGATCATCCAATGGCCAACCTGCTGCTCAGGCTGTTGGAGGCAATCCCTCCAACAGGTAGCCACCAGCAGGAGCCTCAGCACCAGCAGGAGTCACACTCCCACCACCATCGTCTCCTACAGCAAATCGTGCTGGACAACGTGATGGAGCGCCGGCGTCGCTTACTGCGTTGGCAAATCATGACAATTCGGAACACGCGCTTCATGCAGCGTGTGCTCTTCTCCAACGCCCACCACCTCCGGATGCATCTCGGGATGCACTGTAGCAGTGGAGGGCCAATGTGGAGCATTTGGTTGCAGCAGCAGCCGAACGCCTCAGCAACCAGGGTCCTCCTCCTTCAGGAAGAGCCCCGTCGCAGCGGCGAACTTTGTCTGGTAGACTTGGTCCGCATGTCTCCAATAGCAGGAGACGTGCTGCTTCCCAACAAGTGACGTCATTGCCTTCCGAGGCACGACGTACTCACACGGTATCTAGGCTTTCGACTCACGACCTACGGGCGGAGCTTGATCGCCGTTACCGCCAGCAGGACGGCCGAGTCCATATTGAGCGTGCCCTTGAAAGACGGGAAGCTCAGGACCTTTCTACTCTTGAAGGAGTAGGAGGAGGCTGTTCAGCCCTGGCCATGCACCTGCGCATGGTTAGATGGCCACATAAGTTCCAGCCTCACCTGCCGGAAAAATTCAACGGGACTGTCAATCCCACCGAATTTCTTCAGATATACTCCACTGCAATCTTGGCAGCCGGAGGAAATGAGGCTGTGATGGCCAATTACTTTCCAGTGGCCCTAACTGGGACCGCCAGGTCCTGGTTTATGAGCCTTCCACCCAACTCTATCAACAGTTGGGAGGAGCTGTGCCGTCAGTTCACTGCCAACTTCGGGAGTTCATACACCCGACCAGGCACTGAACTGGACCTTTTTGCGGTCGTGCAAAAAGGGGGAGAATCCTTGCGGTCATTCATTCAAAGGTTCTCTCAGGTACGAAACACTATCCCTTCTATATCTAGCGCCTCTGTCATTGTGGCATTTAGACAGGGCGTACGGGACAAGAAGATGTTGGAGAAGCTGGCGATCAAGGAGATCACCAGCGTCACAAAACTCTTCAACTTGGCAGATAAATGTGCCAGAGCTGCGGAGGGCCGTGAAATGCACTCCAAACCAGCCTTGGAGGACCACAAGAAATCCTCCAAAGAAGAAGCCGCTACCTCCGGGAGTGGCAAGAAGAAAAAGAAGACCAATGGCAAGAAGAAGCCGTCGGCCGGCACATCCAATGTTGCAGCTGCTGCAGCTCCGGGTGGCCGGGGGCCATGCCCCGAGAAGCGACCTCGACCATCTTCTGAAGACGGTGGCAAACCCAAAGTGTGGTGTCCCATTCACAAGACGGGCAGCCACCGTTTGGAAGATTGCCGGGAGGTCCAAAACCTTGCCGAGCGCTACAGCAAGCGCCGGGAAGAATCTCCTTTCCGACAGAGGGAAGGAAAGCAAAAGGTCGACGAAGCTCCGGCTGAAGAGGAGTTAGGGTTCCAGGATCCCAAAAAGGTCCTGAAGGCCGTCTACACCTCCGTCGACGATGATTCTGACGTCTCTAACAATGAGCGTCGAAAGACCATGAACACCATTTTTGGTGGATCATGGGATATCACCTCCCGTCGCGTCATCAAGATTATGCGTCGAGATATGGCCGTTGTAGCTCCTACAGTCCGGCCGGAACCTCACTGAAAGTGGATGGACACAGCCATCACTTTTGATGCTTCGGATTGTCCCCGAAGCATGGTTGGAGCAGGACAGTTACCCCTGATGGTATCTCCTACCATCAACAACATCCAGCTCCATCACGTCATGGTAGACGGAGGTTCGGGGCTTAACCTCATCAGCTTCGAAGCTTTCACTAAGCTTCAGCTCCGACCTTCAGATCTCCACCCCTCTCGACCTTTCTCTGGAGTAGGTCCGGGGACCATCACCCCACTCGGAGCTATTACTCTCCCTGTTACCTTCGAGACACAGGAGAAGTACTGCACCGAAAAGTTGGTCTTCAACGTCGCGCAGATCAACTTACCCTTCAATTCCATCTTGGGTAGACCTGCCCTGTACAAATTCATGGCGGCGGCTCATTATGGCTATCCGATGTTGAAGATGCCAATGCCAGTAGGCGTTCTCCGGATCCGCGGAGATCGCACCGCAGGAGTAACTGCACTGGAAGAACTCCATGCGCTCACCACAGCGCAAGAGGAGGACTCCAGGCAGGAGTAAGCTCCAAAACCCCCGAGCATTCGCCAACGAGGCTCGACTTCTGCACCTCGAGTGCAGCCAAGCGGCGACACCGACATTCCCGTTAAAGTCGTCCAAATTGGTTCCGATGCCGCTCAAACCACCCGTATATCGGGAGGATTGAACGACAAATAGGAACTCGCGCTCATCACTTTCCTCCGGGCTAACGTTGACGTGTTTGCTTGGCAACCGTCACAAATGCCTGGGATCCCCAGGGAAGTGATTGAGCACAATCTGAAGATCTACACCGATGCCCGGCCTGTGCATCAGAAGCCTCAGAAGCAATCTGTAGAGCGACAGAACTTCATCTGACAAGAAGTGAAGAAGTTGCTCGAAGCCGGATTCATCCGAGAAGTCTTCCATCCAAAATGGCTGGCGAACCCAGTCTTTGTGCCTAAGGCCGGGGGGAAGCTTCGGATGTGCATCGACTACACCACACTAAATAAGGCATGTCCAAAAGATCCATTCCCACTACCTAGAATAGATCAGATAGTGGATTCCACCTCCGAGTGTGAATTACTGTGCTTCCTAGATGCATATTCCGGATATCATCAAATCAGGATGTCTAGGGAAGATGAAGAGCAAAATTCATTCATCACAGTAGATGGATTGTATTGTTACACAGCCATGCCTTTTGGTCTCAAGAATGCAGCTTCAACTTTTGTACGAGCTATGTACAAAACTTTTGAAGAACTTATTAGAGACATAGTGGAAGTGTACGTCGATGACATCGTGGTCAAGGTCAGGAACAAGGAGTCACTCCTTGACACCTTGCAGGCTGTCTTCGACAAGCTGCGGGCTACCCGCACGAAGCTAAACCCAGACAAGTGTGTCTTTGGGGTTAGCTCCGGAAAACTTCTTAGTTTCCTGGTAAGTCACCGGGGCATAGAAGCTAATCCAGCGAAGATTAAGGCCATTGAAGACATGCGGCCACCAACCCGCATCAAGGACGTCCAAAAATTAACTGGATGTCTAGCAGCCCTCAGCCGGTTCATCTCAAGATTGGCGGAACGGGCACTTCCCTTCTTCATGTTATTGAGGAAGTCCGGACCATTCCGATGGTCCGAAGAAGCAGAGAAGGCATTCCAGGAGCTGAAACAGTTCCTCACCACCCTACCAATTCTGGTAGCTCCGAACCCTGGTGAGCCTTTATTGCCTTATATTTCAGCTACTGACGAAGTCGTCAACATGGTTCTGGTTGCGGAGAGACCAGAACTACCCCACACTCAGGAATCCAGACCCCTCCGGGAAGGTCCGAAGGTTCCTGAAAGTGAGTCTGGGTCTCAGCTCCCAAATTCAAATCCACCGGAAGTCATTTCAGGAGACCTAGACCCCTCCGGGAGGATCCAGGTCATTCCTGAAGAAGCTCCGGGTTTCTCCAGCCAGAACCCGGAGGTCCCTGAAGAAAATCCGAACCCTTCCAAGAGGGTCCGGGTCAGTTAAGAGGAAGCTCCGGACCCCTCCGGGAGGGTCCGGACCATTCAACGCCCGGTATACTTCACTAGTGAAGTATTACATGATGCCAAAACTCGATACCTAGAGGTGCATAAGCTGCTCTATGCAGTTCTTATTGCCTCCAGGAAGCTTCGACATTACTTCCAAGCTCACAAAGTCTCGGTGGTGACCTCCTACCCACTACGAGCAATCTTGCATAATCCCAATTCAACTGGGAATATTGCAAAGTGGGCAGCGGAATTGGCTGAATTTGATCTTGAATTTATTTCAAGACAAGCAGTCAAGAGTCAAGCATTGGCAGGTTTTGTGGCGGAATGGACTCCCTCTCCATCAAACCCTGGGGGCCCCAGTGAGCAGAAGACGGAGCATCAATCTCCAACCTTCACCGAGCCTCACTGGACCCTCTACTTTGACGGTTCCATGCAGAAGCAGGGGGCCGGAGCTGGAATCCTTCTCCTTGCACCAACTGGGGAGAAGGCGAAATACATGGTACACCTTGATTTCAAGGCAACCAACAACATGGCAGAGTATGAAGCACTCATCTACGGACTAAAGGTGGCACTGTCATATGGTGTCAAGCAATTGCTGGTCAAAGGAGATTCACAGCTCATCATCAAGCAGGTGAAGGGTGAATGCTCTTGCAATAATCTTTAGCTAGTTGCTTACCTCCTTGAAGTCCAGAGGCTTCAGAAGGACTTTGAAGTGATCTCCTCCATGTTCAGCGTGCTTACAACGCTGAAGCCGACGAACTCTCGATGAAAGCGTCAACCGGAGCTCCGGCTCCTGACGGAACTTTTGTCCGGAGATTGTCGCAACCCACAGCTCAGCCTGCCAAACTGAGCAAAGGGGGCGATATCAGCATCCCTAAGCTGACGGTCCCGGTGGCCCTGTTACCATGGCAGCCATCAAGGGTCATAGGTGCTGCCGGAAGTTCCGAGCAACCCAACACGCAAGACTCAAATGCTCAAGTTAGTTCCGATGCATGGATCTCGGAGATCCGGAACTACTTGAAAGACAACATCCTTCCTGATGACGATGTATCCGCTGACCGGGTAGTCAGATTGGCTAAAAGATACACGCTGGTAGAAGGGGATCTCTACCGGCGCGGTGCCAACGGCATCCTAATGCGGTGCATCACAAGGGAAGAAGGTTGCGAGCTCCTCGCAGAAATCCATGGAGGCGAGTGTGGGAACCACGCGTCTTCCCGCATGCTGGTTGGTAAAGCCTTTCGGCATGGCTTTTACTGGCCTACAGCGCTCCAGGATGCAACTGAGCTGGTGAAGAAATGTGAAGCATGCCAATTTCATGCAAAGCAAATTCACACACCGGCTCAACCCTTACAAATGATACCTCCTACATGGCCCTTCGCTGTGTGGGGGATGGACATCTTGGGACCATTCCCAAGAGCCGTCGGAGGTTACAAGTTCCTGTACGTCGCCATTGACAAGTTCACCAAGTGGCCGGAAGCAACTCCAGTTGTGACAATCAACAAGCAATCTGCTATCAACTTTCTGCAGTCCATTGTATGCAGATTTGGAGTCCCAAACAAAATCATCACTGATAATGGGACCCAATTTACAAGCTCCGCATTCCAAGGATATTGCGAAGACCTCGGCATACAAGTTTGCTACGCCTCCGTAGCTCATCCAGCCAGCAATGGCCAAGCCGAGAGAGCAAATGCTGAAATCCTTAAAGGACTTAAAACGCACACTTATGAGCGCTTGAAAAAACATGGAGCCAACTGGATCGAAGAGCTTCCGCCCACTCTATGGGCAAACAGGACATCTCCAAACCGGTCAACCGGAGAGACACCCTTCTTCCTGGTGTACGGAGCTGAAGCAATCCTTCCTCCGGAAATCACCTTGGGTTCGCTCTGGGTCCGGACCTTCGACGAAGCAGCAGGACCAGCTCCGGCATGAAGACCTAGACCTCCTTGAGGAAGGAAGGTGCCAAGCAGCTGTTCGAAATGCCCGATATCGTCAAGCTCTACGGCGTTATCATCAACGGCATGTACACAACCAACAGCTCGAGGAAGGCGATCTGGTGCTACGGAGAATACTATCCAGAGAAGGGTTAAACAAACTCTCCCCTGGCTGGGAGGGGCCCTTCCGAGTGATTATAGTATCCCGTCCCGGAAGCGTTCGCTTGGCTACTGAGGATGGGATACCTATCCCAAATCCTTAGAACATCGAGCACCTCCATAAGTTCTACACTTAACACCACAGAGGTGAGTCTTGAGTAACTTGAGATGTATGTTATAGAGTCATTGTACAGAGTCGGGTAGTTCCTCCGGGAGAACAGCCGGACCTTTCCCGAAAGGTCCGCAAAGTTCATGCAGCACTTGTCGCAGTCTCCGGCCTAAAAGTGTGGCTAACTACCCTGGGTCAAACGAGAAATGAAACACGCTTAGCCTGGTTCCGTACCCTAAGAGTGTACTTGTTTCCCCTGTACCCCGGACCTATAATGAAAGACATTTTCATGTGAAATGGACTCCACGTGCATTTATTTTGTACAGGCTCAACATTTTTATTTTTCTCTTTCTTGTCTATAACGAAGACGTGCAATTCTTAAGAAATTTTAGTTCGACTGGTTTAAATACGATTCGAGTTGTATTGTCAGTTCTTTTGGATTCAAATATCGTTCATGGCCAACTCGTCTGAAAGCCGCCAAGCCAATCTAGGGCCGGAGTGTGCTATCGACTTAGCCTGGTCAAGCACCCTAAGTACGCCACTCTACCTACACCCCGGCAGGTCGATGTAAGGCGGGTCCGTGTACAATTGGATCTAAAAGAAAAGACATCACATTCGGTTGTATTTAGAATCGCGTTTGACTTAAAATCTTCTTGAGAGTCATAAGCCGCAATGGAGTTATAGACAAGAAACAAATTTTACTATTTTTCTTGGCTTAAGTGTGCAGGAAAAATAAAATCCACGTTGATGGAGAAAAGTCGGAGTTAACTAAGCTCCGACTCCCCTAAGGGGGCCAGCCGTCGACGCCGAATAAAAGATGGTGACAAGACCCCGCAAATGGAGTCTACTGCCAACAAACTGAGTGTTGGCAAAGGTCACTGCCAGAGCTACTAAGCTCCGACACCCCGGAGGGTTAACTATCGATGCTCTACGCATTGATAGAGACTATTGCCGGAGCTACTAAGCTCCAGCGATGGACAATGCCGGAGCTTCTAAGCTCCGACAACCTCAGGGGGCCTTCACTATCGAAGACTTCGAACCAAAATCCTACAAGTTCGGAGCAAAAGAGTCTTCAACAATGCACAATATCCTCTTGGTACATGTTCACAATCAAATTGTGTACATCTACCAGGGGGCCAAGTGAAGATAAAAGTGTTGAAGACAAAAAAGTGGAATTCGCAAAATTTGGGGATTCCATTTATCTAGAGACAAGAGATTACATCGGGAGACAAGGGATTACAAAATTGAGGAAGAAGAAGAGAAAATACAAGTGAGAATTACAGAGATGGTCCTAGACCCTATGGAAGAATTGGGCGACCTTCTGGGCAACCTCCGATACGCTGGCTCGGGTAGCTTCGCCTTCTCCTTCGACGGGGCCTTCAAGCACCGGGTCCAGAGGAAATTGGGAGTTCCGGCTGGTGTAGAACGTCAGCACATACTCTGCGACGTTCTTAGCTAGGGATTGCCCCTCAACCTCCAGTTGGTCCGCGATGACATCGCCCACCTTGGAGAGCTTGCTACCAGCCGCGTTCAACGCCTGCAGCGCTAGGTCCGGCTCCGGCTCTGGATCATCCGGACGCACGGGGCTGAAACCCATCGGTGTCAGCGCGTCAGTTCGGAATTCTCACGGGCGTGGCGCTCAACCTCTTTGGCGTTTTGCTGAATCTTTTCAGCAACCCGCCTTTCGAGTTTTCCGAGCTCCTCCTCCCGGAGGTGGATCTTGTTCCGGCGCTCGACCAGGTCCTTCTCCCTACCCCTCACTTTCTTCTCCCGGGCAACAAGGGCACACTCTTGTTCGTAGAGTTCCTGCCCTCGCACCCAGGTCTTCTCCTCTTCCTCTTGGCAGCGCTCTTCCAATTTCTTGGCGTGCTCCTCGAGGCCCTTGTCAGCCAGAGCTACTTTCTCGGCGAGCTCCTCTTCTCTCCTCAAGACATCATCTCGCAGCTCAAGGAGTTTCTGCTCTTCATCCTCGATCCGTTTCTCCCTCTCTTCAAGTGCCTCTCGGCGCTTGATGAGTGCGGTGTTAATGGCCTCAAGCTGTTCGTGGCGCGCATCGGCCGCGTTATTGGCAGCTTTGGCCTGATCGTAGATCTCCCGAGATTGAGCGTCGAGGGCATGAGTCATACTCTCCCTGTCATCCAGTAATTTACCCCAGTACTCCAGGCGGACCTTCTCCCGTTTGATCCACTCCTTGTCATCCGCTAGCCTCGATTGAGCCAGCTTGGTCTCGAAGTAGAGCCGGTTACGCCACCGCCTAAGGGTTTGGCGCTCCTCTTCAAGAGCCTTGCTGTCGTGGAAGAAGGCTAGCTGGACTTGACGCAGACTGGAACATGCGTTGTCAATGGACAACAACAACGGGATTGGCTCCGGACCTGCTGGGGTCTCCACCGCTGGTTCCAGCGGGTCTTCAAATACAAAAATTGGGTCCCACTCTTCAAGAGTGGTCCACTGGGACTCCATGGCACTAGGGCCGTCCTCCGGGATGGCCTCAGTCACCATCGAAGAAGGCCCCACCGCCAAATCTTCATTCACCCCCTCAGGCTGGGGGCCAGCGACTTCGCTGGGGCACTCCGGCTCGGCCGCAGGCACCTCCGACGTCGTCGTCTCCGAAGCAGGAGCCGCTACTGGCTTTGGTCTAGACACCTCTTCTGACGGAGGCTCAAGCTCCGTCACCTCTTCAACCACCAGCACCGGAGCCGGAAGATCTTCAACATCGTCCGGACCTGTGACCAGAGCTCCAACAATAACCGGCTCAGCTGCCGGTGCTTCGGAAGTAGCCGGCCCAACTGCCGGAACTACCTCATCTTCCAGCTCGCATGCCGGGGCTTCAGTCACCTCCGGCTCAACCGCTGGGGCTTCGACAATTACCGGCTCAGAGGCCGGGATTACTACTTCCTCCGGCTCAACAGCCGGAGCTTCCATCATTGCAGCACCAGGACTCGGAGCTTCAACCTCCAGGACAGGTGCCGTTGGCATGTCTTCACTCCCGTGGTTCGACGCTACCACGGAAACTTTTGGGGACGAGTCGAGGTCCATGACCACGACAGTCGGCGCCGGAGCTGTCGCAGCCTCAGCCACCACTTGGGGCGGCGCCTGGACAGGAGCAGAAGCTCCCACCCCCGCGGCCTCAGACGCTGTGGTCAAGGGTAGAGCCTCACTTCCCTTCTTGGGGACGCTGCAGACGATGGACGAAGAAAATTAGCAAACAGTTGCTACAATTAAAATAATTATACAAGGTAGAGATTAAAAATTACCTTGGGAGGCTTCCGCACCAACTTGCGCGGAACCTTTTTCCCGGGCGTTCTGGACTGGGCACCGTCGGCGTAGAAGCTCCGGAAGGCCCCCCGGAACTCGTCGCAGCCACGGGCGTTTCCCGGGTCGAGGCCCTCCTCGATCGGGAAGAACTCCCGGACCTAGAGGCCTCCACCGGCCCAGGTGCCGGAGTCGCGCGCCCAGAGCTAGCACCCTGGGAGGATCCCACCGCGGGAACCGACGCGCTCCGGGAGGACCCCACTGCAGGAACGGTCTCGTTCCGGGAGGACCCCATTACGGGGACAGTTGCCGCAGTGGCAGAAGACCTTCCCCTCCAGGGAGAAGGAACCGAGGCGGAAGTAGCGGTCCTGACAGACCTTCCGTTGGCATGCTGCAGCTTCCTCTTCCGGCTCTCGGGTTCATCCGCCAGCTCCTTGCTCTTGCCGACGACCTCGACCCTTGGCTTTGGGGCAGGGACAGAGCCATCTTCGGGCATTTCGGGGATCGCCACCCGGGTGGTTGATCTTCTCTCGACGATACCAAGGTCGTCAAGTACGGGCATCTTTTGCTGGAGCTCCCTGCTGAACTCCACTTCCATGTTCAGAGGGAGGAAGGCCGACGGGGGAGTCAAGTCATCACCGTCGACGTCGATGCCGTGCTGGAATTTCTTGAGGTGGAACTCGAAGGTTCTCCCTGCCATGTTGGACTTCAACCCGGTCTCAACCCAGTCGTCATCCATCACGCTGCTGAGGGCCCAAGCGAGCTTCTCCCTCCTCTTCAGCGGCGCCCACCTGTTGACCAGGAAGTTGCAAAATACAGCCTGAGGAGTCAATCCTCCCTCCACACAATGGCGAATCCTGGTCAGAACAGGATCGAAGGCGTCCGCCAGCACCGGAGCTTCACTCCAGATCGTTGTGTCAATGTTGGGGAGGCCTTCGGGCAGCTCCAGCTTCTCGTGCTCCTCCACCCGGATGACTATCCAGTCCTTCTTCCAATCGTCCCACTTCCCGGAAGGGAACAACCGGAGGTACTTGAATGGGCACTTCTTGCGCTTCACGAAGTAGTAGAAGCCAAGGTACTCATTGCTCCGGCCGGTGGTGTGGACAGTGAAGAAGGTCCGGAAGAGTTCAATGCAGGGGGGATACCCACCCACATCTCACAGAAGTGGACGAAGATAGACACGAGGAGGATGGAGTGAGGGCCAAGGTGATATAACTGCAGACCATAGAAGTCTAGCAGCATCAAGAAAAAGGAAGAAAAAGGCGGGATCAACCCCACCATGGCGTACGAGGAAAAGTACACCATTTCGCCGGCGTGCTCCTTCTCGAAGGGCAGCTCTCCCCCAGCACGGACTAAGCGGTTGAAGAAGTCCGAGGACCACCCCATGAGGGCCCGGACCTTCTTCAAATCGCCGTCGGTCTTCAAGCGACTCTCACGGAGACCCAACTCCATCGCAGCACAGCTAGGCAAGAGAAGAAAAGCTAAGCACAAGTTGGGAGTTTGATCGCAAGAACAGATGAGAAACGTAAAGAACTCCCGACGGTGCACACTTTCCTTCTTAAGTAAGCCCTCGCACCGCTCGAATGGAAACCGCAAGGGAGTCGAAGGTACCTCCCAAAAATTTCACCCAGCCGATGACTAGAGGGCCCGGGACCACCCCGACGATCAAGTCGAGGTTCTTACCCAGGCGAACGGTTGTCATCACGAGGCAGGAAGCCCAAAGGCGGCGGCCTGACAAGGCGCGCGGAACCGATACAGTTTTCGTATCGGGAACTGGCGACCTTCAATTGCGTGAGATCCGCACGCCAAAGATCTCATCTGCCGCACCGGGATACACCACGTGGTGAGGATTTAATTCCAAGACCCTTGAAGACTTAGTTCAAAGGTCGCGAAGATGGACCCACCTCTGGCGGAATGGCTTCCCCGGAGGTAGGTCCAGGGGGCCACTGTCGGTGCCCTAGAAACCGTACACCTCCTGAGGTTACAAAGATCTCAAAAGAATGTCATCTACTTGGTTTGAAGACCCTCGGGGGCCCACATGTCAGACATAACCGGACCCGCTTCTCCGACATGGTTAATCCCTAGGTCGCCACGTGTACTACCAAACTGGAGCTACCGCCCACAAGGGGAAAGCTCCGGGCCATGTACCGAAACGGCACCTCCGGACTTAACCCCAGACCGAGAGAAGCTCCGGACCTGACACGTGTCAGGTAGTCCCGGAGCTACCTGTTTCCCACAGCAAGCTCCGGAGCTACCACGTGTCCGGCCATCGGATCTTCAGCTTCTAACCTCAGGAAGACCCCGCAACGGCTCCGGATCTTCCAAGGAGAGCCAAGGACTTCAAGACCCGATTAAGTGTCATTAATACCATATTAATTACACTTAAACGGACGATCTCAACACCAGTAACGGTGCTGTCAAAGCCCGTTACAGGATCATTAAGAGAAATTAAACGTGTATCAATACTAGTAACCGCCGGGGCCACATGTCGGGCCAGGCTAACCTGTAATGGCCTGCCCTTGTACTATAAAAGGACAGGCCGACGATACACAAAACACACGCGCCTCATACGCTCATCACAAGCTCATACTGCTAATACAACACCAACACCCCGTGGAGTAGGGTATTACGCTCAGGCGGCCCGAACCACGTAAATTTCTGTGTCTCCTGTGTCAACTCTTACTCACCTTTTTGAATCTCCGCGCGCCCACACCGAACATCAAACTCCCCTATCACTTTAGTAGTGTAGGGAGATCTGCTGGTTCTCAACCACCGACAGTTTCTTTCTTTATAGTTTTTAATTCTTGATCAAGAACTTCATAAGCAAGGTTAAGTACTTGATGCTCTTGGATTAACTCATTGTGCTTTGCCAAGAGTGCTTGGTGGGCTAAGTCAAGCTCATGATGATCTAGCTTGATTTGAGCCTTTTCCTCCTCAACTTGCTTGACATGAGATTTGAGCGTGTCATGCTCCTTAAGTATGCTTTCATACTTATCAAGCAAATCGAGGTTAGCACTCTCAAGCTTAGCACGAGTTTCTTCAAGAGCCTTGACCTTACTCTTTTCCCTCTTAATGATAGTGTGGTATTCATTTATCAATGAAGTTAAGTCATCGGGGGAAAGCTCATCATCGCTAGAGTCATCAAATACCTTGGTGTTAGCTTTAGCCATGAGGCACATGGGAGGTGGATGAAGAGATGAATCATCATTGTTGGCAATGGCAAGGCCGACCAAGCTTTCTTCTTCCGCTTCACTCTCTTCATCACTTGATTCTTCGTCGGTGATCCATTCATTTGCCTCACACATGAACACCTTTTGTGGACCTTTTCTCTTCTTTGGGAAGAGTTTTGCCTTCTTACCTTTGTCATGTTTCTTCTTCCCAAAGGATCTTGGTTTGGGCTTGACCTCTTCATCATCCTCACTATGTTCAAGCTTGCGATGCTTGCCCTTGTGGTTCTCTCTTCTTTTGTCCGGTTTTGGACAATCATAGGAGATGTGGCCTTGATCACCACAATTATAGCAAGTCTTGTTGTCATCTCTCCTTGGTAGACAAGCTTTCTTCTTGGGATCAAAGGTGTATCCCTTCTTGGCAATCTTGGAGTTCAAGAGAGAGAACTTTCTCATCATCAATGCAAGCTCATCATCGTAATCTTCACTCGATGCTTGCTCTTCTTCACTTGAGCTAGGCTCAACCACTTTCTTTTTATTGAGACCTGTTTTCTTGGTGGAAGACTTTAGAGCAATTGTCTTTGAAGATGATTCCTCCATCATCCCGAGTACACTCATCTCATGAGCGTGAATCTCTCCAATAAGTTCCGACACTTCAATGTGATCAAGAGATTCCTTTTGAAGCATGGAGTTGATGATGTTGTACTTTGGCTTAGGAAGGAGCATAAGAATCTTGCTGTTGATGAGACCCTTGCTAAGAGAAGCAATGCCCAAGAGGGGGGTGAATTGGGCTTCTTTTCGAAAATTAAAGCAATAAATACTTAATTACTAAAAGCCCAATTCCCTATGCAAACAACCTATGCATTCAAGTGAATAGTGATTTTGCGGTATATGAAATGCATAAGTGTAACGGGAGAGAAAGAGTGTGCAAACTCCCGAGGAGACACGAAGACACGGAGATTTATCCCGTGGTTCGGCAAGATCATCAAGATCTTCCTACATCCACGTTGTGGCACCCACCAAAGGGTATAGCCACTCCCAAGTCACTGAGGCCGGGGATCTTCACTAAACTTCTCCGTTCGCCAACCTCGGCAAGGTGGAGCTCAAGCCTTGTACAAGTTTGATCCTCCGGGCTTCCCTTGGCAAGCTCCGAAAGGCTCTCCCTAATACAATCACCAAGAGACACTCCCTCACAACTCTCATTATACTAGAGACTCCAATCACCAAGAATGGAAGCACACAAGCACTATCTCTAGCAAGTTCTAGCCTATCTCTTGGTGTACAAGTGGTGTAAATGATGTAGAAGTGGTAGCTCAATGTCTTGAATGCTTGAGAATGTGTAGAGTAGCTCTAGGTGTCAAGACTTATCGAAATGACTGGTTGGAGGGGTATAAATAGCCAGCCTCCACGAAATAGCCGTTGGAAAAGTAGGTTGACATCACTGTTCTGCGAACATCGGATGATCCGATGTTCTCCCTTCAGTTGTTAGTGGTCGAATCCAAATTAGCTGATGTCACTGTATCAGATATGACCGTTGATCGATCGATGTAACACTTGCCTTATCATCGAATGATCCGATGGAACTTCATCCAGAATTGGTCCAGAAATAATGCTTACTGGAGTGATTGACCGATGTGTTATCAATTATACATCGGATGATCCGGTGTTACACTTGGTCCAGGGTAATTGCTTACTGTGATGATCGACCGACGTAACACTTTCTTCATCATCGGATGATCCGGTGAGTACTTAGTTCTGAGGTCTTCTTCTTCTGCTAAACCAACTCGACCGATGTATTGTTTTCTAGAAACATCGGTTGATCCGGTGAGTTGATTTTGTCTGCTTCGAGTTGTTCTAAGTGATTCTTTTGAAATTTGCTCGAGTGACCTCTTCTACATTGGTTTGAGAATATTCTTCTGATGATTATCAAGTCTTGGGTGTTGTCAATTTTGATGGAATAACTTTGACATATGAGCTTTTTCTTCTAATCTTCATAAAAATCGATTGACCTCATAGAATGATTGTTTAGGGGTCTCCAATTATATCCAATGAGCAGTAGATGATATTCATATAGATTTCATAAGTGTGATGAGTGATATGAGAGACCTTGCATCCACAAATTCATTAGTAATATCCAACGGTTGTCATTAATCACCGAAACCGTACCTCATGGGGGCCTAGATGCTTTCAGACACATCTAGGCATGTGCACAACATGGCATACATGATGGATCCAATAGACAAAGCGTAAGGAATCACTCTCATCATCTTTTGCTCATCAGGCATCGAAGGGCACTAACTTTTACATAGACTGATGCCATGTGATATGCGCAAGAAACCTTTCCTAGAATCTTACATATTGAACCAACTCAATATCTTGTCAATATATGTGTCTTGGCTTAATCCAATTAGCCTTTTAGATATATTCCTATAGATCTTTATGCCTAAAATGTATGCTGCCTCTCCTAAATCCTTCATTGAGAAACTTTTCTTAATGAGGATTTAACAACATCAAGCATTGGAATGTCATTTTCGATCAACAATATGTCATCTACATATAGGACCAGAAATACAAGTGCGCTCCCACTAAAATTCTTGTAAATACATGGTTTTTCTACGTTCTTGATGAAACCAAACCCTATGACCACTTCATCAAAATGTAGATTTCAACTCTGAGATGCTTGCTTTAATCCATAGATGTACTTTTGAAGGTTGCATATTGTTCTAGCATTTTTAGGATCAACAAAACCCTCAGGTTGTGTCATGTACACATCCTTAGTAAGGCTTCCATTAAGAAAGACTGTTTTGACATCCACCTACCATATTTCATAATCAAAATATGCAACAATTTCTAGGAAATCCGAATAGACTTAGCATTGTAACAAGCAAAAATATATCATCATAATCAACACCTTGAATTTGTTTCAAACCTTTCACCAGCAATCGTGCTTTATAGATGTGAAAATTTCCATCCATGTCAGTCTTTGTGTTGAAAATCCATTTGCAATCGATAGGCCTCACACTGTCGATTGGATCAAGCAAGTTCCAAACTTGATTCTCATGCATGGATTGTATTTTGGATTCCATGGCTGCAAGCAATTTCTCTGAGTCAGATCCCATCATTGCTTTGCTATAGGTCATGGGCTCATTATTGCCCAACAATAACATTTCATGTTGCTTCGTGGTTAGGAGTGTTAACCTTTTAGTCGCACGACGTGCCCTCGTAGACCTTCATGGGGCTGGTGTTTCATCAATTGGTTGCACAACATCTTGTACATTATGTATAGGATCAACATGTGCTGAAACATTTTCAGGTATTTCTTGAAGTTCTTTGAGATGCACCTTGCTCCAACTAACTCCCTTTGAGATAAACTCTTTCTCTAAGAAAACACCATTGCGAGCGGTAAACAATTTACCCTCTGCTTTATTATAAAAATAATATCGTTTCATTTCCCTTAGATACCCCACAAAGAAGTATTTGTCTAATTTGGGAGCGATTTTGTCTAATGTTTAGTGTTTGACATAGACGTCACTTCTCCAAACTTTGAGGAAAGACAAGTTGGGACGTTTTGCTGTCCACATCTTACATGGTGTATTCTCAACAGACTTAGTTGGAACCCTATTCAGTGTAAACGCGACAGTTTCAAGAGCATAACCCAAAAGGACAGTAGAAAACCAGTTTGGCTCATGATCGTCCTAACCATGTCTAACAAGGTTCGGTTCCTGCGCTCGAATACCCCATTCCATTGAGGTGTTCAAGGTGGAGTCACTGTGGAACAATTCCACATTGTTTTAATTGATAATAGAATTCATGGATCAAATATTCGTCCCCACGATCAGATCATAGAAGTTTAAGTGTCTTTCCCAATTGATTTTCTACTTCGTTCTAAAATTCTTTGAACTTTTCAAACGATTCAGACTTGTGCTTCATTAGATATACATATCCATCTAAAGTCATCGGTAAAAGTAATGAATACTGAAAACTACCTCTGGCTATTGAACTCATTGGTCCACATACATCAGTATGTATAAGTCCCAACAAGTCACTTGCCCTCTCATGTTGAAAGTGAAGGGTGCTTTGGTCATCTTCTCAAGCAAACAAGACTCGCATGTGTCAAGTGATTCAAAATCAAATGAACTTAGTAAATTATCATTATGAAGTTCTCAATGCATTTCTCATTTATATGACCTAAGCGACAATGGCAAATAAAAGTAGGATTTAAATCATTTTGTCGAGCCCTTTTTGTATTAATATTACAGACTGATTTATCCTCAAGATCAAGAATATATAATCCATTCACCAATGGACTATGATCATATAAAATATTACTATAATAAAATTAACAATGTTTGTTCTTAATTACAATCTCATAGCCATCAACTTCTTCCAAACATGAAGAAGAGATAATGTTCTTACTTCAAGAAGGAATGCAATAATAATTATTCGATTCATAAACTAATCCAAAGGGTAATGATAAGTGGTAAGTCTCGACAACTATGACTGTAATCTTTGTGCCATTGCTATCACGAACATCCAACTCGCCTTTTGCAAATCTTCTAGTCTCACTTAGTCCCTGCAATGATTTACAAGTGTTAATTATTGATCCAGTATCAAATACCCATGATTGACTATAAGATGTAGCAATATTACTTTTTATAATATTTATAACTGAAGTGGAAGTCTCACTTCCCTTCTCCTCTTCAGATCCTCCAAGTACTTTTTGGAGTTTCAAGACCAGTGTCTCTTGAGATGATAGTGAAAGCATTCGTCAAAGGGCCGGATTTACCCTTTGGCTTAGGCTTAGAGCTTGAGGGCTCATTGGGAACATTTTCCTTGATTTTGCCTTTTGGAGGCGTCCAACGCATCCTCTTTTTATTCTTCTTTTGAACCATCATCACATGAGTGGCATTTTCCTTAATGCTTTCCTTGACTATTTTAAGCGTCCCATGTAATTCAGCCAACATTTTCTCCATGCCATTCATATGAGAATTCATTATAAATGCCTTGTAGCTCACCGGGAGCGATTGGAGAATGACGTCAATAGCCAGATCGTCCCTGAGTTCACAACAAAGTTTCTCCAAAGTCTCAAAATGTAACCAATCATCTTAATACATATGGAGTGACCGAGCTACCCTCTGCTAGCTTGCATGAGAACAAGGCCTTTGAGATGTTGTACCTCTCAACCCTTGCTTGGTTCCCAAACATTCCACATAGTCCCTGAATCATAGAATAAGCATCTTAATGCTCATAATGTTTTTTGTAGATCATGAGACATAGTGCCCAACATGAGACAACTTACATTAAGTGCATCATCACAGTGCTTCTGATAAGTTCTCTGAGATGCAACATTCCCATCGGAGTGAGGTCATTATGGTATGGTTTTTGAAGAATATACTTAGTTTTCTCTTGCCTAAGAATGATTCTCAGGTTGCTGTACCCATCGATAAAGTTAGCTTCGTTGTGCTTTTCCTTTTCAAGCACAAATCGCAAATTGAAACCGAAATTATTACTAGCAGACGTGATCTACAATATAACATAAATACATAAGGTTTTAGCACTATGTTATATATCAATCTTGTGTTAATAGTTTAGTAAAAGACACAACACACTATATAAGTATCGTCCTCCCTTTAACGACATATAGTGGTCCAAGATCCATATTCACTAATTCCTAGTGAGCTTTTGCTTCACTTCTAGAAAATTAATGATGGAGGTAAACAACAATTTGTTAATCATATCTCTGTATGACTCTTGTTTGTTGAGTGACATCTAATGTTCCGGCTCCTGACTCTATGCCATAAAGCCCAAAACCGTTTTGATAGCTTTGTTGAGTAAACAATACTATGCATGTGAATGTATAACATTCACCCTATTCATTATGATAGATGATGGTATTTCGCTTTGGCAAACCTACCGCGCAACTATCAAAAGTACATAGGTGCAGCTATTGGTAAATGACATCAAATACTCAATTTTTGTGAGGGAAACTATTCTATCATGTCAAAACATCCATCATACGAAAAGCATGAATAGAATAGTAAAGCATGAAAATTAGAATCACAGGCATATGACCATATCATGTTGTGAATAGTATGGCCTTTAGAATCATAGTGGTCTCCATTAGCATGGTTCCATCATGATCTCCGCTGCCATGCCTCCCTTCTTGTGGTGATCACCATCGACACCATGCTTGAAGATGTCTGCATGAACATAAAGAAGCTAATACATCTAATAGCTACCAAATAATTACATGAGAGATCAAGCATCACAGATCGACACGCAGATCATTATACAATTATGTGACAACCTCAACCCCAGTGCGTTAAATTTGTAACACACAGGTTGCACGAATGTTACACACAGATAATCACATCACATAAAGGCCATACAATTCACATCGTTCTCTACAAAAATGAGTTAAGCATAGAACATTTTCTATCACGAAACGACTTTCTGATTACATAGATTGCATCTATGAACTATGAAAATCTCTTTGGATTGATCAAAGCAACCAGAATCCGAGCCATTCAGAATGCCTTCGATTTTCAATGTGGCTGGTTATTCTTGAGAAGTTCACGACACATGCCCGTGATCCGTTGGCTCAATGTGTTGGCTATATACACGAATAGTCGCGATGGTGGTTCCAGCCGGTAGGGATAGGTTGTGCACACAACAGAGAAGCAGCAAGAACTAATCCTTTAGTTATATGATCACAATATACTCTAACCAATTCCAAACCCCAAAAACCGCACAACAAGAGATTCATCATATGAACATATCTGTAGTTGTAACAGCCCAAAATTTGAAGCAAATAAAAATAACTCCTAATTTGAGTTTTTGAGATTAATTAATACAATTGGAATATAAAACACACCATAAAAATCTAAAAAGTTCACTCCAGAGCCTTGCTAGACTCCAACAAATAAATATTAGGACCTTGGGAGGAAAGATCCAAAAATCTATATCAAATTCAAACTAAAAGAATTCAAACCGAAATCAAATGGATATAAAAAGGAAATCAAAAAGGAAAAAGAAAAGGGACATCACCTGAGTTGGGCTCCCTAGGGCGCAACCCATCTCTCCTCCCCTCACCCGCTCAGCCTAGCCAACTAGCCTTCCTCACGCGCGCGGCCCACATCCATCTCTTCGCTCCCCCTCCTTCTTCCTCACGCGCGTGCCCGGATACCGGGGATGCGATGGCGCCCCATGTCGCCGCCGTACAGTCCGCACCATCCATGATTGAATGTGCTGGCTTGCTCCTAGCTGGAAGGATAAGCTCATCATCAACTTCGACTGCCGGAAACCCATGGCTAGCCAATGAGGAGCTAAACCCTAGCACCGCCCATAATGTTGCCCATCCCATCACGGCGAACCGACCTTACCCGGCTATAAAGGGCCCCGAGACCCCCATTTTCGCACACACAAAGGTGCACGACCATGCTTGATACCCTGGCTGCCTCCCTGAGCCAAGGAACCCAACACCGAGGACGAATTCCGCCGCCCCCTTTTGCAGCTTGTCGCCGGTGACTTTGACTGTTCCGAAGCGCAGTAGCCGAGGTAACCAAATTAACCGCGCTAGCTACTTATTTATTACCTAGAACGTGTAGAACATTAGCTATTAGGTAGAATGGAGTACCACCACTTAGAAAATGAGGAACACTCGCTGGTGTCGCCGTGCACCATAGCTTCCGGCGAGCTAGAGGCTTCCTCCGTCCAAATGACATTGCCCTAAGTGTTGGTCTTAGTCTATAGAACGTGGAGACACCCTAAGTTGGGAGATTGAGCCACAGGAAGTGCAACTGCGACGCGCTGCTGTAGAAACCATCGCACCTCGCCTCTGCCGATCGCCGTGAGGCCTCCTCCAGCTCGGCTCAACCCCGTAGAAGACTCCCCAAGCCTCATAGCTCGTGTAGGTGCCAAAATAATGAAAGATAATGGAAGGGAACTGAAGACTCAAGGAGTTGGCCGGCTGCCTTCGACTCACCGTTGGCATCACTCCGACCTTCATCAACCTTCACCTCCGGCACCAGCGGAATAGTGCATCGAGTAGAACACGACTGTACCATTGGTTAGCCAATTTGCAAAACAAGGTGCAACTCCGGCAAGCCGTCGGTGGTCCACAACTGTCGCCGTCACCGGCTGACGTGGCTGCCAGTTGGGCACCACCTCGCCACCGTCGGTCGACGTGGCCGCCACATGGACGAAGCACACTGGGGCCACACAAGCCCCATTTCCCATCATTGGACCTGGTTCACATGGACCAAAGACTCAGGGCCACACCAACAGAGTCCACGGTCCACAATGTGGTGACCCGACAATCACTGGTGCTTGGGACCCATCTGTTAGCCAGTGCTGCACTTGAAAAATGCTAGGTACAAAGTGAACCCAGAAACTTAGGAAACACATTTTCCTTCACAGAAAAATTCTAGAAAAACTCCTAAAAACACTATGGGGCTAATAGAAGCTAATTGTGGCCCAAACACCCCAAGAAAAGATGAGGAACATGTAGAAAAAAGAGCCCATTGTTCGAGCCTCACATAAATAGAATAAATCACTAAAAACCACATTAAATGAGTGTAACACCCTCATTTTCATGAATCATGCATTGCATACATTCTAATACATGTTTAACATTGAGCAGCATAAAAAGGAATAAGTTAAAATGAATTAGAAACAAAACCGAACTTAAGAATTCTGGGAAGTGTGGACTAGTCTGATTATGGTGCGGACTAGTCCGATTTCTCTCTGACTTCAAACGGACTTGTCCGTTTTGCTACGGACTAGTCTGTTTTTCCCTCTGGACACTTTCAGACTTGTCCGGTCCTGTGCGGACTAGTCCGGTGTTCCAATTCCTTGGAAAGTTTGCTAAGTCCTTGGAATTGTCTGGACTAGTCCGGTATTCCAGGGGACTTGTCCGTTTTCCCCTCTGACAAAAGTAGAACTTGTCTGGTTTTTGCCGGACTTGTCTATTTTTCCCCTCTGGATAAGTTCGGACTTGCTGATGTCCAGTCTGGACTTGTCCGATATCTCTCTGACTAACTTCGTACTAGTCCGACCCTTTTCGGACTTGTCCAATAAATCGCGACTCCGAGTTGATCTTTTGTTTCACGACTTGTTTCTTGGGTTTTACGTTAAGTGGGCCTAGGGACATGGTGCCTAACTCTTTTAGAGCCCATGTGGGACTCTGAACCAACCCCTACTCATCTCAAACTCGAAATTCATCTAACCCTAGCCTCTACCTCTATATAAACAACCTCACCCATTGGCTTGACATCTATTTGCCACTTTTTCACCTCACCCAAACCCTAGCTCGTGAATAGCCGCCAACAAGGAGGGAGAAGCAGATCTAGAGCAAGAAGAAGAAGAGGAGGAAACGAAAGAGGATCAAGATATCCATCAACTTCGTGTTCTCCATCACCAATTCACCATCAAGTTCTTCATCAACCCTAGATCCCGAAGATCCAAGTGTTGCCTCCAAGATCCTTGATTCATTGGAATTCTAAACACCTGGTATACCTTCTATTCTCTTTTCCTTACGTGAATTCAACCTCGAATCCCTAAATTCATGTCGATCTAGAAAACCCTAGTTTGCCAGTTCTGCGAAGTGCGGACTTGTCCGATCCCTAGCGAACTAGTCCGATTTTTCTGGTTAAATTGTGTTGAATTAATTCTAAATTGACTCGAATCAACTCCAAACCTGTATAAACTTGTTAAAGGCTATTAGAACTACTTAGTAAACATTAAAAGCAACTCATTAACAAGTTCCACCTTGGATTTGCATTAATCATGCATGTCATGTCATATTGAGTAATATATGTGCATCTATTGATTGTGTTTCTTGTCTTGTATGTTTATTGTGCGGATTAGACGGATTTGCGCTAGAGAGTGCCGCGGAGGATCTCGAGCACCAAGAGTTTGAAGGCTTTGACCAGAATCAATCCCAAGAGCAAGGCAAGTGTCCTTGAAGCATATTGATCCTGTTTTTAAAGTAAATGTTTTGTTTACAAAACTGCATGCTTGTGTTAATTTGATGGGAATCCTATGGTACGAAGTTTACTAGATTTATTTAATCGCCGTTGTCACCTGGAATTTATGGTAGAGAGTCGGGATGGGCTTCTTACCTTTTTGCTACGCTTAATTAATTGGGATGGGAAAACAAGTATACTATCTAATTATGCATTAATGAGATGATGATTAACATGAACTGGTTAAAATGATGTGGTAATGGGTGATCTAAGCAAGCCTGGTATGTGGATGGGTTGGATGATATGGTGGTTGTTTGCTTTAGATCTAAGGACCGGTTCATGCGAGAATAAGTAAGGACTACAGTGCCACCACAAGGCCAAGTATGGGTGCGGCGTAGCTGATTAATTAGGGCTTTGCTAGTTCTATCTGGACCATTAAGGATGCTCGGGGAAGGGGTATTAGATTGGGTTTGTTGATGATTGGTCGGACTACCCTAGGATCTGAATGGCTGAAGAGCGGGCCCTTGGTTGAAGATGTGCTCAGTTGGAGGCATCACCACCGGTGAAACCTCAGTGGTGTATAAATAGGCTAGTAATCCCTTTGTAAAGGCTATTTTATGATCTGTGGGCCATACACCTAAGGAAGTGTAATTGGCATAAGGGTGGTTTTTTCAGTCGCCGACGGGTGATGAAATCACAAACTCGTGGGTAAAGTGGTACAAACTCTGTAGAGTCTAATAAAACTATTATGATAGTCGTGCTCCCGGTTAAGAGCGCCTGGATGACCTACATGATTAGAGAGAAATTGGGATTAGGGATGGTTATGGTTTGGTAATGGTTATGGTTATGGTTTGGTAATGGTTATGGCTGGTTATGAGTTAAATTCTATTATTGAATATGGTTAATGGTAATGGTGAAATCTAGTATATGGATATTGAAATATGGAATGGTATTATGATAACTATATGGTTTATGATGGGTTTATTTCACATTCATATATTATGTTGCTTTTCAAATGTTTTAATGTACTTTTCAGCACTTAGCCTTTTTTATTGTCGTCATTTATATAAGCTACATGTCATACTTTCCACACTTGCTGAGTAGGACATGTACTCACCCTTGTCATTCCCCCACCAACAGTTGTAGGTCGTGATTGGGAGTATAACGATGATAATGCGGAGTTCTAGGCCGTGTCTACCGTCATCTTTGCCTGTGGAGTGTTGGAGCTGCGTTATACCCTATTTGCTTATGTTGTTTAGTTGCTTAGTTTGCCCAGTTTAGTTTATTTCCACTGCATTAGTTGAAACTTGTCATTAATATTCATTAGAGCTTGTATTCGAGGATAATATGAATTGTGTAATAACAATACTTAATTAATCTTGTTCTATGGTAATTTTCTGTATACTCTTTTGTGATTGCACTCGTGTATGTGTGTTGAACGTCTTGGACACACATTTGTGTTCACTTGGTTCATTTTCGGAACCGGGTGTCAAAAATTGGTATCAGAGCCACAGGTTGACCGTTGGACGCAATCTAGATAGAATGGACACTTTAGAGCACATAGGAGCACTCAGGAATCAACGTATTTTTGTTTGGTGTGTTGTTTGCTATATATTGTTTGCTTGTGTGCTTAATAGAGGATTTGGGGATGCTTTAGCATTGCCATATCCATGTAGGCTAGTATAGGTATTTGTTTAGTTTCATATACCTTGATGCATATAGTTGGGGACGTCTTCTAAATTGTTATCTCTTGCTTTTCTTCAGATGGTGAGGACTCGCAACCAGAGGTATAGAAATGATGAGGAGGAGAATAATGGAGCACCTCAGAACAACGATGGACAAGGACCTGCCCATGGATCTATCAATATTGAGCAGCTTTTAGCTATGCAAAACCCGCTCATGTAGACCATGATACAGACTATGGGACAGTTGCAGGCTAGTAACATCAGTAATCAGCCCCACATGCCTCCACCGCCACCCTCACCTCCTCATAACCGGTTGGGAGAGTTCATGAGGACTAGGCCACAAACCTTTGCTCAAGCCGCTGACCCTATGGATGCTGATGATTGGCTCAAGTCCGTGGAAAGAAGCTAGCAATAGTCCAATGCAGTGACCGGGAGAAGGTTTTGTTTGCTTCTCATCAACTAGTTGGAGCAGCCGTGGATTGGTGGAATGCCTATTGCAATGCTCATGAGAACCAAGAGAGGATTACTTGGGCCGAATCCAAAGAGAGCGTCCGTTCTCATTATGTGCCAGAAGGAGTTATAGTTTTGAAGAGGCAAGAATTTGAGAACTTGAGGCAAGGAAGATCTAGTGTGGGTGAATACCTTAATAAATTCACTCAACTCTGAAGATATGCGCCTGAGGATGTGAGCCGGGACAGCCGGAAACAATACTTGTTCATGAGAGGATTGAACAATGAGATCCAAGTACAATTGCTGAATTGTGATTATGCCAACTTCCAGAAGCTAGTGGACAACGCAATTGTTGTGGAGAACAAGGTCTGTGAGATGGAGTAAGACAACAAGAGGAAGGCGCCATATCAAGGACAGCAACAAGGAAGTAATGTGTGCCCTCGCTTTGCACCACCCAATACGCCGTATTTCAGCTCTTCTGCGCCTGCTCATTGCCCTGGATTTGCACCGTGCCCAACTCAGTTTGTACAGCAGCGCCCTGTCGTGCAAGCACCTAGGCCATCAATGCCTTATGCACCTCGTGCCAACTTTCCTAGTGCCAATGCGAAGAACCAAGCTCGCCCCAATAATTCTGGTGGAGTTAAGAAGTGCTATACTTGTGGAGAAGCGGGACACTTTGCACATCAATGTCCTAAGTCAGGCCTTGGTCAAAGAAGCAATGCACCGAGGCAAAACCCAAGACCCAATGGAGGACAACCACAAGGAAATCGTGGACAACAAAATTTTTCTTGTGGCAACATGAACCATGTCTCTACGGAGGATGCTCAACAAGCAGATGACGTGGTGACTAGTATGTTTCTCGCAAACTCTAACCCGGTGACTATGTTATTTGATTCTGGAGCATCAAATTCATTCATTGCATCGAAATATGTTGCAAGTATAGTTTGCCTATCTCTCATATGAAGTTTACTTTATTGGTTAAGTTTCCAGGAGGAGAGATGAGGACAAATATAGTATGTCCAAAAGTAAGCCTTAGAATAAGGGGGGTAGACTTCTTCGCTAACCTCATTGTTTTGGATTCTCAAGAATTGGACATTATACTTGGTATGGACTGGTTGAGGAAGCACAATGGAGTCATCGAATGTGCCACGAAGACGGTGAAGTTGACCAATGAGGAAGGCATCACCATAGAATTTGAAGCATCTCAACACGTACCAAAGCAATTAGAGCTGAATCACATGGACAGTGCCGCAATTGAGGAGATTCCAGTGGTGTGTGAATTTATGGATGTATTTCCGGTTGAGTTGCAAGGTATGCCACCTGACCGAGACATTGAATTTGTTATCAATTTAATACCTGGAATTGCACCTATAGCTAAGAGGCCGTATAGGATGCCTCCTAAGGAATTAATGGAGCTCAAAAAGCAGATTCAAGAGCAACTAGAGAAAGGTTTTATTCGCCCCAGTTCTTCACCTTGGGGAGCGCCCATTCTATTTGCAGATAAGAAGGATGGATCGCAAAGGATGTGTGTGGATTACCGAGCTCTCAATGAGGTGACCATTAAGAACAAGTACACCTTGCCCCACACAGAAGAGTTGTTCGATCAGATGAAGCACCTGTGTCTTCTCTAAGATCGATTCGAGGTCAGGGTACTTTCAAATGAAGATTAGGTCGTCGAACATACCCAAGACAGCTTTCAGGACACGGTATGGATCCTATGAGTACACCATGATGTCCTTTGGATTGACGAATGCGCCTGCGTATTTTGTGTACCTCATGAATAATGTATTCATGGAGTACTTGGATAAGTTTGTAGTGGTGTTCATCGATGATATTATGATATACTCGAAGGATGAGAGGGAACATGATGGAACACTTGAGGCTTACATTGCAGAAATTGAGGGAGCATCAATTGTACGCTAAATTCAGCAAGTGCCAATTTTGGTTGAAAGATGTGTCATTTTTGGGTCATATCATCTCCAGAGGAGGGGTATCGGTTGACACAGGAAAAGTGAGGGATGTGTTGAAATGGGAACCCCCGCAAAATGTAAAGGAAATAAGGAGTTTCCTTGGAATGGCTAGATATCACCGTAGGTTCATCAAGGACTTTTCCAAGATAGCCAAGTCAATGATGGAACTGCTAATGAAAGGGAATGCGTTTCAATGGACTCAAGCTTGTCAAGAAAGTTTTGAGGAGTTGAAGAAAAGGTTAACAACAGCCCCAGTTTTGGTACTGCCAGACGTGAGCAAGAGTTTTGATATGTGTGCTCATGCAAGAAGGTCAAGTGGTCGCCTATGTATCAAGACAATTGAAGAAACATGAGCAGAATTACCCAACACATGATTTGTAGCTTGCAGCCGTGGTACACGCATTGAAGATTTGGAGACACTACATCCTTGGACATAAGTGTGAAATTTACACAGATCATAAGAGTCTCAAGTACATATTCACACAAACGGACCTGAATTTCAGGCAACAAAGATGGTTGGAGCTCATCAAGGATTATGATGTGGGAATCAACTATCACCCGGGGAAAGCCAATGTAGTGGCCGATTCCTTGAGTAGAAGAGGAGTAAGTCATCAACTCACGGTTCAAGGGCTGCCATCCGAGTTATGTAAGGAGTTTGAACAATTGAAACTCGGATTCATCAATGAGATGGGGATGATGGAGTTAAATCCGACCTTGGAGCAAGATATTCGAGAGGGTCAAATGAAGGATGAGGAAATCCAAGAGATCAAGGAAAGAACCCAAGAAGGGAGAGAATTCAGGTTTGATGAGGACGAACATGGAACTCTATGGCTTGGTAAGAGGATTGTCGTGCCTAATGTGAAGCATATCCGGGATACAATATTAAAGGAGGCACATGACTCCCCATATTCAATTCACTCAGGTTGTACCAAGACGTACAAAGACTTGAAGACATGCTATTGGTGGGCTAGCATGAAAAAGAACATAGCTGAATACGTAGCCTTATGTGATGTGTGCCAATGAGTCAAGGCAGAACATCAAAGGCCAGCTGGATTATTGCAACCATTAAAGATTCCAAAGTGGAAGTGGGAAGAGATCGGTATGGACTTTATAGTTGGTTTACTGCGTACCTAGTCCGGTTATGACTCATTCTAGGTAATTGTGAATCGTTTAACCAAGTCAGCTCATTTTGTTCCTGTCAAGACGACCTATACCACCACGAAGCTAGCAGAGCTATACATGGAGCACATTGTGTGTCGACATGGAGTCCCAAAGAAGATAGTGTCGGATAGAGGTTCTCAATTTACCTCCACGTTTTGGCAAAAATTGCATGAAGCATTGGGAACAAGGTTAAATTTTAGTTTAGCATACTGCCCTCAATCGGATGGACAAACTGAGAGGACCAATTAGATTTTAGGAGGATCTGTTAAGAGCTTGTGCTTTAAAGCATGGGAAAAATTGGGATAAGAGCTTGCCATATGCATAGTTTTCATACAACAATAGTTACCAAGCAAGTTTGAAGATGTCACCATACAAAGCACTGTATGGAAGGAAGTGTATGACACCCTTGTCTTGGAATGAGACAGGAGAAACCCAAGTATTTAGTCTGGATATGTTGCTAGAAGCTGAAAAACAAGTTCAGGTAATTCATGAAAACTTGAGGGCTACTCAATCAAGGCAAAAAGGCTATGCGGACAATAGGAGAAGAAAACTAGCCTTTGAAGTAGGAGACTTCGTTTACCTCAAGGTGTCACCAATGAGAGGTCTTAAGAGGTTTAACATAAGAGGCAAGTTAGCACCTCGTTACATTGGGCCATTCAAGATTTTGGACAAAAGAGGGGAAGTAGCGTATAAGTTGGAGAGGTCAGCTCATCTTTCAGATGTCCATGATGTGTTTCATGTTTCCCAGCTCAAGAAGTGTTTAAGGGTACCGGAAGAACAAGTGCCAATAGAAGAGTTGGAATTAGAGGCAGACTTGACGTATGCCGAGCAACATGTCAATATCTTGGAAATCAAGGAAAGAGTCACAAGAAACAAGGTCATCAGATGGTGTAAAGTTCAATGGAAGCATCATACAGAATCAGAAGCGACATGGGAACTAGAAGATGATCTCAAGAAGGAATTTCCCTATCTCTTCTCTTCCGCATCGAATCTCGAGGGCGAGATTCATTTTAAGGGGGGGGGGGGGTAGGTATGTAACACCCTCATTTTCATGCATCATGCATTGCATACATTCTAATACATGTTTAACATTGAGCAACATAAAAATGAATAAGTTTAAAATGAATTAGAAACAAAACCGCACTTAAGAATTCAGGGAAGTGCGGACTAGTCCCATTTCTCTCTGACTTCAAATGGACTTGTCCGTTTTGCTGCGGACTAGTCTGTTTTTTTCTCTTGACACTTTTAGACTTGTCCAATCCTGTGCGGACTTGTCCGGTGTTCCAATTCCTTGGAAAGTTTGCTAAGTCCCTGGACTTGTCCGGACTAGCCTGGTATTCCGGCGGACTTGTCCGTTTTCCCCTCTGACTAAAGTTGGACTTGTCCGGACTAGTCCGGTATTCCAACGAACTTGTCCGATGTCGATTCCGGACTTGTCTGATATCTCTCTAACTAACTTCGGACTAGTCCGGCCCTTTTCGAACTTGTCTGATAAATCGCAACTCTGAGTTGATCTTTTGTTTCATGACTTGTTTCTTGGGTTTATGTTAAGTGTGCCTAGGGACGTCATGCCTAACTCTTTTAGAGCCCATTTGGGACTCTGAACCGACCCTTACTCATCTCAAACTCGAAATCCATCTAACCCTAGCCTCCACCTCAATATAAACAACCCCACCCCTTAGCTTGACATCTATTTGCTACTTTTTCACCTCACCCAAACCCTAGCTCGTGAATAGCCGCCACCATGGAGGGAGAAGGAGATCTAGAGCAAGAAGAAGAAGAGGAGGAAACGAAAGAGGATCAAGATCTCCATCAACTTCGTGTTCTCCATCACCAATTCACCATCAAGTTCTTCATCAACCCTAGATCGCCAAGATCCAAGTGTTGCCTCCAAGATCCTTGATTCATTGGAGTTCTAAACACCTGGTATACCTTCTATTCTCTTTTCCTTACGTGAATTCAACCTCGAATCCCTAAATTCACATCGATCTAGAAAACCCTAGTTCGCTAGTTCTGCGAAGTGCGGACTTGTCCGGTCCCTAGCGAACTAGTCCGATTTTCCTAGTTAAATTGTGTTGAATTAATTCTAAATTGACTCGAATCAACTCCAAACCTGTATAAAGTTGTTAAAGGCTATTAGAACTAGTTAGTAAACATTAAAAGCAACTCATTAACAAGTTCCACCTTGGATTTGCATTAATCATGCATGTCATGTCATATTGAGTAATATATGTGCATCTATTGATTGTGTTTCTTGTCTTGTATGTTTATTGTGCGGATTAGACGGATTTGCGCTAGAGAGTGCCACGGAGGATCTCGAGCACCAAGAGTTTGAAGGCTTTGACCAGAATCAATCCCAAGAGCAAGGCAAGTGTCCTTGAAGCATATTGATCCTGTTTTTAAAGTAAATGTTTTGTTTACAAAACTGCATGCTTGTGTTAATTTGATGGGAATCCTATGGTAGGAAGTTTAATAGATTTGTTTAATCGCCGTTGTCACCTGGAATTTATGGTAGAGAGTCGGGATAGGCTTCTTACCTTTTTGCTACGCTTAATTATTTGGGATGGGAAAACAAGTATACTATCTAATTATGCATTAATGAGATGATGATTAACATGAACTGGTTAAAATGATGTGGTAATGGGTGATCCAAGCAAGCCTGGTATGTGGATGGGTTGGATGATATGGTGGTTGATTGATTTAGATCTAAGGACCGGTTCATGCGAGAATAAGTCAGGACTACAGTGCCACCACGAGGCCAAGTATGGGTGTGGCGTAGCTGATTAATTAGGGCTTTGCTAGTGCTATTTGGACCATTAAGGATGCTCAGGGAAGGGGTATCGGATTGGGTTTGTTGATGATTGGTGGGACTACCCTAGGATCCGAATGGCTCAAGAGCGGGCCCTTGGTTGAAGATGTGCTCAGTTGGAGGCATCACCACTGGTGAAACCTCAGTGGGGTCTCAATAGGCTAGTAATCCCTTTGTAAAGGCTATTTTGTGATCTCTGGGCCATACACCTAAGGAAGTGTAATTGGCACAAGGGAGGTTTCTTCAGTCGCCGACGGGTGATGAAATCACAAACACGTGGGTAAAGTGGTACAAACTCTGTAGAGTCTAATAAAACTATCATGATAGCCGTGCTCTCGATTAGGAGCGCCTGGATGACCTACATGAATAGATGGAAATTGGGATTAGGGATGGTTATGGTTATGGTTTGGTAATGGTTATGGTTATGTTTATGGTTTGGTAGTGGTTATGGCTGGTTATGAGTTAAATTCTGGTATTGAATATGGTTAATGGTAATGGTGAAACCTGGTATATGGATGATGGATATTGAAATATGGATTGGTATTATGATAACTATATGGTTTATGATGGGTTTATTTCACATACATATATTATGTTGTTTTTCAAATGTTTTAATGTATTTTTCAGCACTTAGCCTTTATTATTGTCGTCATTTGTATAAGCTACATGTCATACTTTCCACACTTGCTGAGTACGACATGTACTCACCCTTGCAATTCCCCCACCAAAAGTTGCAGGTAAGGATTGGGAGTATAACGATGATAATGTGGAGTTCTAGTCCGTGTCTACCGTCAACTTTGCCTGTGGAGTGTTGGAGCTGCATTATATCCTATTTGCTTATGCTGCTTAGTTGCTTAGATTGCTCAGTTTAGTTTATTTCCGCTACATTAGTTGAAACTTGTCATTAATATTCATTAGAGCTTGTATCGAGGATAATATGAATTGTGTAACAAAAGTACTTAATTAATCTTGTTATGTGGTAATTTTTTGTATACTCTTTTGTGATTGCACTCGTGTATGTGTGTTGTACGTCATGGGCACACATATGCGTTCACTTGGTTCATTTTCGGAACCGGGTGTCACAATGAGAAAGGACCAAACATACTCAATCCATCCCTAAAACTCGACTTAACGCAAGTTTGAAAGTGGATGATTTTCTTGTTATGGTATTAAATGTTAAGTATGTACTGTAGCACTCGAAGACTTCAAGGAGGAGCCGAACTTCAAAGAAGAGCTACTCGAAGAGTTCGAAGGCAAGCTCTAACTTCCTTGATCATGTTGAACCTATGTTTTTATCGCAATGCTCCCATGACATGTTTTCAACTTGCATGATTGAGTGGTATTTTAAAACATTGGGTAGTTATGCCTTATTGAAATGTGGTGGTAGTAGGTTGATATCATTACTTGTTACTCATGAATAGTCTCGAAATGTGTCACACTAACTCACTGTCTAGGATATGACCACTACAGACCCCCCTGATTTTTATCTACACAACCCCCTTGTCAGCCTAAGAGCTCAGTCACCATATAGGTGATTAGAGCACATCCTTGATTAGCTATATGCTTAGGAAACCTTAGCGATGTTTGCATCACGAAACACCACATGATGTACACATGATTTAGAACCGTGTTAAAATATGTTTGGTGGTGTGAGTTTAGGACATGGGCTGGGTAACTAATGAAGTGTGTGTGTGTGTGTGTGTGTGTGTGTGTGTGTGTGTGTGTGTGTGTGTGTGTGAAGAGGGTGGGTGGTCGAGGCAGGGCAAGGTGAAGGGCAGGTGAATCTTAACCGATGCAAAGTGGGCTCAGTATAAGTCCGATGCTGTGTGATCTGGATTATTCGTAGGTGCCTCACCAACATAAGGATCGGTTCACTGGACCTCTATCATAGTGGTTACGTACAACCACAAAACCTGTATGGGCAGGACTCGTTCCACCTTTCTGGTAGTCATTCCCATGGGACACTTGTAGAAGCCATGGAGGGCACAGCGGGACCAGGTTGAGATGGGTGAATGACTGGGTGCTGTGTTTGGCCCGAATGCCACTGGTCGGTCGGAGGTGCTACTGTGGGGGCTACTTGGGAAAGATGCACGAGCATCATGTATTACCTCTCCAAGGTGTGCATGGCCTGTGGGTACAGCGTACAAACGTTGCAGAGTCTTAACCTATCCGGATATATGTTGTCACAATATTGATGCACTATAAGTGGGCCCTGACTAATTAGTCTTAGTAAAACTCCTTGATGTGTGTGTGTGCCAGTGGTTGTCCTGTTTTTGGAAAGTGTTGGCTGCGTGCTAGGAGTTACGGACTGTGGGTCCAAGAACTCGTCTAAGAATGAGGGAACTGGTGGGGTGGCATGCATCTCCTACAGGGCCCACCAACTAATAATATTGGTTCAACATCCTCTCCCTCTATTTGCAAGACTGTTTTCAAAAGAAGCCATGCATAAAATGCTTTTCTGCAAAACTAAGCCATATAGCCTTTCCTTGCAAAAGCCTCATGCATAAAGACACATACCCTTGAATAGTGTTAGGGCTTAAGGGGTACCTTATGTATTCACTCTTTCTTTCTACATTGCCCACACAAGAGGATGAATACAAGGAGCCACAATAAGACGATGAGTAGGGCTCTGACCTACACCCAAGGCTACCTGCGGCAAATGGAGTCACGTAGCTTCCACGTTGCGCTATGGGTGAAATAAGTGACCTTGATGAGTCACATGGATTATCCTCTAAGACATTGTATTGTAATACCATATTGGTGTTGTAATAATAATCATGTATGGGGAACTCTATCCTTTCTCTTGTTTGTGCCAACTACTGATCCAGGGATTGGTACAAGGATGCAAACTTGACTTCCATGAAAGGGGTCCTAACAACAGTAGATCCAAATAAAAAACTATGCAAGTTGACTCTCATGCCGCTGTTGGGAAATACACGGTACGCTACTCTAGCAACTCTATCACATCACCCAAACATGCGAGTAAAGAAGTCATAGATCGTTACCAATAGACTCGCAGTGCAACGAAAGATGTAGTCATAGATGCGCATCGGTCTAGGGGAAGTATACGATCTCGATCGTCTCCTCCTCATACTCGTCATAGCATGATGTCATGTTGTTGTAGCTGATTAGCGCATCAGCAACAACACCTCAACGGAGTCAACACGTACGGGGAGGAACCTCGTACGCCGGTGTGCAAGCACCGTGTGTGCAGCAAGGGTTTTGGTGTGAGGCCCGCGAGGGGTGGCAGCTAGGCAGTCACTTGGTGGAGTAATCCGCCCTTAACCCTACCCCTTGTTGATACTTCCTAAGATATACTAAGAAAACAATCCCCAGCAACAACGCCATAAATGCTTGTTGGTAATTCCTAACGTCTACAGTTCATCCTAGCAGCAAAGGCTAGTTTTGCAGAGGCACTAGGCTAACCTAAGACTAAGCAAGATGAGTTCTGCAAGCGCACAGAAAGAACCATGGTAGCATTTCACCCAAGAGTATTCCCTAGGGTATCGTAATTGTTTGTCCCAAAGGAAGGCAAAGGGGAAGAGTGGCAAGATCAAGGAGAGAAGAGGGTGTTCTAGTGAGGACACCAATAGTATGGGTAAATTACGTAGTGGGGTAACATGACACACACCTAAGAAAACTACTCTAAGGGGTAAGAATGTCCTAGTGGAGGCTAAGTTAGGGATGGAGCTACTCCTACTGTGCTTTAAGTATTCATATACATAGCCTATTAGTGTACATATGAGCATGCTAACGATGAGTACTAGGGCTTAGTGGTCCAACATATCGGGTATGGGTTTACCTCTGACAACATGAGGATGATTCCCGCCTTGATCCTACGGTGTAGCCCAACGTGGGGGTTACGAAGGACAGACATGGATGTCACCACCTGCCGTCTACCCATACAACCTGTGGGTCTACGAGACATCCAACGCTACTTACCTATATAAGCACCATGCTTACATGTTAAGTAAATACCTTAAGAGCTGCAGTACAAGTACCTTCCTAAGGCAATAACTATACTAAACTCGTTGAAACTAATGTTGGAACCAAGCACTTAATCCTATTAACATAATCATATTAATATCTAATTAGACTATAGTGGTGGTGTATGATGTTTATGATAACATGATATGAGATTACGACTAGATCATAACAACATCTACACCTAGCACATACATAGACTCCACAACCAAACAAGGAACGCTTTATCAAAGTATATGAATAAGTAAAGACTAATAATAACATTATCATAAAGTATAAAGTGACAAATAAAAGAAAAGATGCATGAGTCATACCTTTCCCAATTTTAACTTAGGACTAGAGGCTCCTCTCTACAGCCTAACCTCCACTAAGGATCAAGAGAGCACTAGTGTAATACAAGAGAGAATGCTTGAGTGGTGTCTGTGAGAAGTGAGGCACCCCCTATTTAAATATGGAGTAGAGGCGGTTCCCGCCATAATAAGCGCGCGAATCAGTCTTCACCGCCTTTAGGGCACCACAAGGGAGCGTTGTTGATGTTTGTTATATCCCAATTTCACCCGTCAATATAACTCAATTATGTGAAGGATATGTCCTTTTTGCACACATTACCTTTCTATTTGACCTATTTTCACTTGTCCTTGTAAAAATAGTGCATGCAGACATTTTATGCAAGAAATGAGGTAGAAGAGGGGGAGCAATTCTATAAATTATCATCCCAGCCAATCAAGCGCTGACACATGGCATCACATGGATCAAATGGCCCACAAACAATAGCATCTGAGGCCATCCAACGGTGTATCACTCATATAAGTGAATGGGACCCACCTGGAAGTCACCCCGAGGAAGCACTGGAATTGGTCAGAAGACCAGTTCAGCCCAACTCCCTGTTCGGTCAAAGTCAAATTTGCGTCAAACTCGGTCAGCTTCCACGTGTCGACTCTCTGTGGTGCCCTGATCATGATGAAGACTGATTTGCGTGCTTTTGGTGGTGGGAACCGACCCTTCTCCAGCTATAAATAGGACCCCCTACCCTCACTTCTCACACACACCACTTGAGCATAATTCTATTGTATACACTACTTTTCTTAGTCCTTAGAGGAGTTAGGCTGTAGAGAGGAGAATCTCTTGTCCCAAGTCCAAATTGAGAAAGAAGTAGAGGGAGTCTCTCTTCCCAATTTCAAATTGGGAAAGGTATGGCTCATGTATTCCTTCTTGTATTTGTGACTTTATGCATAATAAATATATTATCTTTAGTCTTCCTTTATACATATGCTTGGATGAAGCATTTCTTGTTTGATTGTGGATTCCATGTATGTGGTAGGAATAGTCTTTATGATTATGCCATAATGATCTACTATACCATCATAAACACTATAAACCCCCACTATAGTCTAAGTAGTTATGATATGATCATGTTAATATGAAAAACTTATGCTATGTACCAACATTGGTTCAACGATGTTTAGGTTAGTGATTTCCTTAGGATGGCTTGTGCTGCATCTCCTAAGGTATTTACTTAATATGCTAGCATGGTGCCAGGATAGTTAAGTAGTGTTGGATGTCTCGAAGACCCACGGATTGAAGAGGTAGGCAGTAGGTGGTGACACCCCTATCTGTCCTTTGTAATCCTCCACGTTCGGCTATGCCACGGGCTCTTGGCGGAATTTGCCCTAGTTTGGCTAGGGGTAAGCCCGTGCCCAATGTGTTGAACAAATTAGCATAAAGATTCACCATTGACATGCTCATTAGTATCTAACCTATGCTATGTATATGTATATTAGAAGCATTGTAGGAGCAACTCACCAACTCTTAGTCTAATCTCCATTAGGACCCATCTACCCTATAAAATAGATTGCTTAGGTGTGTGTCACATTACCCATATTATCAACTTACCCCTGTCTTGATAATTATTTAGCATCCCCTAGCTTGATCATAAAAATAGTGTTTACTTTACTCTATTGCCTTCCTTTGGGATAAATATGATACCCTTGGGAATACTAATGGGTGAAATGCTACAACGGTATCTTCCGTGCGCTTGCAGACCTCATCTCTTTTGAGAGATGATATGTGGTGTTAAGAAATACCAACAAGCATTTCTGGCGCCGTTGTCGGGGAAGGCGAAGGAAGTGAAGGATAGCTATCACTTGTGATTAAGCTATAGGTACTACTAGTTATTAGACAGGATTGCCCTTGTTTATTTTCTCCTTTTGTATGAAAATGGGGTAGTGTTGGCTAACCCATTTCATGGAATGGCCAACGAGGATGCAAGTGCTCAACTGAAAGATGATTCAAGGAGTACCTCAACAAATGTCCGCTAGGCAACACCATTGCCTTTCGCGGAAGAATTTTAGCTTCCAGTAGGAGCCAAAGTCATCCATCTCCAAGCTTGGGGAGGCTCCAAGAGTTGTTCTTGGTTTGCCTCTATCATGGGGTGGATAGTTGGCCCTTCATCCAATACTCATGGCATGGGCTGGCTCCACCAATCCATGACCACATTCGTGCTGGAGTTGAATGAGTCCTATTCTCATTCATCATGGATGAGAAGATGGTCTCCACTCAAGGGGTGGATTGAAGAATGCTCTAGTTCCCGCATGCACACCACTTAACAAGGTGCACATGCTAGCTATGGAACTACACCTCCCATTGAAGTATCATGAAGATCAATCCAATGTAGAAGTGTTTGAAATTATCCAAGTCATGTATATTCACATGATTTGCGAAAATCCATGTCAACATGTGACACTTGGAAAAAAAATCCCAAAGACTCATGGAGATTCTTCCTTTCAAACAACAAACCCAATGGCTACCATTCACAAGGAGGTCAAGGGTGGAATCAACATCACCCTTGTAATCAACGAGGCTATAGGGATTTTAATGGACTTAAGTTCAAGTAGATTACCTCGAAGTATTTTGTCCATCGCCAACAAGAAATCAAGACAACACGAAGCTCTTGGCCAAGGACAAGAAACATAAATAGCATTCAAGATCCAAGATGTCCCACAATCATTTGTTGGGATTCCAACCCTTCGACCAAGCCCGTGTAACCTAAGGCAAGTGACATTGTGGATGAAACGTTTCTTGTTTGATTGTGGTGTTGACATGTCATCATGCCCAAGGAAGTCTTTGATCCATGATCAAAGTATGAGTTAACTCAAAGGAACATCAAGAATGTTGAAGTGGCACCCCTAAAGAAGGATAAGCCTCACCATGCTCATGAAAGAATCTCTTCAAAAAAGAAAAGTCATCAACAAGTCTTCATCAACATGACAAAGAGGCTAGGGCCACCATGTGGCCCACATGTCTGAATGACAGCCATAGTAATTTTGACATGTAAAGCACGAGAAGTTGTCCACATCTTCAACTCCGGGATTGAACAACAAATCATCAAAACAAATAGGATGGAGGTAAGTCCCACACATCGGACTTCAAAAATTTGATGAGTCCTTGCCAATAGGTTAATTGGTAGTTATCTCATATTTGTTTCCCAATTGCATATTTAAATTTCTCCTTTGCATTCAGCATGTTTGAATTTCCACACTTGCATGTTGGAAAGTAAAATTTCCAACCATCTCAAGCTAAAATTTTGAATTAGGAAATAAATTTATTCATATATGAACCTTGGGCGTAACCACTTGAATTCATATTCTTAATTCAAACCAAAAATATTTCTATTAATATTCATTGCATTTGTAAGTTGTTTCAAGTTGGGCAAAACAATTTGACAAAGGGTACAACATGCTTTTGAGCTAACGTAACCCATTTGCAAGTTCTGTTTGTTCTTGATCATTAGTGCAGCCAAGAAAAAATTTGTAAAGAGGTTGGAAGGCCTCATCAAGCCCAATTCACCATCGGAGAATTCAAGCGCCTATCCCTCCATTGATCTCATTTTGAGTTCATGGTGGAGGAATGCTAAAGATGGTGGCCCAATGAAGGAGCAAGATGAAGCTCATTCAACTCCAACCTCAACTTGGCATTTGACGTTGAACATCAAGCCTATGTCAAACTTGAAGGGTGTGAGTTTCTCACACAAAGGCCTTCATCACCAATTGCTCTTCAAATAAGGTATGAGTTTATGATTTTTCATTGTTTGGTTTGCCTTAGAATTGAATGTCATTGCTTGCAATTATGAGGGAGGTTGCCACTTCCTCATCATTCAATTCTCATGCATCCTCACAAGAGTAAGTGTTGGTATTATCTTTTGAATCTCTAAAATGAAATACAACCTTACTTGGAAAAAAACTATAACAAGTACCTAAAGCCCCTTAAGCATTCTTTTATAGACTTGGTCATTTTTGCCTAGGTTTAGAAAACAAAACTTTTTTGTATAATTTAATTGGTGAATTGGCATGTAGCAACTGAATAGTGATGACCATGAATTTGATTTGAGCTTCATACATATATGGTGTCACTAGATTTCAAACTCCTAGGAATAAGTAATGTCCTTGATCTTAATTTGAATTACATGTTTATGTGGAATCACTCAATTTCAAATTCCTAGAAAAGTTCAGGAGGATAAAATTGAAAATCTTGTTTGCCATGATCCAAATGATAACATTTGCTCTTGTGTAAAAATCTATGATGGTTAGAAACTTTACAAGATGAAGGGATCCATATAGTGCATCACTTGCATTGCTATGAGAAGGAGCTTTAGAAAATTTTCAAATTGATTTATCCATGAAGCCCCACTCTTATCAATGAATAATACATTGTTCATGGATACACTTGAAATTGGACCCAATGCATCTTTTATTTTTTTCTTCCCCGTACGTACAAATGAAGATATGATTACTTAACCCGAAAATTCATTTGTACAAGTATCGGGAGCTAACCATCCCTCTCTATCACATAGGAGAAGTTTGCAGGAGTAATATTACTACGCAGACATTTAAATATCCGATTGTTGGAAACTCTAAGAGGTCCATTTCAACATCTCTTAGCCAACGAGTAAATTAGGATGGTTGCTGCCTATCAGAAATTAAGCCCGAAGGTCAATCATAACTATACGAGGCCGGAGATTTGACATGGAACCCTCCATGAGCAACCAATGGGCTGCTGCAAATATGTGAGAGCATTATGCTCTCAACTATTCTAAAGCACTCATTCAAGCTCAAGGGAATGGCCACCATCATTGGGTGTAAGTTATTCCTTTGTGGCTAAAAGGTATGATGTACTTAACTAAGGAATGACAAGATCACATCCAACATATATTGGGTGCAAGTTGTTTCTATGTGGCTAGAACGTATTTTATACCTTAGCGAAGGAACAACGGATCACACTCAACCAATGTTAAGTGCACGTCATTCCTTTGTGGTTAGAGGTATGTTGTACCTTAGCCAAGGAACAACAGATCGTACTAACACATGTTGGGTACATGTCACTCATTTGTGGCTAAAAGTTATCATTGCCTTAGCCAAGGAATGACAGATCACACCCGATGCATGAGAGGTACAAGTTATTCCTTTATGGCAAGAAGGTATGATACACCTTAGCCAAAGAATGACGTAACACACTCAACGCATGTTGAATGCACGTCATTCCTTTGTAGCTAAAGGTTATCATTACCTTAGCCATGGAATAAACAAAGTACAATCAACGCATGGGATACCTTGAGGTGCAGACGAGTGACATCAACAACACTCTTTTCAACCGCACTCATGGCTCCCGTGGGAGGCAGCACAACATTGACACTCAAACATCCATTGTCAAGGCCACGCTGCAACAAGGATAGGCCAAACTCATGGCCTACCTTCGTCATTAGGGATTCAACCCCTATTGCAGAACATGATCAAGAACAAGCTTGGGGGAGGGCCCCCACTTGAGGTAACCTGTATCACACACATTGCATTTTAATTTTCATCCATTCGTCCACCTTGCATCAAAAAAAATTTAAAAACATAAACATAAGTAATGTAGATTTGCTTTTACTTAAATAAAGATGTGAGAATGATTTAGAATTCACATAGATGAAATGATGAATAGTTGCTCTGTTTTATTCTTCCTAAGTCCCTAGTTTACAACTTGCTACTCTTAAAATATTGCTTTCACTGGCTTAAATTAACTTTTCCTTGATTTAGAAATTGTGGTAGCAAAAGATTAATCTAATTCTAGGTTGTTCTGAGGTATGATATAGTGATAGGGCTGCTATTCCTAGTTTGAAAGTGAAACTTAGATTTCTGGAGAAATTCTAAAAAGATTTAAGTTACCCTCATTAGATTGGAAATACATACCCAAGCATAAAAAGGGAGTAGAAGACATGGCTACAAGAAAAAGAAAAAGAAAATGCATGCTTGCATCATAAGCATGAGAAAAAAATGCATGCTTACATCAAAAGCATGAGAAGAAGAAGAAAAAGTAGTCATGTTTCATCCCTGCAATAAAGAGAGTCCATATCAAAAAGGAGTCATCTCAACATCCACTTCCACTCCATCACTCATGCACAAGTCTTGAATCAAAAAGTTTTGAATTGATTTCTCCTAAGGCTTACTCTTTTGACTTAGCAATATTATATGTTGCAAATATGCCTACTACATTCTCTACCAAGCTCCACATATAAGCCTTATTTAGTGGTAGGATTAGTAGAGGCAAATGCCTTGATGAGGATATATTTCCACTACACAAAAAATAGTGATTGGGATAATCAAATTGTGGTACTTATAATCTCAATTGAAACTCTCCAGAATTTGAGTGAAACTTAATGAAAGTCGCCTAGAGGGGGGGTGAATAGGCAATAATACCTGAAATCACTTAATCAAACAAGATTAAATTTCTGTGGCCAGACTAGTCTGCACAGGGCCAGACTAGTCCGCTCAGCACAGGGTGGAAACCCTAAAACTTGATTCCTACAAGTTATTTGCGGAATTAAAGTTCACCAAAGATATGAGCAATGTGTAGTAAACTTGTGAAGCTCAGATTGTGAGGTTTAAACACTTAGATTGCAAGTTTACAATAATGATCAAAGTGTAAGGCAATAACATCAAAGTGAACCCTAATAGCAATACTAGTGATCACGAAAAATGAAAGAAAGGTGAAACGAGATTTATCCCGTGGTTCAGCTCCACGAAGAAGCCTACCTCCACGTTGAGAAGTCCACACAAGGACCAGGTCTCACTTGACCCGTCTCTCACCAAGCCACCACGATGGCCGGCTTGGTTTCCACTCTATCAATGGGTAATCACCAAGTTTGATGGGGATGCTCACAACTTGAGGCTCCCACAAATCAATACAACGAGGATCACACGAAGCTCAACTCACACAGGCCACACAACACAACACAATGTGCAAGAGATCAAACCGAGAGCCAAAGAGCGATGATCTTCCTTTACTCTCCTCCCCAAACCCTAATCTCTTTAATATTTGCTCTTAGAGGGTTAGTAGGACGAGTAGAAGGCTTTGGAAGGCTCTAGGATGCTTGTGGCGGCGCTAGGGTTCAAGACTTATTCAAATGATCCCGGGGGTCCCCTTTTTATAGGGGTCCCGAGCCCCTTTTGCTTACATCAGCAAAGGGGCGGACTAGTCCAGCCTCAGACCCCAGACTAGTCCGGCCCTATGGGACCACTGACCCCTGGTCAGTTCCCGACAATTGCCACACTGAGCAACGATCATCACGCTACCTGCCAAATTTCCAAATTCAAATGGTCACTAGACTACGAACTAGTTCGGTCAGCAACGGACTAGTCCAAAGTGGAATAGAACCACTTGGTTCGTTCCAAAACGGACTTTTCTGAGTTGACCCAGACTAGTCCAGCCACAGGGGCGGACTAGTCCGACCCCCTAGGGTTTCTCTCGGTCTGCCACACTAAGTCTCAAACAGACAAGTCTGTACCCAAACGGACAAGTCCAAACTACTCCAGAGAGCTTTAGTCCGTCCAAAAACAGACAAGTCTGGACTTTTCGGACTTAGCTCCAAATTCACTCTGGTTCACTCCAGGGACGTTTGGTACGTCTCAAAATGGACTTGTCTGCCATGGCTGGACTAGTCTGGCCCTGAGGCCCGGACTAGTCCGGCCTCCTAGGTTTTTTGTCATTTTAGGCTTCTCACTTAGGTTTTTCTCTAAACCACCACTTTGAGCCCCTTGGTATGATCTCAATGCACATTATACAACCACCCTCTCACATGATACGACTCACATAAGTTCAATACCATAGAAACCCTAATTTCTACGCTTGAGTCTTTGATGCCCATTTGAGCCTTTTCCTTTTTGAGGGTTTTCATCTCATTTCAATCCTTGTACCTGTGCTTAAGATCAACTAAGCTCATTAGCCTCTTAATTGTCGTGATCAATCATCCAAAACCCACGGGGATGCCTAGATGCACTTTCAATCTCCCCCTTTTCGGTGAATTGATGACAACACATTAAGACTTCAATAATAAGGTTAATAATTTGTTTTCATAACATGTATTTTTATGAGTGACTCCTCCTCAATGTATGCATCATGAGTAAGAGAGATTGAGAGAGTTCTCATACATATACATGTTACGGTGGGGTGCCTAAGTGATGTGTTCATAAAGTGTTATAAGACAATGATTATGCAAAATAGACATTTAAATGAGGCAACACATCACAAATTTAGGCAAGATACATAAATACATAGATTAAGTCTTACAATACAACTTGAAATGAGGTTTAAAACATAAGTCCAACATAGATCAATACTCTCAAAAAATAGTCTATCTATCTTATCTCTCCCCCTACATCTCCCTATATCTCTCCCCCTAGATCTAAGTGCCCATCCAAGCTATCATCTCCAAGCTATCTCTCCCCATTTGGCATCAAGACACCAAAAAGGAAAAGAAGAGAGGAAGGGCCCTTAGGACTACTCATCGTCGGAGTCATCGTTGCTGCCTTGGGGCTCGCTGTCGCTCTCCGTGGCCTCCGGGTAAAGATGTGCATCATCATCAGTTGGGGCCGCAGTGGAAGTCCCAGCTTCTCCAAATTTAGTAAGCTCCTTGGCAGTGAACTCGGGAAAGGAAGTGAGCTCACTATCGCTCTCCTCGGCGGGGGGCATTGGAATGTCCAGCTTGTCGCACATCGCCTTGAGATACTTCTCATTGCGACGCTCCATGCGACGTTGCCAAATTTTTGTCTTCTGGCACGAGGAGAAGAGATCCTTGAAGCATTTGAAGAAGCCACTCCCGCATTGTGTCAAAGGCGGAGGTGGTGGAGGAGATGGCACGAAGTGAGAGGAAGAAGCAGGAGGATCCGCATTCTTCCTCCTAGGAGCAGCCGGATCCGGAGGAGGGAGTTGTGGTCGAAGCCTCCGGTGGATGATGTCTTTCTTGAATGTGAGCCCGGAGATCTTCTCGATCATGTATATAATGTATGGAGCATATCCACATGATCAGTTGGGGGTGTGAGAGATGTTGAAGATGTCATCAAAGATATAGTCCACCACATTGAAGCGGACATCTCCATCAATGAGGACCATTAAGTGCCTCAAATTGCCTTGTATTATCCCGGCGTCTCCATCCTTGGGGGCAATGGTCTTTCTGAGGACCCGGTTGAGCACACTATAGAATGGCTTGATGTTTCTGATGTGCCCAGCCTCATACCGTGCATGACTTGGGTACATATACTCCAAGGTGTCCTGATTAATTGGCTTCAGATTTGAAATGATGATCTCATTATCCAGTTGATCCTCCAAGTTAAGCAACTGAGCAAACTCCCAATAAGTGGTGGAGTACTGCTCTCCATGGGTCATCTAGGTAATCCTCATGTCCCCATTGGTGTGGAAATATAAAGTGGAGTAGAACTGAGTTATGACTTCCACATTCTAGTCGTACTGGAAGGCCATGAACTTCTTCAAGCCGTGCCTCTCGACGGCTTCAGTCACAGCATTGAAGGCTTGATGATCCTTCTGGGCCATATAGTCCCAATATATCCACTGAGCGTCTGTGACAGGGGTTTGCTTGGTCATATAGACCGTCCTGTAGTAGTCATAGTGGAAGTCACACCAGAACCGGGGATCCACTGTGCTCCTGTCACGCTGATATACATTGATCTTCCTCGGCTTGCGTGCCTTCTCAGCCCCCTTTCCCTTGAAGATGTTGGCGTCGAAGGCAGCTGCACGGTTTGGGTTCCGTGCAGGAGAAGACATCCTCAAGGGGTCAATGGGTTGAGTGGCACCCTTCTTGACTTTGATTGCAGCCTTCTTGGCCACAATCACCCTCTTCTTGGGTGCAGCATCAACTGGGGCTTTGCCTTTATCTTTGGAGGTCCTCGCCCTCTAAGACTTGGCTTGCTCACCCAAGGTCACAAGTCTCTTTCTTTTGGGGGCAGCCTCGGCAGCAGCAGAGTTGTGCTCCTCACGCTGCGTCTTCTTTGCCCTCTGAGAGGCAAAGTACGCAGTAGCCATATCTTGATCCTCCCTTTGCATCCGACGAAAGAGAGCCTGCTTCTCCGCTTCGATCTAGGAGTCAGAAGGAGGAACGTATTCATTGTCTGACATGATTGCTGACAAGAGAAATAAGGGAATTTGTATAAGTCCAAGGAGTCAAGATAAATTGGTAGAATTCACAAAATCAACCTAGGTTAGGTTTTATACTATGTAACCCGGACTTGTCCGCCAAAGGGCCAGACTAGTCCGCACTAGGTCGGACTTGTCCGCCCTTTGGCCGGACTAGTCCGTTCACACAGCAAGAACCCTAATCTAGGAAAATTTTGCAAAAACTATGGATCCTACCACAAAAATGGAGCTACATGATCACATTGATATGTACAACAACATTTGTGAAGAAGTTTCTATCAATGGACCCAAAATAATTGAATTTTAAGGATTTTGGAGTTAGGTCAAGAATACCTCTTCAAATCTTCGATTCGATGAAGTGTGAGTGAGGAATCGGCCTCCGATGCTTGGGGGAAGGTTCCTAAGCACCTTAGGGCTTCAATCCACCGATTGGAATCAAGATTTTGTGGAGGGAATCGAAAATCGCCATTTGGGAGACGGTTTTCGAGCGTTTTTGGAGAGAGAGTGTTTGAATGGAAGTGGAGAGGTCGAGGGCTCCATGGAGAGGTTAAGTCCAAAGGGCCGGACTAGTCCGATCAGATATCCGAACTTGTCCAGCCTCCAGACTGGGTCCGGACAACCTGAGACACCGGACTAGTCCGGTGCAATGGAGTGGACTAGTCCGGTCCTAAGACCTAAAACTCCTATATATTGAGTTTTTAGTGGAGATTTGATCCTTTTGGACTATATTTCACAAAAGATCTTTATAAATATGGTCAGTAAGCAATTAACAATCAAACTATGACTATGATTCACAAGGATTCAATAATTTCAAAATAATTTGTAGAGAAATTGAGAAGGGAGAGTTTTTTCGCAAGCATGTGTGAATTTTTAATATAGCAATCAGCTGTGCAAGACTTAAGCCACATTTCGAGAATCTAGGATATTTAGCTCACTCCTGAGTTTACAAAACCTTTTCTCATATAGTGGCTTGGTAAAGATATCGGCCAATTGTTTATCGGTTGTCACATGGGAAATTGCAATGTCTCCTTTTATGGAGTGATCTCTCAAGAAATGGTGGCGAATATCGATGTGCTTGGTCCTTGAGTGTTCAACTGGATTATGGGCTATTGATGGCACTCTCATTGTCACATAGGAGAGGGGTATGGCGCAAGTTTATGCCATAGTCCCTAAGAGTTTGTCGCATCCAAAGAAGTTTTTTCACAACAACTTCCGACGGCGACATACTCCGCTTCGGTTGTGGAAAGTGCCATGGAGTTTGGTTTCTTTGAGGACCAAGACACTAGAGATCTACCAAGGAATTGGCAAGTTCCCGATGTACTCTTTCTATCAACTTTGCACCCCGCATTGTCCGCATCGGAATATCCAATGAGGTTAAACTTAGAGCCTTTGGGGTACCAAAGTCCTAGGCTTGGCGTGTGAACCAAATATCTGAGAATTCTATTTACGGCGGTCAAATGACACACCTTAGGAGCGGCTTGAAATCTAGCACACATACACACACTAAGCATGATATCAGGCCTAGATGCACATAAGTATAGCAATGATCCTATCATGGAACGATATACCTTTTGGTCCACACTTGGACCATCTTCATTAAGATCGAGATGCCCGTTGTTGCCATAGGAGTCTTGATGGGTTTGGCCTTGTCCATGTCAAACTTCTTGAGTATATCTTGTGTGTACTTGGTTTGACTAATGAGCGTGCCTTCCTTCAGTTGCTTCACTTGAAAACCTAGAAAGAACTTCAACTCCCCCATCATGGACATCTCAAATCTTTCCATCATTATCTTGTAAAACTCATCACAAAAAGCTTTGTTAGTAGAACCAAATATAATTTCATTGACATATATTTGGAAAACAAACAAACCATCATTGAAATTCTTAGTGAATAGATTATAGTCCTCCTTCCCAATTTTGAAACCATTTTGAGTTAGAAAGTCTCTAAGGCACTCATACCAAGCTCTAGGAGCTTGTTTGAGTCCATAGAGAGCCTTACGCAATTTGTACACATGGTTTGGGAATTCTTCATCTTCAAATCCGAGGGGTTGCTACACATACACTTCTTCCTTGATTGGACCATTGAGGAATGCGCTCTTGACGTCCATTTGATATAGCTTAAAATCATGGTGAGCAAAGGCAAGTAATATACGAATTGATTCAAGCCTAGCTATTGGAGCAAAGGTTTCTTTGAAATCCAAACCTTCGACTTGTGAATACCTCTTTGGCCACAAGTCGTGCCTTGTTCCTTGTAACCACCCCATGTTCATCTTGTTTGTTGCGGAACACCCATTTGGTGCCTACAACATTCGCATTAGGCCTCTTCACAAGCTCCCACACTTGATTTCTCTCAAAGTTGTTGAGCTTTTCTTGCATGGCCATCACCCAATCCGGATCTCGTAGTGCTTCTTCAACCTTGTGGGGTTCCAAGGAGGAAACAAAAGAGTAATGTTCACAAAAGTTTACAACACGAGATCAAGTAATTACCCCCTTGGAGATGTCTCCAAGTATGTTGTCAACGGGATGGTCCCGTTGGATGCTTTGATGCACTCTTGGGTGTGGCGCTTGAGGTCTTGATTCATCATCTTGGTCTTCCTCATCCTCATTGTCTCCCCCTTGATTGATGCCTCCATTTTCATCTTCTTGGAGCGCATCTTGGGGAACTTGATCTTGATCATTTGAGGAAGAGCTTGCTTAATGTGTAGGATGGTCACTTGCATCTTGAGGTTGTTCTTGTGGTTGTATATCTCCAAGTGCCATCCTTCCTATCACCACTTGTGGAGCTTCTTCTTGATCTAGCACATGACGATCAACTTTCTCCACTTGGGAGCCATTAGTCTCATCAAACACTACGTCACGTGCTACTTCAACAATTCTGGAGGATTTGTTAAAGACACAATAGGCGTAAGTGTTTGAGTCATAACCAAGTAAGAAACCCTCATCGGACTTAGAAGCAAACTTCGAAGTCCTAGGCTTCTTGTTAAGAATGTAGCATTTACTCCCAAAAACACGAAAGTAAGAGATGTTGGGCTTGTTACCGGTTAGGAGCTCATGTGACGTCTTCATAAGTATGCGGTGAAGATACAACCGGTTTATGGCATGGCAAGCGGTGTTGACCGCTTCCGCCAAAAACCGATCTGTCGTCTTGTACTCATCAAGCATGGTTCTTGACATCTCAATTAGAGTCCTATTCTTCCTCTCGGCCACCCCATTTTGTTGAGGGGGGTAGGGGGCCGAGAACTCATGCTTGATGCCTTCTTCATCCAAAAATTCTTCAACTTGAGTATTCTTGAATTCAGTGCCATTGTCACTCCTTATGGTCTTTATACTCAAGGAGAACTCATTTTGAGCTCTCTTCAAGTATCTCTTGAGAACACCTTGAGTCTCGCTCTTGTCATGCAAAAAGAATACCCAAGTGAAACGTGAAAAGTCATCAACAATAACAAGACCATATTTGTTACCACCAATACTAATGTAGGCGATTGGACCGAAGAGATCCATGTGTAGAAGCTCCAATGGTCTTGATGTTGTCATAATGTTCTTGTATGGATGTGGTGCTCCAACTTACTTTCCTTCTTGGCATGCGCTACATGGCTTGTCCTTTTCAAACACAACATTCTTTAAACCACGGATGTGCTCGCCCTTAAGGAGTTTTTGCAAATTCCTCATCCCAACATGGGCTAGCCTTCTATGCCAAAGCCATCCCATGTTAGTTTTTGCAATTAAGCATGTATCAAGTTGGGCTTTATCCGCGGAGAAATCCACAAGATAGAGCTTTCCCTTGAGTACACCCTTAAAGGCAATTGAGCCATTGCTTCTCCTTGTGACGGTCACACCCTCATTAGTGAATAAACAATTATAATCTTTGTCGCATAGTTGTGATATGGACAAGAGGTTATAATCAAGTGAATCAACATGCAAAACATTTGAAAGAGTATGATTGGGGGATATAGCAATTTTACCGGTGCCAAGGATTTTTCCTTGGCTGTTGTCCCCAAAATAGATTCCTTCACTTGGATCTTCATTTAGCTCATACTCCACAAACATCTTCCTCTCTCCGGTCATATGATTTGTGCATCCACTATCAAGAACCCACTTGGTTCCGCCGGAGTAGTATGCCTACAAGAAAGATTTAAGCCTTGGCTTCAGGTACACAAGCGGTGTTGGGTCCTTTGATGTTAGTCAAGAGGCACTTGGGCACCCACACACAAGGTTTGGGACTTTTGCGTTGTGGCCCAACATACCTAGCATATGCCTTTCCAAACTTGTTCCTCAATAAAACATATGAAGCATCAAAATCATGGAACAATGGATGAGGTTCTTTCTTAGGCATTTTAGGTGAAGTAGTAATGTTCTTCCCTTTGTTGTTGTATGAGCCTCCTTTGACAAAAACAATCAAGTCTTTGCCATTCTTGAGAGTTTTGGCGTTTTGCCTCATCCCCCTAGAATAACCAAGACCATCCTTGACAAGGGGATGTCTTGTGTTGGTATATGCACTCCGTGCATATGCCACCTTCTCCTTGTCAAAGATGCCACCCTTGGATGCTTGATTGGTTTGTGCCAACTTTAGCTCATCTTTAAGCTTTATGATTAAGTTTGAGCATTTACAAGGTTGAGATGTTTCGGATTTAATATTTGTGGAAGGTGAGCTTGTAGAGGAAGAAGGTGCATTGACCTTGAGATACTACACTTGCGTCTCAAGGATCTTGTTAGCTTGTGTCAAACTAACAAGTTCATCCTTGAGCACAATTGTAGTGTTCTCAAGATTTGAGCAAGTTTCCTTGCTCAAAGCGAGTTCACGCTCAAGTGCCTTCCTTCTTTCTCTTTCAAGCTCCAAGAGCTCCTCAACCTCTTGACATTTCTCCTTTTGTTGGATGAGCATGTCCTATTGATGGTTGATGAGTTCTTCCTTCTCAAATATCTCTTCCGTTAACAATCTCAATCTCTTCAAGGTGCTTTTGCTCATGTCTTTAAGCATATGTTCATTTTCACTACTACTAACAAAGTCATCATGAGAAGAAATCGAAGAAGAGGATTTAGATTTAACCTTCTTTCTTCCCTCCTTGGCCATGAGACATGTTGGCCTTGAAGTCTCAAAGTTGGGAAATAGCTTGTTCTCCGTTGTTGTCTTCTTCATAGAAATAGTTGCTACCTTCTCATCTTCATCGGAGGAGGATTCCCCATTTGAATCCCACTCCTTTCAAGGTGGGCATGTCCGGATTGCTTCTTCTTCTTGAATTACTTTTTCTCTTTGGACTTGCCCTCCTTCTTCTTCTTGTTTTCTTCATGTGGACAATCCACAATGAAGTGGCCATATTCTCCACAATTGTAGCAAGCCCTCTTTGATCTTGTCTTGGGCTTGTCTTTGCTTCTCCTTTCATTTTGGTAGCTCCCCCTCTTCCTTCTAAACATCCTATTAAAGTTGTTGATGAAGAGAGCTTCTTCCTCATCGGTGTCGGGACTCTCTTCATCACTCTCTTCCTTTTCTTGTGATTTTGAAGACGTTTCTTTGAATGCAACATCCCTTTTCTTGGAGGAGGAAAGCTTTTGTAGATCATTGTAGAACATCGCTTCTTGCTCCATCATCTCAAGGTTGATGATTCTCCCTAGCACTTCTTCGGGAGTCATCTTGTGGAAGCTCGGACTTTCATGAATTAGTGAGCAAAGAGTGACATTTTGAGGCATGAATGCTCGAATCATCCTCTTTACCACCTCGTGGTCGGTCCACCGGGTGCTTCCATATGACCGACTCTTGTTGATGAGAGTCTTGAGGCGGTCATACATATCTTGGGGAGATTCACCCTCCATGATGGTGAATCTCTCAAGCTCTCCTTCGATCATCTCGATCTTTGCCTCCCTAATGACGCAGTTGCCTTCATGCACCGTCTTGAGGGTATCCCAAATCTCCTTGGCAACCTCCAACCCTTCAATGCGGTTGAACTCCTCATGAGTTAATGAGGAGGTAATCACTCCAACGGCTTGAGCATTGCGATGTAGAAGAACGGCTGGCTCCGGAGTGATGTCTTCCTCATTCTTCGGAAGATGAACACCTGTCATCACAATTTGCCACAACTAGTGTTTAAGGAAATGAGGTGCATCTTCATATTATGCTTCCACATAGAATAATCATTTCCATCAAATTGAGGAGGTTTGCCAATGGGAATAGACAAATAATGGTTGCTCGCGGTAAGTTGCTCATAATTGTAAGGATATCGGGAGTAGTCTTGTGAACTACTCCCATAGTCGATGTTGGCCGGAGCAATTGGCTTGATCTCCTTCTTGGGCACGTTGAGCTTCTCACGAAGCCGTGCTTTGAGCATCCAAACTTCTTCATAGTCATTCAGATCATCTTGAAGAACATCGATGTTCTTCGTCTTGGTGTCATCAACGACCACCGGAACTTCGTCGTCACCCCTTCCGGCCATTACTTCTCCGAGTTGTTAGACTCTTGGGGAGAAGTCTGCTCTGACACCAATTGAAAGTCGCCTAGAGGGGGGGGGGGGTCAATAGGCAATAATACATGAAATCACTTAATCAAACAAGATTAAATTTTTGTGGCCAGACTAGTCTGCACAGGGCCGGACTAGTCCGCTCAGCATAGGGTGGAAACCCTAAAACTTGATTTCTACAAGTTATTTGCGGAATTAAAGTTCACTAAATATATGAGCAATGTGTAGTAAACTTGTGAAGCTCAGATTGTGAGGTTTAAACACTTAGATTGCAAGTTTACAATAATGATCAAAGTGTAAGGCAATAAGATCAAAGTGAAAGGCAATAAGATCAATGTGTAGTTTAAACACTTAACTAATTCTAGGTTGTTCTGAGATATGATATAGTGATAGGGCTGCTATTCCTAGTTTGAAAGTGAAACTTAGATTTCTGGTGAAATTCTAAAAAGATTTAAGTTACCCTCATTAGATTGGAAATACATACCAAAGCATAAAAATGGAGTAGAAGACATGGCTACAAGAAAAGGAAAAAGAAAATGCATGCTTACATCATAAGCATGAGAAAAAAATGCATGCTTACATCAAAAGCATGAGAAGAAGAAGAAGAAAAAGTAGTCATGTTTCATCCCTGCAATAAAGAGAGTCCATATCAAAAAGGAGTCATCTCAACATCCACTTCCACTCCATCACACATGCACAAGTCTTGAATCAAAAAGTTTTGAATTGATTTCTCCTAAGGCTTACTCTTTTGACTTAGCAATATTATATGTTGCAAATATACCTACTACACTCTCTACCAAGCTCCACATATAAGCCTTATTTAGTGGTAGTATTAGTAGAGGCAAATGCCTTGGTGAGGATATATTTCCACTACACAAAAAAGAGTGATTGAGATAATCAAATTGAGGTACTTATAATCTAAATTGAAACTCTCCAGAATTTGAGTGAAACTTAATGAAAGTCGCCTAGAGGGGGGTGAATAGGCAATAATACCTGAAATCACTTAATCAAACAGTATTAAATTTCTGTGGTCGGACTAGTCTGCACAGGGTCGGACTAGTCCGCTCAGCACAGGGTGGAAACCCTAAAACTTGATTTCTACAAGTTATTTGCGGAATTAAAGTTCACCAAAGATATGAGAAATGTGTAGTAAACTTGTGAAGCTCAGATTGTGAGGTTTAAACACTTATATTGCAAGTTTACAATAATGATCAAAGTGTAAGGCAATAAGATCAAAGTGAACCCTAATAGCAATACTAGTTATTACGAAAAACGAAAGACAAGTGAAACGAGATTTATCCCATGGTTCAGCTCCACGAAGAAGCCTACCTCCACGTTGAGAAGTCCACACAAGGACTGGGTCTCACTTGACCCTTCTCTCACCAAGCCACCACGATGGCTGGCTTGGTTTCCACTATATCAATGGGTAATTACCGAGTTTGATGGGGCTGCTCACAACTTGAGGCTCCCACAAATCAATACAACGAGGAGAACACGAAGCTCAACTCACACAAGCCACACAACACAACACAATGTGCAAGAGATCAAACCGAGAGCCAAAGAGCGATGATCTTCCTTTACTCTCCTCCCCAAACCCTAATCTCTTCAAGATTTTCTCTTAGAGGGTTAGTAGGACGAGTAGAAGGCTTTGGAAGGCTCTAGGATGCTTGTGGCGGCGCTAGGGTTCAAGACTTATTCAAATGAGCCCGGGGGTCCCCTTTTTATAGGGGTCCCGAGCCCCTTTTGCTTACATCAACAAATGGGCTGACTAGTCCGACCTTAGACCCCCGACCTAATCCGGCCCTATGGGACCACTGACCCGTGGTCATTTCCTGACAACTGCCACACTGAGCAACGATCGTCATGCTACCCGCCAAATTTCCAAATTAAAACGATCACTAGACAAAGGACTAGTCCGGTCAGCAACGAACTAGTCCGAAGTGGAACAGAACCACTTGGTCCGTTCCAAAATGGACTTTTCTGAGTTGGCTCGGACTAGTCCGGCCCCCTAGGGTTTCTCTCGGTCTGTCACACTAAGTCCCCAACGGACAAGTCCGTACCCAAGTGGACAAGTCCGAACTACTCCAGAGAGCTTTGGTCCGTCCAAAAACGGACAAGTCCGGACTTCTCGGACTTAGCTCCAAATTCACTCTGGTTCACTCCAGAGACATTTAGTACGTCTCAAAACGGACTTGTGTGCCATGGTCGGACTAGTCCGGCCTCCTAGGGTTTTTCTCATTTTAGGCTTCTCACTTAGGTTTTTATCTAAACCACCACTTTGAGCCCCTTGGTATGATCTCAATGCACATGATACAACACCCTCTCACATGATACGGCTCACATAAGTTCAATACCATAGAAACACTAATGTCTACGCTTGAGTCTTTGACACCCGTTTTAGCCTTTTCCTTTTTGAAGGTTTTCATCTCATTTCAATCCTTGTAACTGTTCTTAAGATCAACTAAGCTCATTAGCCTCTTAATTATCATCATCAATCATCCAAAAACCCATGGGGATGCCTAGATGCACTTTCACTTGATATCTAGGCTATGCTTGCTCTGTTTACTGTTCTGTCATTCAACTACCCATAATGACTTAAGAAGGGTACAATGGCATAGCCAATTTTTGCAGTATTAGGTATAGTATTTTGTTGTTCTCTTGGTACTCTTTAAAGATAGAATATTGTAGCAACTCCTGATCATCAACGTAAAGTCTTGACCTTGCTCGGGGCGAGCAAAGGATAAGCATGGAGGAGTTTGTTGACGGTTGTTATATACCAATTTTATCCGTCAATATAACTCAATTGTGTGAAGGATATGCCATTTCTAGCAAACATCACCTTTCTACTTGACCTATTTCCACTTGTCCTTGGAAAAATAGTGCATGCAGACATTTTATGCAGGAAATGAGGTAAGAGAGGGAGAGCAATCCTATAATCCCAGCCAATCAAGCGTTGACACGTGGCATCACATGGATCAAATGGCCCACAAACAGTTGCATCCGAGGCCATCCAACGGTGTATCACTCATATCAGTCAATGGGACCCACTTGGAAGTCACCCCGAGGAAGCACCCTAGAAATTGTCAGAAGACCAGTTCAGTCGAACCTAAAAGTGCATCTAGGCATCCCTTGTGGGTTTTGGTTGATTTATGACAAACAAATGAGATCCTAACAAAATTCTTGAGATGAGCGCGGGATCTTGATGAAATTATGATGTAAGCGCAAAAAAGGAGAGTGCTGAATCTGTTGAAAAGGGCTCAAGAGATGAATAGATTAATCTTTGTGTATGGAGTGTGTTGGAGAAACACACCCCAAGAGCTCAAGCAAACGAAAACATTCTCACTGCACAGCCCAGACTAGTCTGATAACCTCTCTGTCCATGATCAGACAAGTCCTCCGAGTGCGGACTTGTTTGCACCAGACTAGCCCGGACTAGTCTGATAATCCTTCTGATCAATATCGGACAAGTCCGATATTCCACACACTAGTCCAAAATTCCCACTGACTAACATCGGACAAGTCCCTACCAATTTCAAACTTGTCCTTAACCCCTCAAATTTCCACGACACCAAACTAGTCCGATAACATCTGGACTAGTCCGATAACCTCTCTGACTAAAATCGGACAAGTCCTCCAAGTGCGGACTTGTCCTCAACTCACTAAGGAATTCACCACGTCGGACAAGTCCGATATGTGCCGGACAAGTTCAATCATCTCCATAGACAAAAACGGACTAGTCCACCAAGGGTCGGACAAGTAGGATATTTCAGGACACTTAGGGTTTCCCACACGCTGCACACCGGACTAGTCCGGAGTCCACCACGGACTAGTCTGATCTTTGCAAACCCTAACGGTAACCTTTGGAAACCCTAGTATAAATAGAGGTGCACGGCCCAACTATGATCTCTCTCAACCCTTTGCGCCGTCCCACCCTCCAAGAGCCTAGAAAACACGTCTCTCCTCACAATCCAATGCAACAAAGATCAAATCCTTGAGGATTAACCATATATCAAAGGAGAGACACGTTCTTCACGACTTGAGCTCTTGGGTTTGATTCTCTCACACACTCTCGCTGTTTCATTGCTTACTTTTCGAGTGCGTTTGGTGGAGTTTGAATTGTAAATCTTGGGGAGCCCTCAACTTGTGAGAAGGCCCCTTGAACACGATTATTCTTACCCCTTTGTGATTAGTGGAAGAGAATCGGCCTCTGTGGCGATTCGACGAGGGTAGGATTAGTGAAGACCCAATCCTTTCGTGGGCTCCTCAAAGTGGATGTAGGTTTCCTCTGTGGAATATGAAGGCGACATGAAGGCGATCGTCATGTGCGAGAGGCAAAAATTAAAATGATCGAAGGCGAATTGGGGAGATTCGCCATAGAAGAAGATGAGTCACCGCAAGACATGTACAATCAGTTGAAGACTCTCATTAATAAAGTTCAAGCATGTGGAAGCAAAAAGTGGAATGATCACGAGGTGGTGAAGCTAATCCTTAGAGCCTTCATGCCTCGCAATGTGACTCTATGTTCGATGATAAGAGAAAGCCCCGGGTACAAGAAAATGACCCCGTATGTATTGCTTGGAAAAATCATCAACTTTGAGATGATGGAAAAACAAGCAAAACATGTCAAGGAGATTGCCGACCTCACCTCGACAAAGAAGAAAGGAGTCACGTTGAAGTCCACTTGCAAGCCCATGTCAAAAGAAGCTCGAGAAGCTCAACATGAAGAGGACAGCGACGACGAAAGCAGCGATACAGATGAAGAGGACATGATCCTCTTTATGAAGAAATTCAAAAAGATGATGAATAGAAGACAAGGTGGTAAACCAAATGAAGGAAGACACAAAGACAAGTCAAGACCAAAGTTGAGGCGTGCTTGCTATAACTGTGGTGAATACGACCACTTTATAGTCGATTGTCCTTATGAAGAAAACAAAAAGAAGACCAAGGATACAAAGCCTCAACCCAAGAAGATGTTCAAGAAGAAGAGGCAAATTGGACAGGCACACCTAGGAAAGGAGTGGGACTCCAATGATGAGTCCTCATCCGAAGAGGAAGTGGAGATGGCTAGCATAGCCATCAAGAAGACAATGAAGAAATCCACCCTCTTTCCAACTATTGGCGCAAGGAAGGACAACGACACATGTCTAATGGCGAACGAAGGTAAAAGAAAGGTAACAACTCAATCTTCCTCCTCACATTCTTACTCTAGCGATAGTGATAATTATAGTGATAATGAAGATATGCTTGTTGGCCTAGATAAGAAAACGGTTGCAAAAATAAAATTCTTAATGGATAAACTTATTGATAAGGAGGAGCTTGTTGATCGCTAAGAAGATATGATAATCCTTCAAAAGGAGGAGTATATTAAGATCAAAAAGCTCCTTGAACTTGAAAAGCAGCAAAGCAAGTCACTAGAACTTGAGTTAGCTTCGAGCAAGGAAGCTTGCTTGAAGTTAAGCGACTCAAATTTTATCATCAAGGATGAACTTGCTAACCTAACCTAAGTTAACAAGATCCTTGAGGTACAAGTTGAGTCACTCAAGCAAAGTGACCCTTCATCCTCTTCAAGGTCACCTTCTCAACACTTAAAATCTAAAACTACTATTACTTGTGCATGTGCTAAAATTGACACTAATTTGAAGGATAAGTCGAACTTTACAAAGGACATGCATCCTTCCTGTAATGGCATATTTGACAAGGAGAAGATCAAGTATGCACGTAGTGCCTACTTGGCCACAAGACCTCCTAATGTCAAATATGGTATTGGGTATTCTTATGGTGAAAAGCAAAATGCTAGAAGCCACAAAAATAACAAGGAGTGCATTGCTTTTTTCAAGGGAAACTCCTCTCAAGCTAGAAAGGCTAATGATGTTGATAAGTCCAAACATGTTAACACATATGAGCAACAACTATTGTTTAAAACCTTTGACGCATCATATGTACTCATGACAAGTAACTTTGGTAGAGTTCATGCTAAATATGTGGGCCACGCCATTGGAATGCCAAGTCTCATGTGTGGGTGCCCAAATCACTTGTAACTAACCTCAAAGGACCCAAGCAAGCTTGGGTACCTAAAACCAAGGCATAACTTGTTTTTGCAGACCTATTCCTCCGGTGGATCAAAATGGGTGCTAGATAGTGGATGCACCAACCACATGACCGGAGAAAGAAGGATGTTCGTTGAATATGAAGAAAATGAAGATCCAAGCGAAGGCATATATTTTGGAGACAACAGTCAAGGAAGGGTGCTCGGTACCGATAAAATTGCAATATAATCTCAACACACACTTTCTCACGTTTTACATGTCAATTCCTTAGATTATAACCTATTATCCATATCTCAATTATGTGACAAGGGTTATAATTGCTTGTTCACTAGTGAGGGTGTGACCGTCTCTAGAAGGAGTGATGACTCGGTTGCATTCAAGGGTGTGTTAAAGGAAAAGCTTTATCTTGTTGACTTTAACAAAGATAAAGCCGAACTTGACACATGCTTGATTGCAAAGATCAAGAACATATGAAGTGACAATGGCACAGAGTTCAAGCACACCCAAGTTGAGGAGTACCTAGACGAAGAAGGCATAAAACATGAATTGTCAGCACCGTATGCCCCTCAACAAAACGGAGTAGCCGAAAGGAAGAATCGAACCCTCATAGAGATGGCGAGGACAATGCTTGATGAGTACAAGACTTCGGATCGATTTTGGGCTCAAGCGGTCAACACCGCTTGTCACGCCATAAATCGGCTCTATCTTCATCGCCTACTCAAGAAAACGTCATATGAACTACTCACCGGTAACAAGCCTAATAATTCCTATTTTTGAGTTTTCAGTTCTAAATGTTATATCTTGAACAAGAAGCCTAGGACTTCAAAGTTCGCTTCGAAGTCCGATGAAGGTTTCCTGCTTGGCTATGATTCAAACTCCTATGCCTATCGTGTCTTCAACAAGGTCTCCGGACTTGTTGAAGTAGCACGTGACGTAGTGTTCGATGAAACTAACGGCTCTCAAGAAGAGCAAGTTGATCAATGTGTGCTAGATAGAGAAGAAGCTCCATGTCAAGCGTTGATAAGAATGGCATTGGGCGATGTTCGACCGCAAGCGCCACGTCCAAATGCAAATGAAGAAGATGAACCACAAATGGAGGTAATTGATCAAGGGGGAGCTTCTACACAAGATCAACCTCATGAAGATCAAGGTGACCAACAAATCAATAAGGGCAACCATCTAGGGGGAGAATAAGATGACCATGAAGATTCAAGACCACAAGTGCCACATCCAAGAGTACACCAATGCATCCAAAGAGATCACCCCGTCGACAACATAATCGATGACATCCAAAAGGGTGTAACAACTAGATCCCGAATTGCTAATTTTTGTGAACATTACTCATTTGTATCCTCTTTGGAACCTCACATGGTTGAAGATGCATTGAAAGATCCGGATTGGGTGATGACAATGCAAGAAGAATTGAACAACTTCAAGCGGAACGAGGTGTGGGAACTTGTCAAAAGGCCCAAGTTCAACGTCATCAGCACTAGATGGGTCTTCCGCAACAAACAGGACGAACACAGGGTGGTGACAAGAAACAAGGCGTGACTTGTGACCAAAGGGTATTCACAAATCGAAGGTTTGGATTTCGATGAAACCTTTGCTCCCGTAGCTAGGCTTCAATCAATTAGAATATTACTTGCATATGCTACTCACCATGATTTCAAGCTCAATCAAATGGATGTGAAAAGCGCCTTCCTTAACGGACCAATCAAGGAGGAAGTGTACGTGGAGCAACCCCCCGGATTCGAAGATCAAGAATTCCCCGACCACGTGTTCAAACTGCTAAGATTATGACAGATAGATTCGAGATGTCCATGATGGTAGAATTGAGGTACTTCTTGGGATACCAAGTGGGACAACAAAAGGAAGGGAAGTTCATAAGACAAACCAAGTACACTCAAGACATACTCTAGAAGTTTGGAATGGACAAGGCGAAGCCTATAAAGACTCCCATGGCAACAAATGGACACTTGGATCTCAATGAAGACGGACCAAGCGCGGATCAAATGGTATATCGCTCCATGATTGGCTCCCTACTTTACTTTTGTGCATCTAGGCCTGATATTATGTTGAGTGTATGTTTGTGTGCAAGATTTTAAGCCTATCCTAAGGAGTTTCATTTGATAGCCGTAAAAAGAATCTTGCTATATTTAGTTCATACACCCAACCTAAGCTTTGGTATCCTAAAGGTTCCAAATTCAATCTCATTGGATACTGCAATGCAGATTATGCCAAATGCAAAGTAGATAGAAAAAGTACCTCCGGTACATGCCAATTCCTAGGTACATCCCTAGTTTCTTGGTCCTCCAAGAAACAAAACTCTATTACCTTATCCACGGTCGAAGCAGAGTATGTTGCAGCTGGGAGTTGTTGTGCACAACTTCTTTGGATGCGACAAACTCTAAGAGATTACGATTAAAATATGAGTCGTATTCCACTCCTTTGTGATAATGGGAGTGCTATTAAAATTGCCCATAACCCCATTGAGCACTCCAGGACCAAACACATAGACATCCAGCATCACTTTTTGAGAGACCACTCAATGAAAGGTGACATAACCATTTCCCATGTCAACACCAAAAAGCAACTAGCTGGCATATTTACCAAGCCACTTGATGAAAAACATTTTTGAGAGCTCTGAAATGAACTACATATCCTTGATGCTCAGAACGTGGCTTGAAAACTTGCATACTTGTATGGCTCATTAAAAATCCATTGATTGTGTTATAAAAATCATCTCTCTCTATTTTCTTCGAAAAACTATTTAAATTACTTGATCTTGGTGAATTATGGGCATAGCTTGATTGTTGTATGTTTTATTGGTCATAATCATCAAGATTATTTGTGTGTTTTGCCCCTTATTTTCTTTGTAAGCACCTTCGAATATATACGAATGGGCTAATTGCTTTTGTTCTGGTGACCACGGACTAGTCCGCACACTGCAGACTAGTCCGTAGAGGTCCGGTAGTCCGGACTAGTCCGGTTGACCACGGACTAGTTCAATTTTTCGACTTCATAACCCTAGGGCCACCAAACCCCAATCCCCTTCATCCTCACAACTTCCCTCATACTCTCTCTCTCTCTCTCTCTCTCTTTACTCAAGCGCTCCCAAGGCCATTTGGTGATTTCTCCACCAAATCCCTTCATCTCTCCGTGGAAAACGATCTTCATAGCAAGGGGATCGAAGACCATGGACTTGTCCGCACCAACAACGCCTCCAACCTCAAGAATCGAAGGATTTTGGTAAACTTTCTCCAAAACCCTAGAACCTTCGGTTTCTTGTATTGTGGACCAAATATCTTAGCTCTACTTGTTAGCACATGATTCCTTGTTCTATTACATCTCTATTGAGCTATCTTCGCATTGAGAACCACCATTAATCTGATTGTTAGTGTTTGAACTGTTGAACACCAGACTAGTCCAGTCTCAATACGGATAAGTACGGTTCTCCGGACTAGTCCGCATTTGAGCACCGGACAAGTCCAATTTTTAACAGAACTCAACCCTAAATTCCTCTACTCAATACGTCTCCTTTTCATTGATTCTCATCCATGCATTGTATAATCCTCTTGTCAGTACAATGTCAAGCTCCAATGTTGAGATCTCTGATTTTGAGGCCGAGTTGGACCAAGAGTCTTTGCTTCGGTCCTCGATGGGCCAAAGCAAGAAGAGGCAACAACGTGCCGCTGACCCGTCGCCCACTCCACCTCAAGTGCGACGAAAGGTCGTGGCCAAGAAGTCGGCATCCAAAGGAAAGGATGCAGCTGGCCCCAGCTTGGCAGCTCCTCGCCAAGCTAAGGGCAAAGGGAAAGGGATCGCCACCGGTCCCATTGGCCCTCTCCAGATGAGTGCTCCGAGGCAGGGGAACAGAGAGCCCAATGAAGAAAAGTTCAATGGCAAAGGGAGCAATGTCGCTACGAAGCTCAGGAACATTGATTGCTACAGTAGATCCAAAAAGGCAGTGGATGCAAGGTTCTGAAGCAACTTCCACGCGGACTATTATAGTTCTGTGTACCTTACGATGATGACTCCAGTGGTCCAAAGCCAATGCATTGACTGGACACACTTTGAGAGGAAGAGCTTCCCAATATTTGATGAAGTGATACAAGCTGCAGTGAGGCAAGGTCTGAAGGATCTGTTTGCCTTCATATACAACTGGAATGATGAAGTTATTGCTCAGTTCTATGCTACATGCTATTTTGCTAGTGATGAAGAGGAGAGGGTGACTTGGATGACTCACGGATCCAAATACACCGTGACTTATGATGAGTTAGCAAGACTGCTGCATCTTGAGGACACTAGCAACAATGAGCTCATCATTCACAACATTGGCGTCCTAGAGAAGGACAAGATGGAGTTTCTCTATGACACCCGCCTGAAGTTCAACCCTCCATCGACCAAGAACATGAAGCCTTTCTTCATGGTTCTCAATAGGGTGTTGAGGAAGACCATAGCTCCAAAAGATGGAGATGGAGGAAGTGTCCAAGGCTACCTAAGGACACTAATGAAGGTTGTCGGTACCCTGCGTACCGAATACCCCTTGGGACTACAAAAAGAACAAGGAACTTCACCTGTCTGAGTTGAAAACCTGTGAAGGCCCCACATGTCATACGGGACCGAACCTGCCTCCCATCTATGGTTAGTCCCGGTGCTGCCACGTGTATATTGCAAACGGACCTACATCCCACACATGGGATAGATCCGAGCTAAACACCTGTGCAGCACCCCCGGACCTAACCCCCGACAGAGGGAAGCTCCGGTACCGACATGTGTACATCTACACCGGACCTACCCGTCCCAGACAGAAAGCTCCAAAGCTGTCACGTGTCCAACCGTCGGACCTTCAACCTCAGCAATCAGACTGGTGAACCCCCAACGGCTCGGACCTTCAAGGAGCAATCAAAGACTTCAAGACCTGATAAAGTGTCATTAATACCATATTAATGACACACGATCGGAAGGCCCTTAAAACCAGTAGCGGTGCTGTCAAGGCCCGTTACCACGCTATTAAGGGTAATTAACCTCATTAATTGTGTATTAGGCATCGGTAACCGCCAGGGCCACATGTCGGGCCAGGCTAACGGTGTAATGACCTGTCCTTGTACTATAAAAGGACTGGTTGACGATACACAGAAGAGGCTTCTCTTAGCTCCTCTAGCTCTCAACTCCTCTAGCTCTCAGCTCCTCCGACAGTTGGAACTCTGAGAAGCTCAATACAACAACTACACACCCCGTGGAGTAGGGTATTACGCTCAGGCGACCCAAACGACGTAAATCCTTGTGTCTATTTGCCATCGTCTTTTGAATCTCTGCGCGCCCAATACCAAACTACAAACTCCGCGGGCTACTGAATGTGGCCTAGAGGGGGGTGAATAGGCCTTTTGAATTTCCTGCACACTTAATAGAGTTGTCAAAAACTTGATTGACTGGACTAGTCCAGTTATGTGGGCGGACTAGTCCGGTGTGCTGAAATTTGTGAGTTGATTAAGTGTTATTTGGGAAACTAGGTTCTTCTAGCAGCGGAAATGAGAACAACAGATTCTTTGATTTAAGATTAGTGTATGAATGCACGTGAAGACTTATGAGCAACTTAAATGGTTGTTTAGCAATCAAGTGATCTAGTGAACAAAACGTAAAGTAAATGAGGCACAAGAGACAAGCGAATTTTTACCGAGGTTTGATCTCACCACGAGATCTACGTCCTCGTTGAGGAAGCTCACACAGAGTCGGGTCTCCAACCCTTTCCCTCTTCAAGTCACCACGAAGGCCGACTTGATTCCACTATCACGGGTAATCACCAAGTTTGTGGGGGCAACCTCACACGTTGAGGGCTCCCACGAGAATCACAACGAAAGAGGCAATCAAATACACTTGAAAGTATTACAATGCAGAGTATAAGTGTAGAAAGATCAAACCCCAAGAGCTCGCAACGAAGGAACGACAATCTCCCAATCCCGAATCCAAGTGTTCAAATGATTTGACTCCTTTTTGCACCTTAGATGTGTGGGGAGATGTGTTTTGGGCTCTTGGGACAAAGTGGCGGCACTAGGGTTTATGTTTTCAATAGTATTCGACGTGTATCTTCTTTGGAATGTTGTGGATTCTCTATTTATATGGTTTCCAAAAAGTTACTGTTGAGAAACCCTAATACCGAACTAGTCCGGTGCAAGTACGGACTTGTCCGGTCACAGTGTAACTCGAAATCCAGAAAGTCTGGCCGACTAGTCCGGTCCAAGCTCGGACTAGTCTGGTGCTGTGTGAAGGTGGACTTCAGAAAGTTCAACGGACTAGTCCGTGGACTAGTCCAGTCTCCACAGATGGGAGACTACAGAAAGTTCAACGGACTAGTCCGGTGGACACACGGACTAGTCCGGTCTCCCGAGAGGGGAGACTCCAGAAAGTGTAACGGACTAGTCCGGTCCATGATCGGACTAGTCTGGTGCATTGTGAAAGTTAGGTTAATTTTAAAGCCTTTACCCCTGCGCAAAGTTGTGAGCTCTTGGACTGTGTCTTTCATACACTCCCTATACATTTGAAATCTAATTTGATCTTCCAGGCTCCATCAAAGTATCCCTCTTTGGACACCACTCCATTTTTCACCTTTTTGTGTGCACCGAGCTGTTTCACTTTTTTGTCCTGCAATCATCGCAATAGTTTCATTAGGATCTCATATGTTTGTCATCAATTAGCAAAAACCCACAAGGGATATCCTAGATGCACTTACAATCTCCCCCTTTTTGGTGATTGATGACAACCATTTGACATATCACAAATGAGAGTAAAATTTTGATTTTCATAAGGTGTGCACATATGAGAATAACGATAAATACACAAAAAGCTTCTCACATATGCACACACCTTATGGCGGGGTGCCTAATAGGTGTGTGATCAACAAAGTGTGATGAAATAAAGATAATCAATAATGAGCATAGAGATAAGCATTAGAGCAACAGAAAGCATCACACATAAGAAAAGAAATAGTGCATTACAAGGTTTTAAAAATAAGTACATAATGACTACAACTAGAGATAGTCTCAAACTAGTCTCAATCTCTCCCCCTTTGGCATCAAGGCACCAAAAAGGGAAAAATTGAGAGGAATCACTCATCACCGCTCCCTTCTTCAGTTTTGGTCTGATCTTCATCTTCATCACCATCATCATTCACCGGAGCAGGATATTCCTCGGAGTCCTCGAAGGCGGGCGGTGATCCAACCGGCTCAGTCTCCAGCTTGTCACAGATAGCTTTGATGTTGGCATTGACATATTGTTGATGTTTCTTCTGCCTGACTTCAATCTTGTGGTAGCAGGCACAGATGGAGGTGAGCATTTTGAGTACGCCACCGGAGGATTCATGGACAGGTGCAGAACCAGGGGAAGCAGCTGCAGATCTTGTGGCATTCACATCCTGAGTTTGTTTAGTCCTCCTCTCATATTCAGGGAAGGAAGGGGCAGTAGGAGCTGAGGGAAGATGTTCACAATGTCGTTGTAGATATACTCAAAGACATTGAATGGTCTCCTTCCACTAATGACCTTCATTAGGGTCCTCAAGGTTCCTTGGATAGTCCCCGCATCTCCATCTTTCGGGGCTATTGTCTTCCTCAAGATTCTGTTGAGGACCACAAAGAAGGGCTTCAAATATTTGATGTTGGTAGGAGTATAGGGCATCCTTGTGTCATAGAGAAACTTGAGCTCATCCTTCTCCAAGGGTTGCAAATTGTGGATGACAAGATGATGATCCAGAGTGTGTTCAAGGTGAAGAATCCATGCAAACTCATCATAAGTAACACTATACTTGGAACCATGGGTCATCCAAGTAAGAATGTCTCCGTCACCCCGAGCAAAGTAGAGCGTAGAGTAGAATTGGGTGATGATCTCATTGTTCTAGTCATTCTCAAAGGAAAACAGTTCCTTTGGACCATGCCTCTCTAGGGCCTCAACAACCTCACGAAAGGCAGGATACTTCTTCGATTGCATGTATCCAATGTTCACCCATTGACTCTTCACAACGGGATTCTTCATCTTCATGTACACATGCTAGTAGTAGTCGGCATGGAAGTTGTTCCAGAATCTTGGGTTTGAGCATTGCCGAGGTTGATTATACACATTAATCTTCCTGAAGCTATCGGCAAGCTCACCCCCTTTTCCGATGAAATCCTCACTGGAACGCTGCCTGTTGCGGTGACTTGGGTTTTTCATCTTCAGGGGCCCAATGGGACCGCTAGCAAGCCCTTCCCTTTATTTAGAGTCCTCTTTGGCCCTGAGGAGCTCTTGACAGCTTTTCCTTGGGCCTTCTTGACAACCACCTTCCTCTTCTTAGGCATATTGTCGTCGGAGGGTGGAGAGTGGACATTGACATCATGTCTTTTCTTCGTGTACCTCTTCTTGGCTCTCCTCGCTTTTTCACGTTCAACTTCTTCATCAACATGGAAAGAGCTATCATCTAAGCTTGAAGACATCTGCCTAATAAGGAGTTCATAGATTAGATAAGAATGAACCAAGGATTGAGGTCAAATTAGGGATTCAGATGCCAGAGACCGGACTTGTCCGGGTTCAGAGTGCGGACTTGTCCGGCGTACCGGACTTGTCCGTCTCTGAGCGCCGGACTAGTCCGTCCTGGCAAGAACCCTAATGATTTCCTTGAATTCCAAAACTTCTATCTAAGGATACAAAATGACATGAAGGTGGTAGGAATACATCTATGAAGCCAATGTACAACCTTGGAATCAAAGTAAACGAGCTAGAATGAGAAAAGTTGAGATTTTGGTTTTAGGGTGAATTTTACCGAGATTTGAAGATTCGTGTTGAGGAGGCTTGAATCTGTCCGGAGGGGAGGATCAACTCGTCGAGGAGAGGATTCCCCACGGAGGAAACTTGATTTTTGAGGGCTCAACTCGAAGGTCTCTTCGGGGGGCCAGGGTTTAGGAGAGAAGAGGAGAGGTGAGGGACAGCAAGTCCGGGCAAGTGGAGGGAGGTTTGAAATTTTTATTTGGGCTGGCCAGCCGCTTATATACGCCGCCGACCGGACTAGTCCAGTGCCCCTAGAAAACCTAGGAGTGAGAGTCTATCCAAACTAGTCCGGTGGCAAACCTGACTAGTCCGGTACCCCTGGAAAACCTAAGTATTTTGAGATAATTAAAAGTGATCCAAGGACAAGTTTTGCAAATAACCTTGGTAATTATGACCAGAAGGCAATCAACAATGAAAAGTGGTCATAAACTGCAAGATTTCTTCATTAAAAATAGTTTTCTTAGAAGAAAAAGAGGTGAGGAGCAGTTTTCAACAATAAATTGCGATGTTTGAAGTTTCAACCAGGTATGCAACATTTCAAGCCACATTTCGAGAGTCAAGAATATTAATTCATTTCTAAGCTCATAAAACCTTTTCTTATCTAATGGTTTGGTGAAAATATCCGCAAGTTGTTTTTCAGTCCTAACATGTGAAATGGCAAGGTCACCTTTTAATGAATGATCTCTAAGAAAATGATGACGGATATCTATGTGCTTAGTTCTTGAGTGCTCTACAGGGTTGTGTGCAATTTTTATAGCACTTTCATTATCACATAGAAGCGGGATATGGCTAAGATTGTAGCCGTAGTCCCTAAGAGTCTGTCGCATCCAAAGTAGCTGTGCGCAACAACTACCGGCTGCAACATACTCTACTTCCGCTGTGGAAAGAGCAATGGAGTTTTGCTTTTTAGATGACCAAGAAACTAGGGACCTACCAAGAAATTGACAAGTCCCTGACGTGTTTTTTCTATCGACTTTGCATCCTACATAGTCGGCATCGGAATACCCTATCAAGTTAAACTTGGATCCTTTGGGATACCAAAGGCCCAAGTTGGGTGTGTGCACAAGATACCTTAGGATTCTTTTTACAGCAATTAAGTGACACTCTTTAGGTGCGGCTTGAAACCTTGCACACAAGCAAACAGTAATCATAATATCTGGCCTAGACGCACATAAATAAAGTAAGGAGCTGATCATGGACCGATATACCTTCTGGTCCACATTTGGACCGTCTTCATTGAGGTCGAGATGTCCATTAATAGCCATGGGTGTCTTGATGGGCTTGGCTTTGTCCATATTGAATTTCTTGAGAATGTCATGTGTATATTTGGTTTGGCTTATAAATGTATCTTCTCTTAGTTGCTTTACTTGGAATCCCAAGAAGAACTTCAATTCGCCCATCATTGACATCTCGAACCTACCTGTCATAATTTTGCTAAATTCTTCACATAAAAATTTGTTAGTGGATCCAAAGATAATGTCATCAACATAAATTTGACATACGAATAGATGATCATCACAATGTTTAGTGAAAAGTGTATAGTCAGCTTTACCAATTTTGAATCCATTTTGAGTCAGAAAATCACTAAGGCACTCGTACCAAGCTCGAGGAGCTTGTTTGAGGCCATAGAGAGCCTTAAGAAGTTTGTAGACATGATCGGGATACTTTTGGTCTTCGAATCCTGGTGGCTGCTCCACATAAACTTCCTCCTTGATTGGACCGTTTAAGAAAGCGCTTTTGACGTCCATTTCATACAGCTTAAAATTATGGTGAGTAGTGTATGCCAATAAAATATGAATGGACTCAAGTGTAGCTACAGGAGCAAAAGTTTTATCGAAGTCCAAACTTTCGACCTGAGAATAACCTTTGGCCACCAATATCGCTTTATTTCTTGTTACTACTCCATGTTCATCTTGCTTGTTCCGAAAGACCCATTTGGTTCCAACAATGTTCGCCTTTGGTCTCTCCACCAGCTCCCACACTTCATTTCTCTTGAAGTTGTTCAACCCTCTTGCATCGCCATCACCCAATCTGGATCCCTTAAGGCTTCTTCTACCCTGTATGGTTCCAGAAAAGAACCAAAAGAATAGTATTCACAGAAATTTGCAACTCGAGATCTAGTAGTTACTCCCTTAGCAATATCTCCAATGATATTATTGATAGGATGGTCTCTTTGCATGCTCTGATGTACTCTTGGGTGTGGAATTTGTGTAGTTGCTTGTTCTTCATTATCTTCATGTTCATTGTCTCCCCCTAGATCATTGCTCCCATGATTTTCTTGATATTCTTGATTTTCCTCATCTTGATCTTGTGAAAGAACTCCCCCTTGATCATTGCCTTCGTGTTGAATTCATCTTGTGCATTTGAGTCGAATGTTCGCTCTTGTGGTAGGATATCACCAAGTCCCATTTTCTTCAGTGCTTCATATGGAGCTTCCTCTTTATCTAGCACACACTTATCAACTTGCTCCACTTGTGAGCCGTTAGATTCATCGAACACTACGTCACGTGCTACTTCAACAAGGCCGGACACCTTGTTGAAGACACGATAGGCGTAGGCATTCGATTCATAACCGAGCAAGAACCCTTCACCGGACTTTGAAGTGAACTTCGAGGCCCTCGGTTTCTTGTTCAGAATAAAACATTTACAACCAAATACTTTGAAATGAGAAACATTAGGCTTTTACTGGTGAGGAGCTCATATGGAGTTTTCTTCCGTAGTCGGTGGAGGTACAGCCGATTTGTGGCATGACAAGCGGTGTTCACCGCTTCTGCCCAAAATCGATCTGATGTCTTGTATTCATCCAACATAGCTCTTGCCATTTTGATCAATGTTCTGTTCTTCCTTTTGGCCACTCCATTTTGTTGAGGGGAGTAGGGTGCTGAGAACTCGTGCTTTATCCCTTCATCATCGAGAAACTCTTCAATTTGGAGGTTCTTGAATTCTGTCCCGTTGTCACTTCTGATGTTCTTTATGGTTGATGAGAATTCGTTCTGAGCTCTTTTCGAGAACTTCTTGAGGATTCCCTGAGTTTCTGATTTATCATACAAGAAAAATACCCAGGTAAATCTTGAAAAATCATCAAAAATTACTAAACCGTATTAGTTACCGCCGATGCTGATGTATGAAATTGGACCAAAGAGATCCATGTGGAGGAGTTCCAGCAGTCTTCCGGTAGTCATCACATTCTTGGCAGGGTGTGGTGCTCTGACTTGTTTTCCTGCTTGACAAGCGCTGCACGACCTGTCTTTTTCAAAAACCACATCCTTAAGACCACGGATGTGACCACCTTTTAGAAGTTTCTGCAGATTTCTCTTCCCAACATGGGCTAGCCGTCTATGCCACAGCCATACCATGTTGGTCTTAGCAACCAAGCAAGTGTTGACTTCGACATTATCTTTGTTGAAGTCAACAAGATAAAGCTTGCCCTTCAACATTCCCTTGAATGCAATCGAGCCATCGCTTCTTCTAAAAACGGTCACACCCTCATCAGTGAATAAATAGTTGTAACCTTTGTCGCATAGTTGAGATATTGACAAACGGTTATAATCTAGAGAATCTACATGTAAAACATTAGATAAGGTGTATTGAGAGGATATTTCAATGTTACCGCTACCAAGGGCCTTTCCTTGGCTGTTGTCTCCAAAGTATATGCCTTCATGTGGATCCTTGTTGTACTCGTACTCCATGAACATACCTCCCTCTCCGGTCATGTGATTTGTGCATTCGCTATCTAGCACCCATTTAGATCCACCGGAGGAGTAAGCCTGCAAAAAAGAGTTATTCTTTGGTTTTAGGCACCCAAGCTTGCTTGGGTCCTCTCAGGTTAGTCACAAGAGTCTTGGGCACCCACACACAAGTTTTCAAGTTCTTGTGGCGTGGCCCTGTATATTTAGCAATGACTTTTCCATGTTTGGCTTTCATAAGGACATAGGAAGCATCAAATGTACGGAACAATATTTGTAAATCAGATTCATGGGATTTTTCCTTAACAAAGACAATTCTATTCTTAGCATGATTAGGAGTAGACATGTGTTTGTTCCTGTCAAAACCAAGGCCATCTTTGACATTAGGAGGTCTAGTGACCATATATGCACTGCGTGCATATTTGATCTTCTCCTTATCAAAGATGCCGCTTGGAGAGGCATGCATATTATGAGAAGTTGAAGTTTTAGAAATAACATTCTTTTTACTAGAGCAAGTGCAAGTTCCGATTGTTGTCGAACTCATATCTTTGGAGGAAGAGGAGTCACTTTGCTTGAGCGACTCAACTTGCACCTCAGGATCTTGTTAAGTTTTGACAAGTTAGCAAGTTCTTCCTTGATTGCAATATGCGAGTCTTCTAGCTTTGAGTAAGTTTCATTACTCAAGGCTAGCTCAACCTCAAGCGACTCGTTCTTCTCTCTTTCAAGCTCGAGAAGCTTTTCAACTTCTTGATATCTCTTCCTTTCACGGATGAGCATATCTTCTTGTCGGTTAAGAAGTTCCTCCTTTTCAAAGATTTCGTTTGACAACATTTCCATTTTCTTTAAAGAAATTTTACTTAGTCCTCTAAACATTTCTTCATTATCACTAGAGCTATCAAAGTCGTCGATAGAGGAATTTAGCGTAGGAGGAGTGAGTCGTACCTTTTTCTTGCCTTCCTTAGCCATAAGGCAAGTGTGGTTGTTCATATCTCGTCCTCCCATGTTTGGGAAGAGTGTGGCTTTCATAGTAGGTTTCTTGACTGCGATAGTGGCTATCTCTTCTTCTTCATCAGAGGAGGACTCGTCGTTTGAGTCTCACTCCTTGCCAATGTGAGCTTGATGGGCTTGTCTCCTTTTTCTGAAATTTTTCTTTTCTTGTGGTCTTGTTTCCTTCTTCTTTTTATTTTCTTCATAGGGGCAGTCTACCATGAAGTGACCATACTCTCCGCAGTTGTAGCAAGTGCGTCGAGCCTTGGACTTTCCTTTATCCTTGCTTTTGCCTTCATTTGAATTGTTGTTGTGTCTTCTTTTCATCATGCATTTGAACTTCTTGATAAATAGTACCATTTCTTCATCATCAAGATCAGTGCTCTCGTCGCTTGTATGCCCATCGTCTTGGTCTTCACGAGTTTCTTTGAGTTTGGATCTGCACGTTGCCTTGAGAGCAACTTCTTTCTTTTTGGAAGAGGTGAGTTCGGCTAAGTCTTTGATGTATTGAGCCTCTTTCTCCATCATTTCATGATTTATGATCTTCCCCAATAACTCATCCGGAGTCATTTTGTGAAATTCGGGGCTTTCTCTAATCATTGAGCAGAGTGTGATATTTCTTGGCATGAAGGCTCTAATCATTCTTTTGACCACCTCGTGATCCGTCCATTTCTTACTTCCATAGGCACGAATTTTGTTGATGAGTGCCTTCATCCGGTTGTACATGTCTTGAGGTGATTCACCTTCTTCAATAGCAAATTTCCCCAACTCTCCTTCAAGCATCTCAATTTTAGCTTCACGAACCGACCTATTTCCTTCGTGAGTTGTCTTAAGTGTATCCCAGATTTCTTTTGCACTTTCTAAACCATCGATCTTGGTGAATTCTTCTCTACTTAGTGATGATGTGATCACGGCGACGGCTTGTGCGTTTCTGTGAATCTCTTGTTCTTGTCCTGGAGTGAGTTCCTCATCCGCGTTCGGGATATCTATGCCAGTGCAAACGATGTGCCACAGACTAGGATTCAGGGATATTAGATGCATCTTCATGTTGTACTTCCATATGGTGTAGTCACTACCGTCAAATTGTGGAGGCTTTCCCATAGGAATGGAGAGATAGTGATTGTTTGAATTGAGACGGTTGTAGTTGTAGGGATGTCGGGAGTAGTCGTGATGACCACTCCCCGTCGTCTTCTCTTCTTCTTTTCCTTCTTGTCCTAGCATTTTCTTTCTTAGGAGTGCCTTTAGTTGTCGCACTTCTTCATCATCATGTGGGCTTTCTTTCAGCACATCAAAGGCTTTAGCTTCTTGTTCCTCCTCATTGATGTTTATCTTCGAGATATCGTTGTTCTTCTCAGAGGCCATTGATCTCTCCGAGATGTGAGTCTCGTTGGTGGAGAACCTTGCTCTGATACCAATTGAATGTGGCCTAAAGGGGGGTGAATAGGCCTTTTGAATTTCCTGCACACTTAATAGAGTCGTCAAAAACTTGATTGACCGGACTAGTCCGGTTATGTGGGCAGACTAGTCCGGTGTGCTGAAATTTGTGAGTTGATTAAGTGTTATTTGGGAAACTAGGTTCTTCTAGCAGCGGAAATGAGAACAACAGATTCTTTGATTTAAGATTAGTGTATGAATGCACGTGAATACTTATGAGCAACTTAAATGGTTGTTTAGCAATCAAGTGATCTAGTGAACAAAACGTAAAGTAAATGAGGCACAAGAGACAAGTGAATTTTTACCGAGGTTCGATCTCACCACGAGATCTACGTCCTCATTGAGGAAGCTCACACAGAGCCGAGTCTCCAACCCTTTCCCTCTTCAAGTCACCACGAAGGCCAACTTGATTCCACTATCACAGGTAATCACCGAGTTTGTGGGGCAACCTCACACGTTGAGGGCTCCCACGAGAATCACAACGAAAGAGGCGATCAAATACACTTGAAAGTATTACAATGCAGAGTAAAAGTGTAGAAAGATCAAACCCCAAGAGCTCGCAATGAAGGAACGATGATCTCCCAATCCCAAATCCAAGTGTTCAAATGATTTGACTCCTTTTTGCACCTTAGATGTGTGGGGAGATGTGTTTTCGGCTCTTGGGACAAAGTGGCGGCACTAGGGTTTGTGTTTTCAGCAGTATTCGACGTGTATCTTCTTTGGAAGGCCGTGGATTCTCTATTTATATGGTTTCCAAAAAGTTACCATTGAAAAACCCTAATGTCGGACTAGTCCGGTGCAAGTACGGACTTGTCCGGTCACAGTGTAACTCGAAATCCAGAAAGTCTAGCAGACTAGTCCGGTCCAAGCTCGGACTAGTCCGGTGCTGTGTGAAGGTGGACTTCAGAAAGTTCAACGGACTAGTCCGTGGACTAGTCCGGTCTCCACAGATGGGAGACTCCAGAAATTTCAACGGACTAGTCCGATGGACACACGGACTAGTCCGGTCTCCAGAGAGGGGAGACTCCAGAAAGTGTAACGGACTAGTCCGGTCCATGATCAGACTAGTCCGGTGCATTGTGAAAGTTAGGTTAATTTTAAAGCCTTTACCCCTGCGCAAAGTTGTGAGCTCTTGGAGTGTGTCTTTCATACACTCCCTATACATTTAAAATCTAATTTGATCTTCCAAGCTCCATTAAAGTATCCCTCTTTGGACACCACTCCATTTTTCACCTTTTTGTGTGCACCAAGCTGTTTCACTTTGTTTGTCATGCAATCATCTCAATAGTTTCATTAGGATCTCATATGTTTGTCATAAATTAGCCAAAACCCACAAGCGATATCCTAGATGCACTCAGCTACCAACGGTAGTACCGGGAGAATTGCCGGAAAAACACTCCGACAGTTGGGGCGCCAGGTAGGGGGGCCCGCGATTCGAAGATGGTGAACTCTGCTGCTGGATCATCCAACGACAACCCTGTAGTGCAACCTGCTGGAGGCAATCCCTCTAATGTGCAGCAGCCAGCAGGTGTCGCGGCTCTAGCAGGAGTCATGCCTCCGCCGCCATCGTTTGCACCGGCAAATCAAGCTGGACAGCGGGACGAGGCATCTACGTCGTCACGGCATCGGCTAACAACAACCCTGAACATGTGCTCCATGCAACGCGTGCTCTTCTCCAACGCCCACCACCTCCAGGTGCATCCCAGGGTGCAATGGAGCAGTGGAGGGCTGATGTGGAACATTTGGTTGCAGCAGCAGCCAATCGCATCAGCAACCAAGGTCCTCCCCCCTCGGGGCAGGCCCCATCGCAGCATCGGACTGTGTCGGGTAGACTTGGTCCGCATGCTTCCCAACATAGGAGGCGTGTTGCGTCTCAACAAGTGACTTTGCTGCCTTCCGGGGCGCGACGCACCCATACGGTAACCAGACTTTCAACTCACGACCTCCGGGCGGAGCTTGATCGCCATTATCATCAACAGGACGGCAGCGTCCATATCGAGCGTGCTCGTGAAAGGCGAGAGGCTCGAGATAGTCCTGCTCCCGAGGGAGTAGGAGGAGGCTGTTCTGCCCTGGCCATGCACCTACGCATGGTTAGATGGCCACAAAAGTTCCGGCCTCACCCGCCGGAGAAATTTGACGGGACTGTCAATCCTGCTGACAAGCTGCGAGTCACTCGCACAAAGCTGAACCCGGACAAGTGTGTCTTCGGGGTTAGCTCCGGAAAACTTCTTGGTTTCTTGGTGAATCACCGAGGAATAGAAGCAAATCCGGCAAAGATAAAAGCTATTGAAGATATGCGACCACCAGCCTGCATCAAGGACGTCCAGAAACTGACTGGATGTCTAGCTGCCCTTAGCTGGTTCATCTCAAGACTGGCGGAATGGGTGCTACCCTTCTTCAAGCTATTGGGGAAGTTCGGACCATTCCAATGGTCTGAAGAAGCAGAAAAGGTGTTCTAGGAGCTGAAGCAGCTCCTCACCACCCTACCAACCTTAGTAGCTCCGAACCCTAGTGAGCCTCTATTGCTTTACATTTCGGCAACAGACGAAGTTGTCAGCATGGTCTTGGTTGCGAAAAGACCAGAACCATCTACAGTTCAGGAATCCAGACCCCTTCAGGAGGGTCTAAAGCTACCTGAAATCGAGTCTGGGTCCGAGCTCCCAGGCCCTGATCCTCAAGGCGAGATGCCGAAGCATCCATCTCCTTCAAATGAAGGAGTCACAGTTACTGAACAACAAGATTCGGACCCCTCTAGGAAGGTTCGGGTCACTTCAGAAGAAGCTCCGGGTTCCTCCAACCGGAACTCGGAGGTCCCCGAACAAGGTCCGGACCCCTCCAGGAGGGTCCGGGTAGATGAGGAGGAAGCTCTGGGCCCCTTCAGGAGGGTCCGGACGGTCCAGCGCCCAGTGTACTTCATCAGCAAAGTACTCCATGACACCAAGACTTGGTACCTTGAGGTGCATAAGCTGCTCTACGCAGTTCTTATTGCCTCTAGGAAGCTCCGACACTATTTCCAAGCTCACAAGATTTCAGTGGTAACTTCTTACCCACTGCATGCAATCTTGCATAACCCCAATTCCACTGGGAACATTGCAAAATGGGCAGCGGAATTAGCCAAGTTCGACCTTGAATTCATCCCAAGACAAGCGATCAAGAGTCAAGCATTGGCGGACTTCGTGGCGGAATGGACCCCCTCTCCATCAAATCCTGGGGGTCCCAGTGAGCAGAAGTCGGAACCCAAGGTTCTGGTCTTCACTGAGCCTCACTGGACTCTCTACTTCGACGGCTCCGTGCAGAAGCAAGGGGCCGGAGCTGGAGTCCTTCTCCTCGCTCCGACTAGGGAGAAAGTTAAATACATGGTGCACCTTGACTTCAAGGCGACCAACAACGTAGCGGAGTATGAAGCACTAATTTATGGACTCAAGGTGGCGCTATCGTATGGTGTCAAGCAGTTGTTGGTAAAGGGTGATTCACAACTTGTTGTAAAACAAGTCAAAGGTGAATGTTGTTGCAACAACCCTCAACTAGCTGCATACCTACTTGAGGTCCAGAAACTTCAGAAGGACTTCGACGTCGTGGATCTTTGCCATGTCCAGCGTCTCAACAACGCTGAAGCTGACGAACTCTCGTCGAAAACTTCAACCGGGGTTCCGGCTCCCGACGGAACCTTCGTCCGGAGGTTGTCCAAACCTACAGCTCAGCCTGCCAAACTGAGAGAAGGGGGCGAGACCAGCACCTCGAAGCTGGCGGTCCCGATGGCCCTGTTACCATGGCGTCCATCAAGGGTCGTAGGTGTTGCAGGAAGCTCCGAGCAACCCAGCACGCAAGACTCAAATGCTCAAGCTAGCTCCGATGCATGGATCTCGGAGATCCAGAGCTACTTGAAAGACAACTTCCTTCCTGAAGATAATGTATCCGCTGACCGGATAGTCGGATTGGCTTAAAGATACACGCTGGTAGAAGGGGATCTCTACCGGTGCGGTGCCAGCGGTGTCCTAATGCGGTGCATTACAAGGGAAGAAGGCTGTAAGCTCCTCGCAGAAATCCATGGAGGCATGTGTGGGAACCACACGTCTTCCTGCACGCTGGTCGGTAAAGCCTTCCGGCATGGCTTTTACTGGCCTACAGCGCTCCAGGATGCAACTGAGCTGGTGAAGAAATGTGAAGCATGCCATTTGCATGCCAAAAAAATTCACACACCGGCTCAGCCTCTACAGATGATACCTCCTACATGGCCTTTCGCTGTGTGGGGGATGGATATCTTGGGACCTTTCCCAAGAGCCGTCGGAGGTTACAAGTTCCTGTATGTTGCCATTGACAAATTCACCAAATGGTCGGAAGCAACTCCAGTTGTGACAATAAACAAGCAATCAGCTATCAACTTCTTGCAGTCCATCGTATGCAGATTTGGAGTCCCAAACAAAATCATAACTGATAATGGGACCCTGTTCACAAGCTCTGCATTCCAAGGATATTGTGAAGACCTTGGCATCCAAGTCAGCTATGCTTCCGTAGCTCACCCGACAAGCAATGGACAGGCCGAGAGAGCAAATGCAGAAATCCTAAAAGGACTCAAGATGCGCACATATGAGCGCCTGAAAAAACATGGAGCCAACTGGATCGAAGAGCTTTCACCCACTCTGTGGGCCAACAGGACAACTCCAAACCGGCCAACTGGAGAGACACCCTTCTTCCTGGTGTACGAAGCTGAAGCAGTCCTTCCTCCAGAAATCACCTTGGGGTCGCTCTGGATCTGGACCTTCAACGATGCCACGCAGGACCAGCTCCGGCGTGAAGACCTTGACCTCCTTGAAGAGGGAAGGTGTCGAGCAGCTTTTCAGAATGCTCAATACCGCCAAGCTCTTCGGCGCTATCACCAAAGGCATGTTCACAGCTGACAGCTCGAGGAAGGCGATCTGGTGCTACGGAGAATACAATCCAGAGAAGGGTTAAACAAACTTTCCCCCAGCTTGGAAGGACCCTTCTGAGTGATCAAAGTATCCTGTCACGGATGCGTTCGCTTGGCAACCAAGGATGGGACACCTCTCCCTAATCCTTAGAACATGGAGCACCTCCGTAAGTTCTATGCTTAATATCACGGAGGTGAGTCTGTAGTTACATGTGATGTATGTTATAGAGTCATTGTATAGAGTTGGGTAGCTCCTCCGGGAGAACAGCCGGACCTTCCGTGGAAGGTCCGCAAAGTTTAGGCAACACTTGTCACAGTCTCAGAACTAAAAATGTAGCTAGCTACCTTGGGTCAAACGAGAAACAAAACACACTTAGCCTGGTTCCGTACCCTAAGAGTGTACTTGTTTCCCCTGTACCCAGGACCTATAATGAAAGACATCATTGTGTGAAAACAGACTCCACGTGCATTTATTTTGTACATGCTCAATATTTTTTATTTTTCTCTTTCTTGTCTATAACAAAGTTGTGCAATTCTTAAGAAACTTTAGCTCGACTAGTTCATGTACAATTCGAGTTGCATTGTCTATTCTTCTAGATCCAAACATTGCTAATGGTCTACTCGTCTGAATGCTGCCAAGCCAATCTAGGGCTGGAGTGTGCTATCGACTTAGCCTGTCATGCATCCTAAGTACGCCACTCTACCTACACCCCAGCAGGCCGAAGTAAGGCGAGTCCAGAAACGATCGGACCTGAAGGAAACAAGGCAGTGCACTTGATTGTATTTAGAATTGTGTTCGACCTAAAACTTTCTTGAGAATAGTAAGTCGTAGTTGAGTTATAGATAGGAAATGGATTTTACTGTTTTTTCTTGACTTCAGTGTGCAGGAAAAATAAAGACCACATAATGATGATGAATGACCAGAGCTACCAAAGCTCTGACATCCCTTAAGGTGGCTTGTGTCGATATTCCAAACATTAATAACGAGCGTCTCTGGAGCTACTCAGCTCCGGTAAAGCCAGGGGGCCAGCCGTCAATGTGAACAAAAGATGGTGAGAAGACTCTACAGTGGAGTTTGCTGTCGACACACCGCGTGTTGACAGAGGTCACTGCCGGAGCTACCAAGCCCCGACACCCCAGAGGACTAACCATCGATGCTCTACGTGTTGATGGAGACTACTGCCGGAGCTACTGAGCTTCGACGATGGTCAATGCCAGAGCCACTAAGCTCCGACAACCTCAAGGGGCCTTCACCATCGAAGACTTACCTACGCTCTACAAGTTCGAAGCACGCAAGTCTTCAACAACTGTTACATCCTCTTGGTACATGTTCACAATCAAATTGTGTACATCTACCAAGGGGCCAAGTGGGACAAAGGTGTTGAAGACAAAAAATGAAATTCACAAAAAACATGGATTTCATTCATGTGGAGACAATAGATTACAAAATTGGAGAAAAAGAAGAGAAGATACAAGCGGGAGATATAAATAGATGGTCCTAGACCCTATGGAAGAACGAGGCGACCTTTTGAGCAACCTCCGATACGCTGGCTTGGGCAGCTTCTCCCTCTCCGTCGATGGGGCCTTCAAGCACCGGGTCCAGGGGGAATTGAGGGTCCCGGCTTGTGTAGCACGTCAGCACGAATTATGCGACGTTCTTTGCAAGGGATTGTCCCTCGGTTTCCAGTTGGTCCGCAATGACATCGCCCATCTTGGTGAGCTTGTTGCCTGCCAAACTCAATGTCTGCAACGCCTAGTCCAGCTCCGGCTCCAGATCATCCGGATGCACGGGACTAAAACCCATTAGTGTCAGCGTGTCGTTAGCTTTGCCCAGGAAGTCCCAAACTTGTTGGGACTCCACAGCCCTTGTGCCTCACATCTCCTCCTAATGATCTTCTGGCCGCCGCAAGCTCTGAATTCTCCCGGGCAAGACACTCTACCTCTTTGGCGTTCTGCTGAATCTTTTCAGCAACCTGCCTTTCGAGTTTGCTAAGCTCTTCCTCCCTGAGGTGGATATCATTCCGGCGGTTAACCAGGTCCTTCTCTCGCCCCACACCTTCTTCTCCCTAGCAGCAACGTCATTCTCCCTCCTGTGGAGGTCCTCACCTCGCTGTCAGACCTTCTTCTCCTCTTTATCACAGCGCTCCTCCAACTTCTTGGTGCGCTCCGTGAGACTCTTGTCACCCAGATTCAGCCTCTGAGTAAGCTCTTCCTCCCTCTTTACGAGGTCATCCCGCAGCTCCAGGAGTTTTTGCTCTTCATCCTCGAGCTTTTTCTCTCGCTCCTCAAGGGCCTCCCGGCGCTTGAAGAGGCTTGATGGATAGTGTCGAGCCTCTCTTGGTGATCACTCGCTGCATTATTAGAAACTTCGGCCTGTTTGTAGATGGCCCGGGACTGGTTGTCAAGGGACCGCGTCATGCTTTCACTCTCGTCCAACAGCTGGCCCCAGTACTCCAACCGGACCTTCTCCCTCTTCACCCACTCCTTGTCGTCAGCCAGCCTCGACTCCACCAGCTTGGTCTCAAATTGGAGCCGGTTGCGCCACCTACTAAGAGTTTGGCACTCCTCCTCGAGGACCTTACTGTCGTGGTAAAAAGCCAGCTGGACCTGACGAAGGCTGGAGCAGGTGTTGTCGATAGACAACAACAGAGGGATCGGCTCTGGACCTATCGGGGTCATCTCCGCCGGTTTCAGTGGGTTCTCCGTGACAAAAATCGGGTCCCACTCTACAAGAGCGGTCCCCTGAGCTTCCACGGCACTAGGGCCACCCTCCGGGATAGCCTCGGCTGCCACCGAGGAAGGTCCTGCTACAGAAGTTTCAACCTCCGGAGTTGGCTCCGAAGGTCCCGCCGCCAGGTCATCAACAACTGGTCCCTCAAGCGGGGCGGGGGGGGGGGGGGGGGGGGGGCAGCAACTTCATCTTGGCACCCTAACTCAGGTGCGGGCACCTCTGGGGTAGGCGTTGAAGATTCGGTTGGAGCTAAAGCCACTTTCGACTCCGACGTCGGCGCCTCCTCCACCGCCGGCTCAGGCGCTGGCACTTCGACCACCATAGGTTCGAGCACAGGCACTTCTGCAGCAACCAACTCAGGCGCCGGAATTTCTTCAACGACCGGCTCGGGCGCTGGAACTTCATCAACCACCGGCTCTACCGCCGGGGCCTCATCAACCACTCGCTCCACTGTCGGGGCTTCAACAACATCAAACTCTAGGGCTAGAATCGCAGCTACCTCCGGCTCTAAGGCCGGAGCATCCACCATTTTAGCATCCAAACCCGGAGCTTCAACCTCGAGGGCAGGTGCCGCTGGTACATATTCATTCCCGTGGTCCGGTGCTACCACGAGAGCTTCTAGGGATGAGCCGAGGTCCAAGACCACAATAGCCAGCACCGGAGCTGCCGCAGCCTCAACCACCTCTTGAGGCGGCGCTGGAATTGGAGCCAGAGCTTCTACCTACACAACCTCAGCTGCTGCTGCAAAAACCGAAGCTTCAGCCCCTCTCTTGGGTACCCTGTGGATGAAGGATGAAGACACTCAGAACGCAGTTACAACAAAAAAACAACCAACTGAGGTGAAAAACAAAATTTACCTTGGAAGGCTTCCACTCCAGCTAGCGCGGAACCTCTTCCCTGGACACTCGGAGCTAGACTCTGTCGCCCCTGGTGTGTCAGCTCTGGAAGGTTCCCCGGAGCTCACTGCTGTTGTCGGTGTCACTTTTGTTGAGGCCCCCCTCGACCGGGAAGGACCTCTGGACCCAGAGCATTCAGCTGGCCCTGGTACTGGAGCCGCATGGCCGGAGCTAGCACCCCGGGGAGATGCCGATGCTGGAGTAGTTGCCGCTGTTGACGACCTTCCCTCCGGGGAGAAGGAGCCGTCGCGGAAGAAGCAGGTCTGACGGACCTCCCGTCAGAGACCTTCAGCTTATTTTTATGGCTCGAGGGCTCGGCCAACTCTTTGCCCTTGCCCACGACTTCAACTCTCTGTCTCGGGGCAGAAGAGGGAACACCCTCGAAAGCTCTGGGAATCGCCAACCCAGTGGTCAGACGCCTCTCAACTTCACCAAGGTTGTCGAGCACCGGCATCTTCCGTCGTAGCTCCCTACTGAACTCCACCTCCATGTTCAGAGGGATAAAAGCTGCCAGCGGAGTCAAGTCATCACCCTCGACATCGATGCCGTGTTGGAAATTCTTGAGGTGAAACTCCAAAGTTGCGCCCTCCATGTTGGACTTCAAACCGGTCTCGATACAGTCGTCGTCCATCACGCTGTTGAGGGCCCAAGCAAGCTTCTCCCTCTTCTTCAGCGGAGCCCACATGTTGACCTGGAAGTTGCAGAATACTGCCTAGAGAGCCACCCCTCCCTCCACACATTGGCAGATCCTGGTCAGAGCAGGGTTGAAGGTGTCCGATAACACCGGAACTTCGCTCCAAGCTTCAGTGTCGACGTTGGGGAGGCCTTCGGGCAGCTCCAGCTTCTCATGATCCTCCACCCTGATGACAATCCAATCCTTCTTCCAGTCGTCCCACTTCCCAGAAGGGAACGACCGCAATTACTTGTACGGGCACTTCTTGTGCTTCACAAAATAATAGAAGCCAAGGTACTCGTCACTCTTGCCGGTGGTGTGGATGGTGAAGAAGGTGCGGAAGAGCTCGACGCAGGGGGGGAATGCCCACCCACATCTCGCAGAAGTGGACAAAGATCTACACCAGAAGAATGGAGTGGGGGCCAAGGTGGTACAGGTGCAGACCATAGAAGTCTAGCAGCATCAAGAGAAAAGTGGAGAAGGGTGGGATTAGTCCCACCATGGCGTACACAGAGAAGTACACCATGTCGCCGGCGTGTTCCTTCTCAAACAGAAGCTTGCTAACGTGGACCTGGTGGTTGAAGAAGTCACTGGACCACCCCATGAGGGCCCGGACTTTCTTCAAATCACCGTCGGTCTTCAGTCGGCTCTTGCGGAGACCCAACTCCATCGCAGCATAGCGGGGTGAGAGATGAAAAGCAAGCAAAAGTTTGGAGGATTTGAGCGCAAGTTCAAATGAAGGCATAAAGAATCCCCAAACGGTGTGCGCTTTCCTACTTAAGTAAGCCCCCGCAACGCTTGGATGGAAACCACAGAGGAGCCGACGATAAAATTCAAAAACTTCACCCTGCCAATGACAAGGGGGCCCGGGGCCACCCTGACGATCAAGTCGAGATCCTTACCCCAGGCGAACGGTTGTCATCATGAAAGGTGGGAAGCCCGAGGGCGGCGGCCTGACAGGGCGCGCGGAACCGATACAGTTTTGGTATATGGAACCGGCGACCTTCAATTGCGTGAGATCCGCACGCTCAGATCTCACCTGCCGCATCCTGGATATGCCACGCGGCGTTGGTTTAACTGCGAACTACCGCCAACGGCGCATCCGAAGACCCTTGAAGACACTGCTCGAAAACCGAAGGATGGACCCACCTCTGGCAGAATGACTTCATCCAAAAGGTCTCTCCCAGAGGTGGGCCCAGGGGGCCACTGTCGGTACCCTGCGTACCGAATACCCCTTGGGACTACAAAAAGACCAAAGGAACTTCACCTGTCTGAGTTAAAAACCTGCGAAGGCCCCACGTGTCATACAGGATCGGACCTGCCTCCCATCTATGGTTAGTCCCGGTGCTGCCACATGTATATTGCAACCGGACCTACCTCCCACACATGGGATAGCTCCAGCCTAAACACCTGTGCAGCACCCCCGGACCTAACCCCTGACAAAGGGAAGCTCCGGTACCGACACGTGTACATCTACACCGGACCTACCCGTCCCAGACGGAAAGCTCCAAAGCTGCCACGTGTCCAACCGCCGGACCTTCAACCTCAGCAATCATATTGGTGAACTCCCAACAGCTCGGACCTTCAAGGAGCAATCAAAGACTTCAAGACCTGATTAAGTGTCATTAATACCATATTAATGACACACTATCGGAAGACTCTTAATACCAGTAACGGCGCTGTCAAGGCCTGTTACCATGCTATTAAGGGTAATTAACCTCATTAATTGTGTATTAAGAATCAGTAACCATCAGGGCCACATGTCGGGCCAGGCTAATGGTGTAACGACATGTCCTTGTACTATAAAAGGACTAATTGATGATACACAGAAGAGGCTTCTCTTAGCTCCTCTAGCTCTCAGCTCCTCTAGCTCTCAGCTCCTCCGACAGTTGGAAATCTGAGACGCTCAATACAACAACTACACACCCCGTGGAGTAGGGTAGTACGCTCAGGCGGCCCGAACCACGTAAATCCTTGTGTCTATTTGCCATCGTCTTTTGAATCTCTGCGCGCCCAATACCGAACAACAAACTCCGCGGGCTACCAACGGTAGTACCGGGAGAATTGCCGGAAAAACACTCCGACAAAGGTGATAAGCAAGAACTAGAAGTTTGATGTCTTCGACTATATTTGGAATGACATGGTTAATATATCATGCACACTGAATCATTCCTGTGGCTATGCGCCCTATCTCATGTTCATGATTGAGAAAGTCATAGGCACTCAGTTCATAAAGGATGTGGAGCACACTCCCTTGAGGCCTCAGAAGCCTTCCCAAGCCACTCCCCCAGCGGCTCCATCTCTAGTGTCCAGTGAAGAGGCTCCGAGAAGAGCTCAAGGAGATGCCAGGACTACTCCCGCTATCAGGGCCCCTCCTCAAAAAGGGTCCTCAAGTGGTATCTTGAAGTACTTGGCTGCCATCTTTGGCTCTTGCAAAAATGCTGAAGTGAAGCTTCATAAGTTGAACAAGGCAAGGAAGGCAGACATGAAGTATGTGAAGGAAAATGTCAAGCAAATCTGCCAGAAGCTAGAAATTGAGCCCATTGGATCTCCTATCATCTCCGAGGACTCTCCCTATGACTTCTCGGAGCTTCCACCCCTTTCATCTTCTGAACTTGCCTATTTTGGCATTGGGGGCGCTACAAGTGGTTCTCGCCCTCCTCCTCCTCCGCAGCCTGAAGATGAAGACGATGAGCGGACCGACAACGAGTTGAGTCTACGGCGACCTCTAGATCCCTCCTCTCCTTCTTTTTGGTGCCTTGATGCCAAAGGGGGAGAGATTGAGGGGGAGTCACTAGGACTAGTTGTAGTTTGTGAGACGAGAGCTTCATTTGCACTTTTTGATTTTTGTCATGCTTTTTGGGTTGTAAAACTAATCCTTATTATGCTTTTGGGTTGTAAACTGCTATTATGCTCTTATTTTGGTTCTAAGTCCTGTTTATGAAGTTTGTGATGATAATTTGATATAATCTGTGCTTGTGATTTGGAATTGACATATATGCTTAATGTTGATATGATTATGTCAATTATCTCATTCTCATCACAATTATTGCTCATACACACGTAGTCTTGCACCCCACCATAAAGAGTGCACATATGTTGTATGCTTTCATTGCTTAATTTGTTCCAAGCTCATATGTGCACACTTTATGAAAATCTGGATTTTTAATCATATTTGTGAAATCTCAATTGGTTGTCATCAATCACCAAAAAAGGGGAGATTGAAAGTGCATCTAGGCATCCCTTGTGGGTTTTGGTTGATTTATGACAAACAAATGAGATCCTAACCAAATTCTTGAGATGAGCGCAGGTTATTGATGAAATTATGAAGTAAGCGCAAAAAGAAAGGAGAGTGATGAATCAAGTTGAAAAGAGCTCAACAGATGAATAGATTAATCTTTGTGTATGGAGTGTGTTGGAGAAACATACCCCAAGAGCTCAAGCAAAAGAAAACATTCTCACTGCACAAATTTACACAGGAACGGACTATGCCGAAGTACCCCAGACTAGTCCGATAACCTCTCTTTCCAGGACCGGACAAGTCCTCCCAGTGCGGACTTGTGCGCACCGGACTAGTCCGATAAAGTATGGACTAGTCTGATAATCCTTCTGATCAATATCGGACAAGTATGATATTCTACAGACTAGTACAAAATTCCCACTGACCAACATCGGACAAGTCCCTCCCAATTTCAATCTTGTACTTTTCCAAGACACCGGACTAGTCCGATAACATCCGAACTAGTTCGATAACCTCTTTGACTAAAATCAGACAAGTCCTCCAAATGCGAACTTGTCCTCAACTCACTAAGGAATTCACCACGCCGGACTAGTCCGATATGTGCTGGACTAGTCTGATCATCTCCAGAGACAAAAACGGACTAGTCCGCCGAGGGCCAGATAAGTCTGATATTTCAGGACACTTAGGGTTTCCCACACGCCGCACATCGGACTAGTCTGGAGTCCACCACGGACTAGTCCGATCTTTGCAAACCCTAACGGCAACCTTTGGAAACCCTAATATAAAAAGAGGTGCATGGCCCAACTATGATCTTTCTCGACCCCCTACGCCATCACACCCTCCAAGAGCCTAGAGACATGTCTCTCCTCACAATCCAACGCAAGAAAGATCAAATTGAATGTGGCCTAGAGGGGGGTGAATATGCCTTTTTGAATTTTAGTTGGAACCTGCAACACTTAGCAACTTGATCAAATACCAAGAAATCGGACTAGTTCGATAGAGTGCGGACTAGTCCGGTGCGTGCAGACTAGATTGATCTAGTTAGATCAATGATCTCAATACTAGCACAGTACGCAGAGGAATATAGTATATAACTTGAGTGTATTGAATCGGTGAAATTAAATGTAGCACAAACTAACTTTGGTTTCAATGTTTTAACATAAGATATGCAAGATCAAGTAAACCCTAGAATGTGATATGAGAAATTAAGAACAAGATTGACACAAGAGTGTATCCCGTGGTTCGGTTCCCACAGAGGCAACCTACGTCCACGTTGAGGAGCCCACGAAAGGACCGGGTCCTCTCCAACCCTACCCTCGTTGAATCGCCACGGAGGCCGATTCTCTTCCACTAATCACAAAGGATAAATCACCAAGTTCAAGGGGCCTTCTCACAAGTTGAGGGCTCCCCAAGATTACAAATCAAACACCATCAAGAACACACTCGTAAGATCCACAATAAAACAACAGGAGTGTGTTAGAGAATCAAACTTAAGAGCTCAAGACATGAGAATCGTGTCTCTCATTTGATCCAAAGTTAATCCTCAAGGATTTGATCTTTCTTGCGATGGATTGTGTGGATAGATGTGTTTTCTAGGCTCTTGAAGGGTGTGACGGCGTTGGGAGTCGAGAGTTTTTAAAGTAGAGCCGTGCACATCTATTTATATGGATGTTTCCAAAGGTTACCATTAGGGTTTCGAGAGTCTGGACTAGTCCGTGGTGGAGTCCAGACTAGTCCTGTGTGCGGCGTGTAGGAAACCCTAAGTTCTCAGCAATATCGGACTTGTCCGGCCTTGGGCGGACTAGTCCGATTTAGGCTCTAGAAAAGTTCAGACTAGTCCGGTCATTATCGGACTAGTCCGGCTGTGGTGCCCCTTAGTGAATTGAGGACAAGTCCGCACTTGAAGGACTTGTCCAATTTTAGTCAGAGAGGTTATCGAACTAGTCCGGATATTATCGGACTTGTCTGATGTCGTGCAAAGTTGTGAAGTGTTGAGGACTAGTCCGCACTGGGGAGGACAAGTCCGATCTTATTCAGAAAGATATCGGACTAGTACGTGGTGATATCGGACTAGTCCGGTCTGTGTAAACCTGGACTGTGCAAACAAGTCTGCACTGGGAGGACTTCTCCGATTTTGAACAGAGGGATTATCGGACTAGTCTGGGGTATATCGGACTAGTCTGGACATGTGTAAATTTGTGCAGTGAATGAGTTTTCTTGTGCTTGAGCTCTTGGGGTGTGTTTCTCCAACACACTCCATACACAATGATCTAATCTATTCAGCTCTTGAGCTCTTTTCCATATAGATCATCATTCTCCTTTATTTTTTTGTTTTCTTCATAATTTCATTTAAGACCTGCGCTCATCTCAACAATTTGGTTAGGATCTCATTTTTTGTCATAAATCAACCAAAACCCACAAGGGATGCCTAGATGCACTTTCACCAACTCTTAGTCTAATCTCTAGTAGGACCCATCTACCCTCTAGAATAGATTGTTTAGGTGTGTGTCACACTACCCATATTATCAACGTACTCTTGTCTTGATAATTGATTAGTATCCCCTAGCTTGATCTTAAAAATAGTGTTTATTTTACTCCATTGCCTTCCTTTGGGATCAATACGATACCCTTGGGAATACTCATGGGTGAAATGCTACGACGGTTTCTTCCGTGCGCATGCAGATGTCATCTCTTTCGAGAGATGATATGTAGTGTTAAGAAATACCAACAAGCATTTCTGGCACCATTGTCAGGGAAGGCAAAGGAAGTGAAAGATAGCTATCACTTGTGATTAAGATATATCTACTAATAGTTATTAGACATGATTACCCTTGTTTGTATTCTCATTTTATGTGAAAACATGGTAGTGTTGGCTAAACCATTTCATGGGATGGCCAACGAGGACGCAAGTGCTCAACTGCAGGATGATTCAAGGCGTACCTCAACAAATGTCCGCTAGGCAACACCATTGCCTTTTGCGGAAGAATTTCAGCTTCCAATAGGAGCCAAAGTGATGATTTTTATAGGATTGTCAGTAGTATAAAATAATTTACATCAAAATACACTACAACAAAAGTTTATTCATTGCTCGCACTCTTGAGCCTAAGATATGCAAGAGTGAAGTTGTCCATCCCGTGGGCGCTTCCCACTAGCAGCACACATATATTCACTACGATGTGCAGGGTTTCCACTCGGCCTGTGCCCCGATGGGAGTAACGCCTCATCATTGAACTCGTTGTTGTACGTGACACCAAAATCCACATGACATGCAGCAACAATTTATATAGCACTCATGGGCACGATAGCTCAGCAAGACTTAACCGTATCAACTAAAACATGGAACTCTACATGCTGTAAACTTGTAATGTTGGAAGCTGAAATTTGCATAAACAGACTCGCCTAAAAGTTAATCCCTATTTTTCATATTTTAGCATTAACTTAATGGTTCATGAAACATAAAATTAAGTGAGAACTATCTCTATGGCATACGAATCTTAATACAATAAATATATATAAGAGCATAATTGAAATGATTCTATCTATTGTTAATTATTACGTCACAATATAGTGAACAAGCAGTACTCAATCTATAACTGCGAGGGATGATGATTCAATCAATAAACACCTGGATTGCATGACACGTACGCTTGTTCAGAAGAAGCATGCAGTCCTCTTCACTACGTCTGTCTAAGTGTGTGATCGACACTTCCCCCAGTACTACTAGATCGTAGTCCGCGGAGGTTCGTAATTGGATGGGGCGCGCATAAGACAGTGACACAAGGACATTTTATGTGGTTCGGGCCGCCTGAGCGTAATACCCTACTCCATGGGTGGTTGTTGTATGTATGACATGTGTGTAGTTGCGTGGGGTTGATTGGACTTGTCCTTTGCACCATGTGGCACAACCTTTTATAGTCCAAGGACTGGCCGTTACATTGTTAGCCTGGCCTGACATGTGGCCCCTACGGTGTTTAATTACCTAATAAACAATTTGTATGTATTAAGTATATTTAACAGTGTGATAACGCGCCTTAATGGTGGTGTTACCGGTACTAAAGGTCCTCTGATCGTGTGTCATTAACGTGGCTTTAATTACATGTAATCAGATCTTGTAATGGTAACTTTAATTGTCCCTTAAATGTCCACATCGTTGGAGATCCGGTAGTCTTCCCGTTGTAGGTTTAGGTCCGGAGGCTCGACACGTGGCAACTCTGGAGCTTCCCTCTATGGGGAGGCAGGTCTGGAGCCGCTATACACGTGGCAGCACTGGAGCTTCCCTCTACTGGGAGTTAGGTATGGGGCCATCGGACACGTGTCAAGACCAGAGCTTCCCTATACAGGGAGGTAGGTCTGGTCTTGTGTTACATGTTGCAGCGCTGGAGCTACCCAAACGAGGGAGGCAGGCCCAATGCTGCAGGACACGTGGAACCTTTGGAGGTCTTCAACTGAGACAGGTGGAACTCCGTACTCTTTTTGCGGTATTGTGGGGTACCTGATACGTAGGGTACCGACAGTGGCCCTCGGGCCCACCGTTGGGAGAAATCCCTTGGGTTAAGTTATTCTACCAGAGGTGGGGCCGTCTTCGATTCCCGCACTGCGGCTTCAAAGGTCTTTTCATGTGCTGTTGGGGCGATGGTCCGCAGTTAAACCCCCACCGCGTGGCTCTTCATGATGCGGCGGGTGAGATCCTGACGTGCGGATCTCATGCAATTGAAGGTCGTCGGTTCCCCATACGAAAATTGTATCAGTTCCGAGCGCCCTGTCAGGTCGCCGCCCTCGGGCTTCCAACGCCATCATGACAACGGTTCACCTGGTGTGATAACTTCGACTTTCCGACCGAAGTGGACCCGAGCCCATTTTTCATTATGGGGTAGATTTTTGAAATGGAATCTCGATCCCGACGCGGTTTCCATCCAAGCGTTGCGGAGGCTTACTTAAGAAGGAAAGCCCGCACGGTTTAAGGACTCTTTACACTTTCATTCAAACTTGCGCTCAGAGCCTTTCCACCCTTGCATAGCCTTCCCAACTTTTGCTCCACTTTGTTGCGATGGAGTTAGGTCTTCCTCGCAACAAGATCAGTAGCAACGAAGATCTGTTGAGGGTATGGACCTACATGGGGTGGTCCAGCGACTCCTTCAACAACGAGATCCGCTTCGACGAGCTTCCCTTCAAGAAGAAGCGCACCGGACCTACATGGTGTGGTCCATGGACTACTAGCATGTACGGACCCACTACGTTTTCACCGGTGGTGATGTCTCCAACTGAGCACATCCTAAACCAAGGGCCTCCTCTTGTGCCGTTCGGATCCCAGGGAGTCCCGCCACTCATACAAACCCAATTCGACTCCCCTTCCTCGCTCTTCCAAATGGTCCGCGCAATACTAGCAATACCCTAATTAATCAGCTACACTGCACCCATACTTGGCCTCGTGGTGGTCCTGTTGTCCTGGATTATTCTCGCATGAACCGGTCCTTAGATCCAAGGCACGCAAACCACCGTATCATCCAACCCAATCCACAAATCATGCTTGCTTAGATCTCCCAAGTTCCATGTTGCCAATTAATCATGTTCACCAATTCACATCATCCATGAGTTCATTAATTCATAATTAAGCCATTTGGTTGTTTTCCCATCCCAATAAATTAGAGCAAAGTAAAAAGGTAAAATACCCTTCCCAACTCTACAATATATCCCAAGCGACAAGGATGGTCAAACAAGACTATTAAACACCTATAAATGGGTTTCCCATCAATTTGACATGAGCATGCAGTTTTGCAAACAAAACATTTACAAACTGGATCAATGTGATCAAGGACACTTGCCTTGCTCCTGAGCTTGGTTAGCATCAAAGACTTCAAAGTTCTGATACTGGAGGTCCCCGACAGCACCCTCGAGTGCAGCACCCTCTATTCCAAGTGAACATGCAAAACACACAATTCAATCAAATAATGCTCATATAGTACTCAATATGCCATGACATGCATGATTAATGCAATTATGTGGTAAAACTTGTTAATGAGTTGCTATTAATGTTTACTAACTGGTTCTAATGGTTTTTAACAAGTTTGGACAGGTTTGGAATTGATTCGAGTCAATTTGGAATTAATTCAGCACAATTCATATTTAGAGGCCGGACAAGTCCGACACCAGGGGCGGACTAGTCCGCCCTGCGCAGAACCAGTGAATTAGGGTTTTCCAGGGTTTCCTTGATCTGCAAGATTTGGGAGAATTGGGACTGAATTCACGTGGGAAAAGAGAAAGTAGAAGGTGTACCACGTGTGTAGAACTCCAAGGGTCGAGAATTGAAGATGAAACTTGAATTTTGACGATCTAGGGTTGATGATGAAGAGTTGAGGGTGAATTGGTGGTGAAGAACAAAAAGTCGAGGAAGATCTTTCTTGATCGATCCTCCTTCGTGGTCTCCTCCTCCTCCTTGTTGTTGGATCTTCTCTTGATGGCAGCTCTCACGAACTAGGGTTTGGGGTTCTTCCAATTGTTGCAAAGAGGTGAAAAGGTGGGGTGTTGGGTTGTTTATATAGGGGTGGAGGGTTAGGGTTCGATGGATTTCGTGTTCAAGGCGGTGGAGGCCGTGTAGGGGTCCCACATGGGCTCCAAATAGATTATACACGATGTCCTTGGGCCCAATTAAGGTAAATACTCAATAGCAAGTCCTGGAGCAAAATATTGAATCCGAGTCGGGCTCACCGGACAAGTCCGCTAGGAGGGCCGGACTAGACCGAGGTTAGACAGAGACAAAAACGGACAAATCTAGTAAGAGGTCCGGACAAGTCCAGTCTTGTCCAGAGAGGAAAATGGACAAGTCTGGCATAGATCGGACAAGTCCGGGGATCTGACAACTTATTCGAATACCGAACCAAATATCCGACTAGTCCGCACTCAACCACAGACAAGTTCGAAATGGAAGAGAGACTTGATCGGACTAGTCCGCAGCAAAACGGACAAATCCAGAGGGGCCTCATGGGGGAAAATTGGACTAGTCTGGGGTACCAACCGGACAAGTTCGTACTTCTACAGACTTCTAAGTGTTGTTTTGCTTCTAATTCATTTTAAACTTGTTCCCTTTTATGTTGCTTAATATTAAACATGTTTAAGAATGTATGCAATGCATGATGGATGAAAAAGAGGGTGTTACAAACCTATCCCCCTTAAAATGAATCTCGCCCTTGAGATTCGATGTAGAAGGAAAAAGATAGTGAAAATCTTCCTTGAGATCATCGTCCAGCTCCCAAGTTGCTTCCAATTCTATATGATGCTTCCATTGTACTTTGCACCATCGAATGACCTTGTTTCTTGTGACTCTCTCCTTAGTTTCCAAGATTTTGGCCGGTTGCTCGGCATAAGTCACATCTGCCACTAATTCCAACTCTTCTATTGGCACTTGTTCTTCGGACACCCTTAAGCACTTCTTGAGCTGCGAAACGTGAAACACATCATGAACGTCGGGAAGATGTGAGGGCATCTCCAACTTATATGCCATTTCTCCACGTTTGTCCAAAATCTTGAATGGTCTAATATCGTGAGGTGCTAACTTGCCTCTGGCATTAAACCTCTTATGACCTCACATTGGTGACACTTTGAGGTAAACAAAGTCTCTCACTTCAAAGGCTAGGTATCTCCGTCTATTATCCGCATATCCTTTTTGTCTTGATTGGGCGGCCCTCAAATTTTCGCGGATTATTTGGACTTGTTTTTAAGCTTCTTGCAACACATCAGGTCCAAATACTTGGTTCTCCCGTGTCTCATTCCAAAACAAGGGTGTCCTACACTTCCTTCCATATAGTGCTTCATATGGTGACATCTTCAAACTTGCTTGGTAACTCTTGTCATATGATAATTCCGCATATGGCAAGCTTTTTGTCCAAACTTTTCCATGCTTTAAAGCACAAGCTCTTAACATGTCCTCTAAAATCTGATTCGTTCTCTCGGTTTGTCCATCAGCTTGAGGGTGATATGCTAAACTGAAATTCAGCCTTGTACCCAATTCTTCATGCAATTTCTACAAAAACCTAGAGGTGAATTGAGAACCTCTGTCCTAGACTATTTTCTTTGGAACTCCAAGTCGGCACACAATATGCTGCATATATAGGTCTACCAGTTGTATTGCGATATACTTGGCCTTGATAGGGATGAAGTGAGCTGACTTGGTTAACCGATCTACAATAACCCACACTGAGTCATAGCCAGACTGGGTACACGGTAATCCTACTATGAAGTCCATTCTGATTTCTTCCCACTTCCATTTCGGAACCTTCAATGGTTGCAATAGTCCCGCTGGCCTTTGATGTTTTGCCTTCACTCATTGGCACGCATCACACACCGCTACATATTCAGCTATGTCCTTCTTCATGCTAGCCCACCAATAACATGTCTTTAAGTCCTTGTACATCTTTGTACAGCCAGGATGAATTGAGTAAGGTGAGTCATGTGCCTCCTTCAATATTGTTTCTCGAATATGCCTCACATTAGGTACAACAATTCTCTTCCCAAGCCATAGAGTACCATGTTCGTCCTCATCAAATCTGAATTATCTCCCTTCTTGTGTCATTTCCTTGATTTCTTGAATTTCCTCATCCTTGGTATGGCCTTCCCGAATTCTTTCTCCAAGGTCGAATTTAACTCCATTATCCCCATCTCATTCACAAATCCGAGAATCAACCATTCAAACTCCTTGCATAACTCGGATGGCAGCTCTTGAACTGTGAGTTGGTGGCTCACTCATTTCTGACTCAATGCATTTGCCACTACATTCGCCTTCCCTGGATGATAGTTGATTCGCACATCATAATCCTTGATGAGCTCTGACCATCTTCATTGTCTCAAATTCAGGTTCGTTTGTGTGAAAATGTACTTGAGACTCTTGTGGTTTGTGTAAATCTCACACCTATGACCAAGAATGTAATGTCTCCAAATCTTCAAGGCATGTACCATGGCTGCAAGTTCGAGATCATGCGTTGGATAATTCTACTCATGTTTCCTCAATTGCCTCGATGCATAGGCTACCACTTGACCTTCTTGCATGAGCACGCATTCATGTCCTTGTCTTGATGCATCACAATAAATATCGAAGCTTTTGCTCACATCCAGCAAAACAAACACAGGCGCGGTGGTTAACCACTTCTTTAGCTCCCCAAAATAGTCTTGACAAGCTTGAGTCCATTGGAATGTTTTCCCCTTCATTAGTAACTCTATCATGGGCTTGGCTATTTTGGAAAGTCCTTGATGAACCTACGGTAATATCCAGCCATCCCAAGAAAGTCCCTTATTTCCTTGACATTCTGCAGTGGTTCCCATTTCAACACGTCCCTCACCTTTCCGTGGTCGACCAATACTCCTTCTCCAGAGATGATATGACCCAAAAATGATACTTCTCTTAACAAAAATTTGCATTGCTAAATTTGGCGTACAATTGATGTTACCTGAATTTCTGCAATGTGGGCCTCAAATGCTCTTCATGCTCCTTTTCATTATTCGAGTAGATCATGATATCATCAATGAACACCACGAGAACTTGTCCAAGTACTCCATGAAGACCTTATTCATGAGGTACATAAAGTACGCAGGTGCGTTTGTCAATCCAAGGGACATCACGGTGTACTCATAAGATTCGTATCGTGTCCGAAAAGCTGTTTTGGGTATATCCGACGGTCTAATCTTCATTTGGAAGTAGCCTGACCTCAAATCAATCTTGGAGAAAACATAAGCACCCTTCATCTGATTGAACAAATCTTCTATGCGGGGCAAAATATACTTGTTCTTGGTTGTCACCTCGTGGAGAGCTCGGTAGTCCACACACATACTTTGGCATCCATCCTTCTTGTCCACGAAAAGAACGGGCGCTCCCCAAGGTGAAGAGCTTGGGCGAATAAAACCCTTCTCTAGTTGCTCTTCAATTTGCTTCTTGAGCTCCGCTAACTCCTTAGGAGGCATCCTATATGGCCTCTTATCTATAGGTGCAGATCCAGGTATTAAATCAATAACAAACTCAATGTCGCGATTAGGTGGCATACCTGTCAAGTCATCCAAAAACAGATCTGAAAACTCGCACACCACTGGAATCTCCTCAATTGCGGCACCGTCCATGTGATCCAGCTCCAATTGCTTCGATGCATGTTGATATGCTTCAAATTATATGGTGATCTTTTCCTCATTAGTCAACTTCACCGTCTTTGTGGCACATTGAATTATCCCATTATGCTTCCTTAACTAGTCTATACCAAGTATTATGTCCAGTCCTTGGGACTCCAAAATAGTGAGGTTGGCAAGGAATTCTACCCCCTTATTCTAAGGCTTACTTTTGGACATACTATATTTTTCCTCATCTCTCCTCCAGGAGATTTAACCAACAAAGTATACTTCATATGAGAGATAGGCAAACTATTCTTGGCAACATACTTCGATGCAATAAATGAATGTGATGCTCCAGAATCAAATAACATAGTTGTCGAGTTGGAGTTTGTGAGAAACATACCAATAACCACGTCATCCGCTTTTTGAGCTTCCTCCATAGAGACATGGTTCACGTTGCCACGTACAAGATTTTGCTGTCCACGGTTCCCTTGCGGCTGTCCTCCAATGGGACTTGGGTTTTTTCTTTGAGCATTGCTTCCTTGACCAAGGCCTGACTTAGGACATTGAGATGCAAAATGTCCTGCTTCTTAGCTGCACCAGAATTTGGACGGACTTGATTCTGCACATTTGCACCAGGAAAATTGGCATGAGGTGCATAAGGCATTGGAGGCCTAGGTGCTTGCATGATGGGGCGCTGCTGCACAAACTGAGGTTGAGCTGGACGAGATTGATAACCAAGGCATTGAGCAGGCGCAGGGGTGCTGTAATATGGCGCATTGGGTGGTGCAAAGCGAGGGTGCACATTGCTTCCTTGTTGATGTCCTTGATATGGTGCCTTCCTCTTAATTTCTAGCTCCATCTCACGGACCTTGTTCTCAACCACAATTGCTTTTTCCACAAGCTTCTAAAAGTTTGCATAATCACAGTTGAGCAGTTGTACCTGGATCTCATTATTCAAGCCTCTCATAAACAAGTATTGCTTCTGGCTGTCCCGGATGACATCTTCGGGGGCGTACCTTGAAAGTTGAGTGGACTTATTGAGATATTCACTCACACTTGACCTTCCTTGCCTCAACTTCTCAAATTCTTGTCTCTTTAGGATCATAACACCTTATGGCACATAATGAGAACAGAAGCTCTCCTTGAATTTAGCCCAAGTAATCCTCTCATGGTTCTCATGGGCGTTGCATAAAGAATCCCACCAATCTGCAGCTGCTCCAACTAGTTGATGGGAAGCAAATAGAACCTTCTCCCGGTCACTGCATTGGACAATAGCTAGCTTCTTTTCCACAAACTTGAGCCAATCATCGGTGTCCATAGGGTTGGTGGCTTGAGCAAAGGTGGGTGGCCTAGTCCTCATGAATGCCCCCAACCTGTTATGAGGCGGTGGGTGTGGCGGCGGTGGAGGCATGTGGGGTTGATTGTTGTTGCCAGCTTGCAGTTGTCCCATAGTTTGTATCATGGTCTGCATGAGCTGGTTCTGCATAGCCAATAGCTGCTCAAGATACATAGCTCTCTGGACAGGTCCCTAGTTGTTCTGAGGTGCCCCATTGTTCTCCTCCTCATCATTAGCATCCCTCTGGTTGCGAGTCCTCGCCATCTGAAGAAAAGCAAGAGAGAAGAATTTAGAAAACTTCCCCAACTATATGCATCAAGGGATGTGAAACTAAGCAACTACCTATACAAGCCTATATGGACATGGCAATGCTAAAGCATCCCAAAATCCTCTACTAAGCACACAAGCAGCAATACATAGCAATCAGCACACCAAGTAAAAACGCATTGATTCCTGAGTTCTCCTATGTGCTCTAAAGTGTCCATTCTATCTAGGATGCGTCCTACGGCCAACCTGTGTCTCTGAAACCAATTTCTGACACCTGGTTCTGAAAATGAACCAAGTGCGGTATATGTGTGCCCAGGATGTTTAACACACATACACAAGTAATTCACAAATGATAACAGATAATTACCATAGCTCAAATTATTAAATACATACTTTTATTACAATATTCAATAATCCTCAAATTACAACTCCAATGATCATTAATGATAATACTACTGCAATGGAAATAATCTAATTAAGCAAACTAAGCAAACTGTGCATAAAGGGTAGCGTGGCTCCAAGCAACACCACAGGCAAGTCGACGGTAACACACAACCTAGTACTCTGTATTATCATCATGATACTCCCAATCCTGACCTGAAACTGTTGGTGGGGGAATTGCAAGGGTGAGTACATGTCGTACTCAGCAAGTGTGGAAAGTATGACATGTAGCTTAAACAAGGCATGATAATAAACAATGGCTAATTGCTGAAAAGTACATTTAAAATATGTAAAAAGCATTATACTATGTGTATGCGAAGTAATTCCATCATATCCCACATAATTAGCATAATACAAAACCGTAATTAATAATAAATCCATATACTGAATTATTACCATCATCATCATCCATATTCATTTATCATAACTCAATCAATAACCATAATCATAACCATAACCATAACTATAACCAACCATCCCAAATCTCAAGTTTCCTATAATCATGGAAGTTGTCTAGGTTCTCATAACCGGGAGCATGGCTATAATGATAGTTTTTAACACTCAGCATAGGTTGTACCACTTTGCCCACGTGTTCGTGATTTCATCACCCGTCGGCGACTAAGAAACCTCCTTAATGCCAGTTACACTTCCTTAGGTGTATGGCCAAGATATCACAAAATAGCCTTTACAAAAAGACTACTAGCATGTATGGACCCACCCAGATTTCACCGGTGGCGATGTCTCCAACTGAGCACATCCTAAACCAAGGGCCCCCTCTTGTGCCGTTCGGATCCCAGGGAATCCTGCCTCTCATACAATCCCAATCCGACTCTCCTTCCCCGCTCTTCCAAATGGTCTGTGCAATACTAGTAATAACCTAATTAATCAGCTACGCCGCACCCATTTTGGCCTTGTGGTGGCACTATTGTCCTGGCTTATTCTCGCATGAACCAGTCCTTAGATCCAAGGCCAGCAAATCACCATATCATCCAACCCAATCCACAACCATGCTTGCTTAGATCTCCCAAGTCCCATGTTACCAATTAATCATGTTCACCAATTCACATCATCCATGAGTTCATTAATTCATAATTAAGCCATTTGGTTGTTTTCCCATCCCAATAAATTAGAGTGAAGCAAAAAGGTAAAAGACCCTTCCCAACTCTCTAAAATATATCCCAAGCGACAAGGATGGTCAAACAAGACTAGTAAACATCTATAAATGGGTTTCCCATCAATTTGACACAAGCATGCAGTTTTGCAACCAAAACATTTAAAAACTAGATCAATATGATCAAGGTCACTTGCCTTGCTCCTGAGCTTGGTTAGGGTCAAAGACTTCAAAGTTCTGATACTGGAGGTCCCCGACAGAACCCTCTAATGTAGCACCCTCTATTCCGAGCGACAAACATGCAAAACACACAATTCAATCAAATAATGCTCATATAGTACTCAATATGCCATGACATGCATGTTAATGCAATTATGTGGTAAAACTTGTTAATGAGTTGCTATTATTGTTTACTAACTGGTTCTAATGGTTTCTAACAAGTTTGGACAGGTTTGGAATTGATTCGATTCAATTTGGAATTAATTCAGCACAATTCAGATACAGAGGTCGGACAAGTCCGGTACCATGGCCGGACTAGTCCGCCCTGCGCAGAACCAGTGAATTAGAGTTTTCCAGGGTTTCCTTGATCTGCGGGATTTGGGAGAATTGGGATTGAATTCACGTGGGAAAAGAGAAAGTAGAAGGTGTACCACGTGTGTAGAACTCCAAGGGTCAAGAATTGAAGATGAAACTTGAATCTTGACGATCTAGGGTTGATGATGAAAAGTTGAGGGTGAATTGGTGGTGAAGAACGAAAAGTCGATGAAGATCTTGCTTGATCGATCCTCCTTCGTGCTCTCCTCCTCCTCCATGCTGCTGGATCTTCTCTTCATGGTGGCTCTCACGAACTAGGCTTTGGGGTTCTCCAATTGTGGCAAAGAGGTGAAAATGTGGAGTGTTGGTTTGTTTATATAGGAGTGGAGGGTTAGAGTTTGATGGATTTCGTGTTCAAGGCGGTGGAGGTCATGTAGGGGTCACACATGGGCTCCAAAGAGGTTAGACACGACGTCCTTGGGCCCAATTAAGGTAAATACCCAATGACAAGTCACAGAGGAAAAGATTGAATCCGAGTCGAGCTCACCGGACGAGTCCGCTAAGGAGGGGGAGGGGGGGTCGGACTAGTCTGAGGTTAGAGAGAGACGAAAACGGACAAGTCCGGCATAGATCAGACAAGTCTGGGGATTTGAAAACTTATTCGAAAACTAGACCAATATCGTAATCGTCCGCACTCAACCACAGACAAGTCCAGAATGGAACAGAGACTTGATCAGACTAGTATGCAGCAAAAACGAACAAATCCGGAGGGGCTTCAGAGGGGAAAATCAGACTAGTCCGGGGTACCAACCGGACAAGTCCGTACTTCTATAGACTTTTAAGTGTTTTTTTGCTTCTAATTCATTTTAAACATGTTCCTTTTTATGTTTCTTAATATTAAACATGTTTAAGAATGTATGCAATGCATGATGGATGAAAATGAGGGTGTTACACCTTCCCCTCCGGAAAGTGGGACAACTGGAAGAAAGACTTGGTGATCATCGCAAAGGAGGAGCATGAGAGGTTGGAGTTGCCCAAGAGCCTTCCCAATGTCGACACCGACGCTTGGAATGAAGTTCTGGAGCTGTCCAAAGCATACAAGCCCATCCTGAGAAGGATTCAGGAGTGCGTAGAGGGTGGAGTGACCCCTCAGATGGTCTTCGGCAACTTCCTGGTGAACAGGTGAGCTCCGTTGAAGATAAGGGAGTGGTCTGCATGGGCCTTCAATAGTGAGATGGATCAAAATCGGATAGAAGCCGGTTTTAAAACCAACTTGGATGATGAAGCTTTGAAGCTCCATCTCCAGAAGTTTTCAAAATGGAGCAATCTCCCGCAAGGCATTGACCCCTCCGGCAGCTTTCCTCCCTCTGAACATGGTTTCGGAGATCAAGAGGGAGCTCTAGAAGGGAATGCCGGAGCTGGACGACCTCAGAATCGTGGAGATACACAAGACCTCCGGGTTGCAATCCCCGAAGCTTTGGAGAGGGTGGCCCCCACTGCTCCAAGCCAGAAGGTTGATGACGTCGGCAAGGGCAAGGCCAAGGGCAAGGAGCCGAGCGAATCTTCCAGCCGGAAGAGGAAGCTGAGACATGCTAATGGGAGCTCACTTAGGTCGGCTCCGTCTCCAGCAGCTTCTTTCCCCCGGGCAAGCAGGACTTCGACGGCCACGCCTCCTTCAATGTCGGCATCCTCGAGGGGCACTAGCTCCGGCAAATCAACCTCGGCTCCAGTGCCGGCTGCGGGCTCCAGGTCCAGAGGTCCTTCTCAGTCGAGGGAGGTCTCGGCAGAGGTGACACCAGCAGCTATTGCAAGCTCCCAACCAAGGTCCGGTGGGCTTCGACTTTGAACCTCGGAAGAAGAAGTTATGTGGCGAGTGGGGCGGAAGCTTCCCAAGGTAAGCATTGTATTCTCACCTTGAGTTGTTATTTCCATTATTTTCCTGTCTTGAATTTTTTGTTCTTTGCTTCCGGGATGTCGAAGAAGAAAACCGAAACTTCAGCGCTTGTTGCAGCAACGGATGTTGTACAGGCTGAAGCTCTAGCTTCGATCCCGGTGCCTCCCCAAGTGGTGGTTGTTGACACGACAGCTCCGGTGCCAGCTGTCGTGGATCTGCATCCAGAGATGACGCCTGAAGCTCCCGTGGTAGCGCCAGACCACGGGGGAGATGTTCGAGATGAAGTGTCGTCGGTCTTAGAGGCGGCGGCTGAAGTTCTTGCTTCGAGCCAGAGATGGCAGAAGCTCCAGTGTCTGAGCCGGAGGTAACTAAGGCTCCGGCCCCTGAGTCAGAAATGTTGAAGCTCGACCTTGGAGCCAGAGACTGTGGAAGCTCCGGCACCTGAGTCGGAGGTAACCGAAGCTCCAGCACCTGAGTTGGAAGAAGTTGAAGTCCCGGCACCTGAGCCGGGGGCGGAGGGAGCTCCAGACGAAGCTGCAGCATCCACCCCGGAGGTGATTACTCTGGAGGCGTCTATGTCGGAGTCGGAGCACCCAGAAGAGTCAATTGTAGGTCCTCCACCCACAGAGCCGATGATTGAAGATATGGCTGGGGGACCTTCCTCATCAGCTCCGGAAGTCGGTCCTAGTGTCGTGGAGTCGCAGAGGACCACGCTTGTGCCATGGGACAACATTGATATTTTTGAGGATCCGCTTGAGCCGGCAGAAGAGATACAGGCTGGTCCAGAGCCAATTCCGCTGGCGTTGTCTATCGATAACGCATGCTCTAGTCTGTGTCAAGTTCAGCTAGCCTTCGACTATGAAAGCAATACTCTCGAGGAAGAGCGCAACACCTTGAGGCATTGGCGCAACATGCTTCACTTCAAGATGAAGTTGACGCAGTCAAGGCTTGCCGACCAGTGGGAATGGGTGGCCAAGGAGAAAGCCCGGCTAGCGCTAATGACCTCTTGCTGAACGAGCGGGAACCGACCATTAACGCTCTCGACAAGAAGGCCCGGGAGATTCTTGAGTATGCTCGGGAGACCAATGAGGCCGCTGACGATTGTAAGGACAACCTCAATGAACTAAATGAAGTGCTCCTCAAGCGTCGGGCGGCCCTCGACGAGAGAGAAGAGAAGATCCTGGAGAAGCAGGAGGACATTTTGAGAAGGGAGGAGGAGTTCACCCAGAGACTGTCTCTGAGGGAGCAAAGCTTGGCCGACCACACCAATAAATTTGAGCAGCGGTGCAAGCAGGAGGAGGAGAAGAATTGGAAGACGGGACAGGAGCTCTCCAAAAGAGAAGCTAATATCGCCACTAGGGAGGAGAATGTGAAAGGCAGGGAGAAGGACCTAGCAAACTGACGGAACCGCATCCACCTCCAGGAGTCGGAGCTTGCCGACCGCGAAAATCAAGTGGCTGAGAGTATTCAGCAACATGCCAAAGAGGTTGAACGCATCGCCCGGGAAGGTTCGGAGCTTGCGGCCGCCAGGAGGTCACTGGCGGAACTGAGGAATATGCAGGCGACTGGGTCCCAGCGAGTCTGGGATTTCCTAGGTCACACAAATAAAGCTCTGGTGCCACTTGGCTTCAGTCCAGTATGTCCGGATGACTCGGAGCCGGAGCTAGACAAGGCGATGGTGGCATTGAGCTCTACTAGCAACAAGCTAGATGCGATGGGTGACATCATCGCCGATCAATTGGAGACAGAGGGGAAGTCTCTAGCCAAGAATGTCACTGAATATGTGTTGACGTGATTCAAAAGCCGGGACCCTGAACTATCTCTAGAACCGGTGGTCGAAGGACCCATTGTTGAAGAGGAGGATGCTGCCAGGGCCAGCATTCAAGAAGTTGCCCAGAAAGTTGCCTCATTTTTGCATAGGACTTAGGACCTCTAGTAGCTAGGACCTTTTTCTTCTGCCTTTCACTTGTAATCCTCATTTTGTAATCCAATCCTTCGAATGAATGAAATCCAATCTTCTTGAATGAATGAATTCCATTTTGTATTTGTCTTCAATGCATTGTCCTTTATCTTATTGGCCCCCTGGTAGATATACACAATTTGATTGCGAACATGTACCAAGGGGATCTGACAATGTTTTTATGACTTGAGCGCTTTGAACTATTAGCTAGGATGCTTAGCGAAGTTTACTTTCAACATCTCTAGGGACCCTTTGTTGGGTCAACAGCAGCCCCCCTGGGGGTTGTCGGAGCTTGGTAGGTCCGACGACACCCACTGCCAACACATAGAGCATCGACGACGGGCCCCCTGGAGGTTTTCTAAGCTTGGTAGGTCCGACGACACCCACTATCAACACGTAGAGCGTCGACGGCGGGCCCCCTGGGGGTTGTCGGAGCTTGATAGGTCCGAATGCGTCCACTATCAACGCTTAGAACGTTGAAGCGGGCCCCCTGGAACCGTCGGAGCTTCCTAGCTTCGATGGTGTCCACTTTTCAATGCATAATACGTCAATGGTGGACCCTCTCGGGGTGATTTCTCCACCATCTTTGTTTAGATCGTCGTTTATTCTTCACGTCGACGGTGGGCCCCCACGTGAGTTGTTGGAGCTTGGTAGCTCCGAGGAAGCCCACTTTCAACGTCTAGAAACACCGACGGTGGGCCCCTGGGGGTTGTCGGAGCTTAATAGCTCTAGCAACATCCACCATCGCTATGCGTTTTCAATTTTTCCTGCGCATTAAGGAAAATAAAAATAGTAAAATACATCCTCTCGTCTATAAGTTGTTTGCGGCTTACTATTCTTATTTGAACTTTAGATCCGAAGGAACTCAACATGACAACAAGTAAATTGATGTAATCTTTTCAAATCTGAATGCCTTCCGGACACGCCCTACTGAGGCATGCCAGAATATAGGTAGAGTGGCATACCTAAGGTGTCGGACCAGTGTAAGTCGATAGCGCACTCCGGACCTGTCATTGGCTTTGGCGTTCAGGCGAGTAAACCATCTAGCAATGCTAAGATCCAAAAAAGATCAACAATATAACTTGTATATCACATGAATAACTCAGACTAAATTTCAATAAGAATTGCACAACTTCGTTATAGACAAGAAGGAAAAGAAATAATAAAGGAAATGAGCATGTACAAAATTTATGCACGTGGATTCTATTTTCACACAACAATGTCTTTCATTATAGGTCTGAATTACAGGGGAGACAAGGAAACACTTAGGGTACGGAACCAGGCCAAGTGTGCTATTCATGTTTTTCGAACCCAAGGTAGGTAAGCCACACTTTCAGTACAAGGACCAAGTTAGGTGGGATTGAACTACCTGGACCCTCCCAGAGGGATTCGGATGTTCTCCTTTAGGACCTACCCAACTCTGTGTATGGACTCTATAACTTACATTATGTGTGATTACAGACTCACCTCCGTGAAATTAAGCATAAAAATTATGGGGGTGCTCGATGTTCCATGGATTGGGAAGTGGAGTCCCATCCTCTATTGCCAAGCAAACGCATCCAGGACGGGATACATTGATCACTCAGAAGGGACCTTCCCAGCTAGGGGACAGTTTGTTCATCCCTTCAAAAGTTAGTATTCTCTGCAACACCAGATTGCCTTCTTCAAGCTGTCAATTGCGCACATGCCTTTGGTGATAGCGCTGGAGCGCCTAGCGATATTGTGCATTCCGAATAGCTGCTTGGCACCTTCCCTTGTTGACGAGGTCAAGGTCTTCAGGCCGGAGCTTATCCTGCGTGGCTTCGTTGAAGGTCCAGACCCGGAGTGACCCCATGGTGATCTCCGGAGGAAGGACCACTTCAGCTCCGTACACTAGGTAGAAGGGTGTCTCTCTAGTTGACCAGTTAGGTGTTGTCCTGCTCGCCCACAGTGCCGACGGAAGCTCCTCAATCCAGTTGGCTCCATGTTTCTTCTGGCGCTCGTAAGTGCGCGTCTTGAGTCCTTTCAATATTTCTTCTTTTCTCTCTTGGCTTGGCCATTACTTGTTGGGTGAGCTACTAATGCGTAGCTGACTTGTACGCCGAGGTCTTTGCAATATTCTTGGAATGCTGCACTTGAGAATTGGGTTCCGTTGTCAGTTATGACTCTGTTTGGAACTCAAAATCTGCAAACTATGGACTTCAAGAACTTGATAGCAGATTGCTTGTTGATTGTCACAACTGGAGTAGCTTCTGGCCACTTGGTGAACTTGTCGATGGCGACATATAGGAACCTGTAACCTCCAACAGCTTTTGGGAAAGGTCCCAAAATGTCCATCCCCCACACAGTGAATGGCCATGTAGGAGGTATCATTGCAGTGACTGAGCCGATGTGTGACTTTGTTTCACGTGGAACTGGCACACCTAACACTTTTTCACCAGCTCAACTGCATCATGGAGAGTTGTAGGCGAGTAGAAGCCATGCTGAAAGGCTTTACCAACCAACGTGCAGGAAGACGTGTGGTTCCCACAATCGCCTCCATGGATTTCCGCGAGGAGCTCGCCGCCTTCTTCCTGGGCAATGCACCGCATTAGGACGCCGTTGGCACCAAGCCGGTAGAGATCCCCTTCTACCGGCGTGTATCTTTTAGCCAATGTAATGATCCGGTCAGCGGATGCACCGTCTTCAGGAAGGATGTTGTCTTTCAAGTAGCTCTAGATCTCCGAGATCCATGCATCAGAGCTAACTTGAGCCTCCAAATCTTGCGCATTGAGTTGATTGGAGCTTCCTGCAACGCCTATAATCCTTGGTGGACGCCGTGGTAACAGGGCCACCGGGACCGCTAGCTTTGAGGTGTTGGTCTCGCCCCCTTCACTTAGTTCGGCAGGCTGAGCGGTAGGTCTTGACAACCTCCTGACAAAAACTCAGTCAGGAGCTTGAGCTTTGGTTGAAGCCTTCGTTGAGAGTTCATCAGCTTTAGCGTTGTTGAGACGCTAGAAATGGCAAAGGTCCATGACGTGGAAGTATTTCTGGAGCTTCTGGACTTCAAGGAGGTAAGCAGCGAGTTGTGGGTTGTTGCAGCTACATTCACCTTTGACTTTCTTCATAATGAGCTACGAATCACCCTTCACTAGCATATGCTTGACGCCATATGATAGCGCTACCTTGAGGCCGTAGATGAGAGCTTCATACTCTGCCATGTTGTTGGTTTCCTTGAAGTCAAGGTGTATCATGTACTTGACCTTCTCCTCGGTCGGAGCGAGGAGAAGAATTCCACCTCCTACCTCCTGATTTTGCACGAAGCCGTCGAAGTAGAGAGTCCAGTGAGGCCTGGTGAAGATCGGGACCTTGGGTTCCGACTTATTTTCACTAGGGCCCCTTGGATTTTGTGAAGAAGGAGTCCACTCCGCCACGAAGTCATCCAATGCCTGACTCTTGATAGCATGTCAGAGTAGGAATTCGAGATTGAACTCTGCCAGCTCCGCTGCCCACTTTGCAATGTTTCCTGTAGAGTTGGGGTTATGCAATATAGCACGCAGTGGATAGGAGGTTACCACTGATATCTTGTGGGCTTGGAAGTAATGACAAAGCTTCCTTGAGGCGATGAGAAATGCATAGAGCAGCTTATGCACCTCAATATATCGAGTCTTGGTGTCATGGAGTACTTCACTGATGAAGTACACTGGCCGTTGGACGTTCCGAACCTTTCCTAAAGGTCCTGAAGCTTCTTCTTCATGAACCCGAACCCTCCCGGAGGGGTCCGGACCTTCTTCTTGAGCTTCTCGGACCCTCCCGGAGGGGTCCGAAACTTCTTCTTTAGTTGTGTTAACTCCCTCAGATGAGAGAGGTTGATCCTCGGGGAGCTTGACTTGAGGATATGTGCCTGGGGGCTGGGACCCAGACTTGCCTTCAGGTAGCTTTGGACCATCTCGGAGGGGTCCGGGCACCTGAACTGTAGGTGGCTCCGGTCTTTCCACAACCAGGACCATACTGACAACCTTCGTAGTTGCCGAAATGTAAAGCAAAAGAGGCTCATGAGGGTTCGGGGCTACCAGGATTGGTAGTGTGGTGAGGAGCTGCTTGAGCTCTTGGAACGTCTTTTTTGCTTCTTCATACCAGTGGAATGGCCCGAACTTCCCACTAGCAGCACACACATATTCACGATGGTGTGCAGGGTTCCCACTCGGCATGTACCCCAAAAGGGGTAATGCCTCATCGTCGAACCGGTCATCATACGTAGCACCAAAATCCACATGACCTGCAGCAACAAATTTATATAGAAACGTGAGCATGATGGCTCAGTAAGACTTAACTGCCTCAACTAAAACATGGAACTCTACATGTTGTAAACTTAAAATATTGCAAGCTGAATTTTGCATAAGAGTACTCGCCTAAAAGTTAATTCCAGATTTTATCATCAACTTAATAGTTCATAAAACATAAATTTAGTGAGCACTATCTCTATAGCATACAAGTTGCAATACAATAAATATTTATAAGAGAATAATTCAAATGATTCTAGCAATTAATTACTAAGCCACAGCGCAGTGAATAGAAGTACTCAATCCGTAAGTGAAAGTTGCCTAGAGGAGGGTGAATAGGCTAATCGACCTGAAATGACTTAATAAAATGAGATCAGTACTCAGGGGGCGGACTAGTCTGGTCCAGGGGCGGACTAGTCCGGTCCTCCTGCAGGGAAAGCCTAAAAAAGTGTTTCTAACAAGTTTTAGTTAGATTTTCGTGATGCAAAAAGTGTTAGAATGATTTAGTGAACCTTAACAAGTAATATAGCAAGTATGAAGCTAAGGATCACAATGAATTAAGAGTGATGTACAAAAACGGTAAACCTAACCCTAGAAGCAATCGTGCGATAAATGAAAGTGAAGTACACAAGAGACACAAGGATTTTATCTCGAGATTCGATCCCACAAAGGAATCTACGTCCCCGTTGAGGAGCCCACTAAGGACCGGGTTCAACAACCCTTCCCTCACCAAGTTTACCACAAGGGCCTAACTTGGTTCTCCACAATCACAAAGGGTGAATACAAGATTTGTTGGTGCTTCTCATAATTTGAGGCTCCCACCACAAATACAATCTCAAATCACAAAGAATGACTCAAGCCACAGATCACAAAGATTCAACAAGTGCAAGAGATCAAACCGAGAGCCTAGAGCGGTGTTCTTCCTGTTCTTCACCTCACCAAACCCTAATCCACACAAGAATTAGTTTTAGAGGGAAGGTAGGCAAGAAGGGGTCTTTTGGAGGCTCAAAGTTTGCTGTGGCGGCGCTAGGGTTTCAAAGTTCTCAAGGGTTGGTTCAAATGAACCCTGGGGTCTTCTATTTATAGAGGTTCCCAACCCATACTGCTGACTTCAGCGGTTGGGCGGACTAGTCCGGCCTTTGGGACCACTGACGTCCCTAACAACTGTCGCACTATGCGGCAATCATCACGCTACCCGCCAAACTTCAAATTCAAATGGTCACTTCAAAACGGACTAGTCCGGTCCAGATCGGACTAGTCCAATCTCACACAGAACCATTTGTTCCATGTGAAAACGGACTAGTCTGGAAACCACGGACTAGTCCGGCCCGCAGGGCAGACTACTCCGGCCTCCCAGACTTAGTTGTTGAAGCACCAACTTTCTCACCAATCCGGACTAGTCCGCACCCGGAGCGGACTAGTCCGATCTCAGTCAGGACCTTTTGGTCCGAACTAAAACGGACAAGACCGTGGTTTTGGGACTTAGTCCCGAAAACCCACTTCATGACTACCCGGACTAGTCTGTCCCACTACGGACTAGTCCAAACTCAATCAGACCCTTCTGGTCCGGCTGAAAATAGACTTGGCTGGCCAGGAGCGAACTAGTCCGACCACCAGCACGGACTAGTCCGGCCACTCCTGCCAGAGTACTCTAACACTCTTCTCTCAGTAGGTTTTGATCTCTAGACGGCTTTGAGCTCCCAACTTGATCTCAATGCACTTTACACACACATCCTCATACTTATATGGCTAGTCTAAACTCGATACGCTAGAAACCCTAGTTTCTTCTTTTTGAGTTGACATCGCCGTTTTCATCCTTTTCCTTTTTGAGGGTTTGTGTTTCCACTTGAGTCCACACATGTGCTTAATATCACTGAGCTTATTAGTTAATTAATTGTCGTCATCAATCATCCAAAACCCACGGGGATCCTAGATGCACTTTCAATCTCCCCCTTTTTGGTGTTTGATGACAACACATTAAGTCTTCACAATAAGAGTATAAATTTTGGTTTTCATAACGTGTGGGTGTATGAGTGACTCCTCCTCAATGAATGCATCATAAGAAGAAGATTGAGGAAGTCCTTCATACATACACACGTTATGGTGGGGTGCCTACGTGTTGTGCTCAACATTTGTGACAAGACATATTAAATATGAATATGATCAAAAGATACACATTCAAAGCATCATATTGATATTAAACAACCAAAACATAGTCTTGCACAAATTTAAATAATCAAATGACATAAATATTACAATAAGAAGTGCAACATGTCCAAGGATCCAAAATAAGGTGCTACTCTCCCCACATCTAACTCTCCCCATCTAACTCCCCCCCCCTTTAGCATCAAGACACCAAAAAGGAAAAGAAGAGGGGAGCAACAAGGCCTATCAACTAGTCATCATCCTCCTCTCTATCACTCGCCTCATCATCGGTGTCGCTCTCCGTGGCCTCCAAGTCCTTGAAGTCCTGGTCGTCATCGTCGTCGTCGGAGACCCGTGCCGAGGGAGCCGCCCAGGAAGAGATCCCGTCCTCTTGGAGCTGGGCGAGCTCGTCGGCGGTGAAGTCGGGGAATGGCGTGATCTCGCCATCGCTCTCCTCTAGAGGTTACATGGGGACCTCAAGCTTGTCACTCACCGCCTTGAGGTACTTCTCTTGGCGCTTGTGTGCCTGTTGATTCCGGATTTCTTGCTTTTGGCAGGAGGTGAAGATAGCCTTGAAGCACTTGAAGAAAGCGCTCATCGACTGAGGCAGAGGCGGAGAAGGAGGTGCCATGGGGTGAGGTGCTGACATCGCAGAGTGAGGGGGAGGCTCTGCATTCTTCCGGCGCGGAGGAGGCGACACAGCAGGAGACGTCTGAGGATGAAGCGGGTGATGAGTCACATCCTTGACGAAGGTCAAGCCCGACACCTTCTCGATGATATACATGATGTAGGGCGCATACCCACAAGCACGATTAGGGGTATGCGAGATGTTGAAGATGTCATCGAAGATGTAGTCAACTAGGTTGAACTTCTCATCACCATCAATAAGGAGGAGCAGGTGCCTTAAGCTTCCTTGGATCACCCCTGCATCACCATCCTTGGGTGCTATTGTCCTCCTCAGAATCCTGTCCAGGATGCTATAGAAAGTTTTGATGTGGCGAGCATGCCCGGCATCATATTGAACATGACTAGGATACATGTAGGCCAGCTCATCTTTGTCTACGGCCTTGAGGTTAGAAATAATGATCTCATGGTCCAAATGGGCCTCAAGTCCGAGAATCTTGGCAAACTCTGCAAAGGTGACTGAGTATTGCTCCCCATGAGTCATCCAAATGATTCGTCTATCACCTTGAGTGGTGAAGTAGATGGTAGAGTAGAACTGCAGGATGACCTCAACATTCCATTTGTACTTGAATACCATTATGCCCTTGAGCTCATGATGCTCAGATGCCTCAATAACCGCATCAAAAGCAGAGTGCTTCTTCTAGGCCATATAGTCCCAGTCAACCCATTGAGCTTCAATGGCAGGCTTCTTCATGTTCTGTTAGACCAGACGGTAATAGTCACAATGAAAGTCGCACCAAAACCTAGGGTCAGCGGTGCTCCTTTCATATTTGTAGACTTTGTCAGTGCGCAATCTTCTTGCTTTGTCGGCACCTTTCCCACGAAAGACATTGGCAGCTATCTCACGTTGCCGACTAGGGTTCCTTTCTGAAGTGTGAACTTCCAAGGGAACAATAGGTTTGGCCTGCCCCTTCTCCTTTAGGACCAAACCCTTGGCCTTCTTAGCCGGAACCTTCACGGAGGGCTTATTTTTCTTGGGCTCGACAAGAGCTGGGGCCTTGCCCTTCTTTGGATCTCTCTCGATTCGGCATTCGGCAACTTCTTCTTGGGCTTGCTCTTTGCCCCTTTCTTTCTCTCCCATGGTCACAAGTCTCTTCCTTTTGGATACTTGTGTTGCAGCAGCCTGAGAGTTGTGAGCCTCGCGCTCCTCTCGCTTCTTCTTGCGGAGTTCCTTGTGGGACTCCTCAATGGCACGAGCCAAAGCTTCATCTTCATTGTAGGTCGTAGCTGCGGCCCTAGCTTGTTGTTTCTTGGCTACCTTTGCTCGCTCTTGCTGCTCGAGAAGTTTCTTGGCAGCCTCAACCTCAGCCCGTGCCCTTTCATCGGCAAGGCGAAGCTGCTCGGCCTCCCACTCGGGGTCAGTGGGTGGAGAAGCAAAACGGCGAGGAGCTGCCATTTCAGCTGAAATAGGAAGAAGACATAAGATAGAAGGTCAAGGAAGTGGAATAATGCGAAAGAAATCACGAGAAACAGGCAAAGTTAGAGTTTGGCCTGTGTACATCGGACTTGTCCGCCCCAGGGGCAGACTAGTCCGGGTTACACAGGTTGAACCCTAACTATAATGGTTTTTCAAAAAATCTTGGAAACAAGTCGCAATACTCCTGGGTGATGTTCACAGGGATGCTAGGATCAACTTTAATGAAGAGGGACCTATCAAAAACCCTATGAATCAAGAATGAGGTAGGTTTTTGAAAAGATAGGGATACCTCTTTGAATCTTGATGAATCGACGAAATCGGGGATGGATCGCGTCGGGAGTGATTGGGAAAAGTCTCCCACACCTCCGGGGCTTCCAATGCATGGATTGGAAACGGTTTTTGGTGGATGGAATCGAAAATCGCCCAAGGAGGGAAGTTGTGCGCGCGTAGGAGAGAGAAAAGCGAATGGGAGGAAGAGGAGGGGTCGGCCGCCACCTGGGAATTTGAATCCCCAGGGGCCGGACTAGTCTAGTACCGGGGCCGGACTAGTCCGGTCAGCGGACCAGACCCAGATCAGTCCGGATCCGGACTTGTCCGTCCATAGGGCGGACTAGTCCGGTCCTAAAAAGCTGAAAACATATATATATATATGAGTTTTAGCCACTATTGTTGATCCTTTTGGACATGTTGCCACAATAAAATTTTATGAATATGGTCAGTAAGCAATCAACAATCAAACTATGACCATAACTCACAAAGTCAATAGTTTTCCAAATATTTTGGAGAAAATCGAGATAGAGGTGAATTTCTCAAACACATGCATTCTTTTGAATAGGGTGTAAAGTAAACATTCAGATGTGCATGTTTCAAGCCATATTTCGAGAATCTAAGTTATTGAGCTCACTCCTAAGCTCACAAAAGCGCTTCTCATCTAGGGGCTTAGTGAATATATCGGCTAGTTGGTTCTCGGTTCTCACATGGGAAATCACTATATCCCCTTTCAAGGAATGATCTCTTAAGAAGTGATGCCTAATGTCTATGTGCTTTGTCATCAAATGCTCAACTGGATTATGGGCTATTTTGATGGCGCTCTAATTGTCACATACGAGTGGAATATGGCGCAAGTTTACACCATAATCCCTTAGAGTTTGTCGCATCCAAAGAAGTTGTGCACAACAACTTCTGGCTGGGACATACTCCGCTTCGGCTATGGAAAGAGCAATGGAGTTTTGTTTCTTGGAGGACCAAGACACTAAGGATCTACCCAAGAATTGACATGTCCCGGATGTGCTCTTTCTATCAACTTTGCACCCCGCATAATCCGCATCGGAGTAGCCAATGAGGTTAAACTTGGATCCTTTGGGGTACCAAAGTCCTAGGCTAGGTGTGTGAACTAAATATCAAGAATTCTCTTAACGGCAGTCAAATGACACACCTTAGGTGCAGCTTGAAAACATGCATACATACACACACTAAGCATAATATCCGGTCTAGATGCACAAAGATATAACAAGGAACCAATCATAGAACAATATACATTTTGGTCCACACTTGGACCATCTTCGTTGAGGTCTAGATGTCCATTAGTTGACATTAGAGTCTTGATGGGTTTGGCCTTGTCCATGTCAAACTTATTTAATATGTCTTGAGTGTACTTTGTTTGACTTATGAACGTGCCTTCTTTGAGTTGCTTGACTTGGAAACCTAAAAAGAACTTCAACTCCCCCATCATGGACATCTCAAATCTCTCTGTCATTATCTTAGAAAACTCATCACAAAACACTTTGTTAGTAGTACCAAATATGATGTCATCGACATATATTTGGCACACAAAGAGATCATCATTAAAATGCTTTGTAAAGAGAGTGTAATCAGCTTTTCCTATCTTAAAACCATTTTGAACTAGAAAGTCTCTAAGACACTCATACCAAGCTCTAGGAGCTTGTTTGAGGCCATAGAGAGCCTTACGCAATTTGAAGACATGGTTTGGGAATTCTTGGTCTTCGAAGCCCGGTGGTTGTTCCACATAGACTTCCTCCTTGATTGGGCCATTTAGGAACGCACTCTTGACGTCCATTTGGTAGAGCTTAAAATCATGGTGAGTAGCAAAAGCAAGTAATATACGAATTGACTCTAGCCTAGCTACGGCAGCAAAGGTTTCATCAAAATCCAAACCTTCAACTTGTGAGTACCCCTTGGCCACAAGTTGTTCCTTGTTCCTTGTTACAACACCATGTTCATCTTGCTTGTTACGGAACACCTACTTGGTGCCCACAACATTTGCTTGTGGATGCTTGACAAGCTCCTAAACTTTGTTCCTTTCAAAGTTGTTAAGCTCCTCTTGCATGGCCACCACCCAATCCGGGTCTCTCAAGGCATCTTCAACCTTATGGGGCTCCAAAGAAGAAACAAAAGATTAATGTTCACAAAAGAGTAATCTTCAACCTTGAGTCATCATCATCTTCTTCTTCTTCTTGATCACCCCCTTGATGAATGCCTCCCCCTTGACTTTCATCTTCTTGATCGTTTTGAGGTGCCACTTGTTCATTTTCAACTTGATCGTGTGGGGAGTGGCTTGCATCATCTTGTTGTTGGTCACTTGAGCATTGAGGTTGTTCTTGTGGTCGAACATCTCCAAGTGCCATTCTCCTAAGAGCTTCTTGTGGAGAGTCTTCTTGATCTACTAAACTTTGATCAACTTGCTCCACTTGTGAGCCATTAGTTTCATCAAACACCGCGTCGCATGCCATTTCAACAATACCGGAGGTTTTTTTGAAGACACGGTAGGCGTGGGTGTTTGAGTCATAACCAAGCAGGAAACCTTCATCGGACTTAGAAGCAAACTTCGAAGTCCTAGGCTTCTTGTTGAGAATATAACACTTGCTCCCAAAAACACGAAAGTAAGAGACATTGGGTTTCTTACCAACTAGAAGCTCATAGGGAGTCTTCTTGAGGAGGCGGTGGAGGTACAATCGGTTGACGGCGTGGCAAGCGGTGTTATCGCCTCCGTCCAAAACCGATCCGATGTCTTGTACTCATCAAGCATTGTCCTTGACATCTCGATGAGTGTCCTATTCTTCTGTTCCGCCACCCCATTTTGTTGAGGGGAGTATGGAGCTGAAAATTCATGCTTGATGCCCTCCTCATCCAAGAATTCTTCCACTTGAGTGTTCTTGAATTCGGTGCTGTTGTCACTTCTTATAGCTTTGATTCTTGAGGCGAACTCACTTTGAGCTATCCTCAAGAACCTCTTGAGGACACCGTGAGTTTCACCCTTACCATGCAAGAAGAACACCCAAGTGAAACGAGAAAAATCGTCAACAATAACAAGACCATATTTGTTACCGCCAATGCTAATGTAGGTTATTGGGCCGAAAAGGTCCATATGTAGCAGCTCCAACGGCCTTGTTGTCGTCATGATGTTCTTTGAGGGGTGTTGAGCTCCCACTTGCTTCCCGACTTGGCAAGCACTACATGGCCTATCCTTTTCAAAGACAACATTCTTCAAACCATGAATGTGCTCGCCCTTAAGAAGCTTTTGTAAATTCCTCATCCCAACATGGGCTAGCCATCTATGCCAAAGCCATCCCATGTTGGTTTTCGCCATTAAGCATGTGTCAAGTTGAGCTTTATCCAAGGCAAAGTCCACAAGATAAAGCTTTCTCTTGAGCACACCCTTAAAGGCGATTGAGTTATCACTTCTTCTAAGGATGCTCACACCCTCATTAGTGAAAACACAATTATAACCCTTGTCACATAGTTGTGATATGGACAAAAGGTTATAGTCAAGAGAATCAATATGTAAAACACTAGAAAGAGTATGTTGGGGAGAAATAACAATTTTACTGGAGCCAAGGATTTTCCCTCGGCTGTTGTCCCCAAAGAGGATTACTTCATTTGGATCATCATGTTCCTCATACTCCTTGAACATCTTCCTCTCTCCGGTCATGTGGTTTGTGCACCCACTATCGAGCACCCATTTGGATCCACCGGGGGAGTATGCCTACAAAAACAAGATTATGCCTTCCTTTTAGGTACCCAAGCGGAGTTGGGTCCTTTGACGTTAGTAGTGAGGCATTTGGGCACCCACACGCAAGGCTTGGGGCTCTTGCGGAGTGGCCCAACATATCTAGCATATACCTTGCCATACTTGCTCCTAATCAAAACATATGATGCATCAAAGTCATGAAATAGAAGATGCGGTTCAGATTTAGGCAAGTAGATGTTAGTTGAAGTGTTCTTCTCAATTTTAGTTGGGGATGAGCTTCCTTTGACAAAGACAATCAAGTCTTTGCCATACTTGGAGGTTTTGGCATTTTGCTTTCCACCTCTAGTATAACCAATACCATCCTTGATATTGAGAGGTCTTGTGTTGGTGTATGCACTTCGTGCATACGCCACCTTCTCTTTGTCAAAGTTGCCACCCTTAGGTGCTTGCTTGCCTTGAGTCAACTTAAGCTCATCCTTTAATTTAAGAATCAAGTTAGAACATTTGCAAGTTGATATTGCTTTGGATGCAATCTTTGAGGAGGATGAGCTTTTGGAGGAAGATGCTACATTAGTCTTAAGGGACTCAACTTGAGTCTCAAGGATCTTGTTAACTTTTGCCAAGTTGCCAAGTTCGTCCTTGAGCTCAATGGTTGTCTCCTCAAGACTTGAGCATGTTTTCTTGCTTAGAGCAAGTTCATGCTCTAATGCCTTGCTCTTCTCTCTCTCAAGCTCAAGGAGCTCAATGAGCTCTTTACATCTTTCCTTTTCTTGGATAAGCAAGTCCTCTTGCCTATCTATGAGCTCCTCCTTCTCAAAAATTTCATCCAAAAGCAATTTCATTCTTCGCAATGTGCTCTTACTTATATCCTTAAACATGTGTTCATTTTCTCTAGCACTATCAAAATCATCATTAGAGGATATGGAAGAGGATGAGTTAGAGTTAACCTTTCTCCTTCCTTGTTTTGCCATGAGGCAAGTTGGCTCGTGGTCGTAGAGATTTGGAAAGAGCTTGCTTCCCATGGAGCTCCTCTCGATGGCTATGGTTGCCATCTTCTCTTCATCTTCGGACGAGGAGGACTCATCGTTAGAGTCCCACTCCTTGCCTAAGTGAGCATGACCGGAGGGCCTCTTCTTCTTATAGAGCTTCTTCTCTTGTGACTTGCCCTCCTTCTTCTTCTTGCCATCTTCATGTGGGCAATCTACAATGAAGTGCCTGTACTCGCCACAATTGTAGCAAGCCCTCTTGGTTTTGGGCCTTGCCTTTTCCTTGCATTTACTCTCATGCTTGTATCCTCCTTTTCTTCTTCTCATAATCCTCTTGAAGTTGTTGATGAAGAAGGCCTCTTTCTCATCGGTGTCAAGGCTCTCCTCATCATCTTTGTATTGCTCTTTTGAGGAGGTTGTTGCTTTGAGTGCAACATTCTTCATCTTCGAGGCGGTGAACTTTGGAGGTCATTGTAGAAGAGCGCCTCCTTCTCCATGATCTTGTGGTTGATGATCCTTCCAAGGACCTGCTCCGGGGTCATTTTGGCAAACCCCAGACTTTCTCGAATCATGGAGCAAAGAGAGACGTTTCTAGGCATGAATGCCCGAATCATCCTCTTCACCACCTCGTGGTCTGTCCACTTGGTACAGCCATAAGATCTACTCTTGTTGATGAGTATCTTTAGCCGGTTGTACATCTCTTGGGGAGATTCACCATCCATAATGGCAAACCTCCCGAGATCTCCTTCTATGAGCTCAATCTTAGCTTCTTTCGCGACTCGGTTGCCTTCATGAGCCGTCTTGAGGATGTCCCAAATGTCCTTGGCCACCTCAAGTCCATCCACTCGGTTGAACTCATCTCTTGAGAGAGATGAGATGATCACTCCGGCCGCTTGAGCGTTGCGGTGAAGGAGCACGGCTTCCTCCGGAGTGATATCTTCTTCATTCTTAGGGATGTGCACCCCGGTCAACACAATTTGCCATAGTGAGGGGTTGAGTGACACAAGGTGGATCTTCATGTTGTGTTTCCACATCCCGTAGTCGGTTCCATCGAATTGGGGAGGCTTCCCCAGTGGGATGGAAAGATAGTGGTTGTTGGAGACAAGGCGTTCATAGTTGTAGCCTTGTTGGTTGTAGTTGATTGTGCCACTCGATGTGGAGGTTGAGGTGTCAACCTTGGGAATCTTCAACTTCTCTCGAAGTTTTGCCTTGAGCTGATGAATCTCTTCGTCATACGTTGACTTATCTTGATAGAAGAGAATCTCTTCTGGGGTCGCTTGGACCTCACTGGTTGAGACTTATTCGTACCCCACTCCGGCCATCGTCTCTCCGAGTTGTTAGACTCTTTTGGGAGAGTCCTGCTCTGATACCAATTGAAAGTTGCCTAGACGGGGGGGGGGGGGGGGTGAATAGGCTAAACGACTTGAAATGACTTAATAAAACGAGATTAGAACTCAGGGGGCGGACTAGTCCGATCCTCCTACAGGGAAAAGCCTAAAAAGGGTTTCTAACAAGTTTTAGTCCAATTCTCGTGATGCAAGGTTTGTTAGAATGACTTAGTGAGCCTTAACAAGTTATATGACAAGTATGAAACTAAGGATCACGATGAAAAAAGAGTGATGAACAAGACCGATAAAGTTAACCCTAGAAGTAATGAACAATAAGTGAAAGTAAAGAACACAAGAGACCCAAGGATTTTATCCCGAGGTTCGATCCCACAAAGGAACCTACGTCCCCGTTGAGGAGTCCACGAAGGACCGGGTTCAACAACCCTTCCCTCACCAAGTTTACCACACGGGCCTAACTTGGTTCTTCCACTATCACAAAGAGTGAATACAAGATTCGTTGGGGCTTCTCAAAATCTGAGGCTCCCACAACAAGTACAATCACATATCACAAGGATTAACTCAAGCCACAGATCACAAAGATTCACAAAGTGCAAGAGATCAAACCAAGAGCCAAAGAGCGGTGTTCTTCCTCTTCTTCACCTCACTAAACCCTAATCCACACAAGAATTAGTTTTAGAGGGAATGTAGGCAAGAAGGAGGATTTGGGAGGCTCAAGGTTGCTGTGGCGGCGCTAGGGTTTCAACTTGCTCAAAGGTTTTGTTCAAATGAACCCAGGGGTCCTCTATTTATAGAGGTCCCAAGCCCATACTGCTGACTTCAGCAGATGGGCGGACTAGTTCGGCCTACAGCCCGGACTAGTCCGGCCTAGGGGACCACTGACGTCCCTGACAACTGACGCACTGCGCGGCAATCATCATACTACCCGCCAAACTTCAAATTCAAACGGTCACTTCAACAACGGACTAGTCCGGCCCTCACCGGACTAGTCCAATCTCACACATAACCTTTTGTTCCATGTGAGAACGGACTAGTCTGAAGACCACAGACTAGTTCTGCCCCCAGGGCGGACTAGTCCGGCCTTCCTAGACTTAGTCTCTGAAGCACCGACTTCTCTCACACCCGGACTAGTCCGACCCCCAGGGCGGACTAGTCCGATATCAGTCAGGACCTCTTGGTCTGGACCAAAATGGACAAGTCTGTGGTTTTGGGACTTAGTCCCCAAAACCCACTCCACGACTACTCGGACTGGTCCGTCCCACTACGGACTAGTCCGAACTCAGTCAAACCCTTCTGGTCCGGCTGAAAACGGACTTGGCCGGCAAGGGGCGGACTAGTCCGGCCACCTGCACGGACTAGTCTGGCCCTACTGCCAGACTCATTCCAACTCTTTTCTCTCAATGGGTTTGACCTCTAAACCGCTTTGAGCTCCCAAATTGATCTCAATGCACTTTACACACACATCCTCACACTTATTTGGCTAGTCCAAACTCGACGCACTAGAAACCCTAGTTTCTCCTTTTCGATTTGACATCGCCGTTTTCATCCTTTTCCTTTTTGAGGGATTGTGCTTCCATTTAAGTCCACACCTGTGCTTAAGATCACTGAGCTCATTAGTCACTTAATTGTCGCCATCAACCATCCAAAACCCACGGGGATCCTAGATGCACTTTCAGTGGCCCTAGTGGTTACTGATGCCTAATACATAGTTAAATGTGTTTAATTCTCCTTAATGGCATGGTAATGCCCCTTAATGGTGACGTTACTGGTATTAAGAGTCCTCCGATCATGTGTCATTAAGATAGCATTAATGACACATAATCAGGTCTTGAAGTCTTTAATGTTCCTTGAAGGTCCGAGCCGTTGGAGGTCCACCAATCTGCCTGTTAAGGTTGAAGGTCCGGCGATTGGACGTGTGGCAGCTCCGGGGCTTACCGTCTTGGACAAGTAGGTCCGGTGCTGTTGTACACATGTCGGTACCGGAGCTTCCCTCTACCGGGGGTTAGGTCCGGGGATGCCACACAGGTATCTAGTCCGGAGCTTTCCCATGTATGGAATTTAGCTCCGGTTTTAAGATACACGTGGCAGCATTGGAACTAACTATACGAGGAAGGCAGGTCCGGTTCCGAGTGACACGTGGAGCCTTCGGGAGTCTTCAACTCAGATAGGTGGAGTTCCTTTGCACTCTTTGCAGTTCCAATGGGTATTCGGTACGTAGGGTACCGACACCTGTGAAAAAGTGAAGTGTTTGCAACGCCCTCTTCTAGGATCGCGTCTTCTGCAACAGGGAGTGGGATGTTCTATTCACGGGTTTTCTCCTACAATCGTTCTCATCATCGCTCTCAGATCACTGTCCATTGCTACTTGGTCAGCATGTCCGGCCGAAAAGTCACAAGCAATTCCGGTTCGAGAGTTTCTGGTTGCACATTCCAACTTTCAAAGAGGTAGTTCAACAAGCTTGGGCCACTCATGTACCTGGGCGTTCACCACTGAAGATCCTAAAGTACAAGCTGCAAAACACAGCACGTATGTTGAGAAAATGGAGCAAAGGTATTTTTGGGCAAGCACTGTTACATTTGCACATGGTGAATGAAGTTATCCAGCGGTTAGATGAAGCACAAGAAAACAGAATGCTGACAGACTTGGAGCAAGGCTTCGGCTGCGGAGAGAGCAATGGAATTTTGTTTCTTAGAGGACCAAGACACTAATGATCTACCCAAAAATTGGCATGTCCCGGATGTGCTCTTTCTGTCAACTTTGCACCCTGCATAATCCGCATCGGAATAGCCAATGAGGTTAAACTTGGATCCTTTGGGGTACCAAAGTCCTAGGCTAGGTGTGTGAACTAAATATCTATAAATTCTCTTCACGGCGGTCATGTAACACACCTTAGGTGCAGCTTGAAAATGTGCACACATACACACACTAAGCATAATATTCGGTCTAGATGCACAAAGATATAACAAAGAGCCAATCATGGAACGGTATACCTTTTGGTCCACACTTGGACCGTCTTCGTTTAGGTCTAAGTGTCCATTTGTTGCCATTGGAGTCTTGATGGGTTTGGCCTTGTCCATGTCAAACTTCTTTAATATGTCTTGAGTGTATTTTGTTTGACTTATGAACGTGCCTTCTTTGAGTTGCTTGACTTGAAAACCTAAAAAGAACTTCAACTCCCCCATCACGGACATCTCAAATCTCTCTGTCATTATCTTAGAAAACTCATCACAAAACACTTTGTTAGTAGAACCAAATATAATGTCATCGACATATATTTGGCACACAAAGAGATCATCATTAAAATGCTTTGTAAAGAGAGTGTAATCAGCTTTTCCTATCTTAAAACCATTTTGAACTAGAAAGTCTCTAAGACACTCATACCAAGCTCTAGGAGCTTGTTTGAGGCCATAGAGAGCCTTACGCAATTTGAAGACATGGTTTGGGAATTCTTGGTCTTCGAAGCCCGGTGGTTGTTCCACATAGACTTCCTCCTTGATTGGGCCATTTAGGAACGCACTCTTGACGTCCATTTGGTAGAGCTTAAAATCATGGTGAGTAGCAAAAGCAAGTAATATACGAATTGAATCTAGCTTAGCTACGGGAGCAAAGGTTTCATCAAAATCCAAACCTTCAACTTGTGAGTACCCCTTGGCCACAAGTCGTTCCTTGTTCCTTGTTACAACACCATGTTCATCTTGCTTGTTACGGAACACCCACTTGGTGCCCACAACATTTGCTTGTGGACGCTTGACAAGCTCCCAAACTTTGTTCCTTTCAAAGTTGTTAAGCTCCTCTTGCATGGACACCACCCAATCCGGGTCTCTCAAGGCATCTTCAACCTTATGGGGCTCCAAAGAAGAAACAAAAGAGTAATGTTCACAAAAATTTGCAACACGAGAACGAGTGGTTACCCCTTTGGTGATATCTCCTAGTATGTTGTCAACGGGGTGATCCCGTTGAACGCTTTGATGCACACGAGGATGTGGAGGTTGAACTCTTGAGTCATCATCATCCTCTTCTTCTTCTTGGTCTCCCCCTTGATGTATGTTTCCCTCTTGACTTTTGTCTTCTTGATCATGTTGAGGTGCCACTTGTCCATCTTCAACTTGATCACGTGGGGTGACTTCCATCATCTTGTGGTTGGTCACTTGAGTTTTGAGGTTGTTCTTTTGGGAAAATATCTCCAAGTGCCATCCTTCTAAGAGCCTCTTGTGGAGAGTCTTCTTGATCTAACACACTTTGATCAACTTGCTCCACTTGGGAGCCATTAGTTTCATCAAACACCACGTCGCGTGCTATTTCAACAATCCCGGAGGATTTGTTGAAGACATGGTAGGCGTGGGTGTTTGAATCATAACCAAGCAAGAAACCTTCATCGGACTTTGAAGCGAACTTCGAAGTCCTAGGCTTCTTGTTGAGAATATAACATTTGCTCCCAAAGACACAAAAGTAAGAGACATTGGGTTTCTTACCAACTAGAAGCTCGTAGGGGGTCTTCTTGAGGAGGCGGTGGAGGTACAATCGGTTGATGGCGTGGCAAGCGGTGTTAACCGCCTCCGCCCAAAACCGGTCCGATGTCTTGTACTCATCAAGCATCGTCCTTGACATCTCAATGAGTGTCCTATTCTTCCGTTCCGCCAACCCATTTTGTTGAGGAGAGTAGGGGGCCGATAATTCATGTTTGATGCCCTCCTCATTCAAGAACTCTTCCACTTGAGTGTTCTTGAACTCGGTGCCGTTGTCGATTCTTATAGCCTTGATTCTTGAGGTGAACTCATTTTGAGCTCTCCTCAAGAACCTCTTGAGGACACCGTGAGTCTCACCCTTATCATGTAAGAAAAATACCCAAGTGAAACAAGAAAAATCATCAACAATGACAAGGCCATATTTGTTATCGCCAATGCTAATGTAGGCTATTGGGCCGAAGAGGTCCATGTGTAGAAGTTCCAAAGGTCTTATCGTCGTCATGATGTTCTTGGATGGGTGTTGAGCTCCCACTTGCTTCCCCACATGGCAAGCGCTACATGGCCTATCCTTTTCAAAGACAACATTCTTCAAACCATATATGTGCTCGCCCTTAAGAAGCTTTTGTAAGTTCCTCATCCCAACATGGGCTAGCCTTCTATGCCAAATCCATCCCATGTTGGTTTTTGCCATTAAGCATTTGTCAAGTTGAGCTTTATCCGAGGCAAAACCCACAAGATAAAGCTTTCCCTTGAGCACACCCTTAAAAGTGATTGAGTTCTCGCTTCTACTAAGGACGCTCACACCCTCATTAGTAAAAACACAATTATAACCCTTGTCACATAGTTGTGATATGGACAAGAGGTTATAGTCTAGAGAATCAATATGCAAAACGCGAGAAAGAGTATGTTGGGGAGAAATAACAATTTTACTGGAGCCAAGGATTTTCCCTCGGCAATTGTCCCCAAAGAGGATCCCTTCACTTGGATCATCATGTTGCTCATACTCTACGAACATTCTCCTCTCTCCGGTCATGTGGTTGTTGCATCCACTATCGAGCACCCATTTGGATCCACCGGAGGAGTACGCCTACAAAACAAGATTATGCCTTCCTTTTAGGTACCCAAGCGGAGTTGGGTCCTTTGACGTTAGTAGTGAGGCACTTGGGCACCCACACACAAGGCTTGGGGCTCTTGCGGAGTGGCCCAACATATCTAGCATATACTTTGCCATACTTGTTCCTCATTAATACATAAGATGCATCAAAATCATGAAAGAGTGGATGCGGTTCAGATTTAAGCATGTTAGTGCTAGTTGAAGTTTTCTTCCCAATTTTAGTTGGGGATGAGCTTCCCTTGACAAAGACAATCAAGTATTTGCTATACTTGGAGGTTTTAGCATTTTGCTTTCCACCTCTAGTATAATCAAGACCATCCTTGACATAGGGAGGTCTTGTGTTGGTGTATGCACTTCGTGCATACACCACCTTCTCTTTGTCAAAGATGCCACCCTTAGGTGCTCGTTGGCCTTGAGTCAATTTAAGCTTATCCTTTAATTTAAGGATCAAGTTAGAACATTTGCAAGTAGATATTGCTTCGGATGCAACCTTTGAGGAGGATGAGCTTTTGGAGGAAGAGGCTACATTAGTCTTGAGGGACTCAACTTGAGTCTCAAGGATCTTGTTAACTTTTGCTAAGTTGCCAAGTTCGTCCTTGAGCTCAATGGTTGTCTCCTCAAGACTTGGGCATGTTTTCTTGCTTAGAGCAAGTTCATGCTCTAATGCCTTGCTCTTCTCTCTCTCAAGCTCAAGGAGCTCAATGAGCTCTTTACATCTCTCCTTTTCGTGGATAAGCATGTACTCATGCCTATCTATGAGCTCCTCCTTCTCAAAAATCTCATCCGAGAGGAATTTCATTCTACGCAAAGTGCTTTTACTTATGTCCTTAAGCATGTGTTCGTTTTCACTAGCACTATCAAAATCATCATGGGAGGATATGGAAGAGGATGAGTTAGAAGTAAACTTTCTCCTTCCTTGTTTTGCCATGAGGCAAGTGCTTGTGGTCGTAGAGGTTGGAGAAAAGCTTGCTTCCCTTGGAGCTCCTCCCAATGGCTATGGTTGCCACCTTCTCCTCGTCTTCAGAAGAGGACTCATCGTTAGAGTCCCGTTCCTTGCCAAAGTGAGCATGACCGGAGGGCCTCTTCTTCTTGTAGAACTTCTTTTCTTGAGGCTTGCCCTCCTTCTTCTTCTTTCCCTCTTCATGTGGACAATCCACAATGAAGTGCCCGTACTCGCCACAATTGTAGCAAGTGTAGGATCGAATAGCACGTGAAAAGCTACCAGAGGGGGGGGGGTGAATGGTAGATTTAAAAATCTTACACAGCGGAAACAATAAAACCCTAATCCCTTCGGTAGAAAAACGATATGTTAAAGAAATCGTGTATGAGACTAATCTAAACGTGTTTCACTGTGACAAAAGTGATATATATCAGAGAGAATCAAGTCACGAAGACAACACAAAAAGAATTATTCAAATCCGTCGAGAAAAACTCAAGTTATGATCAAAAGATCAAACACTGGTCAATCAGACCTACCCGAGAAAAACAGTTTCTGGAGTGCTGCAAAGAAACTCGTGTAGATCAAAAACCACAAATCCAATGACCGTGAAATTTTGACAGATGATAGACAATCAAGTTGTGAAGACAACCCAAAAAGAATCACGTCAATTGGATCAATAAAACTCGAGTTATGATAAAACCACCAACGAAAGGTAGTGCTGTCCAGAAACTCGACGAGTAAAACTTGTCTGAAACAAGTCGGACGAACAAGGCACAAAAGTTCCTTCAAACTACGAATTTTATTCAATAGAACACAAGAGGAACAGCCCCCAAAGTCGTCTATCTCGAGCTTTGGCCTTCCCTTGCTTATATAACCAGCCCTTAGGCCATCCCAATACAACTAGGACTCTAATCCTAATCCGATCACAATCGGAACTTACCATAACTGCTCAAGATTCTTCTATACGCAGATAGAAGCAATCTTAAGACTTCCAAACACCTTAGGAACGTATCTCACATTCCTAAACAACTCAATTTCGTTATACACACGAAATCCTAACATAACCAACTCGATACTTCCCATACCGAGCCATAACCGACTCTGCCGCAGCCAAAGTCTTCAACCGATACGATCCGATCCTTCCGATCAGATCTTCCTTCATAATCCGTCTCTAGAAGCATATTGCCACGTCATGCACCTCATGCGTACGTGCGAACACCTTCCTTCGACCTTCATATGCACTGCCCTTGATTTAATCATCCTGCGTGACCTCCTGACCCGCTCAACCACAGTTCCTCCCGAACTTGGTTGTTGGAACCTCATCTCCTCCTGAGACTAGTCCAATGGATCCTGTCACCAGCCATGACTTGAACTCAAGCAACACCTGCACATGAACAAACAACCAATCCATACGAGCCCAAGTCCTCGACTTGACTCACGTTAGTTCCGAACACAACACCTTACGTGAGAACCTCACATAAGCATGTTGCAAAACCACATTAGAAACGATATCAGCCGTATCATCCAAAACGCACCAAAAACTTAGCAAATGAATACTAAGCAATCTTTCCAATCTTGTAAAGCAAGTACAAAACATTGCAAATGAAAAGCAGAAGCACTTCGACCAAGTTCCGGACCTTGCCAGAGCAACCCGGAGCTTGAGCCGGAGCTAAGCAGAAACACTGCGGTCAAGTTCCGGACCTTGCCAGAGCAACCCGGAGCTTGAGCCGGAGCTAACAAAAGCTAGTAGAACCTAGCGCCGGAGCTTACCAAAACTAGTACGGAACTAGTCAACCCAAAACCGGAGCTAGACAAAGTACGTCGGAGCTTAGCAAAAGCATGCCGGAGCTATCAAGTATATGCCGGAGCTATCAAAGACATGCCGGAGCTAACAAGGACATGTCGGAGCTAAAGATAAAGCTCACCGGAGCTAACCAAAGCTAGTCGGACCTTACCAAGAAGCCGGACCTAGCTACGAACATAGCCGGAGCTACCCAAAACAAGTCGGACCTGTCGTCGGACCTTGCTGTAGCTCGGAGCTAGAGTCGGACTTTGATAAAAAGGTGTTTTTGTGATATTTAAGAACTTTTATCATCAAAGCCAAGTGTATTCACTACAAACCAATGTATTCAGCACACATAGGTCTTACAATCTCCCCCTTGATGAATGCATTGGCAACACCATTTAAAATTCCGAACATTGGCTTATTCAAATAAAAGTTTTGAAAACAATTTCTCCCCTTTTGTAAAACAAACGTAAATAAAAATATCTCCCCCTTTTGAATATCTCTCCCTTTTTTTTAAATATGTGATTAATCTCTCCCCCTTTGACAATGTATTCAGCAAGGTAAAAGAGAAATTTTAATTGTTATGAGATATAAACAAATTATCTCTCCTTCTTTAGTTGTTATGAGCATATTATAACATATACATATAAACAAAGCTCATCCAAGTCATACTATCAAGTACCTTACATTATCACATCAATGAAATACATAAGGTAGTGTAAGCCATGCTAGAGAGCAAGTGTGATTTTCAATTTTAGCAGGTCATGATCTCACAAACTTAACTATTTCAAAACTTGAAAGCATGACACTAGTTGCTGCATTTTATTATTTTCAAAGCATAAATCTAGATCATATGATATTTGCAAGAGATTATATGCGCATCTGCCTTATTCTAACCAACCAAGCCAAGCCTATGTCATTTGACAATCAGAAGCTTAAGGACATGGTTTTAGTCATACACAACTTCTTCCAAGTTCATATCTAAGTGCAATGACAAGCCATCTCAAAAGAAGAAGTGCAATGCATGCATATTCTCTTGATCTTTTCTCAATTTATATTTGTTCATAAAAACTCAACATGTGAGTTGATTACTTGATAAATTCTTAATGATTAAAAGCATTTGTGAGCATGCAACAAGTTCAAAACAGCAAGAAAGTTCGACCATGACCAGATTTAGTGTAAGTAATTATTCCAATTACTAGACATGGCAAAAACTACAAAAAGTATAACACGAGTAATGTAGTAATAACTTTCAGCATGTAAAAGGAATCACAAAGTCATATATTTATGAAATAATATGCTCATATTATTTTAATTTCAGATTCACACATAGACTTCCTAAGTTTCAAAAACTCCCCCTTAATTTAAGCCATGAGGATGCATAACCCCTATTTCACTACGAATGTAACAAAAACGAGTGAAATCCAAAGGTTTTGTAAAAATGTCAGCCAATTGTTGTTCGGTATCTACATGATGAAGCACAATGTTTCCTTTTTCAACATTATCACGGAGAAAGTGATACCTAATGTCAATGTGCTTAGTTCTAGAATGTTGCACGGGGTTTTTAGCAATGCAAATAGCACTAGTGTTATCACAGAACAGTGGAACACTATCTAGATCAACCCCATAGTCCTTAAGTGTTTGAACAATCCAAAGAATTTGTGAACAAGTACTAGCAGCAGCTACATACTCAGATTCGGCTGTGGATTGTGCAACTGAACTTTGTTTTCTAGAGGACCAAGCAACAAGAGAATTACCAAGAAAATGACAAGCACCGAAAGTACTTTTCCTATCAATCCTACAACCCCCAAAATCAGCATCCGAAAAAGCTTTCAAAGAAACGGTTGAGGAAGAAGGAAGAAAAATGCCAAATTCTTGAGTTCCATGTAAGTACCTGAGAATCCTTTTGACGGCTTGACGATGTGAAACACGTGGGGAAGCTTGAAACCGTGCACAAAGACATACGCTGAATTGTATGTCCGGTCTTGATGCTGTAAGGTACAAAAGTGATCCGATCATACTTCTATATTCTTTTTGATCCACGGATTCACCATCTTCATCAAGTTCAAGTGTTGTTGCTGTTCCCATTGGTGTCCGAAGAGGCTTGCTTTTGTCCATGTTGAAGCGTCTTAGGAGATCTTTGGTATACTTTGTTTGATGCACAAAGGTACCCTCCTTGGTTTGCTTGATTTGCAGCCCCAAAAAGTAAGTGAGTTCACCCATCATACTCATTTCAAATTCGGAACTCATCATTGCTGAAAACTTGGACACAAGATCATGAGAAGCACAACCAAAGATAATATCATCCACATACACTTGAACGAATAATGAGTCATTGTCATGTTTAAGCACAAAAAGAGTTTTATCAACCTTTCCCATTGTAAACCCCTTTTCAAGTAAGAATGTTTTTAACCTATCATACCATGAGGGGCTTGTTTGAGACCATATAAGGCTTTGGACAGTTTGTAAACATGATTAGGAAAATCTGGATTTTCAAAACCTGGTGGTTGTTTGACATAAACCTCCTTATCTATGTAGCCATTAAGAAAAGCACTTTTAACATCCATTTGATATAGCTTAAAACCTTTAGATGCTGCGAAAGCTAACAAAATTCTTATGGCTTCTAATCTAGCGACAGGAGCAAAAGTTTCATCAAAATCTAGACCTTCAACTTGAGTGAAACCTTGAGCAACCAACCTAGCCTTATTCCTAATCACAACCCCATCCTCACTTTGTTTATTTTTATATACCCATTTAGTTCCAATTAAAGTGTGGCCTTGAGGTGGAGGTACAAGTTTCCAAACATTATTTCTTTCAAAATTTTCTAACTCTTCTTGCATGGCAATAATCCAAGATTCATTAGTGAGTGTGTGTGATATATCTTTGGGTTCAAAAGAAGCAACAAAAGCAGAATGAGCATGAGATTTTGGATCGCAAAACCTGGACCGTGTGACTCGTTCATGCAAGCTTCCAATCATCTGTTGTGGGGGATGATCTTTGTAAAAACATAGGGGAACAGATGTCTCACAAGCTTCTTTTTCATTAGGTTCATTGTAGATTGATGAGCTTGTGATTTGTGGACGATCAGGACCAGCAGAGGTGACAGCCGGAGCTTGTTCAATGTCCGGAGCTGGACACGTGTCAACTTCGGAACTACCAGGCAGTATCACCGGCTCTTCTTCATCTTCGAAAATACCCTCCCCCTGAGAATATGAATCTGGTCCTGCAACACCGGAGCTAGTACCTGGGCTAGCTTCATCAAAAGACACTTCACAAGTCTCCACAATTTTGTTAGTGTCAAGTAAAAGCACATGGTAGCCTCTAGTATGAGATGGATAACCAAGAAACATGCCATCATTGGATCTAGGTTCAAATTTATCAAGATTACCATGTTTCTTAACAAAGCATTTGCAACCAAAGACCCGAAAGTGTGTAACACTAGGCCTATGTCCAAACCGGAGCTCATATGGTGTTTTACCTAGCTTAGCACGCAAGAAAACACGATTTGAGACATAACAAGCGGTTGCTAATGCATCAGCCCAAAATTTCCTAGGAGTTTGATATTCATCAAGCATAGTCCTAGCCATCTCAACTAGGGTTCTGTTCTTTCTTTCTACAACACCGTTTTGTTGAGGTACATATGGTGAAGAAAATTGATGATCTATTCTATTTTCAGCACAAAAGTGATCAAAGAATTGATTTTTAAATTCAGTTCCATTATCACTTCTAATTGCTTTTAATGATCCTGGGTGATCAATTGATAATCTAAGAAATAAAGTTCTAAAGTGACTAAAGACTTCATTCTTAGACGCCATAAAATACACCCAAGAATATCTAGAATAACCATCAACAATAACAAGAGCATACCATTTACTTCCGAAGGATTGAACACGTGAAGGTCCTACCGTGTCAAGATGCAAAAGTTGACATGGTTCAGTTGTCATGATCATTGTGAGAGGAGTATGTGAACCTGCAACCATCTTAGCATGTCTACAAGAAGAGCACACAATTTCTTTGTCCCCTTTTAGCTTAGGCAGCCCACGTATGCGATCAAGAGCACTAACACGCGTTAGGTGATCAAAGCCTACGTGACCAAGTCTACGATGCCAAAAATATAAGTCCTTTGAATCATTAGCAACTAGACACCTATGCTTAGAAGAAGACATATCAAAATCAGCTTTAAAAACTCTTCCAAACCGAGACATGTTAAAAATAAGCTCACTATTTGAATCTACAACTTTGCAGCAGTTTTTATTGAAAGTAATTTCTAGATTTTCATCTAGCAATTGTGAAACAGAAAGCAAGTTATATTTCAAATTTTTGACAAGTGCCACATCCTTCAAAGTGTAGTGATCATTTACTCTAACTGAACCCTTAGCAATTATAGGAGTTGAAGAATTATCAGCAAAAGTAACATTCTCTACACATGACACAAAGATGAGGGAGGAGAACCAATCTTTGTTACCGGTCATGTGGCGTGAGCAACCTGAATCCACAATCCAAATATTCTCCTTCCTCAAGCGTGTAACCTACATAGAAGCACAATACGTCGAAGACTCAATACTGGGGTTAGTCAAAAGACATTTAGGAATCCAGTACTGAGTCACGCGACGTGCACCAGGAAAAACACATAAATGCTGAGATAAAACAGCAGGTTTATGAGTCAAAGATTGAGGTTTTCTTTTCTTAACAGTTGATTTAGAAGTTGTTACTTGTTTAGAGTGAAAACCAGTAGCTCCGGAGGTAAAAGCAGAAGGTCCGGAGGCAAAAACTGAAGCTCCGGAGGGAACAACAGAAGATCCGGTAGCTCTCGGAGCTATCGGAACTATCGGAGCTGCTTTTGCGGATTTCTTACCAGAAGGTCCGGAAGCTACCTTTTCAAATTTCTGACTCACTAAAGCAGGTTTTGTTTTTCTAATTGCATGAAAGTTATAAGATCTAGCAATTTTTCTTTCCTTTTTCTGTTGTTTAGCTAGTCTATAACAAAAATCTATGACATGACCATCTCTACCACAGAAAGTACATTGAAATTTAACTTTGTGTTCATGTCTAGATGAGCAAGCAATATTTTTATTTGAAACGGAATGAGGCATCACTCCTGCAGATTTGAAAACTACTTCTTTTTGTTTAGGAACTGTTTGAATCAAACCACTTCCTAATGACCTTACAATTTTAGGTGGATGTGCCTTAGCATGAACATGAGAATCAAAACCTAAACCAGTTTTATCTTTGCTAGACTTAGAAGAATTCAACAGCAGGTTCAGATTCTTATTCCCATTACAAAACCGACCTAGAGTCCTATTCATGTCATCAAGTTTCTTAGACAAGTCTAGGCAGTTTGCACATGAAGTTTTTCCTTTTAGTTTGCAATTGGAACAATTTTTAACTTCATGAGATCGTAAAGCATTGTTCAGAATGGAAATTTCATTCACTGCATCTTTTAGTTTCTTATCAAGATTTTCACATGTAGAACAATGCAAATCATCTGTAGAACAAGAAGCATCTTTTAAGTTTTTATCATTAAGTGCAGCAAGCTTTTTGTTCTTTTTAATTTCTTCATCAAGTCTGTCTAGAGTGGAGGAATGTGCACTTCTTAGAGAGGACAATTGTTCATAGATCAAGTCACATGAGGGACATGCATCATCACTAGGAATCAAGATTTTTAAACGATTAATTTCAGATTCTAGTGATTCAATTTTAGCAGCATTATCCCTAAGCTTTTTGTCCTTTTTCTTGACAATAATAGTTGCACGAGAAATAGCATCACACATTTCATTGCAGGTAGAACATACCTCATCATCGTCACTGTTGTGTTCTGCTTCCTCCTGACTTGATCTTGATCTTGCTTTGCCCGCCATGAAGCATAAGTTGGCCAAGTCATCATTCTCTTCATCACTTCCAAAATCAATGTCACTTGAACTGAGCTCTTGAAGCGCGGTGATGAAGCTGTTGATCATCTTGCGTCCTATGGTACCCTTCTTTTTCTTGTTGGAATTTCCAGAGGAGGTCCGGACCTTGCTTTGTTTTTCTTCCCGGGTGGTCGGACCTGAAAGGTTAGGGCATTCTGTACGAAAGTGTCCTGTTTTACCACATTCAAAACAACGTTGAGGTCCGGAGCTTCCTCTCCTTCTAGTTCTCACATTTTGCAATGCTTTTGAGAATCTAGTAGAGATGAGTGCCAACTCCTCTTCTGGAAATTCTTCGATCTGTTCCAGGGTTAGTGAGGACAACAAAGCAAGAGTATTGCAGGATGATGATTGACCGGAGCTAGACATATCTCGTTGTGAGACAAATGCAATAGACTTGTTTGGGTTCTTACGTGCTAGGATGTCAATTTCATGAGTTTTTAGTTTAGAATAAAGTACATCTAATGTAAGAGAACTCATGATAGTTGATTCACGAATGGATGTTACTTTCATCTCCCAAACTGACATGTCTAATGCACTAAGAAGTTGTCTAGCATTCTCAGCATCAGAAAAATTAACATTGACACTACGTAAGTTGCTGAGAATTTTATTGAACCGAGCAAAGAGGTCATCGATTGACTCACCTGGTTGCATCTCAAAGCGCATATATTCTTTCTTGAACATATCTTGTTTTACCTCCTTGATTGTGTTGGAGCCTTCATGATAATCACAGAGAGCTCTCCAAACATCGTATGCTGATCGGAGGTGCGCGACACGATCAAAGTCGCTTTGAGTGAGTCCTTGGATGATCAAGTTTCGGGCTTTGTTGTTGTTGTCGACATCCCGGAGGTTTGTAGCCGTAACTTGATCGTTAGGCGGGACTTCATAAGGTTTGTACACCTTTTCCCATATTGCGAAGCCTTGCGCCTGGATGAAGGCCTCCATGCGTGCCTTCCAAACCTGGAAATCAATACCAGCAAACACACAAGGTTTGGCGGAGTACTTCTCCATGATGATTAGTCAAAAACACGTGCAAATCTCAAAGATTAGAGCACCGTGGCTCTGATACCAATTATAGGATCGAATAGCACGTGAAAAGCTACCAGAGGGGGGTGAATGGTAGATTTAAAAATCTTACGCAGCGGAAACAATAAAACCATAATCCCTTCGGTAGAAAAACAATATGTTAAAGAAATCGTGTATGAGACTAATCTAAACGTGTTTCACTGTGACAAAAGTGATATATATCAGAGAGAATCAAGTCACGAAGACAACACAAAAAGAATTATTCAAATCCGTCGAGAAAAACTCAAGTTATGATCAAAAGATCAAACACTGGTCAATCAGACCTACCCGAGAAAAACAGTTTCTGGAGTGCTGCAAAGAAACTCGTGTAGATCAAAAACCACAAATCCAATGACCGTGAAATTTTGACAGATGATAGACAATCAAGTTGTGAAGACAACCCAAAAAGAATCACGTCAATTGGATCAATAAAACTCGAGTTATGATAAAACCACCGACGAAAGGTAGTGCTGTCCAGAAACTCGACGAGTAAAACTTGTCTGAAACAAGTCGGACGAACAAGGCACAAAAGTTCCTTCAAACTACGAATTTTATTCAATAGAACACAAGAGGAACAGCCCCCAAAGTCGTCTATCTCGAGCTTTGGCCTTCCCTTGCTTATATAACCAGCCCTTAGGCCATCCCAATACAACTAGGACTCTAATCATAATCCGATCACAATCGGAACTTACCATAACTGCTCAAGATTCTTCTATACGCAGATAGAAGCAATCTTAAGACTTCCAAACACCTTAGGAACGTATCTCACATTCCTAAACAACTCAATTTCGTTATACACACGAAATCCTAACATAACCAACTCGATACTTCCCATACCGAGCCATAACCGACTCTGCCGCAGCCAAAGTCTTCAACCGATACGATCCGATCCTTCCGATCAGATCTTCCTTCATAATCCGTCTCTAGAAGCATATTGCCACGTCATGCACCTCATGCACTGCCCTTGATTTAATCATCCTGCGTGACCTCCTGACCCGCTCAACCACAGTTCCTCCCGAACTTGGTTGTTGGAACCTCATCTCCTCCTGAGACTAGTCCAATGGATCCTGTCACCAGCCATGACTTGAACTCAAGCAACACCTGCACATGAACAAACAACCAATCCATACGAGCCCAAGTCCTCGACTTGACTCACGTTAGTTCCGAACACAACACCTTACGTGAGAACCTCACATAAGCATGTTGCAAAACCACATTAGAAACGATATCAGCCGTATCATCCAAAACGCACCAAAAACTTAGCAAATGAATACTAAGCAATCTTTCCAATCTTGTAAAGCAAGTACAAAACATTGCAAATGAAAAGCAGAAGCACTTCGACCAAGTTCCGGACCTTGCCAGAGCAACCCGGAGCTTGAGCCGGAGCTAAGCAGAAACACTGCGGTCAAGTTCCGGACCTTGCCAGAGCAACCCGGAGCTTGAGCCGGAGCTAACAAAAGCTAGTAGAACCTAGCGCCGGAGCTTACCAAAACTAGTACGGAACTAGTCAACCCAAAACCGGAGCTAGACAAAGTACGTCGGAGCTTAGCAAAAGCATGCCGGAGCTATCAAGTATATGCCGGAGCTATCAAAGACATGCCGGAGCTAACAAGGACATGTTGGAGCTAAAGATAAAGCTCACCGGAGCTAACCAAAGCTAGTCGGACCTTACCAAGAAGCCGGACCTAGCTACGAACATAGCCGGAGCTACCAAAAACAAGTCGGACCTGTTGTCGGACCTTGCTGTAGCTCGGAGCTAGAGTCGGACTTTGATAAAAAGGTGTTTTTGTGATATTTAAAAACTTTTATCATCAAAGCCAAGTGTATTCACTACAAACCAATGTATTCAGCACACATAGGTCTTACAGCAAGCCCTCTTTGTTTTTGGCCTTGCTTTTTCTTTGCCCTTGCTCTCATGCTTGTATCCTCCTTTTCTTCTCCTCATCATCCTCTTTAAATTGTTGATGAAGAGGGCCTTTTCCTCATCGGTGTCAAGGCTCTCCTCATCATCTTCATTTTGCTCTTTTGAGGAGGATGTCGCTTTGAGTGCAACATCCTTCATCTTCGACGCGGTGAATCTTTGGAGGTCGTTGAAGAAGAGCGCCTCCTTCTCCATGATCTCGTGGTTGATGATCCTCCCTAGGATCTCCTCCGGGGTCATTTTGGCAAAACCTGGGCTTTCTCGTATCATGGAGCAAAGAGAGACGTTTCTAGGCATGAATGCCCGAATCATCCTCTTCACCACCTCGTGGTCCGTCCACTTGGTGCAGCCATAAGATCTGCTCTTGTTGATGAGCCGCTTTAGGCGGTTGTACATTTCTTGGGGAGATTCACCATCCATAATGGCAAACCTCCCGAGCTCTCCTTCAATGAGCTCAATCTTCTCTTCCTTCATGACTCGGTTGCCTTCATGAGCCGTCTTGAGGGTGTCCCAAATATCCTTGGCCACCTCAAGTCCATCTACTTGGTTGAACTCATCTCTCGAGAGAGATGAGATGATCACTCCGGCTGCTTGGGCATTGCGGTGAAAGAGCACGGCTTGCTCCGGAGTGATGTCTTCTTCATTCTTCGGGATAAGCACCCCGGTCAACACAATTTTCCACAAAGAGGGATTGAGTGACACGAGATGGATCTTCATGTTGTGCTTCCACATCCTGTAGTCGGTTCCATCGAATTGGGGAGGCTTCCCCAATGGGATGGAAAGATAGTGGTTGTTGGAGACAAGGTGTTCATAGTTGTAGTCTTATTGGTTGTAGTGGGTTGTGCCACCCGATGTAGAGGTTGAAGAGTCAACCTTTGGAATCTTCAACTTCTCTCAAAGTTTTGCCATGAGCTGGCGAGTCTCTTCGTCATCCGTCGACTTGTCTTGGTAGACAAGCACCTCCTCTTGGGTTGCTTGGATCTCATTGGTCGAGACCTTGTCATACCCCACTCCGGCCATCTTCTCTCCGAGTTGTTAGACTCTTTGGAAGAGTCCTACTCTGATACCAATTGAAAGTTGCCTAGAGGGGGGTGAATAGGCTAATCGACCTGAAATGACTTAATAAAACGAGATCAGTACTCAGGGGGCGGACTAGTCCAGTCCAGGGGCGGGCTAGTCCGGTCCTACTGCACGGAAAGCCTAAAAAAGTGTTTCTAACAAATTTTAGTTGGATTTTTGTGATGCAAAAAGTGTTGGAATGATTTAGTGAACCTTAACAAGTAATATAGCAAGTGTGAAGCTAAGGATCACAATGAATCAAGAGTGATGAACGAAAACGGTAAACCTAACCCTAGAAGCAATTGTGCGATAAATGAAAGTGAAGTACACAAGAGACAAAAGGATTTTATCCCGAGGTTCGATCCCACAAAGGAATCTACATCCCCGTTGAGGAGCCACTAAGGACCGGGTTCAACAACCCTTCCCTCACCAAGTTTACCACAAGGGCCTAACTTGGTTTTCCACTATCACAAAGGGTGAATACAATATTTGTTGGGGCTTCTCACAATCTGAGGCTCCCACCACAAATACAATCTCAAATCACAAAGAATGACTCAAGCCACAGATCACAAAGATTCAACAAGTGCAAGAGATCAAACCGAGACCTAGAGCGGTGTTCTTCCTCTTCTTCACCTCACCAAACCCTAATCCACACAAGAATTAGTTTTAGAGGGAAGGTAGGCAAGAAGGAGGCTTTTGGAGGCTCAAAGTTTGCTGTGGCGGTGCTAGTGTTTCAAAGTTCTCAAAGGTTGGTTCAAATGAACCCAGGGGTCCTCTATTTATAGAGGTTCCCAGCCCATACTGTTGACTTCAGCAGTTGGGCGGACTAGTCCGGCCTACGGCCTGGACTAGTCTGGCCTTTGGGACCACTGACGTCCCTGACAACTGTTGCACTGCGCGGCAATCGTCACGCTACCCACCAAACTTCAAATTCAAATAGTCACTTCAAAATGGACTACTCCGGTCCAGAATGGACTAGTCCGATCTCACACAGAACCTTTTGTTCTGTGTGAAAATGGACTAGGCTGGAGACCACGGACTAGTCCGGCCCCTAGGGCGGATTAGTCTGGCCTCCCAGACTTAGTCCCTGAAGCACCAACTTTCTCACCAATCCGGACTAGTCCGCACCCGGAGCGGACTAGTCCGATCTCAGTCAGGACCTTTTGGTACGAACCAAAACGGACAAGTCTGTGGTTTTGGGACTTAGTCCCGAAAACCCACTTCATGACTACCCGGACTAGTCTGTGCCACTACAGACTAGTCTGAACTCAATCAGACCCTTCTGGTCCGGCAGAAAACGGACTTGGCTGGCCAGGAGCGAACTAGTCCGGCCACCAGCATGGACTAGTTCGGCCACTCCTGCCAGACTACTCTAACACTCTTCTCTTTATAGGTTTTGATCTCTATACCGCTTTGAGCTCCTAACTTGATCTCAATGCACTTTACACACATATCCTCATACTTATATGGCTAGTCTAAACTCGATACGCTAGAAACCTGTCGGTGGTTGAATCCGGCAGATCTTCCGGTACTACTATTCGTAGTCTGTGGAGTTTGTAGTTCAGTAATGGGTGCGCAGAGATTCAAGAGGTGGTGACAAATTGACACAGAGGTTTACGTGGCTCGGGCCGCCTGAGCGTAATACCCTACTCCACGGGGTGTGTTGATGTTGTATTGAGCGAGTGAGTATGTGTGAGAGCGTAAGTGTCTCCAGAGCTCAGAGAGAGTCGAGCCCCCTGTGTATCGTCGACCAGTCCTTTTATAGTACAAGGACCGGTCGTTACACAGTTAGCCTGGCCTGACAAGTGGCTCTGGCGGTTAATAATGTTTGATACACAATTAATAAGATTAATTACCCTTAATAGCGTGTAACGGGTCTTAATAGTGTCGTTACTGGTATTAAGGGCCTTCCGATTTTGTGTCATTAATATGGTATTAATGACACTTAATCGGGTCTTGAATTCCTTGATTGCCCCTTGAAGGTCCGAGCTATTGGGGGTCCACCAATCTGATTGTTGAGGTTGAAGGTCCGGGGGTTTGGACACGTGGCAGCTCCGGAGCTTATCATCGTGGACGTGTAGGTCCGGTGCTATTGGACACGTGTCGGTACCGGAGCTTCCCTCTGTCTGGGGTTAGGTCCGGGGGTGCCATACTGGTATCTAATCTGGAGCTTTCCCGTGTGTGGGCGATAGTTCTGGTCTTATGATACACGTGGCGGCCCTGGAACTAACCATGTCGGGGAAGCATGTCCAGTTACAGCTGTCAAGTGGGGCCTTCAGAGGTCTTCAAATCTAGTAGATGGAGTTTCCTTGTGATCTTTGCAGTCCCAAGGGGTATCTAGTACGCAGGGTACTGACAGTGGCCCCCTGGGCCCACCTCTGGGAGAGACCTTTTGGATGAAGTCATTCTGCCAGAGGTGGGTCCATTCTTCGGTTTTGGAGTTGTGTCTTCAAGGGTCTTCAGATGTGCCGTTGGTGGTAGTTTGTAGTTAAACTAACGCCGCGTGGCATATCCTGGATGCGGCAGGTGAGATCTTAGCGTTCAGATCTCACGCAATTGAAGGTCGCCAGTTCCCGATATGAAAATCGTATCGGTTCCGTGGGCCATGTCAGGCCGCCGCCTTCGGGTTTCCCGCCTTTCATGATGACAACCGTTCGCCTGGGGTAAGGACCTCGACTTGATCGTCGGGTGGCCCCGGGCCCCCTTGTCATTGGCAGGGTGAAGTTTTTGAATGGTATCGTCGGCTCCTCTGCGGTTTCCATCCAAGCGTTGCGGGGGCTTACTTAAGAAGGAAAGCACACACCATTTGGGGTTCTTTACGCCTTTCATTCGAACTTTGTGCTCAAATCCTCCAAACTTTCGCTTGCTTTTCCTTTCTCGCCTCACTGTGCCGTGATGGAGTTGGGTCTTCGCCAGAGCCGACTAAAGACTGACGGTGATTTGAAGAAGGTCCGGGCCCTCATGGGGTGGTCCGCTGACTTCTTCAACCACCTGGTGTGCGTCGGCAAGCTTCCTTTCGTGAAGGAGCACGCCGGTGACATGGTGTACTTCTTCACGTACACCATGGTGGGACTGATCCCACCTTTCTCCTCTTTCTTCTTGATGCTGCTAGACTTCTATGGTCTGCAGCTGTACCACCTTGGCCCCCACTCCATCCTTCTAGTGTCGATCTTTTTCCACTTTTGCGAGATGTGGGTGGGCATTCCCCCCTGCGTTGAGCTCTTTCGCACCTTCTTCAATGTCCAGACCACTGGCAAGAGTGACGAGTACCTTGGCTTCTATTATTTTGTGAAGCGCAATAAGTGCCCGTACAAGTACTTGTGGTTGTTCCCTTCTTGGAAATGGGACGACTAGAAGAAGGATTGGATCGTCATCAGGGTGGAGGAGCATGAGAAGCTAGAGTTGCCTGAAGGCCTCCCCAACGTCGACACTGCAGTTTGGAGTGAAGCTCCGGCGTTTCGGACGCCTTCAACCCTGCTCTGACCAGGATCCGCCAGTGCGTGGAAGGAGGGGTGACTCCTCAGGCGGTATTTTTTGCAACTTTCTGACCAACAGGTGGGCTCTGCTGAAAAAGAGGGAGAAGCTTGCTTGGGCTCTCAACAGTGTGCTGGACGACGACCGGATTGAGACCGGTCTCAAGTCCAACATGGAGGGTGTAACTTTGGAGTTTCACCTCAAGAAGTTTCAGCACGGCATCGAAGTCGAAGGTAATGACTTGACTCCACTAGCGGCTTTTATCCCTCTGAACATGGAGGCGGAGTTCAGCAGGGAGCTCTGGCGGACGATGCCGGTGCTTGACGACCTTGGTGTCATTGAGAGGCGTTCGATCACCGGGTTGGTGATCTCCGGAGTTTCCGAGGGTGGTCCCCCTTCCGTCCCGGAATAGAGAGTTGAAGTCGTGGGTAAGGGCAAAGAGTTGGTTGAGCCTTCGAGCCGCAAGAGGAAGCTGAAGCATGCCGACGGGAGGTCCGTCAGGCCTGCTCCTTCCGCAGCGACTCCTTCTCCCCGAAGGGGAAGGTCTTCATCGGCGACAACTACTCCAGCATCAGCATCTCCCTAGGGCGCTAGCTCCGGCCATGTGGCTCTAGTCCCAGGGCCAGCTGAAGGCTCTGGTGTCCGGAGGTCCTTCCCAGTTGAGGGGGGGCCTCAACCCGAGTGACGCCGACAGCAGCAGCGAGCTCCGGGGAACCTTCTGGAGCCACGACGCCAGTGGCGACAGGGTCCGACTCCGAGCGTCCGGAAAAGAGGTTCCGTGCTAACTGGTGCAGAAGCCTTCTGGGGTAATTTTGATTTTTTTACCTCAGTTGATTGTTTTTTGTTGTAACTGCATTTTGAGTGTCTTTGTCCTTCATTCACAGAGTGCCCAAGAAAGGGGCTGAAGCTCCGGTTCCTACAGCAGCAGCTGAGGCTATGCAGGCGGAAGCTCCAGCTCCAATTCCAGCGTCGCCCCAAGAGGTGGTTGAGGCTACGGTAGCTCCGGCGCCGGCTGTTGTGGTCTTGGACCTCGACTCATCCCCAGAAGCTCTCGTGGTAGCGCCGGACCACGGGAATGAAGATGTACCAGCGGCACCAGCCTCGGGGGATGAAGCTCCGGGCTTGGATGCTGAAATGATGGACACTCCGGCCTCAGATCCGGAGGTAGCTGTAATTCCGGCCCTAGAGCTGGATGTTGTTGAAGCCCTGGCTGTCGAGCCGGTTGTTGATGAAGTCCCAGCGATAGAGCCGGGTGTTGATGAAGTTCCGGCGCTTGATCCGGCTGTCGAGGTAGTTCCGGCGGTAGAGCTGGTTGCTGCAAAAGTTCTGGCGATAGAGCCGGTCGTGGAAGAAGTACTGGCACCTGAGCCAGTTGCTGTAGAGGCACCAGCGCTCGAGCCCATGATGGTCGAGGCGTCAGCACCGTAACCGGCGGTGGAGGAGGCGCCAACATCAGAACTGAACGTGGCTTCAGCTCCGGCGGAATCTTCTACACCCGCCCTGAAAGCAGTGGTCCCTGAGGTGCCCGCACCTGAGCCAAGGTGCCAAGATGAAGCTGCCAGCCCCCCGCCTGAGGGGTCAGTTGTTGATCATCTGACGGCGGGGCCTTCGGAGCCAATTCTGGAGGTCGAAACTTTTACTGCAGGACCTTCCTTGGCGGTGGTCGAGGCTATCCTGGAGGACGGCCCTAGTGCCGTGGAAGCTCAGGGAACCGCTCTTGTAGAGTGGGACCCGATTTTTGTCACAGAGAACCCACTGGAACCAGCGGAATGACCCCGACAGGTCCTAACCCGATCCCCCGTCATTGTTTATTTACAACGCCTGCTCCAGTCTTCGTCAGGTCCAGCTGGCTTTCTACCACGACAGCAAGACCCTCGAGGAGAAGCGCCAAACTCTTAGTAGGTGGCGCAACCGGCTCCATTTCGAGACCAAGCTGGCGCAGTCGAGGCTGGCTGACGACAAGGAGTGGGTGCAGAGAGAGAAGGTCCGCCTGGAATACTGGGGTAAGCTGCTGGATGAGAGGGAAAGCATGAGGCGATCCCTTGACAACCAGTCCCGGGCCATCTACGAGCAGGCCAAAGCTGCTAATAGTGTAGCGGATGATCACCAGGAGAGGCTGAACGCCATCCACGATAGTCTCGTCAAGCGCCAGGAGGCTCTTGGGGTGCGGGAGAGAAAGCTCAAGGATGAAGAGCAAAAACTCCTGGAGCTGCGGGACGACAGCGTGAAGAGGGAGGAAGAGCTCACTCAGAGGCTAACTCTGGGTGACAAGAGTCTCGAGGAGCGCACCAAGAAATTGGAGGAGCGCTGCGAGAGAGAGTAGAAGAAGGCCTGGGAGCGAGGGCAGGAACTCCACAGGAGGGAGGATGTCGTTGCTGCCAGGGAGAAGAAAGAGTTGGGCAGGGAGAAGGACCCGGTCAACCGCCGGAACAAGATCTACCACCGGGAGGAAGAGCTCGGAAAACTCGAAAGGCAAGTTGCTGAAAAGATTCAGCAGAACGCCAAAGAGGTTGAGCGCCTTGCTCGTGAGAATTCGGAGCTTGCGGCGACCAGAAGATCCTTGGAGGAGATGCGAGGCTTGAGGACTGTGGAGTCCCAACAAGTTTGGTACTTCCTGGGCAAAGCCAACGATGCGCTGACGCCAATGGGTTTCAGTCTCGTGCGTCCAGATGATCCGGAGCCGGAGCTGGACTTGGCGTTGCAGGCGTTGTGTTCGGCAGGCAACAAGCTCACCAAGATGGGCGATGTCATCGCGGACCAGCTGGAGACCGAGGGACAATCCCTGGCGAAGGACGTCGCAGAATTCATGTTGACGTGCTACACAAGTCGGGACCCTCAATTCCCCCTTGGACCTGGTGCTTGAAGGCCCCATCGAAGTAGAGGGGAAGCTGCCCAAGCCAGCATATCGGAGGCTGCCTGGAAGGTTGCCTCATTCTTCCATAGGGTCTAGGACCATCTCTTTGTAGCTCCCACTTGTATCCTCTCTTCTTTTTCTCCAATTTTGTAATCTCTTGTCTCCTGATGAATGAAATCCAAGTTTTTTGTGAATTTCATTTTTTTTCTTCAACACCTTTATCGCACTTGGACCCTGGTAGATGTACACAATTTGATTGTGAACATGTACCAAGAGGATGTAATAGTTGTTGAAAACTTGCGCACATCGAACTTGTAGAATGTAGGTTCGAAGTATTCAATAGTGAAGGCCCCCTGAGGTTATCAGAGCTTAGTGGCTCCGGCATTGACCATCGTTGGAGCTTAGTAGCTCCGGCAGTAGTCTCCATCAACGCATAAAGCATCGACGGTTAGTCCTCTGGGGTGTCAGAGCTTGGCGGCTCCGGCAGAGACCTCTGTCAACACGTGGTGTGTCGACAGCAGACTCCACTATAGAGTCTTTCCACCATCTTTTCTTCACGTTGATGGCTTGCCCCCTAGCTTTACCGGAGTTGTGTAGCTCCGGCGAGGCTCGATATCAATGTTTGAACATCGACCACAAGCCGCCTAGAGGATGTCGGAGCTTTGGCAGCTCCGGCTTCATTCACCATCATCATGAAATATTTATTTTTCCTGCACACTGAAGTCAAGAAAAACAGCAAAATCCGTTTCCTATCTATAACTTCATTGCGGCTTACTATTCTCGAGAATGTTTTAGGTCGAACACAATTCTAAATAAGATCAAAAGTGTCGTCTTGTTTCCTTCAGGTCCGATCGTTTCTGGACTCGCCTTACTTCGGCCTGCCGGGGTGTAGGTAGAGTGGCGTACTTAGGGTGCATGACCAGGCTAAGTCAATAGCACACTCCGGCCCTAGATTGGCTTGGCGACATTCAGACGAGTAGACCGTCAACAATGTTTGGACCCGGAAGAATAGACAATGCAACTCGAATTGTACATGAACTGGTCGAGCTAAAGTTTCTTAAGAACTGCACAACTTTGTTATAGACAAGAAAGAGAAAAATAAAAAATGTTAAGTCTGTATAAAATAAATGCACGTGGAGTCTGTTTTCACACAATGATGTCTTTCATTATAGGTCCAGAGTACAGGGGAAACAAGTACACTCTTAGGGTACAGAACCAGACTAAGTGTGTTTCGTTTCTCGTTTGACCCAAGGTAGCTAGCTTCACTTTTAGTTCTGACACTATGACAAGTGTTGCATGGACGTTGCGGGCCTAACAGAGTAGGTCCGGCTGTCCTCCCGGAGGAGCAACCTGACTTTGTACAATGACTCTATAACATACATCACATGTGATTACAGACTCACCTCCATGATATTAAGCGTAGAACTTACGGAGGTGCTCAATGTTCCAAGGCTTAGGGAGAGGTGTCCCATCCTCGGTTGCCAAGTGAACGCATCCAGGACGGGATACTTTGATCACTCGGAAGGGTCCTTCCCAGCTGGGGGAAAGTTTGTTTAACCCTTCTCTAGATTGTATTCTCCGTAGCACCAGATCGCCTTCCTCGAGCTGTCAGCTGTGAACATGCCATTGGTGATAGCGCCGAAGAGCTTGGCGGTATCGGGCATTCCGAACAGCTGCTTGGCACCTTCCCTCTTCAAGGAGGTCAAGGTCTTCACGTCGGAGCTGGTCCTGCGTGGCTTCGTCGAAGGTCCGGACCCGGAGCGACCCTAGGGTGATTTCCGGAGGAAGGACTGCTTCAGCTCCGTACACTAGAAAGAAGGGTGTCTCTCCAGTTGACCGGTTTGCAGTTGTCTTGTTGGCCCATAGAGTGGGCAGAAGCTCTTCGATCCAGTTGGCTCCATGTTTTTTTCAGGTTCTCATAAGTGCGCGTCTTGAGTCCTTTCAGGATTTCTGCATTTGCTCTCTCGGCTTGTCCATTGCTTGCCAGGTGAGCTATGGAGGCGTAGCTGACTTGGATGCTGAGGTCTTCGCAGTATCCTTGGAAAGCAGAGCTTGTGAATTGGGTCCTATTATCTGTTATGATTTTGTTCGGGACTCCAAATCTGCATATGATGGACTGCAAGAAGTTGATAGTTGATTGCTTGTTTATTGTCACAACTGGAGTTGCTTCCGGCCATTTGGTAAATTTGTCAATGACAACATATAGGAACTTGTAACCCCCGGCGGCTCTTGGGAAAGGTCCCAAGATGTCCATCCCCCACACAACGAAAGGCCATGTAGGAGGTATCATTTGCAGAGGCTGAGTCGGTGTGTGAATTTGTTTTGCATGAAACTGGCATGTTTCGCATTTCTTCACCAGCTCAGTTGCATCCTGGAGCGTTGTAGGCCAGTAGAAGCCATGCCGGAAGGCTTTACCAACCAGCGTGCGGGAAGACGCGTGGTTCCCACACTCGCCTCCATGGATTTCCATGAGGAGCTCACGACCTTCTTCCCTTGTGATGCACCGCATTAGGACGTCGTTGGCACCGCGCCGGTAGAGATCCCCTTCTACCAACGTGTATCTTTTAGCCAATCTGACTATCCGGTCAGCGGATACATCATTGTCAGGAAGGATATTGTCTTTCAAGTAGCTCCGGATCTCCAAGATCCATGCATTAGAGCTTGCTTGAGCATTTGAGTCTTGCGTGTTGGGTTGCTCGGAGCTTCCAGCAGCACCTACTACCCTTGATGGCTGCCATGGTAACACGGCCATCGGGACCGCCAGCTTTGGGATGCTGGTCTCGCCCCCTTCGCTCAGTTCGGCGGGCTGAGCTGTGGGTTTTGAAAACCTCCGGACGAAGGTTCTATTGAGAGCCGAAGCTCCAGTTGACTCTTTCGTCGAGAGTTCGTCAGCTTCAACGTTATGGGGACGCTGGACATGGTGGAGGTCCAGGACTTTGAAGTCCTTCTGAAGCCTCTAGACTTCAAGGAGGTAAGCAGCTAGTTGGGGATTGTTGCAGGAGCATTCACCCTTCACCTGTTTAATGATGAGCTGCAAATCTCCCTTGACCAACAGCTGCTTGACACCATATGATAGTGCCACCTTTAGTCCGTATATGAGTGCTTCATACTCCGCCATGTTGTTGGTCACCTTGAAGTCAAGGTGGACCATATATTTTACCTTCTCCCCAGTTGGAGCGAGGAGAAGGACTCCAGCTCCGGCCCCCTGCTTTTGCATGGAACCGTCGAAGTAGAGAGTCCAGTGAGGCTCGGTGAAGACCGGAGCCTTCAGTTCCGGCTTCTGCTCACTAGGGCACCTAGGGTTTGATGGAGAGGGGGTCCATTCCGCGACAAAGTCCGCCAATGCTTGACTCTTGATCGCTTGTCTTGGGACGAATTCTAAGTCAAACTCGGCCAATTCCACTGCCCACTTTGCAATGTTCCCAGTGGAATTGGGATTATACAAGATCGCACACAGTGGGTAAGAAATCACCACTGAGATCTTATGAGCTTGGAAGTAATGGCGAAGCTTCCTGGAGGCGGTAAGAACTGCATAGAGCAGCTTATGCACCTCTTGGTATCGAGTCTTGGCATCATGGAGTACTTCGCTGATGAAGTACACTGGGCGTTGGACTGTCCAGACCCTCCTGGAGGGGCCCGGAGCTTCCCCCGGACCCTTCCGGAGGGATCCGGACCTTCTTCGAGGACTTCCGGGACCTCGCTGGAGGAACCCGGAGCTTCTTCTAGAGTGACCCAGACCCTCCCGGAGGGGTCCGAATCCTCTTGTTCGTCAAGGGTAACTCCTTGTAGATCCAGGTCTGGGGGCTAGGACCCAGACTCGCCTTCAGGAACCTCCTGACCATCCCGGAGGGGTCTAGATTCCTGAGCTTGTGAGGGTTCTAGTCTCTCCGCAACCAGAACCATGCTGACAACTTCGTCAGTTGCCGAAATATAAAGCAGTAAAGGCTCACCAGGGTTCGGAGCTACCAAGGTTGGTAAAGTGGTGAGGAGCTGCTGTAAGGATCAAAACGCCCAAGAGGGGGGGGGTGAATTGGGCTTTTTCAAATTTTAAGGCAATTTAAAAACTTTAATTGTTAATCCCGATTCCCTATGCAAGTCAACTACGCAATCAAGAGAGTTAAGTGCGGAATAGTAAAACGTAATCGTAAAGGGGTAGGGAGAGGAATGCAAACGCTCGAAGACGCGGAGACACGGCGATTTTTCCCGTGGTTCGGTAAGATCACTAGGATCTTCCTACATCCACGTTGTGGCACCCACCAAAGGGTATTGCCACTCCCAAGTCACCAAGACGAGGGAATCCACTAACTTTCTCCGTTCGCCATCTCCGGCAAGGTGGAGCTCAAGCCTTGTACAACTTCGATCCTCCGGGCTTCCACAATTGTCTCGGCAAGCTCCGGAGCAATCTCTCTACTCTCCTCTTGATACAAGGTGAATGCAATCACCAAGAATGCACTCCCTCACGGCTCTCACTGGTCTAGAGACTCCACTCACCCAGAGAGGACGCACACAAGCTTCTCTCTAGCTAGGTCTAGCCTATATCTTGAGGTGTAGATGGACGGAAAGGGTGTGTAAATGATTGTTCTAGGTCTTGGACACTTGAGGATGTGTAGGCATGCTCTGGTTGTCAAGTGTTGTCGAAATGACTGGTGGAAGGGGGTTAAATAGCCAGCCCAACTGAATTAGCCGTTGAAAAAGTTGGCTGATTACTTTTTCTGTGTACATCGGATGATCCGATGACCACCTTTTCTGAGCATCGGTGTAATTAGATTAGCTGACATCACTGTGTCAGAAGTGACCGTTATTCGACCGATGCTACCCCTTCTCAATCATCGGATGATCCGGTGAGCTTTGTCTTCAGATTTGGTCCAGAAATAATGTTTCTGTTGAATTAGACCGATGTACACTTTGCTTCTGCATCGGATGATCCGGTGAGTGTTTCTCCAGAATTGTTGAGACAAATTAATCTTTCTGTTGAACTTCACCGATGTCCACTTGTCTCTAGCATCGGATGATCCGGTGTGCACTTCATTCTGAGGTCTTCTTCTTCTGTTGAGCCCCAATCGACCGATGTGTGCATTTTCCAGACCATCGGACGATCCGGTGAGTGTAATTTGTTTGCTTCGAGTTGAACTTTTAGAAGCTTCTCGAGTGACCTCTTTGACACTTGTTGCAAATAATGTTCTGATGAATATTGATCTTCTTGTGTTGCCAATTTTGATAGAATAGAGTTGTTGTGTGAGTTCTTCATTTAGCCTTCATGAGAATTGAATAAACCCCTTAGAATAGGTCGTTTGAGGGGTCTCCATTCGTATCCAATGAGTGGTAGATGATTTGAATAGATAGTTGTTAACGCTTGATGTGATATACATGAAACCTTGCATCCACAAACTCATTAGTAATTACGAATGGTTGTCATTAATCACCAAAACCATACCTCACGGGGGCCTAGATGCTTTCAATCTCCCCCTTTTTGGTGATTGATGACAACACAACGAGTAGAGCATAGAAGTAAATGAATTTAATAACACAATGCTCATAAAGATTGTAACTGGAACAAAATGCAACACAAGGAGCTCGAAGGCTCAAACAGTGATCAAATAAGCCATGAAATAGCACACTAAATTACAATAGAAGCAAAAGATAACAAGCAAAACTCAAATCGAAGCAAATGACAATAAGTCCAAATAGATAAAGGTAAAACTCCCCAAACTCCCCCTAAGACCAAGACTGACTCGACCAAGACTGACTCCCCCTAGAGCTAAACTCCCCCTGACTCTAACTCTTCTCCCCCTTTGGCATCAAGACACCAAAAAGGGAAGATGAGTACCTAGGACTCCGGAGCACTCGGGGCGACGGTGAAGCGATCGACGTCGGCGGTGCTGTCGTCGGAGCTGCTCGAGGTGGAGGTCGCAGGTGCTGGCGCTGGAGCGGGAGGAGCTGGAGCTGCTGACGCTGCTGGGGGATCTGCTGGGACTGCTGGCGCCAGCGGAGAAGGTACTGCCGGTGGAGGTGAGAACTGGAATGGCACTGTCGAGGCTAGTAGAGGTGACATGCTGAAGCTTGGTATAGGCGACGCCGGTGCTGGAGCTGCAGTAGGTGCCAGTGGAGAAGCTGCTGGAGCCTGACCAAGACCCGGCTGCTGAGGCGGAAGGGCTATCCCGGTCTGCTGGTAGAGGTTGGTGATCAACCCCAGGATGCCCATCATCGCCTGCTGAGTCTGCTGCTGCTGATCCAGGGTCCTCCGGTGCATCTGATCCACCAGTCTCGTGAAGCGGTTAGTGTCCTCTCGCCTCTGGCGGGCGATCTCCAACTGCATCTCATGCTGCTGTCTCTGTAGCTCCGCGAGCCGCGCAGCCTGCTCCGCTCGGGCCTGCTCAGCTGCAAGCCTGTCCTGGCGCTGCTGCTCGACCATCTGCTGGAGCAGCGAGGTGAGCTCTGACGGCTGTGACACCTGAGCCTCGGACACTGGAGGTGGTGGAGCAGTCGAACCTCCCGCCTCCGCGTCGTGCTACCTTGGAGAAGGAGGCAGAGGAGGGAAGTACTCCTCGACGCTGTTGCTGGTGTCGCTGTCCGACCAGACGTGCTCCAGTCCTTCACCCTGTGCCTCTGCCTGGGCGAGCGCCTCGTCCTCCTGGGCTAGCTCGGTCCAGTCCTCCTCGGAGAGTCGGGCTCTGACCTGACGCTCGACTGGACGGCCAAGGCGGCGGTCTCCAGGAGTAGGCACTCGGTAGTGGCCGAACCGAGTGGCGTGGAGCTCTGTCAAAGGAGCAGTGGCTGGCGAGTCCTCAGGTGCTAGCAGGAACAGCAGACGGCAGATCCAATGCCCGTAGACCAACTGCCTCAACATCCCGACTCCGTCAGTGATCACGTCCTCCATCTCGCAGATCAAGATGTCCACGATATCAAATTCCATCCCGTTCATCACATAGAACAGGATGGTCTGCTAGAGGCTCGTGAAGCCCTCTAGGTAGCCGGACCTCGGTAGAAGGGTACGCCTGAGGATGTGGTGAACTGTCCGAGCGGCTGGAGTGAGGAGAGCTGGCACCCTCGGCTGGTCTGGCGTGAAAGGAGGGGTGAACAGACCTCTGATCTCCTCAAACGGCGGTGACACTCCCCCTGTCAGGGGTCTCCTCGGCGGGTCGGCTCCTCCGTAGACCACCTCGTGCAGACAAGTGAGGTGTGTGTCCACTCCAAGCAGCTGTGCCAGTCGCTCTCGAGACACGGTGTGCTGCTGCCCCAGAAACATGAAGTGGATCGAGCGCCGACCCTCTGAGATATAGAGAGTGGCGTAGAAGACTCGAACCCACTCCTCCACGTAAGCGCTCCTCTGGCGTGAGAGCAGCTCCACAAGGCCTCTGTACCTCTCGAAGAATGGCCTGATCCCGTGTCCAACTGTTGTTGCAAGCTGATTCCAGTCGATGTAAGTGTGCTGGAACAGCTTATGGCCCCGACGCCTGTACGTCTCGTACAGGGACGCCTGTGTCAGGGTCCAAAAGCGGGGATCAACCCTAGTGTCCCTGGGCTGCGGAAACCACTCCTCTGGCAATGCTGTCCATCTGAGCTTCTTTAGTTGTTTTGCCTTGAACTTGCGATAGTCTGTAAGCCTGACATCCTCGGCAACTCTGGCAGCGGTATCCATCTCGTAGATGGCCCTCTGGGCCTCTCTGTCCTCTGCGCGGTCGGCAGCAGTGGGGCGCTGACTCGCGGTGGGGGTCTGACCTCCCCCTCGGGTCCTGACGGTGCGCCGGCGAACCAGTGGCGTCACCGCGGTCTCCTCCTCATCCTCAGAGTCGTCGGGCGGCACGGGCTGCACTGTGGGCCACTGCTGCCTCTGCCGAGACTCGCGGAGCCGTAAGGAACCGTGATGGCCGCGCTCACGCTCCTCGGCGGCGCGAGCGGCCAACTCTGCCCGGCGAGCTTCCTTCGAGAGCTTTTGTTTCTTCGCTGCGGGCTCCTCGATGGCCTTGCCTTTTCCCTTGCGATCACGTCCCATCTTAGCGACGAAAAGGATCACACGAACGACGAACGGCGACGCAGCGATCGGGACGATGTCGCGTGGTTCGTGGGAACCCTAGCGACGAAAAATCGTCGAACGGAAGGAGGGCTGACGGCGGCGATGGATGCGCGGCGGCGGTGGAGGCGCGGCGGCGGCTCGGCCTATGGCGGCGATGGAGGCGCGGCTGCGGCTTGGCTTGAGGTGGCGGCGCGGGAGGCGCGGCGGCGTCGGGAGGCGTGGCGGCGGCGCGAGGAGGTGGTGGCGCGGGAGGCGCGGCGGCGGCGCGAGGAGGTGGTGGCGCGGGAGGCGCGGCGGCGCGAGGAGACGCGGCGGCGGCGCGAGGAGGTGGCGGCGCGAGGAGACGCGGCGGCGGCGGGAGGCGCGGCGGCGGCGCGAGGAGGCGGCGGCGCGGAGTGAAGAAGACGAAGCGCCCATACGTCTTTAAATGGGAACCCGATGACCTAACGGTTACGCGAACACCGGATCGACCGATGAGCATCGGGGGGGGGGGGGGGGGGGGGGGGTCATCGGTCGAGTTCAACAGAGAGTTGGTCCAAAAACTCCCTTTGCACACCGGATGATCCGACGTTGCTACGTCGATCATCGGTCGAATTCGGCAGGGTGACAGAGGATTGAACATCGGATGCTCCGATGTTTCCTGGAATGAACGCATCGGTCGATTTCATGGTTCTGACTGATCTGATCGATGAATTGAAGCATCAATTGATCCGATGTAGCTGCTGACCCTAGCATCGGATAGTCCGATGACTACAGAAAACCTAAGAATACCCATAAATGTCCGTTGACTTAAAACACACAAAGAGAAAACAAGTCTTAGGACCTTTTGGGCACCTCCTAACCCCTAAAAAGTAGGCTTTTCAATATAGTGCCACATATTGGCTAAGCCCTTAAACAAATAGAGCACACAAGGAAAATTAGGAGGGAAAAACCAAGAAAATGTAAGGTCCATGCTTTGTGAGCTAGAGTATGGAGACTTCTATCTCTCTAAAGCATGTTCCTTTAGAATTTTGCTCTTTCCACATCATATGAGTTAAGATATTGCATTTCAAACAAGTCTTCTTCTCATGATGTGGGTTCCCCTTTGTGACAATCTACCGTATGCAATGCCAGACAAGTTAATGCAAGATATTAAATGAGTGCAAGTTTATATGGCAGGAATCATGCAAGGCATAAGATAAATCTATCTTGCCAAGTTTAAGCCTTCAAAAGGCTTCCTCAGGGAAAACTATTTCTAGCTCGCCCCTATCCTTTGGGAGTTAGGCAAGACCTATATGATATGCAACCTTACATGAACATGGCAACTTACATGACGTTAGATGTATCTAGCACATTTAATTCACTTCTAAGCCTAGAAAAAGTTTTCTCATCAAGTGGTTTGGTGAAGATATCCGCCAACTGTTCTTCGGACCTAACACCTTGCAATGAGATGTCTCCCTTAGCCTCATGGTCATGCAAGAAGTGATGGCGAATATCAATGTGCTTGGTGCGGGAGTGTTGAACGGGGTTTCTAGCTATCTTAACCGCACTTTCATTGTCACAAAGGAGAGGCACACAACCAAACTTAATTCCAAAGTCCAAAAGGGTTTGCTTCATATATAGAATTTGGGCACAACATGCACCGGCCGCTATATACTCCGCCTCCGCGGTGGACAAAGCCACGGAATTTTGCTTTTTGCTAGACCAAGATACTAGGGAACGCCCAAGTAGGTGGCACCCTCCGGAGGTACTCTTGCGGTCCACACGACATCCGGCAAAGTCCGAATCCGAGTAGCCTAAGAGATGAAAACTAGCGTTCTTGGGGTACCACAACCCTACACTTGGGGTATGCTTGAGATACCGAAGTATCCTAAAGACCGCCTTCTTGTGCGATTCTTTAGGTGCCGCTTGAAAGCGAGCACACAAGCACACACTAAACATAATATCGGGCCTAGATGCGGTAAGATATAACAATGAGCCAATCATGGAACGGTAATGAGATTGATCAATAGGTTTACCGTCCATGTCCGCGTCGAGATGACAATTTGTCGCCATTGGAGTGCTTCTTGAGCTACAATCTCCCATCTCAAATTTCTTCAAGAGGTCCTTTGTGTACTTCTCTTGATGGATGAAGGTCCCTTCTTGAAGTTGCTTGATTTGAAATCCTAGGAAGAAGTTGACTCTCCAATCATTGACATCTCGAATTCCCTAGACATCATTTTGCCAAACTCATGGCTAAGAGCTTTGTTAGTTGAGCCAAAAATAATGTCATCAACGTAAATTTGACAAAGAAATAAATCTCCGTCGATGTCCTTGGTGAAGAGTGTAGTATCCACCCTCCCGATCTTGAATCCTTGCATGACTAGGAAATCCCTTAGTCGTTCATACCACGCCCTAGGTGCTTGCTTGAGTCTGTAGAGCGCCTTGTGTAGCCTATACACATGATTAGGATTCCTCGGATCTTCAAACCCGGGAGGTTGCTCAACATAAACAAGCTCGTTAATATAGCCATTAAGAAAGGCACTTTTCACATCCATTTGATAAAGCATTATGTTATGATGTGAAGCAAAAGCAAGGAGTATACGAATAGCTTCTAACCGAGCGACCGGAGCGAACGTCTCTCCAAAGTCTAGTCCTTCAACTTGCGCAAAACCCTTGGCCACAAGTCTTGCCTTGTTGCGGACCACAACGCCATTCTCAATCTTGCTTGTTGCGGTACACCCACTTCGTTCCAATGACGTTCTTGTCCTTGGGTCGCTCCTCCAACACCCAAACTTCGTTGCGGGTGAAGTTGTTGAGTTCTTCTTGCATTGCCATCACCCAATTTGGATCTTGAAGTGCTTCCTCGATGCGAGTGGGTTCTACACATGAAACAAACGAGTAGTGCTCACAAAACGAAGCGACATGGCGAGAACGAGTACTTACTCCCCGTGACGGACTTCCGATGATTTGATCCATCGGATGCGCCTTGGAGATGCGCCCATGCCTCATGAGTGGTTGTGAAGCACTTGGCGGTGGTGATGCGTTTTGCTCGTCTTGTGGATGGACTTGATCTTGGACTTCTTCTTCTTCTTCATCTTGATGTTGTAGGACTTGTGAATCTTGTGTAGGCAATGGATCATCTTTTTCTTCTTCTTCGTCAACTTGAGGCGCCATGGAGGTGTCGATGTTAGCATTTGAGGCTCCCCCTTGATCATGGCTCTCCTCAACTTCAGGCTTGATGTCTCCAATGGTCATGTTCTTCATAGCTTCTCGCAGGGGCTCATCATCTATATCATCATGACCAAAACTCTCCTCTTGGGAGCCATTAGTCTCATCAAACTCAACATCACAACTTTCTTCAACTAACCCGGAGGTTTGGTTGAATACTCGATATGCTTTTGAGTTTGATGCATAACCAAGAAAAATACCAACATCACACCTTCTTTCAAACTTACCAAGCCTCTTCTTGCGGTAGATGTAGCACTTGCATCCGAAGACTCGGAAGTAGGAGATGTTGGGCTTTCTCCCAATGAGGAGCTCATAGGGGGTCTTTTGAAGTAGTCGATGAAGATAGATCCTATTAGCGGCATGGCACGCCGTGTTGATTGCTTCGGCCCAAAACTTCTCCGACGTGCCATAGTCATCAAGCATTGCTCTTGCAAGGGTGATGAGAGTCTTGTTCTTCCTTTCAACGACTCCATTTTGTTGAGGGGTGTATGTGGCCGAAAACTCGTGCTTCACGCCTTCACGGTCACACCACTCCCCAATGTTGTAGTTCTTGAACTCGGTGCCGTTGTCACTCCGGACCTTGATGATGGGAAGTTGAAATTCCCTTTGAGCTCGTTTTGCAAAGGTATTGAAGACTTCCGGAGTTTCAACCTTGTCACCTAGAAACAAAGTCCAAGCATATCGAGAATAATCATCAACAATAACGAGACAATAGAGGTTACCGGCAAGACTTTGGTATGTGGACGGTCCGAAGAGGTCCATGTGAAGCAGTTCAAGTGGCTTGGAGGTTGACACCATTGTCTTCATCGGATGGTGCGAGGCAACTTGCTTCCCGGCTTGACATGCGCTACAAAGCTTGTTCTTCTCAAATGTGACGTCCTTCACGCCGGTCACCATCCCAAGCTTGAATGACTTCTTGAGCTTGCTCATCCCTATGTGAGCAATGCGTCGATGCCATAGCCAACCCAAACTTGCCTTGGTGAAAAGACAAGTGGTCAAGCTAGCATTCTTGTTGGAGAAGTCCACCAAGTAAAGATGTCCATGCCTAAACCCCTTGAAGATTAGTTCTTTGCTAGACTCACTAGACACCACAACACCATTCTTGTCAAATGTGCACGTTAGTCCAAGATCACACAATTGAGCAATAGAGAGTAAATTGAAACTAAGAGACTTAACATAAAGCACGTTAGAGATAGACAAATCATTAGAAATAGCAATTTTACCTAAACCAATTACCTTCCCCTTTGAGTTATCACCAAAGGTAACTTGTTCGTGATTTCCGGGGTCCTCTATGGAGGTGAACATACCATCATTGCCGGTCATGTGTTGAGTGCACCCACTATCGAGTACCCAATGTTTTCCTCCGGCTTTGTAGTTCACCTACACACATGAAGTTAGTTTTTGAGTTTAGGAACCCAAGCCAACTTAGGTCCTTGTATGTGTGATACAAGTGATTTTGGGACCCAAAGTTGCTTGGGGAGCTTCCCCTTCATGCCCTTGATGTCTTTGCCGATGAACTTTGCCTTCACCTTCCCACCTACTTTGCTCAATAGATAATAGTGATTATCAAAGGTAGATGTATAGTTAGGAGGCAATTTGGGAGAAGGACGATTAGGAAGAGGACACTCCCTTGTGTGATGTCCGGTGACCTCACAGTGTTGGCAATAGGAACCAATTTCCTTGATGAAGCTTGTCCTAAGCTCCGGTGAGGGCACCTTCCCTTTGTTTGGCACCGGGAAGGATCCAAGTCCTCTCTTGTTGAAGCCTTTGGCTTGTTGGAAGAGGATTTCCTTATGCTTGTCCTCTCCCTTGGTTAGTCTTGCCACACTAGCATGGAGACTTTCAATCTCGTCCATTAGCTCCTTCTCCCTAGCATTTGCTTTCAACGGCAAAGACTCATGCAAATTGTTAGTGGCATGTGAACTAGCGGGTATTTTGCCATCAAGGGTTTCTTTCTTCAAGTTTTTCAATTTTAGTTCAATAGCTTCATAAGCAAGGTTAAGTACTTGATGCTCTTGAACCAACTCATTGTGCTTGCCCAAGAGTGCTTGATGAGCTAAGTCAAGCTCATGGTAATCAAGCTTTATTTGAGCCTTCTCTTCCTCAATTTGCTTGACATGAGACTTGAGCATGTCATGCTCCTTAAGTATGCTTTCATACTTGTCATGCAAATTGAGGTTAGCACTCTCAAGCTTAGCACGAGCTTGTTCAAGTGCCTTAACCTTGCCTTTTTCCCTTTTTATGATGGCATGATATTCATTAATCATAGATGCTAATTCATCGGGAGAAAGTTCATCATCATCACTAGAGTCATCACATACCTTGGTGTTACCTTTCGCCATGAGGCACATGGGCGGTGGGGGAAGAGGTGAGTCATCCTTGTTGACGATAGCGAGGCTTGCCAAGTTTTCTTCCTCATCTTCACTATCATCGTCACTTGTTTCCTCATCGGTGACCCACTCATTGGCTTCGCACATGAAGACCTTTTGAGGCCCTCTTCTCTTCTTTGGAAAGAGCTTGGTCTTCTTGCCTTTGTCAAATTTCTTCTTTCCAAAGGAGCGCTTGGGCTTGACCTCTTCTTCATCTTCATCACTTTTTTCTAGCTTTCGATGCTTTCCCTTGTGGTTGTCCTTCCTCTTGTCCGGTTTTGGACAATCATACGATATGTGGCCTTGATCACCACAATTATAGCATATCTTGTTTTCATCTTTTCTTGGAAGGAAGGCTTTCTTCTTGGGATCAAAAGAGTAACCCTTCTTTGCAATCTTGGAGTTTAACCGTGAGAATTTCCTCATCATCAATGCAAGCTCATCATTGTCCTCTTCGCTTGTTGCTTGCTCTTCTTCACTTGAGCTAGGCTCAACTACTTTCTTCTTCTTGGGAGTTGTCTTCTTGGTTGAGGCCTTGAGAGCAATGGTCTTTGACGATGACTCCTCCATCATTCCAAGAACGCTCCTCTCATGAGCATGAATTTCTCCAATAAGCTCCGAGACTTCAATGTTGTCAAGCGATTCCTTTTGGAGCATTGAATTGATAATGTTGTACTTGGGCTTGGGTAGAAGCATGAGGATCTTGCGGTTAATAAGTCCCTTACCAAGAGAGGCAATGTCAAGTGCGTTAATCTCCTCAATGAGTACATTTAAACGGGAAAACATTTGGTTAACATTCTCATGAGGAAGCATTTTGAATTCATCATACTTGGATTTAAGCAAGTGATATTTGAGTTCTTTAACACGAGATGAGCCCTCATGTATTTCAATTAAACATGCCCAAATTTCACATGCTTTCTCTTTACTAGCAATTCTAGCAAATACGTCTTGACTTATGCATTCGTAGATAGCATTTCTAGCCTTAGCATCCCATTTTAGTTGATCACCAACATAATTGAGATCTCCAAATCCCGCATGGGTCGCTTCCCAAACTTCGGGAGCAATAGCCTCTAGGTAGGCACGCATGCGTGCTTTCCAATAGGCAAAGTTCTTGCCCTCGAAGGTGGGAACCGAACCCCCATTCTTGGCCATTTAAGCTCTCTAGCGGTGAAGCTAGAATGATCCTATGAGCAACCTTGCTCTGATACCAATTGTAAGGATCGAAACGCCCAAGAGGGGGGGGTGAATTGGGCTTTTTCAAATTTTAAGGCAATTTAAAAACTTTAATTGTTAATCCCAATTCCCTATGCAAGTCAACTACGCAATCAAGAGAGTTAAGTGCGGAATAGTAAAACGTAATCGTAAAGGGGTAGGGAGAGGAATGCAAACGCTCGGAGACACGGCGATTTTTCCCGTGGTTCGGTAAGATCACTAGGATCTTCCTACATCCACGTTGTGGCACCCACCAAAGGGTATTGCCACTCCCAAGTCACCAAGACGAGGGAATCCACTAACTTTCTCCGTTCGCCATCTCCGGCAAGGTGGAGCTCAAGCCTTGTACAACTTCGATCCTCCGGGCTTCCACAATTGTCTCGGCAAGCTCCGGAGCAATCTCTCTACTCTCCTCTTGATACAAGGTGAATGCAATCACCAAGAATGCACTCCCTCACGGCTCTCACTGGTCTAGAGACTCCACTCACCGAGAGAGGACGCACACAAGCTTCTCTCTAGCTAGGTCTAGCCTATATCTTGAGGTGTAGATGGACGGAAAGGGTGTGTAAATGATTGTTCTAGGTCTTGGACACTTGAGGATGTGTAGGCATGCTCTGGTTGTCAAGTGTTGTCGAAATGACTGGTGGAAGGGGGTTAAATAGCCAGCCCAACTGAATTAGCCGTTGAAAAAGTTGGCTGATTACTTTTTCTGTGTACATCGGATGATCCGATGACCACCTTTTCTGAGCATCGGTGTAATTAGATTAGCTGACGTCACTGTGTCAGAAGTGACCGTTATTCGACCGATGCTACCCCTTCTCAATCATCGGATGATCCGGTGAGCTTTGTCTTCAGATTTGGTCCAGAAATAATGTTTCTGTTGAATTAGACTGATGTACACTTTGCTTCTGCATCGGATGATCCGGTGAGTGTTTCTCCAGAATTGTTGAGACAAATTAATCTTTCTGTTGAACTTCACCGATGTCCACTTGTCTCTAGCATCGGATGATCTGGTGTGCACTTCATTCGGAGGTCTTCTTCTTCTGTTGAGCCCCAATCGACCGATGTGTGCATTTTCCAGACCATCGGACGATCCGGTGAGTGTAATTTGTTTGCTTCGAGTTGAACTTTTAGAAGCTTCTCGAGTGACCTCTTTGACACTTGTTGCAAATAATGTTCTGATGAATATTGATCTTCTTGTGTTGCCAATTTTGATAGAATAGAGTCGTTGTGTGAGTTCTTCATTTAGCCTTCATGAGAATTGAATAACCCCCTTAGAATAGGTCGTTTGAGGGGTCTCCATTCGTATCCAATGAGTGGTAGATGATTTGAATAGATAGTTGTTAACGCTTGATGTGATATACGTGAAACCTTGCATCCACAAACTCATTAGTAATTACGAATGGTTGTCATTAATCACCAAAACCATACCTCACGGGGGCCTAGATGCTTTCAGCTGCTTTAGCTCCTAGAACGCCTTTTTTGCTTCTTTAGACCATTAGAATGGTCCGGTCTTCCTCAATAGCTTGAAGAAGGGTAGTGCCCGTTCCGCCAGTCTTGAGATGAACCGGCTGAGGGCAGCCAGACATCCAGTGAGCTTCTAAATGTCCTTGATGCGGGCTGGTGGCCGCATATCTTCAATAGCTTTAATCTTCGCCGGATTCGCCTCTATGCCTCGGTGGTTCACCAAGAATCCAAGAAGCTTTCCGGAGCTAACCCCGAAGACAAACTTGTCTGGGTTCAGCTTTGTGCGGGTGACCCGCAGCTTGTCGAAGACAGCTTGCAAGGTGTCAAGAAGTGACTCCTTGTCCTTGATTTTGACGATGATGTCATCAACATACACTTCCACTACGTCTGTGATGAGCTCTCCAAAGGTTTTGTACATAGCTCGTACAAATGTTGAGGCTGCATTCTTCAGACCAAATGGCATGACAGTATAACAATACAATCCATCTACTGTGATAAAAGAAGTATGTTCTTCATCTTCCCCAGACATTCTGATTTGATGGTACCCAGAATATGCGTCTAGAACACACAGTAATTCACACCCGGGGGTGGAATCCACTATCTGATCTATTCTAGATAGTAGGAATGGATCTTTTGGACATGCCTTATTTAGCGTTGTGTAGTCGATACACATCCGAAGCTTCCCGCCGGCTTTGGATACAACGACTGGGTTTGCCAGCCATTTTGGGTGGAAGACTTCTCGGATGAATCCAGCTTTGAGCAACTTCTCCACTTCTTGTCGGATGAAGTTTTGTCGCTCTACTGATTGCTTTCGAGGCTTCTGATGTACAGGCCGAGCGTCAGGATAGATCTTCAGATTATGCTTTATCACTTCCCTAGGGATCCCAGGCATTTGCGACGGTTGCCAGGCAAACACGTCAATGTTAGCCCGGAGGAAGGTGATGAGCGCGAGTTCCTATTTGTCATTCAGACCTCCTGATATACGGGTGGTCTGAGCGGCATAGGAACTTATTTGTTCGACTTTGACGGGACTGTCAGTGTCGCCGCTTGGTTGCACGCGAGGTGCGGAGGTCGAGCCTCGTTGACGAATGCTCGAGGGTTTCAGAGCTTGATCCTGCCTGGACTCTTCCTCTTGCGCTGTAGCAAGCTCATGAAGTTCTTCCAAAGCAGTCACGCCGGGAGCGCGGTCTCCGCGGATCTGGAGAACACCAGCTGGTGTCGGCATCTTCAACACCAGGTAGCCATTATGAGCAGCAGCCATGAACTTGTATAAGGCGGGTCTGCCCAGAATGGCATTGAAGGGTAAGTTGATCTGAGCAACGTCAAAGACCAACTTCTCAGTGCGATAATTCTCCCGAGTCCCGAAGGTCACGGGGAGAGTAATGGCACCAAGTGGGGTTATGGCCCCCGAACCTACTCCAGAGAAAGGTCGGGAGGGGCGAAGATGTGAAGGCCGGAGCTGAAGCTTGGCGAAAGCTTTGAAGCTTATGAGGTTCAGCCCTGAACCTCCGTCCACCATTACATGGTGGAGTTGTATGTTGTTGATGGTCCGAGATACCATCAGTGGGAGTTGGCCAGCTCCAATCATGTTCCGAGGGCAGTCTGACGCGTCGAAAGTGATGGCGGTATCCATCCACTTCCAGTGCGGCTCCGCCCTGGCAGTGGGAGCTACCGAAGCCATGTCCCGTCGCATGGTCTTGAGGACACGGCGGGATGTGATGTCCCACGAACCACCAAAGATGGTGTTCATGGTTTTCTGACGTTCATTGTCGGAGACATCGGAATCATCATCGACGGAGGTGTATACAACCTTCAGGACCTTTTTAGGGTCCTAAAAACCTAACTCCTCTTCAGCTGGAGCTTCATTGACTTTTTGTTTTCCTTCCCTTTGTCGGAAAGGAACTTCTTCCCGGCGCTTGTTGTAGCGCTCGGCAAGGTTCTGGACCTCTCGGCAGTCTTCCAAGTTGTGGTCATTTGACTTATGGATGGGACACCACATTTTGGAGTTGCCGCCATCTTCAGATGAAGGTCGAGATCATTTCTTGAGGCGTGGCCCCTGGCCTCCCAGAGCTGCAGCAGCTGCAGCAGTAGGTGTGCCAGCCGACGGCTTTTTCTTGCCATTGGACTTTTCTTCTTTTTACCACTTCCAGAGGTAGTGGCCTCGCCCTTGGAAGATTTTTTGTTATCCTCCGGAGGTGGTTTGGAGTGCATTTCACAGCCCTCCGCAGCTTTGGCGCACTTGTCAGCCAAGCTGAAGAGCTCCGTGACGCTGGTGATCTCCTTGATCGCCAGCTTCTCCAACATCTTCTTGTCTCGTACGCCCTGTCTAAATGTCACAATAACAGAGGCGCTAGAGATAGAAGGAATAGTGTTTTGTACCTAGGAGAACCTCTGGATGAACGAATGCAGGGATTCTCCCCCCCTTCTGCGATACAGCAAAAAGGTCCAGTTCGGTGCCTAGTCGGGTGTATGAACTCCCGAAATTGGCGGTGAACTGTTGGCACAATTCCGTCCAACTATTGATGGAGTTAGGCGGGAGGCTCATGAACCAGGACCTGGCGGTCCCAGTTAAAGCCACGGGGAAGTAGTTGGCCATTACGGCCTCGTTACCTCCGGCTGCAAGGAGTGCAGTGGAGTAAATCTGGAGAAACTCAGCGGGATTGACAGTCCCGTCAAATTTCTCCGGAAGGTGAGGCCAAAACTTTTGGGGCCACCTGACCATGCATAGGTGCATGGCCAGAGCAGAACAACCTTCTCCAACTCCCTCAGGAGCAGGACTGTCTCGAGCCTCTCGCCTTTCGCGAGCTCGCTCGATATGGACGCGGTCGTCCTGTTGACGATAACGGCGATCAAGCTCCGCCCGGAGGTCGTGAGTTGAAATCCTCGTTACTGTATGAGTGCGTCGCGCCCGGAAGTCTGCGACATCACTTGTTGGGATGCAGCATGCCTACTATTTTGGGAAGCATGCGGACCAAGTCTGCCCGACAAAGTCCGATGCTGCGATGGGGCCTGCCCCGAGGGGGGAGGACCTTGGTTGCTGATGCGATTGGCTGCTGCTGCAACCAAGTGTTCCACATCAACCCTCCATTGCTCCATTGTGCCCTGGGATGCACCCGGAGGTGGTGGGCGTTGGAGACGAGCACGCGGTGCATGGAGTGCGTGTTCGGGGTTGTTGTTATTCGCCGACGTTGTGACCGACACAGATGCTCCATCCCACTGTCCAGCTTGATTTGCTGGTGCAGGCGGTGGCGGCGGTGGCATGACTCCTGCTGGAGCCATGGCACCCGCTAGTTGCTACACGTTGGAGGGGTTGCCTCCAACAGGTTGTGCAGCGGGGTTGCCGTTGGACGACCCAGCAGCTGAGTTCACCATTCTTGAAATCTCGGGCGCCCCTACCTAGCGCGCCATCTGTCGGTGGTAGTCCTTGGAGTTTGTAGTTCGGTAACGGGCGCACATAGATTCAATAGGTGGTGACAAATTGACACAGAGGTTTACGTGGTTCGGGCCGCCTGAGCGTAATACCCTACTCCACAGGGTGTGTTGATGTTGTATTGAGCGAGTGAGTATGTGTGAGAGCATAAGTGTCTCCAAAGCTCAAAGAGAGTCCAGCCCCCTGTGTATCGTCGACCAGTCCTTTTATAGTACAAGGATCGGTCGTTACACAGTTAGCCTGGCCCGACAAGTGGTCCTGGTGGTTACTAATGTTTGATACACAATTAATAAGATTAATTACCCTTAATAGCGTGGTAACGGGTCTTAACAGTGCTGTTACTAGTATTAAGGGCCTTCCAATCGTGTGTCATTAATATGGTATTAATGACACTTAATCGGGTCTTGAATTCCTTGATTGCCCCTTGAAGGTCCGACCCGTTGGGGGTCCACCAGTCTGATTGTTGAGGTTGAAGGTCCGGGGTTTGGAAACATGGCAGCTCCGGAGCTTATCGTCGTGGACGGGTAGGTCCGGTGCTGTTGGACATGTGTCGGTACCAGAGCTTCCCTCTGTCTGGGGTTAGGTCCAGGGGTGCCATACTGGTACCTAGTTCGGAGCTTTCCTGTGTATGGACGATAGTTCCAGTCGTATTATACACGTGGCGGCCCTGGAACTAACCATGTTAGGGAAGCAGGTCCGGTTATGTCTGTCAAGTGGGGCCTTCGGAGGTCTTCAAATCTGGTAGATGGAGTTTCCTTGTGATCTTTGCAGTCCCAAGGGGTATCCGGTACGCAGGGTACCGACAAAACCCTAGTTTCTTCTTTTAGAGTTGACATCGCCGTTTTCATCCTTTTCCTTTTTGAGGGTTTGTGTTTCCACTTGTGTCCACACCTGTGCTTAAGATCACTGAGCTCATTAGTTACTTAATTGTCGTCATCAATCATCCAAAACCCACGGGGATTCTTGATGCACTTTCAGTAAGCACGAGGGATGGTGATTCGAATCAATAAACACCCGGATTGAACAACACATATGTACGTTTGGAGGAAGCGTGTGGTGCTCTTCACTATGTCATAGGTAGCAACCTTTCATAAGACACTCAAACGTCGAACCGGTCCTACCATTCCGGACAGAATGTCCCTACACGGAGTGTGTCATTGCGCGTTAGTGGATTTGCACCTTGCTTCCCTCAACCGACATAAAAAAGACAGTGAGGTATGCCTTGACACCCAAGTTAACAAGCTACATCGGCTCCCTGGGTCTCATATATCTAGTATCTCTCCAGGTACAACTCAAACTTGTTTAGTAGGGCCGCACATGGCTCGGTCCTCAATCGACACATACAGGACTACGTACACTAGACCACGTCCTACTGCACCCAAACCCCCTACCCGGTGTCAAATTCAAGTTTAGAAAAACATTTTCTCAACCCGAACCCGAGTGTATCCAATTCTGTATCTCGCAAGTAGATTCGAACTACTTGACTTCTATCGATTTCCCTACAATATTAGCATGGAAATTTGACACCTTGAACTACAGACCTACCCATATACTCCATGAAATTATTGGGTCATGCATTTGGAGTGTTAATCATAACAGACCTAATGCACAACTCATATGCTACTTCATATAGTGATATGAAGCAAAACTTTAGAAACGACTTAATATGCAAACCAGAGCTTGCCTTGTTGCTGCATGCTTTGACTCAACCTCACTCTCAGCAGGGTAAATGACAGTATATTGTGGAGTCTCCTCGGTCATGATATCTAATTATATGCATAAATGCAATTAAGTATTATTGTAAACATATGAGTGATGAAAGCTACTTATACTTTATTTCTTCAGAAATGAATACTAATGTCTTTGGTGTTTTTACAGTGGCTCATAGAAGTCTTAAGCGGAGTGCTAGAAAAGTCTCAGATTTTATTATGAAATCATGTGTCCTTAATAATTCCCTAAGGCTTTCCACTTCTATAGGGATGAAAACTGACGGATATGGACGGATAAAAGGTTATACCGTATCCATATCAATATACTAATTTCAGAAATAGATACGATATCGGATATGTTGGATACGTCTGTCGAAGTGTTAATGCGACACTTTCCCCGGATCTGCTATGGAGCAGCCCGCAGAGGTTCTTTGATCGGCAGGGCTTAGTCCTCTATCGAGTGGTCGCGCGTATGCGAGTGTGAGACTGTGGTTTTTACGTGGTTCGGGTCGCAAGAGCATAACACCCTACTCACGGTGAGGTTGTATTGCTGGTGTGTGTGTGGATGCGTAGATTGGGGATCCTTTGAAACGATGGCAGTCTGGTCCTTTTATAGGCAAGGCCATACGCCTGGGTCCGAGGCCCGCCAGGTGGCCCCGGGGTGATCTTATCCTAAAGAACTAAGGCTTCTCGCATAAGCTTCCTCTGACCGCGGCTTTAAGACTCACCGTCTTGATGCCTCAGTCGCCAGTGGCCCATGCGTAGTTGCTGAAGGTGTCAGGGGATGTCCCGTCCGTCTGTCTTGTCGTCGTAAGCTACCCACTTGGCGGAGCGGGGTAGGCCCGCGGCGTCTTCACTATGATGTGATCGGGAGCAGCGGTATGTGACCCTTGGCGTGCTCCGTGTTATCCGCCAGAGGTGGGTGTCTGTCTTCAATGCCTGATTTAGACAGGGCACACCATCCCTTAACTCCTGCACCCCACCGCCCAGGGTGAGTTGCGGGACACGTGGCAGCTTCGGGGCTGGCTACTGCCGAGGAGGCCAGGCTTGGTCTTTCGAGGCACAGGGCAGCTCCGGAGCCTTTCGGAGCACGTGGCAGCTCTGAAGCCCTTCTCTGCAGGAGGCGTTCGGCCTGGTGCTTCGAGCCACGTGGTTGCACCGCAGCTCACTCCTATAGTAGGGTGAGGTCCCGCCCAAACATGTGAAATCTTGGGAGCTCATCACACTAAAGGAGTCGGGTCCCAACTTTGAGGTGCATGTGGTAGTGCCATATCCCACACTTGAGGAAGGTCGAGGTCCAGCACCTCCAGTGACACATGGCACCACTAGACATACCTAGGCACTTCCAGCCTATGTGCGAGGGTACCCCGTATGCGAGGTACCAACAGTGGCCCCTGGTTGTCGTGTTCGTCCACTTTTGTGAGGCGTTCGTGGGCACCCCACCAACGGTGGAGCTATTCTGGTTCTTCTTTGTGATGAAGACCACCGGAAAGAGCGCGATGAGCCAACTGGGAGCCTACTACTTCCGGCATCGGGATAGGACCTCCTGAACCTACATCCCTTCGCTCAAAGGGGGCAAGTGGAGTAGTTGGAGGGAAGATTGAGCGACCGTGCGGATCGAGGCCCATGTTCGCTGAAGATGCCCTCTGAAGGCCCGGCCTATGATCCCACCACCTGGGAAGCATTCCATGGGTTGAGCAAGGAGTACAAGCCGGTACTAAAGAGGATCCAGTTTATGGCAGACAAGGGGCTTGACCTCCCTGATGGTGCTGGCAGACTTCTTTTGTCGCCGCACCGCCCCCCTTCAGAGGCATCTCTACAGGGCATGGGTCTACACCGGCATGTATGACCGGTGCCAGCTAGATCTGGACGACACAACCCCCCAGATGTTGGTTGAGATGTTGAAGGCGGTGACCTGTGACACGGTCGATGATGATCATGCTCCATCCCGGATGACTGCCAGCCGCTCTTCATGACCACCGGCTTGAGGGACGAATTGCGGAGCATGATGTCAAAGGTCAACGTGTTCGGCGTTGTCTATCTGCACCCTGAAGAGACAACTGGGGCTTTAGCGGTCCTAGAGCGATGTCATGCTGCAACGCAACCAAGGTCGGGGTCTACCCCATGTCCTTCGGAAAGGGCAGAGGTAGGGCTTTCAACTACCTCCGACGGGGTGGAGGGCAGCCAGACAGCGCCAGTTCCGGCACTGGGAAAGCATTCCCGTAGCCTAGCTGCGGGTCCCGCCACCTCTGTGCCGAAGAGGCGGAAGATAACACGGGGGGACGGTACCCTAATCTCCCATTGCGAGGGAGCCGAAGCGGTCGAAGCTTCCCTCGTTGACTTGGTCTCTAATTCCAGAGGCGGTTCAAGTTCTGGGGGAGGCGCGGAGGAGTCTACGCTGATGGTCGCGTCGATGCAAGACGTCCTGATGCTGGTGTAAGAGGTTGTGGTGCCAGCCTTGTCGTCAGGTCCAGGGGGCCTCGATTCACCACGCGAGGCTGGAGGCCAGGGTCTTTGTAGTAGACCTGCCCGCTGGTAAGGCGCATCTTCTTCCTCTGCTATTTTTTCATTGTTTCTTTGCTCTGACGGAGTTGGTTTTGGCTTTTTAGGGTGGCGTCGGCCGACATAGTGCCCTTGGTGCTTCCAGGGGTTCGCTTGGTAGCTCCCGCACCTCCCAGAACCGGAACAGGGTCTGTTGTGTCGCATCCCACGCCCAAAAATGCACTGTCTTCCGATGATGCTGATGTTCCTGCTCCTCCATCCATCAGAGCAGATGGGGATGAGGCGGTGCCACGCAAGGAGGTGGCCACCTTGGCCGTCGCGGCTACCCCTGGTGAAGCAGACCCGCCTGTCATTGATACTGCGCCAACGCCCAACGTCATTGGCGCGCAAGATGGTGACTCACCACCAGCAGTCGACAATATCTTTGTGGCAGAGGGTGCTTCAGTGCCGGCCATCTACGCGCTAATTTCTTGAGCCCCTGTCGGGGAGCCATCCGGTCCCCAAGCGTTGGTGTCTGTCGTGGAGTCAACAACGAAGGCGGAGGGGCAACCGTCTGTGGCGATGGCCATGCCAATTCCCCTCTCCGATGTTGTTGTCAGGGCCCAGTCCGCATTGCGCCAAGCGCATGCTGCTTTTGCCCAAGAGTGGGATCAGCTTGCTGAGGATCGGCACCTGGTGAAGCTGGTCAATGCCAAGAATAAGGAGCTCGAGGTGAAGGCCCTGAAGGCCCATGCTATCGCCGAAGCCCGCCTGAAGTTGTACGAGGATAAGCGGCTGGAGTTGGTATGGCGCGAGGTTGCCGTTGCTTATGCGGAACAGGAATTGGTGATGAGGGAAGAAGAGGTCTCTCGAAGCCTTGGCGTGCTAGAGGAGAAGCGTCGAGCCATGGAGGACTCGGAGCTCGTTGTCAAGCGCCGGGAGGATGACTTGGAGCATCGTGCTCGGGAGCTCGCCAACCGGGAGGAAGCGGCACGGAGAGAGGCAGAAGGCCTCCCGCGCAGCCGAGGCGCATGGGATCTGGGACTTCCTGGCCCGTGCCAGGGCGGTGTTGGAAGCCCTCGGGATTGGTCCCGTGCTGTGCGGGGAGCCGTCTCATGGGGTGGCCCAGCTACTCCCAGCCTTGGACTCCTTCTGCTTGACGTTGGGGTCAGTAAACACTATCCTTGCAAGACGGGTGGAGGTTGAAGTAAGGGAGCTAGCGGTGCCGGTGGCTTCCCATGTCTTGGTGTGCTTCCAGAGCTGGAACCCGACGATCCTGCTGGAGTCGGTAGAGAAAGGCCCCTTCGATGAGCGAGAGGAGGAAGCGAGGGTCAAAGTCCAGGACCTTGCCAAACATGTGGCCTCTTCATTCCAGTGGAGTTGAGACCGGCGGCCCCCGGGCGAGCACCTTTGTAACCGGGGATGGCCCTTTTGTACAAATAAATATTAATGAATTTGAGTACATGTTTCACTTGTTGGCTTGTCTTGTGCTTCTCAATTTGTAGCTCCAAGTCCTTAGCTGCGTAAGGGCTTGGGGAACTTCGTCGAGTTTGTTAGTCTTTTAGGAACCAACCATCGCACATTTGACATGGCCGATCTTGTCGTCAGTTGAAGTCCTGCCTATGGAACCCCCTTAAGGGCCCCCTGGTAGATGAGGCACACCTACCACTTGATCGCGAGATGTCTTCGACGAGCCCCCAACAGAGCGGGGTAGTTTGAGTGGATGGCTTTAGTGGGGCCCCTGGCGCCAAGTTTTGTCTAAGTAGGGACGTCAGCGGTAGGACCCTTGGGGGGTGCCGGGGCTGGATGCTCCGGCGTCACCCACCATCGTCGTAGAGACATCGACGGCAGGCCCCTTGAGAGGTGCTGGAGCTGGATGCTCCGGTGTCACCCACCATCGTTGTAGAGACGTCGACGGCAGGCCCCTTGGCAGGTGTTGGAGCTGGATGCTCCAGCGTCGCCCACCATCATCATAGAGACGTCGACGGCAGACCCCTTAGGTGGTGCCAGAGCTGGCTGCTCTGGTGCCGCCCACCATCATCGCAGAGTCGTCGACGGCAGGCCCCATGGGAGGTGCCGGAGCTGGATGCTCCGGCGCGCCCACCATCATCGTAGAGTCATCAACGGCAGGCCACTTGGGTGGTGTCGGAGTTAGATGCTCCGGCGTCGTCCACCACCAATGTGTAGTACGTCAATGGTAGGCCCCTGGTGTATAGGTACCACAAGAGAACCCTATTGGCAACAAGAGCAGGACGCAAGAGTGTACTCACGAATAAGCACTTGTGTTGTCTTTAATATGTTGGGCATCGAATGCGGGCCCCCTGGGTGGTGCCGGAGGTAGCTGCTCCCGGCGTCACCCACCATCGTCGCAGAGTCGTCGACAGCAGGCCCCTTGGGTGGTGCGGAGCTGGCTGCTCCGGCGGCGCCCACCATCACCATAGAAACGTCAACGGCAGAACCTTGGGTGGTGTCGGAGCTGGCTGCTCTGGCGTCGCCCACCATCATCGCAGAGATGTCGACAACAGGCCCCCTAGGTGGTGCCGGAGCTGGCTGCTCTAGCGTTGCCCACCATCATCACAGAAACATCAACAGTAGGCTCCTTAGGAGGTGTCGGAGCTGGCTGCTCCGGTGTCACCCACCATCATCGCAGAGACGTCAACGGCATGGGTTGTGTCGGAGCTGGCTACTCCGTCGTTGCCCACCATCGTCACAAAGTCATCAACGGGCAGGCCCCTTGCTGGTAGGAAACCGAGGAAACCTTGTTAGCAACAAAAGCGGAATGAGGGAGCGTACTCACAAATCAGCACTTGTTGCTATTATGTAGAATAGTGTCATCGCCAGGCCCCCTGGGAGGTATCAGAGTTGGATTCTCTAGTGTCATCTACCATCAACATGTAGGAACGTCGACGGTGGCCCCCCTGTGTGATGTGTACCTCGCTGATGCTGCTGCTGGTTGTGCTTGAACCGACCTGCTTTGTATGTTCTGCACACATAATAGGGGGCATAATTTTGCTCATCGGTGATCTTTCCTTACTCTTTAGTTTTGCCATGTTTTACAGTCCTGCGCTGGTACGCGGTGCCTGGGTAATTTAGTGCGTTAGCGCCCGGGATCCAACTCCCGCCTACTCAGGGTGTGAGCCTCCTGGCCCTCTGTACTTAGCCGCAGCACTAGGAGGAAAAGCGCATGCTTAGGGTACAGGACCAGACTAAGTAGGTTGCGCACTCTGGACCTCCATCTCGGCATAGGCCTTTCGTGGGGGACCATCTGGCACCACAGGGCCCCAAGTAAGAGGGCAGCCACGAGATCTCGAAACATCTTTGCAGGTACCTCAAGCAAGTCCGCCTTCAGCAGGGTTGCATAACTCCACTAGGGGTGATATAGAGAAAAAATTCACCAGGTATATGAAGATAATATACGAAAAACGAGAATAGCTTGATGATCAAATATTTAACAGATAATTAAGTGAACATAAGAGAAAGCACAGGTTAAGACAGTGATTTTTTCAAATTGGCATTCATAGGAGGAGACTGGCTTTACACTAAGGCAACGACCCACTAAGGTTGGCAAGGGATGCAGGATGTTCTTGCTTAGGGTACATGATCAAGCTAAACGGTTAAACACTCTAGACCTGTCACCCTGGAGCTTGGTTGTCCTAAGTGTCGTTCCTTGGCACCATGACACCCTACATTGTCCTACTATTATGCTTAGGGGTAGAACTTATGAAGGTGCTCTATGTTCCAAGAGTTGGGGGGGGGGGGGGCTCTCCTTATTCTGTGACCAAGAGGGCGCACTCGGGGTGGGATACCTATGTCACTCGGAAGGGGCCCTCCTAGCTGGGGGAGAGTTTGTGTGTCCCTTCTCGAGAAAGTATTCACCGCAACACCATATCGCCGGTCTGGAGCTCACTACTCCACACGAACTATTCTTGGTAGCATCGGAGTGCCTGCTGGTACCGCGCATTTCGAATGGTAGCATGCCACCTTGCTTCGTCGACGAGGTCGACATCTTTCCGTCAGAGTTGGTCCTGCGCTGCTTCATTGAATGTTCAGACTCTAAGGGTGTCCACTGCAATCTCTGGGCGGAGGACGGCATCAGCCCCATACACCAAGAAGAAAGGTGTTTCCACCATGGCCCGGCTGGGCGACGTCCGGCTGGCCCACAGTGCACATGGGAGTTCGTTAACCCACTTGGCACCATGCTTACCCAAGAAGTCATACGTCTGTGTCTTGAGACCCCTGAGGATCTCAGCATTGCCCCTTTCAACTTGACTGTCGCTCTTTGGGTGAATCACAGACGCATAACAAACTTGGACGTCGAGGTCTTTGCAGTAGTCTTGGAACGCTGCGCTGGTGAACTGGGTCCCGTTGTCAGTGATAATCCTGTTCGGGACCCCGAACCTGCAGATGATCGACTTGATGAACTTTACTGCAGACTCCTTGTTGATGTTGATCACCAGGGCTGCCTCCGGCCACTTGGTGCACTTGTCTACAGTGACGTAGAGGAATCGGTACCCTCCGGCTTCCCTGGGGAAGGGTCCTAGGATATTCAGCCCCCAGACTACGAACGGCCAGGAAAGTGGGATCCTCTGTAGTTTTTGCGCCGGAGTGTGAATCTGCTTGGCATGGAACTGGCACGCCTTGCACCTTTTCACCAGCTTGACGGAGTAGAAGCCATGTTGAAAGGCTTTACCGACCAGCGTGCGATAAGCCGCATGATTCTCACACTCTCCTTCGTGGATCTCTGCGAGCAAGTCGCAACCCTCCTCTCGAGTTATGCACCATAATAGGACGTTGTTGGTGTCACGCCGGCAGAGTCTCCTTCTATCATCGTGTAGCGTTTCTCTATCCTTACGATCTGCTCAGTGGATACATGTTCCCCCGGAAGGATATTGTCTTTTAGGTAGTCCCAGATCTTTGTGATCCATGCATCGGGACTCTCCTGAGCTTCTGGATCATGGGCGCTAGATGATCTGGGGTCCCCAGTGCTGCACAAGAACCTTGACGGGTCCCATGGTTGCAAGGCCGCCAAGGTCGCTAGCTCTGAGGTGTTGGGCTCACCTTCTTCATTAGGCACTGCGGGCCTAGCAGTTGGTCGCACTAATATCTTGTTGAAGACACCTTCAGGAACCAGGGCCCCAGTAGACGCCATAGTTGACAAGGCGTCGACGATGGAGTTATCAGCGTGCGGCACGTGGTAGAGGTCCAAGGCCTCAAAACCAGCTTCTAGCTTCTTGACATGCAGCAGGTATGCTGTGAGCTGAGGGTCATTGCAGCAGCATTCTCTCCGGACTTGCTTGATGATCAGCTGGGAGTCTCCCTTGACCAGCATCTACTGGACACCGAGACCCTAGGCAACTGTTAGTCCGAAGATGAGGGCTTCATACTCCGCCATGTTGTTGGTCGCCTTGAAGTCAAGGCACACCGCGTACTTGGACGGCTCCCCTATTGGCAAGGTGAGCAGTACACTGGCTCCGGCTCCTTGCATTCGCGATGAACTATCGAAGAAGAGTGTACAGTGGGGTTTGGTGAGTACCGGTGCCCTAGACTCGGGCTTGCTGACTTCTAGGCCCCCTAAATTGCTTGGTGAGGGAGTCCACTCAGCAACGAAATCTGCTAGTGCTTGACTCTTGATTGCATGCCGCGACAAGAAGTCGAGCTCGAACTCCGCCAGTTCTGCCACCAATTTTACGATGTTGCCAGTCGCATTGGGACTGCGGAGCACCACCCTCAGTTGGAACGAGGTCACCACTGAAACCCTGTGTGTCTGAAAGTAATGTGGAGCTTCTTGGACGCGATTACCACTGCATACAGTAACTTGTGTACTTCAAGGTACTTTGTTTTTGTTTTTGCAAATCCACTAAATCAAATATGAAGAAAATTTCTATGTCCTCAAAACTTGATTTTTCCACCGCTAGGTTGAACAAATTTAAATTATTTGAATTCTTGCTTTTATGCATTGATTTGAACTCAATTGGTAATTGGATTTAAAATTCATTCACATGAAGGATGTTTAATGTATTCCATTTATTTATTTAATTTCATAGCCAAGGAGCGGGATTTTACAACTTGCTTGTGAAAAATCATGATCTTGTCGCTTCTTTCATAACTAAAGTAGTTTGCATGAGTTCTTTGTTGAATTGTTGGAGGAACGATTTGTTTTAATCTAGTTTTGTCTATCAAATCTAGAGTTTCTGGGTGTTGCTATGTTTTGCCAGCAACTTGAGTTCACAAGTGTAAAAAAGCCTAGCTTTTCCCTAGTTTCTCCACCTTAAACTACTTCCAATCTAGGTTAGAGTTCCAACAGTTAAGAAAAGCTTGTTTTGGTCATTCGCGCGTTGTTTTACTTCATACGGATTTTGTCCTTCGTGCCCGGTCAGAATCAACTGACGTTTTATCACAGTTTAGGTCATCGCTTGAGTTATACTCAATCAAATCACATGATTCTTGTTGCATTAGCTTCATAACTTGTTGCTCTACCTTCTCTGAGATTTTAGGCACATTTTCAGCACCATATTATACATATACACCCAGGTTTTATAGGCATATCAGTTTTTGATTGAGGGGTTAAAGCTTCTGCTAAAATTTCTGTATGATCTACCATTCACTCCTCCCCCTCCAATAGCTGATCTCGTGCTTCTCGATCCTACAAGATGCAAAAGCCCTCACTCTTTATTCTGGCCTGAGGATGGCTTGCTCCAGAAATTGGAGATATGCCTACTCGTTCCCCATGCTCGGGTAGCTGGGGAACCCCATGGTGTTTTACCCAATTCTTAAGGATTTGAGAGTCATGTTAATCGTGACCACGGATTCTATGGAACTCACACCATGGGTCGAGCATGGATCTCTTCTTGTTCTGGGTTGAAAGATGTCATCGTCGAGGGATACTAGCCCCAGTGCATGTGTGAGACCTATGTGTGCTGAATACATTGGCTATGGCGTAAAAGTTTTGAATACTAACAAAACACCTTTATCATCAAGGTCCGAAGATAGGTACGGCTTGTTTTGGTTAGCTCCGGCGCTAGGTCTGGCTAGCTTTGGTAAGCTCCAATTCAAGGTCCGGTTAGCTTTGGCAAGGTTCGGAGCTTGATCGCAGTGGTTTTGCTTTTATCTTGCAATATTCGTACTTGCTTTACATTGATGGAAGGATTGCTTAGTATTCATTTGCTAAGTTTTTGGTGTGTTTTGGTTGATATGGCTGATATCATTTTATTGTGGTTTTGCAACATGCTTATGTGAGGTGCTCACGTAAGGTGTTGTGTTTGGAACTAATTTGAGTCAAGTCGTGGACTCGGGCTCGTACGGATTGGTTGTTTATTCATGTGCATATGTTGCTTGAGTTCAAGACATGGCTGGTTACGGGATCCATTGAACTAGTCTTAGGGAAAAGATGAGGTTCAACAACCAAGTTCGGGAGGAATTGTGGTTGAGTTGATCGAGAGGTCGCGCGGCATGTTTAAATCAAGAACAATGCATATGAAGGTATCATGGACGTCGTTGGAAGATGTTTGCACGTATGCAAGGAATGCATGAACGTGGCTACATGGTTTTGAGGCGTGATGAAGAGATGTGGACGTAAAGAATTGGTCGGAAAGGTCCAACCGACTAGGTTATGGACTCAAGCTGCGGCTGAGTCGTGTTTGACTCAAATATGGAAAGATTTGAGTTGGTTATGATAGGATTTCATGTGGGTCACGAATTTGAGTTGTTTGAGGAATGTGGAGTACGTTCCTAAGGTGTTTGGAAGTCTTAAGATTGCATCTATCTGCATATAGAGGAGTCCTAAGCGGTTATGGAAAGTTTCGATTCATGATTTGAGTAGGATTAGAATCCTCGTTTGAGTTGAGTTGGCCTTCGGGCTAGTTATATAAGCAAGGGAGGCTAGAGCTCATGGTAGACGACTTTGGGGTTGTTCCTCTTGTGTTCTATTGAATAAAATTCGTAGTTGAAAGGAACTTTTGTGCCTTGTTTGTCCGACTTGTTCCAGACAAGTTTTTCTCGTCGAGTTTCTGCACAGCACTACATTTCTTCGGTGGTTTTATCATAACTCGAGTTTTACAGATCCAATTGACGTGATTCTTTTTGAGTTGTCTTCACAACTTGATTATCAATCATCTGTCAAGATTTAACGGTCATTAGATTTGTGGTTTCTGATCTACACGAGTTTCTTTGCAGTGTTCCAGAACTATTTTCTTGGGTAGGACAGATTGACCTTTGTTCGATTTTCAATCGTAACTTGAGTTTATCTCGACGGATTTGAGTGATTCTTGTTGTGTAATCTTTGTGACTTGATTCTCACTGATATCTATCACTTTTGTCACAGTGAAACACGTTTAGATTAGTCTCACACACGATTTCTCTGATAGATCATTTTTCCGCCGAAGGGATTGGGATTTAATTGTTTCCGCTGCGTAAGATTTTTAAATCTATAATTTACCCCCCCTATGGTATCTTTTCACGTGCTCTTCGATCCTACAGCATGCCGATGAGACTTGGCGATGGGGGCCATTTCTTTCCCTTCTTTATAGGCCACTTGCCCTCTTCCGGTGGGAGTACAACCCCTGTCTCGTTGCAGACATGAGACATGTTTGTGGGAATATACATCCAGCATCACGAGAAGTTGAAAGACACATATTATTTTGAATACCTCGATTTTAGAGAATGTGGTTCTATCTTGTAGACCGAGGAACAAAGACAAATCTCTCCTTGGATTTAAAGGGGGTAGAGTGTTGGAGACCTAGAGAAAATGTCGCACAAACCACTTGAGCGGCACCTGCCTTTGCACAACCCTGTTGAGAGTCTTTAGCGCCATCTCCTCTTTCGTCTTTCAGTGAAAGCAAGCCAATAAGGTTTGCCAGAATTCACCCCATGATCGGATTGATCCTGAAGGGAAACTCAACTATGGATGGGCGGACCCAACAAGGGTGATGGGAAAGCAGTTCATAATGACCTCCTTGCTTCTATCGGTGATGTTGATTGCCTCTAAATATCTCTGCGAGAAGCTTCATGGAGTTGTTGCGCCATTGTAACGGCTTTGTAGGTTTAGCATCGCTGAACATGGGGGACACATACTCGGCTCCCGAACTAATGGTGCAAGATCCACATTTGGCAGAACCATCACGTGCTAGGGACACCATAGTGATGGTGCTTCTGCCATACCACGCACGATGCCACTCACGTATGGGCTCAAGGTCTGCTCCTGAGCATCTTTCCCTCCATGTAGACACATATGATAGCCATACTTGTAGGCAAGGGACTCCTTGAGACCTTCCCTCCTAGGCGATAATGATGATGATGGAGCCCTCGAGGATGAGGCTCGAACCTCTAGCCGGCGGATACTTCGAAGCTTCCCACCTCCCATGGTGGATATGCAAAAACTCGATGCCGATGCTGGTGCACAACACTCGCATAAACTCAGCATCCCTTCCTGGCATGCGAAATGTTGATGTGTGGGATTGATATATCAGGGATTACAGAATCATTGCATTTGTGATTCGGAGTGGGGCGCGTGGTATTCATAATGTTGGTGGGATCGTATATCAAACTGATGGACATGATGATTTTTACCCAGCTTCGGGCTGCGCGAAGGCTAATAGCTTAATATCCTGCTTGTTTGCGTGAATTCACTTAGGAATGATGGAATCGATTATAAGAGATCTCCCTGGAATCCCTCATATCCTCTCTTTTTTCTCCTCCTCTGCTTGAGGCTTCACTTTTATAGATCCAAGGGAGGTTTCACAATGGTCGGTCCTTTGAAGACACTGTCAACATTTTGTATATTGACTAATAAACTGTATTGAAACACGTTCGTCTTCGTATGCCCTGGAAGTCGAGTGCAGTCATGGTGGGTCCTTTGAAAAGACCCTACCGAAGTTTCATATACTGACTAGTAAATCGTATTAAAACTTATTCGTCTCTGTATGGGTAGCTGCAAAAGTCACGTGACTATCCTGGTTCGGTCAAAAAAGGCCCTACATCCAGCCAAAGTCAATATGTGATCTTTGTTAGCTCAAATGGCAAAGATAACATATTACAAGCGAACCTTGCTCAAGCGATCTCTAGGAAATGTCACATGTAAGCGAAACGCGTATGTAAGTGCATAAGTAAAACGTGCATGTAAATGCGTATGCAAATCTAGTACAACATGAATTTGCCCCTCTCAAAGGTGGCCTTGGGGCTCCTTTTATAGAGTGTTGAGACGGTCCTATCAAACCGACTTTCTTCATAGTGGGGTCGGGTTGTACAATGTTCATTTATGTATAGTCGCCTGGGCTGGCTGGGGTGTCGGAGCTTCATTGTCTTAACTTCTTCCTTGTCACAAGAGATGCATCGCAAGCGCAGTGTGCTCATTCTTCTGCGACAGATCGGACGTACAATAGGTTTATCAAAGGGTCACATCGCGTGTTATCCCCTCTACGAGAGTTATGACACCCACCATCCGTCTTAAACACCACCAACGTCTTGCCTCTCTTGGGCTCGAGCCTGGGAGGAATCGTCTGCCCGACCTCTGAGGTCGAGACTCGGGCAGGCTAGGTACCCCGACCATGATAGGACGGGGCATTAGCAGCGGGCCCCTCCTTGCGCTGGAGAGTAGATTCGATTTGTCGCCGTATAGTGGTCGCGTACCATCATCGGGACTTGTGGCTTTGATACCCCGAGTATAGAACCCCATCAGATCTGCTGCTTACGTGCGCCATTTGACACACGCGCAAGTCACTGTGCCGCCTGTGTAGACCACATGTGCCATATATATGATTTGTCTCGTTGCCAGTCGTATCACTCGCGCTATCGAGTGCACAACTTTTACTCTATGTCTCGTCACTCCCCTACCCGAGTTATGGGTCGAGAAGTTATACATGAGACGCTAGCTTCCACCTTGGCAGGTCGGGGTCTAGTCTAGATCAAGTCATTAAGCCCTCAACCTGTGTGAGTCGATGGAGAGTCGATCAATGTTCCTTGATCTGGACCCTGAGCTGCAAGGAGTGACTTGGTGAGGTTGGAGCGCATGTGCCTCCGGCACGATCAGGCATGCAAGTTTCTGATTTCCAACCTCCTCCTTTGTCGGCCCAGCAATGTCGGGCCTAGCCACAGTCGTCTTGCAAACGATGGGTAAGGAAAACCCCATTTCCATAACAAAGACAACTATTTGTAAAATACCCCTACTTATGTTACATATCCCCTATTTCTTGTGAGATTATTGTTTTATAACCCTAGGTTCAAGTCTATTTACGATTTTACCCTTGAAAATTAGGACTTATGATTCTATCCTTTTTTTGAAACAAAATTACTGTTTGCCCTCCTTTTCTAACATGGTTAGCATGTCGGATGAAATGATTAATAAAAAATAAGAAAATATCGGGTAATAGAAAAAAAAGACTGAACTACCTTTGTTTGTGCTATTTATGTAAGAACATTTTATGGAAGATGAAAATATCAAAGGTTGTTAATAAAACTAAATTCGCAATTTTTTGGACATTTTGAGTTCTAATTCAAGTTCAAAAAAGTTAGAATGAAATTAAGAAAAGATATCAGACAAATTTGAATGATATGAAAGGATTTTTTATCGAATACTGTCGATAATATTTTCAAAAGAATTTGAACCCAAATCCAATTCAAACAAATATGAATGAAATTCAAATAGATTGGAACAAATTTTAACCAACTTCAAATAAATTCAAACAAATTTGAATAATATGAACAAAATACTTTTATCAGACTCCATCGATAAAATAAAAAATTCCAAAGTGTTAGTGAAATTTTGATGAAGTTATTTTTCCTACGTTTGTTATAAAAATATTGTTGTTATTATTGTGTAAACATTGCTAAAATGTTATTAATTTTTTGCTTAAATATTACCAAAATCATGTCTAAATTATAATAAATTTCATGAGAAAATTGATATTATTTTTTGTAATCCAATAATATTTCATATATATATATATATAATATCTTGTTTCAAAATACTATTAAATACATCGTCGATATGTTAGAATAAATATATTATAAGTAGGAGTAAAATCACAAGGACATCTAGTCCTTTTTTCTCAAATTGAAGACCATTAACAACCCTTTAACGGAGTAGGTGTGTACTTTGTTTTCGCTTCGAAAAAATCGGAGTAAAATCACAAAACCTATTTTTCAAAGGTAAAATCATAATTATACTTGCAACTGGTGGTATAAATACAATAACTTTTTTCTTATTATCTACAGGTTTAATAGAGAAACCCATCTAATGATTAACTCATTTCTTTTTGAGTTTGTTACTCAGCATCTTTAACCAAAAAATTTTACATTTTTGTAGATGATGGATAAAGTCCCGACCTTCCTTTCCAAGGAGGTTATGGCCAATTTATTACAAGCGAGTACAAATGCAGACACTCACAGCCTATTGTCTAAAATAAGGCAAAGATAACTGAATGGCTAAGCACACGATTGTGAATCGAACTTCGTAGGCCAATATTACGGCACATTCATCCCTTCACATTTTCCGTAAGTGCACCTCAGATCCAGCGCTCATGACTTCCTTTATAGAGTACATCCATTTAGTACTGTAAAATTCAGCTTGACTCAGGACATGAGTTGTGTTACTCAGAGTACTTAACCACTAGGCTAAACCCCCTTTCACGTAAAATTTACATATGCAACGCAAGGCTCTATACTATGCACATATGAAACTCTCATGTTTGTGAAAAAATGCATTAATGAGGGATCTTGACAAATAAATTGTCCATGGATGTTCCCGGTTTCATTGATATTTGAAGAAGAATGACTTTGCATCATAGACTTATCCATATGTGTAGAGTCCAAAGCATTGCATATATAAATTCTATTTCCCATAAAAATACGTCGAGTAACGAACTCAAACGGGAAAAAGTTAATCTTGTGATGGGTTTCTCTATTAAATCCACATAATGAAAAAAAGTCATTCATGATAGACAGTGATATGGATGACACGTCATTCTTTTTGGTCAGTAAGTTTATTTTTGACCTCATATGTACCATTTAAATGCAACATACGACTTCTTTGAGCAATATGTGAGAAATATGAACTGTTTACTCTCATCGTACAAATTATTGTACTCACAACGCAATTAACTCTAGGCCCCATTTGGAACATGGGATTTTCAAATGAATGAGATTTCTCTGTTTCGCTGATGTTATAGCATGTTTGGAATGGAGGAAGGGGTAGGAAATTTTTCATAGGAAAGGAACGATTGTCTGTACTTACACAGGATAGGAAAAATGAGGTCTGATCCAAAGGAACAAGTGATGCTAGCACTTCTGGTGCTTAACAACGTGTGCTTATTTTCTCTGACAAACCACAATATTGTACCTAGGACCAACTCTCAACAATCTGAGTTAGAGAAGACAGGCTAGAGATTAGAAAGAGAAAAGAGAGAGCTTGCTTAGGGGCAGAGAGAGTTGGCTACAGATTAGATAGAAGAGGGAGTGAGATACCCCGCATAGACATGAGAGTTAAATAAAATAAATGTTAATTAATCAATCACTACAAACTAATGGGTCATAGGTTGACTTTGTTGGTAGAATGAAGAAAGTATGAGACAGATTTTCCTTTTACATGTCTGTACCATGATGTTGGTAATAAAATAGCCTCTATATTTTTTATCATTAGTAAATCCCTATTAAGATATGTTAATAGCTGTAATATTTTTTATTTCTATGTTGTGAGTTTTTGTCGAAGCGTACGAATGACACTTCCCCCAGGACTACTAAAATGTAGCCCGCGGAGGTTCTTGTATCGGTTTGGGCGCGCGAAGATCTTAGACAAGATGATGACACAAAGGATTTACGTGGTTCGGGCCGCCTGTGCGTAATACCCTACTCCACGGGGTGTGTGTTCTTGTATTAGGGATTCGCTGGTACTTGCGTGCGTCTGAGCTTGGTTGTCATGTAATGTGCGGTGCAACCCTTTTATAGTCTAAGGATTGGCCGTTACAACACTCGCCTGACCCGACATGTGGCCCCGGCGTATTTAACTGCCTAATACACGATCAACGAGTATTAAATGTGGTTAATAGAGTGGTAACACATCTTAATGATGGTGTTACCCCTATTAACGGTCCAATGATCATGTGTCATTAATATGGCATTAATAACACGTAATCAGGTCTTGTAACTATCGCTTTAACTGTCCCTTGAAGGTTCGAGCCGTTGGAGATCTCTCTGTCTTCCATTGAATTCCTAGCTCCAGAGGTTCGACATGTGGTGGATCCGGAGCCTCCCATCGTGGGGAGGCAGGTCCGGAGCCACTATACACGTGGTAGCACCGAAGCTTCCCTCTACTGGAGGTTAGGTCCGGGGTCACTGCACACGTGGCAAGTCCGGAGCTTCCGTATGACAGGTGTTAGGTCTGAACTTATTATACACGTGTCAGTGTTGGAGCTACCCAAACGAGGAAGGTGGGTCCAGTACTGTGCAACACGTGTGGCCTTCGGAGGTCTTCAACTTGAATGGGGAGAACTCCTCAGCTTTTCTTGTGGTATCATGAGGTACCCGATACGCAGGGTACCGACAGTGGCCCCTGGGCCCACCTCTAGAAGAAACCCTTTGGGTTAAGTTATTCCATCGGAGGTGGGGCCATCTTTGATTCCCACACCACGACTTCAAAGGTGTTGTTGGGGTGATGGTTCGCTGTTGAACCATCACCGCGTGGCCTTCCATGAATGCGGCAGGTGATATACGCGCGGCAGGTCGTACGAAATTGAAGGTCGCTGATTCCCAATACGAAAATTGTATCGGTTCCGAGCGCCTTGTCAGGTTGCCGCCCTCGGCCTTCCTGCCGCCCATCATGACAATGGTTCGCCTTGGGTAATAACCTCGACTTTCTCATCGGGATGGCCCCAGGCCCTTTTGTCATTGACGGGGTAGATTTTTGAAATGTGGCCTTACTCTCGTTGCGGTTTCCATCCAAACGTTGTGGAGGCTTACTTAAGAAGGAAAGTATGCACAGTTTGAGGACTCTTTACGCTTTCGATCAAACTCACGCTTAGAGCCTCCCAACCTTTGCCCAGCTTTCTCTTTTTTCGCTCCACTTTGCCGCGATGGAGTTAGGTCTTCCCAAAAGCCACATCAAGAGCAAGGATGATCTCATGAAGGTCTGAACCTTCATGGGGTGGTCCAGCGACTCCTTCAACCACCTAATTTGCGCCGGCAAGCTCCCATTCAAGAAGGAGCGTCGTGACGACATGGTGTATTTCTCAATGTATGCCATGGTGGGACTGATCCCACCTTTTTCAAGTTTCATCTTGATGCTGCTGGACTTCTTCTGCCTCTAGCTGTATCACCTCGGCCCCCACTTCCTCCTGCTGATGGCGACTTCCGTCCACTTCTGCGAGATGTGGGTGGGCGTACCTCCCTGCATCGAGCTGTTTCGGACCTTCTTCACGGTCCATACCACCGGCAAGGGAACTGAACTACTTGGCTTCTACTACTTCTTGAAGCACAAGAACTGCCCATTCAAGTACTTGAAGTCATTCCCCTCTGAAAATAGGATGACTGGAAGAAGGATTGGGTCATCATTGCAGTGGAGGAGCACGATAGGCTGGAGCTACCCCAAGGACTCCCCAACATCGACACCGATGCCTCAAACATAGTTCCGAAGATATCGGATGTGTTCAAGCCAGTCCTGGCCAGAATCCAAGAATGTGTGGAGGGTGGAGTGATCCCCCAGATGGTCTTTGGAAATTTCTTGGTGAACAGGTGGGCTCCACTGAAGAGAAGGGAGAAGCTCTCCTAGGCCTTCAATAGTGTGATGGATGACGACCAGATTGAAACCGGTTTGAAATCCAACTTAGATTATGAAGCTTTGAGGCTCCATCTCAAGAAATTTCAGCACGGGTCCATCACCGATGACGCCTTGACTCCACCGGCTGCTTTCCTGCCTCTGAACATGACTCCAGAGTTCAGCAGGGAGCTCCAGAGGAAGATGTCGGTGTCGGATGACCTCAGTGAAGTGGAGAAGCGCAGGACCTCCAGGGTTGTAATTCCCGGAGCTTCCGAGGGGGTGGTCACCCCTACTCCGAGCCAGAGGGTTGATGATGTCGGCAAGGGCAAGGGAAAGGAGCCAGCCGAATCTTCCAGCCGGAAGAGGAAGCTGAGGCACGCTGATGGGAGCTCCGTCAGGTCTGCTGCGTCTACAACTGCCCCTTCTCCTCGGCGAGAAATATCTTCGGCGGCAACACCTCCTCCGATGCAGACATCCTCAAAGAGCGCTAGCTCCAGACAGTCGACTCCGGTCCTAGTGTCAGCTATGGGCTCCAAGTCCGATAGTCCTTCTCGGCCAAAGAAGGCCTCAGTTGAGGCAACGCCGATGACGGTGACAGGCTCCGGGCGACTTTCTGGAGCTTTCGATGTGCCAACCACGGCAGGCACCAGCTTCGAGCGCCCGGTGAAGAAGTTATGTGCAAATTTGAGCAATAACTTTCCAAGGTAAGCTTTTCTTTTTCACCTTGATTTGCCATTCTTATTTTTGTCATATTTTGAATCTTTCGATCTTTCGACTGCAGGGCATCAAAGACGGGGGGCTGATGCTCCGGCCTCTGTTGCAGTGGCCAAAATGGTGTGGGCGAAAGCTCCAGCTCTGACCCCCACAACTCCTCAAGTGGTGGTCGAGGTCACAAAAGCTCTAGCGCCAGTTGTCGTGGATCTAGATCCCGGGTCGACGCTAGAGACTCTCATGGTAGCGTCGGACCACGGGGGAGACATACATGAAGACGCTCCAGTAGCGGCAGCACCAATGACTGAAGCTTCGGCTCAGGACGTGGAGATGGTGGACGCTCCGGCATCAGAACCGGGGATAACCGAGGCTCCGGTCGCTGTGTCAGAGGTTGTTGCCGAGCTGGCAGGTGAATCGGTGGTGCCAGAAGTTTCGGCCCTTGAATTGGAATTCATTGATGCCCCAACAACCAAGTTGGTGATGCTTGAAGTTTTGACCCTTAAGCCGGAAGTTGTTGAGGCTCTGGTAGCCGAGTCGGAGATGGTTGAAGCTTTGGCAGCAGAGCCGAAGGTGGCTGATGTACCAGCGCCTGAGCCAGTGGTGGAAGTGGCTTCGAGTGAAGCTTCAACGACCGCCCCAAGGTAATAGCCCTGGAGGTGTCCATGCCCAAGCAGGAACACCGTGAAGAAGCGGCGACAGGCTTTCCACCCGCGGAGCGAGCAGTTGAAGACCCTGTGGTAGGACCTTCGGCGTTAGCCCCGGAGGTAGAAGTTCCCCCAGTGGGATCTTCCTCAGCAGCTGCTGAGGAGCTCCCGGAGGGCAGCCCTAGTGCCGTAGAAGCTCAAGGAACCACGCTTGTGGTGTGGGACCCTATTTTTGTTCTTGAAGACCCTGTGGAGCCGGTGAAGATGACCCGCTAGGTCCGGAGCCTATTCCTTTGGCATTGTCTATTGGCAATTGAAAGCATCTAGGCCCCCATGAGGTATGGTTTCGGTGATTAATGACAATTGTTAGATATTACTAATGAATTTGTGGATGCAAGGTCTTTCATGTCACTCATCACACTTAATGAACTCTATATGTACATCATCTACTGCTCATTGGATATAATTGGAGACCCCTAAACAAACTATTTCACGAGGTCAATCGATTTTTATGAAGACTAAAAGAAAAAGCTCATATGTCAAAGTTATTTCATCGAAATTGACAACACCCAAGACTTGGTAATCATCAGAAGAATATTTCAAACCAATGTATAAGAGGTCACTCGAGCAAATTCCAAAAGAATCACTTAGAACAACTCGAAGCAGAACAAAGCAACTCACCAGATCAACCGATGTTTCCAGAAAACAATACATCGGTCGAGTTGGTTTAACAGAAGAAAAAGACCTAAGAATTGAGTACTCACCGGATCATCCAATGATGAAGAAAGTGTTACGTCGGTCGATCATTCCAGTAAGCAATACCCTGGACCAAGCGTAACAACGGACCATCCGATGTACAACTATAAACACATCGGTCAATCACTCCAGTAAGCATTATTTCTGGACCAATCTGGATGAAGTGTCACCAGATCATCCGATGATGAGACAAGTGTTACATCGGTCAAACAATGGTCATACCTGACACAGTGACATTAGCTAATTTGGATTCGACCGATGACAACTGAAGGGAGCACATCGGATCATCCGATGTTTGCAGAACAGTGATGTCAGCCTACTTTTTCAACGGCTATTTCGTGGAGGCTGGCTATTTATACCCCTTCAACCAGTCATTTCGATAAGTATTGACCCCCAGAGCTACTATACACATTACCAAGCATTCAAGACATTGAGCTACCACTTCTACATCATTTACACCACTTGTACACCAAGAGATAGGCTAGAACTTACTAGAGATAGTGCTTGTGTGCTTCCATTCTTGGTGATTGGAGTCTCTAGTGTAGTGAGAGCTGTAAGGGAGTGTCTCTTGGTGATTGTATTCACCGTGCAACAGTCGGTGATTGGAGAGAGCCTTCCGGAGCTTGCCAAGACGGTTGTGGAAGCTCCGAGAATCAAACATGTACAAGGCTTGAGCTCCACCTTGCCGGGTTGGCGAACGGAGACTTTTAGTGAAGATCCCTAGTCTCGGTGACTTGGGAGTGGCTATACCCTTTGGTGGGTGCCACAACGTGGATGTAGGAAGATCTTGAGGATCTTGCCGAACCACGGGATAAATCACTGTGTCCTCGTGTCTCCTCGGGAGTTTGCGCTTTATTCCTCTCACGTTACACTTATGCATTTCATATACCGCAATCTTACTATTTACTTAAATGCATAGGTTGTTTGCATAGGGAATTGGGCTTTTTAGTAGTTAAGTTTTTATTGCTTTAATTGTTGAAAAGAAGCCCAATTCACCCCCCTCTTGGGCATTCGATCCTTCCAACAATGCTTGCTCGAGCCTCCGACAGGTCCAACTCGCCTTCTACCACGATAGTAAGGTCCTCGAAGATGAGTGTCACACCTTGAGGCGTTGGCGCAACAGGCTTCACTTTGAGACCAAGCTGGCGCAGACGAGGCTTGCGAACCAAATGGAGTGGGTCAAGAAGGAAAATGCCCGGTTGGAATATTGGGGCAAGTTACTGGAGGAGAAGGAGGCCGCCATCATAGCCCTCGACGCTAATTCTCGGGAGATTCTCAAGCAAGCCAAGGAAAGGAATGATGCTGCTGACGAACGTCATTATAGCCTCAATACATTAAATGAGATTCTCCTGAAGCGTCGAGTGGACCTCGATGCGAAGGAAGAGAAACTCCTAGAACAGCAGGAGGATGTTTTGAAAAGGGAGGAAGAGCTCACCTAGAAGCTAACTCTGGCAGAGCAAAATTTGGCAGATCGCAGTAAGAAGCTTGATCTGCAGATCAAAGAAGAAGAGGAGAAGTACTGGAAACTGGGGCACGAGCTTTCAAAAAGAGAAGCTGATGTTGCCGCCAGAGAAGGGAAAGTAAGAGGCAGGGAAAAGGACATGGCCGAACGATGGAACCGCATCCACCTCCGAGAGACGGAGCTAGAAGACCGCGAAAAGCAAGTTGCTGAGAGTATGCAGCAACATGCCAAAGTGGTCGAGCATCTCGCTCGGGAAGGTTCGGAGCTAGCGGCTGCTAGGAGGTCACTGGAGGAGCTGCGGAGCTCGAGAGCAACTGAATCCCTTCAAGTATGGGATTTTCTGGGACGTGCAGACAGAGCATTGGTGCCTCTTGGCTTCAGTCCAGTACGTCCGGAGAATCCATCACTGGAGATGGACCAGATGCTGGTGGCACTTGGCTCTACTGGCAGCAAACTCGACGCGATGGGTGATGTCATCGTCGACCAGCTAGAGACGGAGAGAAAATCTCTAGCCAAGAACGTCACTGAGTATGTCTTGGCGCGTTACAAGAGCCGAGACCCCCAACTTTCTCTAGATCCAGTCTTTGAAGGACTCATTGCTGAAGAGGAGGATGCCGCCAGGGCTAGCGTCCAAGAAGCTGCTGAGAAGGTTGCATCATTTTTCCGCATGACTTAGATCCTCCAGTAGCTAGGACCTTTTCCTTTTACCTTTTACTGTAATCTTGATTTTATAATCCAGTACTTTGAATGAATGAAATCCACTGTTTCTGCAATGAATTCCATTTTGTTGTCCTTGTCTTCAATACACTATCCTTTATCTTGTTTCCCCCTTGTATATGTACAAATTTTGATTACGAACATGCACCAAAACGATTTGACGATGTGATGATGACTTGGATGCTTCAAACTTATAGCTTTGAGGTCCGAAGTTTACTTTCGACTTCTGTAGGAAGCTTTTGTTGCGCCGACGGCAGCCCCCCTGGGGTTGTCAGAGCTTGGTAGGTCTGATGGCACCCACTATCAACGCGTAGAGCGTCGACGACAGGCCACCTGGGGTTGTTGGAGCTTGGTAGGTCCGACTGCACCCATTGTCAACGCATAGAGCGTTGACGGCGGGCCCCCTGAGGTTGTCAATGTAGATCCGACGACACCCACTGTCAATGCATAGAACGTCGACGGCGGGCCCCCTGGAGTTGTTGGAGATTCTTGGCTTTGACGATATCCACCATCAATCATAGAATACGCTGACGGTGATCCCCTCGGGTGGTTACGCCATCTTCACTTGAATTATACTTCACGTTAAAGGCAGACCCTTGTGGGAGTTACCGGAGCTTGTTAGCTCTAGCGGCGCCCACTTTCAATGTCCGAAACGTCAACGGCGGGCCCCCTTGGAAGTTGTCAAGCTTAATAGATCGTCCACCATCGTCATGAGTTTTCATTTTTCCTGTGCATCAAGGACAAGAAAAAACCGTAAAATTCATCCTCTCATTTATAACTATTTTGCGACTTACTGTTCTCATTTGAATTTTAGATCCGAAGAAAATCGATATGATGACAAGCAAATTGATACAATCTTTTACAGATTCGAATGCTTTTAGGGCCCGCCCAACTGAGGCCTGTCGGAATGTAGGTAGAGTGGCGTACTTAGGGTGCGAGACCAGGCTAAGTCGATAGCACACTCCGGACATGTGTTGGCTTGGCATTCAAGCGAGTAGTCCATGAAACAATGCTAGGATCTGAAAAGACCACCAATATAACTTGTATAACATATGAATAACTTGGACTAAAATTCAAAAATAATTGCACAACTTGTTAAAGACAAGAAAGAGAAGGATAAATAAAAGAGAATGAGCCTGCACAAAATTAATGCACATGGAGTTTGCTTTTATATAACAATGTCTTTCATTATAGGTCCGGATTACAGGGGAGACAAGAACACACTCAGGGTACGGAACCAAGCTAAGCGTGTTATACATCTTGTGCTAACCCAGGGTAGGTAGCTACACTTTTAGTGCCGCGACTGTGGCAAGTGTTGCTTGAACTTCTCAGACCCTCCCGGAGGGGTCCGGATGTTCTCCCGGAGGTCATACCCGACTCTGTTTATAGACTCTATAATTTACATTGCATATAGTTACTGACTCACCTCCGTGGCACTAAGTATAGAACTTACGGAGGTGCTCGATGTTCCAAGGATTAGGAAGCAAGGTCCCTGTCGGTACCCTAGGAACCATATACCCCTTGAGATTGCAAAGATCTCAAGGGAATGTCATCTACTTGATTTGAAGATCTTCGGAGGCCCACATGTCAGACATAACCGGACCCGCTTCCCCGACATGGTTAGTCCCAGGGTCGCCACGTGTACTTTCAAACCGGAGCTACCGCCCACAAGGGGGAAGCTCCGGGCTATGTACCAAAATGGCACCCCCGGACCTAACCCCAGACCGAGGGAAGCTCCGGAACTGACACGTGTCAGGTGGCTCCGGACCTATTTGTTCCCCACAGTATGCTTCGGAGCTGCCACGTGTCCAACCGTCGGACCTTCAGCCTCTAACCTCCGGAAGACTCCACAACGGTACCAGATCTTCAAAGGGGAATCAAGGATTTCAAGACCCGATTAAGTGTCATTAATACTATATTAATGACACACGATCGGACGACCTTAATTACCAGTAACAGTGTTGTCAAAGCCCGTAACTCGGTTATTAAGGATAATTAAGCGCATCAAATGTGTATTAATATTAGTAACTGTCGGGGCCACATGTCGGGCCAGGCTAACTTGTAACGGCCCGCCCTTGTACTATAAAAGGACAGGCCGACGACACATAGGGGGACTCGACGTGCTCACGCTACACTCTCGACTTACGTTGAGCTCATACATCCAATACAATACCAACACACCCCGTGGAGTAGGGTATTACGCTCAGGCGGCCCGAACCACGTAAACCTTCGTATCTCTTGTGTCACTTAACACTTCACCTTCTTGTATCTCCGAGCGCCCACATCGAACCTCAAACTCCTCTAACACTTTAGTAGTGTCGGGAGATCTGCCGGATCAAAACAACCGACAGTTGGCGTGCCAGGTAGGGGGCGCCTGAGATTTCAAGAATGGTGAACTCAGCCGCTGGATCATCCAATGGTCATCCCGCTGTTCAAGCTGTTGGGGGCAATCCCTCCAATATGAAGCCACCAGCAGGAACCACGGTTCCAGCAGGAGTCACACTTCTATCACCGCCGCCTCCAACAGCAAATCAAGTTGGGCAGCGCGATGGCGCACCGGCATCAATCGCTGCATCGGCGAATCTTGACAACCCGGAACACGCGCTTCATGCAGCACGGGCTCTCCTTCAACGCCCACCACCTCCGGATACATCCTGAGATGTCATGGAGCAGTGGAGGGCTGATGTAGAACATTTGGTTGCAGCAGCAGCCGACCGCATCAGCAACCAGGGTCCTCCTCCTTCAGGACGGGCCCCATCGCAGTGATGGACCTTGTCTGGCAGACTTGGTCCGCACGTTTCCAACAATAGGAGATGTGTTGCATCACAGCAGGTGACGTCGTTGCCCTCCGGGGCACGACACACTCACACGGTATCAAGGCTTTCAACTCATGACCTCCGGGCGGAGCTTGATCGCCGATACCGTCAACAAGGCGACTGTCGGTACCCTGGAAACCGTACACCCCTTGAGGTTACAAAGATATCAAGGAAAAGTCACCCACTTGATTTTAAGACCTTCGGAGTCCCACATGTCAGATGTACCCAGACCCGCTTCTCCAACATGGTTAATCCCAGAGTTGCCACGTGTACTATCAAACCGAAGCTACCGCCCACAAGTGGGAAGCTCCGGGCCATGTACCAAAATGGCACCTCCGGACTTAACCCCAGACCGAGAGAAGCTCCGGACCTAACACGTGTCAGGTAGCTCCGGAGCTTCCTGTTTCCCACAGTATGCTCCGGAGCTGCCACGTGTCCATCCGTCGGAGCTTCAGCCTCTAACCTCCAGAAGACTTCATAACGGCTCCGGATCTTCAAAGGGGAATTAAGGACTTCAAGACCCGATTAAGTGTCATTAATACCATATTAATGACACACGATCGGATGACCTTAATCACCAATAACGATGCTGTCAAAGCCCATTACCCGGTCATTAAGGGCAATTAAACCTGTTGAATGAATATCAAATACTAGTAACTGTCGGGGCCACATGTCGGGCCAGGATAACTTGTAACGGCCTGCCCTTGTACTATAAAAGGACAGGCCGACTACGGACTCAGGGGGTTTTGAGTGAGGTAACATACGCGCCATAGACGCTCAACACAAGCTCATACAGCTAATACAACACCAACACACCCGTGGAGTAGGGTATTACGCTCAGGCGGTCCGAACCACGTAAACTCCTGTGTCTCCTGCATCATTTAATATTCACCTTCTCAAATCTCCGCGCGCCCACACCGAACATCAAACTCCTCTAACACTTCAGTAGTGTCGGGAGATCTGCCGGTTCCAAACCACCGACAGTTGGCGCGCCAGGTAGGGGGGCGCCTGAGGTTTTGAGAATGGTGAACTCAGCTGCTGGATCATCCAACGGTCAACCTGCTGCTCAGGTTGTTGGGGGCAATCCCTCCAATATGCAGCCACCAGCAGGAGCCTCAGTACCAGCAGGAGTCACACTCCCACCACCACCGCCTTCACCAGCAAATCAAGCTGGGCAACGCGATGGTGCGCCGGCGTCAATCACTACGTCGGCAAATCATGACAACCCGGAACACGCGCTCCATGCAGCGCGTGCTCTTCTCCAACGCCCACCACCTCCGGATGCATCCCAGGATGCACTGGAGCAGTGGAGGGCCGATGTGGAGCATTTGGTTGCAGCAGCAGCCGAACGCCTCAACAACCAGGGTCCTCCTCCTTCAGGACGAGCCCTGTCTCAGCGGTGGACTTTGTCTGGTAGACTTGGTCTGCATGTTTCCAATAGCAGGAGACGTGCTGCGTCACAACAAGTGACGTCATTGCCCTCCGAGGCATCACGCACTCACTCGGTATCCAGGCTTTTGACTCAAGACCTACGGGCGGAGCTTGATCGCCGATACCGCCAGCAGGACGGCCGAGTCCATATTGAGCGTGCCCGTGAAAGACGGGAAGCTCAGGACCTTTTTGCTCCTGAAGGAGTGGGAGGAGGCTGTTCAGCCCTGGCCATGCATCTACGTATGGTCAGGTGGCCACAGAAGTTCCGGCCTTACCTGCTGGAAAAATTCGACGGGATTGTCAATCCCGCCGAATTTCTTCAGATCTACTCCACTGCAATCTTGGCAGCTGGAGAAAACGAGGTTGTGATGGCCAATTATTTTCCAGTGGCCTTAACAGGGACCGCCAGGTCCTGGTTTATGAGCCTTCCACCCAACTCTATCAACAGTTGGGAGGAGCTATGCCGGCAGTTCACCGCCAACTTCGGGAGTTCATACACCCGACCAGGCACTGAACTGGACCTTTTTGCAATCGTGCAAAAAGGGGGAGAATCCCTGCGATCATTCATCCAGAGGTTCTCTCAGGTACGAAATACTATCCCTTCTATCTCTAGCGCCTCTGTCATTGTGGCATTCAGACAGGGTGTACGGGACAAGAAGATGTTGGAGAAACTGGCGATCAAGGAGACCAGTGTCACGGAACTCTTCAGCTTGGCTGACAAATGTGCCAGAGCTGCGGAGGGCCATGAGATGCACTCCAAACCAACCTCGGAGGGTCACAAGAAATCCTCCAAAGAAGAAGCCGCTACCTCCGGGGGTGGCAAGAAGAAAAAGAAGACCAACGGCAAGAAGAAGCCGTCGGCTGGCACATCCAACGTTGCAGCTGCTGCAACTCCGGGTGGCCGGGGGCCATGCCCCGAGAAGCGACCTCGACCGTCTTCTGAAGACGGTGGCAAACCCAAAGTGTGGTGTCCCATTCACAAAACAGGCAGCCACAGTTTGGAAGACTGCCGGGAGGTCCAAAACCTGGCCGAGCGCTACAACAAGCGTCGGGAAGAATCTCCTTTCCGACAGAGGGAAGGAAAGCAAAAAGTCGACGAAGCTCCGACTGAAGAGGAGTTAGGATTTCAGGATCCCAAAAAGGTCCTGAAGGCCGTTTACACCTCTGTCGATGATGATTCTGACGTCTCTGATAACGAGCATCGGAAGACCATGAACACCATTTTTGGTGGATCCTGGGACATCACCTCCCGCCGCGTCATCAAGACTATGCGTCGGGATATGGCCGCTGTAGCCCCTACAGTCAGGCCGGAACCTCATCGGAAGTGGATGGACACAGCCATCACTTTTGATGCTTCGGATTGCCCTCGAAGCATGGTTGGAGTAGGACAGTTACCTTTGATGGTATCTCCTACCATCAACAACATCCAGCTCCACCATGTCATGGTAGACGGAGGTTCGGGGCTTAACCTCATAAGCTTCGAAGCTTTTACTAAGCTTCAACTCCGACCTTCGGATCTCCACCCCTCTCGACCTTTCTCCGGAGTAGGTCCGGGGGCCATTACCCCACTCGGAGCTATTACTCTCCCCGTTACCTTCGGGACACGGGAGAAGTACCGCACCGAGAAGTTGGTCTACGACGTCGCTCAGATCAACTTACCCTTCAATGCCATCTTGGGTAGGCCTGCCCTGTACAAATTCATGGCAGCTGCCCATTATGGCTATCTGGTGTTGAAGATGCCAACGTCAGTAGGCGTTCTCCGGATCCGCGGAGATCGTACTGCCGGAGTAACTGGTCTGGAAGAACTCCATGCACTCACCACGGTGCAAGAGGAGGACTCTAGGCAGGAGCAAGCTCCAAAACCCTCGAGCATTCGTCAACGAGGCTCGACTTCTGCACCTCGTGTGCAGCCAAGCGGCGACACCGACATTCCCGTCAAAGTCGTCCAAATTGGTTCCGATGCCACTCAGACCACCCGTATATCGGGGGGATTGAGCGACAAATAGGAACTCGCGCTCATCACTTTCCTCCGGGCTAACGTCGACGTGTTTGCTTGGCAACCGTCACAAATGCCTGGGATCCCTAGGGAAGTGATTGAGCACAATCTGAAGATCTACCCTGATGCCCAGCCTCTGCATCAGAAGCCTCGAAAGCAATCCGTAGAGCGACAGAACTTCATCCAACAAGAAGTGAAGAAGTTACTCGAAGCTGGATTCATCCGAGAAGTCTTCCATCCAAAATGGTTGGCAAATCCAGTTATTGTGCCCAAGGCCGGTGGGAAGCTTCGGATGTGCATCGACTACACCACACTAAATAAGGCATGTCCAAAAGATCCATTCCCACTACCTAGAATAGATCAGATAGTGGATTCCACCTCCAGGTGTGAATTACTATGTTTTCTAGATGCATATTCCGAGTATCATCAAATCCGGATGTCTAGGGAAGATGAAGAGCATACCTCATTCATCATAGTAGATGGATTGTACTGTTATACAGCCATGCCCTTTGGTCTCAAGAATGCAGCTTCAACTTTTGTACGAGCTATGTACAAAACTTTTGAAGACACCTTGCAGGCTGTCTTCGACAAGCTGCGGGCCACCCGAACAAAGCTAAACCCAGACAAGTGTGTCTTCGGGGTTAGCTCCAGAAAACTTCTTGGTTTCCTGGTAAGTCACCGGGGCATAGAAGCTAATCCAGCGAAGATTAAGGCCATTGAAGACATGCGGCCACCAACCCGCATCAAAGATGTCCAAAAGTTGACTGGATGTCTAGCAGCCCTCAGCCGGTTCATTTCAAGACTGGCGGAACGGGCACTCCCCTTCTTCAAGCTATTGAGGAAGTCCGGACCATTTCAATGGTCTGAAGAAGCAGAGAAGGCATTCCAGGAACTGAAACAATTCCTCACCACCCTACCGATTCTAGTAGCTCTGAACCCTGGTGAGACTTTGTTGTTTTACATTTCAGCAACTGACGAAGTCGTCAGTATGGTTCTGGTTGCGGAGAGACCAGAGCTACCTCATACTCAGGAATCCAGACCCCTTCAGGAGGGTCCGGAGGTACCTGAAAGTGAGTCTGGGTCCCAGCTCCCAGACTCGAATCCACAAGAAGTTACTTCAGGAGACCCAGACCCCTCCGGGAGGGTCCAGGTCGCTTCTGAAGAAGCCCCGGGTTCCTCCAGCCAGGACCCGGAGGTCCTTGAAGAAAATCCAGATTCCTCCGAGAGGATCCGGGTCAGTGAAGAGGAAGCTCCGGACCCCTCCGGGAGGGTCCGGACCATTCAGCGCCCAGTGTACTTCATTAGCGAAGTACTACATGATGCCAAGACTCGATACCTAGAGGTGCATAAGCTGCTCTATGCAGTTCTTATTGCCTCCAGGAAGCTTCACCATTACTTCCAAGCTCACAAAGTCTCAGTGGTGACCTCTTACCCACTTTGAGCAATTTTGCATAATTCCAATTCAACTGGGAATATTGCAAAGTGGGCAGCGGAATTGGCTAAATTTGATCTTGAATTTATTTCAAGGCAAGCAGTCAAGAGTCAAGCATTGGCAGATTTTGTGGCAGAATGGATTCCCTCTCCATCAAACCTTGGGGGCCCCAGTGAGCAGAAGACGGAGCATCAAGCTCCAGCCTTCACCGAGCCTCACTGGACCCTCTACTTCGACGGCTCCATGCAGAAGCAGGGGGCCGGAGCTGGAATCCTTCTCCTTACACCGACCGGGGAGAAGGTGAAATACATGGTACACCTTGACTTCAAGGCGACCAACAACATGGCAGAGTACGAAGCGCTCATCTATGGACTAAAGGTGGCACTGTCATATGGTGTCAAGCAACTGCTAGTCAAGGGAGATTCACAGCTCATCATTAAGCAAGTGAAGGGTGAATGTTCCTGTAATAATCTCCAGCTAGCTGCTTACCTCCTTGAAGTCCAGAGGCTTCAGAAGGACTTTGAAGTCCTAGATCTCCACCATGTTCAGCGTGCCCACGACGCTGAAGCCGACGAACTCTCGACGAAAGCGTCAACCGGAGCTCCGGCTCCTGACGGAACATTTGTCCGGAGGTTGTCGAAACCCACAGCTCAGCCTGCCGAACTGAGCGAAGGGGGCGAGATCAGCATCCCGAAGCTGACGGTCCCGATGGCCCTGTTACCATGGCAGCCATCAAGGGTCGTAGGTGCTGCCGGAAGCTCCGAGCAACCCAGCACGCAAGACTCAAATGCTCAAGTTAGTTCCGATGCATGGATCTCGGAGATCCGGAACTACTTGAAAGACAGCATCCTGCCTGACGATGATGTATCCGCTGACCGGGTAATTAGATTGGCTAAAAGATACACGTTGGTAGAAGGGGATCTCTACCGGCGCGGTGCCAACGGCATCCTAATGCGGTGCATCACAAGGGAAGAAGGTTGCGAGCTCCTCGCAGAAATCCATGGAGGCGAGTGTGGGAACCACGCGTCTTCCCGCACGCTGGTCGGTAAAGCCTTTCGACATGGCTTCTACTGGCCTACAGCACTCCAAGATGCAACTGAGCTGGTGAAAAAATGCAAAGCATGTCAATTTCATGCGAAGCAAATTCACACACCGGCTCAGCCCTTACAAATGATACCTCCTACATGGCCTTTCGCTGTGTGGGGGATGGACATCTTGGGACCTTTCCCAAGAGCCGACGGAGGTTACAAGTTCCTGTATGTCGCCATTGATAAGTTCACCAAGTGGCTGGAAGCAACTCCAGTTGTGACAATCAACAAGCAATCTTCTATCAACTTTTTGCAGTCCATTGTATGCAGATTTGGAGTCCCAAACAAAATCATCACTGATAATGGGACCCAATTCACAAGCTCTGCATTCCAAGGATATTGCGAAGACCTCGACATACAAGTTTGCTACGCTTCCGTAGCTCACCCAGCAAGCAATGGCCAAGCCGAGAGAGCAAATGCTGAAATCCTTAAAGGACTCAAAACGCGCACTTATGAGCACTTGAAAAAACATGGTGCAAACTGGATCGAAGAGCTTCCGCCCACTTTATGGGCCAACAGGACATCTCCAAACCGGTCAACTGGAGAGACACCCTTCTTTCTGGTGTACGGAGCTGAAGCAATCCTTCCTCCAGAAATCACCTTGGGTTCACTCCGGGTCCAGATCTTCGACGAAGCCGCGCAGGACCAGCTCCGGCGCGAAGACCTAGACCTCCTTGAGGAGGGAAGGTGCCAAGCAGCTGTTCAGAATGCCCGATATCGCCAAGCCCTTCGGTGCTATCATCAGCGGCATGTACACAACCGACAGCTCGAAGAAGGCGACCTGGTGCTACGGAGAATACAATCCAGAGAAGGGTTAAACAAACTCTCCCCCGGCTGGGAGGGACCCTTCCGAGTGATTAAAGTATCCCGTCCCGGAAGCGTTCGCTTGGCTATCGAGGATGGGACACCTCTCCCAAATCCTTGGAACATCGAGCACCTCCGTAAGTTCTACACTTAATACCGCGGAGGTGAGTCTTGAGTAACTTGAGATGTATGTTATAGAGTCATTGTACAGAGTCGGGTAGTTCCTCCGGGAGAACAGCCGGACCTTTCCCGAAAGGTCCGCAAAGTTCATGCAACACTTGTCACAGTCTCCGGACTAAAAGTGTGGCTAACTACCCTGGGTCAAATGAGAAATGAAACACGCTTAGCCTGGTTTCGTACCCTAAGAGTGTACTTGTTTCCCCTGTACCCCGGACCTATAATGAAAGACATCTTCATGTGAAACAGACTCCACGTGCATTTATTTTGTACAAGCTCAACATTTTTTATTTTTCTCTTTCTTGTCTATAACGAAGACGTGCAGTTCTTAAGAAATTTTAGTTCGACCGATTTATATACAATACGAGTTGTATTGTCAATTCTTTTGGATTCAAATATTGTTCCTGGCCAACTCGCCTGAAAGCCGCCAAGCCAATCTAGGGCTGGAGTGTGTTATCGACTTAGCCTGGTCAAGCCCTCTAAGTACGCCACTCTACCTACACCCCGGCAGGCCAAAGTAAGGCGAGTCCAAATACAATTGAATCCGAAAGAAAAGGCAATGTATTCGATTGTGTCTAGAATCGCGTTTGACCTAAAACTTTCTTGAGAATTGTAAGCCGTGACGAAGTTATAGACAAGAAACAAATTTTACTATTTTTCTTGACTTCAGTGTGCAGGAAAAATAAAATACACGTTGATGGAGAAAAACCGGAGCTAACAAAGCTCCGACTCCCCTAGGTGGTTTGTAATCGATGTTACGCATCGAAAACAAGCATCACCAGACTAATCAAGCTCCGGTAAAGGTAGGGGGGTCAGCCGTCGATGCTGAATAAAAGATGGTGAGAAGACCCCGCAAACGGAGTCTGCTGCCAACAAACTAAGTGCTGGCAAAGGTCACTGCCGGAGCTACTACGCTCCGACGCCCTGGAGGACTAACTATCGATGCCCTATGCGTTGATAGAGACTATTGCCAGAGCTACTAAGCTCCAGCGATAGACAATGCCAGAGCTTCTAAGCTCCGACAACCTCAGGGGGCCTTCACTATCGAAGACTTCGAACCTAAATTATACAAGTTCGGAGCAAATGTGTCTTCAATAAAACGCAATATCCTCTTGGTACATGTTCACAATCAAATTGTGTACATCTACCAGGGGGCCAAGTGAAGACAAAAGCTTTGATGACAAAAAGTGAAATTCACAAAAATTTGGGGATTTCATTCATCTGGAGACAAGGAATTACATCTGGAGACAAGGGATTACAAAATTGAGGAAGAAGAAGAGAAATAACAAGTGAGAACTATAGAGATGGTCCTAGACCCTATGGAAGAATTGGGCGACCTTCTGGGCAACCTCCGATACGTTGGCTCGGGTAGCTTCACCTTCTCCTTCGACGGGACCTTCAAGCACCGGGTCCAGAGGAAATTGGGAGTTCCGGCTGGGGTAGCACGTCAGCACATATTATGCGACTTTCTTCACCAGGTATTGCCCCTCAACCTCCAATTGGTCTGCGATGACATCGCCCACCTTGGAGAGCTTGCTACCTGCTGAGCTCAACGCCTGCAGCGCTAGGTCCGGCTCCGGCTCCGGATCATCTGGGCGCACGGGGCTAAAACCCATCGGTGTCAGCGCGTCATTGGCCTTGCCCAGGAACTCCCAAATCTGTAGGGAGTCCGCAGTCCTCAAGCCCTTCATTTCTTCCAGGGATCTCCTGGCCGCCATCAGTTCGGAATTCTCACGGGCGAGGCGCTCAACTTCTTTGGCGTTTTGCTGAATCTTCTCAGCAACCCGCTTTTCGAGTTTTCCGAGCTCCTCCTCCCGGAGGTGGATCTTGTTCCGGCGGTCGACCAGGTCCTTCTCTCTACCCCTCACTTTCTTCTCTCTGGCAGTAAGGGCACACTCTTGTTCGTAGAGTTCCTGCCCTCGCACCCAGGCCTTCACCTCTTCCTCTTGGCAGCGCTCTTCCAATTTCTTGGCGCGCTCCTCGAGACCCTTGTCAGCCAGAGCCACCTTCTCGGCGAGCTCCTCCTCCCTCCTCAGGACGTCATCCCGCAGCTCTAGGAGTTTCTGCTCTTCATCCTTGAGTCGTTTCTCCCTCTCCTCAAGTGCCTCCCGGTGCTTGATGAGTGTAGTGTTAATGACCTCAAGCCTTTCGTGGCGTTAATCGGCCGCACTATTGGCTGCTTTGGCTTGATCGTAGATCTCCCGGGATTGAGCATCGAGGGCGCGAGTCAAACTCTTCCTGTCATCCAGTAACTTGCCCCAGTACTCCAGGAAGATCTTCTCCCGCTTGATCCACTCTTTGTCATCCGCTAGCCTCGACTGCGCCAGCTTGGTCTCGAAGTAGAGCCGGTTACGCCACCGCCTAAGGGTTTGACGCTCCTCTTCAAGATCCTTGCTATCGTGGAAGAAGGCCAGTTGGACTTGACGCAGACTGGAGCATGCGTTGTCAATAGACAATGACAACAGAATAGGTTCCAGACCTGTTGGGGTCTCCTCCGCTGGTTCCAGCGGGTTTTCAGATACAAAAATTGGGTCCCACTCCACAAGAGTGGTCCCCTGAGTCTCCATGGCACTAGGGCCGTCCTCCGGGATGACCTCAGTCGCCATCGAGGAAGGCCCCGCCACCAGGTCTTCATTCACCCCCTCAGGCAGGGGGCCAGCGACTTCGCTTGGGCACTCTGGCTCGGCCGAGAGTACTTCCGACGTCATCACTTCCGGAGCAGGGGCCGCTTCTGGCTCCGGCCTTGGCACCTCCTCTGATGGGGGCTCGAGCTCCGTCACCTCCTCAACAATCGGCTCGGGAGCCGGAAGATCTTCAACCTCGACCGGCCCTGCGGCCGGAGCTTCAACAATGACCGGCTCTGCGACCGGTGCTTCGGAGGTAGCTGGCCCAACTACCGGAACTTCCTCAGCTTCCGGCACGCGCGCTGGGACTTCAATCACCTCCGGCTCGACCGTCGGAGCTTCAACACTTTCAGGCTCCAGGACCAGAATCACAGCTTCTTCCGGCTCAACGGACGGAACTTCCGTCATTTCAGCACCAGGACCCGGAGCTTCAACCTCCGGGGCAGGTGCCGCTGGCGCATCTTCTCTCCCATGGTCCGGCGCTACCACGGGATCCTCTGGGGATGAGTCGAGGTCCATGACCATGACAGCCGGTGCCGGAGTTGTCGCAGCTTCAGCCACCACTTGGGGCGGCACTGGGACCGGAGCATAAGCTTCCACCCTCACAGCTTCAGTTGTTGTGGCTGAGGGTGGAGCCTCACCCCTCTTCTTGGGAATGCTGCAAATGATGGACGAGGAAACTTAAAAAAGCAATCACTACAGCAAAACAATTGTCCAAGGTAAAGATTAAAAATTACCTTGGGAGGCTTCCGCACCAGCTTGCGCGGAATCTTTTTCCCGGGCATTCCGGGCTGGTCATAGCCGGCGTGGAAGCTCCGGAAGTCCCCCCGGAACTCGTCGCAGCCACAGGTGTTTCCTGGGTCGAGGCCCCCCTCGATCAGGAAGAACCCTCGGACCTAGAGGCCTCCACTGGCCCAGGTGCTGGAGTCGCGTGCCCGGAGCTAACACCCCGAGAGGACCCCACTGCGGGAACAGTCTCTCCCCGGGAGGAACCCACTACGGGAACAGTCACCGCGGTTGTGGAAGACCTTCCCCTCCGGGGAGAAGGAGCCGACGCAGAAGTAGCGGGCCTGACGGACCTTCCGTCGGCGTACTGCAGCTTCCTCTTCCGGCTCATGGGTTCATCCGCCAGCTCTTTGCCCTTGTCGACGACCTCTTCCCTCGGCTTCGGAGCTGAGTCGGAGCCACCTTCGGACACTCCATGGATCGCCACCCTGGTAGTTGATCTTCTCTCGATGACACCTAGGTCGTCAAGCATGGGCATCTTCCGCCGGAGCTCCCTACTGAACTCAACTTCCACGTTCAGAGGAAGAAAAGCCGATGGCGGAGTCAAGTCGTCACCTTCGACGTCGATGTCGTGCTGAAACTTCTTGAGGTGGAACTCCAAGGTTTTCCCCACCATGTTGGACTTCAACCCGGTCTCGACCCGGTCGTCGTCCATCACGCTGTTGAGGGCCCAAGCGAGTTTCTCCCTCTTCTTCAGCGGTGCCCACCTGTTGACCAGGAAGTTAAAAAACACCGCTTAAGGGGTTAATCCCTCCTCCACGCACCGGCGAATCCTGGTCAGAACAGGGTCGAAGGCGTCTGCCAGCACCGGAGCTTCACTCCAGATCATCGTGTCAATGTTGGGGAGGCCTTCGGGCAGCTCCAGCCTCTCGTGCTCCTCCACCCGGATAACTATCCAATCCTTCTTCCAGTCATCCCACTTCCCAGAGGGGAACGACCGGAGGTACTTGAATGGGCACTTCTTGCGCTTCACGAAGTAGTAGAAGCCAAGGTACTCATTGCTCCTACCGGTGGTGTGGACAGTGAAGAAGGTCCGGAAGAGTTCGATGCAGGGGGGAATGCCCACCCACATCTCACAGAAGTGGACGAAGATAGACACGAGGAGAATGGAGTGAGGGCCAAGGTGGTATAGCTGCAGACCATAGAAGTCCAACAGCATCAAGAAAAAGGAAGAAAAAGGTGGGATCAACCCCACCATGGCGTACGAGGAGAAGTACACCATTTCGCCGGAGTGCTCCTTCTCGAACGGGAGCTCTCCACCGGCGCGGACCGAGCGGTTGAAGAAGTCCGAGGACCACCCCATGAGGGCCCGGACCTTCTTCAGGTCGCCATCGGTCTTCAAGCGACTCTCGCGGAGACCCAACTCCATCGCGGCACGGCTAGGCAAGAGAAGAAAAGCGAAGCACAAGTTGGGAGTTTGAGCGCAAGATCAGATGGGAGGCGTGAAGAACTCCCGACGGTGTGTGCTTTCCTTCTTAAGTAAGCCCTCGCAACGCTTGGATGGAAACCGCAAGAAAGTCGAAGATACCGTTCAAAAACTCCACCCAGCTGATGACAAGGGGGCCCGAGATCAACCCGATGATCAAGTCGAGGTTCTTACCCAGGCGAACGGTTGTCATCAAGAGGCGGGAAACCTGAAGGCGGCGGCCTCACAAGGCGCGCGGAACTAATACGGTTTTCGTATCGGGAACCGGCGACCTTCAATTGCGTGAGATCCGCACGCCGAAGATCTCATCTGCCGCACGCAGGACACGCCACGTGGCGAGGATTTAACTCCAAACCCTCGCCAACGGCACCTCTGAAGACCTTTGAAGACTCAGTTCAAAAGTCGCGAGGATGGACCCACCTCTGGCGGAATGACTTCACCCCAGTGGTCTTCTCCGGAGGTAGGTCCAGGGGGCACTGTCAGTACCCTGGAAACCGTACACCCCTAGAGGTTACAAAGATATCAAGGAAAAGTCACCCACTTGATTTTTAAGACCTTCGGAGGCCCACATGTCAGATGTAACCGGACCCGCTTCTCCAACATAATTAATCCCAGGGTTGCCACGTGTACTATCAAACTGGAGCTACCGCCCACAAGTGGGAAGCTCCGGGCCATGTACCGAAATGGCACCTCCGGACTTAACCCCAGACCGAGAGAAGCTCTGGACCTGACACGTGTCAGGTAGCTCCGGAGCTTCCTGTTTCCCACAGTATGCTCCGGAGCTGCCACGTGTCCACCCGTCGGAGCTTCAGCCTCTAACCTACGGAAGACTTCATAACGGCTCCGGACCTTCAAAGGGGAATCAAGGACTTCAAGACCCGATTAAGTGTCATTAATACCATATTAATGACACACAGTCGGATGACCTTAATCACCAGTAACGGTGTTGTCAAAGCCCATTACCCGGTCATTAAGGGCAATTAAACCTGTTGAATGAATATCAAATACTAGTAACCGCCGGGGCCACATGTCGGGCTAGGCTAACTTGTAACGGTCTGCCCTTGTACTATAAAAGGACAGGCTGACTACGGACTCAGGTGGTTTTGAGTGAGGTAACATACGTGCCATAGACGCTCAACACAAGCTCATAGAGCTAATACAACACCAACACACCCGTGGAGTAGGGTATTATGCTCAGGCGGCCCGAACCACGTAAACTCCTGTGTCTCCTGCATCATTTACTATTCACCTTCTCGAATCTCCGCGCGCCCACATCGAACATCAAACTCCTCTAACACTTCAGTAGTGTCGGGAGATCTGCCGGTTCCAAACCACCGACAGCGACCGAGTCCATATCGAGCGTGCTCGTGAAAGACGAGAAGCTCAGGACATTCCTGCTCCAGAAGGAGTAGGAGGAGGCTGTTCAGCCCTGGCCATGCATCTGCGAATGGTCAGGTGGCCATAGAAGTTCCGGCCTCACCTGCCGAAGAAGTTTGACGGGACTGTTAATTCTGTCGAATTTCTTCAGATTTACTCCACTGCTATCCTGACAGCTGGAGAAAATGAGGCTGTAATGGCCAATTATTTTCCAGTGGCTTTAACTGGGACCGCCAGGTCCTGGTTTATGAGCCTTCCACCCAACTCCATCAACAGCTGGGAGGAGTTGTGCTGGCAGTTCACCGCCAACTTCGGGAGTTCATACACCCGACCAGGCACCGAACTGGACCTTTTTGCAATCGTGCAAAAAGGAGGAGAATCCCTGCGATCATTCATCCAGAGATTCTATCAGGTACGAAACACTATCCCTTCTATCTCTAGTGCCTCTGTCATTGTGGCATTTAGACAGGGTGTGCGGAATAAGAAGATGCTGGAGAATCTGGCGATCAAGGAGATTACCAGTGTCACGGAGCTCTTCAGCTTGGCTGACAAATGTGTCAGAGCTGCGGAGGGACGTGAAATGCACTCCAAACCACCTCCGGAGGATCACAAAAAATCCTCCAAAGGAGAAGCCGCTACCTCCGGGAGTGGCAAGAAGAAGAAAAAGACCAACGACAAGAAGAAGTCGTCGGCCGGTGCATCCAATGCTGCAGCTGCTGCAGCTCTGGGTGGCTGGGGGCCACGCCCCGAGAAGCGACCTCGGTCGTCTTTTGAAGACGGTGGCAAACCCAAGGTGTGGTGTCCGATTCATAAGACGGACAGCCACAGTTTGGAATACTGCCGGGAGGTCCAAAACCTTGCCGAGCGCTACAACAAGCGCTGAGAAGAAGCTCCTTTCTGACAGAGGGAAGGAAAGCAAAACGTTGACGAAGCTCCAGTTGAAGAGGAGTTAGGTTTTCAGGATCCCAAAAAGGTCCTGAAGGCTGTTTACACCTCCGTCAACGACGATTCTGACGTCTCTAACAACGAGCGTCGGAAGACCATGAACACCATTTTTGGTGGATCATGGGACATCACCTCCCGCCGCGTCCTCAAGACTATGCGTCGGGACATGGCTACTGTAGCTCCTACAGCCAGGGCGGAGCCTCATCGGAAGTGGATGGACACAACCATCACTTTTGATGCTTCGGACTGCCCTCGAAGCATGGTTGGAGCAGGTCAGTTACCTTTGATGGTATCTCCTACCATCAATAACATCCAGCTCCACCATGTCATGGTAGACGGAGGTTCGGGGCTGAACCTCATAAGCTTCGAAGCTTTTACCAAGCTTCAACTCCGACCTTCAGATCTCCACCCCTCCCGACCTTTCTCCGGAGTAGGTCCGGGAGCCATTACCCCACTCGGTGCTATTACCCTCCCCGTTACCTTCGGAACCCGGGAGAAGTATCGCACCGAGAATTTGGTCTTTGACGTTGCTCAGATCAACTTACCCTTCAATTCCATCTTGGGTAGGCCTGCCTTGTACAAATTCATGGCAGCTGCTCATTATGGTTACCTGGTGTTAAAGATGCCAACACCAGTAGGCGTTCTCCGGATCCGCGGAGATCGCACTGCCGGAGTAACTGCTCTAGAAGAACTTCATGCGCTTACTACGGCGCAAGAGGAGGACTCCAGACAGGAGCAAGCTCCAAAACCCCCGAGCATTCGTCAGCGAGGCTCGACTTCTGCACCTCATGTGCAGCCAAGCGACGACACCGACATTCCCGTCAAAGTCGTCCAAATTGGTTCTGATGCCGCTCAGACCACCCGTATATCGGGGGGATTGAACGACAAATAGGAACTCGCGCTCAACGCTTTCCTCCGGGCTAATGTCGACGTGTTTGCTTGGCAACCGTCACAAATGCCTGGGATCACCAGGGAATTGATTGAGCACAATCTGAAGATCTACCCCGACGCACGGCCCGTGCATCAGAAGCCTCGGAAGCAATCCGTGGAGCGATAGAACTTCATTCGACAAGAAGTGAAGAAGTTGCTCGAAGCTGGATTCATCCGAGAAGTCTTCCATCCAAAATGGCTGGCAAACCCAGACGTTGTGCCCAAGGCCGGCGGGAAGCTTCAGATGTGTATTGACTACACAACATTAAATAAGGCATGTCCAAAAGATCCATTCCCACTACCTAGAATAGATCAGATAGTGGATTCCACCTCCGGGTGTGAATTACTGTGTTTCCTAGATGTATATTATGGGTATCATCAAATCAGAATGTCTGAGGAAGATGAAGAGCATACCTCTTTCATCACAGTAGATGGATTGTACTGTTATACAGCCATGTCATTTGGTCTCAAGAATGCAGCTTCAACCTTTGTACGAGCTATGTACAAAACTTTTGAAGAACTCATTAGAGACATAGTGGAAGTGTACGTCGATGACATCGTGGTCAAGGTCAAGAACAAGGAGTCACTCCTTGACACTTTGCAGGTTGTCTTCGATAAGCTGCGGGTCACCCGCACAAAACTAAACTCAGACAAGTGTGTCTTTGGGGTTAGCTCCGAAAAATTTCTTGGTTTCCTGGTAAGTCACCGGGGCATAGAAGCTAATCTGACGAAGATCAAAACCATTGAAGACATGCGGCCACCAGCCCGCATCAAGGATGTCCAAAAGCTAACTGGATGTCTAGCAGCCCTCAGCCGGTTCATTTCAAGACTGGCGGAACTGGCACTTCCCTTCTTCAAGTTATTGAGGAAGTCCGGACCATTCCAATGGTCTGAAGAAGCAGAAAAGGCATTCCAGGAGCTAAAATAGCTCCTCACCACCCTACCAACTCTGGTAGCTCCGAACCCTGGTGAGCCTTTGCTGCTTTACATTTCAGCTACCAATGAAGTCGTCAGTATGGTCCTGGTTGCGGAGAGACCAGAACTATCCCATACTCAGGAATCCAGACCCTTTCGGGAGGGTCCGGAGGTTCCTGAAAGCGAGTCTGGGTCCCAGCTCCCAGACTTGATTCCACAAAAAGTTACTTCAGAAGACCCAGACCCCTCTGGGAGGGTCCAGGTCGCTTCTGAAGAAGCTCCGGGTTCCTCCAGCAAGGACCCGGAGGTCCCCGAAGAAAATCCGGATCCCTCCGGGAGGATCCGGGTCAATGAAGAGGAAGCTCTGGGCCCCTCCGGGAGGGTCCGAACCACTCAGCGTCCAATGTATTTCATCAGTGAAGTACTTCATAATGCCAAGACTCGATACCTAGAGGTGCATAAGCTGCTCTATGCAGTTCTTATTGCCTCCAGGAAGCTTCACCATTACTTCCAAGCTCACAAAATCTTGGTGGTGACTTCTTACCCACTTCGAGCAATCTTGCATAATCCCAACTCAACTGGGAATACTGCAAAGTGGGCAGTGGAATTGGCCGAATTCGATCTCGAATTCATTTCAAGGCAAGCAATCAAGAGTCAAGCATTGGCAGATTTCGTGACGAAATGGACTCTCTCTCCATCAAACCCTGGGGGCCCCAGCGAGCAGAAGCCGGAACAAAAGGCTCCGGTCTTCACCGAGCCTCACTGGACCCTCTACTTCGATGGCTCCATGCAAAAGCAGGGGGCCGGAGCTGGAATCCTTCTCCTTGCACCAACCGGGGAGAAGGTAAAATACATGGTACACCTTGACTTCAAGGCGACCAACAACATGGCGGAGTACGAAGCACTAATGTATGGACTAAAGGTGGCACTGTCATACGGTGTTAAGCAGCTACTGGTCAAGGGAGATTCACAGCTCATCATTAAGCAAGTGAAGGGTGAATGCTCCTGCTAGGGGTGGGCGCGGTTAACCGCATAACCGTTAACCGAAATTAACCGCACCGAATTAACCGAAATTTTCGGTTAATTCGGTTTTCGGTTATCGGTTCGGTTATGATTTTTTCGTTATTCGATTTTCGGTTAATAATTCGGTTTTTAATCCGATTAACCGAATTAACCGAATTTTATGTGATTTGTTCATGTCTATTTTTTTCCTTTTGGTTTATAATTTATCAAACATGGATGTATGCTTGTATATTAACTTATATATTAGTCTTTTTATGTTTGAGTTGATTTCATGTTGTTTTATTATTCAAAATTTCAAATTTTCTTTATTTATTTTTATGTTTAAATTGTGTTTTAATCTATATGCGGTTAATTCGGTTAACCGATTAACCGAACCGAATTAACCGCAACCGAATTGTGCGGTTAATGTTTTTGTTCGGTCATATTCGGTTATTGATTTCTATTAACCGAATTGACTATTAACCGAATTAACCGAACCGAATTAATCGAATTAACCGAATGCCCACCCCTAGCTCCTGCAACAACCTCCAGCTAGCTGCTTACCTCCTTGAAGTCCAGAGGCTTCAAAAGGACTTCGAAGTCCTAGACCTCCACCATGTCCAGCGTGCCCACAATGCTGAAGCTGACGAACTCCCGACGAAAGCGTCAACCGGAGCTCCAGCTCCTGACGGAACTTTTGTCCGGAGGTTGTCAAAACCCACAACTCAGCCTGCCGAACTAAGCGAAGGGGGCGAGATCAGCATCCCGAAGCTGACGGTCCCGATGGCCCTGTTACCATGGCAGCCATCAAGGGTCGTAGGTGCTGCCGGAAGCTCCGAGCAACCTAGCACGCAAGACTCAAATGCTCAAGTTAGCTCCGATGCATGGATCTCGGAGATCCGGAGCTACTTGAAAGACAACATCCTTCCTGACGATGATGTATCCGCTAACCGGATAGTCAGATTGGCTAAAAGATACACGTTGGTAGAAGGGGATCTCTACCGGCGCGGTGCCAATGGCATCCTAATGCGGTGCTCACAAGGGAAGAAGGCTGCGAGCTCCTCGCAGAAATCCATGGAGGCGAGTGTGGGAACCACACGTCTTCCCGCACGCTGGTCGGTAAGGCCTTCGGCATGGCTTCTACTGGCCTACAGCACTCCAGGATGCAACTGAGCTGGTGAAGAAATGAAAAGCATGTCAATTTCATGCAAAGCAAATTCACACACCGGCTCAGCCTCTACAAATGATACCTCCTACATGGCCCTTCGTTGTGTGGGGGATGGACATCTTGAGACCTTTCCCAAGAGCCGTCGGGGGTTACAAGTTCCTGTACGTCGCTATTGACAAGTTCACTAAGTGGCCGGAAGCAACTCCAGTTGTGACAATCAACAAGCAGTCTGCTATCAACTTTTTGCAGTCCATTGTATGCAGATTTGGAGTCCCAGACAAAATCATCACTGATAATGGGACCCAATTCACAAGCTCTGCATTTCAAGGATATTGTGAAGACCTCGGCATTCAAGTTTGCTACGCCTCCGTATCTCACCCGGCAAGCAATGGCCAGCCCGAGAGAGCAAATGCTGAAATCCTTAAAGGACTCAAAACGCGCACCTATGAGCGCTTGAAAAAACATGGAGCCAACTGGATTGAAGAACTTCTGCCCACTCTATGGGCCAACAGGACAACTCCAAACTGGTCAACTGGAGAGACACCCTTCTTCCTGGTGTACAGAGCTGAAGCAATCCTTCCTCCGGAGATCACCTTGGGGTCACTCCGGGTCCGGACCTTCGATGAAGCCACGCAAGACCAGCTCCGGCGTGAAGATCTAGACCTCCTAGAGGAGGGAAGGTGCCAAGCAGCTGTTCGGAATGCCCGATACCGCCAAGCCCTTCGGCACAATCATCAGCGGCATGTACACAACCGACAGCTCGAGGAAGGCGATCTGGTGCTACGGAGAATACAATCCGGAGAAGGGTTAAACAAACTCTCCTCCAGCTGGGAGGGACCCTTCCGAGTGATTAAAGTATCCCGTCCCGGAAGCGTTCGCTTGGCCACCGAGGATGGGACACCTCTCCCAAATCCTTGGAATATCGAGCACCTCCGTAAGTTCTACACTTAATATCACGGAGGTGAGTCTGTAGTAACTTGAGGTGTATATTATAGAGTCATTGTACAGAGTTGGGTAGTTCCTCCGGGAGAACAGCCGGACCTTTCCCGGAAGGTCCGCAAAGTTCATGCAACACTTGTCACAGTCTCAGGACTAAAAGTGTAGCTAGCTACCCTGGGTCAAACGAGAAATGAAATACGCTTAGTGTGGTTCCGTACCCTAAGAGTGTACTTGTTTCCCCTGTACCCCAGACCTATAATGAAAGACATCTTCATGTGAAACAGACTCCACGTGCATTTATTTTGTACAGGCTCAACATTTTTTATTTTTCTCTTTCTTGTCTATAATAAAGTTGTGCAATTCTTAAGAAATTTTAGTCCGACCGGTTCATGTACAATTCGAGCTGTATTGTCAATTCTTTTGGATTCAAATATTGTTCATGGATCACTCGCTTGAATGCCGCCAAGCCAATCTAGGGTCGGAGTGTGCTATTGGCTTAGCCTGGTCAAGCACCCTAAGTACGCCACTCTACCTACACCCCGGCAGGCCGAAGTAAGGCGGGTCCAAGAACAATTGGATCTCGAAGAAAAGACAACGCATTCGGTTGTATTCAAAATCGCGTTTGACCTAAAACTTTCTTGGGAATCGTAAGCCGCGACGAAGTTATAGGCAAGGAACGAATTTTACTATTTTTCTTGGCTTTAGTGTGCAGGAAAAATAAAAAATCCACGTTGATGGAGAAAAGTTGGAGCTAACAAGGCTCTGACTCCCCCTAGGTGGCTTGTAATCAATATTAAACATTGAAAACGAGCATCACTGGAGCAACCAAGCTCCGGTAAAGCTAGGGGGTGCCAGCCATCGGCACAAAATAAAAGATGATGAGAAGACTCCACAAGCGAAGTCTTTTGCTGACAAACTATGCACTGGTAAAGGTCACTGTCGGAGCTACTAAGCTCCGACACCCCGGAGGGCTAACTATCGATGCTCTACGCGTTGATAGGGACTATTGCTGGAGCTACTAAGCTCCGATGACAGCCAATGCCGGAGCTTCTAAGCTCCGACAACCTCATGGAGCCTTCACTATCGAGGACTTCGGACCTACACTCTACAAGTTCGAAGCAAATAAGTCTTCAACAAAACATAATATCCTCTTGGTACATGTTCACAATTAAATTGTGTACATCTACCAGGGGGCCAAGTAAAGACAAAAGTGTTGAAGACAAAAAATGAAATTCTCAAAAATTTGGGGATTTTCATTCATCTGGAGACAAGGGATTACAAAATTGGGGAAGAAAAAGAGAGAATACAAGTGGGAGCTACAGAGATGGTCCTAGACCCTATGGAAGAACTGGGCGACCTTCTGAGCAACCTCCGACACGTTGGCTCGGGTGGCTTCACCTTCTCCTTCGACAGGACCTTCAAGCACCGGGTCCAGAGGGAATTTGGGATCCCGGCTGGTGTAGCACGTCAGCACATACTCTGCGACGTTCTTCGCCAGGGATTGCCCCTCAACCTCCAACTGGTCCGCGATGACGTCGCCCACCTTGGAGAGTTTGCTACCCGGCGAGCTCAACGCTTGCAACGTCAGATCCGGCTCCAGCTCCGGATCATCCGGGCGCACGGGACTGAAGCCCATCGGTGTCAGCGCGTCATTGGCTTTGCTCAGAAACTCCCAAACCTGTAGGAAGTCCACAGTCCTCAAGCCCTTCAGTTCCTCCAAGGATCTTTTGGCCGCCGTCAGTTCAGAATTCTCGCGAGCAAGGCGCTCAACCTCTTTGGCATTTTGCTGAATCTTTTCAGCAACCTGCTTCTCGAGTTTGCTGAGCTCCTCCTCCCGGAGGTAGATCTTGTTCCGGCGGTCGACCAAGTCCTTCTCCCGGCCCCTAACTTTCTTCTCCCTAGTAGCGAGGGCACACTCTTGCTGGTAGAGTTCGTGCCCTCGCACCCAAGCCTTCTCCTCCTCCTCAAGGCAACGCTCCTCCAACTTCTTAGTGCGTTCCTCAAGACCCTTGTCAACCAGAGCCACCTTTTCAGCGAGCTCCTCCTCCCTCCTCAATACGTCATCCCGCAGCTCTAGGAGTTTTTGCTCTTCATCTTCGAGCCTCTTCTCCCTCTCCTTAAGTGCCTCCCGGCGCTTGATGAGAGTAATGTTAATGGCTTCAAGCCTTTCTTGGCGTTCATCAGCCGCACTATTAGCTGCCTTGGTCTGCTCATAAATGGCCCGGGATTGAGCGTTGAGGGAGCGAGTCAAGCTCTCCCTGTCATCCAATAATTTGCCTCAGTACTCCAGGCGGACCTTCTCCTGCTTGATCCATTCCTTGTCGTCCGCTAGCCTCAACTGCGCCAGCTTGGTCTCGAAGTAGAGCCGGTTACGCCACCGCCTAAGGTTTTGGCGCTCCTCTTCAAGAGTCTTGCTGTCGTGGTAGAACGTCAGCTGGACTTGACGCGGGCTTGAGCAAGCGTTGTCAATAGACAACGACAGGGGAATAGGTTTCGGACCTGCTGGGGTCTCCTCCGCTGGCTCCAGCGGGTTCTCGCTTACAAAAATTGGGTCCCACTCTACAAGAGTGGTCCCCTGAGCCTCCACGGCACTAGGGCCGTCCTCCGGGATAGCCTCAGTTGCCACCGAGGAGGGTCCTGCAGAAGAAGTTTCGACCTCCGGAAGTGGTTCCGAAGGCCTTGCCGCCAAGTCTTCATTTGCCCCCTCAGGCAGGGGGCCAGCGACTTCATCTGGGTACCCTGGCCCAGCAGCAGACACCTTCGCCATCATCACTTCCAGAGCAGGGGCAACTTCAGGCTCCAGCCTGGACTTCTCCTCCGCTGGTGGCTCGGGTGTTGGCGCCTCGACCATCATTGGTTCGAGTGTCGATGCCTCCGCAACAACCGGCCCTGCGGCCGAAGCTTCATCCTCAACCGGCTCGGGCGCCGGAAGGTCTTCAACTACAACCGGCTCTGCAGCCGGAGCTTCGGAGGTAGCCGGCTCAACCGCCAGAACTTCCTCCACATCCGGCTCACTCGCCAGGACTTCGATAACCTCTGGCTCAACCGCCGGGGCTTCAACAATTTCCGGCTCTAGGGTCGAAATTATTGCTTCCTCCGGCTCAACGGCCGAAGCTTCCATCATCTCAGCATCAAGACCCGGGGCTTCAACCTCCGGGGCAGGTGCCGCTGGCGCATCTTCTCTCCCGTGGTCCGGCGCTACCACGGGAGTCTTAGGGGATGAGTCAAGGTCCATGACCACGACAGCTAGCGCCGGAGCTGGCGCAGCTTCAGCCACCGCTTGGGGCAGCACCGGGACAGGAGCAGAAGCTTCTGCCCTCACAACTTCAGCTGCTGTGGCTGAGGGTGGAGCCTCGCTCCTCTTCTTGGGAACGCTGCAGATGATGGATGAAGAAACTTAAAAAACAGTTACTACAATAAAACAACTATCTGAGGTAAAGATTAAATATTACCTCGGGAGGCTTCCGCACCAGCTTGCGCGGAACCTCTTTCCCGGGCGTTCTGGGCTAACCATAGCCGCCGCCGGCGTGGAAGCTCCGGAAGGCCCCCCGGAACTCGTTGCAGCCACGGACATTTCCTTAGTCGAGGCCCTCCTCGATCGGGAAGGACCTCCGGACCTAGAGGCCTCAACTGGCCCTGGTGCTGGAGTCGCATGCCCGGAGCTAGCAACCCGGGAATACGCCACTGCGGGTACAGTCGCCGCAGTTGTAGAAGACCTCCCCCTCCGGGGAGAAGGAACTGATGTAGAGGTTGCAGGCCTGACGGACCTTCTGTCGGCATGCTGCAGCTTCCTGTTCCGGCTCAAGGGTTCGTCCGCCAGCTCCTTGCCCTTGCCGACGACTTCGATCCTTGGCTTCGAGGCCGGGTCGGAGCCACCTTCAGAAGCCCCAGGGATCACCACCCTGGAGGTCGATCTTCTCTCGACGACACCAAGGTCGTCAAGCACCGGCATCGTCCGCCGGAGCTCCCTGCTGAACTCTACTTCCACGTTCAGAGGGAGAAAGGCTGGTGGCAGGGTCAAGTCATCACCCGCGACGTCGATGCCATGCTGGAACTTCTTGAGATGAAACTCCAAGGTTGCCCCGCCATGTTGGACTTCAGCCCGGTCTCGACCCGGTCGTCGTCCATCACGCTGTTGAGGGCCCAAGCGAGTTTTTCTCTCCTCTTCAGTGGTGCCGACCTGCTAACCAGGAAATTGCAAAATACCGCCTGAGGAGTTAATCCTCCCTCCACGCACTGGTGGATCCTGGTCAGAGCAGGGTTGAAGGCATCCGACAGCACTGGAGCTTCACTCCAGACTGCAGTGTCGAGGTTGGGGAGGCCTTCGGGCAGCTCCAGCTTCTCGTGCTCCTCCACCCGGATGACTATCCAGTCCTTCTTCCAATCATCCCATTTTCCAGAGGGAAACGACCGGAGGTACTTGAATGGGCACTTCTTGCGCTTCACGAAGTAGTAGAAGCCAAGGTACTCATTACTCCTACCGGTGGTATGAACGGTGAAGAAGGTCCGAAAAAGTTCAATGCAAGGGGGGATGCCCACCCACATTTCACAGAAGTGGACGAAGATAGACACAAGAAGAATGGAGTGGGGGCCAAGGTGGTACAGTTGCAGACCATAAAAGTCTAACAGCATCAAGAAAAAGGAAGAAAAAGGTGGGATCAACCCCACCATGGCGTACGAAGAGAAGTACACCATCTCGCCGGCGTGCTCCTTCTCGAACGGGAGCTCTCTCTCGGCGCGGACCAGACGGTTGAAGAAGTCAGGGGACCATCCCATGAGGGCCCGGACCTTCTTCAGGTCACCTTCGGTCTTCAAACGGCTCTCACGGAGACCCAACTCCATCACGACACAGCAAGGCAAGAGAGGAAAAGCGAGCACAAGTTGAGAGTTTGAGCGCAAGATCAGATGAGAGGCGTAAAGAACCCAAGACGGTGCACGCTTTCCTTCTTAAGTAAGCCCTCACAACGCTTGGATGGAAACCGCAAGGAAGTCGAAGATACTACTCAAAAATTCCACTCAGCCGATGACAAGAAGGCCCGGGACCACCCCGACAATCAAGTCGAGGTTCTTACCCAGGTGAACGGTTGTCATCATGAGGCGGGAAGCCCAAAGGCGGCGGCCTGACAAGGCGTGCGGAACCGATACGATTTTCGTATCGGGAATCGGCGACCTTCAATTGCGTGAGATCCGCACGCCAAAGATCTCATTTGCCGCACACAGGATATGCCACACGGCGAGGATTTAACTCCAAACTATCGCCAACGGCACATCCGAAGACCTTTGAAGTTCAAAAGTCGAAGGATGGATCCAACTCCGGCGGAATGACCTCACCCAAGGGATCTTCCCCATAGGTGGGCCCAGGGGGCCACTGTCGGTACCCTGGGAACCGTATACCCCTTGAGATTGCAAAGATCTCAAGGGAATGTCATCTACTTGATTTGAAGATCTTCGGAAGCCCACATGTCAGACATAACCGGACCCGCTTCCCCGACATGGTTAGTCCCAGGGTCGCCACGTGTACTATCAAATCGGAGCTACCACCCACAAGGGGGAAGCTCCGGGCTATGTACCAAAATGGCACCCCCGGACCTAACCCCAGACCGAGGGAAGCTCCAGAACTGACACGTGTCAGGTGGCTCCGGACCTATCTGTTCCCCACAGTATGCTTCGGAGCTGCCACGTGTCCAACCGTCGGACCTTCAGCCTCTAACCTCCGGAAGACTCCACAACGGTACCAGATCTTTAAAGGGGAATCAAGGATTTCAAGACCCGATTAAGTGTCAGTAATACTATATTAATGACACACAATCGGACGACCTTAATTACCAGTAACAGTGCTGTCAAAGCCCATAACTCGGTTATTAAGGATAATTAAGCGCATCAAATGTGTATCAATATTAGTAACTGTCGGGGCCACATGTCGGGCCAGGCTAACTTGTAACGGCCTGCCCTTGTACTATAAAAGGACAGGCCGACGATACATAGGGGGACTCGACGTGCTCACGCTACACTCTCGACTTACGTTGAGCTCATACATCCAATACAACACCAACACACCCCGTGGAGTAGGGTATTACGCTCAGGCGGCCCTATCCACGTAAACCTTCGTGTCTCTTGTGTCACTTAACACTTTACCTTCTTGAATCTCCGCGCGCCCACACCGAACCTCAAACTCCTCTAACACTTTAGTAGTGTCGGGAGATCTGCCGGATCAAAACAATCGACAGTCCCATCCTCAGTTGCCAAGCAGACGCATTCGGGACGGGATACTTTGATCACTCGGAAGGGACCTTCCCAGTCGGGGGAAAGTTTGTTCATCCCTTCACGAGTTAGTATTCTCCGCAGCACTAGACCGCCTTCCTCGAGCTGCCGATTGTGCACATGCCTCTGATGATAGCGCCAGAGCGCTTGGCGATAACACGCATTCCGAACTGCTGCTTGGCACCTTTCCTCGTCGACGAGGTCAAGGTCTTCACGCCAGAGCTGGTCCTGCGCGGCTTCGTCGAAGGTTTGAACCCGGAGTGACTCCATGGTGATCTCCGGAGGAAGGACTGCTTCAGCTTCGTACACTAGGAAGAAGAGTGTCTCTCCAGTTGACCGGTTAGGTGTAGTCCTACTTGCCCACAGTGCGGACGGAAGCTCCTCGATCCAGTTGGCTCCATGTTTCTTCAAGCACTCATAAGTGCGTGTCTTGAGTCCTTTCAATATTTTCGCGTTTGCTCTCTCGGCTTGGTCATTACTTGTTGGGTGAGCTACTCATGTGTAGCTGACTTGAATGCTGAGGTTTTCACAATACTCTTGAAATGCTGCACTTGTGAATTGGGTTTCGTTGTCAGTAATGACTCTGTTTGGAACTCCAAATCTACAGACTATGGACTTCAAGAACTTGATTGCTGATTGCTTATTGATAGTCACAACTGGAGTAGCTTCCGGCCACTTGATGAACTTATCGATGATGACATACAAGAACCTGTAATCTCCAACGGCTTTTGGGAAAGGTCCCAACATGTCCATGCCCCACACAGCGAATGGCCATATAGGAGGAATCATTTGCAGTGACCGAGCTAGTGTGTGAATTTGTTTTGCGTGTAACTGACACGCTTCACATTTTTTTACCAACTCCACTGCATCCTGGAGTGCTATAGGGCAGTAGAAGCCATGCTGAAAGGCTTTTCTGACCAGCGTGCAAGAAGACGCGTGATTTCCACACTCGCCTCCATGGATCTCCGCGAGGAGCTCACGACCTTCTTCCCTTGCTATGCACCGCATTAAGACGTCGTTGGCACCGCGCCGGTAGAGATCCCCTTCTACCAGCGTGTATCTGTTAACCAATCCGACGATCCGATCAGCGGATACATCATCTTCAGGAAAGGTGGTTGTATTTCAAGTAGCTCCGGATATCCGAGATCCATGCATCGGAGCTAACTTGAGCTTCTGAGTCTTGCGTGTCAGGTTGCCCCGAGCTTCCTGCAGCACCTATGACCCTTGGTGGACGCCATGGTAACAGGGCCACTGGGACCGCCAGCTTCGAGGTGCTGGTCTCGCCCCCTTCGCTCGGTTCGTCAAACTGAGCTGTTGGTCTTGACAACCTCTGAACGAAGATCCCATCAGGGGCGAGAGCTCCGGTTGAGGCCTTCGTAGAGAGTTCGTCAGCTTCAGCATTATGGAGACGCTAAACATGGTGGAGATCTAAGACTTCGAAGTCTTTCTAGAGCATCTGTACTTCAAGGAGATAAGCGACTAGTTGGGGGTTGTTGCGACAGCATTCACCTTTGACTTATTTTATGATGAGGTGTGAATCACCCTTTACCAATAGCTGCTTGACACCATAAGATAGTGCCACCTTGAGCCCGAAGATGAGAGCTTCATAATCTGCCATATTGTTGGTTGCCTTAAAGTCAAGGTGAACCATATATTTGAACTTCTCCCCAGTCGGGGCGAGGAGAAGGATTCCAGCTCCGGTCCCGTGCTTCTGCACAGAGCCGTCAAAGTAGAGAGTCGAGTGAGGCTCGGTGAAGACTGGGACCTTGGGTTCTGGCTTCTGCTCATTGGGACCCCCAGAATTTGATGGAGAAGGAGTCCACTCCGCCATGAAATCAGCCAAGGCTTGACTCTTGATAGCTTGTCGCGGCAAGAATTCTAGATCGAATTCCGCTAGCTCCGCTGCCCACTTGGCGATGTTCTCAGTAGAATTAGGGTTATGCAGAATTGCACGCAGTGGATAAAAAGTTACCACTGCTATCTTGTGGGCTTGGAAATAATGACGAAGCTTCCTTGAGGCAATAAGAACTACGTAAAGCAGCTTATGCACCTCAATGTATCTAGTCTTGACGTCATGAAGTACTTCACTGATGAAGTACACTTGGGGTTGGATGGTCCGGACCCTCTCAGAGGGACCCGAAGCTTCTTCTCCATCGACCCGGACCCTCCCGGAGGGGTTCAAACCTTCTTGTTCATCTATCCGGACCCTCCCAGAGGGGTCCGGATCTTCTTGTTCATCTAATTGGACCCTCCCAAAGGGGTCCGAATCTTCTTTTTGATCTATCCAGACCCTCCCAGAGGGGTCCAGATCTTCTTGTTCATCTATCCGGACCCTCCCAAAGGGGTCCAAATCTTCTTGTTGATCTTCCCGAACTTTCCCAAAGGTGTCTGAAACTTTTTATTGATCAGCCGTTTGAACTCCCTCAAATGAGAGAGGTTCATCTTCTACCTGGCGCGCCAAATGTCGAAGCGTACGAACGACCTTCCCCCGGTACTACTAAATTGTAGCTCACGGAGGTTCCTTGTGTCGGTTTGGACGCGCGAAGATCTTAGACAAGATGATGACACAAATGATTTACGTGGTTCGGGCCGCCATTGCGTAATACCCTACTCCACGGGGTGTGTGTTCTTGTATTAGGGATTCACTGGTGCTTGCGTGCGTCTGAGCTTGGTTGTCATGTACCGTGCAGCGCAACCCTTTTATAGTCTAAGGACTGGCCGTTACAACACTCGCCTAGTCCGACATGTGGCCCTGACGTATTTAACTGCCTAATACACGATCAATGAGTATTAAATATGGTTAATAGAGTGGTAACACGTCTTATTAACAATCTACTGATAGCGTGCCATTAATATAGCATTAATAACACGTAATCAAGTCTTGTAACTGTCGCTTTAACTGTCCCTTGAAGGTCCGAGCCGTTGGAGATCTCTCCGTCTTCCGTTGAATTCCTAGCTCCGGAGGTTCGACACGTGGTGCCTCCGAAGCTTCCCATCGTGAGAAGCAGGTCCGGAACTACTATACACGTGGTAGCACCGGAGCTTCACTCTACTGGAGGTTAGGTCCGGGGTCACTGAACACGTGGCAAGTCCGGAGCTTCCCAATGATAGGTGTTAGGTCCAGACTTATGATACACGTGTCAGTGTCGGAGCTACCAAAACGAGGAAGGCGAGTCCAATATTGTGCAACACGTGTGACCTTCGGAGGTCTTCAACTTGAATAGGGGAACTCCTCAACTTTTCTTTTCTTACGGTATCATGAGGTACCCGGTACGCAGAGTACCGACAGTTTCATTCAATCCAAACACCTTAAAATTTCCATTCCTTGATTTTTAGATTCCTATGGTTTTTTCCACTTTTCTCTATTCCTACATTTTTCCTATTACTCCGTTTTTTCCTTTCATTCCAAAACTACCTTAATTTTTCAACTTAGTCCTCGTTTGACACAATAAAACTTGTTGAGAAGTTGTCTTCTTTCTAGCTGCTGTGAGAAGCAGCTGTCTGAAGAAGCAGTTGTGAAAATAAGCTAGGTATTTGGCAGTATGCTTTTAAATGTGTTGATCTGCTGTTACAAAATGAGAAATATCTGAATTGCTCAAGACGAAAGAACATGAAAATAAAATAACAATGCTCTTTCATTCCAAGCAAGTTGGGGATTAGAGATAAAACCTACAAAACTAACAGATGAAAGAATAGAGGATGACAAGTTAAGAGCTAGTAAAATTACAAGCTCAGAACACTCTACAATTCGCCAAAGATCCACGTTCTCTCCAAGCTTCATTTTCCGTGTGTGGATGCGTAGGATAGGATTTTGTATCACCCTTCCACATCTAGTGGTGGAATGTACAACAGCTATTGGTAAAAGGAAAATTATCATTAGTGTTTATAAGTGCATGCCTCACAAAGGAGAGACTGTTGGAAAAATAACAGACTACTCTCTTCTATCTCAAAAGATTGTCACCTTCTAATAAAAAATAAACTAGAAGGTAACAATCTTTTGAGAAAGAAGCGAGTATATCAAAACACCGCGGGCGCAGAAGTGCAGCATCAATTGCATGTTGCTAGTTTCATATCACTTTCGACTGCACCACCTGTAGCCTGCCAAAACAAGTTGAAATAATTTAGAGTTTCAAGTGCTGATGAAACAAACATAGTTCAATTTGGACAAGAAAAGGTAGTTCAAAATCAAGACAGCTAATGTTGACTTGGAGTACCAGTGTTCTACAATATTTGTAACATAAGCTTATCCATTTCTGTAACATTTAAACCATCGCTTGCCACAGTTCACCAATCAATAGTAATCACAAGCTGGCAATTTTGTTTTGCTGTATACTAGTCATGCTGTTGGCCCCTATGTGATCTTAACAGTTATTTCCTCTCGAAATCACATCACCCACAAGATATATTCAGTTCTTATATTCAGTATATGCACAGTATATTCAAGTTCTTATATAGAATATTTGATTCTATGCATATATTTAGTATGCAGAATATATGAGAAGTAGGTAGCAAGTTATGCTCTAAGTTTCCTCTCTGAGTTTCCTTACCTTGATATAACCATTGGAGTTGCCTAATCCACAAGAACATAATTGCCTAATCCACTGTTGGCTGGTCACAGTGAGCAAAATTACCTAATTGACGGTTGTCTGGTCATTCTGAGCAAAATTGCCTAATCCATACGAGTCCTAATTCCTAATCAACAACAACCCTAGCCTCTCTCAACCCGCTTAAACCCTAGCCACCGGTCTACTGATGATGGAAAAGGGAAGAATACCGGGGTAGGTGGCAGAGGAGGTGCTGCGGCTCAGGCGACTAGCTCCTGTGGCTGCCCGAAAGGATAGGACGGAGGATCAGTGCATAGAGAAGTCTGAGACGCAAATCCCCGGCCATGGGGGAGTATCGAATGGGGGCGAAACGTACTGGCGAGGGAGGGGGGGTGGGGGGGAGGAGGCGGGCGAGTCAATCGGTGGACGAACGCATCGGGGGCGGACAGGTGAGAGAATTCGGAAGGTGAACAACTCTTTTATGTGATGACACTGCGGGTAATTTCCATTCAACCCCAGAGTTACTTTTGTATCTCTGATGCGTAGACTACGCACCGGTGAAAAGCAGACGGAGATCGTTTTTTCTTGCTAGTTCAGTTGAGGAAGTGCTTTTCTAAAAAAATCTGATTGATAAGCTGTGTCAAACAAAATTTATTAAAAAATTTGGAAAATAAGATCCTTCCTCCCCTGTTTTTCCCTTTTCATCATCCTTAGATTCCGTCGCACCACTCTCTTCGCCCAAAAAAACCTAAACCCCCACCCCGACCCTTGCCGCCGGCAATCCCCGCCGCAATGTTCGGGACCCCTAGCTCCTCCCCCCTCTTCGGGACCCCCTCCTCCACCCCGTCCTTTGGGACCCCCTCACCCGCCCCTGCATTCGGCACGCCCTCCTCCACCCCCGCATTCGGCGCGCCGTCGTCCACCCCGACATTTGGCACCCCGTCCTCGACACCGACGTTCGGGACCCCCTCGTCGATGCCCGCGTTCGGGACGCTGTCCTCAACCCCGGCGTTCGGCGTCTCGTCCTCGACCCCGGCGTTCGGGACCCCGTCCTCGACCCCGGCGTTTGGGACCCCGTCCTCGGCTCCTTTTGGCTCCTTGTTTGGGACGCCCTCAACGACTCCGGCGTTCGGCGCGGCGTCTTCTTCGCCATTGCCCTCGCTCTTCGGTTTCCAGCAGCAGGCGACACCGTCCCCGTCGCCGTTCGGGCTTGCCAGCGGAGGCGGCGGGCAGATCACCACCCAGATGGCCCCGGTCGCGCCGCTTCCCCTCTCCCCATCCGACCGCGACATCCAGGTCTGCAACATTGGAATCGTTGCCTTTTTGACTCGCCTTTTCGAGGAGCAAACGGCAAAAATATTTGCTTATTCCCAGTGATTTTAGGCTATCGTGGAAGCGTACAAGGAGGACCCCGGGAATCCCCGCTATGCTTTTAGGGTGAGATTTATTCCCATTGCCCATATGTGGTGCAAGTGATCTGGGTGATGCAATGTTGCTGATATGCTTCTGTCTGTTTCGATCTGGGCAGCATCTGCTGTTCAGCGTGACCGATCCTTCGCAGAGGGTCAAGCCAGTTGCTGCTTCTGATGTAAGCAGCTGCATAAACTTGTTTAGCTTACTCTGTGTTTTGTGGCACTGTCCCCAGGTATCATTTTTCCGTGACTTTTATCCTGATGTAGATTATGTGGGCGGAAGCAATGGGGAAGCTCGAGTGTATGGATAGTGCAGATAGGGAGAGGCTGTGGCCTCAACTTGTTCAGGGTTTTAAAGATCTTTCCAGCCGACTTAAGGTATGATACTGTAGTTAAGTGGCTTAGGATACTAATGATCTATTTTGAATGTTAAGACAACTAAGTTGCAGCTTAGGCCCTATCAGGTACTTTATCTGTGAAGTTAATCTAAAATGCTAGGAAGAATTCGGGCCAAATTGACATGCCAAATGGGCACGGCCAGGGAACCGCCACCCAGGAAGAATCTGGGCCAAATTAGTTAATATAGAGTTTTATTAATTTCCATAGCATCGATTCAGGATTAACGAATAAAAGGTCCTAATAGATTAGTTTGCATGTTTAGAGATAGAGTTGCTTACATTAGAAATAGAGTCCTAGTTTCCTTAATGTAATCTGCAAACTGACTATATATTGTGGCTGACACGTAGCAAATTAATCAATATGCAAAAATTATAGTCCAGAGAATTCATCTCTATACTCCTGCCCTTGTTCATCGGCGAAGTCAGCGACGACACCGACGGGTAGGCGACAGTTTTGGCGGTGTTTACAAGAACATCTGTGATAATTTGGTATCACGATCCAGCAACGATCCTATGGGCAACAACGAGGCTGTGATGGACGCTGCGTTCTACGAAAAGATGGAGAAGATTGACCAACAGATTGAAGAGATTTTCGCACAAATCAAGGAGATTAGAAGCATAAATCAATGGATCTGCAACACAGATTCCATCGCTATTTATGATTGCGTCTGTTGAAGTGTTAAAACGACACTTCCCTCGGACCTGCTTAGTCGCTTCTTGCGGAGGTTCTTTTCTAGGAGGGGCTGGTCTCCGATAAGGTCGCGCGTATGAGAGACGGTGAGCACGGTGGTTTTACGTGGTTGGGGCCGCCGGAGCGTAACACCCTACGTCCACGGTGAGAGTTAGTTGTATTGCGTGAACCTTGTGAGCTACGAAAGCTTGTGAGGGTTTGAATGAACGTGTCTAGAGTCAGTGGCTGCCCGAACCTTTTATAGTAAGGTCAGACACCTTACAAGTGGGACTTGTGACCCGACAGGTGGCCCCAAGGCGATCTTATGCCTATACAAGATCTAAGGGTTTACTACCCCTGCAGCCTCTGACCGCAGCTTGAAGACCCGCCGTCTTGCTGTGTCGGTCACTAGTGGCTCGTGGTAGTCGTTGATGATGGCAGGAAATGTCTTGTCATTCTTGTTGCCGCAAGCTACCCAGTGAGCATAGCGGCACTTGACAGGGGCGCAAGTTGCGTCATACACATATGGAAGGCACGTGCCTTCAATGTGCGACTTGGACAGGGCATGCCGTCCTTTACTCCCGCAACCTACCACATGGAACAAGTTGCAGGATGCGTGGCAGCACTAGAGCCCGCCTCTGCGGGGGAGGTCAAGTCCAATGTTGCAGGCCACGTGGCATGGCAGCTCCGGAGCCCAACTCTGAGGAGAGTCGGGGGTCCAACATTACTGAACACGTGGTGGCTCTGGAGCCCGCCCCAGCGGGAGAGGACAGGTGTCCATGCGTCGCATCCAGCCATCGCCCGACTCTGACTGGGAGGCCAGAGGCACGCCAGAGGGGGGTGGCGCGGCGTGGCACACGCACAGGGGCAGAGGCACATCTAGAGGAGCTGCGCGATTACCTGCGGCGGAAGATGGGGTCAGGAGGAGTTAGGGTTTGAGGTGGCGGCCCTGTTTTTTTCATTTGGGCCCGACCCAATATGACTATAAACCCTAACCGTCTGTTCGTCTGACCTAGACCTAGCCGCCGCCGCCTCCATAAACCCTAATCGTCTGTTTGTCTGACCCAGCCACCGCCGCCTCTAGTTCCCGGTTCGCCTCTGTTCGCCTGTCGCTCCTTTGGCCGCCTCCCAGACCGCGAGGCATGGGCCGTCTCGTTCTCCTACCTCTCTCTAATGGTCTCTTAGCTTCGACTCCTGCTCTCTCCTAGCTATCTTCGGTGGCCTCTGAGGCTCCGAGTCTCCTGGTGGCCTGGACGTCGTCTGGGTGCCCGCCTAGGTCTCTAGGCGTCCCGTTAGGTGGCGCCTAGTCGTCTAGGCGCTTCAGCGTGGACGCCATGCCTCCTCGCCTCGCCTGGAGAGGTCTAGGCGACCGTCTAGGTTGCCTTGGCGTCCAGGCGTCGTGCCCGGGCGTCGACCAGCTTCGCCTGGCGGTCGATGTCGAGCAGGGGCGGTTGGAACGGTGGGGACAGAGGCGAAGACGACGGTCTGGATCGTCGGCTGCGGCGGCGGTGGACTGGATCGTTGGAGGTGGCGATGGCGGACTCGATCGCCTGCGGCGACGGCGATGGCATGGATCGGCCGAGGCTGCAGCGGCGGCTGGGATAGGAAGACGACGAGAAGGGGTGTTGGCGGCCTGATCAGGTTACATGGAAAAGAAGAGGAGACAGGAGAGATGCTGGATGGAAGAGTCCATTATCCAACGGTGCACAGGCAAATTTCTTAGGGTTAGGATTATTGGGCCTTTTTGGACTCAAAAGGCCCAACTCGCTCCTGTCTTCTCCACCCCACCCGTCTCTCTTCCACCTGCGCTGCCGGCGCCGTCGTTCCACTGATCTTCCTCGCGCCAACTCCTCTTGGCCCCAGCCTCCCCGCGTGGATGTTTCCTGCCCTCCGACCTCCGTCATGCAGCGGTCTCCTGGCCCCTGACCTCCCTCGCGGGGCCGCCTCTGCCCCTCGCCTGCCCTGCTCGTGCTTCTGGTGGCTGCTCGCCTGGGCGTTGCCTAGGCGTCCAGGTGCCCATTTACAACCTTGCCGTCGGTCGGCGGGCGCCTAGCCCTCCAGGCGTGGTTTCACAATACTGGATTCGACGATTTCGGCAGGATCTCATGGAGTCGGGCGGGAGACCTCCGCCAGAGCGTGTAATCAATCGACTCGGTGTGTGGAACTCTAGGTGCTGAGGAATTGGACGATTCTAGTGCGGAACGAACAGATCCTGGCGGATTGACGCGGATCCGCTCGGGTGCAACGGCGGGTCGATGCCCGATCGCATGCGGCTCGCGAAGAAGGGTGGCCACGGCAGTGTAGATCGAGCAGGGCGGCGACCCTCGTGTGCAGCTCGACGAGCGACAAATCCCACAACGAGCAAGCTGGAGTATTGCGGGAGGTGGAGGAGTCGGGGCAGAGGTTGTCGAGGCAGCCGGTGAAGACGAAGAAGGCCTCGACGATGGCTCTCGTGGTCAGGCGAGCAGTGCGATCTTGTGGCCGAGAGAAGCAGTCGCACGGAAGGGAAGAAAACCCCAATTCAAGTGTGGACTGACAAAGAGGATCATGCCTGGACCCACTAGTGGTGTGAACCACTGAGAGATGCAGGCCTAGTGGGCTGTTTGGTTTTTTTGTTGCTGTTGTCCATATGCTAGGCCCGATGAGGCAAATTTGAAGCCCACGGTGGAGAGAAAGCGAAAGGACTGCTCAATTTGGGTTGGATTTGCTCAACTGGGTCAGGTCGGGCCAGTTCGCGTGGGTTGGGCTTGGCTGGGTGTAGTCGTGTCTACTCCAGAGATAAAATCCAAATTTGTGTTTGGGATGGATGTGTCCATCTCAGGGGGTGTAGTTGTGCCCACCCAAGGGGCCTAGGTCACTGACTCTTGATGGGAGGCTTCTGAACATGGTTCTGTTTGATAAAGCCAATTTTCCGGTGAATCAAATATTTTTTGAGAGCACTATATCTTCTTTCTTTCTTATTGATTCCCACTCAGTGCCTAGCAGGCTTGGCCCATGAGACTATTGTCTTATTGTCCTAGGGCTGTTTAAAGTAATCTCATTAAGCATTAAAGAACTTTGGCTTCTAAAAGAAATTTCTATTATAAGACCAAATCTGGCTTTCCATGTGATATTTCCTTGCTTACATTCGATCCTGTTAAATCCTTGTCGCCGGTCTAAACACAGGGTTAGCTTCTTGTAAAAACAAGACATAAAAGCCTTGGACAAGCAAAACATTCTTTGTCGGTAGTACAGATTGGTGATAATAGGTGCATGTTTGCACATTTCTTGCATGTGTGGTCCATGGCTCCATTTATTCGAATTCTGACCGTTCTGGCAGTAGTGATGCATCATTTTTGATATACTGGCTGTGTTGGAACCAAGATAGTGAGCTTGTGACCTGAATAAAATAACAATTAGCCATTCTATTTTATATGACCGTATTTGCTCTAAAGTATTTGCCCCACTAATTAATGGTTCAGCAAAGTTTCTCCCAAATTTAAGCATCTATATGTAAATCTGAATATTTAAAACATGGATTATTATGGTTTTTGCAAATTGCAGTGACAAAACTTTGTAGTTGATACTATCTGTCATCTTGGTATCTGCCTTGCCTGTCTTGGTATTAGCACTATACAGAGGAAATTTACATAAATGCCATGAGTTCATGTATGCAGTTAGTGAGCCTTCTCTTGTATCCTGTCAATGCTGTACCCGTTACTATTTTGATTTGAAAGATATTGAAAATTTACAGGGCAGAGACATCTACTGTATTATGTTTTTCTTCCTATCATATTTTCTCTTGTTTCTTTCTAACATATTTCCATTATATTTTTCCATTTTGAGACTGAGCTCGAGTACAGCACTGATTTATTAATGCCTTTGCATAATCAAAATATTATTTTACGCCCTTGCAGAAAACATGTGATAAGAAGCTAGTGCGCATCTGCTTATGATTAGTTTTCAAATGATTCATGCTACAACCACTTTTATGATAGTTGTAACAAGTTCATTTGTTTAATGTTTTACGAGTGATAAAAAAACTGGAAACGTCGTAAATAAAAAAGGTCAGTTTTTTTGGAAGCACAAGAACAAATGCTTGATAGCAAGCAGCCATAAATTTTGCTTTCTTAATCTTAAGTGTAATGATGATTCTGGAATGGTATCATGCTTTATTAGTCATGATAAAAGCTCATATTGGATATCAGTCTCTTTGCCCTCGAGTTTTTACTGATTTTCTGAATAAAAATTGATTTGCTATGATAGTTGCAGTTTGTTGCTTAAGGAAGATAAAATTTATTTTATACCTCAAGTGACATTAAATTCCATGTGTTCACATTAAAACTGATAAGAATTGCACATTTATTAGGACCACGGGCCATTTATAGTGATCTCTCCCACTTGCGCCATTATGGTGCGGTAGGCCCAAGCCCAGTCCAACTTGGGTCTGGAGGGCGCGCGACCTGGAGGGGATGAGTTCAGATTGGATATCAGATCCAATTAGATCAGACCAGATCAAGTTTGTTTGGTAGGAGTCAATCTGATCGAACGGATCAAGTTTGGTATAGAAAGAAATTGAATATATTTTATCCCCAGTAGCTGTGTTCTAAAAGGTGTCACCTAGGCAGCCATTCGGTCTCCTGACGACGCCATTGGGGTCTCGCCTCGCCTGGACCGAGCAAGGCGACGCCTGGCACGGGCGTCATGTCCAGGCGGATGGCTAGGGCACTATCCGGGATGGGCGAGGTTGTGCAGAGGCGCGAGCAGTGTTGTCCACGCATCGTCTAGGCGTCCAGTCGCTCTAGACCGAAAGCCATGGTCGGTCGCCTTGCTTGGCCACCGCCCAGGCCGGCCGCCTCCCTCCACCCGTTCCGCACGCCGCCACAGACATCCGTGGCCTTCGGGGGAGGAGCAAACTGATGGAATAAGTCTTGTACTTGAGCATCTTTGTTTGGTCTTTGTGGCTCCAACTAGGACAACATCTTAAGGATAGCTACGACAACATCTTAACGACATTAGGACAACATCCTAACGACAACTAACACAACATCTTAGACTAACATCTTAGACTAGCATCTAATTCTAAGCATCTTATACTAGCATCTTGGCATGTGCTTGACTGTCTTGGCAGCTATAAATATGTAACCCCAACCCCTAGGTTGGGCATGACATTGTGTGAGAAATAAACCAGAAAATTGCCCGAACTCCTAGTGTCATTCTCTCTTTCAATGAGAGTAAGAATTCAGCTACTAACACTTGGTATTAGAGCTGTTCTATCCTGCAACCTAAACATCTCCTGCTCATCCCCTTTCCGCGTCTCTCTCTGTCCACATCCGGCAGCATGAACACTGGCTGTTCCAGCTCACCCCTCCTGTCCTGCACAGACGAGCATCAGTTTGTTTAAGACAGCCTCTTCCCCACACAACAGTCCCTCACTAGCGCGCCATGTCTGAATGACAGTCTCAACGCTCGATCGCTTCGAGCTCAAGACATCAGCAGGTGGCCGAGGTCGCCGCAGCAGAGAGCGCGAGCGAGCGGCAACGGAGACTGCAGCGACAGGGGCAAGGGCGGCAAGGTTGGCAGCGGCAGAATTGGCAGCAGCTTGGGCAGAAGTGGAAGCAACAGCGGTGGCGGATGCAGCGCGTGCGGCGGCAACGAAGCTCGAGGCTCTGCGCTGCAGTAACTCTAGCGACTTTGTGTCTGCCAACGGCGGCACCGACGATGAGCTCAAACTAGCATATTGGCAGTAACTTCAGCGACTCTGTGTCTGCCAACTGTTAAGCATCTTAAACTACCATCTTGGCATATGCTTGGCTGTCTTGGCAGCTATAAATATGTAACCCCAATCCCTAGGTTGAGCATAGCATTGTGTGAGAAATAAACCAGAAAATTGTCTCAAATTCAACTACTAACACAAACGAGTCCTGGGAAGCAGGGGATCATTCGCGTGCGGCCGGGGGAGCAGAGGACGACGGTCGATAGCGGTCGGAGCCGAAGACGACGACTGGGCAGTGAGCGCCGCCGCTTCAGGAAGACAAAGGTTGGGCGGACTGGGGGCGGCCCGGCACGAGCAGGTGAGTATTTGGGTTAGGAGAGGATTGGGTATTGGGGCACCATTGGATTAAAGATAGATGGTTGCAGCTTAGGAGGCCAGTTGGGCCTTCAATTGTTTCCCCTACCCCTTGCCTCCACCCGATCTTTCTCCCTGGATTGCTGCGCGAGCACTGTCTAGCTCCGTTCCTGCCTCCACCTTTGCCCTGACTGTCAGTTCGGCCTCCACCACGCTCCCCTGCCCATACCCCCCCCCCCCCCCCCCCCCGCCCCCCCTTCGGTGACGTCGTGCGCAAGCGCAATATCCATGGCTGAAATCGTGCTACATCTTCCTCGCCTGTTGGTCGCCTAGGCGCCTTGTCGTTCAGGCGCTGATTAACAACACTGGGTGCGGGGTTCGGGGGCACAGGTGAGCGTAGGCGTTGGCTGGGGGAGGCGGCGTGCATCGCGGAGTATAAGCGCTCAGGGAGAAGGAGCGGACGACCATCAGGAGACGAAGAGCGACTGGATCGGGTTGGAGACTGTGGAGATGGCCTAGGGTTGGACCATGCCCCTGCGCTCTTTTGCCTTTCCCTCGTCACCTCCGATCCCTGCCTCCGCTTTGCTCAAATCCCCTACCTTGGCCGCCTCCGCTTCGCTCAAATCCCCTACCCTGGCTACCTCTGCTCCTGGCCGCCGCTGTCCCGTCTCCTGTCGGCCGTCCTGTGCCCCTGCTTTACCTCTAGAGTCCTGGTCGCCTGGCCCTCGGCTAGGTGCCTAAGCGTCCAGACGTGGATTTAGAACACTGCCTAGTAAGGGTGTGTTTGACATGACTCTACTCCATCATAGAGCAACTCTACTCTAAAATGCTAGAGTGGAGCAACTCTATAGTGGAAGTGGAGTTGTCAGTGGAGATGTTTGGCTGGAAAACAGTTCTCAGCTCTAAAAAAGATGTTTTGGTTGCAATGTCATTTTTACCCTTATCTTTTGCTGGACTTCTCTCTTATCACCTGAGCTGAAACATAAAAACCCATTGACTACTTTTCGAGTTGTAGGATCAAAACTAGTTTGTATTTCAATTAATTTTTGATAATGGATTAACCCGGTCATTAATCTTTTTCCATTGAAATTGCTAATCATATGAAGCCGCATAGCGCTGGCGACACAGTACTTTATATTCGGAATACAAATATGAGGAGTGTAGAACAATTGCATCAATATTGTCATCTTCTACGTATAATACCTAAGCTGGATCCATGTACAAATGGTCCCAAAAATTGAACTCACACATGAAACTTCACTTACAGTACTCGTCAAAAAAACTTCAATTACAGTACTTCATCAAGACAACCTCAGTCCGGATTGGGCTATAGCACATCACCGTTGCGAACATGAGACCTGATACACTTCATCGCAGACAAGCGTCAATGACCAGAGCAGGCAAGTGTTGGGCAAGGAACGCGAGGCTGACGACTCCTGCGAAGTGGGCGTCGATGACCAGGGCGGGCGGGCGAGATTCGATGGCCATGGCGGGCGGGCGTCGATGGCCATGGCGGCCACGCCCGGGTTCGGCGCCGACGGGTGGCGCGCCGTGGCAGCGCCGAAGACGGTGCAAAGCGGGGGACCAACGGCGTGCGAGGCAGAGGACCGACGATGTGTGCGGCGAGGGGGTCGCGGGAGGCCCGCCGACGGGCGGGGGGCGGCAGGCCTCTGTCCCGGTGCTTTCTCCCTGGGAACGAGAGAATAGAAACGAACGTTTTCTTTGTAACCGGTGGCATTTGGGGGTAAATAATCCCGAACTCCACGACTAGGTGCACATTCGCGAGTTTTAGAGCAGAAAAGAGGTACTCTATAAAAATAAACTAGAGCTCTACAAACTCCGTGGAGTTGGACCCCTCCACGGAGTTTAGGAGTTGAGGTGTTTGACTCGCTTTTTCCAGCTCCCTTTTAGAGTTTAGCTCTAGAGCCATGCCAAACACGCCCTAAATTAAGGAATCCTAGAGATATACTTCTACCTATAGTAGTTTAAATAAGGAGAGGTATTATTTGTATTGGGCTATAACTATAAATAGACGGGTATTCCAGAGAAATAAAGCAGATCTTCCAGTTAATCCTTTCCCGCGTCCGGCATTCCAACAGTACCTTAATATTGATGTGAAACAGTTTCCTGATGCGACATACAGATGCATCATGTCTGCATTTGCTGCCTGTCCATTTATAATATTGTCATCCTTCCCGTTTTGCTTTTCTTTTAGCTCTATCCCCAATTCCCTATTTAGTCTTTATTTTACTTACGTACTTCGTTTAGAAAGGGAGTAAAAGCCGGAAAGACTTCTTTACCAGTAACATTTTCAATGCTGTAACAATTTATTTTTCGCTGTTGTTATTTCATTCCGTTTCTGGATCATATTGGCGATTGGCCACATCTATTGACTCTATAGTCATTAGTTTATACAGTGTAGTGACTATATCTGTGAACTGCATCGTGTAATCATTCAATAGTCATGTGATTGGGTCATTGATATCCGGCACATTGATTGCCAGCCTAGAGGGAGTTTTAAATTTGCATTATCCATTTTCTATGCCTGAGGACACACGTACTATTATTCTCTGTTGCCCCCTGTAATGCTTTGGTTCCTTGTATTACTTTTTTGAATCAGAACGTACCTTCATATGTACACTTATCATAGTTACATTGTAACTTTTTCACCTGATATTGTTTTTTTCCTTTGTCAAATTTGCTTTTTGTTTCCCTATTTTAAAATCTAGCTTGTTTTCTTTGCAGCTTCAAGATGAAGTCCTTGCTTCAGATACTGAAAGATTGAGCATGACCCACTCTAATGTTAAAAAGGTATGACTTCATATGAGTGTTTCAATTTGCATTTCCAGAAATATTTTCTTTTTCCTTACATGTTTTGAATTAAAGCTTCAAAGGCATTTCCAAGCTGACACATACCCACGTATCCAACGGTTGAAGCAGCAAGAACTGGTTATTCAAAGGCACCTTTTAAGGGTGACATTTTATCTCCACGTCTTCTAATTTGCAGTTTACAATTCACTTCTCATACCTAACTTCAGGTGTCACTAATTATCATTTGTATTTTGTGAACTGATAAAAGTTTGTGAGAATAGTGGAGGCATTGGAGAATCGAGGTTATCGCATTCCTTTAACAAAGGAGGAAGCCGACTTGTATGAAAGATTGGTTGCAATAATAAAACGGGTTAGATCTTTTCCCATCCATTGTTACTTTTTTTTGTGTGATTATGGGGTTTCCATCAATTCCAGTCTTCTATTTGCAGCTAAAAGGACCCAATGCTGATCTATCAAAGAGAGTTAATAGCCTTCTTTCAACATCACGTCTTCTGGCCAGCACTGGTGGTGCTTGTGGTCAAGTTTATATCCCTAATTCTGCGAAAGTTGAAGAACAGAGTGTGACAGAGCTTCTTGAGGTAATGGTTGAAGCTTATCCTTGACTTTGTAGCATAGCTGATTTTTGTGTCAATCTGATTTGTAACTGTCTGCATCACAGGTCTTGCAACAGCAAACGGAGGCAGTTGCCAAGTTAGGTAATGTTTTGAAGAGAGATATCAGAGACCTTGAAATCATGCAATCAGAAGACACAGATATGGCTGAAGACAACTTTGGGAGAAGAAGAATGAGGGTGTAACATGGATGCAAAGTCTTGGTTTTTGCTGCTAATGATGAAAGGAGAATCCATCGTCATACAAGGATCCAAGACTCCTGTGACACAGCCGTAAGCAAGTTTGATTCTGCATCCTGTCCGAAGCTAACCATGTTCAGATAGTGGCGTAGGCTGATTGTACGTCAAGCCAAGGTGGTGTTTCTCAAACTCATTTTCTTCATGGGGCTATCTACATTTTGAGGTAGTCCAGATGTGAACTATGCCTGTAGCAGCTGAACTTGTATAACTTTTACTCTGCGATGATGATGCGTGATGTGGTCCTTTACCATGACTCCTTTAGTGGATGTAATGCTTGTTGTAAGAGTTGCGGATCCTGGAGGTCTACTATTGTACTGTGGTAGCCTAATTGGTTCATGCATGTACGTCAACCCTTCATGTTGCTCGTAACCAGTGCTGATGGGTGATGGATCTAAGTAACGATTGCTTGTCGAGGGTTATTGCCCCCGGATTCGGGATGTATGTTCAGACGGGCTTTCTTGCAAATGCCGCAAAATTGATGAAAAGGTTAGATGGGACACGGAATGATGGAAGCAGGATGAAACATCATAACTTTTGCTCTAGAATCTATGTATTCCCTCCAGGTGACAGTGAAACTATTCCTTCATTGATCAAAAGAATTAACTCGACATCTCACAAATTACAACTTCCCATCTAGTATGTATGCACGCCCGTCGCAAAAGGAAAAAAAAAAAAGAATGTACGCACGCCGTGTGAATGATCTCGCTCAGTGTATGCACCTTCCCGGCACCCTCCAAGAGAACCCCTGCGCGTTCCCGGCGGCGGCCCGCGCGCGGTACGTATTCCAGTCCTCGAGCACGTTCTTGAGGTCGAACAGCTTGTTGTGCAGGCCGACACAGCAGTTGGCGTGCATGGTGGCGACCTTGCTCAGGTCCTTGCCGTGCTGGCAGAAGCCGCCGAACACGGCCGTGTCGAGGAACTGCACCCGGGCACCGACGTGCGGCGGCACGCCCTCCTTGACGATCTTGTCGAACACGTACTGCTCGTGCTTGCCCGGGAACCGCGCCCGCGACGCCTGCCAGTGCTTGTAGAACGCCACGGTGCTGGGCGACGCCTGGACGTAGAGGAGGCCGCCGTTGGGGTAGTTCCCTGGCGAGTTGGGGTCGCCCACGAAGAAGTCCGACGACATCGCCACCTGCGCGTCCGCGGGGAGGCGCGGGAACGGGCTCCGGAACCACAGGATGTCTACGTCCTGCATCGCGTACGTGCCGTAAAAGTGAATATCTCGACCTTGTTGTAAAATTAATTTCACAGCAGGCAGGGAATATATGTACCGTGAAAAGGAAGCTGTAGCCGAGCTCGAGGATGGACTGCTGGAATCGGTTCCGGCGCCACATCATCTCGAGGTAGTCGCCCTTCATGTACGTCTGCTCGGCGGCGAAGTCCATGCCTTCCACGCGGAACCAGTAGCAGAAGGGATGCACGGTGTTGCACCGCTCGAACGCCTTGACGTCCATGGCCACGATGAGCAGGTGCTTTGGCAGGTCCGCGGTGCCCTCACCGTGTCGGAAGCTCTCCAGGAACAGGTCCAGGAACGAACCCGGCGCCGCCCAGGCCTCGTTGATCGCCGTCATCAGGACCGCCTTGTCTATCGTCGAGGCTCGCCGGAGCAAGTCCGCCAGATCCTGCTGCGGCGGGTTATGCCTCTGCGCCTGTTCATGATGATAAGTGTCAATATATATTTACCTTTTGTGGGCAATGAACAATCTCTGGACAAGAGTGGTGAATTATGGGGCAAGAACTGATTGAGATGGAGCTAGTTCTGTTCCTCTCCTATTATTCAGTAAACGTTATTTATCATTTTTTTATTTTAAAAAAACAATGGTGTTAGTTACTTAACGTCAGCTAAATATTAGCATCAATCTTTTTTAGTCACTCTCAATAGGGTATAACTGCAGTATTTGTTCACATGCTTAAATACTCACTCACACTATCCACGCACATCAATCCATAACCACACGTAGAGTACAACTCTATAATTGTGTATCCTTCAAAATATAAAAAAAAATCACTGAAATCTGATGCGCGACATGAATATTGCACTCCTATCGTGTCTTTGTATATAAGAGACACTTGAAATATTATTTCAGATACGAGTCCGGATGAGACATTGGAGCCTCTTGCGACTATAACCGGTTCCCTCATCATCAGTGGGTTGTGCACAATGATTACACACTGATAGAATCATCCTAATAATAAAAGTTATACAGTTACGTAGATCCATCCCCATGATAGCGTTTGGTACGCCTTAATGCCTGTCTACGTTGACGTCCTTATAGATCTAGTTCTAGGCTTTGAGCACGTGGATGAAGGTTACAGTGGTGTAACTAAATAGTTTTGCTGCCGGTACCGTTAGTGCTTCTTCTGGTTGGTCATTTGCCATAACAAAATTCAGGATATTCTGAAAATGTACTCAACGTTGAGTACAAATATTTGGTTCATGAAGTAAAAAAGATTTTCAGTCAGCGACAGGCGCAATGGTTAACTTAGGAGAAAAGAAAATGATCAAAACTCATGGACCAGCAAACCTGCTTAGTTGCGGCCGCCGGCATCACGATCCTCCTCTGCTTTTTCCGCTCCTCTGCTCTCGTGCTGCCTGTAGCCACTCGTTTCGTCTCCTCCTCCCTGGCGACCTCCTGTTGGGTAGCGGCGCTTCTGACAACGGCGGTGTCCGTCTCGATCTCCTTGTGCCACCGCTGCTGCGGCGGCGGCGACCCGTTGCCGGCGCCAAGGTCGCGGCAGAGGGAGGAGTAGAGGAGGAAGAAGGCGGTGGCGAGCGCGGCGCCGAGGAGGAGCGAGGTGGCCGACTTCATGGCCCCCGGCCGGACAGGGAGGCAGGCAAGGTACCTAGTCATCCGGTCCGTCAAGACGCTGCTCCACGGTAATACTTGGAGGCCGCTACCGCTATTGCTGCTGCTGCGCTGCGTGCCTCATGCGCGCGAGGCGGCTATGGCATGTGCACGCGATGCGGGGAAGGTGCTGCTGGGAAGGCAACCCGCGGATAATTGAGCCGGAGGGAGAACCGAAGGTCGTTCGCCCTCCAATTCTGGCCCGTGGACTGAAGGATGATGGATGCGTGTGGGAGTGAACCAATCCGCTGGGTCGTGGGCGGTAGGTGCGGTGCGTTGGCGGCGACGGCGGTGACGTCGAAGGCTGTCGTGTTGTTTGTTGTTTGGCTCCCGGCTTTCAGTGTTCGTGCCACCCTGCCACTGACAATGTCACATGGCTCTTTTGAAGTCTATTTCGTCCCACACTGTGCTCCGGGTCGAGAGTCACTGTCCCGCAAGCCGCCGTGCAGTGTCGTTTCCGGTGTTGCAGCTCTCCCCAGCCACCTACCGCTGAAAAAAGAAAGATTGATCCATCTGACAGTTCAGTTGACATTGTACAAGAAGATATGGCACGTTAATTTGTTGAATCAGTTTCATATAGCTACATATTCTCCGCTTATGTCACGAAATTACACGTCGATTCCACTCGGACAAAACCTCAGTAATTACAACACACAGCTAAAAATAACTCTTTTGACGACATACAGTACAAGTGATGTCCATCCAATTTGGTAGTAAGGATTTAGACTCGTGGATCGTTCTTACGTGAATGCAACTTTATATAAAAGGTTTGTCTATTTGTCATGTGCCTCAAATTTCCGACTAATTATCAGCTAATTACTATTATTAACCATTAATCTTTGTTATTAATTATTAACCTTTAATTTTATAGGTTAATTAATGATATTTTTTGTTCGATTATTTTACAGTTGACATAACATTACAAATTAGGGATTACAAAAAAGGAATAAAAATTAACAAAAAAATCACCTTCTTCCTCCGATCCAGCTGCGATGCCGCTTCGCCGCTGCCGCTCCGCTCCACTCAGAGGCGACTCCGTGCGTAGCTTCGCCTGCGTTGCCACCGCCGTGTCGCGGGCTCCGCATCGTCGCCAGCTACGTGCTGCCTACTTAGATGATCTCCTTAGCTTCATTTAGGAAGCAAACACAAGTGAAACAAATAAATCCTCTTTGACATAGTTTCTTAACAAATTTAACCACTTAATCCTCCAAACACGTAACTTTTCATCCAATTTCTTAGAAAAACGCTGCCCCGAATGAACTAGCAGTCAATTTGAAAAAAGGGCCTCCCATAGGCTCCCGACCGCTTCCCACAACAGCGTTATGAAATAGCCTTAATGTTAAATGGAAATTACCTGCAATTGTCATCGTATAAAATGGCTATCTCATCGTTCGCCTCCCAATTCCCCTCTCATTGGTGTTGCCCCCAACCTCCCCCCTTAGCGTCGCCTCCTCCACCCCCTGTCGGAACGTCTCCTCTGCGTTGCCAGTCAGCCACCAGAGAATGTCGTCAAAGCCCCGCCTCCTCGTCAACATTGCCTCTTCTACCCCCCCCCCCCCCCAAACACGCACACCAATATTCTTTTTTTTAAAGGTGAAGCAGCTGAAGCAGGAGGAAGTTCCTACTGCTATAATAGATTTATTAAGAACCATTACCAAGATTGATTTATTTACATAAGAACTGAACAACTTCAGCATAACAACAGGATAAGACAATACAATCAGTTTGGCAAAGATGAAAACCAAGAGCTAAAATACTCCTTATCCTCTATTTGAAATCTAGTGTCTTGAAGTGTGTATCGTGCTATGAAATTGTTTTTGCAACACCATCCCTTGGATTTTTATTCTGAAAAATCTTGTTATTTTGTTGCTTCCAAAGAACCCAACAAGCAATTCTAAGTACTTCCATAGAGAAGTGATTGCTGAAATTATCTTTGGCTTCTATAATCATATCAAAGAAGCTCACTTATACACACGGGTATTCTTCCCTTCCCCATCCGAAGTAGGCCGACAGGTAGGGTTGAGAGGCAGGTTGAAAAGGAGATAATGTTTGGATTAATCTGAGAAATTAACTAGAGACAATTTCCAGGTGTGGAATGTGCAGGTATTACTTGGGGTGCGTGGTGCACAATTGACAGGCCTCCTAGATGGATCCAAAGTTGCACCACCGAAGAAGATTTATTTTCATCCAGAAGGATGATAAGGGTCGAGTAGAAATTGACAATCCAGAGTATGCTCATTGGATTGCCCAAGATCAGATCGTTCTTGGCTATACTCAACCTTATCAAAAGAGGTGATCTCTCAAGTAGTTCGCTTTGAAACTGCTCATGAGGTTTGGAGTTTTCTCTCTGGTATGTTCTCTTCTGTTTTAAAATCTTGCATTATTCAGTTAAGAGCACAACTGACAAGAGAACAGAAGGGAGATCAGGCTGCATCTGTATATTTCTCAAAGATGACAACATATGCTGATGAGCTTGCAGCAGCCGGTAAACCACTTGAAGAAGAGGAGATTATCTCGTATATTCTCATTGGGTTAGACACATATTATAATCCTTTTGTGTCTGCAATGACCTGTGAAATAGATCTCAAAAGTCGGTGAGCTTTACGCACAACTGTTGTCTTTTAAAGCAAGGTTACAGTCTCAGAATGGCAAGCAACTATTTTCTTCCTCTGCGAACGCAACCTTTCGTAGCCGTGGTTGTTCTCGTGGTAGAGGTAGATCAAACCGAGGATGTGGTGGTGGTCATAGTGGTGAAGGACCAAAACTGGTATGCCAGTTGTGCGGCTACAAGGGACATGCTGTTCAAACTTGTAGAAGACGCTTTGATAGAAACTTCACTGGAAATTTCTCAAGTGGAGATGCCTCCCAAAGAAGCTTTGTTGGTGTAGTCACTACACCATCATATGGGGTCGACACGAACTGGTATACAGATACTGGTGCGACAGACCATATAACGGGTGAATTGGATAAACTGACAATGAGAAACAAATATGATGACACTGATCAAGTACAAACCACCAGTGGAGCGGGTATGAAAATTACACACATTGGTCATGCATCTTTTCATACTCCCTCTCGTAGTTTACATCTCAATAATATCCTTTGAGTTCCAAACACCAAGAAAAGCTAGTATCAATTCATCGTCTTACTACTGATAACAATGCATTTGCTGAGTTTCATCCTGATTTTTTCTATTTTAAGGATCAAACCACGAAGAAAATTCTGCTTTGTGGCAGATGCATTGATGGATTGTATCCTATTCGGTCTCAACCAAGACAAACTCTTAGTACAATCAAATGTACATAGAGCCTTTGGCAAGGACGCCTTGGTCACCCTTCTTCGGTCATAGTAAAGAAAGTCTTGTCAAAATATAGTGTTCCTTTTCAACAAGAGTCTGATTCTGGTCTAGTTTGTGACTAATGTCAAAGAGCCAAAAGTCACCAACTTCCCTATCAACGTTCTCATAGTATGTCTAGTGCTCCTTTAGATCTCATATGTTCTGAAGTTTGGGGTCCAGGTCCACAATCAGTAGGGAGACACAAATACTATGTAAGTTTTATGGACAATTATAGCAGATATACATGGGTTTATCTATTGAAAAAAGAAATCAGATGTTTTTCAAGTGTTTCTCAATTTCCAACAGCTTGTTGAGCGTCAATTTGACAAGAAAATTATCACCATGCAGACCGATTGGGGGGGGGGGGTGAATATCAAAAACTTAATTCCTTCTTCCAAAAGGTTGGAATTACTCATCACATGTCTTGTCCTTAAGCTCATAAGCAAAATGGATTAGTTGAGCGAAAACATCGACACATAGTCGAAGTTGGTCTATCCATTCTTGCGCAAGCATCATTGCCCTTAAAGTTCTGGGATGAAGCATTTCTCACCTCTGCATATCTCATAACAGAACCCCTTCTAGAGTCCTTGACTATGAAACACAACTTGAGAGACTCTACAAAGAAAAACCAGACTACCTAACCCTTAGGGTGTTTGGTTGTGCATGTTGACTGAATCTTAGACCTTACAATCAACACAAGCTAGAGTATAGATCAACTCGGTGTGTTTTCATTGGATATAGTGGTTTACACAAGGGTTACAAGTGTCTCGACACGTCAACAGGACGTGCTTTCATCTCTAGGGACGTCATTTTCGATGAGACTATTTTTCCCTTCACCAGTATGCACAAAAATGTCGGCCATCTCTTGAAACATGAAATTTTCCTTCTTCCAACTTTTCTCTTAAACCCAGATGAATTACGAAGGGATGTGATGGATCATACTAATGTGGGTGGTTTTTGGCCTAATCCTGCTAACGAGATCTCTAAGAATAATGTTGTGCAGATACAAGAAACATCCGGTGAAAATTCTGGTGAAAATCCAAGTTCAAATAAGCACTTGTGTGATTCTCAGCACAGTTTGAATGACGACGGACTGGGCACGGAACACGAGGATGATGTGTTGTCCTCTGGTCGTCAGTTTCCCGCTAAAACGCAACCTGCGCCATCAGCCTCGGGATTGCCAGCGTCCCAGTCTGCGCGGGGGGGGGGGGGGGGGGGGGGTCTGTTTCTCGGGGATCTCCTATGGCGCATGATCAAGTACTCTCTAATGTGTCAACCGATCAAACTCAAATTGTGGTACCAACACAGTCTATTTTACATGAACAAGAATCACTTCCTGCTGCTATTGAACCAAGACCATGTACCAGGTTATCTAGAGGCATTTGGCAGCCACGAGTTTCGACTGACTGTACAATCAGATATGAAACAAAAGGAGGGAAAATCATATATGGTTTGTTGACCTCCACTGGTGAGCCGACAGATTGGAAAGAAGCATTGTTACAAGAAAAGTGGCGCTTGGCAATGGATGATGAGTGCAAAGAATTGATGCATAACAAGACTCGGTACCTTGTACCTCCCATGACAGGCATAAATATTATTGATTCGAAGTGGGTCTACAAGATCAAGAAGAAATTTGACGGGTCAATAGATCGATACAAGGCAAGATTAGTGGCCAAGGGTTTTAAACAACAATATGGCATCGACTACGAGGATACATTTAGTCCTGTGGTGAAAGTGGCAACAATTAGACTCATTCTTTCTCTGGCAGTTTCTCATAATTGGATGATTCGACAACTAGATGTTTAAAATGCATTTCTCCATTGCATTTTGGAAGAAGATGTCTATATACGTCAACCTCCTGGGTATGTTGACAAAAAGGTATCCTCGGTTCTTGTGCAAACTGGATAAAGCAATCTATAGTTTAAAACAAGCTCCACGAGCTTGGTTTGCTCGACTAAGCAACAAACTGATGAAACTAGGATTCACACCCTCAAAATCAGATACCTCACTCTTTTCTATAGAAGAGGGGGAGTGTCAATATATCTACTTATTTATGTAGATGATATCATCTTGGTGAGTTCCAACCCGGATGCTGCAAGTGCCCTACTATCTGATTTACAGGTTGAGTTCGCACTTAAGGACCTTGGGGATCTACTCTATTTCTTGGGAATTGAATTAACAAGAAATGGAAGAGAACTTGTCTTATGCTAACAAGAGTTGGGATGAAGAATTGCAAGCCGGTGCCAATGCCCTTATCAATCATAGAGAAGCTATCAAAATATGAGGGAACTCCGCTTGAGTCTGAAGATGTGACAAACAATAGAAGCATAGTGGGGGCTCTCCAATATTTGACCATAACTTGGCCAGATATAGCTTTCTCAGTCAGTGAGGTTTGCCAGTTTCTTCATGTGCCAACTACCTTGCACTGGGCAGCTGTAAAAAGAATTCTGAGGTACATAAGCATCAACTCACGGCTTGGTTTGGTGACCACCCAGTCAAAATATTTGCTCATTAGTGCTTTTTCAGATGTTGATTGGGAAGGTTGCCCGGATGATCAGCGTTCAACAGAGAGATTTGCAGTGTTTGTTGGTCCAAATCTGATTTCATGGAACTCAAGGAAACAAGCCACAATTTCACGTTCTAGCACTGAATCGGAGTATAAGGCATTGGCCAATGCAACCGTGGAAGTTATTTGGGTTCAATCACTATTAAGAGGATTATTGTTATCTTAGTCACCTACTGCTGTTTTGTGGTGTGACAATATCAGAGCTACGTACTTGTCAGCAAATCCAGTGTTCCATGCACGTACAAAGCATATAGAAGTTGATTACCACATTGTTCGAGAGTAGGTACATAAAGGACTTCTTGAGATTCATCATATTTCCTCTGGAGACCAAGTTGCAGATGGTCTTACAAAAGCTCTAGCTGGTCAGCTGTTTAAGAAGTTTCTGATCAACCTCTAAACTTACAAAGTGGCTAGAAGTTCAGATTGAGGGGGCGTGTTAAGCAACGTGCATAATATCTTAGTTTATGTACACCGTATCAGATATGATCAAAGTTTCCTTTCTGTTACAAAGAGAATCAATCTCTTGTTAGGATTCTATATTTGTAAAGACTCTCCTTTTGCACCATGTGAGGACTTTTGGTTGCGTAGCTTTTGCAAAGAAAATTGCCCCTGGTGTGACTACATTGTCAGACAGGTCTGTGAAGTGTGTGTTCCTGGCCTATGAGTCAAACACAAAGTCTTACAGACTATATGATCCGGTTGACAGAAAAATGATAGTGTCAATGGACGTCAAGTTTGATGAGAAAAAAGCCTGGAACTGGAAAAAAGCTGACATGAACACTACTGATCAAGGATCAACATTCACAGTCAGGTGGTCAGAGACACTGGAAGTGTCAACAAAGGGTGCAGAAAGGGAAATTCAGAATGCACATGAGACACCCGATGCAGTTCATGGAACCCCTATTACACCACAACCTGAAAATGGAGGTCAAGGCTCTGTCAGTGGGTGACACGTGACACCACCCACGAGAGAAGAGGTAGACTCATCATGGATTCCACAAAGATATTGGTCTCTTTGCATACGTGCTTGACTCAAGTGAGATAATAGAAGATTATGAGTACAGTCGTATGTCTGCTGACTGCAGAGGAACCAGCTAATGTTGAACAAGCATTGGAAGTCAAGGAGTGGTGTGAAGCCATGAAGGCAGAGTTTGAAGCCATACAAGACAATGATACTTGGATACTTGCAGACTTGTGTCATAGATGCCTTTTATTGGCATCAGTACCAGAGGCATATACCAGGCAACAGAGGCTATGGCTGGCGCGTTAGGGGGTTAAATATGGTAAGGAGAGTTAATAAGGTAACAATATGTTAGAGTTATAAACAATCTATTAAAGTCATAAAGAGTTTAGGAAAGAGTTTATTTGAATTATAGAAAGAGTCGGAGAGTTAAAAAAGGCAATAAACCGGCACCTACATCTATAAAGGTGTCTGTATAGTTTGTAATAGGGCAAGTAGAAATAAAGTTACCCCTTACCTGAGAGAACTCCTTCTTCTGCCAGCGCTGCTGTTCTCTTCCAACGGCGGCAGCTTGGGGAAGCACTGATGTCTCAATCTTTACGATATCCCCTCCGCTCCAATTCTCAATCCCACCTCTTCCTCTGTTCTCCTCTACGCACACCAGCAAGAAGGTTCCATAGCAGATTGGTATGAGGGACAGAAAGTCACCCCGCTCCAATGACCGGCGACAATGAAAATACTAAGGAAGAGATGACTTTCTCGCAGAAACTGGACAAAATTCTGCAGATTACCACCATGACTCTCGGCTGAATTCTCATGATAGGCGCATTGTTAGAACAGAATAGTGAAACCAACACACTGGGCCACGAATCAGACAATTTGAAGATGAGAACTCAAGCAGAACAGCGCAAGGAGAAGAAAGGCACCAAACTCATCGTTTGCCAAAGATAAACTTTCCAAGCTTTGATGGAGAATCAGACCCTTTGACTTGGCTCACTAAGCGTGAGTCCTACTTTAAGGGGATGAGAACGTTGAATGAAGATAAAGTATGGTTGGCTTCTCTGCACTTAGAAGGGATTGCATCACAGTGGTACTATGCCCTAGAGAGAGACCATGGGGTCCTGTCTTGACCAAGATTTGCAGATTTTTTTTTTTTGAAACTCTGGGTAGAGCCGGATTCATTATAAGTGGAGATAGTGTATTGTTACAAGCACAAGTCGTGCTAAAGCATAAAGCAAGAGAAAAATATATATATATGTATATATATACAAAACAGAAGCTATCACTAAGGAGGAAGAAAACACCATCAGCTCTCTAAGCGGGAAGCAGTACCCCTAGCTTTGTCGCACCCGCCGTTCGCCAGAGGGCGAGCTCCTCCTTGATCGTGTCCATCAACTGTTGGAGTGTTTTCTCACTGCCAAGAAAAATTCGAGCATTTTGCTCCTTCCAAATCGACCAAAATGTTTGGATGACCAGAGTACGCAATCCAGCTGCATGCGCAGCATCCTTAGTGCTGAACAGATTGTAGTACCAATTAAGAACAGAGTAGGGTGCGGTCCAATTCACTGGATTTAATGCGGGCTCCTTGATCCACAAACTAATCTCCTCCCAAATTGATCTTGCTACTGGACACTCAAGGAATAAGTGAAGAGTAGACTCAAGATTACCGTAACAGAGGGGACAAAAATAATTATTTGGCCACTCTCGGAGTAGTAACCGGTCCGAAGTCCAAACCCGATTCTGTAGCATTAGCCAGGCAAATAACTTGCATTTGGGAGGTGTCCAAATGTTCCATACAAGCATGGGAAGTGGAGAGCGCAATCTACCTTCAAATTGCATGGCATATGCCGAGTTTGTAGAGTACTGACCATTGGGTGATAAGGACCAGGAAATGGTGTCTTCTTCTTCCGGTTGTAGTGCAAGAGGGCAATGTTGCATTCTGTCCCAAAGTAAGATGAATTGGAGCAGCAGAACATCAGTGTTGATAGGAATCAAATTCCGGATCCATTTATTCTCCGAGATAGCTTCCAGGACGGTATGCTTTTTCCCTCTACTGTGTTGGTATAATTCTGGGAACAAAGAAGCTGGTGCCGAACCTCAAGCCATCCTGACCACCAGAAGCTTGCTCTATTGCCATTACCGATCACAACTGTCGTGGCAGCCGCAAACAAACTTCTATCCAACTTCTCCACTGGTAGCTCCAACGAACACCACGGTGACTGAGGTCGGATCCAGGAGAACCATAGCCATCGCAGTCTGAGCGCTCGGCTGAAATACTCAAGATGAAGGATGCCCAGTCCACCTCTGTCCAGAGGTGAGCAAACACATTCCCAGTTTATCTTGCACTTTCTGCCATACAACTGTTGTGTACCTGCCCAAAGGAAGCGCCGGCGCACTTTGTCTAAACTTTTGAAGAATTTCTTTGGAGGTTTGATCGAAGTCAGGAGATAAGTTGGTAGAGCAGTCAAGACGGATCGGACCAGCTCGCGACGGCCCGCGAAGGACAGCATGTTAGCTTGCCAGCCTGCAAGCTTCGCCTGAGCACGGTCGAGAATAGGTTGCAACTGTCCCAACCTGAGCTGGCTTAATGTGATTGGCAGACCCAAGTATTGCATTGGAAAAGAGATCCGCTGACCAGTGAAGGCTTGTAGTATATTGTCCAGACGTAAGTCCTGGCAGCTGATGGGCGCAACAGCACTCTTGTGCATGTTCACTTTGAGGCCCGTAGCCTCACCGAACTTGTGTAAGATGCGCATGGTAGCGGCAACTTCGGACTCCACCGGATTCAGGAAGAGGACCAAGTCATCTGCATAAATGGAAACACGCATAGCAGCATGGCTTCCAGTGAGTGGAGAAAGAATACCATCCTCAGTGGCAATGCGAAATATATCTTGTAGCGTGTCTATTGCCAGGATGAACAAGTGAGGCCAGATGGGATCCCCCTACCGAAGGCCACGCTCGTGTTGGATGGGCACCCCTGGCACACCATTGAGGAGTGTGGCTGAGGAAGCGGACGCCCAGAGGAGAGCCATCCAGTTCCTCCATCGACTAGGAAAGGGCCTCCACTCCAGCAATTCCAGAAGGTATTCCCAAGCGACTGAGTCAAACGCTTTTGATATATCCAGCTTTAGCATGAGCATAGGTCGTTTTGTTTGATGATAGAACCGCACCAAGTTCCGGACATAAAGAAAGTTCTCATTTATGCTCCTGCTCTTAATGAAAGCACTTTGAGATATAGAGATGAGATCATCAATCTCGTTGGCCAATCTTCTTGACAGAACCTTGGAAATGATTTTTGCAAAAGAGTGCAAAAGGCTGATCGATCGAAAGTCATTTGGAGATTCAGCCACAGCAACCTTGGGGAGCAGCACAACAAAGGCCTTGTTCAGTTTCTGTAACGGACCTGCACACAGCTTGAAGAAGCTATGCATGGCGCCAAGCAGATCATGCTTAATTATCGGCCAACATTTTTGTGAAAAAGCACCCCGTAAAGCCATCAGGCCCCGGTGCCTTTACCTTGGGCATAGAGCTGATGGCTTCGAAGACCTCAGATTCTGAGAATGGTTGAGTAAGGTTGTGTGGATGTTGCACCTGGGGAAGGTTCAGAGCCGGCCAGTTGAAAGAACAAGCTCTTGGACACTTGGAACCAATCGTGTTAGTAAAGTGATCCTTCAGGACATCCTGTTTTGCCTTGTGACCAGACCATGGCTCCACTCGGCCCCTTGAGACACGGAACAAAGTTCTTCCTGGCCCACGCATTCGCCTTGAGATGAAAAAATCTGGTGCAGGCATCGCCCGCTTTCAGCCAATTTATCCGGGATGCTTGTTTCCTTCGAGCGCGTTCAATCGCGGCTAGCCCCAGTAGACGTGCCTTGAGATCCTTTCTAAGAGTCAATTCTTCGGGGGATAAGGTCCGAGACTCTTGTGCTTGTTCCAGTCGCTGGATGATTTCTTGTACAATGAAGAAAGTCATTCGACACTTGCCAAACACAGCGACACTCCATTTGCGGAGGGCTTTAGCAGTGTTAAGGAGCTTGTGGTGGAGGGTGTTCAGAGATGATAGACTATGGGGTGTGGCCGACCAAGCCACCTGAACGGCATCCAGAAAACTTGAGGACTTCATCCAAAAGGATTCAAACCGAAATAAAGCTGGAGCGATCGGTTTGTCCATAGGGGAGAGGAGAATGGGGCAGTGGTCTGACATCGAAGAAGACAGTGCCGATAAGCCATAATCCGGAAAAACTTGATCCCAATCCTCATTATAGAAGGCACGATCCAACCTGATTAGAGTGGGGGACTGCCTCTCATTGCTCCACGTGAAGAGCCGGTTCTGCAAATTGTACTCCAATAGGTGGACATTGTTCAGCGTCGCACGAAAGGCTCCCATGAGTCTTCGGTTCAGATTGTTGTTGTTCTTGTCAGCCGCTTGATACACCATGTTGAAGTCACCCACACAAAGCCATGGCGTACCATCAGGCGGACTACAGGAGGAGATTTCTTGGAGAAAGTCGATCTTGGCTGCTTCCACTATCGGTCCGTAGACCGTAGAGATGGCCAACTGAGAGTTTGTGGCTCGATGAGTGAAAGTAACAGTCACAGAGTAATCTTTGAAGGTGTGAGTGTGAACTTCGATAAAATTCTGATGCCAAGCGATCAAGATCCCTCCGCGGGTTCCTGCTGCGTCTAGGTGACAGAAGTGAAAATCATGCCCGAAACATTCCACTGCCAGAGAGTTGTCAAAATGTTGCAGCTTGGTTTTTTGTAAGCATAGAATAGAGGGCCGCACAAAGGAGACCAGATTGTTGAGAACTCCACGTCGAGCAGGGTTGTTAAGGCCCTGCACGTTCCAACTGAGCACAGGCAGGTCATACGCCATATAGAACCAAACGTACAACATGGAAGATGCAGATAGGACTAGACCAAAGCAGCCATTGCTGCCATTTCTTGATCAGCAAGCTCTGATGTGGCGTTGGCGACGACGTCTGAAGCCAGACCAGAGAGCTCCCTCAACTTCGCAATCGTCTGCGGTGCAAGTGGTTGCTTGTACAGGTTGGCGTAACGTTGTACCGTTGCATCATCGATGGGCCCATCAGTCCCAGCAAGGTCCAACTGCCGGATCAAGCGGTGTGTGGCACGAAGGGCCACCGGCACACGCGAAGGAGCCTTCGCTTGTCTTGCACTGTGACGGCTTGGTTGGGGTGGCACCGAGCAGCCTCGCGTCGCCGCCCGATGGCAGGTAGGAGTGGGCAAGACCGCCGGAGGGGCAGGAACAAACACCTTATCTAGGAAGGCCTGCAGGTTGGACGGGGCCCCATGTTGGTCCCGGTCTTGGCCCGGCAACATGGCCATCAGCGCGGACTCCCTGGGAGGATCCCCGACGAGGGGCATAGGCGGGGCAAGTGTGACGGCATGGGTGACGGCAGTCGCCAAATGCCCGTGGCCATCCGCAGATGACAAGGGCTGCAGTGCCGATGGCCTCGGGCCGGAAGAGCACGAGCGCGCCATCAGGTTGCCCGCAAAAGTATTGGAGGTGGCCGACGGTGAAGATGCTGCAGGGTCGGCCGCGCCATGGGGGGGAGACCCCACCAGGTCTGGGCCCAACCGCGTGGCCATGGACGGAGGGTGGCTAATGCTCCCGGGTCTACCACTAGCCTCGGAGTGCATGGGGTGAACCATGCGGTGGTTAGGAACTTCAGCCGAGATTGACCGCACCCGCTGTCGGTCGATCTTGCGCTGCGCTGCTTCCTCGAGGATCGCATTTGCCGGTGGCTGTTCAAAAGAACACCGGCCGCTGCTTCATTTGAGCCCCCATTTGGACCGGCGCACAGGCCGGTATCCGTGACAGCCCATTGCGTCCGGCCCGCTGGATGATCCTGCTGCGGGCTGATCAGTGCATGAGGCTCATGAAGCTTCGGGTCCAGTTCCGGTGGAACGAGTGCAACCGGGTCAGCTAGCGCAGGCAGGGGGGCTGGGAGGCACTCAGTAGTCTGCGACTCCTGTTTGTGTACCTGCGACGATGCCCGTGACTCTCTTGCCTTCTGATCGGGCGCAACAGCCGGATCAGCCAGCACATACAGGGCCTCTCGGAGGCGCCCAGTAGCTTGCACCTTCTGGGGCACCTGTGCCCGTGCCGGCAAGGCAGCGGGCAGGCTGGCCTGCACTGCACCTCCTCCACGGAAACGTGCTCAGCAGGTGGTTTGGCTGCTTCTGTCGTGCCATGGAGCTGATGACGGACAGGCTCAGACGACCTTTCCATTATGTCAGATCCTGCGGCGGCAGGTGGAGGGTGGGCTTGAGCCATCTCGGCTGACGGTCGTGCATGGGTAGTAGCCTGAAGCAACCGACAACGCGTGCCCAGAAGCTGAACTCGCTTCTCTGTGTACCTTGTAGCCTCCTCAGCCATTGGGTCAAAAGGTCCAGAGTGGAAGTCCGCGGAGGGCCTTTCCTCATTGCCAGGTCCAGCATTACGGGCCAAAGGATCGAAGTGGGTTTGCCCGTGGAGCAACCCTGCAGGTTGAGATGGGTCCTTGCATGGCACTGCGGCTTCGACGTCAGCATGGCTCTGCAGCTTGTGGGTCCCTCTGGACAGCGACCTAGGTTCCATGTCCCACTCCCAGCTACTCTTCTTGCGCACAGGCGGCAGAGGAAGGCCCACCCGATCAGACGATGGCGTTGGGGACCGAGTCCGCCCTCGGCGATCGTCGGTCGTGTGTTGACGTGGAGCCGACGAACTCGATAATCGTTGCACCCAGCCTTCGTCGTCGCGTCTGGGGGGCACCCGAGGGCCAGAGCGCCCCAAGGACCGCTTGGCAGTACGCTTTGGACCTCCAATTAGGGCAAATGGATTAGCGAAGCTAAAGGATCTGCACAGAACAGAAACCGTGGAGGAATATCAAAGACAATTTTTGGCCCCGTTGTGCCGTTGTGAAGATTTATCTATGTCGCAATTGATTAATTAGTTTACAGCTGGATTGGAACAACCTTTGCGGACGGATGTTGAGTTGCAAGCCCCAGCAAATTTGCAGACCGCGATGAGCCTTGCACGGACCTATGAAAAGCGTTTGACACATGTGGAAGAGGGCGAATCCTTCATGGCCAGATCCAGCTATAAGACTACTTCCAAAACAGCACCATCAGCAGCACCAACCTCAAGCAAAAGGGTTCACATCTACAGCTTCATCTAGACCAAGATTCAGGAGGTTAACAACAGAAGAGATGCGGCAAAATGTGCTAACGGGGAATGCTACAACTGTAGTGAAAAATTCACACTAGATCATAAATGCAGTGGCAAGAGTATTTTGTGATGGAACTAGACGAAGAGGAGGATGCAACAGAAGTGACAGAAGACTTGGGAATTTCTCTCCATACGTTAACAAGAATTGGAGTCCCAAATACAATGCGATTGACTGTTTGTGTGGAATCAACAAAACTAAGGGCACTAGTTGATTCTGGATCCACCCACGCATTCATGAATGAAGCAGCTGCAACAACGCTTAAAATTCCAGTACAAAGGAGATCTGGACTCTCAGTTACAGTAGCAAATGGAGACAAACTTGTCAGCAAAGGGATGTGCATTCAAGTGGAGTTGGGTATTCAAGGGGAAACATCTTTGCTGTGCATTCAAGTGGAGTTAGGTATTCAAGGGGAAACATTTTCAGTTGATTGTTTTCTACTACCTCTTCAAAGCTTCGATGTAGTGTTGGGAGTCAAGTGGCTGCAAACGCTAGGGCCAATTTTATGGAACTTTAAAGACTTCATCTTGACATTTTGGAGGGCAGGAAGGACTACTAAATGGATAGGGATTGGAGGAAACTCTTATATATCACTGCAGTCCATGAAAGGAAAAGAGTTAATGAAAGTTCTATTGCAGTCCTATTCCTGCCCCCTAAAGGCCCGCCACCACGATTCCGACATGACCATATAATTCATCTGCGTCCAGGGGCAGCCCCAATTGCTGTAAGGCGTTATCGTTATCCACAATTGTTGAAAGATGAAATAGAGCACCAATGTGAAAAAAATGCTCAAACAGGGAATTCGTTTCATGCTGCCTAGCGGATTCATTTTCATTTACCTGTGTTAGGCTGTCTCTAACAGGAGAGGCAAAGGCAAAAATATCCTTCAAATGTGTCTTCTGATCTCATTTTTCGTCTCAGACAGATGACGCATCAACACTTCTGATTTTGCGTGCGGGCGTTGTAGGTCCGCAAATATACCCACCCTGGACGAGCGACACATCTCCCGTCGTCTTCGTCCGATCCCCTTCCCGATGCCCGACCCGACGCGGCTTCGTCTTCGTCAACGGTCCGGTGTTGCTCGCCGGCACCTGCTCCCCCCACCCCCACCCCCCCACCATGTGATTAGGGTCCTGGTGAGCAGCAGGGCTTATGGCATCGAGGAACCGAAGTTACCCAGTGAGGAGGGTTTACGGCATCGAAGAGCCGGAGTTACCGATGGAAGAGACGACGCCTGATCACAGCAGCTTCGCCGGTTCCTTTCAAGCCAACCACGGTGAGGACCTCACTCCTGTCTCGCGCACCGCACTAGGTGGCGTTCGTGCCCGCGGCGACGTCAACCGGAGGTGGACCGTGGACAGGGGCGGCTACGTGGCGGCGGCCGCGACGGAGGTGGGCTTGCGGGTAGGGCTCCTCCGGTCCGTGGAAACGAGGCAGAAGTTGATCGGCTTCACATCGGAGACATCCTTCCTCCGCCACCGCGGCCCCCTCGATGCTGTCAGTGGCAAGCGGCCTCCAAGAGCGCCTAGCTCGTTGACCCAGATCGATGATGTTCGGTTTTTCTCTCAAAAATGCGTTCGCTGTTGGAGACATGAAAATTTTGCCTAGCAAAATATCACTGTAGCAGTTGGCAAATGTGCAAATAGGGCATCATTTTTGACTCTCATTATTGGAGACAGCCTTAGAGCTGAACGCCCACGCTCCCTCACTCCTGCGGACAGCCACTCCAGTCCAGGCGTCCACGCTCAAGCTGCCGGCCACTCCATTCCTGATGGCCACGCCCATGTCGTCTGCCATCCCGATTACGGTTGCCTCACCCCTGCTGATGTCAACGGCCTCGCCAGCTGTTAGAAAAATAGGTACGCGGAAACGGCAATGGATCTTCAGAGGTATCGATGCAAGATTATGGACGACATGCGAGGCACGATATTTGTTAACGAGGTTTAGCCGAAGCCTTTATCTCCGGGGCATGACTATGGGCGCTCCTCCCCAATATGTTATCTTCGTCGTGGTTACAACAGCGGTCCTCTCCTCATATTTATAAGAAGGCCGGTAAAGAGTCCAACACAAACTCTACACCCCACCGCTAAGACAACTCAAAGTCCTATCGTAACCAACTCGTACACAATATTCGACACATATCCAACACCAACATCCTCGCTGCTGGCGCCTGCTCGCTCACCGTCGGCCGCGCCAGTTCCGACGGCCATGCCCCTGACTTCAGCTGCCCCTCACACGCTCGTGCCGACAGCCTCATCCTCGTCTCCGGTCCCGGCGGCCAGGCTGATGCCATCCGCCTCTACACTCACGCTCTCTCCGGTGGCCTCACCGCATCTCTGCTGCCAGCCACCCCATCCTCGCCGTCCGAGCCTTCACCGCCGGTCACTCCGGTCTTGGAGGCCTGACCCACGCTGTTGGCCACTTCAGCCCTTGTGGTCCCGCTGTCGCCCACGGCCATTCCATCGCCCCGGCGGCCTCGTCCGTGCCTTTGCTGCCGGCCATCTCTTCGGTCTTGGTGGCCCCGCTGTCGCCCACGGCCATTCCATCGCCGGAGGCCACGTCCGCGGCTTTGCAGTCAGTTTGGCCATCTCCGTTTTCCTCCTCAGAGGCTTCTCTTTCCCCGGCGGTTACCCCATTGCCATCTGCTGCCCCAGCCCCTGTTGTCGCGCTCTCGGCAGTAGCTCCGCCGCATTGCTCTCTCCTTTAGCTGTTCCGGCTGCCAAGGTCATTTCCCTGTCGTCGGCAATGCAGACCTCAACTCTAGCCACTCGTGCCAGCCAGCATCCACCTTCCGTCCTCCTTTCCCGCTCCTCTCCTGGATGCTACTGCACACCGTTCTCTAGCTTGAAGACCCGGCCGAACGAAGCTATTCGTCGGGTAATTGAGGATGAGGGAGCTTTCTCTCTTCTCCCGATCCAGGGAGACTACATTTCCGATTTGGGTGACGAGTAGCTGCCTCTGTCCTCCTCCATTTCCTCCGCTTCCCAGTCCAGTTTGGATTGTCCCAGCGTTCAGGCCGTGTGTCCCCTAATGCTCATGGTCTGGCCGTCGGCTCCGGTAGCTCACCTTCGCTCCTCTCGCCGGTCGTCATCGCCATGCCGCTTAGCTGCTATGACCAGGGTGAGGGTGTTGGGGCCCAACATGGGCCCACCCTTTCCCGTCTTCTCTGGACAAGACGTCTCTTCTCTCTAGCGCCGGTCGCCGCGTTGCAGAAGGTATGGGCTTCCTCACAGCTCGTCACTTCGACCATGCCGCAACGCCCTAAGTCTACCTCAGCATCGGTTTTTCCGGCTCGTCCCATACCTGGTAGGGAGCTTGTTGTTCGCCATGCCCTGGAAGGCCTTCATTGCCATGGCGACCCCAACCGGATTCCCGCGGCTGAGAATCCATCTCTTGGCTGGACTGTTGTCCAGTCGATGCAGAACAATCGCCGATTCGCTCCCTCTGGGCCGCGTCGTAACATTAAGAGGCTGTTTGGTTTATGTACTTAAGGTTGCCATAATTTGCCACAAATTTTTGCCTAACTTGACTAAGGTTAGGTGCTCAAATTTTCAGCCACAACTTGACAAGCTTAAGTAAATCTTGCCACACTTTTTTGATTCTTTGACATGTGGGACCTAGTTAGATGACAAGAAATCTTGCCACAATTGTGGCTATGAACCAAACAATGACTAAGTTGGTCCAACTTGACTAAACTTAGGCATGTCAAAATATAACAAATTTTAGCTTCAAACCAAACATGCCCTAAGCCTTCGCGGTGCGGTAGGGGCGCACCGCTTGCTCCTCCGCTTTCTTGACTATTCTCAAAAAGGTCTTGCAGAGACAATGCTTCGGTTGTCTGGCCATCGACCATTCTGTTAGATTCATATCCTCTGCATTGGAGTACAAAATGCAGAGGACCTACTGTACTCTGCATTAGGTCCGTTTTTAACCGATCGATGAAAAACAAACAGTCCGGATGGCTCTGCTACAGTATCCATAAACATCAACATCAAACCACTACAGTACCCAGTTGTACTGTTTAATATGCTGCTGCTACAGAGCTACTGCAGAGAACTGTTTCCCTACTCTCAATTTACTGTACCCTACAGTACTCTGCATTCCCTCCTTTACAGCAGAGGATACAGATCCCATTCTGTTGCGGTTTGCCGTGAGCCTACATGCTGCTGGACTTGTCTTCATGCTGGTCACTTCTCCAGGCACTGTAACACTCCACGGGGCCCGAACGGTCACAAACCACTACATCCCCGTCTACTTCAGCCCCCGCCTGACATTCGTAGTCGTCTAACTTTCCCTCAGCTTGCCACAGCCACCAACCCAGTTTGCCAATCTAGCTCCTACGCCTCTGTTGCTGCCATGGCGTCACACATTCCTTCCCAACGCTCCAGCTCGGACCTGTATGTGGCAGGCGACCCAGCTCTGCGTCCTCCTCGTGGCCAAGTCGCGGTCCTCGCCGACGGGGCTATGTTGCAGGAACTCCAGCGGCTCCAGCGCTAGGCTCCGAATCTCTCGGCCGTGGGCGATCGAAACCGGGCTTCGTCTGTGGAGATCCTGGAGGCAGTTCACCATCAACTGAGAATTCCTCATTGGGCCTGCTCGGCGGCTTGCTATCAGCCCGGGGATTCCCTCGTCAAGTTCAATCAGCGAGCATCGTGATGCTTCCCTCGATTCTAGGGGCCTCGCTCAAAGAGGGGCGGTCGTCGGTCTCATCATCCTCATCCGGTCGCGCCCTCCCGCGGTTCCAACACTTCACATGCTTCAGGGGGGCACTCGACACCCCCCGTCAGGAGGAGCTAGCGCCTCGACAGAACAGGACTGCTTCCCGACCTTCGCTGCCACCATAGCCCCGTGTTGGGTACGTCGGCCACCAGGGTGGGCATAATGTCATACGCCAGTGGATGCCGGTGGCAGCCGACCATCAAAGAGCGATGGCAACCCCACCATGCACGACAGTAAACAGGGTCGGTTCAGGCTGCCAGTCTGGCGATTACCACGGGCACCTTGCTGCCACCCTCTCGACTCGTCTCGCCTCCCAGGACACTCCCGTAGCTGACAAGGTTGTGGCGGCTTCATCTCCGACGGCAAGTCACCGATCACCTTCTGCAGGTCTCCCAGATGACCCCCTGTCGTGCCACCTTCTACAAGAGGCAAATGGTAACTCTTCTCTTCCGGTGGTCGTTGATCCAAGGCTGGAAGATAATGTGCCCCCACCTTGATCCGGCACAAAAACCTTTCTGTTGGACTCCTTGATGGGAGGGAAGTGCGGGCCACAGAAACACCATCTTCGCACGCAACACCGGAACCTCATACCCCACCAGCCTAACTCGAGGAGATCCCCCTGCCGCGGTCGCCTCCCGACGGGCCCCTCCACGGTGACACAAGCCCAACTATTGTCAACCCTCGGGCTGTGACACCGATGCTAACTCCTGCGGCCCACGCGCAGGACGGTGCCGCACCTGCTCCGCTCCTCACGCGCCCATTGATACCTGCAGGCAAAGGCCCTGCAGAGCAACTGGAACATGGTTTTTTAAACCAGCTCTTCCCTCCAGTTTCGGATCCTTTGCTCTCCATGCCAAAGCCGCGTGGGCGCACTCGGCGACACGCCTCGGCTGAGCCTGTTCGTCGCAGCGCTAGGCAGGCTGCACATCCTTCGATTGTCCCAACGGCCCATCGTGCTACTGTTCGTTTGATGCGTCTGATGGACATAACATGTGATGGTCAACCGGTGGGCGATGAAGCAGTAGCAAAATACCTTGCCTCTCAAAGCGCCACTGCCACAAAAAACAATTGATGTCATTTGCACACTGATGCAGCTGGATCATGGAGGCACTGGTTTCGCTCTTGGTTCTATTGCAGTCCACAATGCTGCAACATCAACCGGCTTAGGAGCCCGAAGGCAGTAGATTAGTTGCATCTCAAAGTCCTTATGAGTACAAGATTTGTTATTTGATGATCCAAATTCAATTGAATACAAAGAGGCAGGACCGTAACAGAATAGGACTCCAAGTCGCCACCTATAAATATCCCTTGTAAGCTATCGGGAGAGGCATGGAAATATTGTAATCTCCCACATTTGTAAATCTCTTGATATAGTAAAGATTCATCGGCCGGCGTTCGTGGTTTTTCCCCTTCACCTTGGAGGGATTTTCCACGTTAAATCTGTGTCTCCTCTGTTTTGATCTACATTTTGTTCGTCGTTCGATTCTAACAAGTGGTATCAAAGCGAGGTTTCGTGCCACCAGGCATATGGCTTCGACGACGATGTAGTATGATCTTCCGCTGTTGGATTTCGACATAAGATTTTCACTATGGCAAGTAAAGATGCAGGCGGTGCTGGCGCATCATGATCTGGACGAAGCCTAGAGGGTTTGGGGAAGAGTCAGAAGGATTGGACACCTGAAGAGAAAAGAAAAGATCGTAAGGCCTTATCTCAGATTCATTTGCAACTTTCGAATAATGTTTTGCAGGAGTGCTTGGAGGAACAAACCGCCGCTGCGGTCTGGTGAAGCTGGAATAGATCTGCATGTCAAAAGATCTAACTAGCAAGATGCACATCAATACGAAGTTGTTCACGCACAAGTTGTAGGAGGGCGGATATGTTATCACACACATATCTGTGTTCGGGGGGATTGTTGCTGATCTCTTATCGATGGAGGTAAAATTTGAAGATGAAGATCTAGCTCTTCTTCCTCTCTGTTCACTTCCACCTTCATATTCAAACTTTTGAGATACTATTCTATATAGTCATGATACTCTAACCATGACCGAGGTATATGAGGGTTTGACAGCAAAAGAAAAGATGAAGCAGATGGTAAACTCAAAAGATGCTGGTAATTCAAACGGTGAGGTGTTGAATGTTCGTGGCAGAAGTGAACAAAGGAAATCAAACTCAGGAAATAAAGGTAGCAACAAGAAAAATGAGAGAAGTCGCTCTAAGTCCGAGGGACGACAAGATGATAAATTTTGCTAGTACTGCAAGAAGAACAATCATGTTATCGACGATTGTTATAAGCTGCAGAACAAAGAAAAGAGGAACGGTAAAAAGGGTAAGCCTGAAGGTACCACCTCAGTTGCCCCTGAACAAAGTTCTGAGTACTCATTGCATTTGCTGGATGTGTCACTGATGATGCTCAATGTATACTTGATTCTGCTTGCTCATATCATGTGTGCACTAACATGCTCATATCAAGTGTGCACTAACAGAGATATGTTTAGTTCTTATGAGCCTATACAGAAAGGTGGCGTCGTGAGGATGGGTGACAACACAACATGTGAGGTCATTGGCATGGGTACTGTACAGATCAGAATGTTTGATGGGATTGTACGAACATTAACGGAAGTACGACATGTTACAACCATGTCCAGGAATCTCATCTCCCTCAGTACCCTCGATGTGAAAGGGTACAAATATTCCACTGAAGATGGAGTTTTGAAGGTCACCAAGGGTTATCTTATTGTCATGAAAGGTGATCTAAAAGCTGCCAACTTATATGTGCTTCGAGGTAGTACATGTTCTGCTAATGCTGTGGTTACATCTGATCAGTCTAATACTACTAAAATTTGGCACATGCGTCTTGGGTATATGAGTACACTTGGTTTGACAGAGCTAACCAAAAGAGGCCTACTTGAAGGTTGCGAAGCAGACTCACTTGATTTTCGTGAGCACTGCATGTTTGGTAAGCACAAAAGAGTTAAGTTCAATACTGTTGTCCACAATACTAAAGATATCCTTGATTATGTGCATGCTGACTTATGGGGTCCCTCTCATAAAACATCTCATGGTGGTGCTAGATACATGTTAACTATTATTGATGATTACTCATGTCGAGTTTGGCCATATTTTTTATGCATAAGTCATAAGCATTTCAATCTTTCAAAGAGTGGAAGGTTATGGTTGAGAAGCAAATGGAGAGAAAGGTAAAAGTTCTGAGAACTGATAATGGCATGGAGTTTTGTTCTACCGCTTTCAAATATTACTGCAAGAAAGAGGGAATTGTAAGGTACCACACAATTCCACACACGCCTCAACAAAATGGTGTTGCAGAGCGCATGAACAGAACAATAATTTCAAAAGCTCATTGCTTGCTGTCTAATTCGGGCTTGAGCAGAAAGTTTTGGGCAGAAGCCACCTCCATGGCTTACTACTTGATAAACCGTTCTCCTTTCACAAACATTGGTAAGAAAACTCCAATCAAGGTATGGTCTGGCTCACCTTGTGACTACTCGCAATTGAGAGTATTTGGCTGCACAGCTCATGCACATGCTAACGATGGCAAACTTGAACCTAGAGCTATCAAGTGCATTTTCTTTGGTTATGGTACTGGTGTTAAAGTTTATAAATTATGGGATCTAGAAAAACAGAAGGCATTTTTTAGTAGAAATGTTGTATTCAATGAATCTACTATGTTCACCACTGACTTGGCTACCAGTTCTAATAACTAGAAACCTGAGACTATCAGTGTGTAGGTGGAGCAAATTGCTGATGATGTTGCGGCTCCAAATCAAAGTGTTGCTGAAATTAATCCATCCACTGAAGATTTGTCTCCTGCTGCGCATTCTTCACCTCCTATCCATCCACCACAGGAGTCTCTCGCGCAGCTCGGCCTCAGCGGGAAATTGTTCGCCCGAAAAGGTTGATTGAAGAATGTAATGTTGCTTTTGCCTTGAGTGTTGCAGAAGAAATTGAAAGTGTTCATGAGCCTTCAAATTATAAAGAGGCTCTCTTGTCTGCGGATAGTACAAAGTGGTTTGGTGCAATGCATGATGAAATGGAGTCACTCTAGAAAAATGGTACTTGGGAAATTGTTCCTTTGCCCACTAGCAAGAAGCCTGCAAAATGCAAGTGGATTTATAGAAGAAAAGAAGCAATGACTCCAAATGAGCTTGCAAGGTATAAAGCAAGGTTAGTTGCTAAAGGATTCAGTCAAATTCCAGGTATTGATTATACTGATGTCTACTCTCCAGTTGTGAAGTATAGTTCTATTCGTACTTTCCTTAGTATAGGTGCTATGCATGATTATGAGCTTGAGCAATTAGATGTAAAAACTGCATTTTTACATGGAGACTTGGAAGAGGACATTTACATGGACCAGCCTGAGGGGTTCATTGTTCCTGGAAAAGAAGACTATGTTTGCAGGTTGAAGAAATCATTATATGGCTTGAAGCAATCTCTAAGACAGTGGTATAAGAGGTTTGATTCATTTATGATTTTAAATGGTTTCACTAGATCCCAGTTTGACAGTTGTGTATATATTAAAGTTGTTGATGGATCACCCATATACCTACTGTTATATGTTGATTGCTACCAAGAGCAAGAAATAAGTCACTACTTTAAAGGCATGCTTAAGTAGTGAATTTGATATGAAGGACCTTGGTGCTGCTAAGAAAATTCTTGGTATGGAGATAATCAAGGACAAGAAGTCTGGGCTTCTTTATTTGAGTCAGGGAAATTATATTGAGAAGGTCTTTCGTCGTTTCAACATGGATAGTGCTAAACCTGTGAGTACACCGTTGGCCCCCCATTCCAAGTTCTCTATTTCTCAGTGTCCAGAAACTGATGATGAAATTGACTACATGTCGAAAGTTCAGTACTCTAGTGATGTTGGGTCTCTCATGTATGCTATGGTATGCTCTCGTCCTGATTTGTCACACGCTGTGAGCGTTGTTAGTAGGTACATGTCTAACCCTGGTAAAGAACACTCGAAGGCAGTTCAGTGGATTTTCAGATATCTGTGTGGTTCTTCTGGTGCTTGTTTGTGTTTCGGAAAGAATGGAGATGGTCTTATTGGCTATGTTGATGTTGATTATGCTGCTGATTTAGAAAAGAGAAGGTCTCTCATAGGATATGTGTTTACTGTTGGGGGTTGTGCTATAAGCTGGAAAGCTTGTTTGCAAGCAACAGTTGTCTTGTCTACTATAGAGGCTGAATATATAGCTATTGCAGAAGCATGTAAGGAACCAATCTGCTTGAAAGGTCTGTATTCTGAACTTTGTGGATTTCAGTATTGGGTCACCTTACATTGGGACAGTTAAAGTGCCATATATCTCACCAAAGATGATATATTTCATGAGAGAACGAACCATATTGATATCCGATATCATTTTGTGTGGGATACTATTGAGCAAGGTATGATTAAAATTTGCAAAATCAGCACCCATGATAATCCTGTAGACATTATGACCAAGCCTGTTCCTGTTGCCAAGTTTGAGTTTTATTCGAACTTGGTTGGTATTAGTAACTAATCCCTAGTTACTTTTGGCACCGGCAGTTAAATTGTTCATTGAGATGGAGAATTAATGCTATAAGGAATTTGTTTCAAAGTGGAGTTTGTTGTTTGATGATCCAAATTCAATTGAATACAAAGAGACAAAATAGGACTTCAGGTCGCCACCTATAAATATCCCTTGTAAGCTGTCAGGAGAGGCATGGAAATATTGTAATCTCCTACATTTGTAAACCTCCTGATATAATGAAGATTTGTCGGCCGACGCCCGTGTTTTTTCCCCTTCGCCTTGGAGGGGTTTTCCATGTTAAATTTGTGTCTTCTCTATTTTGATCTACATTTTGTTCATCGTTCGATTCTAACAAGATTATCAATTCTCAGCTGGAATGTCTAGGGACTGAACTCCGGTGCAAAGCGGGCAGCCGTAAAAGCTACTCTAGAATCTGCTAACCCTCTATTGGTGTGTATTCAAGAAATTAAGTTGGATTCAATCACCACTTCAATTGGATCTGAAATTTTTGGAAGTCACTTGGACCAGATGGCTACCCTTCCTGCGAATGGCTCATGTGGTGGAATCTTGGTTGCCTGGGAATCAGCTTTAATGGAGGTGGGGCAACCAATTTTAGGGGAGTCCTGCTTATCCCTATCAGTCAGACCAAAGTCGAGTCCACATGCTTTCTTCCTCACTGCGTTTTATGGTCCACCCAACGATGGGGACAAGCTCAGATTTTTAGAAGAACATCTATGACTAAACCTGACAATGCAACTCCATGGATGTGTGTATGCGAATTCAATTTGATTTACTCTGCGGCAGATAAGAATAACTTACCTTAACAGAAGGTTGATTGGGAAATTTCGAAGAACTCTAGATCATTGCGAGCTAATGGAGCTCGCACTACATAATAGAAAATTCACGTGGAGCAGTGAGAGGGCTTCTCCAACTTTAGTAAGGTTTGATCGGCATTCTTGTTAGGAAATCGGCGGTACGCTACTCTAGCAATTCTACCGCATCACCAGGAAACATGCGAGTACAGAGGTCATAGATCATTACCACTAGACGTGCAGCGTAGCGGAACGTAGACACGCGTTGGTGTAGGGGAAGTAGACGATCCTGTTCGTCTCCACCTCGCCCTCTTCCCAGCAGCAGTAGACGAACACGTTCGTCGGAGCTGTTCTGCGCAACAGTAGCAGCATCGCCTCTACAGAGTCCACACGTACGAAGAGGAATGTCGTGCGCTAGTATGCTAGCACCGCACGCGCGGCAAGGGTCTCGGCGTGAGGCCTTCGAGGGATGGCGTCTAGGGCTGTCACGTGGTGGGGTGATTAGCTCCTAACCCTACCCCTCATATTTATAGGCGTACTAATGAGCTTTTAGGTCGCATACTCATTAGTACCCTAATTGCTTATGGATCAAATCCAATAGGCCTTAACCCGAATTGTTATGATTGCCTCTTGGGCACATCACCAACAATCTCCCACTTGCACTAGAGACAATCATTTAGCCATGATTTTCGATATTCCAACTCCTTAAGTGTGTGACTCGTTAGGTTCATGTGCCGGTTGTGAATGGAAACCGTTTCCAACCACAAGTCAGTAGAGGTACCTAGCAGGACATACTAACTCCCGAATGTACATAAAGATCATATCGGCCGAACCTAGATACATTCAACATGCTAATCCTTTTGCCTCACGATACTAGTCAAGCTCAAGGCGAGATGAGTGCCATCCTTGTGATAGCTCAATCATTCACTCGATCAAATAGTAGATTCATTCCATGACTAACTTTTAGTCACTGTAATTAACCTTTAATCACTTTGGCACGACCATGCACTTTCAAATCCAACTATCTCGAGGGGCCCAGAGATATCTCTCCTGTTATTAAGGAGGGGCAAATCCCATCTTGATCCGCACACATCTCATTCTATGTTTTATTATATACCCGAAGACTAGTTTTATGACTACCCAGTTACATAGTAGCGTTTGGTAGTCTCAAAGTATACAACTACACATAGTGAGAAACAATGGCGATCTCAGATCTAAGGATCTAGCAGGTGTATCACTCAAGACCAACTGATGACACATATGGAAATAACAATCCCAACAGTGTCTCGGAGTGGGTCAATCCAACACATATTCACTAACATGTGTTCACATTATTAATTCGATATCTCCATATCTATGACTCGTGAAACATGATCATCAATTAATACATGTGCTAGTCTGTATGCAATCATTATCTCATATAATGATATAGACTAGGGATTATTTAGAGTAACATTATTATTAACAAAGAGTTTCACGAACAAGTCACATACTTGATGATCAATGTAAATAATGATTACTCATACAACAATTTATTTAATAGTACATAAACATAGCTTTGACATAAGTCTCCCACTACAAACTATGATCATTGATGTAAGTATCTAATACCCATAGATATCGTGTGCGCCTCATGCTTTGATTGTGGAAGAGGCTTTGTCAACGGATCTGCAACATTCAAATCTATGTGCACCTTGCATATCTTCACATCACCCTGGTCGATGATCTCTCGAATGAGGTGATAGCGTTGTAGTATGTGTTTGGATCGTTTGTGTGATCTAGGCTCCTTTGCCTGTGTGATGGCTCCACTATTGTCACAGTAGAGATCCACATGACTGGACATGCTAGGAACAACACCCAACTCAGAAACAAATTTTCTGATCCAAATAGCTTCCTTTGCAGCTTCAGAAGCTGCAATATACTCCGCCTCTGTGGTTGAATCTGCTACTGTATTTTGCTTGGAACTTTTCCAGCTCACTGCCCCTCCAATGAGGCAGAACACAAATCCGGATTGCGATCTAGAATCATCCTTATCAGTTTGGAAGCTGTCATCGGTGTAACCTTTTACAACGAGCTCTTCTTCACCTCCAAATACTAAGAACATATCTTTAGTTCTTCTCAAGTACTTAAGGATGTTTTTGACAACGGTCCAATAAGCCTCACCATAATCTGACTGATACCTACTCGTGAAACTTAGAGCATAAGATACATCTGGGCATGTACATAGCATGACATACATGATGGATCCAATAGTCGAAGCATAAGGAATTGCTCTCATCCTCTTTTGCTCATGAGGTGTTGAAGGACACTGACTCTTGCTTAGAGTAATGCCATGTGACATTGGCAAGAAACCTTTCTTGGAATCTTGTATATTGAACCGATTCAATATCTTGTCAATATATATATATCTTGGTTTAATCCAATTAGTCTTTTAGATCTATCTCTATAGATCTTTATGCCCAAAATATACGCTGCCTCTCCTAAATCCTTCATTGATAAACTTTTTTTAATGAGGATTTAACATCATCAAGCATTGAAATATCATTTCTGATCAATAATATGTCATCTACATATATGACCAGAAATACATGTACACTCCCACTAAACTTCTTGTAAATACAAGGTTCTTCTACGTTCTTGATGAGACCAAACCCTTTGATTACTTCATGAAAACGTAGATTCCAACTCCGAGATGCTTTCTTCAGTCCATAAATGGACTTTTGAAGCTTGCATATTTTATTAGCATTTTTAGGATCGACAAAACCCTCAGGTTGTGTCATGTACACATCCTCAGTCAGACTTCCATTAAGAAATGTTGTTTTGACATCCATCTACCATATTTCATAATCAAAATATGCAGCAATTGCTAGAAGAATCCGAACAGACTTAAGCATTGCAATGAGTGAGAAAGTTTCATCATAATCAACACCTTGAATTTGTTTGAAACCTTTCGCCACCAATCGCGCTTTATAGATGTGAACATTTCCATCCATATCAGTCTTTTTCTTGAAAATCCATTTACAATCGATAGGTCTCACACCTTCGATTGGATCAACCAAGTTCCAAACTTGATTTTCATGCATGGATTCAATTTCGGATTCCATGGCTCCAAGCCACTTCTCAGAGTCGGGTCCCGTCATTGCTTCGGTATAGGTCGTGGGCTCATTATTATCCAACAATACCATGCCATGTTGTTCCGTGGTTAGAAGCATTAACTTTTTAGTTGCCCAACGTACCCTCATAGACCTTCTTGAGGCTGGTGTTTCATCAACTGGTTGTACAACATCTTGTGCATCCTGTATAGGATCAGTGAATGCCGAAACATTTTCAGGTGTTTCTTGAATTTCTTCAAGATGCACCTTGCTCCCACTAACTCCTTTTGAGAGAAACTCTTTCTCCAAGAAGACACCATTGCGAGCGATAAACACTTTACCCTCTGATTTATTATAAAAATAATATCCTTTGGTTTCCCTAGGATATCCCACAAAGAAACATTTGTCTGATTTGGGAGTGAGTTTGTCTGACGTCAAACGTTTGACATAAGCACCACACCCCCAAACTTTGAGGAAAGACAATCTGGGACGTTTCCTGGTCCACATCTCATATGGTGTTTTCTCAACAGACTTAGTTGGGACTCTATTTAGTGTAAACGCATTAGTTTCAAGAGCATAACCCCAAAAAGGATAGTGGAAGATCTGCTTGGCTCATCATCAACCTTACCATGTCCAACAAGGTTCGGTTCCTCCGCTCGGACACCCCATTCCATTGAGACGTTCCAGGTGGAGTCCACTGTGAAACAATTCCACATTGTTTTAAATGATCATAAAATTCATGGCTCAAATATTCACCCCCATGGTCAGATCGTAGAAGTTTAATTGTCTTGCCCAATTGATTTTGTACTTCATTCTAAAATTCTTTGAACTTTTCAAATGATTCAAAATTGTGCCTCATTAGGTAGACATAACCATATTTACTAAAGTCATCGGTAAATGTGATGAAGTACTGAAAACCACCTCTGACAATTGAACTCATTGGTCCACATACATCTGTATGTATAAGTCCCAACAAGTCAGTCGCCCTGTCACTTTGACCAGTGAAGGGTGCTTTGGTCATCTTCCCAAGCAAACAAGATTCGCATGTGTCAAGTGATTCAAAATCAAATGAGCTTAGTAATCCATCTTTATGGAGTTTTTCAATGCGTTTCTCATTTATATGACCTAAGCAACAATACCAAATAAAAGTGGGACTTAGATCATTTCGTCGAGCCCTTTTGGTACTAATATTATAAACAGTTTTATCCTCAGGATCAAGAACATATAATCCATTCACCAATAGACATTGAGCATAGAAGATATTATTGTAATAAATAGAATAACATTTGTTCTTTATTACAATCTCATAACCATCAACTTCTTCTAAACACGAAGAAGAGATAATGTTCTTGCTCAAAGTAGGAATGTAATAACAATTATTCAATTCCAAAACTAATCCTAAGGGTAATGACAAGTGTTTAGTTCTGACAGCTATGACTGCAACCTTTGCTCCATTGCCAACACGAATATCCAACTCGCTTTTTGCAATTCTTCTAGTCTCACTTAGACCCTGCAACGATTTGCAAGTGTGAATCATCGATCCGGTATCAAATACCCATGATTCACTAGAAGATAATGCAATGTTAATTTCTATAACATTTATATCTGAAGCGGAAGTATAACTTCCCTTCTTCTTCTTATCCTCCAAGTATTTCTTGTAGTTCCGAGACCAATGCCCCTTACCATGACAGTGAAAGCATTCATCATCAGGAGAAGGGTCATATTTGCCCTTTGATTTAAACCTTGAGCTTGAAGGCTCATCAGGAATATTTCCCTTGCCTTTACCTTTAGGATGCATCACACGCTTCCTCTTTTTATTCTCCTTTTGCACCATCATCACATGAGTGGCGTTTTTCTGAATGCTTTCTTCGGCTGTTTTAAGCATCCCATGCAATTCAGCCAAAATTTTCTCCATGACATTCATTTGAAAATTCAATATGAATGGCTCGTAGCTCGGTGGGAGCGACTGGAGAACAACGTCAATAGCCAGATCATCCTTGAGTTCAGAACCAAGTTTGCCCAAAATTTCAATATAACCAATCATCTTGATTACATGAGGGCTGATCGGACTACCCTCCGCCAGCTTGTATGAGAACAAGGACTTTGAGATGTTGTATCTCTCAGCCCTTGCTTGATTCTCAAACATTCCACACAGTCCCTCAATCATGGAATACACATCTTTATACTCATACTATTTTTTGCAGATCAGGGGACATAGTGGCGAGCATGAGACAGCTTACATTAAGCGCATCATCGCAGTGCTTCGTATAAGCTCTACGTGCTGCATTAGTTGCATCAGCTGGGAGGTCATCAGGGTAAGACTGCAGAAGAACGTATTCGATTTTCTCTTGCCTAAGAACGATTCTCAAGTTGCGGTACCTATCGATAAAGTTAACTCCATTGAGCTTTTCCTTTTCAAGCACAAGTCGCAAATTGAAACCGGAATTGTTACTGGCAGACATTATCTACAATAGAAAATAAATATACAAGATTTAGCACTATGTTATATACCAATCCTGTATTAACAGTTTAATAAAAGATATCACTACTATATGATCATCGTCTTCCCTCTAACGACATATAGTGGTTCAAGATCCATATTCACTAATTCCTAGTGAGCTTTGGCTTCACTGCTAGGAAATTAGTGACACAGGTAAACAACCATTGTTAATCATATCCCTATATGACTCTTATTTGTTGGATGACATCCAATGTCCCGACTCCCAACTCTATGTCATAAAGCTCAAAACCGTTTTGATAGCTTTGTTGAGTAAACCAACACTATGCATGTGAATGTCCAACATTCAACCTATGAATTATGATAGATGATGGTACTTTGCTTTGGCAAACCTACCACACAACGATCAAAATATCATAGGCGCAGCTATTGGTAAATGGCATCAAACGCTCAACTTTTATGAGGGAAGCTATTCTATCATGACAAAACATCCATCATATGAAAAGCATGAAAAGAATAGTAATAAGCATCACAGACATATGATCATATCACATTGTGAATAGTATGGCCTTTAGAATCATAATGATCTCCATCGCTATGGTTCCATCAAGATCTGAGCTGCCATGCCTTCCTTCTTATGGTGATCTCCATCTCCACCATGCTTGAAGACATCTCCATGATAATAAAAGAAGCTAATACAACTAATAGATACCAAATAAATTACATGAGAGATCAAGTATCACAGGTCGACACGCAGGTCGTTATACAATTATGTGACAACCTCAACCCGGTTGTGTTAAATTTGCAACACGCAGGTTGCACGAATTTACACACAGATCATCACATCACATTAAGGCCATACCATTCACATCATTCCCTGCAAAAACGAGTTAAGTATAGAACGATTTCTAGTGCGAAATTATATTATGTAATCGCTATAGCAGACAACAAAACAGCGGTCCCGCTAACCAGTTAGTGGGTGGGGGTCGAGGGGGGAGCCGCCCTCCGCGGGTTTCAGGGCAGCGTCCTGAACACCAAACGGAATTACATATATCACATCTATGAAATCAATATGAAAATCTCATCGGATTGATCAAAACAACCCGAATCCGAGCCATTCAGAATGCCTCAATTTTCAATGTGATCGGTTATTCATAAGTAGATCGCGACTCATGACCGTAGTCTGCTGGCTTAACCTGTTAGCTATGTACGCGATTAGTCCCGATGGTGATTCCAGCCGATAGGGACAGGTTGCACATACAACAGAGAAGGAGCACGAACTGACCCTTTAGTCATATACGATAACAATCTACTCTAACCAATTCCAAACCCCAAAAACCGTGTGAAAAAATTCATCGTATGAATATGTCTGCAGTAGATCCCATCTACTAACAAGATCCAGACTAGAAACTACGCAAGTCGGCTCTGATACCACTGTTGGGAAATCGGCGGTACGCTACTCTAGCAATTCTGCCGCATCACCCAGGAAACATGTGAGTACAGAGGTCATAGATCATTACCACTAGACGCGCAGCGCAGCAGAACATAGACACGCGTCGGTGTAGGGGAAGTAGACGATCCCGTTCGTCTCCTCCTCGCCCTCTTCTTAGCAGCAGTAGACGAACACGTTTGTCGTAGCCAATCAGCGCAACAGTAGTAGCAGCGTCTCCACGGAGTCCACACGTATGGAGAGGAACGCCGTGCGCCGGTGTGCTAGCACCGCACGTGTGGCAAGGATCTCAGCGTGAGGCCTTCTAGGGGTGGCGGCTAGGGCTGTCACGTGGTGGTGTGATTAGCCCCTAATCCTACCCCTCATATTTATAGGCATACTAATGGGCTTTTAGATCGCAGACCCATTAGTACCCTAATTGCTTATAGATCAAATATCATCTATCCTAATTGGATATCATCACCAACAATTCTATGATTGTTAAGGCGTACTAATAGGCCTTAACCCGAATTGTTATGATTGCCTCTTGGGCACATCACCAACAATTCTGTAGTACTGAATGGGATATCATCTATCCGGGATACAGTTTAATATCTTTATCCAGCTCTGTTTCTGACCACTGTCCAATTATGCTACAACAACAATCCCGACCGAAGTGAAAGGAAGCTTTCAAGATCAAAAACTTCTGGTTCAGAGTGCCTGATTTCAAAGATGCAGTCAAACATGCCTGGGACTCTCCAACACAAGGCCAACCCCCTCTAGAATCCTTACACTTAAAGTTGAGAGGGGTGGCGCAGGCCCTAAGGAAGTGGAGTAAACAAAGATTCCACAACGCTAGAGAACTTCTTCACATTGCAAATGAACTCATTCTCCAGCTGGATATTGCTCAAGAGAACCACCATCTCTCATACCAAGAAACTGAGCTGCGGCGTGATTTGAAAGTACGTGTGCTAGGCCTTGCTGCTGTTGATCGGGCACGTCGACGTCAAGCTTCCTGAGTCACATGGATCAAGGAAGGTGATGCAGCAACCCGTTTCTTCCATATGAAAGCCAATTACAGGTCCAGGAAACACTACATTCCCAGACTCAAAAACAGAGAAGGACATTTTACTTGGGCACGCGAAGAAATGGAAGAAGAAATGTTCGGTCATTTTTAGAGAACAGTGGGCACTGCAGAAGCTCGGACCACAACTGTTGACTGGAGTTCTATTAACTTGCCGACACTGCGAGCACATCAGCTCGATGCGCCATTCGCAGAGGATGAAGTGGTGGCAGCAATTAAACAGCTTCCCGCAGAAAAGGCCACGAGGCCTGATGGTTTCAATAGTGAGTTCTACAAAAGTTGTTGGGCCATAATAAAATTGGATATTATGGCTGCCTTAGACTGTATCTACTCGCAACGGACAAGTTACCTTTGGAAACTCAATGGTGCCACAATCACGTTGTTGCCAAAAAAGGATGCGGCTGAGCAGGTGGGAGAGTATCGTCCCATCAGCCTCATACACTCCTTTGGGTAGCTGATCACAAAGATTCTAGCATTGTGGCTGGCTGGGCACATGAGTTATCTAGTCTCCCCCTCTCAGAGTGCTTTCATTAGAGGGCGCAATATCATGGACAATTTCCTGTACGTTCATAACTTGGCAAGGCAGTACCACAAAAATAAAAAACCTGTGATCATATGATAAAATTAGACATATCCAAGGTCTTTGATTAAGTGAAGTGGTCCTTCCTACTCAAAATGCTGCAGAACAGAGGATTTCCTCTCAGATGGACCAATTGGTTAGCCCTCATTCTTGCCTCCTCTTCATCTTCAGTCAAGCTGAATGGGACTGTCGGACAGTGCATTAGACACCGGAGGGGCCTCCGACAGGGTGACCCCCTATCACCCTTTCTCTTTGTTCTGGTGATCGATGTTCTGCAGCGGATTTTCCAGGTTGCTACTGATGTGGGTTTCTTGTCTTCCTTATATGCCGATGATGCAGTTATTTTCTTAAACCCAACAAGAACTGATATCACCGCGGCCTTTCAGCTACTTGATCTATTTGGCGGAGCGTCTGGCCTGCAGGTCAACATCTCAAAGACGACGATTATTCCGATAACGTGTGATGATATTGACCTACGAGGTCTTCTGGATGGTTATGATGTACAGGTTACACCGCCTCCGGTATCTTACCTGGGACTGCCTTTAGCTCTCGGAAGGACAAGACTCAACCACCTGCAGCAAATCAAAGATCGTGTCTGCAACAAACTGGCGGGTTGGCAAGGTAAATTGCTATCTTTAGCTGGTCGCCGTGAGCTTGTTCGCTCCGTCCTTAGCTCCCTCCCCACGTACACGATGTCAGCTCTCAAATTGCCGAAGCGCTTCCTCAAGGATATTGACAAGCAGCGGTGAAAGTTTCTATGGACAGGTTCACAAGAGCTGAAGGGAGGCAGTTGCAAGGTAGCCTGGTCCACAGTATGTAGACCTCTAGAGCGAGGTGTCTGGGAATCCCTGATCTAGACAAGTTTGGACGTGCCCTGAGACTGCAATGGCTATGGTCTGAGTGGTCGTTCCCTAGCAAGCCCTGGTCAGGTATGGAAATTCCTGTTGATCACCATGACGAATGCCTCTTTCATGCCTGCACAAAAGTCACGGTGCACAATGGACTCAAGGCCAAGTTCTGGTCATCCAGCTGGCTAGGCGGTTCCTCACCGGCAGCCAGAATCCCTCTGTTGTTCAAACATTGCAAAAGAAAGAAAAGATCTGTCAGAGAAGCGCTGCTTAATAACACTTGGGTACAAGGCATTTCACACAACCTGTCGGTAGAACTCCTGGTTGAATATGTGCAGCTCTGGAACTTGATTCACCAACAGCAATTAAATCTAGATAATCAACAGGAGGATGAAATCAAGTGGACATTAACCACATCTGGAAGTTACACTGCTAGCTCTGCATACAAATTCCAATTTGAGGGTGGATTCCAATCAGGTCTCCCAAAGGTTTGGGCGCCCAACAACTACAAGATCTTTATGTGGTTACTAGTGAAGAATCGGTTATGGACTTCGGTGCGCCTTCAAAGGCGAGGATGGCCGAACAACTACTTTTGCGGTCTCTGTCAACGAAACCTGGAAACTTCATTCCACTTGTTCATCGAATGCCCCTTATGCAGATACATTTGGGCAGGCATAACAGGTTGTTCACGCTGTTCATCGCTGCACCCAACATCCTGGCCTCCTCAGAATGACTTGCAACATTGGTTTTTCAGCCTTTCCGCAGCTACTACCTCAGTAAATGCGAAAACATATTCCTCTCTTGCCTTACTTGGTTGCAACACAATTTGGAGGGAACCCAATCGAAGAATCTTCGATTCACAATACAAAGATCGTAGCCAAATCCTGGGCGAAATTAGAGAGCAGGCTTGTATGTGGTCCTCGGCGGGCGCATGGCATCTTGCGAGCCTCACCTCAGGCGATTAGCCAACATCACCTTATATTTCTTATCTGTTAGCTGTCTTCGTGTTTTAAAGAGGCACACGTTGATCTATGTTGTAACCTTCCAATGTAACTGTAATTGCTATTACAGCTTCTCTTCTTAAAATATATAAGCTGAACACTATCCAGGACTTTTGAAAAAAACAGGGAATTATTTGGCCCAACACTTCACCTTTTTCTTCCTCGGTACTACTAGTGAAAAAGGCAGATGGAACATGGAGATTTTGTGTCGACTACCGTGCTCTGAATGAGCAGACAATAAAGGATAAATTCCATATACCAATTGTTGAGGAATTGCTGGATGAATTAAGAAGGGCAGCATTTTTCACTAAGCTGGACCTTAGCAGTGGATATCATCAAATCTGTATGAACATGCTGGATATTGAGAAGACGGCTTTTCGAACTCATCACGGTCATTTCGAGTTTTTGGTTATGCCATTTGGCCTCATAAATGCATCATCCACTTTTCAGGTCCTCATGAATGATATACTCAAACCGCTCCTATGCAAGTTCGTACTGATATTTTTTGATGACATACTGATTTTCAGTTCTTCTTGGGCAGCACACTTGCAGCATGCTAAGGCAGTTTTCAGGTCCTACGAGATAATCATTTGGTCTTAAAAAAATCTAAGTGTTTCTTTGGTCAAGAATAAGTCACTTATTTGGGCCATATCATATCTAAAGGAAGCATGGCAATGGACCCAGCAAAGGTAGCTGCAATTGAGGCATGGCCACAACCGAAAACACTTAAGGCCCTCAGAGGATTTCTGGGTCTGGTATGTTATTACCGTAAGTTCATTGCTGGTTATGGGACACTAGCAAAACCGTTAACAGCATTACTGCTGAAGGAAGCTTTTTCATAGTCGGTAGAAGCGGAGGAAACCTTCGAGAAGCTAAAAGTAGCACTGACATCAGCCCCCATCCTCCACCTTCCAGATTTTCAGGAAAGATTTATGTTGATTGTGATACTTCGGGAATGGGTTTTGGAGCAGTCCTGCATAAAGGAGAGGGAGCAGTAGCCTTCTTCAGTAGACCAGCGGCTCAACATCATATTAAGCTACCGGCATACGAAAGGGAATTGATTGGTTTGGTAAAAGCAGTGCGACATTGGCGACCATACCTACGGGGGAAAGAATTTACGGTCTGGAAAACAAAATGGAGCTGCAGATGCATTGTCCCGTAGAGAAACAGAAGGGATTCTGCTGGCTGCATTATCGGCACCAACTTTTGAATTTTTTGAGAAAATTCGAGAGGAATTGCGAGCTGATCAAAAGATAGCAAAATTGTGGGAACAAGTTCTGGAAAAGGCTGCACCAGAAGGATGGGCAGTAGTGGATAATCTGTTGCTATTCAGGGGGAAAGTGTTGTTACCAGAACATTCAGTCTTATGGCCACAATTGTTAGAACAGGCACATATTGGCCATGAAGGAATTCAAAAGACATTGCAACGTTTCAGGGCTATGTTTTATAGTCCCATGGCTCATAAGAGGGTGAAGGAATTTGTCAAAGGCAGTCTGGTTTGCCAAAAAAAAAAATAAGACAGGGCATTTACACCCCGCTGGTGTATTACAACCCCTACCTATCCAGATAATGTTTGCAGTGATATCTCCATGAATTTTATTGAGAGATTTCCCAAAGTTGGAGGTAAATCTGTTATCTTAACGGTGGTTGATAGTGTTGGACTGTGTTGAGTTATGTATTTGGGCCTGGCCTATGTACCGGACCGTCTATGTATCTATAAATATGTACCCTGTCCCTTGGTTAATGAAGCAATCATTCTAGCCCTCTAATATGGTATCATTAGCCTAACCCTAACCCTAATCCCCACAACCCCAGCCGCCGACCCCGCCCCCCCCCCCCCCCCCATGGCCGGCGCCCCCTCCCTGGCCGCCGCCGGTGCCCCCCTGGCTGCCGCCGGCGCCCCCTCCTTGGCCGCCGCCGGCGCCCCCTTCCTGTCCGCCGGTGCTCCCTCCCTGGCCGCCGCCGGCGCCCCCTCCCTGGCCATCGGCCCCCTGGCCGGCGTCCCCCTGACCGGCGGCCTGGCCGGCGCCCCCCTGGCCGGCGGCCCCCTAGCCGGCGGCCTGACCGGCGGCCTCTTCCTGGACAGCGCCATCGGGACTCAGATCGGCGCCCCGCCAGTGGCCGGTGCGTCCCGTCCCGTCGGTGTACCTGCTACTAGTCCGGCAGCCGGCGCACCACTTGTCTCTATGGCTCGGCACGCGCCCGGCGCAGGGACTAATCCGACAGTCGGCGGATCACTCGACGGCCCTACTGCCGTCGCCTTCATGACGGGTTCCGGATCTGCTGTTGGCGCCGCTGCTGCTCCTAGCGCGTCCACTGATCCTCTCTACGGCGTCGCCGGCACCACTACGATGGCCGCGGACACCTCCGGTGTCTTCGAGGCTCTGGCTGCCTCTCGCGAGCGCGAGCGGGCACTCACTCTTGCCTTGGAGCAGGAGCGCGCTTCAGTGGCTGCTCTCTCGCACCAGATCTAGGAGAGTGCTCACCGACAGCTAAGCGCGACACACGAGCCTGCCTCGGACTCCGTATACTCGGCGTCTCTCGTCGCCGCTCTACACGCCCAAGCGGCTGGAGTTCAAAACATTCGGACACTAGTGCCGACAGTCCTGAGCTCTAACTCCACCGCCTACGCCCGCTAGCGTAATTTGTTCCTCCTCACGTTGAGGCAGTATCAGCTTGAGGACCACATCCAGCGGGATGACAACTCGTGGGATGACTCTTGGATCAGCATGGACAGTCTGGTCCTTGCCTGGATCCTTGGATCTCTCGCCGACGATCTACACGAGCTGGTCAGACAGCGCAGCGGGGGCACCGCGCGCTGGGCGTGGCAGATACTGGAGCACCACTTCTTGGGGAACCGTACGACTCAAGCTCTTCACATTAATGCACGGTTCTAGACTACAGTGCAGGGTGACCGCTCCATCTCTGCCTACTGTGGAGAGATGAAGAGCATGGCTGACTCCTTGCGTGACCTTGGCGAGCCGGTCACCGACAGCACACTAGTACTTCGGGTCCTTCACGGCCTGAACGAGCGCTTCAACCATCTTCGCTTCTAGCTTCTTCATATGGAGCCACCACCAATCTTCGAGAAGGTTTGGTCCGATATCGAGCTTGAGGTGATCACGACTGGTGGATCTGCTACCTCTGGGCCTGCCACAGCCTTCTATGGCTCTATGCAGCCCTCACGTCCACCATCTTCTGGAGGACCACTACCGCGACCACCTACTACGCCTACCGTCCCGGGTGCCTCTGCTGGCTCTGGGAGTGGTACTCGTCGACGTCGTGGCGGGAGGCGCACAGGACGAGGTGCTGGCGGCACCTCTATGTCCACTGCTCCTACTGGTAGTGGTACTGGTGGTACTGGCTGGGGAGGTGCGCCCTGGCCCACACCTTACAACCCGTGGACTGGACAGATCTCTATGTGGCCTGGACCGTCTCCGGGTATTCTTGGGGCGCCACTGAATTCTTCTACTCCGTGCCAGCCACGTCCTCAGGCGACATACGTAGCCCACCCGGGCTATGGCGGACTTGGTCGCCTTGCGGCTGGATCGCCAACTCCGTCTTACGGCGGTGCTGCCTACCCCGCTCGGTACTCGGAGCCGCCAGCACCCCTCCAGGAGCCGCACTTGGGGTGGGATCATCGGGACTTGGCATCTTCATTCAGCACCATGCACCTCACAGCATCGGCTACTAATCGGGTGGCTGATTCTGGCGCCTCCTACCACACCACCCCAGATGCTGGTATTCTCTCTTCTACCCACCCACCTCATCCCTCGTTTACTTCATCGACCGTTGTTGGAAATGAATCTGTTCTTCCAGTCACCTCAGTAGGTGACTCGGGTTCTCCGGGTTCATTCCATCTCAACAATGTTCTCGTTGCTCCAGACATTATTCAAAATTTGCTTTCCATTCGTTGTTTCACCACTGATAACAATATTTCTGTTGAGTTTGATCCTTTTGGTTTGTCTGTGAAGGATCTTTCCACCCGGCGTCTTCTTCTTCAATGTGATAGTCCGGGGCCCCTGTACACTCTTTGACTTCCTACTTCCGCTGCATCTCCATCATTTGCTCTGGCTATGATAGCTTCGTCTGCTACTTGGCACCGCCGGCTTGGTCACCCTGGCGCTGATGCTATGTCAAAGTTGTCTAGTAGTTCAGTTATCTCGTGTACTAGGGGCACACATGAGTTGTTATGTCACGCTTGTCAGCTTGGTCGCCATGTTCGGCTTCCCTTTCCCAATTTTGTGTCTCATGTGCAACACATTTGTGATCTTATTCACTGCGATTTGTGGACATCTCCTATTATCAGTGTCTCGGGTTTTAAATATTATTTGGTGGTACTTGATGATTTCTCACATTTCTCTTGGACCTTTCCCTTACATTTGAAATCTGAGACATTTGATACTCTCTCTCACTTCTTTACTTGGGTTTCCACACAGTTTGGACGTACTGTTCGTGCTCTCCAGTGTGACAACGGACGCGAGTTTGACAACTCGCGACCCCGTGACTTTCTTCTTACACATGGCACCTAGTTACGCATGTTTTGTCCATACACATCCCCCCAGAATGGCAAGGCTGAGCGCATGCTTCGCACCATTAATGATGTCATGTGTTCCTTGATGTTTCAGGCCTCTATCCCCGCTCGATACTGGGTAGAGGCACTCCACACTTCCACCTTCCTCCTTAATCGCCTTCCCACCAAGGCGATTCAAGCACCGACCCCTTTCTTTACCCTATATGGCACTACACCTCTCTACGACCACTTTCGTGTCTTCGGGTGCGCCTGCTACCCCAATCTTTCCGCCACAGCTCCACATAAGCTCGCGCCCCGCTCTACTAGGTGTGTCTTTCTTGGGTACTCCCTTGAGCATAAGGGGTACCAGTGCCTCGACCTCTCTACCCACCACATTGTGATCTCTCGGCACGTCGTCTTCGACGAGTCCTCCTTCCCCTTTTCTTCCTCCACCTCTGGTTCAGCTGCAGAGCTGGACTCCCTTTTTTCTACTGACACCGAGGCTGCTCCACCACAGCTGCCTTGGCCTTTTTCTGCAGGTACATCACCCAACGGCTCACAGGTGGCTCCCACGACGTCGACTGCTGCACCTTACACAACACCGGCACCTGTGGCGACTCCGGCTGTGCCTACTACAGCTACGACATGACGGTTCACTGACCCTGCTCTCGTCTACCAGCGACAAGTGCGGGTTGGTGCCAAGGCTCTGACGACCCTGGGGACGACTGCTACGCCACGCGTGGCACCGACGTCATGTGTGCCACATGCAGCCCCGACGTCTCCCTCGGCTGCGCCACGCGAGGTCCCGACGTCTCCCACGGCTGTGCCACGCGCGGCCCCAACGTCTTCGGCCTCGACTCCTGCGCCACACGAGGCCCCAGCGTCTCCTACGGCTGTGCCACGCGCGGCCCCGGCGTCTCCGGCCTCGACTCCTGTGCCGCACGAGGCCCCAGCGTCCCCTACAGCTGCGCCACGCGCGGCCCCGGCGTCTCCGGCCTCGACTCCCGCGCCATGCGTGGACCCGGCGTCTACTCCGACTCCCGCGTCACGCGCAGCTCCAGCGTCTCCGGCCTCGTCACGCACTGCGCCACGCGCGGCCCCGGTTCCACGGTTCACTGACCCTGCTCTTATCTACCAGCGATGGGAGCGGGTTGGTGACTCTGCGCCTGCTCGTCCCGAGCCCTCGGTGTACCACCCACCGTTGCTCCACCGGAACCCGGGACACGTTCACCCGATGGTGACTAGATGTGCAGCTGGGGTTCTCCGACCTTTTGAGCGGTTCTTCGGAGTGGTACTCTCTTCGATGACGCCGACACCATCCACTTCCTCTTCGGTATCACCTATACCGACTTCCGTCCATAGCGCCCTCGCTGACCCTCACTGGCGCAGCCCTATGGAGGAAGAGTATGCGGCCCTACTTGCCAACCGGACTTGGGACCTTGTTCCTCGTCCTCCTCGTGGCAACGTTGTCATAGGCAAGTGGGTTTTCACGCATAAGAGGAAGGCCGATGGATCTCTGGAGAGTTATAAGGCTCGTTGGGTACTTCGGGGCTTCACTCAGCGCCCTGGAGTGGACTACAACGAGACCTCCAGTCTTGTGGTTAAGCCAGCGACAGTGCGGACTGTCCTGTCATTGGCTCTCTCGCATTCTTGGCCAGTCCACCAGCTAGACGTCAAGAATGCCTTTCTTCATGGTACTCTGACGGAGACGGTATATTGCTCTCAGCTGACAGTATTTGTGGATTCAGCTTGCCCAGCCATGGTTTGCAAGCTGAACAAGTCCTTGTACGGTCTGAAGCAGGCACCTCGAGCCTAGTACAGCAGATTCGCCTCCTTCTTAGTCTCCTTGGGTTTCGTTGAAGCCAAATCGGACACGTCACTCTTTGTTTATCGACGGGAGGATGACATTGCCTACCTTCTTCTCTATGTCGACGATATTGTGCTGACAGCATCCAGCCCTATGCTCCTTCAGCGGATTGTTTCTGCTCTCCAGCAGGAGTTCGCTATGAAGAACTTGGGTCTGCTTCACCACTTCCTGGGGATTGCAGTCGAGGACAGACCAGCTGGCCTATTTCTTCACCAGCGGCAGTATTGTTTGTACATCCTAGAGCGTGCGGGTATGGCTGAGTGTAAGCCATGTTCCACACCGGTGGATACCGAGGCAAAGACCTCTTCTGCTGATGGGACTCCTGTCAGCGACCTGACTGCTTACAGGAGCCTTGCAGGTGCACTACAGTACCTCACCTTCACCAGGTCGGACATCTCCTACGCGGTCTAGCAGGTGTGCTTGCACATGCACGACCCGCGGGAGCCGCACCTCACTGTTGTGAAGCGGTCCTTCGGTACCTGCACGACTCCCTCGACTACGGCCTTCTACTTCGACGTGAATCGCCTTCTGAGTTGGTGGTCTACACCGACGCTAATTGGGCGGGGTGCCCTGATACCTGCCGCTCCACCTCTGGCTACGCCGTCTTCCTGGGGGGAATCTTGTCTCCTGGTCCTCGAAGCGGTAGCCCGTGGTTTCTTGCTCCAGTGCTGAGGCAGAGTACCGCGCCGTGGCTAACGGCATGGCAGAGGCGTCTTGGCTCCAGCAGTTACTTCAGGAGCTCCACTCCCCCGTCGCCCGGAGCACGTTGGTCTACTGTGATAATGTCAGCGCCGTTTACCTCTCCACCAACCCCGTCCAGCACCAGCACACGAAACATGTGGAGATTGATCTTCATTTTGTTCGTGAGCGGGTTGCACGCGGTGAGGTTCAAGTTCTTCATGTGCCGACGACGTCACATTTTGCCGACATCTTCACGAAGGGACTCCCGACGTCATTACTTTCTGAGTTTCGGTCCAGTATCAACATCTGTTGTTGCTAGATGTTGGGACTGCGGGGGGTGTTGGACTGTGTTGAGTTATGTGTTTGGGTCTGGCCTATATACCGGCCCGTCTATATATCTATAAATATGTACCCTGTCCCTTGGTTAATAAAGCAATCATTCTAGCCCTCTAATAGATAGATTCTCAAAATTTGCACATTTCATTCCATTGAGCCACCCCTATTCAGTAGCTTCAGTAGCTAAAGCTTTCTTCGATAATATTGTGAAATTACATGGATTTCCTTGCTCTATTGTAAGTGATCGTGATACAGTCTTCTCTAGCAGTTTTTGGAAGGAATTATTTCAGCAGGCCGGAGTCAAATTGAATATGAGCTCAACATTTCACCCTCAAAGTGATGGTCAATGTGAGGTGACCAACAAAATTATTACCATGTATCTGAGATGTCTAGCAGGGGATCGACCTCGTACATGGCTGCAATGGCTTCCTTGGGCAGAATTTTGTTACAATTCTTCCTATCAATCTGCTCTTCGTACTACTCCATTTAAAGTGGTCTATGGAAAGGATCCTCCTACTTTATTACAGGACGAACCTGGTGCAGCTAAAGTAGAGGCGGTGGATCGTCAATTGCGTGAACGAGAACAGTTTCTAGCTGATATTAAAAAAGGTTACTGCAAGCTCAAGGTACTATGAGGCTACATCATGATAAGAAGATTAGCCAGTTGAAGTTTAATGTAGGAGATTGGGTCTGGTTGCGTCTTCAACATAGAAATGCAGCAGGAATAACTGTATCAACACCAAATAAATTACAACAAAGATTTTGTAGGCCATTTAAAGTTGTGGCACACATTGGTGAAGTATCATACCGTCTGCAGTTACCACCGAAAGCCAAGAACCATGATGTCTTTCATGTGTCTTTATTAAAACAGTTTACTGGAGATCCACCAGAGACACCAGTTTAGCTACCTGATTTTCTGTATGGCAAAGTTATTCCTACCCCTGACAAGGTGATTCGAGCGAGATTAAATAGGGGTGGTTGGGAACTATTTGTGCAATGGGTTGGCAGATCCACTAAAAACACAACTTGGGAGTCGCTGGCAGAATTCAAGGAGAAATATCCCTCTTTTCAGCTTGAGGACAAGCTATTTGCCGGGGAGGAGGGAAATGTCATAGATGCCTTTTGTTGGCATCAGTACCAAAGGTGTAGACCAGGCAACAAAGGCTAGGGCCGGCACATTAAGAGGGATTAAATATGGTAAGGAGAATTAATAAGGTAACAGTCTGTTAGAGTTATAAACAGTCTATTGAAGTCATCAAAAGTTTACAAAATAGTCTGTTTGAATTATAGATAGAGTCGGAGAGTTAAAAAAGGTAATAAACCGACACCTACATCTATAAAGGTATCCGTATAGTTTGTAACAGGTCAAGCAGAAATAAAGTTGTCCCTTACCTGGGAGAACTCCTTCCGCCAGCGCTGCTGTTCTCTCCCGGCGGCGGTAGCTTGGGGAAGCCCTGGCGTTTTAATTTTTTCCGATATCCCCTTCGCTCCAATTCTTAATCCCACCTCTTCCTCTATTCTCCCCTGCGCAAACCAGCAAGAAGTTGCCATAGCAACGTGCCATCAGGACACATAGCTATAGGGCTCAAGTGGGTGTTCAAAGTAAAAAAGGACCTTGCTTGAAACATACTCAAGCACAAAGCCAGGCTGGTTGCCAAGGGGTATGCACAAAGGCAGGGGGTGGACTTTCAGGAGGTCTTCGCTCCAATGGCAAGGTTGGAAACAATTTGAGTGCTGTTGGCATTGGCTGCCCAAGAAAAGTGGGAAGTACATCATTTAGATGTGAAGTCAGCTTTTCTCAATGGGGAACTCCAAGAAGAAGTCTATGTACACAACCCACCAGGCTTTGTGGATGAAGATCACCCTAAGAAAGTCTTCAGACTGAAGAAAGCCCTATATGGGTTGCGTCAGGCACAAAGAGCCTGGTATGCTCGGCTGGATCATGAGTTGCAGTCTTTGGGTTTTAACAGAAGTAGTGTGGAGCGTGCTGTTTGCCTGCGAGATAAAGGAAAAAATCTCCTCATAGTTGGCATTTATGTTGTTGACTTAATCATATGTGGATCAGCTATGGATCAGATCACTGATTTCAAAAGAGAAATGATGCAAAGCTTCAAAATGAGTGATCTAGGTAAACTTAGCTACTATCTTGGGATAGAAGTGAACCAAGGAAGAGGGGAGATTGTTATCTGTTGGATATGTGTCGAATATTATGTACGAGTTGGTTACGATAGGACTTTGAGTTGTATTAGCGGTGGGGTGTAGAGTTTGTGTTGGACTCTTCAACCAGCCTCCTTATAAATATGAGGGGAGGGCTGCTATTGTAATCACGACGAAAACAACATATTGGGGAGGAGCGCCCGTAGTCATGCTCCGGGGATGTAGGCTTCGGCCGAACCTCGTTAACAAATATCATGCCTCGCGTGTCGTCCCTGATCTTGCATCATCCCCGGGGCATGACTACGGGCACTCCTCCCCAATATGTTGTTTTCGTCGTGATTACAATAGCGGCCCTCCCCTCATATTTATAAGGAGGCCGGTTGAAGAGTCCAACACAAACTCTACACCCCACCGCTAATACAACTCAAAGTCCTATCGTAACCAACTCGTACATAATATTCGACACATATCCAACAAACTCCACCTTGACGAATATTACACCACCTTGAAGTCGTCATGCGCGAATCTCCATGTACCCAGACTTGAGTTGTCGACTTTGTAGCTCACGGAGAGCCACCCGACGAGTACAACGCCTTAGACTCGCCATCCGAAGAGAACACCGCTATCTCCGCAACTCCATCTTCCATGACTCCACCTGCAACGAAAAACCCTTGTAACTTGTACAAATTTGATGTCCCTCTCTCTCTCCTATCATCACAGTCTCATCTCCATTCATGACTTTCATTGTTTTCCATCCTGCTCAGCCCGGAATAATAGACCATCACGATGTAGAGCCCCAAGCGAGATTAGATTCTGGTACATACTTAACACCTTGAAGCACGTGCTCACCTCTGTCTTGTGTCTTGATATTGATCTCGCCTATTGCAATAATAGGGTGTCCCCTATCATCTCCCAAATAAGCTTTGCCAAAATCACCTGACTTGTACAAAGAGAACCACTCCCTTTTGTGCGTCGCATGAAAAGAGCTTGCTGAATCTGACATGATGCTTTAGTTGACTGTATTTTGATACCCACTGATAGAACATCCCCGTCGCTATCCGAGTCACTCTTAGGAATTACTATATTAGCACTTGAACCCTTCACTTTTGCTGGACAATCCCTTTTAACATGTCCCCACTCCTTGCAGAAATAGCACTGCACCTTTTTCTTCTTCTTGCTCTTAGCCTCCACCTTCTCCTTCGCATTCTCACATCTGATCAGCAAACCTTCAGCTTGAGGTTCGTCCACTGCATTGTTCTTCCTTCTTTGCTCTTGAGCTAGTAACGCCGCAGTAACATCCTCAATTTTGATGGAATCCTTGCCGAATGTCAGAGTCGTGACCATTTGCTCATAAGATGGTGGTAACGAGCATAAAAGAATTATTGCCTTGTCTTCATCATCAATTTTCACATCTAGCTGACCTAGATCCGTGACCCTTTGATTGAAGATATTTATGTGCTTTGTAAGATCAGACTCTTCCTGCATCTTCAGTCCATATAATTTTTGCTTCAAATACAACTTGGTCGTCAAAGTCTTCGACATAAACTGATTTTCCAGCTTATCCCAGATTTCCTTCGGTGTAGTCAACCCGATAACATGGTACATGACATTGTCGGACAGACACAGCCGTATGGTTGCAGCTGCTTGCATCTGTTTCTCCTCCCACTCGTCGTCCTCCATCTTGACCGACTTTTTTGCCTTCAGAACGGACAAAATACTTTGTTGCGCCAACAAATCTTTCACCCTTATCATCCACAAGCCGAAGTTGCCGCTGCCATCAAACTTCACCATATCAAATCTGGTACCCGTCGGCGCCATCCTGCCAACACACGATTTTATCGCCTTTTTTTTCCACCGATCTTACCTCCTGATACGCTTGCCTTGTTGATTGCAATAGCAAACGAATCAATCTCCTCGTCTTGCACAAACCAAGTTGTGTTCCTTGGTTGCAAGACTATCCTGACGTCTTCAAACTAACTCATGCACTCGTACGGAGCCTGAATTGATACGTATCTGCCTTGTGCAAAATCCACCTAGATGCCAACCTGATCACCAGGCCACTCGCAAGCTTATGTGTCGAGCTCAAGCACCACGCAAAAAATTTCGTTTCTGGTGATGATCTTGTGTGCTCAGATTTGTCTTGCCGAAGCTGCCTCTTTTGATCTACTTTTACTTCCCAATGCAAGTCTCCCTACCTCTGGCTCTTTATTTATCCCCCGCACAGAGTCTCCGAGTCGACTAAGTACTCCGATAATGACCGACTCGAATACTTGTACGTGCTTTACTCGGTCCCAGGTTAGAGTCCCGTACTTAGGCTACGCAGGTAGACCAAGCCAGCATGCTTCCACGAACACACATCATGCACCTCTATCCTGATTAATTAATGGACGGTGGAGCCCCCATGCACATGCATCGGTGCTCATGTTCCATCGTACTCAGCTTGGACACCAGGCTGAATGATTGTTCGCTTGCCACATAGGCCCTGGACTCTTGCCTCCGACCTGCGCACCAAAAATTCAGAGATTGCATCGCCGTCTAGTACGTAGAAAACGCTGGCTCCACCTCGCCAAGCGTACACCAATGAATCGAACTCCCTGCTCCCGCACCATAGTCACCACCAGCCCAACAATGAGATCAAGTCACGAGCTACTCGCCTACTTAAATCTCAAACCGGCTGCAATACAAGTGAACCCAATCTTTTATCGACATCTGTGTACTGCTGCAATTCCATCTTTTCGCGCCTGCTAGCACATCGATCCTGCTGCAACATCACGCCCTCATGCATCTCTGTGCACGGGCATGTCACACTATGGCCACCCGTATCGTTGACACATTCTGCTTCCATTGAGAAAAATACTTGAACAAGCCCGGATGAGCTCCTGCAACCCATCTGAAACTCCCATGGAGCAGAGACTGCAGTTAAGTAAGGATGATGGGAGCAGGCCAGTAGATGACAGAACCTACAGGAGCATGATCGGTTCATTGAGGTACCTAGTGAGTACTGTTAGAGATATATGATACATTTATATTTTCTCTATGTGTGAGGGACTTTTATGTATATTTCTATAGAGGCCTCTAGCCTCCTCAATAATACAAGTGTCACATTCATAACATGGTATACAGAGCCTATGTTTTCTACCCTATTTTTTTTGGCGGTGGTATGCATGTGTACCGATGTTTTTTGGATGCCTTCTCCGTTGGCTGCCCCGCGTCTTTGTACGCTCGATGCCGGCGCTCTACCACCGCATTCCCAGATTCAGTCCGTGGGAGGCGACCTTGTCTTCGCTGCTTCCTCATTCGGTGCCGCCAAGACGCATACGCTTGACAATGGGAGCAGCCGTCGAAGCCTCGTGCTTGATACGGTGCCTGCTTGTGGGCGCGCGCCCCCACGCGCTAGATTCCTCTTCGGTGCCCACCGCCCTCTGTCCATCGGGCGCTGTTGGCCCTAAGGGAGGCTCCCGTTGGTCTGTGCCTTCACGTGCTTGGCCCTGACGAAGGCTCCCCACTGCCATCCTCTATAGGCACGGTTGAGCCTGTGTCCAGAAGTGGTTAGGGCTAACCGTGAGCCAAAAAAACATAAAAATAAAAAAAGATTTTTTCTTTTTGTACTTCTTTCTTTTCTTTCTTTCTTGCGCCGCTATTCTTCTGCGCTCTTGTCGTCGCTAGCCGCCACATATTTTGCGCTCTAGTCATTGCTGTTGTCCTGTAAGGATGGCTTCTTCTTCGGATTCTTCTTTAGGCGGGATTCTAGTCTTGCATTGTACAATGTTTTTTAATAGCACCAACTACCGTGACTGGGTTCCTCGCATGTGTCTTCATATGTGTGGTCTACGACTCTGGATATTCCTCAAGGGTGATCTTAAATGCCCGTCCTTTAATGCAGTTCACAGGAGTTCTTCACGAGAGTTCAGTATGTACAAGACATGGTTGGATGAGGATGCTCGCGCTGATGCTATTCTTGCTGCTAGTTTGGAGGATTATTTGGCTGCTGATATTGTTGAGTTTGAGTACTCACATCAGATGTGGGCTTTAATTCGTCGTCGTTACAAGTCTACTGGTCAGTCTACCTCTCTTACTGCTTTATGTCACGAGCAATTGTTACGATAGGGCGATGCTACAGTGGAGGAGTTCTTTGATCAGATAGAGGAGACTCGTCTTCGTGATGGTGGCTTGTTGTGCACCTCTACCGCTTTGCCTGCTCATTCTTTGACTTCTCGACCCATTACTGGTGTTCTGTCTTGCCGTTCTTCACATGGTACTCGTGGTGCTAGTACTACAGGATCTCATGAGAGTTCTGCTACTACAGATGTCCAGTTGCTCATGCTTTTTTGTTGTCTTGTTGCCTCTACATTGTCAAGAGCTGTTGGTATTGTAACTTAGACTTCTGCACCTTCAGATTCTACTGCTGCTTCTCAGTCTTCCTCAGAGTGACCATCTTCCACTTCTCGTTCAGGTACTCGCGCCATGGATTCTTGATTTCGGAGCTTCTTTTCATATGACTCCTTACTCCACCTGTTTGTCATCTCTGAGTCATTCGTCTTGTTCTCTCACTGTTCATACTGCAAACGGGTCTCCACTTTTGGTTCTTGGACAAGGCATTATTTTATCTGACTGTTTTAATGTTCCTGATGTCTCCTATATTCTTGATCTGACCATGCAGCTTATGTCTGCTGGTCAACTCACTAATCATGGTTGTCGAGTGATTATTGTTCTATTGTGGATCGTTGCACAGGTCAGCTTGTTGGCTCTGGTCCTCGTCGTTGCAATTCCCAACGTCTCTGGGAGCTTGACTGGCTTCGTCTTCCTTCCGCTGCGCGTGCTAGTCGTGTTAGCTCCGCTTTTGCTAGTGTCTACCTCATCTTTTGCTCTGTGGCATCATCATTTAGGACATATTTGTGGCTCTCGTCGATCTGCCTTGATTCGTCATGGTGTCTTAGGATCAGTTTCAGGATCTCAGTCGTTAGCTCAGTGTCAAGGTTGTCGATTAGGGAAGCAGATTCAGCTTCCCTATCCTTCTAGTGAGTCAGTGTCTCAGCGTCCTTTTGACCTTGTTCATTCATATGTCTGGGGTCCTGCTCCTTTTGTTTCCAAAGGAGGGCATAAATACTTTATCATTTTTATAGATGATTTTTCTCGCCACACATTGGTTCACTTCATGAAACATCGTAGTGAGACATTGTCTATATATACGTCTTTTTCGGCTATGGTCCGCACTCATTTTGACACTCCTATCCATGTCTTTCGTGCTAACTCTGCTAGTGAGTACCTCTCTGATGCTCTTCAAGATTTTCTTTCTGAGCAAGGTACCCTTGCTTAGTATTCTTGCTCTGGTGCTCATGCTCAAAATAGCGTTGCTGAGCGAAAACATCGTCATCTCATTGAGACAGCACGTACACTTCTCATTGCTTCCTCCATTCCACCTCATTTTTGGGCTTGGGCTATTTCCATTGCCACTTTCTTAATTAACATTCAGCCCTCGTCCACTCTTAAAGGTGGGATTCCTTTTGAGCGTCTTACGGGCAAGACCCTTGACTACACCAGCTTTCATCTTTTTGGTTGTGTGTTCTACGTGTTGCTCGCACCTCGTGAGCGCACTAAGCTAACCCCTCAGTCGATCGAGTGTGTTTTCTTAGGGCACAGTTCGGAGCATAAGGGTTATCGTTGTTGGGATCCAGTTGGTCGACGAATAAGGATTTCACAGGATGTTGTTTTTGATGAGACACATCCTTTCTATCCTTGTCCTTCTTCTGATGCTTCTTCTGCGTCTGTAGTTGATCCTATTTCATTCTTGTTCTTTCTAGATGCCCCCATTGCTAGTGTACCCCCTCACACTTCTTGTTGCGTTTGACATTGTTATTTGGTTCCTGATTACACTTTGAAGGCTCCTATCATGCAGGTCTATACTCGACGAGTTGTGCCCCCTTCAGATGTGCCATCTTCTTATGATGAGCCATCTATGCCAGTTGAGTCATCTTCTGTTGTCTCAGCTTCTTCAGCTCAGTCTGCCTCTCTGGATACTCCTTCTTCTCTTGAGGGATCATCTCCTTCCGATGATTCTTCTCCTGAGTAGCCTCTTGGATGTGGTTATCATTCTTGCCAGCCTCCTGATTGGTACTCTCCTTCTAGCTTTGCTGCTACTACTCTTCCTGAGCCGGCTATGTATCATGATGTTGTTCCTCATCCGAAATGGCAGCGTGCGATGGCTGAGGAGATTGCTGCTCTCGAGTGCACTGGCACGTTGGAACTTGTGCCATGTCCCCCACGTGTTCGTCCTATCCCGCTCTGATGGTTCATTTGAGCGATATAAGGCTCGATTAATCGCTCATGGATTTCAGCAGGAACATGGTCATGACTATGATGAGACCTTTGCTCCTATCGCTCACATGACCACTGTTCGCACTCTGCTTGTTGTGGCCTCTGTTCATGATTGGTCCATCTCTCAGCTTGATGTGAAGAATGCCTTTTTTAATGGTGAGCTGCGTGAGGAGGTTTATATGCAGCTACCACCTGGGTATTCTGTTCCTGAGGGTATGCTATCACATGACCATTGTTCGCACTCTGCTTGCTATGACCTCTATTTGTGATTGGTCCATCTCTCAGCTTGATGTGAAGAATGCCTTTTCTTAGCTGCGTGAGGAGGTTTATATGCACCCACCACCTGGGTATTCTGTTCCTGAGAGTATGGTTTGTTGCCTTCAAAGATCTCTTTATGGTTTTAAGCAAGCTCATCGTGCTTGGTTTCAGAGTTTTGCGTCTGTGGTCACTACTGTTGATTTCTCTGCTAGTTCTCATGATCCTGCACTTTTTGTGCACACCTCGTCTCGTGGTCGCACTCTTCTTCTTATCTATGTTGATGACATGATCATTACCAGAGACGATTCTGAGTACATAGCCTTTGTGAAGGCTCGTCTAAGTGAGCAGTTTCTTATGTCTGATCTTGGTCCTCTTCATAACTTTCTTGAGATTGAAGTTTCCTCCTCCTATGAGGGAATCTATCTATCTCAAGAGAAGTACATTCAGGATCTTCTTGATCGGACTTCTCTTACTGATCACCGGACTGTCGAGACTTCCGTGGAACTCAATGTCCATCTTCGATCCACTGACGGTGAGCCTCTTAATGATCCTACTCGTTATCATCATGTTGTAAGGAGTCTCATGTACCTTGATGTCACTCGTCTTGATATCTCGTTGTATGGATCGAATGCCCAAGAGGGGGGGTGAATTGGGCTTCTTTTCAAAAATTTAAAGCAATAAAACTTAATTACTTAAAGATCAATTCCCTACGCAAACAACCTATGCATTCAAGTGACTAGTAACTTTGCGGTATATGAAATGCATAAGTGTAAAGTGAGAGTAAGAGAATGCAAACTCCCGAGGAGACACGAGGATTTATCCCGTGGTTTAGCAAGATCGTCAAGATCTTCCTACATCCACGTTGTGGCACCCACCAAAGGGTATAGCCACACCCAAGTCACCGAGACTAGGGATCTTCACTATTCTTCTCCGTTTGCCAACCTCGGCAAGGTGGAGCTCAGGCCTTGTACAACTTGGTTCCTCCGGGCTTCCACAACCGTCTTGGCAAGCTCCGGAAGTCTCTCTCAATTACAATCACCAAGGGACACTCCCTTACAGCTCTCACTACACTAGAGATTCCAATCACCAAGAATGGAAGCACACAAGCACTATCTCCAGCTAGTTCTAGCCTATCTCTTGGTGTGTAAGTGGTGTAGATGATCTAGAAGTGGTAGCTCAACATCTTGAATGCTTGAGAATGTGTAGAATATGTTTGGTGATCAAGACTTGTCGAATAGACAGGTTGAAGGGGTATAAATAGCCAGCCTCCACGAAATAGCCGTTGGAAAAGTAGGCTGACATCACTGTTCTGCGAGCACCCGATGATCCGATGCTCTCCCTTCAGTTATCATCGGTCAAGTTCACTTTAGCTGATGTCACTGTGTCAGATATGACCGTTGTTAGACCGATGTTGCACTTGTCTTCTCATCGGATGATCCGGTGGCACTTCCTCCAGAATTGGTTCAGACTTGGTGCTTACTGGAGTGATTGACCGATGTGTATATTGATGTACATAGGATGATCCGGTGTTACACCTGGTCCAGGGATATAGCTTACTGTACTGATGGACCGATGTAACATTGTCTTTTATCATCGGATGATCCAGTGCGTACTTGGTTCTGAGGTCTTCTTCTTCTGCTGGACCAACTCGACCGATGTGTTGTTTTCTGGAAACATCGGTTGATCCAGTGAGTTGATTTTCTTTGCTTCGAGTTGTTCTAAGTGATTCTTTTGGAATTTTCTCGATTGACCTCTTAGACACTTGTTGTAAATATTCTTCTGATGATTGTCAAGCATTGAGTTTTGTCAATTATGGTTGAATAACTTCGACATATAAGCTTTTACTTCTAATCTTCATAACATTGATTGATCTCATAAAGTGATTGTTTAGGGGTCTCCAATGATCAGTAGTTGATGTTCATATTCATATAGATTTCATTTGATTGAGTGATATGGGAGACCTTGCATCCGCAAATTCATTAGTAAAATCCAATGGTTGTCATTAATCACGAAAACCATACCTCATGGGGGCCTAGATGCTTTCAATCTCCCCCTTTTTGGTGATTGATGACAACACAACAAGTGAAGCATAATAATAATGAATTTGATAATACAATACTCAAGAAGATATGCAATGAGTACAAGATATGGCACGTTAAACTTGAAAACTCAAAAGAGATTAATAACGCGAAAGCTCAATTGATCGATAACTCAAGAGAATAAGCGGCACATGAATACTCAAAGAATAGCAAATGAGTAGCATATTACAAAAGATATAGAGATAAACTCCCCCTACAGCTAGAACACTCCCCCTGAGGCTAAGCTATCCTCCCCCTGACTCTCCTCTAACTCTTCTCCCCCTTTGGCATCAAGACACCAAAAAGGAATCCGAGTGCCTAACAACCCTGAGTGCTCAGAGCGATGACGAACTGGTCACCGTCGGGGGTGCTGTCATCGGAGCTGCTGCCTGCTGCTGCGGCTGAGGCTGGAGTAGAAGTGGAGGGAGCTGTAGGAGCCATAGGAGCCGCTGTCGGTGCCTGCTGAGTCGGAGCTGCTGGCAACGGGGCACTGACAACGGATGCTGGCGTCTGCTGGAACAACGTCGTAGCCGGCAACAGAGAGTGGATCGGTGCGCCTGGAGCAAGCAGTGGAGACATGCTGATCGTCGGGATCGGCGTGGTCGGCACTGGAGCTGCAGCTGGAGCAAGGACAGGCGGGGGTGGAGCAAAGCCTGGCAGCTGCGACGGCAGGGCAATCCCGGTCTGGGTGTAGAGGTTGGTGATCAACCCCAGGATGCCCATCATCGCCTGCTGGGTCTGCTGCTGCTGGTCGAGGGAGCGCTGGTGCATCTGATCTATCAGCCCAGTCAGCCTGTCTGTGTCCTCTCGCCTCTCGCGGGTGATCTGACGCTGCATCTCCTGCTGCTACTGCTGGACCTCCAAAAGGTGTGCTGCCTGCTCAGCTCAGGCCTGCTCAGCTGCAAGCCGGTCCAGGCGCTGCTGCTCAACCATCTGCTGTAGTAAGGAGGTGAGCTCGGACGACTGAGAGACCTATGCCTCTGAGACGGGAGGTGGAGTAGGGGGTGGCACAGTCGAGCCTCCAGCCTCCACGTCATGCTGCCTGGGTGAGGGAGGAGGTGGGAAGTACTCCTCAACGCTGTCATCCGTGTCGCTCTCAGACCATATATGTTGAAGGTCCTCACCCTGAGCCTCTGCCTGTGCCAGTCTCTCATCTTCCTTCTCCAGATCTGACCAATCCTCCTCGGATAGCCGAGCACGGACCTGACGCTCGACTGGACAGCCAAGGTGGCGGTCTCCAAGAGCTGGAGCACGGTAGTGGCTGAACCGTGTGACACTCTCGTCAGTGAGACTGTCACGCACGGCGGACTCCTCAGGAACAACCATGGAGAGCAAGTAGCTGATCCAGTGTCCAAACACAGGCTGCCTCATCATGCCAACTCCATCAGTGATCACGTCCTCCATCTCACATATGAGGATGTCCACAATATCGAACTCCATCCCGTTCATGATGTAGAACAGGAGGGTCTGCTGCAGGCTGGTGAACCCCTCTAGGTATCCGGACCTCGGCAAAAGTGTACGGCGCAAGGCAAGGTGCATTGTGCGAGCAGCTGGAGTCAGTAGTGCCGGTACCCTCGGCTGGTCTGGAGAGAAGGATGGTGCAAACAGAGAGCGTCTCTCCTCCAGTGGTGGTGCCACTCCTCCAGTGAGCGGCCTCCTCGGCGGGTCTGCCTGTCCATACACTCTCTCGTGCAGGCAAGTGTCGTGGAGATCCACTCCTAGTAGCTGTCCCAAAGTCTGTCTCGTCAAGTGATGGTGCTGGCCTATGAACATGAAGTCTATAGATCTACGGCCCTTAGAGACGTAGAGGGTAGCATAGAAGACGCGGACCCAGTCCTCCACGTAGGCACTCCTCTCGTAGGACATCAGCTCCACCAGCCCCCTATACCTCTCAAAGTAGGGGCGTATCTCTGTCTCGGCTGCCAGGGCAAGCTGATCCCAATCTAGAAAGTTGTGCTAGAAGAGCTTATGGCCTCGGCGTCTATAGGTATCGTACAGCGACGCCTGAGTCAAGGTCCAAAACCGGCTGTCCACAAGTGCCTCTCTGGGCCGAGGGAACCACTCCTCAAGTAGAATGTTCCATCTGAGCTTCCTGAGTTGCTTAGCCTTCATATTTCTGTAATCCGTCAGCCGGACACCTTCACCAACACGAACATTGGTGTCCATCTCATAGACGGCTCTCTGGGCCGCCCTGTCCTCTCGAAGATCGGCAGCAGATGGTCTCAAACGTGTTACTGCCGCGAGATGACCCCCACAGGTCCTGGCTGAGCGCCGGCGCACAAGCGGCACTTCCGGCTCTTCTTCTTCCTCGGACTCATCTAGCACGGGAGGCTGCCTCGGACGAGCCTCGCGGATCCTCAATGATCCTCCTCGGCCACGCTCTCGCTCCTCGGCGGCGCGAGCGGCCATCAAAGCCTTCTTTTCCTCCTTCGACATCTTTTGCTTCTTTGTAGCCAGCTCTGCAATGGCTTTGCCCTTTCCTTTCTTGTCACGAGCCATTGCGATGAGGCAAGTGACAATGCGCGTGAACGAAGTCGACGATGTCAAGCGTACGAAACGGCGACACGAAGATCATCGCAGCCGGAAACCCTAGCGGCGTAGTGGCGGCCGTAGAGGGAGGCACCACGGCGACGCAGAGGGCGGTGGTGCGGCTGTGCTTGGGGCGGCGACGGTGGTGCACGGGAGGTGGCGGTCGGCGGCGCTTGGGTGGAGCGGCTGCGGTGGTGGAGGAGAGCGGCGGCGGCGGCGCTGCTGCGGTGGTGCGGTGGCGGCGGCCGGAGGCAGTGGTGGCCCGGAGGCGGCGGCTAGAGGGCGGCGGCGGCGTGAGGCAGGGGAGGCGTCGGGCGAAGGCGTCGGGGTCGGGGAGAGAGAAAGTGAGGAGGTGGAGCGGCGTTTAAAAAAGTGGGTCCCAAACCCTAGCTTAAAATTTAACACCGGATGGACCGGCGTTAAAAGATAGGAGCATCGGTCGAATGGCACAGTAAGGGTATTCAAAAAGGTACCATTGACACCGGATGGTCCGACGTGGAAGGGAATAGCATCGGTGGATTTCAGCACAGTTCCAGAAATGTGAACATCGGATGCACCGATGTTTCTCACAATGAACTCGTCGGTTGATTTGTGTACTGACTGAGCTGACCCTTGGCTTTTGAACACCAGCTGATACGATGATGGTCTGGCCTAAGCATCGGATAATCCGATGACTACAAAATGGCAACATCCCATATATGTCCTTTGACCAAACAAACAAACAATGAGAAACACATGTCTCAGGACCTTTTGGGCAACCCTTTACCCCTCAAAAATGCTAATTGCCAATAACTTGGCTAAACCCTAAAGCAAAATAGAACATCGAAGAAAAAAGGGAGGAAATTATCCACATAAAATGTAAGGCTCATGCTTTGTGAGCTAGAGGATGAAGCCTTCTATCTCTTAAAAGCATGTTCCTTTAGACATTAACACACCTAACATTTTATTCTTCCCACATCATATGAGTTGATATATTGCATTTCAAACAAGTCTCTTTCTCATGAGGTGGGTTCCCCTTTGTGACAATCTACCGTATGCAATGCCAAACAATTTATAATGCAAGAAATTTAAATATGAGTGCAAGTCTATATGGCAGGCATCATGCAAGACATAAGATAAATCTATCTTGTCAAATTTGAACCTTTCAAAGGCTTCTTCAGGGAGAACCACTCTCCAAGCCTTGGGAAAACCCAAAAGAACCTCCATCCCAAGCTGACCCTTGCTCACCCCTATCCTTTGAAAGTTAGACAAGACCTATATGAGATGCATTCTTACATGATTATGGCAATTTACATGACGTTCGATGCATCTAGCACATTTAACTCACTTCTTAGCCTAAAAAAAGTTTTCTCATCAAATGGTTTAGTGAAGATATCCGCCAATTGTTCTTCGGACCTAACACCTCGCAATGACATGTATCCCTTAGCTTCATGGTCCCTCAAGAAATGATGGCGAATATCAATGTGCTTAGTGCGGGAGTGTTGAACGGGGTTTTTAGCTATCTTAACCGCACTTTCATTGTCACAAAGGAGAGGCACACTACCAAGTTTAATACCAAAGTCCAAAAGGGTTTGCTTCATATAAAGAATTTGGGCACAACATGCACCGGCCGCAATATATTCCGCTTCCGCTGTGGACAAGGCGACGGAATTTTGCTTCTTACTAGACCAAGATACAAGGGAACTCCCAAGCAAGTGGCACCCATCGGAGGTACTCTTGCGATCCACGCGCATCCGGCAAAGTCCGAATCCGAGTATCCCAAGAGATGGAATTTTGCACCTTTAGGGTACCACAAGCCCACACTAGGGGTATGCTTAAGATACCTAAGTATCCTAAAGACTGCCTTCCGATGCGATTCTTTAGGTGCCGTTTGAAACGAGCGCACAAGCATACACTAAACATGATATCGGGCCTAGATGCAGTAAGATAAAGCAATGAACCAATCATAGAACGGTAGTTAGATTGATCAATAGGTTTACCGTCCTTATCCGCGTCGAGATGACAATTTGTTGCCATTGGAGTGCTTCTTGAGCTACAATCTCCCATCTCAAATTTCTTCAAGAGGTCCTTGGTATACTTCTCTTGATAGACGAAGGTTCCCTCTTGAAGTTGCTTGATTTAGAATCCAAGGAAGAAGTTGAGCTCTCCAATCATCGACATCTCAAATTCCTTAGACATCATTTTGCCAAACTCATGGCTAAGAGCTTCGTTAGTTGAAACAAAAATAATATCATCAACATAAATTTGACAAATAAATAATTCTTCATTGATGTCTTTGGTGAAGAGTGTAGTGTCCACCCTCCCAATCTTGAATCCTTGCATGATCAAGAAATCCCGTAGTCGTTCATACCATGCCCTAGGTGGTTGCTTGAGCCCGTAGAGCGCCTTGTGCAACCTATACACATGATTAGGATTCCTCGGATCTTCAAACCCGGGAGGTTGTTCAACATAAACAATCTCGTTAATGTAACCATTAAGAAAGGCACTTTTCACATCCATTTGATAAAGTCTAATATTATGATGTGATGCAAAAGCAAGAAGTATACGGATGGCTTCTAGCTGGGCGACCGGAGCAAATGTCTCCCCAAAGTCTAGCCCTTCAACTTGCGAGAACCCCTTGGCCACAAGTCTTACGTTGTTGCGGACCACAACGTCATTCTCGTCTTGTTTGTTGCGGTACACCCACTTTGTTCCGATGACGTTCTTGTCCTTGGGTCGCTCCTCCAACACCCAAACTTCATTGCGGATGAAGTTGTTAAGTTCTTCTTGCATGGCCATCACCCAATTTGGATCTTGGAGTGCTTCCTCAATGTGAGTGGGTTCTACACATGAAACAAACGAGTAGTGCTCACAAAACGAAGCAAAATGGCGAGAACGTGTACTTACTCCCCTTGACGGACTTCCGATAATTTGGTCCATCAGATGCGCCTTGGAGATGCGTCCATGCCTCATAAGTGGTTGTGAAGCACTTGGAGGTGGTGATGCGTGTTGCTCATCTTGTGGTTGGACTTGATCATGGACTTCTTCTTCTTCTTGACGTTGTGTGGCTTGTGAATCTTGAGTCGGCAATGGATCATCCTTCTCTTCTTCGTCAACTTGAGGCGCCATAGAGGTGTTGATGTTGGAACTTGAAGCTCCCCCTTGATCATGGCTCCCCTCAACTTTGGGCTTGATGTCTCCAATGGTCATGTTCTTCATAGCCTCTCGTAAGGGCTCATCATCTATTTCATCATGACCAAAACTCTCCTCTTGGGAGCCATTAGTTTCATCAAACTCAACATCACAACTTTCCTCAACTAAACCGGAGGTTTGGTTGAATACTCGATATGCTTTTGAGTTTTATGCATAACAAGAAATATACCAACATCACATCTTCTTTCAAACTTACTGAGCCTTTTCTTGTGGTAGATGTAGCACTTGCACCCAAAGACTCGAAAGTAGGAGATGTTGGGCTTTCTCTCAATGAGAAGTTCGTACGGGGTCTTTTGAAGTAGTCGATGTAGGTAGACCCTATTTGCGGCATGGCACGCCGTGTTGATTGCTTCGGTCCAAAACTTCTCCGACGTGCCATAGTCATCAAGCATTGCTCGCTCAAGAGTGATGAGAGTCTTGTTCTTGCTTTCAATGACACCATTTTGTTGAGGAGTGTATGTGGCCGAAAACTCATGCTTCACGCCTTCACGGTCACACCACTCCCCAATGTTGTAGTTCTTGAATTCGGTGTCGTTATCACTCCAGACCTTGATGATGGGAAGTTGAAATTCCCTTTGAGCGTGGTTGGCTAAGGTCTTGAACACTTTCGGAGTTTCACTCTTGTCACCTAGAAATAAAGTCCAAGCATAGCGAGAGTAGTCATCAACTATAACAAGACAATAGAGGTTACCGCCAATACTTTGATATGTGGACGGTCCGAAAAGGTCCATGTGAAGTAGCTCAAGTGGCTTGGAAGTTGACACCATTGTCTTCATTGGGTGGTGTGAAGCAACTTGCTTCCCGACTTGACAAGCGCTACAAAGCTTGTTCTTCTCAAATGTGGCATCCTTCACACCGGTCACCATCCCAAGCTTGAATGACTTCTTGAGCTTGCTCATCCCTATGTGCGCTATGCGTCGATGCCATAGCCAACCCAAACTTGTCTTCGTGAAAAGACAAGTGGTCAAGATAGCATCCTTGTTGGAGAAATCTACTAGGTAGAGATGTCCATGCTGAAATCCTTTGAAGATTAGTTCTTGGCTTGTTTCACTACTCAGAACAACATCATTTTTGCTAAAGGTACACGTTAGTCCAAGATCACATAATTGTACAATAGAAAGTAAATTAAAATTAAGTGACTTAACGTACAATACATTGGAAATAGATAAATCATTTTAAATAGAAATTTTACCTAACCCAATTACCTTACCCTTAGAGTTATCACCAAAGGTGACTTGTTCATGATTGCCGGGGTTTTCTATGGTGGTGAACATACCATCATTGCCAGTCATATGTTGAGTGCACCCGCTATCGAGTACCTAATGCTTTCCTTCGGCTTTGTAGTTCACCTACACACATGAATTCAATTTTTAACTTTAGGCACCCAAGCCAACTTAGGTCCTTGTATATGTGATACAAGTGTTTTTGGGACCCAAAGTTGCTTGGGGAGCTTCCCCTTCATGCCCTTTATATCCGTGCCAATGAACCTTGTCTTCACCTCGCCATCTACTTTACTCAAGAGATAATAATGATCATTGAAAGTAGATTTGTAGTTAATGGGCAATTTTGGAGAAGGCCGGTTAGGAAGAGGACACTCCCTTGTATGGTGACCGGTGACCTCACAATGTTGGCAATAAGAACCAACTTCCTTGATGAAGCTTGTTCTAAGCTCCGGTGAGGGCACCTTTCCTTTGTTAGGCACCGGGAAGGATCCAAGTCCTCTCTTGTTGAAGGCCTTTGCTTGTTGGAAGAGGATTTCCTTGTGCTTGACTTCTCCTTTTGATAGTCTATCCACACTAGTGCGGAGACTCTCAATTTCTTCCAACAAGTCCTTCTCCCTAGTGTTCTCTTTCAAAAGCAAAGACTTGTGCAAGACATTAGTGGCATGAGAAGTAATGGATACCTTATCATTAAGAGTTTGTTTCTTTATATTTTTCAATTCTTGATCAAGCGCTTCATGAGCAAGGTTAAGTATTTGATGCTCTTGGATCAACTCATTGTGCTTTCCCAAGAGTGCTTGGTGGGCTAAGTCAAGCTCATGATGATCTAGCTTGATTTGAGCCTTATCCTCCTCAACTTGCTTGACATGGGATTTGAGCGTGTCATGCTCTTTAAGTATGCTTTCATACTTGTCAAGCAAATCAAGGTTAGCACTCTCAAGCTTAGCACGAGTTTCTTCAAGAGCCTTAACCTTACTCTTTTCCCTCTTAATGATAGTGTTATATTCATTTATTAATGAAGTTAAATCATCGGGGGAAAGCTCATCATCGCTAAAATCATCACATACCTTGGTGTTACCTTTAGCCATGAGGCACATGGGTGGTGGATGAAGAGGTGAGTCATCATTGTTGGCAATGGCAAGGCCGGCCAAACTTTCTTCTTCTGCTTCACTCTCTTCATCACTTGATTCTTCATCGGTGACCCATTCATTTGCCTCACACATGAACACCTTTTGTGGACCATTTCTCTTCTTTGGGAAGAGCTTTGCCTTCTTGCCCTTGTCATGTTTCTTCTTCCCAAAGGATCTTGGTTTGGGTTTGGCATCTTCTTCATCATCTTTGCTATCCTCAAGCTTGCGATGCTTGCTCTTGTGGTTCTATCTTCTTTTGTCTGGTTTTGGACAATCATAGGAGATGTGGCCTTGATCACCACAATTGTAGCAAGTCTTGTGGTCGTCTCTCTTTGGTAGAAACGCTTTCTTCTTGGGATCAAAGGTGTATCCCTTCTTGGTAATCTTGGAGTTCAAGCGAGAGAACTTTCTCATCATCAATGCAAGCTCAGAATCATCATCATCATCACTTGATGCTTGCTCTTATTCACTTGAGCTAGGCTCAACCACCTTCTTTTTATTGAGACTTGTTTTCTTGGTGGAGGCCTTTAGGGCAATTTTCTTTGAAGATGATTGCTCCATCATCCCAAGTACACTCATCTCATGACCGTGAATCTCTCCAATGAGTTCCAAAACTTCAATGTGGTCAAGAGATTCCTTTTGAAGCATGGAGTTGATGATGTTGTACTTTGGCTTGGGAAGGAGCATAAGAATCTTCCGGTTGATGAGTCCCTTGCCAAGAGAAGCAATGTTAAGAACATTAATTTCTTCAATAAGCACATTCAAACGAGAGAACATTTCATTGACATTTTCATGAGGTAGCATTTTAAATTCATCATATTTGGCTTTAAGCATGTGATATTTTATTTCTTTGACACGAGAAGAACCCTCATGAATTTCTATCAAGCAAGCCCAAATTTCACATGCCTTTTCTTTGCTAGAAATCCTAGCAAACACATCTTGACTAATGCATTCATAAATTGCATTCCTAGCTTTAGCATCCCACTTAATTTGATCACCAACATAATTGTGCTCACCAAACCCCGGGTGGGTCGCTTCCCAAACTTCGGGAGCAATAGCCTCTAGATAAGCGCGCATGCGTGCTTTCCAATAGGCAAAGTTCTTGACCTCGAAGATAGGAACCGAACCCCCAACCTTGGCCATTTTAGCTCTCTAGCCGTGAAGCTAGAATGATCCAATGAGCGACCTCGCTCTGATACCAATTGTAAGGATCGAATGCCCAAGAGGGGGGGGGGTGAATTGGGCTTCTTTTCAAAAATTTAAAGCAATAAAACTTAATTACTTAAAGCCCAATTCCCTACGCAAACAACCTATGCATTCAAGTGACTAGTAACTTTGCGATATATAAAATGCATAAGTGTAAAGTGAGAGTAAGAGAATGCAAACTCCCGAGGAGACACGAGGATTTATCCCGTGGTTCGGTAAGATCGTCAAGATCTTCCTACATCCACGTTGTGGCACCCACCAAAGGGTATAGCCACACCCAAGTCACCGAGACTAGGGATCTTCACTATTCTTCCCCGTTTGCCAACCTCGGCAAGGTGGAGCTCAAGCCTTGTACAACTTGGTTCCTCCGGGCTTCCACAACCATCTTGGCAAGCTCCGGAAGTCTCTCTCAATTACAATCACCAAGGGACACTCCCTTACATCTCTCACTACACTAGAGATTCTAATCACCAAGAATGGAAGCACACAAGCACTATCTCCAGCTAGTTCTAGCCTATCTCTTGGTGTGTAACTGGTGTAGATGATCTAGAAGTGGTAGCTCAACGTCTTGAATGCTTGAGAATGTGTAGAATATGTCTGGTGATCAAGACTTGTCGAATAGACAGGTTGAAGGGGTATAAATAGTCAGCCTCCACGAAATAGCCATTGGAAAAGTAGGCTGACATCACTGTTCTGCGAACACCGGATGATCCGATGCTCTCCCTTCAGTTATCATCGGTCAAGTTCACTTTAGCTGATGTCACTGTGTCAGATATGACCGTTGTTAGACCGATGTTGCACTTGTCTTCTCATCGGATGATCCGGTGACACTTCCTCCAGAATTGGTTCAAACTTGGTGCTTACTGGAGTGATTGACTGATGCGTATATTGCTGTTCATCGGATGATCCGGTGTTACACCTGGTCCAGGGATATAACTTACTATACTGATGGACCGATGTAACATTGTCTTTTATCATCGGATGATCCGGTGCGTACTTGGTTCTGAGGTCTTCTTCTTCTGCTGGACCAACTCGACTGGTGTGTTGTTTTCTGGAAACATCGGTTGATCCGGTGAGTTGATTTTGTTTGCTTCGAGTTGTTCTAAGTGATTCTTTTGGAATTTTCTCGATTGACCTCTTAGACACTTGTTGTAAATATTCTTCTGATGATTGTCAAGCATTGAGTTTTGTCAATTATGGTTGAATAACTTTGACATATGAGCTTTTACTTCTAATCTTCATAACATTGATTGATCTCATAAAGTGATTGTTTAGGGGTCTCCAATGATTAGTAGTTGATGTTCATATTCATATAGATTTCATTTGATTGAGTGATATGAGAGACCTTGCATTCACAAATTCATTAGTAAAATCCAATGGTTGTCATTAATCACTGAAACCATACCTCATGGGGGCCTAGATGCTTTCACTCATACTCTGTTCACATTCTGAGTCAGTTTGTTTCGACTCCCACACAGGTCCACTATAGTCGCTTGCTTCGTGTCTTGCGTTATCTATGTGGGACTATCTTTATACGCTTGTTCTTTCCACGCTCTAGCTCTTTACAGGTCAAAGCATATTCTGATGCTACTTGAGCAAGTGATCCCTCTGATTGTCAATCTTTTTCTGCTTATTGTATTTTTCTTGGTGGTTCCCTCATTGCTTGAAAGACTAAGAAGCACGTAGCAGTTTCTCGTTCGAGTGTAGAGGCTAAGTTGCGTGCTATGGCTCTTGTGAGTGCAGAGGTTACTTGATTAGGACGGTTGCTTGAGGATTTTGGTGTTTCTGTTGGTATGCCGACTCCTCTTTTGTCTGACAGTACAGTGCTATCAGTATTGCTCGTTATCTGGTCAAGCATGAGCTTACCAAGCATATTAGTGTTGATGCTTCCTATACTCGAGTACAAGTACAAGACGGTGTTGTTGATCTTTAGTATGAGCCTTCAGAGCTTCAGATGGTGGGTTTCTTCACAAAGGCACAGACTCGGGCTCAACATAGTTTCTATCTCTCCAAACTCAGTGTCTGTGACGCACCTTGAGTTTTAGGGGATGTTAGAGATATAGGATACATTTATATTTTCCCTATATGTGGGAGACTTTATGTATATTTCAGATATCCTGTAACTCTATTTATAAAGCCCTCTGACCTTCTAAATAATACAAATGCCACATTCATAACAAATACTAGGCCTGACATTGCATTTTCAGCAGGTTTGGTTAGCAGGTACATGGAAAAACCAACTGAACATCACTGGGGAGCAGTGAAGAAAATTCTCAGGTAGGGACCAAAGATTATGGATGCAAATATGTCTCTGGCAATCATCTTGAACTTGTCGGATACAGCGACAGTGACCTTGCAGGGGACTGAGATGATCGAAAGAGCACCACTGGGGTGGCATACTTCCTGGGACAGAATCTGATTACTTAGAATTCTCAAAAGAAAAGAGTGGTAGCTCTGTCCTCATGTGAGGCAAAGTGTATAGCAGCAACAGCTGTTTGTGAGTGCATTTGGTTGAGCAGGTTACTAGGGGAACTGATGCACAAGGAAATCAAGAAATTCATACTCCTGGTAGACAACAAAACATCTATAGAGCTCAGCAGAAGTCCAAGGTTCCATGATGTATGATACGTATAGATACCAGATATCACTTCATCAGGGATTGTATTGAAGAGGGAAAAGTGGAGCTGGAGCATGTGGGAACTGATGAGCAGCTGGCTGATGGTATGACGAAAGCTCTTGGCCGAGTGAAACTGATTGAATTCAAGCAGAAGCTGAATGTTGTCATATGGCAACCAGATTAAGGGGTGTAGTGTTGTGTGTAATATAGTTGTGTGTGTGTTAGTCAAGAGCGGTGTCCATTAGTCGTCTGACTAATCGCGACTAATCGCTCAACGGAGCTCGATCAGGGAGTCTGACTCGACTTAGCCGATCAGAAAACTAGTCGTCCGATAAAGGCGACTAGTCAGGCGACTAGAGGATCTGGGCGATCGGACGATATGCATTGAGGAGGAAAAAACCATGGCCGGACGAGTGCGGGAGGAGCAGTGGGCAGGAAAGTAGCGCGCGCGGCCGGGAGAGCAGGGAGACCGTTGGGTGCGGCTGGGGAGTGACCGACGGCGGCTGGAGCAGTGGAGGATGACAGATCGACCAGAGCAGAGGAGTGCCGCCATGCCTGGACAGAGTGTCAGGCAGGGGCGAACTGGGGAAGAAGAGTATTAGGGTTAGATGGATTGGGACTGTGGATACCCTTAGATATAAAATGGATGGCCGACCATTTGTTGGGCCGGCTGGGCCTTAAATTATTTCCCCTGTACGTTCGTTCTTCCTGTGAGTGGCTGCACCAGCGCACGTCTTTGCTTCTGCCCCGTTCCGGCCTCTGCTGCTCCCACTTCTCCCAGCCCCAACCGTGCTTCCGTCGGCCTCCCATTGAATACCGCGTTGGCGGCGGGCGGCTTGCCGACGAAGGCGGCTCCCTGATCGCCAGCCTTCAGGTCCACCTTGGCTGCTTCCGCGGTCTTGGTGTTGAGATCCTCAACGTCGATGGGTTCACAGGCTCGATCTCGCCAGTGGCGGAGGCCAGCACCTCGAGGTCATTGATAAAGATGGTCAGAGGGCACCGTGCTCTCCTCGACGCCGCACATCTTATTCCCCATCCCGCTCCCCTGTTTTCTGTTCTCAAGCTCAGTTCCTCTTTTTCTTATTTTCTTGATTCAGTATAAGTATGATTCCTCCTCTCTTTCCCCCTTTCTAATATGATTCATTAATTCATTCTAAACAGCTGAATGGTAACAGGTATGCAATTTCTGTTTTGATAAGTCTGAATTTTGAAACCAGTCTGTTGTAATTTGTATTGTGCATTGTGTAAGCAAGGATTCATGAGGTAAGAATCTGAAGTATGTTGTGCTTTTCCATGGATGAAAGTTGCTATCGCATTGCTAAAAATTAAAATCGAAAATATGTTATGCATATTTTATTCTCTATATGTTATTCTTTATAACAAAAGTTATATATACATTGACATATATAGTGTCGATTAAAAATGTCATCTAAAATATTCAGGACGATTAGAGACGACTAGAGAGTCGACTAGGAGCGATTTCGATCTAGTCACCCTAGTCAGTCCTTAGACGACTAGAGTCGACTAGACGATTAATGAACCTTGATCAAGAGTCTGCATGTTTAGTTATGTGTTGGACCGAGTCTGGCGGGACTTGCACGTCCTGGGCGCTGGACCGAGTCACAAGTTTGTTGAGCTGCGATGGTGATCGGCAGGGTGGAGAGATGGGAGCCGTGGTGCGTGGAGAACGTGACCGAGCGTCCGCATCTTTGCCACGAAAGCCGGACATCGCAACGGATCATGCATGGGTGCGTGTGTATTGCTTATGCGTGCATTATATATCAATGAAAACGAGTTCAGTTGCTCCTTGCGCTGAACCACACAAACACTCCACTGTACTCCTCACTTTCTGTTCGACCTCTCTGTTCCGGGCGTGAACACGCCGCGTCGTGTTCGTGCCCGGCGTCCCTGAGCCGGAGCTGAGCGGCGATCACCGTTGCGCTCCAACAGTCCGTGCGTCTGGTGCACGTTCTGCCACTGCTGATCGATTGCCTGGTCATTCCGCTCGTCCGCTCGTCCGCCTGAGTTCCAGAGAAAACCGATGCATTGTTTCGCAGATCGCACATCTACTCGCCCGCGCTTCCAGCGCACGTTCCGCCGCCACCGATCGATCGCCTGCTCTGTCTGCTTGCCTGCTCGTCCGTGCGTCCCCGCCCGCTCGCCTGCTCGTCCGCTGGTCCGGAGCTCCACAGAGACGCGGCGGCCTTGCCCGGGGTGGCGCACGCTTGTGGGCCACACGGCTGGGGGCGCTCGTTCAGGCTGTGCGGTGCCGTGGGTGCTGCACCTGGTTCCTCTGATGACCAGCTTCAGAATTCAGACCAGACATCTTCCATTGATCTGGCTGCAGCTGAAACTACTCCAGTAAAGCCTCGTAGCAGCAGCATGGGAATAGATTTTTACATGAAAGACATGGAAGTTTTATTTCTGGCCGTGCTTCCGAGTTCCGATAAATCTTCAGAGATTTGTACATGAAAACCGTGCTTTGAGTCTGTGCTTGCACAATCTGATTTTTGTTGTGCACTACTACAAAAAGCATTTTCATAGGTGTAACACCTTAAAAATTTCAAAACTTTGTAATCAACCTTTCAAATATATTAGAGTGCATTTGAGTTTGCATTTTTGTGTGGAAGTTTAAATTCAAAACGTGTAGACTTCTAAAGAATTTGAAATTCAAATCAAATCAAATCAGAAAAGAAAAAGAAAAGAAAAATAAAAAGGAAAACCCGCGCCTGGGCCAAAACTGCATGCGGCCCAATTCCCTGCGCTGGCCCGCCCGCACCCCTCTCCCTCTCTTCTCTCTCTGGCCACCCTGGACCCGCATGTCGGCGCTTCCTCCCTCCCCTCTCTTCTTCCCCGCGCTCAACCGCCGCAACGCAACGATCGAGCCCGCGCCCACGATCCTTGCCCGCGTCCACGTCCCCCTCACCTCGGTTCCGCGCCCAAAATTGGAGCCCCGCACGCGCGCCACAACCGCCATCCTCGCCGCAGCTATAAACCCATCATGGCCCCCAATTTCTCCCCTTCCCCAAGCTCTCAAACCTTAGCCGCCCCTGTTCTCGGTAAGTCGCCGACGTTCTCGCCGATGGCAATGTGATTTCCTCCTTGATCCTAGCCTAACGAGTTCGCCGTGCTCTCAGACACGCGCCGGGCACACTCGCTCGGGGAGATCGCCTTCGCACCGTCGGTTTCGTCGGTTGCCGGTGAGATTCTGCCGCTGTCCTTCGTCGCGTCATCAATTTAGCCACCTAGCTTGCATTTTTTTCGGTCCATAATGCGTGCGACATCGCCCTCAGGCCGCCAGACTCACTCATCGGTCAGGATCGAGGCTGCACCGTCGACTTCGCCGATCACCGACGAGCTCTACCGCCTCCAACCGTCGCCGACGCTCTCTGCCCCTCCCCAAGTCCAATCGACGCCTCTGGTGAGTTCGCAATGCCACCCCGTGCGATTTCCCGCGTTTAAATACGAGGATTAGGCTTGATTTCATGCGATTTGGCGAATTCCGGCGAGATCGCCGCCATCGGCCGTCGGGCGCCGCCGCACACCGCGCTTGCGCCGGTTAGAGCCGACGTGGCTCAATCTAGGCCGTTGCCTCGCGGCCAACAGCCACAATTAGATCGCGGCGTACCGGTTCGGTTCATAATATCTGGGCTGTTCAGATTGAATCCAACGGTCGGCATTTAAATGACCCCGCGTGCCCGACGTTTTACATCGGGGCCCCTGCAATTTTGCGGGCTAGCCCCTGTAGAATTAGGTAATTATATTGAAACCTAAGAAATTTACAATCCAGCCTCTAGACTTAAGGAAAATTATGTATAATCTGTAAAATTCATGACTACCCCCTGTAAACTTGTTTAATATTGTTTCTAGCCCCTGTCCAGTTAGGAAAACTTTCAGTCTAGCCCCTAGACATTTTAAAAACTATTTTCAGCAATTGTAATATTTTCAGATTTACTAGAAATTGCAATAAAAATAGAAACAGATGTAGAAAAATAGGTAAAAAAATTATAAAATTCAGAATAAATATTTAGACAACTTAAAAATATATTTTATTGCTGTATAAATTTAAATAATTCATTTTAGCCACTAAAAATTATGTTGAAATTATATTTAATTGAGGATTAATTGTATAAAATGATTTTAAGCCTAGAAATAAATATCACTCACCATTAAAAATTATTTAATGCATTATTTTAATCTGAAATAATATAATAATCATAAATAATGATATTTGCATGTAGGAAAATCCCCAAAAATGTGTATTATGTATAAAAATAATTGTAAAAGTGTTATAAAATGGTAAATCACATTTCCAACACATAAAATTCACCTTTAACGAATATCATTAAATGAACTAATGCACATGCACATTAAATCTCTAGTAGGCACGTAATTGCGTAGACTTTTGTGATTGTGTGCATGTTTATGTTTAGCATTGTATGTTGTACTTATTGCATGTTATTCTCTTCGAGTAGACCCGGTTCCCGAGCCAGAGACCAACTTCCAAGAACTCCAGTTCGACAACCACTTTGAAAGAGGCAAGTGTACTTGACCATCTTGCACCTTTTTAAGGGTTTAGTTAGCTGCATGTTAATTAATATGAATCCTATGCTATGTCCTGTTGTTTTACCTGCTACCTTGTCGCTTGGGTTATGGAAGGGTGGTTATGGGATTTACTTTACGTTTAGCCATGCATACTAGTTGGGTGGGAAAACATTGACCATACTTATTACTCATGATATTATTATTATGGTTATGATTATGATGTTGGAAATGGATTGTAGTAAATAGGAATCTGGCGAGTTGGTTTGAATGGTATGGTGCAGTACGCACGAGACCCGAGATTTAGGGATTGAACCTTGCTGGATTCTAAGGACCGGTTTATAGAGTAGCCACTAAGCTATACAGTATCGCCACAAGACTGAGTATGGGGCAACTTGGTCGATTAATTAGGCCTCTCCCGGTCTAGTGCTGGTAGGTTGATAGTGCGGGGAATTGATTCAGCGTATCTGCCTTGTGATCTGCATGGATCAAGAGGGGGCTTCTCCTGGCAGAGGTAAAATGGACTCTAGAAGCCGGAGCGGTGAAACCTTAGAGGGCTGGTTACTAGTCGGGAGGACCTTTGTAAAGACCTCGTAGTGATCTCCTGGCCGCACACCTACGGAAGTGTATAATGTGACCGACGGGTCACGGGCATCAGGGAGGTTTGCTTAGTCCACCTGGCAACAAGGGATGAAATCACGGCTTGTGGGTAAAGAATACATTCTCTACAGAGATTGGGAAACTGTCATGACAGTCGTGCCCACGGACAAGAGCGGCTTGGTGTCGAATTCATAATTAGTACTTGGGATAATGGTGGGATTTATGGATTTGGAATACACATGTTCAATTACTTATTTACTCATTATTTTTACTATAATCTTGATTGGGTGGAATCACCTAGTTGTAAGTTGCTTAATGAAAGCTAAGGCATAGGTAATGCATAGTGTTATCAGCCATTATGAGCCTTCCTTGTTGTAGCCTTCATTTCATCTCTCTTCCAACACTTGCTGAGTACTCCATGTACTCAAAGTGATTCCCTCTCTCCCCCTCCAGACTATGAAGAAGAGGAAGCAATAAATGAAGAGTTCTACGCCGATCCGGAGGAGATGTTCTAGGCGGGCGTACCCTCGTGCAACTGCCTGTGGATTGGAGAAAGTGTCACGCTGCTGGTGTCTTCCTACTTATCTATGCATTTGCTTTGCTGTTGTTTATTTGAGACCTACGGGTTGTTGCTGTAAGACCTATTTGTATTTTCAAACATGGCTTGTAATATGATACTATTTACTTTTCGTCTACACATGTATGAATGAACTGATCTTAGCATACATGTGGAATGCATCTGCTTAGCTTGTTGGGACCAGGTGTGACAAAAGTGGTATCAGAGCCATGTTGCCCGTAGGACGCAAGCCTAGATAGAAATGGACGTATTAAGGACTATACTATTTTCTCTAAAAACTATTTTACAAAACTTCTTTGTGCTTCTTCCTTTATTGTACTACTTTTGCTTATATTGTTTTAATTTGTTGGAGTTCTTACACTCTTCTATTTCAAATTCTGTAGATGGTGCGCTGCAAGCAGACGGCGCGTAAGTCCACTGGAGGTCGCTGCCCCGACACGCGATGGCTAGCCGCTCTGTACCGTTTGCCCCTCACCGCGAGGCGGTGATATGCTCCATCGGGCAGGCTGCTGGTGACCTGCGCCGACGCCTTCGTTCGCTACTTCACGTCGCCGAATACTGTCACCCTCGTCTCGACCTGCGCTACACCACCACCAGGGTCAGCGGCCCCCTCTTGACCGAGTGGGCCTGCCAGCTGGCCATCTACTATGACAGCGAGTTGTTGAGGGTCCACTACTCACCAGCGTGGAGGAGCTCCCAGCGGTCGGCCGAGGAGGACGCGACTTGGGAGGCCACGACTTTCTGGCGCCACGCGCACCGTCTTCGTCTCGAGCACTCCTCGCTCGCCTACACGCCACAACGCCCGAGCGGCACTACCGACTTTGTGGGACGTGCTGTGGAGAGTCCGCTTAGCCTCTACCAGTCAGCTCGTATGGTGGACGACGTGGTCGAGCTGTCTGTGCAGTACAACCGCTGCCAGCAGGAGTTGCAGGACTTCCGGGACCTTAACGATCGGAAGGACCAGATCATCCGGCGCTACCGGAGGATCACCCACTGTGACCCCGACTTGCCTTGCTACGCCTCCGACGGTGAGCCCTGGTGCCCCGACTCTCCTGACCGCCGTGACCCTCAACGCTACCCGAGGGCGACCATGCCTGGGTCACCACCACCTCCACCAGCCCCACCTGCGCCACCAGCTCCACCAGCTCCACCGACACCATCAGCTCCACCAGCTCCACCGGCACCACCTGCGCCACCAGCTCCACCGGCACCACCAGCTCCACCAGCTCCACTGGCACCACCTGCACCACCAGCACCACCGACAACACCAGCACCACCTTCTCCACCAGCTCCAGCAGCTCCACCTTCTCCACCGGCCCCGCCAGCCCCACCAGCTTCGCCAGTTCTACCAGCTCCACCTTCCCCGCCTGCTTCGCCAACTCCTGGGTCACCATCCCACGTGACACCACCAGCCTCTCCGCTAGCCGCGCCACCTGTTCCCGTGGCACCCCCCAGTTTCTCCCCCAGCTCCTGCGTCACCACCTGTTGCTCCACCGCCTGCTCCAACAGTACCAGTTGTCTTCAGTGGCGAGTCAGTGGGCAACACTCCTGGTAGCAGTGACGAGGACCCGGAGGAGTACATGGACGAGGACCCCGAGGAGTGAGAGTACTCCTCAGCTGCACCGACGACTTAAGACACCTACCCTTAGTTTGTAGGAGCGTGTAGCTACACCCTCTCCAGTCTTGAGTTGTGTTATCTATGTTTATGTTTGAGTAAGTTGCTTCATGGTGTGTTTGTGTGGGACGGGAGTTGTGGAATGCCTTAGGCATCTTGTCCACATCCACGTCAGTTGTTCATGGATTTACTTTCTATATAGATATTCTCCTTGATGCATGTAGTTTGGATCGTTTTACCCTAGTATACTCTTCTGTATCGCGTCTATTGTTCTAAAGCTTCAGTTATTTCCAATACAGATGGCCGGTAGAGGCAGAGGCCGTGGTAGGGGTATTCCACCCCACGAGGAGGAACTTGGAGGTTTTCCAGGATGGAATGGTAGAGGAGCTCGAGGAGCACCAGCAGCGCAGCAGATACAACAGATGATGGCTATACAAACCCAACTGCTCAACAACCTCAACCCAAATAGTAGCCAATATGCAGCAAGCTTTACCAGCACCACCACCACCACCCCCTGGGCCCAGATCCCATCTGAAAGACTTCCTTAACACCCATACACCCACCTTTGCCACCCCTACTGAGCCAATGGATGCTGACGACTGGCTGAGATCAGTCGAGAGCAAGCTGAGGATCGTTCAATGCGAAGGAGGAGAGAAGGTACTGCTAGCCTCTCACCAACTCCAAGGACCTGCAGCTGATTGGTGGGTTGCTTACACTAAGGCCCATCAGAACCCAGAAAATATCACCTGGGATGAGTTCAATACCAACTTACGCAATTACTTCGTGCCCGAAGGAGAGATCCAGGCAAGACGTGAGGAGTTCCTCATGCTGAAGCAGGGCCGTATGAGTGTGCGAGACTACCTGAACAAGTTCACACAATTGTCTCGTTATGCACCAACTGATGTGGACACTGACTCCAAGAAACAGTTCCGTTTCAAGAAGGGCCTTGACAAAGAGTTGAAGTTCGCCATGTCCTCCAGTGATTACAATAACTTCCAGAAGTTGATTGACAAGGCTTTCAAAGTGGAAAGAACCAAGAAAGAGTTAGACGATGATGACAGAAAGAGAAAGCTGGCTCAAGGGCATGCTTCTGGCAGTAATGTGCGCCTTCGCTTCGCCCCTCAGCCCATGGCACCTATGACTCGTCCTATGAACTCTTACACAGGACCGAGGTTCCCAAACCCTACTTACAGGCCAGCCACACCCTACAACCAGCAGATGCGCCAGCCACCACATCCTCCACGCCAAACAATGCAGCCACCTCGCCCCGCAGCTCCAGCACCTCGCCCTGCAGTCCAGCAGTAGCAGAACCAGCACGGGGGTAATAAAGCCCAAGGTAACAATGCAGGGGTCACATGCTACATATGTGGAGAGGTAGGGCACTACTCCACTTGTTGCCCAAAGAAGCCATCGCAGCAGCCAACTACTCGTGGAAGGGTCAATCATGTGGCGATTGAGGAAGCTAATGAGGCGCCAGACGTGGTTGTTGGTACGTTCCCTATCGATTCTCATATAGCTATGGTGTTGTTTGATTCTGGTGCCACACATTCATTCATATCTAGAGAATTTATAAGAAGGCATGACATGGTAGTGCATTTAATGACTCATCAACTTATAGTCAACTCCCCTGGAGGAGAAATGATAACAAGGCAAGTATGCCCTAATGTAAGGTTAGACATAAGGGGGGTAGCCTTCTCAGCGAACCTCATAGTCCTTGAATATCAAGAGTTGGACATTATCTTGGGAATGGATTGGTTTGCAAAATACAATGGGGTGATCCATTGTGCAACCAGGATGGTCTGTTTGACACATTCAGATGGCACCAAGGTTGAGTTCAGTCCTGATCCAACGCCAGTGACAAGGGTTCATGTTAATCAAGTTGAAGGTGTGGAAGAGATCAAAGTGTTTAGGGAGTTTCCAGATGTATTCCCTGAAGAGCTACCTGGTATGCCACTAGATCGTGAGATTGAGTTCATTATCGAGCTTATGCCTGGGACGGCTCTGATATAAGAGACCATGCCGAATGGATGCCAAACAGCTAGCGGAACTGAAGGATCACATCGAGGAGCTATTGGAGAAAGGATATATCCGACATAGCTCATCGCGTTGGGGGGCACCAGTTATATTTGTACCTAAGAAGGATGGCACACAAAGATTGTGTGTGGATTATCGTGCTTTGAATGCAGTGACCATCAAGAATAAATACCCACTGCCGAGGATTGAATATTTGTTCGATCAATTGCGAGGAGCATGTGTGTTCTCCAAGATTGATCTTTGTTCGGGTTACCACCAGTTGAAGATTCGACCCTCGGACATACCCAAGACTGCATTCGTCTCCAGATACGGTCTTTATGAGTACACGGTTATGTCATTTGGGTTGACCAATGCTTCTGCCTATTTCATGTACCTCATGAACAAGGTATTTATGGAATATTTGGATAAGTTTATAGTGGTATTCATCGACGACATCTTAATATTCTCCAAGAATGAGGAAGAACATGAAGAACATTTGAGGTTGGCACTACAGAAGCTTCGACAACACCAATTATACGCTATGTTCAGCAAGTGCGAGTTCTGGTTGAAGCAAGTATCTTTCTTGGGACACGTCATATCAGAAGGAGGAGTAGCAGTAGATCCAGGTAAAGTGGTAGGTATTCTCAAGTGGGAAACGCCAGAAAATGTGGGAGAAATTCGAAGTTTCTTGGGAATGGCTGGTTACTATCGACGATTCATTGAGGGATTCTCAAAGATCGCACGTCCGCTAACCAAGCTACTCGAAAAGAAAGCTAAGTTCAAGTGGACACCAGAATGTGAAGCAAGTTTCACCGAACTGAAGAAGAGGTTGACTACTGCTCCAGTGTTGGTTATGCCCGACATTCAAGAGGAGTTCTCGGTCTATTGTGACGCTTCCGGAAAAGGATTGGGATGTGTTTTGATGCAAGAAGGACATGTAGTGGCGTACGCATCAAGACAGCTCAAAAAGCATGAAAAGAATTACCCGACCCATGACCTGGAGTTAGCAACTGTTGTTCATGCATTGAAGCTATGGAGACACTACTTGATGGGGAAGAGAACAGAGATCTACACCAACCACAAGAGCTTGAAGTATATCTTCACCCAGCCGGACCATAATCTCCGACAACGAAGATGGCTCGAGCTAATTAATGATTTTGATGTTGGGATCAACTATCACCCTGGAAAGGCAAATGTGGTCGCGGATGCCTTGAGTAGGAATCCACAATGCAACAGTATGACTATACAAGCTCGTCAACCGCAGTTATGTGAGTAGTTTGCAAGACTGAACCTATGCATAGTGTCTAACATAGATGCAGTAGCTATGGAATTGGATTCCACATTGGAACGAGACATTAGAGAAGGCCAAAAGGAAGATAAGAAGATCCAGAAACTCAAGAAGTTGATGAATATTGGTAAAGCCCCAGATTCCAGGGAAGATGAACACAGAACCTCATGGTTAGGGAAGAGGATATGTGTGCCGAATATCAAGGAGATCCGAGAACTGATATTGAGAGAAGCGCATGATTCATCCTACTCTATTCATCCTGGGAGTACCAAGATGTATCAAGACCTTAATGATCGATATTGGTGGCTTGGCATGAAACGTGATGTGGCCGAGTATGTGGCTTTGTGTGACACGTGTCAGTTGGTCAAGGTGGAACATCAAAGACCTGCTGGACTACTTCAACCACTCAAGATACCCGAATGGAGATGGGAAGAGATAAGCATGGACTTTGTTGTGGGGTTACCAGGGACCCAGTCAGGATACGATTCCATATGGGTAATCGTGGACCGTTTAACTAAAGTCGCTCATTTCATACCGGTCAAGGAAAACTACAATGGCTCAAAGTTGGCAGAACTATACATGGCAAGAATTGTATGCTTGCATGGTGTCCTGAAGAACATAGTGTCTGATTGAGGTACCCAGTTCACTTCAAGATTCTGGCAGAAGTTACATGAATCAATGGACACTCGACTCAATTTCAGCTCAGTGTATCACCCGCAGATGGATGGTCAGACAGAACGGACAAATCAAATCTTGGAGGATATGTTGCGTGCCTGTGCCTTGAAGAATAGCAAGAGTTGGGACAAGAATTTGCCTTATGCGGAATTCTCTTACAACAACAGTTATCAAGCTAGTCTCAAGATGTCCCCGTTCGAGGCGTTGTATGGGCGAAAGTGTAGAACACCCTTGTTTTGGAATCAGACAGGAGAAGGTCAAGTGTTTGGACCGGAGATACTAAGAGAAGCCGAACGACATGTGCAAGAGATCCGGAACAATCTGAAGACAGCGCAGTCAAGGCAGAAGAGCTATGCAGATGCTCGATGTCGTGATCTAACTTTTGAGGTAGGAGACTTTGTGTATCTCAAGGTATCGCCAGTAAGGGGCCTAAGACGGTTCAAAGTGAAGGGAAAGCTAGCACCTCGTTACATTGGTCCGTTCAAGATACTGGAAAGAAGAGGAGGGGTGGCTTATCGTCTCGAGCTACCGTCTCAACTTTCAGATGTACACGATGTTTTCCATGTGTCGCAACTAAATAAGTGTTTAAGAGTGTGTGAAGAACAGTTACCCATGGAAGCTATAGATGTGCAAGCGGATCTCTCATATGCCGAACAACCGGTACGGATTCTTGAGATATCTGAACGAGTTACAAGGAACAAGGTCACCCGGATGTGCAAAGTTTAGTGGAAACATCACTCGGAGGCAGAAGCAACTTGGGAGAAGGAAGAAGACCTGAAGGCCGAATTCCCCTATCTCTTCTCTTAGGACGTCCGAATCTCGGGGCGAAATTTCATTTAAGGGGGGTAGAGTTGTAACACCCTAAAGATTTCAAAACTTTGTAATCAACCTTTCAAATATATTAGGGTGCATTTGAGTTTGCATTTTTGTGTGGAAGTTTAAATTCAAAACGTGTAGACTTCAAAAGAATTTGAAATTCAAATCAAATCAAATCAGAAAACAAAAAGAAAAGAAAAATAAAAAGGAAAACCCGTGCCTGGGCCAAAACTGCATGCGGCCCAATTCCCTGCGTTGGCCCGCCCGCACCCCTCTCCCTCTCTTCTCTCTCTGGCCACCCTGGGCCCGCATGTCGGCGCTTCCTCCCTCCCCTCTCTTCTTCCCCGCGCTCAACCACCGCAGTGCAATGATCGAGCCCGCGCCCACGATCCTCGCTCGCGTCCACGTCCCCCTCACCTCGGATCCGCGCCCAAAATTCGAGCCCAGCACGCGCACCACAACCACCATCCTCGCCGCAGCTATAAACCCACCATCGCCCCCAATTTCTCCCCTTCCCCGAGCTCTCAAACCCTAGCCGCCCCTGTTCTCGGTAAGTCGCCGACGTTCCCGCCGATGACAATGTGATTTCCTCCTTGATCCTAGCCTAACGAGTTCACCGTGCTCCCAAACACGCGCCGGACACACTCGCTCGGGGAGATCGCCTTCGCACCGTCGGTTTCGTCGGTCGCCGGTGAGATTCCGCCGCTGTCCTTCGCCGCGTCATCAATTTAGCCACCTAGCTTGCATTCTTTTCGATCCATAATGCGTGCGACATCGCCCTCAGGCCGCCGGACTCCCCCCTCGGTCGGGATCGAGGCTGCACCGTCGACTTCGCCGATGACCGACGAGCTCCGCCACCTCCAACCGTCGTTGACGCTCTGCCCCTCCCCAAGTCCAATCGACGCCTCTGGTGAGTTCGCAATGCCACCCCGTGTGATTTCCCACGTTTAAATACGAGGATTAGGCTTGATTTCATGCGATTTGGCAAATTCCGGCGAGATCGCCGCTGTGCACCGCGCTGGCGCCGGTTAGAGCCGGCGTGGCTCGATCTGGGCCGTTGCTTCGCGGCCAACGGCCACGATTAGATCACGCCGTACCGGTTCGGTTCCTAATATCTGGGCCGTCCAGATTGAATCCAACAGTCAGCATTTAAATGACCCCGCGCGCCCGCCATTTTACATCGGGGCCCCTGCAGTTTTGTGGGCTAGCCCCTGTAGAATTAGGTAATTATATTGAAACCTAAGGAATTTACAATCTAGCCTCTGAACTTAAGGAAATTATGTATAATCTATAAAATTCATGACTAGCCCCTGTAAACTTGTTTAATATTGTTTCTAGCCTCTGTCCAGTTAGGGAAACTTTCAGTCTAGCTTCTGGACATTTTAAAAACTATTTTTAGCAGTTGTAATATTTTCATATTTACTAGAAATTGCAATAAAAATAGAAATAGATGTAGAAAAATAGGTAAAAAAATTATAAAATTAAGAATAAATATTTGGACAACTTAAAAATATATTTTATTGCTGTATAAATTTAAATAATTCATTTTAGCCACTAAAAATTATGTTGAAATTATATTTAATTGAGGATTAATTGTATAAAATGATTTTAAGCCTAGAAATAAATATCACACACCATAAAATTTTTTTTAATGCATTATTTTAATCTGAAATAATATAATAATCATAAATAATGATATTTGCATGTAGGAAAATCCCCAAAAGTGTGTATTAAGCATAAAAATAATTGTAAAAGTGTTATAAAATGGTAAATCACATTTCCAACACATAAAATTCACCTTTAACGAATATCATTAAATGAACTAATGCACATGCACATTAAATCTCTAGTAGGCACGTAATTGTGTAGACTTTTGTGATTGTGTGCATGTTTATGTTTAGCATTGTATGTAGTACTTATTGTATGTTATTCTCTTCGAGTAGACCCGGTTCCCGAACCGGAGACCAACTTCCAAGAACTCCAGTTCGACAACCACTTCGAAAGAGGCAAGTGTCCTTGACCATCTTGCACCTTTTTAAGGGTTTAGTTAGCTGCATGTTAATTAATATGAATCCTATGCTATGCCCTGTTGTTTTACCTGCTACCTTGTCGCTTGGGTTATGGAAGGGTGGTTATGGGATTTACTTTACGCTTAGCCATGCATACTAGTTGGGTGGGAAAAAATTGACCATACTTATTACTCATGATATTATTATTATGATTATGATTATGATGTTGGAAATGGATTGTAGTAAATAGGAATCTGGCGGGTTGGTTTGAATGGTATGGTGCAGTACGCACGAGACCCGAGATTTGGGGATTGAACCTTGTCGGATTCTAAGGACCGGTTTATGGAGTAGCCACTAAGCTATACAGTATCGCCACAAGACTGAGTATGGGGCAGCTTGGTCGATTAATTAGGCCTCTCCCGGTCTAGTGCTGGTAGTTGGATAGTGCGGGGAATTGGTTCAGCGTATCTGCCTTGTGATCCGCATGGCTCAAGAGGGGGCTTCTCCTAGCGGAGGTAAAATGGACTCTAGGAGCTGGAGCGGTGAAACCTCAGAGGGCCGGTTACTAGTTGGGAGGACCTTTGTAAAGACCTCGTAGTGATCTCCTGGCCGCACACCTACGGAAGTGTGTAATGTGACCGACGGGTCACGGGCATCAGGGAGGTTTGCTTAGTCCACCTGGCAACAGGGGATGAAATCACGGCTTGTGGGTAAAGGTACATTCTCCGCAGAGATTGGGAAACAGTCATGACAGCCGTGCTCACAGACAAGAGCGGCTTGGTGTCGAATTCATAATTAGTACTTGGGATAATGGTGGGATTTATGGATTTGGAAAATATTCTTTTTGGTTTGTCTTCACAACTTGATTATCTATCATATTTCAAAAAATTTCGGTCATTGGATTTGTGGTTTTTGATCTACACGAGTTTCTTTGCAGCGTTCTAGAACTATTTTTTCTCGGGTAGGACAGATTGACCTTTGTTCGATCTTTCAATCGTAACTTGAGTTTCTCTCGATGGATTTGAGTGATTCTTGTTGTGTCTTCTTCGTGACTTGATTCTCTCTAATATCTATCACTTTTGTCACGGTGAAACACGTTTATATTAGTCTCACACACGATTTCTTTAACAGATCATTTTTTGCTGAAGGGGTTGGGATTTAATTGTTTCCGCTGGGTAAGATTTTTTTAATCTACCATTCACCCCCTATGGTAGCTTTTCACGTGCTCTTCGATCCTAAAATTTCTAGCACCACTGCTTGAGATGAATTGTGTAGTAGTGTGTAGGAACCGTCAACAAGCATTTCTAGTGCCGTTGCTGGTGAAGGCATCCGAAGTATTGCATGATTGAGTGAATAGGATAGGACCCTGGTAGGTTTTAGTAGGATGACTCTTCTTTGTTTTCGAATTTTATGTGAAACAGGGTAGTGTATTGGTTTCCGCTTGCCGACAAACTTTGTTGAAGATCCCGAATCCCTTGTGAGAGATCGACCTCCTGTCGTTACTACTTAGAAGCTTCGAGCGAAAAATCAAGCCAGCACAACTGCACCAACAACCGAATCACCAATGGCTCAGAAGACCCTTCTTGAGTTTTCAGCCCCCTCTGCTAATAATGTACCTGTGGGACCCACTGTTAACATGGGAGACGTAAACTTTGAAATTAAGACTGGCCTTATCACTATGGTGCAAGCCAACCCATTTTGTGGGAAGGAACGAGGATGCAAGTGCTCACCTACACCAATTCCTTGAGATCCGCAACACCTTTAAGATAAAGGACGTATCTCCCAATTCTGTACGTCTTAGGCTTTGAAATTAAGACTGGCCTTATCACTATGGTGCAAGCTAACCCATTTTATGGGAAGGAACGAGGATGCAAGTGCTCACCTACACCAATTCCTTGAGATCCGCAACACCTTTAAGATAAAGGACGTATCTCCCAATTCTGTCCGTCTTAGGCTGTTTCTGTTCTCTCTTCTTGGGACAGCAAAACAGTGGTTCTACGCAGATCGAAGTATTGTAGATACTTCAAAAAAGTGTTCTACGACATTCCTCGCCAAGTTTTTCCCGTTGGGCAAGACCAATGCCCTACGTGGAAGAATTTCCATCTTCCAGCAAGATGCCAAGGAATCTATTTCCGATGCTTGGGAAAGGCTTTAGGAGTACATCCTAGCCTGTCTGCACCATGGGATGGATGACTAGCTCATCATCCAAAACCTCAACAACGGGCTGACCCCTTTCGCCCGTGACCATGTTGATGCTGCTGCTGGAGGTGCCTTCTTCTCATTTCCAGTGTCAAAAGCCAATGATTTGATTGAGAAGATGGTGTCAAACATGGGTTGGAGCGATGAGCGTCTCCATACCCGCACGCGAGGCATGCACACCTTGAATGAGGTGGACATGATCGCTGCCAAATTGGACCTCCTTATGAAGAAAATTGATGGACAAGGCAATGGTGAGGTATGTGGCAATGCCTGTGCCTTAGACTCTCACATCACTTGTGAAGTCTGTGGCAACACGAGCCATTTTGGCAATGACTGCACAGAAACCCGTGAGGTTGCCTTATACGTAGCTAACAATGGAAACAACAATGGCTATCATCCAGAAGGTCAAGGGTGGGGCCAACCATGCTAATTCTTTCAAGGAGGGTACAACAAAAAAAAGGCAACAATGGAAATAAACCCAACTTGAGATAACTTTTCATTGGCCAGCTGAAGATCATTGAGGCTATATCCAAGAAGCTGTCGGCCAATGACAAGACCCTGGAGAGCATTAATGCAAAGATTGAAGGACTATCCTCAGCCTTCAAGAATCAATTGAGTTTCAACAAGATGTTGGAAACTCATTTGGCTCAACTAGCAGCTTTTGTTCCTCCTGTGGAGAATGGCAAAATGCCAGGACATCTCGAACCCCCTGTGTAAAATGTGAACATGATTTCTCTACAAGGAGGTAACTGGCTGAAAGACCCTGCATGTCCTACAATCTCATGCACAATTGGGGCACACCACTTTGACAAGGCCCTTTTGTGACCTTGGAGAAAGTGTTTGGTTTTTGACCAACTGAACTTCACGGAGCTTACTCCAACACCAGTGCAGCTCCAACAGGTTGATTCTTCAGTCCGTTATTCTGCGGGTATCACCGAAGATGTTCCGGTGAAAATCCGGAATTGCTTCATACCCGTGGATTTCGTGGTGCTTGACATGGAGGTCAAGAAGGATCCGCGATTCATTCTTGGGTGACCATTCCTAAGCACTGCAAAGGCTCACATAGATGTGAGAGCTGGAGAAATCCACATCCATATCAACGGCAAGGAGGAGAAGTTTAACTTTCGCCTAAAGTTGGAGCAATGCTCCTTGATTTGTATCAAGTATGGGCCGAATATTAAACACATTCAAGAGGTCAAAATTACACCATCAAAGGTGGACTCGCTCATTGCATTTATGAGGAATTTGATCTATGCAGAAAACATGTCTTATCGTCCATGCCGACACCCCAAGAAGATGGAGAAGTCCAGCCTCCTCAAAGGCCCAAGTCCACCAAGCGACCAAAGATGTATGGAGGAAGAAGCAAGAAAAGCCGTCTGTGCCCATCCCTCTGGGCCCAGTTGTCCAGAAATGAAGAAGGAGGAATGTCCATCTCATCGGACAGTGGTGAGACCTAGCCAATATGTTAAATTGGTAGTTATCCTTTCCTTTATTTTTCTTTTCTCTTTTTTTTGGTTTTCCCCATTTAGTTTGATTTTCCCCAGTGCATATTTGATTTTCTTTGTAAGTTGATAATATTAAATTTTGAACTATCATTTTTATTTCTTTATTTTCACAAAAAGAAAATTGTTGGGTTTTGAAAAAGGAGTTTTTATTCGGAAAACGATATTTCTGAGCTGCAAAAGTGGTAATTCACCAACGTGCTAATCCCATAGCCGTTGGGGAGCCACCTGCCAAAAGGGAGAATAGGGGGGCCCACCTATCGGATCAGTCGACCCCCCTGTTCGACCGACTAGGGGAAAGGGCCATTTTGGCTCTCTCTCCTCCAACGGCTACATTTGGTTCCCTAGTGACCGTTGGGGATTGTACACTATAAATAGTGGCCGTGAGGGGGCACTTCTCCTCACACTTCACCTAATTTCATACCTCCCAAAAGTCACTCCTGCTCACATTGTGTTCTTGCTCTTCATTAATGTACTCTTGCTCAAAATCCAACCAAAAAGATTTTCTTTTGTTTGCATTTTGAATTTGCTCTAAAATTCTTCAAGGGAATATTCGTCGGGGGTTTTGCTTTCACTAACATCACCTCGTTCGAGATTTTGCCTTGTTTTATTCTTGTTTGTTGTGGCCATTAATGGAACGAAGAGTTTGTTTGGAAAGAGGAAGGAGGCTGCAAGCTTAAGCCATGGTGGAGATTCCAGTGCACGTCCCTCTTCCGTTGCTACACTAAGTTCACATGGGAGGAGTGTAGGTGAGGACACTCCCATGGGTGAGAGGAGCAACTCTCATCAACTTATTCACGATGACGACCTCGATATACAAAAAGTTAAAGATCAAGCACACAAGCTCCTCCAAGATCATGAGTTTTCTCATACAAAAGCTTATGATCCAGATTTGATCTCCAAAACAGGTATGAATTCCGAATTCTTTTCCATTTGGCGTGCATTAGGATGGGAAACTTTTGCTCACATAGAGGAGAAAGGTTCACGCCTTCTCTCCATACAATTCCTTTGCACACTCAAAATAGGAATTGATGGTATTACTTTTAGATTATTTCGAAAAGAGTACAACATCATATGGAAAGAATCAAGTGGAACCCTAGGCTTCCATAAACGTTTTTTTGCTAGATTTAGACACTTTGCCTAAGTTTAACAAACAAAGTTTTTGGCAAGATTTAACTAGTGAGGTCAGATGTAGTGCACCTAGGAATAGCCACTTGCACAATCCTACTTTGCACTTAATGTATGGATGGGTGTCTATTGCTATGTTCCCTGGAGGAGATGTAAGGGTAGTGTGTGATGATGCGTTGAATATTTTATTTGCCATGATTAAAAAGATAAAAGTTGCTCCAGTTATTTTCATGATGAAACAATGTTTGGATTACATTCCAAGGCTACGACCAATTGAATGTACTTCATTGGTCACACGTATTTCTACTAGGGTAGGAGCACTAGAATATTCTTCGTTTGAGTATATTGAAAATTAAAGAGAATTAATTGATGAATATTATTTAGTGCAAGGACATACCCTTGCATGATCAAGATGGCTCTTTGATATTTTATTAACCCGGCTTTGTCAATGAAATTCGGTTACCTAACCTGGATTATCATTTGTACAAATGCTGGAGGCTAACCATTGACCTCCTTCCTATCGAGGAAGCCGAAAGAAGTAATGTCTCTAGCAGGATAACAAGAAGCCGTACAAGGAGAGTGGTTATGCCTCTGACAACCTCCATGGTCCATGAGTACGAAGAGGAAGAGAACCCAATGGGTGAGGCACCCGGATGGACTCAACCTTCATCGTATGAGACTAAAGGTCTGTGTTGGCATGGATGGCCAGGTGCCACATGGGAGTCGCCCCTATCCAATTCATATGCCGAACAACCAGTACGGATTCTTGAGACATCTGAACGAGTTACAAGGAACAAGGTCACCCGGATGTGCAAAGTGCAGTGGAAACATCACTCGGAGGTAGAAGCAACTTGGGAGAAGGAAGAAGACCTGAAGGCCGAATTCCCCTATCTCTTCTCTTAGGACGTCCGAATCCCGGGGCGAGATTCCTTTTAAGGGGGGTAGAGTTGTAACACCCTAAAAATTTCAAAACTTTGTAATCAACCTTTCAAATATATTAGGGTGCATTTGAGTTTGCATTTTTGTGTGGAAGTTTAAATTCAAAACATGTATACTTCAAAATATTTTGAAATTCAAATCAAATCAAATCAGAAAAGAAAAAGAAAAGAAAAATAAAAAGGAAAACCCGCGCCTGGGCCAAAACTGCATGCGGCCCAATTCCCTGCGCTGGCCCGCCCGCACCCCTCTCCCTCTCTTCTCTCTCTGGCCACCCTGGGCCCGCATGTCGGCGCTTCCTCCCTCCCCTCTCTTCTTCCCCGCGCTCAACCGCCGCAGCACAACGATCGAGCCCATGCCCACGATCCTCGCCCACGTCCACATCCCCCTCACCTCGGATCCGCGCCCATCGAGCCCCGCACGCGCGCCACAACCGCCATCCTCGCCGCAGCTATAAACCCACCATCGCCTCCAATTTCTCCCCTTCCCCGTGCTCTCAAACCCTAGCCGCCCCTGTTCTCGGTAAGTCGCCGATGTTCCCACCGATGGCAATGTGATTTCCTCCTTGATCCTAGCCTAACGAGTTCGTCGTGCTCCCAGACACGCGCCGGACACACTCGCTCGGGGAGATCGCCTTGCACCGTCGGTTTTGTCTGTCACCGGTGAGATTCCGCCGCTGTCCTTCGTCGCGTCATCAATTTAGCCACCTAGCTTGCATTCTTTTCGGTCCATAACGCGTGCGACATCGCCCTCAGGCCGCCGGACTCCCTCCTCGTTCGGGATCAAGGCTGCACCGTCGATTTCGCCGATCACCGACGAGCTCCGCCGCCTCAAACCATCGCCTACGCTCTCTGCCCCTCCCCAAGTCCAATCGAGGCCTCTTGTGAGTTCGCAATGCCACCCCGTGTGATTTCCCACGTTTAAATACGAGGATTAGGCTTGATTTCATGCGATTTGGCGAATTCCGGCGAGATCGCCGCCGTCGGCCGTCGGGCGCCGCCGCGCTGGCACCGGTTAGAGCCGACGTGGCTCGATCTGGGCCGTTGCCTCGCGACCAACGACCACGATTAGATCGCGGCGTACCGGTTCGGTTCATAATATCTGGGCCGTCCAGATTGAATCCAACGGTCGGCATTTAAATGACCCCGCACGCCCGCCGTTTTACATCAGGGCCCCTGCAGTTTTGTGGGCTAGCCCCTGTAGAATTAGGTAATTATATTGAAACCTAAGAAATTTACAATCTAGCCTCTGGACTTAAGGAAAATTATGTATAATCTGTAAAATTCATGACTAGCCCCTGTAAACTTGTTTAATATTGTTTCTAGCCCCTGTCCAGTTAGGGAAACTTTCAGTCTAGCCCCTGGACATTTTAAAAACTATTTTCAGCAGTTGTAATATTTTCATATTTACTAGAAATTGCAATAAAAATAGAAACAGATGTAGAAAAATAGGTAAAAAATTATAAAATCCAGAATAAATATTTAGAGAACTTAAAAATATATTTTATTGCTCTATAAATTTAAATAATTCATTTTAGCCACTAAAAATTATGTTGAAATTATATTTAATTGAGGATTAATTGTATAAAATGATTTTAAGCCTAGAAATAAATATCACACACCATAAAAAATTATTTAATGCATTATTTTAATCTGAAATAATATAATAATCATAAATATTGATATTTGCATGTAGGAAAATCCCCAAAAATGTGTATTAAGCATAAAAATAATTGTAAAAGTGTTATAAAATGGTAAATCACATTTCCAACACATAAAATTCACCTTTAACGAATATCATTAAATGAACTAATGCACATGCACATTAAATCTCTAGTAGGCACGTAATTGCGTAGACTTTTGTGATTGTGTGCATGTTTATGTTTAGCATTGTATGTAGTACTTATTGCATGTTATTCTCTTCGAGTAGACCCGGTTCCCGAGACGGAGACCAACTTCCAAGAACTCCAGTTCGACAACCACTTCGAAAGAGGCAAGTGTCCTTGACCATCTTGCACCTTTTTAAGGGTTTAGTTAACTGCATGTTAATTAATATGAATCCTATGCTATGCCCTGTTGTTTTACCTGCTACCTTGTCGCTTAGGTTATGGAAGGGTGGTTATGGGATTTACTTTACGCTTAGCCATGCATACTAGTTGGGTGGGAAAACATTGACCATACTTATTACTCATGATATTATTATTATGATTATGATTATGATGTTGGAAATGGATTGTAGTAAATAGGAATCTGGCGGATTGGTTTGAATGGTATGGTGCAGTATGCACGAGACCCGGGATTTGGGGATTGAACCTTGCCGGATTCTAAGGACCGGTTTATGGAGTAGCCACTAAGCAATACAGTATCGCCACAAGATTGAGTATGGGGCAGCTTGGTCGATTAATTAGGCCTCTCCCGGTCTAGTGCTGGTAGTTGGATAGTGCGGGGAATTGGTTCAGCGTATCTGCCTTGTGATCCGCATGGCTCAAGAGGGGGCTTCTCCTAGCGGAGGTAAAATGGACTCTAGGAGCCGGAGCGGTGAAACCTTAGAGGGCCGATTACTAGTCGAGAGGACCTTTGTAAAGACCTCATAGTGATCTCCTGGCTGCACACCTATGGAAGTGTGTAATGTGACCGACGGGTCACGGGCATCAGGGAGGTTTGCTTAGTCCACCTGGCAACAGGGGATGAAATCACGGCTTGTGGTAAAGGATACGTTCTCTGTAGAGATTGGGAAACTGTCATGACAGCCGTGCTCACGGACAAGAGCGGCTTGGTGTCGAATTCATAATTAGTACTTGGGATAATGGTGGGATTTAAGGATTTGGAATACACATGTTCAATTACTTATTTACTCATTATTTTTACTATAATCTTGATTGGGTGGAATCACCTAGTTGTAGGTTGCTTAATGAAAGCTAAGGCATAGGTAATGCATAGTGCTATCAGCCATTATGAGCCTTCCTTGTTGTAGCCTTCATTTCATCTCTCTTCCCACACTTGCTGAGTACTCCATGTACTGAAAGCGATTCCCTCTCTCCCCCTCCAGACTTGAAGAAGAGGAAGCAGTAAATGAAGAGTTCTACGCCGATCCGGAGGAGATGTTCTAGGCGGGTGTACCCTCGTGCAACTGTCTGTGGATTGGAGAAAGCGTCACACTGCTGCTGTCTTCCTACTTATCTATGTATTTGCTTTGCTGTTGTTTATTTGAGACCTACGGGTCGTTGCTGTAAGACCTATTTGTATTTTCGAACATGGATTGTAATATGATACTATTTACTTTTCATCTACACATGTATGAATGAACTGATCCTGGCATACATGTGGAATGCATCTGGTTAGCTTGTTGGGACCAGGTGTGACAATAGGCGCCCTCCAATTTATTTGTAGGCGGTCTGTAAAAAAACCGTATGTGCTTTTAAATGCATTAAAATGTGTCTATGATGATCACATATCACAGTCGATTCGTAATTAAAAACCGTCCGTGTGACAAAATATGGATTTATCATAGGCGGTCTGTTGTACAACTCGCGTGTGATACAATATCACATGTGTTTCGTAACTAAAGATCACCTGTGACAGAATATAGATTATCACAAACGGTCTTTGTTACAAACTGCCTATGATAATGGACAATATCACATACGTTCTGTTACTAAAATCTACCTCTAAAAGAATATGGTTTATCTCAGCCAGTCTATGATACAATATCACAGGCAATTGTACGATAAGAGCCGCCAGTCTGGTATTTACAGCGACATCTGCTATTTCAAACGATGCCTAATATTTGAAATGTTCCCGCAAAATCAAGCCTATATAAGGCTAGTTCCGCAGTATCACCCGCAAAACATAACTGCATGGTATTTCAAACAACACCTTTAGGCTGGCAGAACTGTTCATCTCCCGTTGAGCGCCGCTCCGCTGCACAATAAGGCCGCCTCCCTCCTCCTTCTTCGGCACCACGCTGCTGCACCCACGCCACCTCCCCGTGCCTCACAGCACTGGCGCGTGCCTCCACGCAGCAGTCATCATGCCTGGGTGATTTTTTTGCTGACTTCGCATGTGACTGCCTCATAGAGGAGCATAAGGCGTGGCACAAGAATCACCCTGAAATATGTATTGTAACCTCTTCAATTTTATTCATGATGATATACATGCATACTTCAAGTTGATTATATGATGTACGTCTTGGTGTTGCAGGGTTTCTCTGCGAAACCTGAGTCATTTGACATCATGGTTTGGCGATGCATCATCCCTGGTAAAGAAGGGGTAAGTTGTGAATAAGCACAATCCACTATTTTACAAATTTTGATGGAGTGATTGTATGATCGGTAGACTTATTTTAAGTTCTTGTGATGTCTCACTTTGGAATTCTTATGTTGCTACAACTAAAATTTTGCTAGAGGTGGTCTTCATCTATTACTGTTGTCGGTGTTTGGATCCGGTAGATCCCCCGACACTACCGATGGTAGATCGAGGAGTTGTAGTTCGGTAATGGGCGCGCAGAGATTCAAGAAGGTGAAAGACAAATGGACACAAAGTTTACCGTGGTTCGGGCCGCCTGAGCGTAATACCCTACTCCACAGGGTGTGTTGGTGTTGTATTGAGCGTGTGAGTCTAGAAGAAGCTCCAGAAGAAGAAGCTCGTCTAGCTCAGGAAGTTCAGTAGAGGTCTGGAGCCGTCCCTTGTGTATCGTCGACCAGTCCTTTTATAGTACAAGGACTGGTTGTTACACCGTTAGCCTGGCCCGACATGTGGCCCTGGTGGTTACACATGCTTGATACACAATTAATGAGTTAATTATCCTTAATAGCCTATTAACGGGCCTTAACAGTGCTGTTACCAGTATTAAGGACCGTCCGATCGTGTGTCATTAATATGACATTAATGACACGTAATCGGGTCTTGAAGTCTTTGATTGCTCTTGAAGTTCCGGAGCTGTTGGGGGGGTCCACCAATCTGATTGTTGAAGTTGAAGGTCCGGCGGTTCAGCCACATGGCAGCTCTGGAGCTTAACATCGTGGACGGGTAGGTCCGGTGCTGTTGGACACATGTCAGTACCAGAGCTTCCCTCTGTCTGTGGTTAGATCCGGGGATGCCATACCGGTATCTAGTCCGAAGCTTTCCCATGTGTGGGCGATAGCTCCGGTCTTATGATACACGTGGCGGCCCTGGGACTAACCATGTCGGGGAAGCATGTCCGGTTACACCTGACATGTGGGGCCTTCGGAGGTCTTCAAATCTGCTAGATGGAGTTTCATTGTGATCTTTGCAATCTCAAGGGGTATCTGGTACGTAGGGTACCGATAGTGGCCCCCTGGGCCCACCTCCAGGAGAGACCTTTTGGATGAAGCCATTCCGCCGGAGGTGGGTCCATTCTTTGGTTTTTGAGTCGTGTCTTCAAGGGTCTTCGGACGTGCTGTTGGCGATAGTTCGCAGTTAAACCTCCTCCGCGTGGCATATACTGGAGGCGGCAGGTGAGATCTCAGCATGCGGATCTCACACAATTGAAGGTCGCCGGTTCTTGATACAAAAATCGTATCAATTCCTCGCGCCCTGTCAGGCCGCCGCCTTCGGGTTTCCCGCCTTTCATGATGACAACCGTTCGCCTGGGGTAAGGACCTCGACTTGATCATCAGGGTGGCCCCAGGCCCCCATGTCATTGGCGGGGTGAAGTTTTTGACTGGTATCGTCGGCTCCTCTGCATCCAAGCGTTGCGGAGGCTTACTTAAGAAGGAAAGCAGGCACCGTTTGGGGTTCTTTACGCCTTTCATTCGAACTTGCGCTCAAACCTTCCAAACTTTTGCTTGCTTTTCCTCTCTTGCCTCGCTGTGCCGCGATGGAGTTGGGTCTCTGCCAGAGCCGACTAAAGACCGATGATGATTTGAAGAAGGTCCGGGCCCTCATGGGATGGTCCCCTGACTTCCTCAACCACTTGGTCCGCGCTGGCAAGCTTCCGTTCGAGAAGGAACATGCCGGCGACATGGTGTACTTCTCCGCGTACGCCATGGTGGGGTTGATCCCACCTTACTCCTCTTTCTTCTTGATGCTGCTAGACTTCTATGGTCTGCTGCACCTTGGCCCCCACTCCATTCTCCTGGTGTCAATCTTTGTCCACTTCTGCGAGATGTGGGTGGGAATTCCCCCCTGCATTGAGATCTTCTGCACCTTCTTCACTGTCCAAACTACGGGTAGGAGTGACGAGTACCTTGGCTTCTACTATTTTGTGAAGCACAAGAAGTGCCCGTACAAGTACTTGCGGTTGTTCCCTTCTGGGAAGTGGGACGACTGGAAGAAGGATTGGATTGTCATCAGGGTGGAGGAGCACGAGAAGCTAGAGCTGCCGGAAGGCCTCCCCAACATCGACACTGCAGTTTGGAGTGAAGCTCCGGTGTTGTCGGACGCCTTCAACCCTACTCTGACCAGGATCTGCCTGTGCGTGGAAGGAGGGGTGACTCCTCATGTGGTGTTTTGCAACTTCTTGACCAACAGGTGGGTTCCGCTGAAGAAGAGGGAGAAACTTGCTTGGGCCCTCAATAGTATGCTGGACGACGACCACATCGAGACCAGTTTGAAGTCCAACATGGAGGGTGCAACTTTGGAGTTCCACCTCAAGAAGTTCCAGTACGGCATCAACGTCGAGGGTGATGACTTGGCTCCGCCGGCAGCTTTCCTCCCTTTGAACATGGAGGCAGAGTTCAGCAGGGAACTCCAGCGGATGATGCTGGTGCTTAACGACCTTGGTGTCATTGAGAGGCGTTCGACCACCGGGTTGGCGATCTCAGAAGCTCCTAAAGGCGGCTTCGTTCCCGCCCCTAAGCCAAGAACCGAAATCGTAGGCAAGGGCAAGGAGTTGGCCGAGCCTTCGAGCCGTAAAAGGAATCTGAAGCATGCCGACGGAAGGTCCGTCAGGCCTGCTTCTTCCGTGGTGGCTCCTTCTCCCCGGAGGGGGAGGTCTTCAACGGTGGCATCTACTCCAGTAGCGGCATCTTCTCGGGGTGCTAGTTCTGGCCATGTGACTCCAGCACCAGGGCCAGCTAAGGGCTCTGGGTCCGGAGGTCCTTCCCGGTCGAGGGGGACCTCGACCAAGGCAACGCCGGTAGCCGCAGGAAGCTCCGGAGGACCTTCCGGGACTACCGCGCCAGTGGCGGCTGGGGTCAGTTTGGAGCATCCAGAAAAGAGGTTCCGTACTAACTGGTGCGGAAGCCTTCTGAGGTAATTTTTGATTATATACCTCAGCTAGTTGTTTTATTGTTATGTCTGTATTTTGAGTTTCTTCATACTTCATCCACAACGTGCCTAAGAAGAGGGATGAAGCTTCGGTCCCTGCAGCAGCAGTTGAGGTTGTGCAGGCTGAAGCTCCAGCTCCAATTCTAGTGCCGCCCCAAGAGGTGGCTGAGGCTGTGGCAGCCCCGGTGCTGGCTGTCGTGGTCTTGGACCTCGACGCATCCCCAGAAGCTCCCGTGGTGGCACCGGACCACGGGAATGAAGATGTACCAGCGGCGCCAGCTCTGGAGGTTGAAGCTCCGGGCTTGAATGCTGAGATGTTGGACGCTCCGGCCACAGAGCCGGAGGTAGATGCAATTCAGGCCCTAGAGCCGGATGTTGTTGAAGCCCCGACAGTCGAGCTGGTGGTTGATGAGGTCCCGGTGGTGGAGCCGGGTGTTGATGAAGCTCTAACACTTGAGACGATTGTCAAGGAAGCTCCGGCGGTAGAGCCAGTTGCTGCAGATGTTCCGGCTGTAGAGCCGGCCGTTGAAGAGGTTCTGGCGTCTGAGCCAATTGCTGCGGAGGTGTCGGCGCCTGAGCCTATGGTGGTCGAAGCGCCAGCACCTGAGCCCATGATGGTCGAAGTGCCAGCACCTGAGCCAGCGGCGGAGGAGGCGCCTGCGCCGGAGCTAGAAGTAGCTTCTGCTCCGACCGAACCTTCAACACCTGCTCCGGAAGTGGTGATCCCGGAGGTGCTCGCTGCCGAGCCAAGGTGCCAAGATGAAGCTGCTGGCCCCCCGCTTGAGGGGCTAGTTGTTGATGACCTGGCAGCGGGACCTTCGGAGTCAATTCTGGAGGTCGGAACTTCTGCTGCAAGTACTTCCTCGACGGCGGCCGAGGCTATCCCGGAGGACGACCCTAGTGCCGTGGAAGCTCATGGGACCGCTCTTGTAGAGGGGGGACCCAATTTTTGTCACTGAAGATCTGATGGAGCCAGCGGAGAGGACCCCGATAGGTCCGGACCCGATCCCTCTATCGTTGTCTATTGACAACGCCTGCTTTAGTCTTCGCCAGGTCCAGCTGGCCTTCTACCATGACAGAAAGGCCCTCGAGGAGGAGCGCCAAACTCTTAGGAGGTGGCGCAACCGGCTCCATTTCGAGACCAAGCTGGCGCAGTCGAGGCTGGCTGACGACAAGGAGTGGGTGCAGAGGGAGAAGGTCCACCTGGAGTACTAGGGTAAGCTGTTGGATGAGAGGGAAAGCATGACACAATCCCTTGACAACTAGTCCCGGGCCATCTATGAGCAGGCCAAAGCTTCTAATAGCGCAACGGATGACCGCCAGGAGAGGCTTGCCGCCATCCACGATAGTCTCGTCAAGCGCCGGGAGGCTCTTGAAGCGCGGGAGAGAAGGCTCGAAGATGAAGAGCAAAAATTCCTGGAGCTGCGGGACGACCTCGTGAAGAGGGAGGAAGAGCTTGTCCAAAAGATAGCTCTGGCTGACAAGAGCCTCAAAGAACGCACCAAGAAATTGGAGGAGCATTGCGAGGAGGAGGAGAAGAAGGCCTGGGAGCGAGGGAAAGATCTCTACAAGCAGGAGAATGCCATTGCCGCCACAGAGAAGAAAGTGAGGGGCCAAGAGAAAGACCTGGTCAACCGCCGGAATGAGATCCACCTACGGGACAAAGAGCTCAACAAACTCGAAAGGCAGGTTGCTAAAAAGATTCAGCAGAATGCCAAAGAGGTGGAGTATCTTGCTCGAGAGAGCTCAGAGCTTGCGGCGGCCAAAAGATCCTTGGAGGAGATGCATAGCACAAGGGTTGCGGAGTACCAACAAGTTTGGCACTTCCTGGGCAAGGCCAACAACACGCTGACGCCAATGGGCTTAAGTCCCGTGCATCCGGATGATACGGAGACGGAGCTGGACCGCGTTGGAGGCGCTGAGTTCAGCAGGCAACAAGCTCACCAAGATGGGCGATGTCATCGCGGACCAATTGGAAACTGAGGGACAGTCCCTGGCAAAGAACGTCGCAGAGTTCGTGCTGACGTGCTACACCAGCTGAGACCCTCGATTCCCTCTGGACTCGGTGCTTGAAGGCCCCATCGAAGGAGAGGGTGAAGCCGCCCGAGCCAGCGTGTCGGAGGTGGCCCAGAAGGTCGCCCAGTTCTTCCATAGGGTCTAGGACCATCTCTCTGTAGCTCCCGCTTGTATTCTCTCTTCTTCTTCTCCAATTTTGTAATCTCTTGTCTCCAAATGAATGAAATCCAAATTTTTTTTTATGAATTTCATTTTTTGTCTTCAACACCTTTGTCTCACTTGGCCCCCTGGTAGATGTACACAATTTGATTGTGAACATGTACCAAGAGGATGTAACAGTTGAAGATTTGCATGCTTCAAACTTGTAGAATGTAGGTCCGAAGTCTTCGATAGTGTAGGCCCTCTGAGGCTGTCGGAGCTTAGTGGCTCTGACATTGACCATCGCCGGAGCTTAGTAGCTCCGGCAGTATTCTCCATCAATTCGTAAAGCATCAATGGTTAGCCCTCTGGGGTGTCGGAGCTTGGTAGCTCCGTCAGTGACCCCTGTCAACACATGGTGTGTCAACGGCAGACTCCACTTTAGAGTCTTTCCACCATCTTCACGTTGACGGCTTGCCCCCTAGCTTTACTGGAGCTGAGTAGCTCCAATGACGCTCAATGTCAATGTTTGGACATCGACAACAAGCCGCCTAGGGTATGTCGGAGCTTTGGCAGCTCCGGTTTCATTCACCATCATCAAGAAAATCAGTAAAATCCATTTCCTATCTATAACTTCATTGCGGCTTACTATTCCCGAGAAAGTTTTAGGTCGAACACAATTCTAAATACAATCAAGAGTGTTGTCTTGTTTCCTTCAGGTCCGATCATTTTTGGACTCCCCTTACTTCGGTCTGCCGGGGTGTAGGTAGAGTGGGGTACTTAGGGTGCATGACCAGGCTAAGTCGATAGCACACTCCGGCCCAAGATTGGCTTGGTGGCATTCAGACGAATAGACCATCAACAATGTTTGAACCCGAAAGGATAGACAATGCAACTCAAATTGTACATGAACTGGTCGAGCTAAAGTTTCTTAAGAACTGCACAACTTTGTTATAGACAAGAAAGAGAAAAATAGAAAATATTGAGCCTGTACAAAGTAAATGCACGTGGAGTCTATTTTCACACAATGATGTCTTTCATTATAGGTCCGGGGTACAAGGGAAACAAGTACACTCTTAGGGTACGAAACAAGGCTAAGTGTGTTTTGTTTCTCGTTTGACCCAAGGTAGCTAGCTACACTTTTAGTTCTGAGACTGTGACCAGTGTTGCATGGACGTTGCGGACCTAACGGGGTAGGTCCGGCTGCCCTCCCGGAGGAGCTACCCGACTCTGTACAATGACTCTGTAACATACATCACATGTAATTATAGACTCACCTCCATGATATTAAGCGTAGAACTTACAGAGGTGCTCAATGTTCCAAGGATTTGGGAGAGGTGTCCCATCCTCGGTTGCCAAGCGAACGCATCCGGGACGGGATACTTTGATCACTCGGAAGGGTCCCACCCAGCTGGGGGAGAGTTTGTTTAACCCTTCTCTGGTTTGTATTCTCCGTAGCACCATATCGCCTTCCTCGAGCTGTCGGCTGTGAACATGCCTTTGGTGATAGCGCTAAAGAACTTGGCGGTATCGGGCATTCCGTACAGCTGCTCGGCACCTTCCCTCTTCAAGGAGGTCAAGGTCTTCACGTCGGAGCTGGTCCTGCGTGGCTTCGTCGGAGGTCCGGACCCGGAGCGACCCCAAGGTGATTTCCGAAGGAAGGACTGCTTCAGCTCCGTACACTAGGATGAAGGGTGTCTCTCCAGTTGACCGGTTTGGAGTTGTCCTGTTGGCCCATAGAGTGGGCGGAAGCTCTTCGATCCAGTTGGCTCCATGTTTTTTCAAGCGCTCATATGTGCACATCTTGAGTCCTTTCAGGATTTATGCATTTGCTCTCTCGGCTTGTCCATTGCTTGCCGGGTGAGCTACGGAGGCGTAGCTGACTTGGATGCTGAGGTCTTTGCAGTATCCTTGGAAAGCAGAGCTTGTGAATTGGGTTCCATTATCTATTATGATTTTGTTCGGGACTCCAAATTTGCATACGTTGGACTGCAAGAAGTTGATAGCTGATTGCTTGTTTATTGTCACAACTGGAGTTGCTTTCGGCCATTTGGTGAACTTGTCAATGGCAACATACAGGAACTTGAAACCTCCGACGGCTCTTGGGAAAGGTCCCAAGATGTCCATCCCCCACACAATGAAAGGCCATGTAGGAGTTATCATTTGTAGAGGCTGAGCCGGTGTGTGAATTTGCTTTGCATGGAACTGACATGCTTCACATTTCTTCACCAGCTCAGTTGCATCCTGGAGCGCTGTAGGCTAGTAGAAACCATGCCGGAAGGCTTTACCAACCAGCGTGCGGGAAGACGCGTGGTTCCCACACTCGCCTCCATGGATTTCTGCGAGGAGCTTGCAACCTTCTTCCCTTGTGATGCACCGCATTAGGACACCGTTGGCATCGCGCCAATAGAGATCCCCTTCTACCAACGTGTATCTTTTAGCCAATCTGACTATCCGGTCAGCGGATACATCATCATCAGGAAGGATATTGTCTTTCAAGTAGCTCCGGATCTCCGAGATCCATGCATTGGAGCTTGATTGAGCATTTGAGTCTTGTGTGCTGGGTTGCTCGGAGCTTCCGACAACACCTACGACCCTTGATGGCTGCCATGGTAACAAGGCCATCGGGACCGCTAGCTTTGGGATGCTGGTCTCGTCCCCTTCGCTCAGTTCAACAGGCTGAGCTGTGGGTTTTGACAACCTCCGGACGAAGGTTCCGTCAGGAGCCGGAGCTCCAGTTGATGCTTTCGTCGAGAGTTCGTCAGCTTCAGCGTTATGGACACGCTGGACATGGTGGAGGTCTAGGACTTCAAAGTCCTTCTGAAGCCTCTGGACTTCAAGGAGATAAGCAGCTAGTTGAGGATTGTTACAGGAGCATTCACCCTTCACCTATTTAATGATGAGCTGCGGATCTCCCTTGACCAACAGCTGCTTGACACCATATGATAGTGCCACCTTTAATCCGTAAATGAGTGCTTCATACTCCGACATGTTGTTGGTCGCCTTGAAGTCAAGGTGGACCATGTATTTTACCTTCTCCCCTGTTGGAGCAAGGAGAAGGACTCCAGCTCTGTCCTCCTGCTTTTGCATGGAGCCGTCGAAGTAGAGGGTCCAGTGAGGCTCGGTGAAGACCGGAGCCTTGAGTTCCGGCTTCTGCTCACTAGGGCCCACAGGGTTTGATGGAGAGGGGTCCATTCCGCCACGAAGTCTGCCAATGCTTGAATCTTGATCGCTTGTCTTGGGACGAATTCAAGATCGAATTCAGCCAATTCCGCTGCCCACTTTGCAATGTTCCCAGTAGAGTTGGGATTATGCAAGATCGCACGCAGTGGATAAGAGGTCACCACTGAGATCTTGTGAGCTTGGAAGTAATGGCGGAGCTTCCCGGAGGCGATGAGAACTGCGTAGAGCAGATTGTGCACCTCTAGGTATCGAGTCTTGGCATCATGTAGTACTTCACTGATGAAGTACATTGGGCGCTGGACTGTCCGAACCCTCCCGGAGCAGCCCGAGGCTTCCTCCACAACGACCCGGACCCTCCCAGAGGGGTCCAGACCTGCTTCGGGGACCTCCGTTTCCTTGTTGGAGTAACCTGGAGCTTCTACTGGAGTGACCTGGACCCTCCCGGAGGGGTCCGTATCTTCTGGAATAACTCCTTGTAGATCCAAGTCTGGGGGCTGGTAGCCAGACTCACCTTCAGGAACCTCTGGACCCTCTTAGAGCGGTCTGGATTCCTGAGCTTGGGATGGTTTTGGTCTCTCCGCAACCAAGACCATGCTGACAACCTCGTCGTTTGCTGAAATGTAAAGCAATAAGGGCTCACCAGGGTTCGGAGCTACCAAGGTTGGTAGAGTGGTGAGGAGCTGCTTTAGCTCCTGGAACGCCTTTTCTGCTTCTTCAGACCATTGGAATGGTCCGGACTTCCTCAATACCTTGAAGAAGGGTAGTGCCCATTCCGCCAGTCTTGAGATGAACCGACTGAGGGCAGCTAGACATCCAGTCAGTTTTTGGACGTCCTTGATGCGGGCTGGTGGTCGCATATCCTCAATGGCTTTAATCTTTGCCGGATTTGCCTCTATGCCCCGGTGGTTTACCAGGAAACCAATAAGCTTTCCAGAGCTAACCCCAAAGACGCACTTGTCTGGGTTCAGCTTCGTGCGAGTGACTCGCAACTTGTCGAAGACAGCTTGCAAAGTGTCAAGGAGTGACTCCTTGTCTTTGATCTTGACGACAATGTCATCAACATACACTTCCACTACGTCTTTGATGAGCTCTCCAAAGGTTTTGTCAATAGCTCGTACAAATGTTGAGGCTGCATTCTTGTGACCAAATGGCATGGCAGTATAACAATACAATCCATCTACTGTGATAAAAGAAGTATGTTCTTCATCTTCCCTAGAGATTCTTATTTGATGGTACCCAGAATATGCATCTAGGAAACACAGTAATTCACACCCGGAGGTGGAATCCACTATCTGATTTATTCTAGGTAGTGGAAATGGATCTTTTGGGCATGCCTTATTCAGTGTTGTGTAGTCAATAAACATCCGAAGCTTCCCGTCGGCCTTGGGTACAACGACTGGGTTTGCCAGCCATTTTGGATGGAAGACTTCTCGGACGAATCCAGCTTCGAGCAACTTCTTTAATTCTTGTCATATGAAGTTCTGTTGCTCTACTGATTGCTTTCGAGGCTTCTGGTGCACAGGCCGAGCGTCAGGATAGATCTTCAGATTATGCTCGATCACTTCCCTAGGGATCCCAGACATTTGTGACGGTTGCCAGGCAAACACGTCGACATTAGCCTAGAGGAAAGTGATGAGCGTGAGTTCCTATTTGTCATTCAAACCTCCCGATATACGGGTGGTCTGAGCGGCATCGGAACCGATTTGAACGACTTTGACGGGGATGTCGGTCTCGCCGCATCAGAACCGATTTGGATGACTTTGACGGGGATGTCAGTGTCGCCGCTTGGTTGCACACGAGGTGCGGAGGTTGAGCCTCGTTGATGAATGCTTGGGGGTTTTGGAGCTTGTTCCTGCCTGGACTCTTCCTCCTGCGCCATAGCAAGTGCATGAAGTTCTTCCAGAGCAGTCACTCTGGCAGTGCGGTCTCCGCGGATCTGGAGAACACCAGCTGGTGTGGGCATCTTCAACACCGGGTAGCCATAATGAGCAGCAACCATGAACTTGTACAAGGCGGGCCTGCCCAGAATGGCGTTGAAAGGTAAGTTGATCTGAGCAACGTCAAAGATCAACTTTTCAGTGCGATAATTCTCCCGAGTCCCGAAGGTCACGGGGAGAGTAATGGCACCGAGTGGGGTTATGGCCCCCAGACCTACTCCGGAGAAAGGTCGGGAGGGGCGAAGGTCCGAAGGTCGGAGCTGAAGCTTGGCGAAAGCTTTGAAGCTTATGATGTTCAGCCCCGAACCTCCGTCCACCATTACATGGTGGAGTTGAATGTTATTGATGGTCGGAGATACCATCAAAGGTAGTTGACCAGCTCTGATTATGTTCCGAGGGCAGTTTGAAGCATCAAAAGTGATGGTGGTGTCCATCCACTTTCGATGAGGCTCTGCCCTGGCTGTAGGAGCTACTGAGGCCATGTCCCGCCGCATGGTCTTGAGGACACGGCAGGAGGTGATGTCCCACAAACTGCCAAAAATGGTGTTCATAGTCTTCCGACGCTCATTGTCAGAGACGTCGGAGTCGTCGTCGACGGAGGTGTAAACAGCCTTCAGGACCTTTTTAGGGTCCTGAAAGCCTAACTCCTCTTCAGCTGGAGCTTCATTGACTTTCTGTTTTCCTTCCCTCTGATGGTAAGGAACTTCTTCCCGGCGCTTGTTGTAGCGCTCGACAAGGTTTTGGACCTCCCGGCAGTCTTCCAAGTTGTGGCTATTCGACTTGTGAATAGGACACCACACTTTGGAGTTTCCACCATCTTCAGAGGACGGCCGAGGTCGCCTCTCGGGGTGTGGCCCCCGGCCACCCGGAGCTGCAGCAGCTGCAACAGTAGATGTGCTGGCCGACGGCTTCTTCTTGCCGTTGGAATTTTTCTTCTTTTTGCCACCCCCGGAGGTAGTGGCTTCGCATTTGTAGGATTTTTTACCATCCTACGGAGGTGGTTTGGAGTGCATTTCATGGCCCTCTGCATCTTTGGCACACTTGTCTGCCAAGCTGAAGAGCTCTGTGATGCTGGTGATCTCCTTGATCACCAGCTTCTCCAGCATCTTCTTATCTCGTACGCCCTGTCTAAATGCCATGATAACAGAGGCGCTGGAGATAGAAGGATTAGTGTTTCATACCTGGGAGAACCTCTGGATGAATGAGCGCAAGGATTCTCCCCCCTTCTGCACGACTGCAAAAAGGTCGAGTTCAGTGCCTGGTCGGGAGTATGAACTCTTGAAATTGGTAGTGAACTGTTGGCACAATTCCTCCCAACTATTGATGGAGTTGTGAGGAAGGCTCATGAACCAGGACCTAGCGGTCCCAGTCAAGGCCACTGGGAAGTAGTTGGCCATTACGGCCTCATTACCTCCGGCCGCAAGGATTGTGGTGGAGTAAATTTGGAGAAACTCAGCGGGATTAACAATCCCGTCAAATTTCTCCAGCAGGTGAGGCCGGAACTTTTGTGGCCATCTGACCATGCGTAGGTGCATGGCCAGGGCAGAACAGCCTCCTCCTACTCCCTCGGGAGCAGGACTGTCTCGAGCCTCTCGCCTTTCACGAGCATGCTCGATATGGACACAGCCGTCCTGTTGACGGTAACGACTATCAAGCTCTGCCCGGAGGTCATGAGTTGAAAGCCTGGGTACCGTATGAGTGCGTCGCGCCCTGGAGGTAGCGACATAACTTGCTGAGATGCAGCACGCCTCCCATTTTGGGAAGCGTGCGGACCTAGTCTGCCCGACACAGTCCGATGCTGCGATGGGGCCCGCCCCGAAGGAGGAGGACCTTGTTTGCTGATTTGGTCGGCTGCTGCTGCAACCAGATGTTCCGCGTCAGCCCTCCACTGCTCCATTGCACCCTGGGATGCACCTGGAGGTGGTGGACGTTGAAGGATAGCACACGCTACATGCAGCGCGTGTTCAGGGTTGTTGTTATTTGCCGATGCGGTGACCGATGCCGATGCACCATCACGCTGCTCAGCTTGACATGCTGGTGCAGGCGGTGGCGATGGAGGCATGACTCCTGCTGGAGCCATGGCACCTGCTGGTTGCTGCATGTTGGAGGGATTGCCCCCAGTAGGTTGAATAGCAGGATTGCCGTTGGATGATCCAGCAGCTGAGTTCACCATCCTTGAAATCTCGGGCGTCCCCCTACCTGGTGCGCCAACTGTCAGTGTTTGGATCCGGCAGATCTCCCGACACTACCGTTGGTAGATCGAGGAGTTGTAGTTCGGTAATGGGCGCGCAGAGATTCAAGAAGGTGGAATACAAATGGACACGGAGTTTTATGTGGTTTGGGCCGCCTGAGCGTAATACCCTACTCCACGGGATGTGTTGGTGTTGTATTGAGCGTGTGAGTCTAGAAGAAGCTCCAGAAGAAGAAGCTCGTCTAGCTCAGGGAGTTCAGTAGAGGTCTGGAGCCGTCCCTTGTGTATCATCGACCAGTCCTTTTATAGTACAAGGACTGGTCGTTACACCGTTAGCCTGACCCGACATGTGGCCCTGGCGGTTACACATGCTTGATACACAATTAATGAGGTTAATTACCCTTAATAGCCTGTTAACGGGCCTTAACAGTGCCATTACCAGTATTAAGGGCCGTCTGATTGTGTGTCATTAATATGGCATTAATGACACTTAATCGGGTCTTGAAGTCTTTGATTGCTCCTTGAAGGTCCGGAGCTGTTGGGGGGTCCACCAATCTGATTGTTGAAGTTGAAGGTCCGGCGGTTCAGCCACGTGGCAGCTCCAGAGCTTAACGTCGTGGACGGGTAGGTCCGGTGCTGTTGGACACGTGTCAGTACTGGAGCTTCCCTCTGTCTAGGGTTAGGTCCGGGGATGCCATACCGGTATCTAGTATGAAGCTTTCCCATGTGTGGGCGATAGCTCCGATCTTATAATACACGTGGCGGCCCTGGGACTAACCATGTCGGGGAAGCATGTCCGATTACACCTGACATGTGGGGCCTTCGGAGGTCTTCAAATCTGGTAGATGGAGTTTCCTTGTGATCTTTGCAATCGCAAGGGGTATCTGGTACATAGGGTACCGACAACTGTGGAAATGATACTACTTGAAGTTTAACATTTGCTTTATCAGCCAGTTGTGTCTGATATTAAACATGATAGCTATAATCTACTGATATCATTCATCATTGTGATTTTTTTAATTTGAATAATCTTTGTGTTTCAAAATCCAAAGGAATATAAGAGACGTGTTAGGGAGCAATCTCGACGGTACAATGTACAATCGATGTGATCCAGATGACTTGCCAGAACTTAACATGTAGTTTTAAGTCAAACTTGTAAACTATGAATTGCAATGTATACATGTGTGTGTATATATATATATATATATATATATATATATATATATATATATATATATATATATATATATATATATATATATATATATATATATATATATATAAGTTGACTATGAATATATGTGCCTGTGAAATGTGTGCCTTTGAATATATGTGTCGGTGAATATATTGTGATTGTTTGAATTTGAGCATGAAATTAGAAATAACAACATGTAGTGCTATGTAGGGTACATAACATCACAGGTGGAGTTTAGCGTTAAACCACCTGTGAAAATGGTCGTTGTCACAGACGGTTTTTTATGAGATCGATAATGATAGAAAAAGAATTTACAAAGAAAAACCAAGAGTTGAAGAAGAAAAAAACAAAAGTGTCAACCTTCATAGGACGAGCTATGGATAACTTTGTCGGAGCTGGCAAGATCTTATAAAGACTCCGTACCACTTCGAGTAAGTTCGACACATGACATTGAAATAGCAATTATTGTTAATCTTCAAGTTAACACTTGTGTTCGTACGTGTGTAGTAATCATTACATTTGTACCTTCATCAAGTCAAAGCTGGGTGCAGCAAAGGTCACAAACTCAACCGATTTCCCAGCAAAGACACGCAAAGATTTCATGGACATTTTTAAAAGTACGTGTATCCTATACTTTTAAGTGCACACATATATAGGTTAGCAATTCTTATATGACAACTCTTGGCTTTATTATTGGAAAGTACTTGGCGGTGAGCGACTTCCTAGCAGGACCACATTGCAAATAGCAACATATATCCTTGTGCTAAGCAGCCTCCTGGCAGTGTCCTCTACGGATATTATGTCTGCGAGCAGCTTCGGGTCCCCAGTTCGTATAGAGTGAATCATGAGGATGTAAGTTATCCTTAGTGTCGATATTGTATTTTTTCTTACTTTTGAGTTTCATTTTCAGTGTCACTAGTGTTTTCTAATACTCATATTATGGTTCATTGGCACCAACACATTCTAATACTTATATTATGTTTTTATTTTAGTACCCGAATATGCTCGAAGATTGACCGATTACTAGGGATATGCCAAACAAAGAGCGATAAAATTGTGAGTAAAATGTGTTCTTTCATGCGTCGCGAAGTTATGCACCGACAGGGTTGTTCTTGGATGACATAGCTCCACACGCCGATGTGCAAGAACATTGGAACTATGATTCAAGACTATCTTAGTGAAACTTGTAAAATATGTGTACTTCGGAACTATGAATATACTTGCACCACACATTTGGAACTATGTTGCTTGTGAAAATATAGTGTTTGTGATGTGTATGAATGTCCGGTTGGCGAGGGAATCAAGCTACATCGAGATCCCTACGTCGAGTGCACTCAAGGGTCGGTGGCAGTCTTGGATATATGTCTGGAACTTCGAACCCCAAGGTTTCATCCTTCCTCGAATGCTCCCCCAAGAAGCAAGATTCTTGGGACCACCGCGTCACCAGGCAGAAGAACGCGAGGTGGAGCAGTACGTTGCCGCCGTGAGGTCAAAGAAGGAGGCCGTCCTCACGGGGGTGGTGTTTCTCGGGTCTTCGTCAAACAGAGAATTCAATCGATTAGGGACCGGTCGTCGTTGATGTGGGAATATGCACCTCCAGAGCCGGGAATCATTCTGGAGCTGTTCGAGAACGAGATTGTCCGGCAGGTCGAGAGCATGCCCAGGAAGAAGACGGGGTGGCCAGGACCAGTCCGCTCCTGCTGTCGGTGGATCGACCTTCCACCTGGCATTTCAATAGACTCGACCGTCTACCAATCGCAATCTGGCATGGTAGCGCGAGGGCGGGCAAAGCCCGAGGTGGTGCTGGTCAGGAGAAGGCGGGGTGGAGAAGATGGTTGCCCCCGCCAGGGATGGCCAGGAGAGAACAGGGGCGATGAAGGTCATCTCCACCGCCAAGAAAGGCAAGGAGAAGGTGGACACATCAAAGGCTGACTCCGCCATGAAGGGTAAGGGGAAGGCGGGGGCGTCGACATCCATTGCCGATGTTGGAAAGGAAAGCGAGGGCGACGAGCGCCGTCATAGTCCAAGGCGAGGACTCTAAGGTGGAGTCCGATCGGAAGGTCGTATCCCTGACGTGGAAGAGGCCGGTGGGGCAGGATGCATGGCATGCGCCGAAGTAAACCTGGTAATGGGCAGACAACCAGCCCAAACCCAAAACCGAACCATTACATTTTTACATAAAAATCCAACCAAACCACCCCACTAATAGTTCTATCTAAACCAAACCAAACCCAACCAAAAAAGAAATCGGTCCAGCCCAAACCCGCTCAAACCGGTTCCAAACCATTTGTAACCCATTTGAGCCCAGTCTCATGCGCAAGTAACCTCCCCCATCTTCTTTCTTCTGCTCCGCCCCACCCCCTGCTCCGGCGCTCCTTAGCCATGCCGCCGCGCCACAGGCAGGGCTCCGATCCCCCCCTACGCCGGCGATGGCCTCCAAGCCCAGGCCCCAGACGCTCAGACCCTCTGCTCGACGCTGGCACACGCACTTGCCCCACCATGACCGGGTGACTCCATGCGCGATGCCCCCGCCCTAGCCATGGCGCGGCGATGGCCTGTCTCAGATCCACGCGACGGACTCCCTCTGTGGCGTACTGGCGTTCGTGGCTATGGCGTTGCCCCCCCCCCCCCCCCCCCCCCCCGCCTCCCGTGTCTCAGGCTAGACGATGGGTTCCGTCTGTGCGCGGCAATGGCGTGGCCCTCCCTAGGCTCTCAGATCTGGCCATGGCGTGGGTTCCGTCTCCCCTCCTTACTTCTTGCATCGCGCCTGGTGATGGGTTATGTACGAGGCTCCAGATTTGTTCCTCCTCTGCCGCGCATGGTAGGCTCTCAACTCCTCCCCGACCCATCTGCTAAACCCACAGTTTAAGACCAATATACAACTGTTATAATCCAAACCGTATAAAACCATTTCAAACCAAACCAAATTGTTTATGTTGAGAACCCAACCCAAAAAGAAACCAATCCACTTCAACCGGTTACAAACCAAACCGTTAGCAGGTTTACCCTGAAGAGGGAGAGGACGAAAACAAAAATAGACCTGGCACCTCATACCGTGCCAGGCGCCGCTGCCTCCAGCCCCAAGGCAATGATGTCGCTCCCAGCGAACGAAACCCCAACGGTTTGGCATCATCGTTGTCGTCGGGCGACCACGTCTCAGTGCCCCGACTGGCATCCCCCATCAGTACGCCCATTCCCTCGGCCCCCATCCCGCTAACGGAGTTCCGTGCCTTCTCGAGGTCGATGATCCTCTTCAAACTTTTGGGTTTCATCTTTGGTTCGGCTTGATCCGATTCACAGCCTCCGTCATTTTTTTTCTCGTCGCAGGGAGTATCGACTGGGGGTGGTGCCCTTGATGCAGATTCCGGTAGGACCCAACTGTTTGGCCGCATTCCCTCATCCCCAATCTAGCTTCCGACGTTGGGGGAAGCTGGTGTCGAACTCCGATGGAGTGCCGACGGTTCTGGAGACGCCAACCGTATCTCATGCCGCATCAGCTCTGCTACTTGCGTCATCCAAACCAAAAGAAGAGATTGCGTCGGAGGGCACGCTGGTCGGGGTACCATGGCCCGTCGAGTGGTTCGATCCTCAGTTAGAGGGCAAAGTGTCCATGGACGCAGACATGACTAGAGAGGAGGCTGAGTGGGAGCGGCTCTGCGGGGGCATTACCCACACCCACTCCTAGCTTTCCAATGCTCGGACAAATCCTGAGGTCGAGCACCGGGACCTCTCTGTGATGCTTCGTCGTCTAAATAGGGGCGCCTTTCAATGACTCGGTATGTCCATGTCCTTGCCTTGGCTTGGCAATTCTTGGGTGCTTTCATCCTCAACCCTACTAAGCGGTGTCATCTTTAATTTGCTCGAACTCGACCCAGTAGGTTGCCGAAGGGACATGGGCCTCCTGAGGGGCTGGGCTTCACCTCAGTCAGGCGGGGACCGGGTGAGTGTCCTTGCGGTCAGAGCTCGAGCGCGCCCTAGAGGATGCCATCGAGGCTTAATGGAGCCTGGTCCGGGTGACTGAGGAGAAGGCGCAGGAGATGGCCGCCCACGAGAGGTTTGATGCCGAGCTAGTCCGAGCGCGTATCGATGCGCAGGAGGCTCACGATAGCTTGGAGCAGGTTCAGAGGGAAACAGACGGTTAGCCTTCCCCTCCGTCGTTCTGTGTTCGGACTATTTTATTCTTTTGATCAACCGTATTAACTCGTTAGGCCCTCCGCAGTCCCGAGGATGACCCTCCAGTGGATGGAGCATACCACCCAAATCTGGCGGGATGAGCTGGATGCCTTTCAGAGGGTCGTGACCTGCATTTCCATCATGGTGCTTGGGTCGTTAGGGGTGGAGATACCATCTGAAATTGCAAAAAATGGTATGACAACAATGATCACCGAAATGAGTGTTGCAAAAATTAAGTGAAATTGCAGAAATAGGTATTACCACCGGGTAAATATGAAGATGGGAGTAAGAGAACAACAATTGAAAAAGGGTTTGAGAATTATCATGCTTATGGATAACAGGTAGAATCTTTTCTTGCACTTGTTTAGAAAAAAGTGTGTTCACAAGAAATCTGGAACCAAATTCATGAGATAAACAAAGCATATGTCATAACACAGCTCTAACACTTTAAGAAAAATATAACAACATTAATGCCAAAAAACGGCCACATTCTTGGAGACTAAGAACTGTATATTATATGCAAGGCATAAGTAACACAAAGCTAGTTCAGACGTGGAAGGATTAAAGAACAGAAGAAGCTGCAAACATCTACATTTGCTTACTTCTAAAAAATATTGCAGCATGCCTACATCTATAACCTGTTGACATTCATTGCGATTTCCATGCTCCAATTCCCTTAGCAATCCGCCTGTCAGTGAAAACTCTTCTCTTCCTAAGGCCTTGGATGTACTCAATAAGAAGAGAAAAGGGAATGCAAGGAATGCTTTTATTGGTGGCGGAGAGAACAACCTCGCAGCTGACCAGAATGTTGCCGGAAAGAGGAGTGTGCAGGTGAACCACGCACTAGGAAGAAATCAACAGAATCCCAACCTAGCATGACTAACGGCATCGTTGAGGGCCGCCGCCGCTGCACACAAGGCGGTTCCTAATTACAGAGTCACACAACAGCAAACCAGCACGGGGCGCGGAGGCGAGGACCGCGGAAGTGAGCGGCACGAGTGGGAAGAGGCGAGCGAGGTGACGCGGATCCAAGCTGGGAGGTGACCAACTCGGCGGCGCTGATCAGGGGTGGGAGATGAGCGGCAGGACGGAGGCAGCTGAGGTGGGGCGGAGGCGAGCGTGGTGGTGCAGAGTCGGGATACGAGCACGACGGCACCGATCGAAGGTGGGAGGCGAGCAGCGGCGCGGATCGAGGGTGAGAAGCGAGCGGTGGCGACCACCGCGAGGCGAGAATGGACGCGGCGTCTGATTGGGAGGTGATCCTGTGCGGGGGCCATGCGTGCGACGCAGGGTTTCCCTGCCCGACCTCGCGAGGCTGGGCCGGAAAGTCCCGTGCTCCCCCGCGGATTGAGCCGGGAAATTCGGCTACCAAATGAGCCCTTAGGGGCTCACATCAAGACGGGATCCCTCAGGGATCTTGGGCTTCCAAATGAGCCCTTAGGGGCTCACATCACCCTCGCTGTTGTAGCATCTCATTACAACAGTGTGGACTTTCGATCCATCAGAGAGGGATACATGGTCGGTAGATCACCAGAGGAGCTCACCGAGATTGCTTGGGAGGTCGTTCCCGCTGCTGCCTCATTGTCCGCAGTCATGAGTCCCAAGGCCATCCAGGATCCTGCTCATGATATGGGTTGGAGGTGAATACCGCCAATGCATGAGGTGGTTCGCAGATCATCCCATCAAGGAGTTTTACGTAAGGGTATTTTTGTATCGACATCGACTTGATGTATGGAGATATGTTTTTCTGCCGGTTCTCCCCCTTATTCGTTCTTGTGCCTACCTCCGGGTCGTGGTGAGGAAATCAGATCGTCGCGCCACAGCTCGGACTGTGAGACATAGAGGAGGGGGTGGTTTCATCGTGAAGTCCCCAGGTGAAGGGAGGTGAATAGCACGATCCGAGCATCGCTTAGAATTTTGTGATTATGCCACGGAGCAATATGACAGCTCCTTTGTTTGGCCCGCTCACCGCCTTAAGGATGCACTCTATTTTCGATCGAAACCCATTATGTTGAGGACCCGGTACCTGCCTTGATTCACCCGAATTTTCGAGGGGGGTGCGTCAGCAGCTCGCGGAATCCCCTTCAATCTTTGGTCGCGTCAGGCGGTGGAGCATCGACGCAACTCAGGCCAATCATCACTCGAGCCTTTCGGGGTCGCCCAAGGACTCCTGACCATTCCTTTTGCTGGCGCAGCTCCCTAGTCCTTCAACGCCGTTCTCAGGTTTTTGGTTGCTATCCCCGGACTTCTTCTGGCACAACCCCTGAGTCCTTCGATGCCATTCTTTTATTTTAGTTGCTATTCCCAGACTTCTTCTGGCGCAGCCCCAGGCTCTCCACCGCCACCAAGCCCCCCACCTTTGCTCCCCTTGCGGGTCTTAGATAAGGTCATGGGTTCGCAGAAGATGGGCTCTTCCAGCTCGGGACTTGATGGTGCGGGCCCGTTTCCTTTGTTTCTCGAGCCGCTGGGTTTTCTTTTCGAGAAAGGGCTTGAAGAGAATGCAATCCTTAAGGGCGTGCTGGACTGAGGTCATGTGGTGGGTGCATGGCTTTCCCAGGACTTTCTCATAGTAGTCGGTCGGCGGCTTGGTCTGTCTCTTGTCCTCATGGTAGTCGGCGGTAGCGACTAGCCCATGATCGTCCATCAGGGGGGGACATCTGTTGTAGACGGTCTTCCACTCATAATGGTCGGGGCACCGAGTCCTTCTTTCCTTCCAGATTCTTAGGCTTTGGTTTCGGAGCGTGGAAGATAGCACCGACCGCTTATTTGCCTGAGGCGTTGTTGGTTGCCATGTCGAGTAGTTCCCTTGTGCTCGTTGGCTTCGCATAATAAAATGTTGGTATTTCTTAACACCACAGATAATCTCTGGTGAGAGATGAGATCCGCAAGCGCAAGAAGATATGCTGTAACATTTGACCCAAGAGTATTTCCAAGGGTATCATATTTATCCCAAAGAAAGGGAATAAAGTAAAGTAAACACTATTCTTATGTTGAATACATAGGGTGCTAAGTAATTATCAAAACAGGGGTAAGATGATAATAGGGGTAGTGTGACACACACTTAAGCAATCTACTCTAAGGGTAAAGATGTCCTAGTGAAGGTCAAGGTAGAGATGAAGCTACTCCTATTGTGCTCTAATTACTCATATACATAGCCAATTAGTGTAGACATGAGTATGCTAACGATGAATACTAGGGCTTAGTGGTCCAACACATTGGGCACTGGTTTACCCCTGACAACATCAGGACGATTCCCGCCTCGAGTTGTGGCATAGCCGAACATGGGGGATTACGAAGGATGGACAGGGCTGTCACCACCTGCTGCCTACCCCTACAACCCGTGGGTCTACAAGACAACCAATGCTACTTAAGTATCTAGGCACCACACTTACATGTTAAGTAAATACCTTAAAAGCCTTGGTACAAGCACCATACTAAGGCAATGACTAACCTAAACATCATTGAACCAATGTTGGATCCAAGCACTAACATATTCATATTAACATAAGCATATTATTACCTAATCAGACTATAGTGGTGGTGTATGCTGTTTATTATAACAAGATAAGAGCATTATGACTAGACCATAATAACATCTACACCTAGCACATGCATGGACTCCACAATCAAACAAGAAACGCTTTGTCCAAGTATATAAATAAATAAAGACTAATAATAATATTATTATAAAGCATAAAGTAACAAAATAAAGATAAGATACATGAGCCATACCTTTCCAAATTTAGACTTGGGACTAGAGGATCCTCTCTACAGCCTAACCTCCACTAAGGAACTAGGAGAACTAGTGTGTACAAGAGAGAATGCTTGAGTGGTGTGTGTTGAAGTGGGGGTCCTATTTATGCTAGTATTGAGGTTGGTTCTCGCCATCTTTTGCGCGAGAATCAGTCACCAATGGTGACCAATCTTATCACCAAGCAATAGGAGAGTGCCACATTGAAGTTGACCGAGAAATGTGCATTTACGAGGTTGGTCGACCCCCTGGTCCGGGCGACCTGGGACTTGGTCCTCTGAGGTGGGTTTTCCTCAGGGTGTCTTCTAGGTGGGTCCTGATGCCTGATGTTGGTGATACACCTTTGGATCTCCTCGGATACGTCTGTAAGTGATCCATATGATGCCACGTGTTGGTGTATGATTGACTAGGAAGGTTTTCTTTAGGATTCCTCTATTGGTTTTACTTCATTTCTGCATAGAATACCTGCATGCACCATTTTCCCCAAGTGTACATGGAATTAGGTTATTTATAAATACAATGCGTGTAAAAAATTTCTATTCCATCACATAATTGAGATATATTTATGGTCGAAATTGGTACCTAACGACCGTCAACAAACTCCCCCAAGGTTATCCTTTGCTCGCCCCGAAGCAAAGTTAAAAACTTAGGTTGTTGATCAGGAGTTGCAACTATGTCCTATGCTTCAATAGTACCAAATGCACTATTAACCGTTCTACCTTGTATTGAATAAATTGGCAATGGTACTCACCCTTTACCTTAGTCCTCATGGGGCTTTTGCCTTCTCCTCTCCTTTGGTGGTTGAAAGATAGAACAGTTCACAAAGCATGCATTATTTCTAATGTCTAAGTTCCACTCAAATCCAGGAGAGTTTCAAAGGATTTTCAAAATTAGGCTTAAGTTCCTCAAATGATACTCTCAATCACTCCTTTGCGTAAGTGGAATTTTTCTCACCAAGGCAGTGCCTTTCTTGTCCTATATCTAAATAAGGCTTTTCTGGATTTTGGTAGGGAACAAGTGTAGGCATATTTGCAATACATATATTGCTAAGTCAAAAGAGTAAGCCTTAGGAGAAAATCAATCATACCTCTAGATCAAGATTGTGCAACTGTGGTGGAATATTGTGGTGGTGGAAGATGACTCCTTTTTATGCACTCTCTTTATTGCTTAGATGAAGCATGGCTACTTTATTCTCTCCCATTTTTTTCTCTCTTGCTCATTTCTGGAGAGCATGCTTTATTGTTTTTCTCTCTTTTTTTCTTTGTTTTTTATAGACATGTCTTCTACTCCCTTTCTTTTCAAATAAAATTGAAGAGAGTTTTTGGCATTGAACATATGGAGTATCTTTTTGGAGGTGGAAAATGGAATGATGAAAAATTTGCTAACTTCCAGTGTAGAAGTTTAGCACGTGCACGTATGTAATCTTGATCATGGAAGTCACATAGGTCTATACTAGTTTGACTAGGCTTAGTGTGAAAACAAATAGCATATGCATGGGTTTTATCAAGTTAAAAAATCATATGGCTTTTGTAGGAAATTCAAATCAAATGAGGAACTTCCTTTGAAATCCATTTCAAATTTTTTCTGGAAATCAAGTTTTACTTTGATCAGGAAACTAGCAACCCTATGTTCTATATCATATCTCACAACGACCTAGAATTGTATTATGCTTATGCGAACCACAATTTGTAAGTTCTAGGTGAAGTACTTAAAGCTAATAAACTCAATAGTTGGAGAATATAAAATTGTAACTTAGTACTAAGGAAGAATAAAACAGAGCAACTATTTATCATTTCAACTTATGAAGGAATCAAACATTTTACCGCAAATATTTTATTTTATGAAATCCTATGATAAGTGTTTCTTTTTAGATGCAATGATGTGGAAAAGGGAAAAATGAAATGCAAGATGGGATGTGATACAAGTTACCTCAAGTGAGGGTCCTCGCACAAGCTTGTTCTAGGTCAACGCTCACGATAGGGATTGAAATCGTAACGGCGGAGGTAGGCCATGAGGTTGGCCAAACCTTTTTGCAGCATGGCTTCAACATTGGAGGGTTGAGTCTCGATGTTGTCTTGCCTCACATGGGTGCATGAGTGTGGTCGAGGAGCGTGTTGTCGATATACTTTTCCACGTCTCAAGATCTCCTATGTGTTGGGTGTCATTCATTGTTCCTTGGCTAAAATCATTATAACCTCTAGCCACAAAGGAACAATGTGAACCCAACATGTGTTAGGTGTGATCCATTGTTCCTTGGCTAAGGTTGAAATAACCTTTAACCACAAGAGAACAACGTGCATCCAACAATGGTGGCCACTCCCTTGAGCTTGAATGGGTCCTCAGAATAGTTGGGAGCATAGAGGTCCCACTTATTCATAGCAGCCCATTGGCTCATGGCAGGTTTTCATGTCAAACCTCCGACCTCGTAGAGTTATGATTGGCCCTCAGGATTAAATCCTGATAGGTTTCAATCATGCTCGATTGTTCATTGGCCAAGAGATGTTGTCATGGTACCACCAAATCTTCCTTCAAAAATCGACTTCTTGTATGCCTACATAGAAACATTATTCCTGCAAGCTGCCCCTCTTGGACAGAGAGGGATTGTTAGCTCCCGGCACTTGTACAGCTGAAACTTCAGGTTAGATGACCAAATTTCATTTGTACATCCGAGGAAGAAAAAAAATCAAGGATGCATCAGGTTCAATTTTGAGTGCATACATAAACAATGTGTTGTTCATTGATATAAGAGTAGAGCTTTATAAATTAGTCAATTTGCACATTTTCTAAAGTTCCTATTCATTACAATGCAAGTGATAGATGTACTCTATGGGTTCCTTCATCTTGAATTTTTCAAAACATCTTTGCTCATTACAAGAGCAAATTTTTTTATTCTGGATCATGGCAAACAAGATTCTCAATTTTATCCTCCTTAGCATTCCTAATGTCTTGCCTAGAAATTTGAAATCTAGTGATCCATGTATGCATGAGTTTCAAATCAAAATTATGGACATCACTATTCCTAGGTCACTACATGCCAATTCAACCATTAAGTTATTCCATAAGATTCGTTTACTAAACCTAGGCATAGATTGACTAAGTCAACTAAAAATGCTTATGAAATTTTAGGTACTTGTTTAAATTTACTCCAAGTAAGGTGGCGTTCCTTTTGAAAAATAAAAGAGCAATGCCAACACTTGATAAGGATTGAATGATGAGAAGGTGTAAACCTTCCTCGCCCACGTAAGGAAAAATCATTCAATCATAATGCAATCCAAACGATGGAAGATTTTAAACTCGTATGTCGACTGTTGGAGTCGGCAGATCTCCTGACACTGTGGAAGTGTTGGAGGAGTTTGTAGTTCGGTGTGGGCGCGCGGAGATCCAAGAAGGTGAATCACGATTGGACTCGAGTGACACGGTTGTTTACGTGGTTCGGGCCGCCTGAGCGTAATACCCTACTCCACGGGTGTGTGTATGTTGTATTAACTTGTGAGCTTGAGTGTGTTCCCCCCCTCCCGTGTACCGTCGGTTTGTCCTTTTATAGCACAAGGACAAACCGTTACAAGTTAGCCTGACCCGACATGTGGCCCTGGCAGTTACTAGTATTGATACACGAGATTAATTGTTGCTAATAACCCTGTAACGGCTCCGACAGTGCCGTTACAGGTGTTAAGATCGTCCGATTAAGTGTCATTAATGTGGAATTAATGATAATTAATCGGGTCTTGAAGTCTGCAGCTGTCCTTTGGAGATCCGGAGCCATTACAACGTCTCCCGGGGGTTTGAAGCGGATAGCTCCGACGTATGGACACGTGGCAGCTCCGGAGCTTGCTTGTGGGAAGCGGGAAGCTCCGGGGCGGCCTGGCACGTGTCAGGTCCAGAGCTTCTCTCGGTCAGGGGTTAAGTCCGGAGGTGCCGTTTCAGTAGCTAGCCCGGAGCTTCACCCTTGCGGGTAATAACTCCGGTCTGACAGTACACGTGGCAACCTAGGGGCTAACCATGTTGGAGAAACAGGTCCGGTTATGTCTGACAAGTGGGCCCCCGAGGGTCTTCAATTTGAGTGGATGTCCTCCCCTTGAGATCTTTGTAACCTCAGGGGGTGTATGGTTTTTAGGGTACCGACAGTGGCCCCCTGGACCTACCTCCGGGGAAGGCCAACGGGGTGAGGTCATTTCGCCGGAGGTGGGTCCACACCTGCGACTCTTGAACTGGGTCTTCAAGGGTCTTCGGAGGTGCCTTTGGTGGGGCTTTACGGTTAAGTCCCGACGCGTGGCGCACCTCAGGCGGCAGATAAGATCTTTGACGTGCGGATCTCTCGCAATTGAAGGTCGCCGGTTTCCGATACGAAAACCGTATCGGTTCCGCGCGCCTTGTCAGTCTGCCCCTTTGGGTTTCCCGCCTCGTGATGACAACTGTTCGCCTGGGTAAGAACCTCGACTTGATCGTCAGGGTGGTCCCGGGCCCTCTTGTCATCGGCAGGGTTGAATTCTTGAGTAGTATCCTTGACTCCCCTGCAGTTTCCATCCAAGCGATGCGAGGGCTTACTTAAGAAGGAAAGCGCACCGTCGGGAGTTCTTTACGCTTTCCATCTGTTCTTGCGCTCAAACTCCCAACTCGTGCTTTGCTCCTCTTCTTTTGCCTAGCTGTGCTGCGATGGAGTTGGGTCTGCGTGAGAGTCGTTTGAAGACGGAGAGCGATCTGAAGAAGGTCCGAGCCCTCATGGGGTGGTCGTCGGACTTCTTCAACCGTTCGGTCCGCGCCGGCGGAGAGCTTCCCTTTAAAAAGGAGCACTCTGGCGAGATGGTGTATTTTTCTTCGTACGCCATGGTGGGGCTGATCCCACCATTTTCTTCTTTCTTCTTGATGCTGCTGGACTTCTATGGTCTGCAGCTATACCACCTTGGCCCTCACTCCATTCTCCTTGTGTCCATCTTTGTCCACTTCTGCGAGATGTGGGTGGGCATCCCTCCCTGCATCGAGCTCTTCCGCACCTTCTTCACCGTCCAAACCACCGGCCGAAGCGACGAGTACCTTGGCTTCTACTACTTTGTGAAGCGCAAGAAGTGCCCGTTCAAGTACCTCCGGTCATTCCCTTCCGGGAAGTGGGATGACTGGAAGAAGGATTGGGTAGTCGTCCGGGTGGAGGAGCATGAGCGGTTGGAGTTGCCAGACGGTCTGCCCGGCATTGACACGTCGGTGTGGAGCGAAGTTCCGGTGCTGGCGGCAGCTTTCGACCCCGTCCTGTCCAGGATCCGCCAATGTGTGGAGGGAGGATTGACTCCCCAGGCGGTGTTCTGCAATTTCTTGTCCAACAGATGGGCGCCGCTGAAGAGGAGGGAGAAGCTCGCCTGGGCCCTCAACAGCGTGATGGACGAGGACCGGGTTGAGACCGGGTTGAAGTCCAGCATGGTGGGGAAGTCCTTGGAGTTTCACCTCAAGAAATTCCAGCACGGCATCGATGTTGACGGAGAGTACTTGACTCCGCCGCCGGCTTTCCTCCCCCTGAACGTGGAAGTTGAGTTCAGCAGGGAGCTCCGGCGGAAGATGCCCGCGCTTGACGACCTTGGCGTCGTCGAGAGAAGATCAACCGCCCGGTTGGCGATCCCCGGGTTGTCCGAAGGCGGCTCCGCCCCTGTCTCTCAGCCAAGAGCTGAGGTAATTGGCAAGGGCAAGGAGCTGGCGGAGGAGCCAGAGAGCTGGAAGAGAAAGCTGCGACATGCTGACGGAAGGTCCGTCGGGCTTGCCACCTCCCCCCCAGTTCCCCATCCTCAGGAAGGAAGATCCTCCGCTGCCGTGGCGGCTGTCCCCGTGGTGGGGTCTTTTCGGAGCGCTACTGTTCCGGCGGTAGGATCCTCCCGGAGTGCTGCTGTCCCCGTGGTGGATCCCTCCGGAGGTGCCAGCTCCGGGCAGGCGACTCCGGCACGAGAAGCGGTGAGGGCCTCCAGGTCCAGGAGTTCCTCCCGATCAAGGAGAGCTCCGACCCGGGAAACGCCCGCGGCCACGGCAAGTCTTGGGAGTCCTCCCGGAGCTTCTACACCGACCGTGGCCAGGCCGGAACGTCCGGGAAAGAGGTTCCGCGCAAGCTGGTGCGTGAGCCTCCCAAGGTAATTTTTCTTTCTTACCTCGATTAACTTTTAATTGTAGCATCTATTTGCTCAATTTCTTCGTTTTTTATCTGCAGCGTTCCCAAGAAGGGGAGTGAAGCTCCGCCCTCAGCCACAGTGTCTGAGGCTGCGGGAGCTTCTGCTCCAGCTCCGGTGCTGCCCCAAGCGGAGGCTGCGACAGTTCCGGCGCCGGCTGTCGTGGTCATGGATCTCGACTCGTCTCCAGAGGTTCCCGTGGTAGCGCCGGACCACGGGATTGAAGATGCGCCAGCGGCACCCGTTCCGGAGGTTGAAGCTCCGGGTCCTGGTGCTGCAGAAGTAGAAGCTCTGGCTATTGAGTCGGAGGAAGTAGCGGTCCCGGCTTCGGAGCCGGAAAGTGCTGAAGCCCCGGCGGTTGAGCCGGAGGTAGCTGAAGCCCCGGCATGCGAGCTGGAAGTGGAAGTGGTTCCGGCAGTTGAGCCGGTTACTTCCGAAGCTCCGGTCGCAGAGCCGGTAATTATTGGAGCGCCGGCTACAGAGCCGGTGATTGTGGAGGCGCCGGCCGCAGAGCCGGTGATTGCTGGAGCGCTGGCCGCAGAGCCGGTGGTCGAAGAGGCGAGGGAGCTTGAGCCTCCCTCAGAAGAAGTGTCCCGGCCGGAGCCAGTGGAGGCGACGACGTCGATGGTACCCGTGGCGGAGCCAGAGTGCCTGAACAAAGTTGCCGGCCCCCAGCCTGAGGGGGCAAATGAAGACTTGGTGGCGGGACCTTCTTCGGTGGCGACTGAGGCCATCCCGGAGGAGTGCCCTAGTGCTTTGGAAGCTCGGGGTTCCACTCTCGTAGAGTGGGACCCAATTTTTGTAAATGAAGACCCGCTGGAACCAGCGGAGGAGATCCCGGCAGGTCCGGAGCCCATCTCTCTGTCGATGTCCATCGACAATGCCTGCTCCAGTCTACGTCAGGTTCAACTGGCCTTCTTCCACGACAGCAAAGCTCTTGAAGAGGAGCGCCAAACCCTTAGGAGGTGGCGTAATCGGCTCCACTTTGAGACTAAGCTGGCGCAGTCGAGGATTGCTGATGACAAGGAATGGATCAGGCGGGAGAAGGTCCGCCTGGAGCTCTGGGGTGAGCTGCTGGACGAGAGGGAGAGCATGACTCACGCCCTCGACGCTCAATCCCGGGAGTTCCATGACCAAGCTAAGGCTGCTAACGACGCGGCCAACGCTCGGTTCGATCAACTCGAGGCCATCAACACCGCACTCATCAAGCGCCGAGAGGCACTTGAGGGAAGGGAAAAGCGGCTCGAGGATGAGGAGCAAAAACTCCTGGAGCTACGGGATGACGTCTTGCGACGGGAGGATGAGCTCACCGAGAAAACAGCTCTGGCGGACAAGGGCCTCGAGGAGCGCACTAAAAAATTGGAAGAGCGCTGCCTCGAGGAGGAGGAGAAGACCTGGGTGCGGGGGCAGGAACTCTACGAGTACGAGTGTGCCCTTGTCGCCCGGGAGAAGAAAATAGAGGCTAGGGAGAAAGACCTGGTCGATCGCCGGAACAAGATCCACCTCTGGGAGGAGGAGCTTGGAAGACTTGAGAAGCGGGTTGCTGCGAAGATTCAGCAAAACGCCAAAGAAGTTGAGCGTCTCTCCCGCGTGAATTTGGAGCTGGCGGCGGCCCGGAGATCCCTGGAAGAGATGAAGGGCCTGAGGAAGACGGACTCCCTGCAAATTTGGGAGTTCCTGAGCAAGGCCGACGATGCGCTGGCGCCGATGGGTTTCAGCCCCGTGCTCCCGGATGATCCGGAGCCGGAGCCGGACCTTGCATTGCAAGCGTTGAGCGCTGCGGGCAGCAAGCTCTGCAAGGTGGGCGACGTCATCGCGGACCAGCTGGAGGACGAGGGGCAATCCCTGGCTAGGAACGTCACAGAGTATGTGTTGACGTGCTACACTAGCCGGAACCCTCGATTCCCTCTGGACCTGGTGCTTGAAGGCCCCGTCGAAGGAGAAGGCGAAGCTACCCGAGCCAGCGTGTCGGAGGTCGCCCAGAAGGTCGCCGAGTTCTTCCATAGGGTCTAGGACTGTCTCTCTTAGCCTTTACTTGTATCTTCTCTTCTTCCTCAATTTTGTAATCCCTTGTCTCCAGATGTAATCTCCGGTCTTCAAATGAAATGAAATCCTCACTTTTTTGCGAATTTCATTTTTTCGTCTTCAACATCTTTATCTTCACTTGGCCCCCTGGTAGATGTGCACAATTTGATTGTGGACATGTACCAAAAGGATGTTGAGTTTTGTTGAAGACAAATTTGCTTCGAACTCGCATAATTTAGGTCCGAAGTTTTCGATAGTGAAGGTCCCTTGAAGTCGTCGGAGCTTAGAAGCTCCGGCACAGTCCATCGCCGGAGCTTAGTAGCTCCGGCAATAGCCTCTACCAACACGTTGAGCGTCGATAGTTAATACTCCAAGGTGTCGGAGTTTAGTAGCTCCGGCGATGACCCTTGCCACACTTGGTTTGTTGGCGACAGACTCCAGTGACGGGGTCTTCTCACTATCTTTTAGTCAACGCCGACGGTTGACGCCCGGGTGGGAGTCGGAGCTTAGTAGCTCCGGTTTTTCTCCATCAACATAGGGTTCATTTTTCCTGCACACTTAAGCCAAGAGAAATAGTAAAATTCGTTCCTTGTCTATAACTTCATCGTGGCTTATGGTTCTCAAGAAAATTTTAAGTTGAACACGATTTTTAATACGACTGAATGAATTGTCTTTTCTTTTGGATCTAACTGTCCATGGACCCACCTTACTTTGGCCTGCCGGGATGTAGGTAGAGTGGCGTACTTAGGGTGCTTGACCAGGCTAAGTCGATAGCGCACTCCGGCCCTAGAATGGCTTGGCGGCTTTCAGGCGAGTTGGCCACAGACGACATTTAAATCCAAAAAATCCGACAATTCAACTCAAATCGTACGTAAACCGGTCAAACTAGAACTTCTTAAGAATTGCACGTTTCTGTTATAGACAAGAAAGAGAAAAATAAAAATGTCGAGCCTATGCAAAAATGAATGCACGTGGAGTCTATTTCACATGAAGATGTCTTTCATTATAGGTCCGGGGTACAGGGGAAACAAGTACACTCTTAGGGTACGGAACCAGGCTAAATGTGTTTGGTTTCTCGTTTGACCCAGGGTAGTTAGCCACACTTCTAGTCCGGAGACTGTATTAAGTGTTGCATGAGCTCTTCAAACCTTTCGGGAAAGGTTCGGCTGCTCTCCCGGAGGAACTGCCCGACTCTGTACAATGACTCTATAACATACATTTCAAGTTACTTAAGACTCACCTCCGTGGAATTAAGTGTAGAACTTACGGAGGTGCTCGATGTTCCAAGGATTTGGGAGAGGTGTCCCATCCTCGGTAGCCAAGCGAACGCTTCCGGGACAGGATACTTTGATCACTCGAAAGGGCCCTTCCCAGCCGGGGGAGAGTTTGTTTTGCCCTTCTCTGGATAGTATTCTCCGTAGCACCAGATCACCTTCCTCGAGCTGTCGGTTGTGTACATGCCGCTGGTGATAGCGCCGTAAAGCTTGGCGGTATCGGGCGTTCCGAACAGCTGCTTGGCACCTTCCCTCCTCAAGGAGGTCTAGGTCTTCGCGCCGGAGCTGGTCCTGCGCGGCTTCGTCGAAGGTCCGGGCCCGGAGGGAACCCAAGGTGATTTCCGAAGGAAGGATCGCTTCTGCTCCGTACACCAGGAAGAAGGGTGTTTCTCCGGTTGCCCGACTTGGAGAAGTCCTGTTGGCCCATAGAGTGGGCGGAAGCTCTTCGATCCAATTGGCTCCGTGCTTTTTCAAACGCTCGTAAGTGCGTGTTTTGAGTCCTTTAAGGATCTCTGCGTTTGCTCTCTCGGCTTGTCCATTGCTGGCAGGATGAGCTACGGAAGCGTAGCAAACTTGTATGCCGAGGTCTTCGCAATATCCTTGAAATGCGGAGCTTGTGAATTGAGTCCCATTATCAGTGATGATCTTATTTGGGACTCCGAATCTGCTCACGATAGATTGTAGAAAATTGATTGCAGATTGTTTGTTGATCGTCACAACAGGAGTAGCTTCCGGCCACTTGGTGAACTTGTCGATGGCGACGTACAGGAACTTGTAGCCTCCGACGGCTCTTGGGAAGGGTCCCAAGATGTCCATCCCCCACACAGCGAAAGGCCATGTAGGAGGTATCATTTGTAAGGACTGAGCAGGTGTGTGAATTTGCTTTGCATGAAATTGGCATGCTTTGCATTTCTTCACTAGCTCAGTGGCATCCTGGAGCGCTGTAGGCCAGTAGAAGCCGTGCCGAAAGGCTTTTCCGACCAGCGTGCGGGAAGATGCGTGGTTCCCACACTCGCCTCCATGGATTTCTGCGAGAAGCTCGCAGCCTTCTTCCCTTGTGATGCACCGCATTAGGATGCCGTTGGCACCGCGCCGGTAGAGATCCCCTTCTACCAACGTGTATCTTTTAGCCAATCTGACTACCCGGTCAGCGGATACATCATCGTCAGGAAGGATGTTGTCTTTCAAGTAGTTCCGGATCTCCGAGATCCATGCATCGGAACTGACTTGAGCATTTGAGTCTTGCGTGCTGGGTTGCTCGGAGCTTCCGGCAGCACCTACGACCCTTGATGGCTGCCATGGTAACAGGGCCATCGGGACCGTCAGCTTCGGGATGCTGATCTCGCCCCCTTCGTTCAGTTCGGCAGGCTGAACTATGGGTTTTGACAACCTCCGGACAAAGGTTCCGTCAGGAGCCGGAGCTCCAGTTGACGCCTTGGTCGAGAGTTCGTCAGCTTCAGCGTTGTGAGCACGCTGAACATGGTGAAGGTCTAGGACTTCGAAGTCCTTCTGAAGCCTCTGAACTTCAAGGAGGTAAGCAGCCAGCTGGAGATTATTGCAGGAGCATTCACCCTTCACCTGCTTGATGACAAGTTGTGAATCTCCTTTGACCAGCAACTGCTTGACACCATATGATAATGCCACCTTTAATCCATAGATGAGTGCTTCATACTCCGCCATGTTGTTGGTTGCCTTGAAGTCAAGGTGTACCATGTATTTCACCTTCTCCCCAGTTGGTGCGAGGAGAAGGATTCCAGCTCCGGCTCCCTGCTTCTGCATGGAGCCGTCGAAGTAAAGGGTCCAGTGAGGCTTAGTGAAGGCTGGGACTTGAGGTTCCGTCTTCTGCTCGCTGGGGCCCCCAGGGTTTAATGGAGAGGGAGTCCATTCTGCCACGAAATCTGCCAACGCTTGACTCTTGATTGCTTGTCTTGGAATGAATTCAAGGTCGAATTCAGCTAATTCCGCTGCCCATTTTGCAATATTCCCAGTTGAATTGGAATTATGCAGGATCGCTCGAAGTGGATATGAGGTCACCACTGAGATTTTGTGAGCTTGGAAATAGTGTCGAAGCTTCCTTGAGGCAATAAGAACTGCATAGAGCAGTTTATGCACCTCTAGGTATCGAGTCTTGGCATCATGTAACACTTCACTGATGAAGTATACCGGGCGTTGAATGGTCCGGACCCTCCCGGAGGGGTCCAGACTCTCTTCAGGGACCTCCGGGTTCTGGGTGGAGGAACCCGGAGCTTCTTCAGGAATGACCTGGATCCTCTCGGAAGGATCCGGGTCCTCTGAAGTGGCTTCTTGTGGGTTCAAGTCTGGGAGCTGGGACCCAGACCCGCTTTCAGGAACCTCCGGACCCTCCCGAAGGGGTCTGGATTCCTGAGTATTGGGTAGTTCCGGTCTCTCCGCAACCAGAACCATACTGACGACTTCGTCAGCAGCTGAAATGTAAAGCAATAAAGGCTCACCAGGGTTCAGAGCTACCAAGACTGGTAGGGTGGTGAGGAACTGTTTCAGCTCCTGGAATGCCTTCTCTGCTTCTTCAGACCATTGGAATGGTCCGGACTTCCTCAGCAACTTGAAGAAGGGAAGTGCCCTTTCCGCCAGTCTTGAAATGAACCGGCTGAGGGCTGCTAGACATCCGGTTAATTTTTGGACGTCTTTGATGCGGGTTGGTGGCCGCATGTCTTCAATGGCTTTTATCTTCGACGGATTAGCCTCTATGCCCCGGTGGCTTACCAGGAAACCAAGAAGCTTTCCGGAACTAACCCCGAAGACGCACTTGTCTGGGTTTAGCTTCGTACGGGTGGCCCGCAGCTTGTCGAAGACAGCCTGCAAGGTGTCCAAGAGGGACTCCTTGTTCTTGACTTTGACCACAATGTCATCGACGTACACTTCCACTATGTCTCTGATGAGTTCTTCGAAAGTTTTGTACATAGCTCGTACAAAAGTTGAAGCTGCATTCTTGAGACCAAAAGGCATGGCTGTGTAACAATACAATCCATCCACTGTGATAAATGAAGTATGTTCTTCATCTTCCCTAGACATCCTGATTTGATGATACCCAGAATATGCGTCTAGAAAACACAGTAACTCACACCCGGAGGTGGAATCCACTATCTGATCTATTCTAGGTAGTGGGAATGGATCTTTTGGACATGCCTTATTCAGTGTGGTGTAGTCGATGCACATCCGAAGTTTCCCGCCGGCCTTGGGCACAACGACTGGGTTTGCCAGCCATTTTGGATGGTAGACTTCTCGAATGAATCCGGCTTCGAGCAACTTCTTCACTTCTTGTCGGATGAAGTTCTGTCGCTCCACGGATTGCTTCCGAGGTTTCTGATGCACAGGCCGAGCGTCGGGGCAAATCTTCAGATTGTGCTCAATCACTTCCCTGGGGATCCCAGGCATTTGTGACGGTTGCCAAGCAAACACGTCAACGTTAGCCCGGAGGAAAGTGATGAGTGCGAGTTCCTATTTGTCGTTCAAGCCACCCGATATGCGGGTAGTTTGAGTGACATCGGAACCAATTTGGACGACTTTGACAGGAATGTCGGTGTCGCCGCTTGGCTGCACACGAGGTGCAGAGGTCGAGCCTCGTTGACGAATGCTCGGAGGTTGTGGAGCTTGCTTCTGTCTGGAGTCCTCCTCTTGCGCTGTGGTGAGTGCGTGGAGTTCCTCCAGAGCAGTTACTCCGGCAGTGCGATCTCCGCGGATCCGGAGAACGCCTACTGGTGTTGGCATCTTCAACACCAGGTATCCATAATGAGCAGCTGCCATGAATTTGTACAAGGCAGGTCTACCCAAGATGGCGTTGAATGGTAAGTTGATCTGAGCGACGTCGAAGACCAACTTCTCGGTGCGATATTTCTCCCGGGTCCCGAAGGTAACGGGGAGAGTAATAGCTCCGAGTGGAGTGATGGCCCCCAGACCTACTCCGGAGAAAGGTCGAGAGGGCTGAAGGTCCGAAGGTCGGAGCTGAAGCTTAGTGAAAGCTTCAAAGCTGATGAGGTTAAGCCCCGAACCTCCGTCTACCAGGACATGATGGAGCTGGATGTTGTTGATGGTGGGAGATACCATCAGGGGTAATTGGCCAGCTCCGACCATGCTTTGAGGACAGTCCGAAGTATCAAAAGTGATGGGTGTGTCCATCCACTTTCGATGTGGCTCCGGTCTAGCTGTAGGAGCTACAGCAGCCATATCCCGTCGCATAGTCTTGATGACACGACGGGAAGTGATGTCCCATGATCCACCAAAGATGGTGTTCATGGTTTTTCGACGCTCGTTGGATGATCCAGCCGCAGAATTCACCATTCTTGAGGATCTCAGGCGCCCCTACCTGGCGCGCCAACTGTCGACTGTTGGAGTCGGCAGATCTCCTGACACTGTGGAAGTGTTGGAGGAGTTTGTAGTTCGGTGTGGGCGCGCGGAGATCCAAGAAGGTGAATCACGATTGGACTCGAGTGACACGGTTGTTTACGTGGTTCGGGCCGCCTGAGCGTAATACCCTACTCCACGGGTGTGTGTATGTTGTATTAACTTGTGAGCTTGAGTGTGTTCCCCCCCTCCCGTGTACCGTCGGTTTGTCCTTTTATAGCACAAGGACAAACCGTTACAAGTTAGCCTGACCCGACATGTGGCCCTGGCGGTTACTAGTATTGATACACGAGATTAATTGTTGCTAATAACCCTATAACGGCTCCGACAGTGCCGTTACAGGTGTTAAGATCATCCGATTAAGTGTCATTAATGTGGACTTAATGATAATTAATCGGGTCTTGAAGTCTGCAGCTGTCCTTTGGAGATCCGGAGCCATTACAATGTCTCCCGGGGGTTTGAAGCGGCTAGCTCCGACGTATGGACACGTGGCAGCTCCGGAGCTTGCTTGTGGGAAGCGGGAAGCTCCGGGGCGGCCTGGCACGTGTCAGGTCCGGAGCTTCTCTCGGTCAGGGGTTAAGTCCGGAGGTGCCGTTTCAGTAGCTAGCCCGGAGCTTCACCCTTGCGGGTAATAACTCCGGTCTGACAGTACACGTGGCAACCTAGGGGCTAACCATGTTGGAGAAACAGGTCCGGTTATGTCTGACAAGTGGGCCCCCGAGGGTCTTCAATTTGAGTGGATGTCCTCCCCTTGAGATCTTTGTAACCTCAGGGGGTGTATGGTTTTTAGGGTACCGACATCGTACCTCATTTAAAGAGCAGTTCGGGTTGAAGGTCGTCGTGTGAGAAATTCATGACCACGGATTTTGGTGTATCCTTCATGTTCGATGTCTTTTGCCAAGTTGAGGCTGGAGCTACAGATGAATGAAGCTTCATCTTGCTCCTCCGTCGGCCAATATCTAGAGCATTCCTCCACCTTGAACTCAAAATGAGGTCGGTGGAGGGATATGCTCTCGAATCTTCCTGATGGTGCTTTGAGCTTGATGAGGCTTACCCTCTTCTTTGCCCACCAATCTCTTCACAATTTTGTCCTAGCTGCAATTTAATCAAGAACAAACAAGACAACTCGAAAATGGGTTACGTTGGCCCACAATCAAATTGAACCCTTTGTCAAATTATTTTGCCCAACTTGAAACAACTTGAAAATGCAATGAGGATTTAAGAGAAATCTTTTTGGTTTGAATTAAGAAATTAAATTCAAGTGGTTATGCCCAAAGTTCATGTCCAAATAAATTTATTTCCTAATTCAAAGTTTTAATTTTACGATGGTAGAAAATTTTACTTTCCAACATGCAATTGTGAAAATTCAAGCATGCCAATTGTAAATGCAAGGGTTGATGATGAATTTAAATATGGAATTGGGAAATCAAATATGAGATAACTACTAATTGACCTATTGGCAAGAACTCACTGAATTTTGAAGTTCGATGAGCGGGACTTACCTTCGTCGTTTTTAGCATGATGATGTGTCCTCCATATTCGGAGATGAAGGCGTGGATGACTTCTCTTGATTGACATGCCAAAATTCCTTTGGCATGTCATTTGGACAAGTGAGCCATGTGGTGGTCCCGACCTCTTCATCGTCCATGTGAATACTTGTTGATGTTGCGAGGACCTTTCCTTCTCGAAGATGTTCTTTCATGAAATTTTTTCCGCCATTCCCTTTTTTGACAGCTTAGTGACTTGGGCCATTGGAGTGGCCCTTGCTTCTCCGTCTTCTTAGAATGTCATTGTGTACAACATGACAGAGTCTCCAAATTTCTTATAAAGGCAATGAGGCTTTCTACTTACGGGGGTGTCACTTCGACCTTCCAGGTGTTCTTTTAGTCAACCCATGTTTGATCTAGGATCAAGAGGCTTCTTTAGGCATGATAACATGTGGAATCTACAATCAAACAAGAAACACTTCATCCACTACGTTGTTTTGCCCAAGGTTGCACGGGCTTGGTTGAAGTTTTATGGTCCAACAAGTGATTGTGGAACCCTTCTATCTTGAATGCTCTTCAAAGTGTCTTGTCCTTTGCCAAATGCTTCATGTTGTCATTGATTTCTCCTTGGTCATGTACAAGATACTTCAAGGTAGGCTAGTTGAAGTTGAATTCGTTGGAATCCAGATTCACATAGCCTCCTTGATTATATTAACTCCGCTTTTGACCTCCTTTGTTAATGGTGGCCTTTGGAGTTGTTGTTTGGAATAAAGGATCCTCATGGGTCTTAGAGAAATAAATCCCCAAGTGTCTCATGTTGACATGGATTTTTACAAATCATGTTAATATCCATGGCTTGGATCATCCAAATACTTCTCCATTGGCTTGACCTTCTTGATCTTACAATAGGAGGTCCAGTTCCGTGGCTAGCATGTCCACCTTGTAAAAGGTGTGCATGCCACACTAATAGAACTGGAGCATTCATTGATACACCCCTTGATGGTGACCATGTTCTCAATCAAATCTTCATCTTTCTCATAATGAATGTGAAGAGGTCACCTCCAACTTCAGCATGAAATTGACCACGAGTCGATGAAGTCAACCCGTTGTAGGAGTGTTGGATGATGAGCCAACCATCCACCCCATGATGGAGGCAATCCAAGATATAATCTTGGAGCCTCCCCCAAGCTTTGGGGATCGATATGCCTTTGGCTCCTGCTGGAAGCTGGAGAATCCGCCCATGATGGTCAATGGTGTTGCCCAATGGGAAGAATTTGTCGAGTAACGCCTTGAGTTGCTTGTGTAGTTGAGCACTTGTATCCTTATTGGCTTTCCCATGAAATGGGTTAGCCAAACAGTACCCTGTTTTCACACAAAAGGAGAAAACAAAGCAAGGGTAATCCTGTGTAATAATATTAGTACCTATAGCTTAATCATAAGCGATAGCTATCCTTCACCTTCTTTGCCTTCCCCGACAAAGGCGTCAGAAATGCTTGTTGGTATTTCTTAACACCACAGATCATCTCTGATGAGAGATGAGATCCGCAAGCGCATGAAGATACTGTTGTAATATTTCACCCAACAGTATTCCAAAGGGTATCATATTTATGTCAAAGGAAGGCAATACATTAAAGTAAACACTATTCTTATGTTCAAGACATAGGGTACTAAGTAATTATCAAAACAAGGGAAGATGATAATACGGGTAGTGTGACACACACCTAAGCAATCTACTCTAAGAGTAAAGATGTCCTAGTGAAGGTCAAGTTAGAGATGAAGCTACTCCTATTGTGCTCTAATTACTCATATACATAGCCTATTAGTTTACACATGAGTATGCTAACGATAAATACTAGGGCTTAGTGGTCCAACACATCGAGCACAAGTTTACCCCTAATAACATTAGGACGATCCTGCCTCGAGCCTGTTGCATAGGGGGAGGTACTGGATGATGAAGAGGTTGTCCGTGGAGCCTCTGGCCCGGCACACCATACGGTAGTACTCCAAGCACATGTTGGGTTTCGTTTTCCCATCATACTTGGCAATGTTGTTTGGTGCACAAAAACGAGGTGGAAACGATGCATTGTTCACTCGTCTACCGAAGGATTTTGGCTCGAAAGCATTGAGGCTCAGCCTCTGACCTTCGTCGCTGTCGTGGTCACATCCCGGATGAGGCCGGTGATGTGGGATCCTTGATCGGAGTGCGAAGATGAAGTCATAGGTCACCGTCATGCTCCGGTGGTTCTCCAGGAGTCGGAGTCACCACTCTGTCGCATCCGTGACTGCCACCCCGGTCTGACGCCTCGAGTTGCTGATTGAGGGAGCTTCCCACGTGCTGAGTGGCCACCCAGTACAATAAAGATTGGAGGTTTCGGTAGGCTAACCAGAATCCAGGCTCAATGGGTTCTAGCACGCTACGCAGTATGGCGACTGTCGCCGCTACATTTTTACTCAGCCGCTTGAAGTGTGGGGATTGTGCGCATTGGTAGGGATGCCAACGCGAACGCGGAATGCCCCAGAGCGTGTTGTGCCTGGATCTAGGCTGGGACATGGAGCAGGCTAGTATACGGCTCTTTCCATGCCCGACCGTGGGGTCTGGCGTGGGTTGTGATACCCTGTGTTGCCGGTAGGCCAACCTGCTCCGCAACGGCCGCTGGCACTTTTCCGACTTGGAGGGTCTGTGCCTCTAGCTGCGCCAGCATGAACTCTGGCAGAGTGTTAGTAGGTGTTCCATCGTGGACGCCTTCACCCATTTTGGTGACATAGCCTTTGCAAGGATGGTTACTTACCTTGGTGGCATCGTCGGGGTCGGAGTCACCCCCAGCGATTTCCTCCAGGATTTGTCAGAGAAGTAGGGTGTTGTGGTTGATCATCCCAACAAAAGAAAGCGTCAGAGCATTGCCGGTGTGTGTGTCGCAGACTCTCCAGAGGATGCCGACGTTGTCGGCGATGAAATCCAGGCTTCTGGGATGGAAAGCCTGGCCTAGGGTGAAGATTGATGAACCAAACGGGTACGAGGGATGCCCTATATTTCGATGAGAGATGTTGGTGGTGAATGAATTTGGTGGAGGCCGACGTTGGCTGCCTGACTACCACAACCAGAATGGTGTGGCGCCTTGAGCGACAGTTACACCATCTCCTGGTAACTATGATTTGGGTGGAGGTTGACGTTGTCCTACCCGACTACAACAACCACAAGGGTGCTGCGCCTTAGCAATAGTTACACCGGCTCCTGTTGTTGCTGTTCTTGCCGTGCCAAGAACAGCCTTGAACCTACGAGCAATCGAGAACAAGCAAGAACAAGATAACAAGCAAACACTCACGGGTGTGATAAGTTGGGGTTCTGATTCACGTAATTGGAAGGTATCGTCGACACTTGCATTACAAGGAAGTAGAAATGGCTAAACTTACAGAAAACAAAACCCAAGTTCTTCCTATGGCTGCTACACTACAAGGATTCCAACCTGTTGCAACGATTATACTGCAACGAATACTAAATCGTTGCAGTAAGCTTGGCTTTTTGCCACGATTCACTAGTTCGTGGCACTAGGATATATCGCCACAGAACACAATCGTTGCATTAGGATCTGTTGCCACGATTCACTAGTTCGTGGCGTCAGGATGCTAATGCAACGGATCACAATCGTTGCATTAGGATCTGTTGCCACGAAATACTGGTTCGTGGCGTTACAGCTTTATTTCCACGGAAAATAGTTGTTGCATTAGGATCTGTTGCCACGAATTACTGGTTTGTGGCGTTACAGCTTTATTGCCACGGAACACAGTCGTTGCATTAGGATCTATTGCCACAAAATACTGGTTCGTGGCGTTACAACTTTATTGCCACGGAACACAGTCGTTGCATTAGGATTTGTTTCCATGAATTACTGGTTAGTGGCGTTACAGCTTTATTGCCACAGAACACAGTCGTTGCATTAGGATCTGTTGCCACGAATCAGCAAACAGTTGCATTTGGACCGTAATGCAATGAAACAGAATCATTGCATTAGGATGTGTTGCCACGATACTCTGGTTCGTGGCGTTACAGCTTTATTGCCACGGAACACAATCGTTGCATTAGGATTTGTTGCCACGAATTACTGGTTCATGGCGTTACAACTTTATTGCCACGGAACACAATCGTTGCATTAGGTTCTGTTGCCACGAAATACTGGTTCGTGGCGTTACAACTTTATTGCCACAGAACACAATCGTTGCATTAGGATCTGTCGCCACGAGTCAGCAAACAGTTGCATTTGGACCGTAATGCAATGAAACAGAATCATTGCATTAGATCTGTTGCCACAAAATACTGGTTCGTGGCGTTACAACTTTATTGCCATGGAACACAATCGTTGCATTAGGATATGTTGCCACGAATTACTGGTTCGTGGCTTTACAGTTTTATTGCCACGGAACACAGTCGTTGCATTAGGATCTGTTGCCATGAAATACTGGTTCGTGGCGTTACAACTTTATTGCCACGGAGCACAGTCGTTGCATTAGGATCTGTTGCTACGAATTAGCAAACAGTTGCATTTGGACCGTAATGCAACGAAACAAAATCGTTGCATTAGGATGTGTTGCCACGAAATACTGGTTTGTGGCGTTACAGCTTTATTACCACGGAACATAGTCGTTGCATTAGGATCTGTTGCCATGAATTACTGGTTAGTGGCATTACAGCTTTATTGCCACGGAACACAGTCGTTGCATTAGGATATGTTGCCATGAATTACTGGTTCGTGGCGTTACAACTTTATTGCCACGGAACACAGTCATTGCATTAGGATCTATTGCCACAAATTAGCAAACAGTTGCATTTGGACCATAATGCAACGAAACAGAATCATTGCATTAGGATGTGTTGCCACGAAATACTGGTTCGTGGGTTACAACTTTATTGCCACCAAACACAGTCGTTGCATTAGGATCTGTTGCCACGATCAGCAAACAATTTTCGCATTCTCCTCGGCGCAGTGCTGATCAATGATGTTCATTACTTTTTGCCTCCTGATGACTCAGTGCTGGACTAACGATGCTGATGATCCGTAACATACTCAACGATGTAAAACATCAGGTATTAACGCATCAACAAATATGAGGGGGAGAATACCAACGCGCAAATTTAAAAGTACCGCAGGTGATTTCAACGCATGCGCTGCGCGCGTATAAGGCGCCTTGGTGACTGGCGCGCACGTAAGCTCGGTGCGCCCGGTCGCATCAGCTGCCTGTACAAATGGCTACGGCTTGAACGAAGGACGAAACCTTATGCGGCAAACAGCAACGTATAATACTTCGTCCGCCCCAACTCAACTCTATTTCTGTCTTGGTCGAACTAATTACCTTTGACAAATGATTTATATGGAATTTATTAACTTCAATAACATGTAGTACTAGATTGTATATTATGGAAATATTTTTCATAGTGAATCTAAAAGTACAATTCTTGTATTGTTAAAACAGATCAAAATTGCGTAAATCTGAAAGATAGATTTGACGAAACCTAAGACTTCCCTTTGAAAAAGTTTTATACTGTATATCCCATATATATGCTACTACTACGTAAATTAGGGGTGGGCAAATAAACTGAGACCGAAAAACCGAAACCGATAAAACCAAGACCGGAACTGAAAAGACCGAAATATCGGGTATCAAGTACTTTTCGGGTAGCAAATATAAATAACTGAAAAATAAATGTCGGGTTCGGACGAATGAATTAATTGTGGAGCTACATGTCACGTACTTAATTATACTAAAAATCATCATCTTCGCTGTCGCCCCCCCCCCCCCCCCCCCCCCACAATGGAGCTACATGACCATCATTGGTATATGTATCGTCGTCGTCGTCGTCTTCATTTTCTGATGCAACTCCATCTACCTCAAACCGATCACCTGACATTGTCATTATAAGAGTGGAAGCATCGCCGCTGGTTCCCTCAATGTCATTCCTAGCCCATGCGGTCGTATCCTCATTATTGATATCATCAGTAAGCAGATCATCATGATATGTCTCAGCCTCCATCGTCTCAGTCACATTATTTTCACTGTCTCCAGGGGGCATGGCAAAAAGGTTCCGTGGCTTCGTTTTAACAACTGTAGCCCATTTAGGATGCTTCACATTTGGAACATAAAAAACTTGTTCTGCTTGGGTGGCTAGAATGTAAGGCTCATATTGGAATCGAAACAGAGTAGTGTCAACATCTATCATTCCATATTGATCCTTTTTGTAGCCTCTACTTTGGTTCTGACTACTACCAAAAGGCCGATCAAACCATTCAAACTGAAATAACAGAACCTCTTGATTTTTTTTTTCAAAATCAACAGCAATGATTTTCTTGATTACTCCAAACCAATCATGATCAGTGCCCCGAACAACAATACCACCGTTTTGGGTCCGTAAATCTTTTTCCACATCTGCAGTTCAAAAGAAGAAGCCATTGATGAATAACCGACTAAAAAAACGTGCCCGACGATCAGGTCCTCTAGATAATGCATACAGATAATCGGTTGCTTTGCCTTCTTTGTGTAATGTCGTAATCTGTACACATTAGTATAACAGGGGTTATCGACGACAAACCGATTTTAGAACACATATTTGTTCAATATTTCATCAAAGTGCAAACTTGCATGTACTTACTCGTTCCTGAAACCAGTCAACAAACTCATCTCTTTGGCGTTTATCAACATCACGAGAATGAATCTTTTTCAGCTCTTCAATATGCTCACTGAAAAGGGTACAAAATTAAATTATCCATCTACAATAAGCCATATATATAGTATACAACATCTGAGTTATAAGTTATTACTTGATCCATGGAGCGGCCTCTTCAACGTTTAAGATAATGCCTGATGTTATGTAGTTCCACCATAGTAAGTTGGTCCCATTTATACCCTTTTTTAGAATTATCAACTTCTGTAAATATGTTAGAATTATCAACAGAAGGTTCATTTGTAGCTACAGCTTCATGACGTTCTGGCCTATTACGCTTGATGCTGATGTTATCCAAAAACTGACTACAAAAAGTCATACACTCTTCGGCAATATATCCCTCAGCTATAGAACCCTCCGGGTGAGCTTTGTTACGTACATACCTCTTCAATGTACCAAGGTACCTCTCAATTGGATACATCCATCTGTAATAAACAGGTCCACCCAACTGTGCTTCTTCGGCAAGATGGGTTGGAAGATGTACCATGATATCAAAGAAAGCGGGAGGAAACAACATCTCAAGCTTACAAATTGTTTCAGGAATTTGTTTGCTCATCTTGTCCAAATCTGGTTCCGCCAATTCTTTAAAACAAATTCCAGAAATGAATGTGCTAAACTCAATTAAAGGTGCAACAACCTTTTCAAGCAATATGTTACGTATTGCGATAGGAAGGAGCTTCTGAAATATAATATGGCAGTCATGAGTTTTTAGACCCAATACCTTACATGCTTTTATGTCCACACATCTCTTGATGTTTGAGGCATAACCATCGGGCACCTTCACATTCCCCAAAAACTTGCACAAGGTGGTCTTCTCATCTTTGCCCAAAGTATATAATGCTGGTGGGAATGTGTACTTGCTCTTTATGAACTTCGGATGTTGATCTGGCCATATACCCATATCCTTCATATCAAGATGAGCTTGTAGACTATCTTTTGTTTTACCATCCATAGCAAGCAATGTCCCCAATATGCTATCACAAATGTTTTTCTCAATGTGCATGACATCCAAGTTATGCCTTATTAGCAATGTCTTTCAATAAGGGAGGTTGAAAAATATACTTTTCTTCTTCCAATTATGCCATCTATTTTCCTCGGTGTGCTTTCTCTTATTATTCGTCGGTCCAAAACTCACTTGATCAAAACACTCGTATTTTTGGAGTACTTCGTCACCAGAGAGTGATGTTGGAGCCTCTCTATTCTCTGCCTTGTTGTTGAAAGAACCTTTGTTTCGACGACATCTGTGATCCTGAGGTAGGAAACGACGATGACCCATGTAACAATGCTTTCGTCCATATTTCAACCAAAAGGCGTCAATGTTTATATGGCAGTATGGACATGCTAGCTTCTCTTTTGTGCTCCATCCACATAGCATTGCATATGCTGGAAAATCATTTATTGTACACAATAAAGAAGCTCGCATGACAAATGTCTCTTTCTTTAAACTGTCATATGTTTCAACACCATCAGACCATAATTTCAGTAGCTCATCAATCAAAGGCTGCAGATACACATCAATGTTGTTTCCAGGTGATTTTGGCCCAGGAATTATCATTGACATCACCCAATAAGACTGCTTCATACACAACCAAGGTGGTAGATTATAAGGGATTAGAATCACAGGCCATGTACTGTAAGAAACATTCATTACTCCACAGGACATATTACATTAACATACTACCAACACATATATTACAAACAAGAGTAAAGAAAACATGGATGAAAAACACGTAGAAACAAGAACAAAACTACTCCTAATCCTATTCTACTCGGAGGCCTCGTCCACCTCCACCGCCGCCGTGCACCGCGACCGACGCATCCTCCGGTGGCTCCGCCTCCGCCTCCGATGACGGCGGCGACTCCTCTTCCGTCTCCACACCAAGCTTACAGGCGACGCTGTGCAGAATCTTCCAGCGACCCTATACCCCAGCAACCTCCGCGATCGTCTCATGGAGGGCGTCGAGACGAGCGGCCACAAAGCTTAACCCGAACAAGTAGTAGCCGATAGAGTCCATGCTGGGGAGCTGGGGAAGCCTCCCAAGACCCATACGGCGACAAATGAGAGATGTATTGTTAAATACATCCCGCGACATTGTGTCCAGCGCTCTTGCATGTTCGACGGCGGAGGACACGTCGTCTTCGACATCTTTAATTCGACGCGTTAATTCGTCGATGCGGGCGGTAAAGAGGCGGACAGTCTCCTTTAACTAGTCGGGCTGAGGAGATGCGGGCGCCGCCATCAGTTCCACCGGCATTGTCGGCAGCGATGGAAACGGAGAAGGCGGTTCGGAGGACGTCGATGGCCTAGAGCGCTTCAGCGGGGGGCTACCCATTTGTGTGGCGACGGAGGTGCCGAGAAAGAGCGAGAGGTGGCCGATGGTGGCGGGGGGAGAAGTTTGGAGGCTAGGATATAAGGAGCGGTGCGGCGGAGAAGCAAGAGAATGTTGAGCCTTTATAGCGGGTCGTCGTCTAATAGCGGGCGTGTGGTGAGGGGTCCCCTTCTCGGCGTCAGTTTTTCACAGGCGGTTTTTAAGTTTATCTCAGGCGGGTTTTACTTACCAACTGCCTGATAAGATATTTAATCAAGAATATTAATTAAGAAGAAGTAAATATCTTCAAAGACGGTTGGTACTTAATAACCGTCAAGGAAGATTTTTATCTCATACGTGTATTACTTACCAACCGTCTGAGATAATGCCTGATATTGTTCTTCAGTTTCCTTATCCCTTGCTTCTTTTTTATTTAGATTCCAATATAAATACTCAAACATGTTTAGATTCTGCAAATTGTGTCCAATTCGATGATTCTTTCTTCTACATTTGTATAAAATCAACATCTACCGCATGAACAAATAATTTTAAAACTTGTATAGCTCACATTGTAATGTTTTGGTAAATATCAAATTAATTGCTACTCATATATTATTCACATTTGTGTATCGCATAAAAAAAGATGCTTCACTCAAATTTGTTTGTATGAACATATTTGTATCATTTATACATGTATGAATTTTGTGAATTTTTTTAAAAGCATTCCAACATGTCAAACTTCAAATTATCCATCATTCTAACTAAATGCTCATATACATATTAGGCATTCATCAAATTATGAACACACATTGATTCAAAAAAATTTAAAAAAATCTGAAAAAATTCATAGAGGTTGGTATGATGAGTAAAAATGTCCACTGAAAAAATAAATGATAAAAGCATTATATTTATCAAGATAGAAAAATGAAAAATAGCATTTGTTGTATGTTTTTTATGTTCTTACCAATTTCAAAAGATTTATGAAGTGAAATTTAATGGTAACCTTTAATTATCAATAATATTACAAGAAAGTAGAATTTTGACTTTTTAAAGGACCCACATTTAATCAAGAATATTAATTAAGAAGAAATAAATATCTTCACAGGTGGTTGGTACTTAATAACCGTCACTTTTTTCTTTCCAGTCCTAGCTACCGGTCTGTTGCATTTTCCTATTACTACTACTTTACAGACCGCTTTGCAGGCCCCGCTGCGGGCGATCTCCTGGCAACTCCACCGGTTTGGGGACAAGGAGGGTTTGGCGATCGGAAAATTCGAACTAATTTTGCACAGATAGTACATCCATGAACAAGAACACCAAGTACATTTAACTTAAAAACATTACTCCCTCTGTCCCAAAATACTACTTGTCCCTTTCGATGGAGGGAGTATCTCCGTCCCAAAATACTTGTCGCTTTGGATGGAGGGAGTATATTACAGACACAAGAAGAGATAAACTACAACTAAAACCATGAAACGAAAAACTACAACTAAAAACATGAAACAAAAAACTACAACTAAAAACATGAAAAGAAAACACCTAAATACTACTCTACTCAGCCTCCACCTCCTCCTCCTCGGGTGGGTGCTCGGGCTCCTGACCCTCCTCTAGCGCCTCGGGCTCTGGCGGCGGAAGGTGACCCAGTCTCAAGGCCGCCGCCACGACGAGGTTGCGACGACCCACGACACCGAGCTCGGCCACCATCATCTCCTAGAGGGAGTTGAGACGAGAGGCCACATGCGAGAGGCCGAAGATGTAGTGGCTCGTGGTGTCCATTCCAGTACTTTGTGGAAGGGTACCGAGCCCAAGGCGTTCCATGGAGTGAGATGTATCCGTAAGTATATCTCGGGCCATGTTGAACATGAGGGTATCCTTCACGCGCGGTGGCAAGGGGGGGTCCAGCCGCGGCCGCTTACCGGCGGCCAGGTTCCTCGGCGGGCTCGGTGGCGGAGGGTTGCTCAAGCTCGAAAGAAATTTGCTGTATACTAGTTGCGGCTAGGTTTTGTGGAGAGAAGAGAGGATGTTGGAACGGTTGTGCGGAAAAGACGATGGCGCGGGTGACCATCTTATACTCCCTCCGTCCCAAGTAAATATCTTCACAAGTGGTTGGTACTTAATAACCTTCCGAGAAGATTTTTATCTCATACGTGTATTACTTACCAACCACCTAAGATAATGCCCGATACTGTTCTTCAGTTTCCTTATCCCTTGCTTCTTTTTTATTTAGATTTCAATATAAATACTCAAACATGTTTAGATTCTGCAAATTGTGTCCAAATTATATGATTCTTTCTTCTACATTTGTATAAAATTAATATCTACCACCTGAACAAAAAATTTTAAAACTTGTATAGCTGACATTGTAATGTTTTGGTAAATATCAAATTAATTTCTACTCACATATTATTAACATTTGTGTATCTCATAAAAAAAGATCCTTCACTCAAATTTTTTTGTATAAACATATTTGTATCATTTATACATGTATGAATTTTGTTAATTTTTTAAAAGCATTCCAACATGTCAAACTTCAAATTATCCACCATTCTAACTAAATGCTCATATACATATGGGGCATTCATCAAATTATGAACACACATTGATTCAAATTTTTTTAAAAAAAAATCTGAAAAAATTCATAGAGGTTGGTATGATGAGTAAAAATGTCCACTGAAAAAATAAATGAAAAAGGCATTATATTCATCAAGATAGAAAAATGAAAAATATCATTTTTTGTATGTTTTTTATGTTCTGACCGATTTCAAAAGATTTATGAAGTGAAATTTAATGGTAACCTTTACTTATCAATAATATTACAAGAAAGTGGAATTTTGCCTTTTTAAAGGACCCACATTTAATCAAGAATATTAATTAAGAAGAAGTAAATATCTTCACAAGCGGTTGGTACTTAATAACCGTCAAGGAAGATTTTTATCTCAGTCGGTTATTACTTACCAACCGTCTTAGATAATGCCCGATACTGTTCTTCAGTTTTCTTATCCCTTGCTTCTTTTTTATTTAGATTCTAATATAAATACTCAAACATGTTTAGATTCTGCAAATTGTGTCCAAATTATATGATTCTTTCTTCTACATTTGTATAAAATTAACATCTACCACCTAAACAAAAAATTTTAAAACTTGTATAGCTGACATTGTAATGTTTTGGTAAATATAAAATTAATTTCTACTCACATATTATTCACATTTGTGTATCTCGTAAAAAAAAAGATCCTTCACTTAAATTTGTTTGTATGAACATATTTGTATCATTTATACATGTATGAATTTTGTTAAATTTTTTAAAAGCATTCCAACATGTCAAACTTCAAATTATCCATCATTCTAACTAAATGCTCATATACATATGAGGCATTCATCAAATTATGAACATACATTGATTCAAAAAAATTTAAAAAATCTGAAAAAATTCATAGAGGTTGGTATGATGATTAAAAATGTCCACTGAAAAAATAAATGAAAAAGGCATTATATTCATCAAGATAGAAAAATGAAAAATATCATTTGTTGTATGTTTTTTATGTTCTGACCGATTTCAAAAGATTTATGAAGTGAAATTTAATGGTAACCTTTATTTATCAATAATATTACAAGAAAGTGGAATTTTGCCTTTTTAAAGGCCCCACATTTAATCAAGAATATTAATTAAGAAGAAGTAAATATCTTCACAGGCGGTTGGTACTTAATAACCTTCTGAGATGTTTCTTCTCAGATGAGTTTGAATTACCAACCGCCTAAGATAATTACCTTATGATACCCGAGTCTGAGGAACACGATGAACACACTACACATTCATTCATTCACACAGTTGAAGAACACACAAGATACTCATTCATTAACAATATTCAATCACACATCTCACAAAAGAACACAAGATACACAAGTAATATTCAGTCACATAGATGAACAAAGATAAATTTCATTCATTAACAATATTTACAAAACAGAAGCAACTAAAAACAACAAAGAAAAACTAATTAAATCCTACTCCTACTCCTACTCTTTCTCCTCCTCGTCCTCCGGCGCCGGTGCAATAGGGGCTGGTTGCACCGGCTGCACCGGCGGTGCAACCCCGAGGTTGCTAGCTGTCGCCTCCACCAGCGTTCTGCGGCCCTCGGGGCAAAGAACCTGGGCCATCGTCGCGAACAGAATATCGAGACGATCAGCCACCCCCGTGAGGGCGTAGAGGTAGTGACCGATGGTATCCATTCCAGTATACTCTGGAAGGGTACCCAGCCCCAAGGCACTCATGACACAAGACGTATTGTTGTACGCCTCTCGCGCCATGAGGAGGCGCTGCTGGGTGTTGAACCTCTCGGGGGAGATGCAACATAGTTTCTTGCAAAGTGGCTCCTTCGGAGGGCTTGGCGGCGGAAGGTCGGCCATAGTGGTGTTGGGTCGTCGGAGCGGAGGAAGACGAAGAAAAGAAGAGGATTCAAAGTGAGCGACGCGCTTGTGGAGAACTAACGGGTGATAGTGCGTCTTTAAGGCCGCGCGGAGTGGAAGATGGAGCAGTTGGTTTACCGCACATTGAAAGGTCGCACCTCCGGGAAAAGAAAGGTCACACACGGTCATCGGCACGTCTTCACAGGAGGTTGGTGAGGGGTCTTTATGTAGGCGTTCATCAAATTATGAACACACATTGATTCAAAAAAATTTAAAAAAATCTGAAAAAATTAATAGAGGTTGGTATGATGAGTACAAATCTCCACTGAAAAAATAAATGAAAAAAGCATTATATTCATCAAGGTAGAAAAATGAAAAATTGCATTTGTTGTATGTTTTTTATGTTCTGACCAATTTCAAATGATTTATGAAGTGAAATTTAATGGTAACCTTTACATATCAATAATATTACAAGAAAGTGGAATTTTGCCTTTCTAAAGGACCCACATTTAATCAAGAATATTAATTAAGAAGAAGTAAATATCTTCATAGACGGTTGGTACTTAATAACCGCCTGAGAAGATGTTTATCTCGGATGTTACTATCCAACTGCCTAAGATAATTTTATCTTCTCAGGCGGTTGGTAAGTAAAAACCGCCTGAGGTAACCATCTTCTCAGACGGTCGGTACTTAAAATCCGCCTGAGAAAATTGGAGTTTATATATACCCTCGGCAGCCAAGTGTTCGCCCTCTTCACTTCCAGGTAGGCCGCCGAGCTTTGCTGTCGCCACCGAGCTTCGCCCTAGTCACTTCCAGGTACGCCCTCATCGCTGAAAAAGAGTGTCTCTTCTCGCCTGCAGCTACCTCGCCTCGCCTCACCTCACCATCCAAATCCAAGTACCACACTTTGCGATTCTTGATACTAGAAAAAGGCTGGAGGATTTGCTTTTTGTCCCTTGCTTGATCAGTTATAGGTCCGGAGCTAGGCGCCACCTAGTAAACCTCAAGAACATGGTCGCCATCTGAACGAAGCTAGCCTATTTAGAATAAGAAGATAAAATTGCCTTTGCTGGTGAGCAACTTTAACATGCTTGTCACCCTCGCAATGTATAGGAACCTTTTGGTCAGTCGCCTTAAACCCTAGAATGCCTTATCAAATCCTAGAATGCTTCCATCTTTTTCTTCATGCAACACTTCATGTAGAGTTAATATGCCATTTATTAGATTTTTTGTCTTATTAGTTCTAGCATGGAAAGCCCTAAGAAGACTGGTCCTGGTAGTAACAATAAAGAAGACAATATGGAGTTTACTGACTCCAGCAGTTTAGGCTCCTACCACAGTCCATCGGATCCTTTTCCGAATATAAAAATTAAAAACACTTCAGTGGATCTAGACCCAGAATATGATCCTGCCGACGAGGTATGGATCACAAATCTTAACTTCAGCAGTTCAAGTTAATGTTGGTTGTCAAGTATACGAAGTCTTATAATTTTTTTCTACCTAGATTAATCGCGAAGACAATGAGGTGACATCGGCTCCTAAAACCGCAGAAGGTTCTCCAATGGATGAATCCTCAACTTCACTCAAGCGGAAACGAGGGCAACGAGGTCCCAATAAGGGTCCATTGGACCACATCATGTACATAACAAGGGTCAGTCCAGGTGGGCTTCCCCAAGAACCACTAGATTCAGTTACCAAGTATCGTAATGCATGCAGTTTTCTTGTTAGGGAGGTTGTGCCAATCACAACCGAGAATTGGAGGAAATTACCCGAGCAGACCAAGAATGAGTTGTGGGAAAAGATAAAGAAACAGTTCAAGTTCCCGAAAGGCACAGAAGAAGCTGTAAAGAAAGCAACATTGGTCTCTTGTGGCAAGAAGTTTCGATGCTGGAAGAGTGAAATGAATGCTTATGTTAAGACCGATAAGGTCCCTAGCCTGAGGAAGATGGGAAAAATCACACAAGCTCAGTGGCAAGAGTTTGTTCGTCAAAAGAGCACACCTGGTGCTAAAGCTCTAAGTGCAACTAGGTCAGAGCTTGCAAAAAAGAACAAATACCATCATTGCTTGGGGTCTGCTGGATATGCCCCCAAAGTCCAGAAATGGAATAAGATATTAGATGAAATTACCAGTAAGGGCAATCCTCACCCATTAGAAGGGTGCGATGAGCGAACTCAACGCTGGGTCTTTGCTCGGTCAAGTTTGACCAGCGAGGGCAAACTTGAAAAGCCCAACTCTCTGAATGAAGTAGAGGATAAAATGAAAGAAGTAATTGAAAAGCAACAGAAGGGTCTCTTCAAGCCGAAGAGGGAGAATGACCAACTTACCGCTATCTTAGGAAACCCTAAACACAGCGGACGGGTTCGAGCGGTCTCTTCTCAAATGTCTTGGCTAGATGGTTCCCCTAAAGATAAAGACACATATAGAAGACGTGAGAAGTTTAAGAAAACACTTGGTGAAATGTTTGCTCAAAAGGTCAAAGAAAATATGCAAAGAAATAATGGAACAACTTAGACAATCAGGAAAATTAGTGGCACCGAGTACAGTGATGGTTCCAGTGCAAAAGGAGCAATTAGTATCTCCAACTGCCTACCCCAGCAGCGTTGGTTCCGTGCCAGGCTCAGGGTCAACCCATAAGTTCCCTGTCGATGATATTGCTATCGACAAATCTTGTCGTCTTCTTGTCCCGATAGGCAGAGCAGGGAACAAAACCAAACAGGTTGCCACTGCTATGGCAAAGCCTGATCGTGACTTCAACGGGAATCCACTTCCGTTGTATTATGCTGTGGTGCAAGTTCTTCAGATCATTGATAATGATTATGAAGATTATGAAATAGACCACGTCACACCTGAGGGGATCGCGACTCTGGGGCAGGCTGTCAACCAATTAATCCTTTGGCACCGACGTGATATCGTGTTGGACGATGAGCCCATTTCTAGCCCCGTCGCATCTCCAAATACCGCAACCCCATCTCTAAGGCGAAAGTGCATGAAGATCCACTCCCAGTCCAGGAAGATCCACTCCCCCTATGTCTTAGCAAGGATGATGTCCAAGAGCAACAAGTTGGACAACAGCTTCAAGCAGTACCAGAGCAAGCTGTTACTAGTAAAGAGCAACCAGTTGAGCAACAGCTTGAAGTAGTACTAGAGCCAACTGTTGGGAGTAAAGAGCAATCAGTTGAACAATAGGTTCAACAACAAGCCAGTGTCCAACTTCCGACGACTACTCCTCGATCATCAGTGCCTATCAAAGTTACCTCATACGAAAATAAGAAACCTTCATCAGAAGTGTCAAAATATTTGGAAACTATGAAGGAAAATATTATAAAATCGAGTGCATCTCGTTCTTCTCATGAGCCATCATTAGGAGATATCGAGGAGTGGGAAGAAGACAGTGTCATGTATAATCGGTGGACAGCTTTAGTTAAACCAGGAGTTCCAATATACAAGCTTGAGGATGTTCCTCCTGAATTTAAGAATGGGAAGCCGTTCATGACATCCGTACAACTTAGCAAACAACCCGTCCAGCTCAGAAGAATGCATGAGTGGTACATCCTTGCCAGCACAAAATACAGTCTTAATTGAGTCACATTTCGTATTCCAAAAGAAGCATTCTGGAGCACTGGAGTGGATAGACGAGTCATTTTATTTGAAGAGCTGCATGCCCTTTTCTATCGGGGCATGCTCGAAATCAACCTGCTGCTCGTCTGGTGCTTGTAAGTGCTCTAATATTTTGTATTTGCTTTTCTTACTACACGCATACACATTTCATGAGATTATAACAATTCTGGACATCTTCAATAGGATGCAATACATGGATAATGAAAAGTTGGAGCGCAAGACAGGTATCCTTGACCCTACTAGGATTGCAAAGGTGCTATTCGACGTCTAGGCGGATCAAGACTCAGCATAGTTCAAACACATGAAAAGAAAAGATTTTGAAAAAGCAATCGCAAAACTTAAGAAGGATAAAAGGACAGAAGTTGCAGCTTACATAGGACATGCGATGTTTAACTTTGTCAGAGGCGGCAAGGACCTCGTAAAGGCTTCGTACCACTTCGAGTAAGTTCGACACATGACATTGAAATAGCAATTATTGGTAATTGTTAACACGTGTGTTTGTATGTTTGCAGTAATCACTACAAACGATCTTCATCAAGCCAACGCAGGGAATGGCAACAGTCTTGGACTCGGCCGATTTCTCACCAGATCGTTTCAAATATTTCCTTTCCATTTTGAAATCGCATGTTTATTCAATAATTTTAATTTATGCACATTTAGAATGTGTTGACAAGTTTTATATGACATTTCTTGTATTACAGCGCTTGGTGGTTTTACGTGGAACGGCTTGGCGGTGAGAGACCTTCCAATACGAATGCATTGGACATTAAAACGTATTATGCTTGTCCGAAGCAGCCTGCTGGGAGTGTCTTATGCGGGTATTATGTATGCGAGCATCTTCGGACCGCTGGCGTATATAGAGTGAATCGTGAGGATGTAAGTTATCCTTAATGTCGATACCTTATTTTCTTACTTTTGTGTTTCATTTTCATTGTTACTAGCATAGTTTAATACTTATATTATCTGCTGTTCAATATTACCAGAAACATTATTTTAATATTTTGATTCCAACTTCAAAATTCAATTGCTTATAGTACAACCACTCCAAAAATACCAAATAAATTCCTGTATACTCTCACTTTGATCTATACTTTGAGATTGTTCAAACCAATACATTCTAAACCTTGTTATGTGTTATATTGCAGCACACGAAGAATCTGAACGAAGAATGGCCGGTTTGTAGAAGTATTCCTAGTGGAGGAGCCGACAGGATTGCTACTGAACTCTGTCAATTCATTCGTCACGAAATTTTGCACAAGAGAGGGGAGTTCTTTGATGAGGATGGTGCAGCAGCTGATGTGCCAGAACTTTGCGACTATGCCAATAGAAACAGTTTTTAGTGAAAACTTGTAAACTTTGAGATGAATTGTATCTGTAACTTGTACATATGCATATTGTTTTAGTGAAATTGACTTCTGTGATGATAATATTGTTGACTTTTGTTCTGTGATGATATTATTGATTTTTGTTTTGTGATTATATTGAATTGATCTGGAAATTAGAAATAACAGCAGTAGCACTGCATAGGTTATACCTTATTATAGGCGGTTATTAACCAACGGCTAAGCATGTCTGTGAAAAACAATTATTGAAGATGGCTAGATACAAGTAAATAACCATCTGTGATAACCTAATTATCTCAGGCGGTTACTGTTATGGTAGAAACCGGCTACGGTAAAAGGTCTTGACAGAGGAACAATGACATTGAGTTCATTAACATAAAACAATACTACTACAATACAAGAAAAACAACATCATGAAACAAGAAAGCCAACATCACAGACCCTTTCTTCCTCGCGCCGAGGGCGCGCGCGTGGCGCTGCCATGGCGGGGCTCGCCGGGCCCGGAGATCTCGCCGCTGGCCTTTCCAGTGCGCCAAGTAACTGACGCGCCACACGAGGTCTGCGGAGAAGTTAAGAAGCCGTGGTGCAGGGACGCGTGCGCGACGTTCCACATGGATACTGAAATCCCCTGCAGTACTGCAGGTGCATTAGAAGTCACTGACATGTGGGTCCCACAGAGCATAGGGCCCACATGTCAGTGACCTCTAATGCACCTGCAGTACTGCAGGAGATTCGGTTCCACAAGAGAGATGGAAGGATCTCTAAAGATCGTCTTCCACAGTGGTTTAATTGCACCGCACGAGGTCTGCAAAGAGTTCAATGCGCGGGAAACGAACCGCTCCCTCGTCTACTCCGCACAGACCATATAGGCGCGTCGTCGGTTATGTACAAGCACAGAACTTTTGCACTCCTTTCTTCTTCTTCCATCGTTCCACCTCCTAGCCCGACGCCGATGAACCACCACAGCCATGGCCAACCTTCTGCCTCCTAGCCCGCCGAGGCAGTCACCCTGCAAGCGGATATGGTACAGCTCCCCCGAGAGGGTGAACGACGACCAGCGCCTCATTATGGCGCGAGAGGCGTACAACAGTACGTCTCGGGCCTTGGACGCCTTGGGTCTTGGTACCCTTCCCGAGTTTCAAGGAATGGATACCACCGACCGCTACCTCTACGCCCTCACGGGTGTGGCCGATCGCCTGGACATCTTGTCTAGGACGATGGCCCAGGAGCTTGGCGCCGAGGGCCATAGTGCTCTGGTGGCGGCGACGGAGAGGAACTTCCGTCGCGGCGGGGTTCCACCACCGGTGCAGCCGGAGCCACCGATGCAGCTGGAGCAATCGGCTCAGCCGGAGCAGCCGACCCACTCTCCTTCTGCATTGTCACCGGAGGCGGAGGAGGAGGAGGAGGAGGAGGAGGAGGAGGAGGAGGATGACGACGATGAAGATGATGATGACGACGATGACGACGATGATGACGATGATGATGACGACGATGACGACGGCGACGACGACGGCGACCACCACCACCACGATGACAACGACGACGACGACGAGGATGAGGAGGACCGCTTGTCGTGGTTTGAGAAGTTGGGGGAGAGGGCGGAGGAGGCGGGGCCGGCATAGTAGTTTTAGGATTTCTTGTACATATTTCTTTTGTAGTTTTAGGAGTTCTTGTACATGTTTAGCTTCAATTCTGTTCTTGTACATATTTCTTGTGTTTTGTAATATATATGTGTTCATTCGTATCAATGAACACTGGTGTGTTAGAATTTCTGGATTTCAATCAATTGAATGTGCTCTAAGTTTAGTGATGTGTTAATCTGTCACAAGTGAACTGAGCAAATTGGTCAAAAACAAAAGATCTTAGGGTTTGAAGCTCGTCTCGATTTGTAATTGCAAAGCTAAAGGAGACAAACAATGACTTTAAGTGCGTCTCGCATCACTTTGTGATCGATGGACATCCGATCTGTCGCCCATTGTTGTCTCCTATTTGGGTTTCTTACGTAGTGTAATTGGTTGATCATGTTTGCGGTCCGTGCATGTTAGAAATAGCTAGAATTAAAACACCTCGGTCATGTTTAACAACACTAACATGCATGCATATATATATATATATATATATATATATATATATATATATATATATATATATATATATATATATATATATACCTCAAACCTCGGTAATGCATGCAGGACTAGGCCCATGTTCACTGCAAGGCGTCCCCTGGCACGGACGCGCGGTCACGAAGTTGGCTTAGGCGTGTACGGACGGATTTTTTTTATATAACGAAAAAATTGTTTTTCCCCGCGTGTAAATTTACTCCTAATGGGACGCGTCGAGCCGTTGGGACAGAGAGGATGCAAACCGCGGTTTTGAGGAAACTGGGGCCACCGACCGGTTCATAATTAAGCGCGGTTTCTTCTAGCGTCCGATCATCTCGACACGCCCGCTTAGACGACGACCCGCTATAAAGGCTCACCGTCCTCTTGCTTCTCCGCCGCACCACTCCTTAGATCCTAGCCTCTAAACTTCTCCCCCCGCCAGCGTCGACCACCTCTCACTCTTTCTCTGCACCTCCGTTGCCACACAAATGGGTAGCCCCACGCCGAAGCGCTCTAGGCCATCGACGTCCTCTGAACCTCCTTCTCTGTTTCCATCGCCGCCGGCAATGCCGGTGGAACTGATGGCGGCGCCCGCATCTCCGCCCGCGGCGCCTGCACTTCCTCATGCCGGTTGGGTTGAGCAGACTCTTAGACTCCTCACCGACCACATCGACAAAGTCGATCAGCGCCTTAAGGTGGCCACCGACGCCAAGTCCGCCGCCACTCATAGCGCACTAGCGCTCAACGCAGTGGCGCAAAAGGTCTTTTCCGACACAGATCGCTCGTGTTGCCGTCTGGGTCTTGGGACCCTTCCCCTCCACACGAGCATGGACACCGCGGGCCACTACTTCTACGGGTTGATTACTGTGGCCGGTCGTCTCGACGCCCTCCACGAGACGATCGCGGAGGTTGCTGGGGTAGAGGGCCTCCTGAAGATTAAGCGCCGCGTTGCCAGGAAGCTTCGGACTGTGATGGAGGTTGAGGAGTATGAGGCGGCTTGGGCAGCGGTGGCAACGGAGGAGGCGGAGTAGGAGTCGTCTCTTGAGGCGGAGGTGGACGCCGCTATGGAGGCGACGTCAGCGGCGGAGGAGGAGCAGGAGGAGGCGGCGGCTGAGGCGGAGGCGGCAGCAGCGGCGGTAGCGGCGGAGGAGGAGGAGGAGGCGGCAGCGGCGGCGGTGGCGGAGGAGGCGGCAGCGGCGGAGGAGGAGGACGTGGTTTTCTCCCAGTAGAGTAGTATTAGGAGTAGTTTATCTATTTCGCGATCTCTGAGTAGAGTAGTATTAGGTGTAGTTTATCTTGTTCTTGCTGTCTACTACGTGTTTTCCTATTACTTGTTTGTTAATGAAATATGTCTTTATGTTCATGAACAATGTGTTCTATATATGCAGTATCGAAAAACTTCTTTTATCGAAAACATCTCCTATATGTTTGTAACTTGGGACCGTCTATATTTCTTGTGGCTGAATGAATGAAATCCGGTAAACATTATCCTTACAAGTAATAGAACTAACAACAGACATGATGCATAATTAACTTGATTAGGAAATTATGTCATCTAAATTGCTAACTAGTCCATCGCCTGATGCAACAGGTGCATGAAAAGTACTTTATCCGTTGTAACTAATATCCGATGACATTGTTGATATATATATCGTATGTACCTGTGATACTCGTATCACAGGCGGCTTTGGATCGACGGCCTGAAGATTAGACATCACAGGGGAAAATGTTTTTTTGTAGTAGTAGTATATACTCTGTATATGTTATCATTTCATTGCGATGAATGTTATATATAAAATGCTGATTGTTTACCTTTTACTAGACCATGGATTTGCCGTCCTCCTTTCATGGACTTGGGTGTTCTCTGTATTTGCATGTCGTTTGCATTAGCACAATGATACATTTGACGATTCATATTTTTGTTCGTATTTTTTTTGGAATGTCCCAATACCACATGACTGCTTTTACATCTCCATAAAAACAAAGATGAACGGCAGGTAGCGGTCCCTCAAAAAAATTTTCGTTCTTCTTGACGCGCACAATTGAGATTTTCACAATTGAAAGTTCACTCCGTGCGCCCAAAATTCCAGTCCCGCCCATTTGTAGCTTGCCACGACAAATATAAATGTGTGTCTCCCTCTAATCTCGCAGTGGCTTCCGTTCCCGGCACACATGTTCTCCTCTTAGTGCTGTGTTCCAAACTTGCATTCCTAAGAAATTCCCGTGTGAGTGGTGGTGGTGACTGTGGGTACAACGTCGAGTGACCAAGTTTGACAGGCTCTACCGAACCTCTTCGTCGCCGACCCCGCCCTGCGACATCCCGGACTCCAGTTTTGTGCTACGTAAGTTCTACACGATCCATGCCGTCTTTTTATAGAGCTACCCCCTCCTTATCGCTTTAGTTGTTGTCCCAACAGCTGCACCCAGTTCATTCCTATTTGTCGTCCCAACTCCTTCTCCTTATATGCTCTTATGTTTCATGAATGTCTAGTATAAAATCTGATTAATGGTGCAATCGTGCAATCAACTATCCTCAATCATTAGATCTGCATCCTACAATCGATTCAACCTTTTATTTTACCCTAGCATCTGATTGCATTCTACTTTTTTCCATATATAAAATACACTACACCTCTGCCCCAAAATAAATGTCGCTCCGACAGTTTATGGTAGTGTATTTCTAATACATTTCCATGTCAGGAAAGATAACTATTAAAAACCGCATGTACTATGTAATTTCTTGATTTAGAAGTAAATGACGCCAGGGTTATCTTATCAACCACTCCCAATGTTGTACTCTCATTCCTGTGTTCCAAACTTGTATTCCTAAGATTTCCAGTTCCCATGGTTTATACACGTTTTTCTTGTTTTTCTTTCTCGGATTGTACGGTTTTTTCCTACTCCTTCATTTCTAATTCCTCCGTTCAAAACAAACATTTTCAGTTCATAGCAACCACACCACCCGATCTAAAATACACATCCTCATGTAATCTGACGTTATCACTGTTACTTACTATATATACTCTTTACTTTAGGAACAAGACACCAAACCGTCATGTCATCTACAAGTAATCGTGATGGGCAACAAGCACCTGGTATAACTATAAATGTGTTTACTATCAAGATACACATATTTATAACACGTTAATTCCTTTGCATCGTATGCAGAGAATATTGCAGCACCTGATGCTCAGGAACCCCAAGATTTGTCATCCCATGATGGTACTACGAGTATAAATATGTACCGGGCTCTACTAAATATTTTAGCATTGCGATTGTAGTTTCCTAGTCCCAGTTAACAGTTAATCAGTATATGTGATGGCATGATTTATTGATGCCTACACACACACGATGGGCTCTCTCGCCGCCAGCCACTCCGACACCGGCGACCACACCCTGTTGCTGCTCACTTCAGTGTCCTCCTCGACGCGTCTCCATCCACCATCACCACGTCCCATCCTTCGCGTGTCATGATGACCCCGCCGCCTGCAAACCCCTGTCGCCGCAGGTCACTCCGGCACCAGCCGGCGCCCACGCCCTGCTGGTGAGTATATGTGATGGCGTGATTTATTGATGCCTACACGCGCACGCTGGGCTCTCTCGCCGCCGCCACTCCGGCACCGTCGACCACGCCCTACTGCTGCTCACTTCAGTGTCCTCAGAAACGTGTCTCCCTCGACCATCGCCACGTCCCATCCTTCGCGTGTCATGATGACCCCGCCGCCCGCAAACCCATGTCGCCACCCGTCACTCCAGCACCGGCCGGCGCCCACGCCCTGCTGGTGCTCACTTCACTGTCCTCCCCGACATGTCTCCCTCCATCTCCACGTCCCATCGTTCGTGTGCCATGATGACCCCGCCACCCGCAAACCCCTGGCCATTACGGCGTACCTACATGCTATGCCCCATATGACATGGCATACCGTGGAAAAAATAGCCCAATATCATTAACCCCTGTCCACTAAGAAATGTTAGCATCACATAGTTTAGAGATGCATGTACATGAGGGTTCATTGCTGCTTATATGATCTCAATTCCCCTTTTTACACTGCCAAATGCGTTGCTGATGTCTGGTAATTAACGTAAGATTATATTCATGTATCCGTTCTAGTAGCACTTTAGGGCGAGATGCTAACATGCAGAGCAAAATATCAGTATGAAATCCACCTAAATTTAATTCCTAGATCCGCCACACTGTCCTCCTAGACTCGAGACTTGCTCCTGGGTGATATCAATGGACACAGATCACCTGACTTATACGTTTTTACTGCATGCGATGCAGTAAAGATCCAACGGAATCACACTGTTGGATCTTAACTGCATCGCCTGCAGTAAAAACATAAGTCACGTGAGATCACCGGTGTGATCTGGACGTCGATCCTCTGACTTAAATGTGGTCACTGCACTGCCAGACCGAACCCTAGCTTTGTTAAATGTCGCAAGCTGCCCGCCTCATCTGTCTTGCATCCTCTACCTGCTAATACCGCTGACGTCCATGACTCGCCCTTCCACCAATTCGCCTCGAGACGCGCTCCTACTGATGTCGGTCAGACTGAAACGGCAGTACTGCAGAGGATGAGCACCCGGCGAACCCTCTCTTTCTCTAGCATCATCAGCTACTGTCTTGCCTGCTTCGCAGCTGGACTGAAAATCCCCTGCAGTACTACGGGTGTTGTAGCACCACTGACTACTGCCTGATGCCTGATTGTAGGGTATGAATAGCAACAAAGAAGTCAACAAGTAGATGCATCGCCCAATATGGAGCAAAATACTGTTGCGACGCGGTGTTCCCATGCTCGTATTTGCCGCACTCGTCCTGAAGATGGTAAAACATCAGACTTCTTCTTCTTTCACACTATTGGTACATGATACTAGGCCTGGTCAGTTGTTAATTTTCTTTAAACGTTTACCATTTAAATGACACTAACAGAAGGAAAGAAGTTTGGAAGAGGGGTTGCTAAAGGACTTAAGGTTGCTAAATTGCGCTATCTAGCATCTGCAAACAGAACGAATGATGAGAATCGGAAGCTACAAATTCAGTGGTCCGATAGGTTGGGTGCTACGGTTGGTCCTAATCAGTGGCACTTTGTTGATGATGTGGTTATTACAACAAAAAAAATGCACCCCTCGCTGGTGTAAGGAAGTGGGCAGAGGTTGGCGATACTTCGAAGAGCGATATAGTGAGAGACATTCTGGTTAGTGTTGTGACACCCCACATAAGTATTTTTTTCTAGCGACCTCCATCTTGTACGTTTATAACAGTGTGATATACAATGTACAGAATGTCTGGGACTTGGAGGACACAGATGATACCAGAAGAAAAATATTGAAGATTGCTGGTGAGCGCTACAAGGGGTGGCGATCAACATTGCATGCCACCTATAAGAAGTATTCGACCGATGAGGAACGTATACAAAACAAGCCTGTTGACGTAGTAGCAGATTCCGATTGGTTGGTGCTTATGGACTATTTTGGGTCTGAGCGATTCAAGGTCAGCTAGCTTTCTAATACCTTCATATCCTACAAAAACTATTTGATAACACCCATTCGTGAAATTAATTCTTAAAATTGCAGTCAATAAGCAGAACCAATTCACGAACTCGAAGTACTCAAAAGACAAAACACTTGCTTGGCTCGAAATCCTATGCCCAACTTAGTTACGAGAAGGTATGAAAACTAAATCATGCTTTTACTTTGCACTGCAATCATTCAATCAAATTTTACTTGTATTTGATGTAGCGAGACCCAGAGACCGGAAAAGAACCCGATGACATAGAACTGTGGGAGGCAAGCCATGTGAAGAATGGTCAATGGGCAAACGAGCAGGCAGAAGCTGTACATGTGAGAAACACTTCAAATAGTCCCCATTTAAATAAATATTTGCAATGTACATGTGACTTTTCTTTTTGTATATAGACCCAGGCACGTGCCCAAATCAACGTCAAGGAAGCTGAGCTGGGAGTCCCAATCCCAGATGAGGAAAGAAACAACATCTTCCAGCTTACTTATATATCCACAACCGGTTCTGGAGGATCACAGTTCCGGGGGCGTGGTTATATGGCTAAACCTAATGTTTCTGAAAGACTGCATATCCAGATGTCTGACCAGCTCCGCCAGCAAGTTCGATCCTTGCAAAATAGAAATGAAGACCTCAGCTCTCAGGTGCAAGAGTTGGAAGGAAGAAATTATTATATGACCTCCCAGATGGATGGCTTCATCCAAGCAAATGAACAGCTCAACCAGGAAGTCCAGGCTTTACATGATCAAATGGCAGCCAATTCTGCACGGCAAGAAAAGGAGCTAGCAGACATGCGCAAAATGATGGAGAGCTTGCAAAATCAACAAAGGCTAGCAGCAACTCCACAAAAGGCTTTTGCTCGCACCAAGTCAAAGCTGGATGTTCGAGAAACTATTCCTAATACTACAACTCGTCGCAGCGCTCTTTTAATGGGTACAATGTTGCAACCTGAAAAAACTGTAAATAACATCGTCTCGCAATGACGCAAGGGTCCTTGAGCATTGCATCAATTGCTGGATGTTTGTTGTTAAGTCGACAGACGTATCGTGTGCGAATAAATTGATTCTGTTGCCACTAATTTTCAAACCTGGTGCATTAGGATTCTAGTGGCACTAATTATAAAACGTGGCATTAATAGATTATTGCGACGAAAATAAACTATTGCAATAGGAAGCTAGCTATTGCCACAATTATAAAACGTTGCACTACAAACATTTGGCTACAACCAAAAAAGCGTTGCACTAGACTGCTATTGCCACCACCCAGAGAACGTCGCATTACGACCCTGTTGCAATAGATTTAAATATGTTGCATTACAAACCTATTGCCACACATCAGAAATCGTTGCAATACAATACTGTTGTCACGGTTTTGAAATCATTGCAATATCGTACTATTCGCCATGAACGTGAAATCGTTGCATTACCGTATTATTGGTCACGGCTGTGAAATTGTCGCGATACCATATTATTCGCCACGAGTGTGAAATCGTCGCGATACGGTACTATTCGCCACGGAAGTGAAATTGTTGCAACACCGTAGTATTCGCCACGAATGTGAAAACATCGCGATACGATATTATTTGCCACGAGTGTGAAATCGTCGCGATACTGTACTATTCGCAGCGGATGTGAAAACGTCGCGATACCATATTATTCGCCACACATGTGAAATCGTCGCGATACCGTACTATTCGCCACAGATGTGAAATCGTTGCAACACCATACTATTCGCCACAAATGTAAAAACGTTGCCATACCGTACTATTCGCTACGGATGTGAAATCGTTGCAACACCGTACTATTCGCTGCAAATGTGAAAACATCGCGATACCATACTATTCGCCACAAGTATGAAATCGTCGCGATACCGTACTTATCGTCACAGATGTGAAATCGTCGCAAATAACGTACTATTTGTTGCAATACGTTAAATCATCGCAATACGTTAAACCGTTGCAATACCATACTATTTGCCACGAACGTGGAGTCGTTGCAATACCATACTTTTTTCCACGAATGTGGCATCATTGCAGCACCATTATTTTCGTTGCAATACGTTAAATCGTCGCAATACGTTAACTATTGCAATACCATACTATTTGCCACGAACGTGGAGTCGTCGCAATACCATACTTTTTGCCATGAATGTGGCATCGTTGCAACACCGTTATTTTCGTTGCAATACGTTAAATCGTCGCAATATGTTAAAACGTTGCAATACCATACTATTTGCCACGAACGTGGAGTCGTTTCAATACCATGCTTTTTGCCACGAATGTGGCATCATTGCAACACCGTTATTTTCGTTGCAATACGTTAAATCGTCGCAATACGTTAAACCGTTGCAATACCATACTATTTGCAACGAACGTGGAGTCGTTGCAGTACCATACTTTTTGCCACGAATGTGACATCATTGCAACACCGATATTTTCGTCGCAATACGTTAAATCGTCGCAATACGTTAAACCGTTGCAATACCATACTATTTGCCACCAACGTGGAGTCGTCACAATACCATACTATTTGCCACAGATGTCAAGTCGTCGCAATAACCTATTGCCACGGCTGTTATCACCACGAGTCGGAAAAACTATTGCGACGTTCTATTTCATTGCAACAATAACCTATCGTGATGAATTTTGACCTATTTCAACGATTTTTTTCGTCACAATAACCCGAAATCCTGGTAGTGCTAGTTGTTTATATAGAGGAGGAAGACTAGAACTTAGGATGGAATCACGAGTCTTGTTCGGCCTTTCTTGAGCAGCTCAAGCGTCATATGCCTTTGATTCTAGATCCAATGGAAAGTAGATGAAGAGACCTTTCCAGCAAGTTCTTATTTGCATTAAACAACCTTGGGAGTTGAAAGTTATGACCCTTTTAAGATGGTACTTGCTGCAGTTACGAGGACCCCTCAGGTGGAGCAGCCTTCATTACATTGATCCCTCCATTCCTCCTAGCTAGATCAATTCCCAAGCACCTAATAATAACAAGGCCACCACAAGGCTTTAATAGTTCCCCATTTGAAGGATAATTACTTTGAACAACCAGGAATGAATTCACTTGATAATTAAGTTGACGTGCACGAACGCGTGTCATTGGACCTTGATTAGCCGCAAGTGGTGAATGGGTTGCTGTTGTGGTTGTATCAATGGTAGCGATGTCCTCATCATCCTCCCCTTATTGTAATCGAGTCGTCCTCGACTCAAATGTGTCTTCCTCGCCCACATGGTTTCAAATCTGCAATATTAAAAGAGGAAGTAACCTCAAAATGTGTAGGCAACTAAATTTCATATGCATTATCATTATTTTTTCGAAGCACTTTGAAGGGTCCAACAGCTCTAGGTAGCAATTTAGATTTTCTCAAATCAGGAAATCTATCCTTTCTCAAATGCACCCAAACCAAATCACCAGGTTCAAAAGTAACATGCTTTCTACCCTTGCTACCAACTTGTTGATATTTAGCATTCATGCTCTCAATATTTGCTTTAGTTTGCTAATGCATTTTAAAAATTAATTCAGCACGGCAAGAAGCATCAAAATTCAATTTCTCTGAAGGTGGCAGAGCCAAAAGATCAATGGGAGCACGAGGGATAAAACCATATACAATCTGAAAAGGGCACAATTTAGTAGTAGAATGCAGTGAACGATTGTAAGCAAATTCAATATGAGGCAAACGTTCTTCCCATAATTTGATGGTATGTTTCAGTACAACCCTAAGCATGGTAGATAAACCACGGTTCACTACTTCGGTCTGTCCATCAGTTTGAAGGTCACAAGTGGTAGAAAAGAGAAATTTTGTCCCCAACTTAGCCCATAAGGTTTTCCAAAAATGACTAAGAAATTTGGCATCTCTATCTAAAACAATAGTGTTTGGAACCCCATGCAAATGAACAACTTCTCAAAAGAACAAATCAGCAATATGGGTAGCATCATCAGTTTTGTGGCATGGTATGAAGTGTGCCATTTTAGAAAATCTGTCCACAACAACAAAAATACTATCCCTCCCCTTCTTTGTTCTAGGCAATCCTAAAACAAAATCCATAGAAACATCCTCCCATGGAGCACTAGGAACAGGGAGAGGCATGTATAAACCATGTGGATTAAGACGAGACTTAGCTTTTTGACAGGTGGTGCAACGAGCAACAAACCGCTCCACATCTCTTCTCATCTTTGGCCAAAACAAACGGCTTGCTAGGATGTCTTCCGTCTTCTTGACACCAAAGTTTCCCATCAACCCTCCACCAAGTGCTTCCTGCAATAGTAAGATATGCACAGAACCAGCTGGAATGCACAATTTGTTAGCTCAAAACATAAAACCATTAGTGAGAACAAACTTGTTCCATGTTTTTCCTTCTTTACATTGCAGCAGCACATCTTTGAAATCAGCATCAAAAGCATATTGTTCTCTAACTGTTTCCAAGCCAAAAATCATAAAATCAAGTTGGGACAACATATTATAACGGCGAGATAAGGCATCCGCAATGACATTATCTTTTCCTTTCTTGTGTTTGATGACATAAGAAAAGAACTCAATGAATTCTACCCACTTGGCATGCCTACGGTTCATATTAGTTTGGCTCTTAATGTGCTTTAAAGATTCATGATCAGAATGTATAATAAATTCTTTAGGTCATAAATAATGTTGCCATTTTCCAAAGTTCGTACTAGTGCATATAATTATTTATCGTAAGTGGAATAGTTCAGACTAGGCCCATTCAGTTTTTCACTAAAATAAGCAATAGGTTTCCTCTCTTGCAACAAGACACCTCCCAATCCAATACTACTAGCATCACATTCCAATTCAAAAGTCTTCTGAAATATGGTAATTGGAGAAGGGGTGTATGAGTTAACCTATTCTTCAAAGTTGCAAATGCAGCCTCTTGCGCCTTGCCCCATGTGAATGGAGCACCCTTCTAGGTAAGCTCATGCAGTGGGTCTGCTATGGTGCTGAAGTCTTTCACAAAATGACGATAGAATCCAGCAAGTCTGAGAAAGCTTCGTACTTGTGTGACCGTTGTAGGAGTCGGCCAGCTGTGTATCGCCTCCACCTTGGCTTGATCGACTTCAATTCCCTGTGGTGTCACAACATAGCCAAGAAAAGAGACTCTATCCGTGCAAAAGGTGCACTTGTCAATGTTACCAAATAAGTGTGCATCACGTAAAGCATTGAAAACAGCACAGAGATGATCAAGATACTCTTCTAGAGATGTGTTATAGATCAAGATGTCATCAAAATATACTACCACAAATCTTCCAATAAAAGCACGTAAAACCTCATTCATTGATCTCATAAAAGTGATAGGTGCATTCGTGAGACCAAAAGGCATGACTAACCACTCATACAAACCTAACTTGGTTTTAAACGCTGTTTTCCATTCATCACCTAGCTTCATGCAAATTTGATGGTATCCACTACACAAGTCAATTTTAGAGAAAATCATCGAGTCACTAAGTTAGTCAAGCATATCATCTAAACTAGGAATAGGATGATGATATCTAATGGTAATGTTATTAATTGCTCGATAATCTACACACATGCGCCATGATCCATCTTTCTTTGGAACCAAAAGAACAAGAACAGAGCAAGGACTAAGGGACTCACACACATAACCTTTGTCGAGTAATTCCTGTACTTGTCGCTGGATCTCCTTAGTCTCCTCCGGGTTGGTCCTGTATAGTGCCCGGTTTGGTAAAGAAGCCCCAGGGATGAGGTCAATCTGATGTTCAATCCCTCTCAATGGTGGCAGCCCGCTGATACCTCTTGTGGAAACACATTAGCCTATCCCTGCAAAAGCTTAGTGACAGCGGGGGGCAAAGCACATGGTTCGTCGTGAAGTGAGAACAAATCTTCTTTGCAAGCAAACACATAGCACATTGCAGCATTATTTTTTAATTCAAACAAATCAGATTTGGAAGCAAGAAAACAAGCATTGTTCAATTTTATTTCATTCTTCTTCACATGAGAAGATTTGGAATTGTCAGTCTTAGGGTGTACCGATTCCTTCGCAACATTTGAATTTTCATTTTGAGTAGATTTCTTATTTTTCTCTTTGCAAGCTCTAGCAATGTTATCCTTCAAAATAGCATCAGGAGACATAGGGTGCAAAACAAGCTTCTTCTCATTATGCATGAAAGAGTATTGCTTTGATTTTCCATGATGTAATGTATCTTTATCAAATTGCCAAGGTCGACCAAATAGCTTAGAGCAAGCTTGCATAGGTACCAAATCACAATCAATGTTATCATGGTAGGAACCAATTGCAAATTCGACAAGAACCAGATGTGTTACCTTAAGCTTACCACTGTCGTTGAACCATTGGATGTAGTAGGGATGTGGATGTGGAATTGTTGTCATCCCAAGCTTCTCTACCATGGCAACACTTGCTAAATTGTTGCAGCTTCCTCCATTAATAATAATGTGACACGATCGTTCCAAAACTACACACTTAGTTTGGAATAGATTGTGTCATTGGTTCTGTTCAACTTTGATCATTTGGGCACTCAAGACATGCCTCACAACAAGACTCTCATAGTGGTCAGCAGCCCCAATGTGCTCTTCATCATCATTCTTCTTTCCTGCATCTTGTCCAGCAAGCATGGCATATGTTTCATCATCTAAATCACTAGAGGATGATTACTCACCATTCTCTCGTAGGATCAGCACAAGCTTGCTTGGGCAGTCCCTTCGTAGGTGCCCAAAACCCTTGCACTGGAGGCATTAATGTCTTTTGTTCTCCCGATGGAAGCGATGGAAGGAGAAGTGTTGGCTGCAACTTGGGTGTATCCTTTTGTTGTCTTGATAGCACACAGTCGGTACCCTACGTATTGGATACCCCTTGAGATTGCAAAGATCACAAGGAAACTCCATCTACCAGATTTGAAGACCTCCAAAGGCCCCACATGTCAGCTGTAACCAGACATGCTTCCCTGACATGGTTAGTCCCAGGGCCGCCACATGTATCATAAGACCGGAGCTATCGCCCATGCATGGGAAAGCTCCGGACTAGATACCGGAATGGCATCCCCGGAACTAACCCCAGACAGAGGAAAGCTCCAGTACTGACACGTGTCCAACAGCACCAGACCTACCCGTCCACAACGGTAAGCTCCGGAGCTGCCACGTGGCGACCGCCGGACCTTCAACTTCAACAATCAGACTGGTGGATCCCCCAACAGCTCCGGACCTTCAAGGAGCAATCAAAGACTTCAAGACATGATTAAGTGTCATTAATGCCATATTAATGACACATGATTGGATGGCCCTTAATACTGGTAACAGCACTATTAAGGCCCGTTACCAGGCTATTAAGAGTAATTAACCTCATTAATTGTGTGTCAAGCATGTGTAACTGCCAGGGCCACATGTTGGGCCAGGCTAACGGTGTAACGACTAGTCCTTGTACTATAAAAGGACTGGTCGATGATACACAAGGGACGGCTTCAGACCTCTTCTGAACTCCCTGAGCTAGACGAGCTTCTTCTTCTGGAGCTTCTTCTAGACTCAAATGCTTAATACAACACCAACACACCCCGTGGAGTAGGGTATTACGCTCAGGCAACCCGAACCACATAAATTTTTGTGTCCACTTGTCCTTCACCTTCTTGAATCTCTGTGCGCCCATTACCGAACTACAACTCCTCGATCTACCAATGATAGTGTCGGGAGATCTACTGGATCCAAACACCGACAGTTGGCGCGCCAGGTAGGGGGACGCCCGAGATTTCAAGGATGGTGAACTCAGCTGCTGGATCATCCAATGTCAATCCTGCTGTTCAACCTGCTGGGGGCAATCCCTCCAACATGTAGCAACCAGCAGGTGCCATGGCTCCAGCAGGAGTCATGCCTCCACCGCCACCGCCTGCACCAGCACGTCAAGCTGAGCAGCGTGACGATGCATCCGCGTCTGTAAGGATCGAAACGCCCAAGAGGGGGGGGTGAATTGGGCTTTCTTTCAATTTTAAGACAATTAAAAACGAACTACTTAAGCCCAATTCCCAATGCGGTTCTAGCTATGCAATCAACGTAGATATAACTTGAAGTAAAGATTGCAAAAAGTAAAGAGAGGGAGAGGAATGCAAACGCTAGGGGACACGGAGATTTATCACGTGGTTCGGCAAGATCGCAAGGATCTTCCTACATCCACGTTGTGGCACCCACCGAAGGGTTTTGCCACTTCCAATGTCACCGAGACAATGGAGTCTTCACTAATCTTCTCCGTTCGCCATCTCCAGCAAGGTGGAGCTCAAGCCTTGTACAACCGTCGATGTTCCGGGCTTCCACACACACACCTTGGCAAGCTCCGGAACGATCTTCTTCAACTTCTCACTAGCCTAGAGAGTTCAATCACAGAGAATGAACGCACACAAGCTTCTCTCTAGACTATTACAAATGATCTAAAAGTGTGGAAATGTATGCTCTATGGTATTGATTGCTCTTGGATGTGTAGTGGGCTTCAGGTGATCAAGACTTGTCGAAATGACCGGGTTAGAGGGGTTTTATAGCCAGCCTAACCGAAATAGCCGTTGGAAAAGTAGGCTGACAGAACTTTTCTGTGCACACCGGATGATCCGATGTCTCCCCTCTAGTTATCATCGGTGTAATTACTTTGGCTGACGTCATTGTGTCAGATATTACCGTTATTTGACCGATGTTGCCCCAGTCTTCTCATCGGATGATCCGGTGGCTCTTCCTCTAGAATTTGCTTGATCTTGATGCTTACTGGAGTGATCAACCGATGTGTGTGATTCTGCACATCGGATGATCCGGTGCTTCACTTGCTCCAATTGTACTGCAAACTGTATTGATGCACCGATGTTGTTGAGCCCTCACATCGGATGATCCTGTGAGTTCATTTTTCTGAGGTCTTTTTCTTCAGTTGAATCAACTCGACCGATGTGTTCATTTTGGAAATCATCGGTTGATCCGGTGAGTTGATTTTGCTTGCTTCGAGTTGTTTTGAGTGGATCTTTTGTGTCTTTTTTTGAATGACCTCTTAGACATTTGTTCCACACGGCTCTCTTATGATTCTTAAGCTTTGTATGATGTCAATTTTTGATTGAGTGACTTGGACATAGAGCCTTCATGTCTTGTCTTTATTTGATCTCGAAAGTTGAGTATCTATGGGTCTCCAATGACATAATCATTTCATCTTATTTAGTTTTTATGGTGACCTTGCATTCACAAATTCATTAGTAAAGTTCAATGGTTGTCATTAATCACCAAAACCATATTACATGAGGGGGCCTAGATGCTTTCATTCTCCCCCTTTTTGGTGATTGATGACAACACAATAATCAAAGCGTGATAGTAATGAATTTGAGAGAATGAACCATAAGTAAATATGCAATGAATACGGATAATATACTTGAAGCTTTAAACATCAATAAATGACACAAGTGAATTCAAAGAGATCATAATCATAGATAAACATCAAATGAGTTCAAATGATTAACAACTTAGGAAAGATAGAAATAGGTTCATTACACACCAAATGAAGCAAATACGCAAATACAATAAAGATAAGACACTCGACTCACTCCCCCTAACACTAGGACTCCCCCTGACTCTCTAACTCTTCTCCCCCTTTGGCATCAAGACACCAAAAAGGGATCCGAGCACCTACAGACCCTGAGAGCTGGGCGCGATGACGAACTGGTCACCGCCGCTGTCGTCGGAGCTGCTGGCCGGAGTAGCGGAGGAGGGTGCTGCCGGAGCCGAAGGTGCCACCGTCGGTGCCTGCTGAGGAGGAGGTGCTGGAGGTGCTGGAGCAGGGACACTGGTGACAGAGGCCGGCGTCTGAAGGAACAGTGAAGTGGCCGGCAGTGGGGAGTGAAGAGGAGCACCTGGAGCCAACAGCGGGGACATGCTAAATGAAGGGATCGGAGTGGAGGGAACTGGAGCCACTGGTGCAGCAGCTGGAGCCAAGACAGGAGGTGGAGGAGCTACTCCAGGCAGCTGCGATGGAAGGGTGATCCCGGTCTGGGTGTAGAGGTTGGTGATCAACCCCAGGATCCCCATCATCGCCTGCTGCGTCTGCTGCTGCTGGTCCAGAGTGCGCTGGTGCATCTGGTCGATGAGCCCCGTCAGCCGATCAGTGTCTTCACGCCTCTCACGGGCGATCTGACGCTGCATCTCCTGCTGCTGCTGCTGGAGCTCAAGAAGACGCGCAGCCTGCTCCGCGCGGGCCTGCTCGGCGGCTAGCCTATCCAGCCGCTGCTGATCGACCATCTGCTGGAGAAGCGAGGTCAGCTCAGACGGCTGCGTCATCTGCGCCTCAGTGACGGGAGGTGGAGTGGGAGGTGGCACTGTAGAACCTCCAGCCTCCGCGTCGTGCTGCCGGGGAGAGGGGGGAGGAGGGAAGTACTCCTCGACACTGTCGTCGGTGTCGCTCTCAGACCAGATATGCTGCAGGTCCTCCCCCTGAGCCTCAGCCTCAGCAAGCCTCTCGTCCTCCCGCTCTAGGTCGGACCAGTCTTCCTCTGATAGACGGGCCCGGACCTGGCGCTCAACTGGACGACCAAGGCGACGGTCTCCAGGAGCAGAGGCATGATAGTGACCAAAGCGAGTCACACTCTCGTCAGCAAGCCTGGCCTGTGCTGCATCTCCCTCAGGCACCATCATAGAGCATATGTAACTGATCCAGTGCCCGTAGACCATCTGCCTCATCATGCCAACTCCGTCTGTGATCACGTCTTCCATCTCGCATAGGAGGATGTCCACAATATCAAAATCCATCCCGTTCATTATGTAGAACAGGAGGGTCTGCTGCAGACTAGTGAACCCCTCCAAGTACCCTGACCTCGGTAGGAGCGTGCGACGCAAGGCGAGGTGCACAATGCGCGCAACTGGGGTCAGAAGAGCTGGTACTCTCGGCTGGTCCGGAGAGAACGTGGGGCCAAACAGGGACCAGATCTCGTCAAGCTGTGGTGCTACCCCTCCAGTAAGTGGCCTCCTCGGTGGATCTACCTGCCCATAGACCTTCTCGTGCACGCAGGTGTCGTGCAGGTCCAACCCAAGAAGCTGCCCCAAAGTCTGCCTCGAGAGGTGGTAGCGCTGTCCCATAAACATGAAGTCGATTGACCTCCTGCCCTCAGAGATGTACAGGGTCGCATAGAAGACACGGACCCAATCTTCCACATAAGCACTTCTCTCATAAGCAAGCAGCTGCACCAAACCTCTGTATCTCTCAAAGTAAGAACGGACTTCAGTCTCCGCTGCCACTGCAAGCTGCCCCCAATCCAAGTAGTTGTGCTGAAAAAGCTTGTGCCCCTGACGTCTGTAGGTCTCGTAGAGAGACGCCTGGGTGACAGTCCAGAAACGACTATCCACAAGGGCTTCACGGGGCTGAGGGTACCACTCCTCAAGTAGCACGCTCCATCGAAGCTTGCGTAGCTGCTTGGCCTTCATCTTCCGGTAGTCTGTGAGACGGACTCCCTCACCGACACGGACGGTCGTGTCCATCTCGTAGATGGCCCTCTTGGCCTCCCTGTCCTCACGACGGTTGGCAGCCGTCGGTCTCAGACGAGGAGCAGCCTTGGTGTGACCCCCACGCGTCCGGGCTGAGCGCCGGCAGACGAGAGGCTCAACCGGCTCCTCTTCGGCGTCGGATTCGTCGATCACGGGAGGCTGCCTTGGACGGGCCTCGCGGATCCTTAGGGAACCCCCTCGGCCACGCTCACGCTCCTCGGCGGCGCGAGCGGCCATTAGGGCCTCTTTCTCATCCTTCGACAGTTTTCGCTTCTTCGCGGCGGGCTCCGCGATCGCCTTTCCCTTTCCTTCGCGGTCACGATCCATCTAGACGATGGAGAGCTAGGGTTAGCGACAAAGAAGGAAAGGACGACGAAAATAACGATGGACGTCGCACGGCACGAAACAAACCTAGGCGACGGAGAGCAACGGACCGGGTGCGAAGTTGGAACGGCGGCGAGGTCGGTGGAGATGTCGGAGGTGAAGGCGGCGCGTGGACGGCGGAGGCCGGAGGGCGACGGCGGCGTCCGACGGTGGTGGCGCGTGAGGTGGTGGTGAAGCGGCGATGGAGGCGGTGAGTGGTGAGGCGGCGGCGGCGCTAGGCGGCGGCGGCGCTGCGAGCAGGGGGACGGCGGCGGCGGCCGGTGGACAGCGGCGGCGTCCGGCGGCGGTGCTACAGTGGGCGGCGGCGCAGGTGAGTGGTGGAGCGTATGAAGGCGGCGGCGGCGCGAGGTCGGGATCGGGAGAGTGAGGAAAAGGGGCGGTACGGTCGGGATTAAATAGTGGGACCCAAACCCTAGCCGTTATTTACACACCGGATGGACCGATGATGGACATGAGAAGCATCAGTCGAATGCCACAGTAAGGTTTTCCAGAAAAGTGTAATTGACACCGGATGGACCGACGTCTAGGGTTTTGATCATCGGATGAATAGCACAGTAAGGATATTCAAGGAGTCACTGAGGACATCGGATGGACCGACGTTAGATAAAAGAGGCATCGGAGGAATTCATCATTGTTGTAGATTTGAGAACATCGGATGGACCGATGTTTTTTTGATTGAACTCATCGGATCATTCTGAGATTCTGACTGAATTGGCACTTGAAGATTGAACACCTATTGATCCGAAGGGGGAAGGACTTAGGCATCGGATAATCCGATGAAAACTAAACCCCAACATCCCATATATGTCCTTTGACCAAACAATCAAACAAAGGGAAACACATGTCTTAGGACTTTTTGGGAGACCCCTTACCCCTCAAAAAGCTAATATGCCAATAGCTTGGCTAGACCTTAAAGCAAATGGAACACCGAAAAAATAGAGGGAAAATATCCAAATGAAATGTAAGGCCCATGCTTTGTGAGGTAGAGTATGAAGACTACTATCTCAATGAAGCATGTTCCTCTAGGCATTAACGCACCTATCATTTTGTTCTTTCCACCTTATATGAGTTGAGATATTGCATTTCAAACAAGTCTCCTTCTCATGAGGTGGGTTCCCCTTTGTGACAATCCATCGTATGCAATGCCAAACAAATTAGTGCAAGAAATAGAATGAGTGCAAGTCTATATGGCAGAGATCATGCAAGGCATAAAATAAATCTATCTTGCCAAGTTTAAACCTTCCAAAGGCTTCTTCAGGGAAAACTATTTCTAGCTTACCCCTATCCTTTGGGAGTTAGACAAGACCTATATGATATGCATCCTTACATGAACATGGCAACTTACATGACGTTAGATGCATCTAGCACATTTAATTCATTTCTAAGCCTAGAAAAGGTTTTCTCATCAAGTGGTTTAGTGAAGATATCCGCCAATTGTTCTTCGGATCTAACACCTTGCAAAGAGATGTCTCCTTTAGCCTCATGATCACGCAAGAAGTGATGGCGAATATCAATGTGCTTAGTGTGGGAGTGTTGAACGAGGTTTCTAGCTATCTTAACCGCACTTTCATTGTCACAAAGGAGAGGCACACAACCAATTTTAATTCCAAAGTCCAAAAGGGTTTGCTTCATATATAGAATTTGGGCACAACATGCACCGGCCGCTATATACTCCGCTTCCGCGGTGGACAAAGCCACGGAATTTTGCTTTTTGCTAGACCAAGACACTAGGGAATGCCCAAGCAAGTGGCACCCACCGGAGGTACTCTTGCGATCTACGCGGCATCCGGCAAAGTCCGAATCCGAGTATCCCAAGAGTTGGAAGGTTGTACCTTTAGGGTACCACAAGCCCATACTAGGGGTATGCTTAAGATACCTAAGTATCCTAAAGACTGCCTTCTTATGCGATTCTTTAGGGGCCGCTTGAAAGCGAGCACATAAGCATACACTAAACATTATATCGGGCCTAGATGCGGTAAGATAAAGCAATGAACCAATCATAGAGCGGTAGTGAGATTGGTCAATAGGTTTACCGTCCTTATCCGCGTCGAGATGGCAATTTGTTGCCATTGGAGTGCTTCTTGAGCTACAATCTCCCATCTCAAATTTTTTCAAGAGGTCCTTGGTGTATTTCTCTTGGTAGACAAAAGTTCCCTCTTGAAGTTGCTTGATTTGGAATCCAAGGAAGAAGTTGAGCTCTCCAATCATTGACATCTCGAATTCCCTAGACATCATTTTGCCAAACTCATGGCTAAAGGCTTCGTTAGTTGAACCAAAAATAATATCATCAACATAAATTTGACAAATGAACAAATCTCCGTTGATGTCTTTGGTGAAGAGTGTGGTGTCCACCCTCCCGATCTTAAATCCTTGCATGATGAGGAAGTCCCGTAGTCGTTCATACCACGCCCTAGGTGCTTGCTTGAGCCCGTAGAGCGCCTTGTGCAACCTATACACATGGTTAGGATTCCTCGGATCTTCAAACCCGGGAGGTTGTTCAACATAAACAAGCTCATTAATGTAGCCATTAAGAAAGGCACTTTTCACATCCATTTGATAAAGGGTAATATTATGATGTGAAGCAAAAGCGAGGAGAATACGAATTGCCTCTAACCGGGCGACCAGAGCAAATGTTTCGCCAAAATCTAGTCCTTCAACTTGGGAGAACCCTTTGGCCACAAGTCTTGCCTTGTTGCGGACCACAACGCCATTCTCGTCTTGTTTGTTGCGGTACACCCACTTTGTTCCGATGACGTTCTTGTCCTTGGGTCGCTCCTCCAACACCCAAACTTCATTGCGGATGAAGTTGTTGAGTTCTTCTTACATAGCCATTACCCAATTTGGGTCTTGGAGCGCTTCCTCGATGTGAGTGGGTTCTACACACGAAACAAACGAGTAGTGCTCACAAAATGAAGCAACATGGCGGGAACGAGTACTTACGCCCCTTGAAGGACTTCCAATGATTTGGTCCATTGGATGCGCCTTGGAGATGCGTCCATGCCTCATAAGTGGTTGTGAAGCACTTGGCGGTGGTGAAGCGTGTTGTTCCTCTTGTGGTTGGACTTGATCATGGACTTCTTCTTCATCTTGATGTTGTGTTGCTTGTGAGTCTTGAGTTGGCAATGGATCATCTTTCTCCTCTTCGTCTACTTGAGGCGCCATGGAGGTGTTGTTGTTGGAACTTGAAGCTCCCCCTTGATCATGGCCCTCTTCAACTTCCGGCTTGATGTCTCCAATGGTCATGTTTTTCATGGCTTCTCGTAGAGGCTCATCATCTATTTCATCATGACCAAAACTCTCCTCTTGGGAGCCATTAGTCTCATCAAACTCAACATCACAACTTTCTTCAACTAGACCGGAGGTTTGGTTGAATACTCGATATGCTTTTGAGTTTGATGCATAACCAAGAAAAATACCAACATCACATCTTCTTTCAAACTTACCGAGCCTTTTCTTGCGGTAGATGTAGCATTTGCACCCAAAGACTCTAAATTAGGAGATGTTGGGCTTTCTCCCAATGAGGAGCTCATATGGGGTCTTTTGGAGTAGTCGGTGAAGATAGACCCTATTTGCGGCATGGCACGCCGTGTTGATTGCTTCGGCCCAAAACTTCTCCGACGTGCCGTAGTCATCAAGCATTGCTCTTGCAAGAGTGATGAGGGTTTTGTTCTTCCTCTCAACAACACCGTTTTGTTGAGGAGTGTACGTGGCGGAGAATTCATGCTTCACACCTTCACGGTCACACCACTCCCCAATGTTGTAGTTCTTGAATTCGGTGTCGTTGTCACTCCGGACCTTGATAATGGGAAGTTGGAATTCCCTTTGAGCACGGTTGGCGAAGGTCTTGAACACTTCCGGAGTTTCACTCTTGTCACCTAAAAATAGAGTCCAAGCATAGCGAGAGTAGTCATCAACTATAACAAGACAATAGAGGTTACCGCCAAGACTTTGGTATGTGGACGGTCCGAAGAGGTCCATGTGGAGTAGTTCAAGTGGCTTGGAGGTTGACACCATTGTCTTCATTGGGTGGTGTGAAGCAACTTGCTTCCCGGCTTGACATGCGCTACAAAGCTTGTTCTTCTCAAACGTCACATCCTTCACGCCGGTCACCATCCCAAGCTTGAATGACTTCTTAAGTTTGCTCATTCCAATGTGTGTTATGCGTCGGTGCCATAGCCAACCCAAGCTTGTCTTAGTGAAAAGACAAGTGGTTAGGCTAGCATTCTTGTTGGAGAAATCTACTAAGTAGAGATGTCCATGCCGAAATCCTTTGAAGATAAGCTCTTTGCTTGCCTCACTACTCACAACAACATCATCCTTGCTAAATGTGCATGTTAGTCCAAGACCACAAAGTTGTGCAATGGAAAGTAGATTAAAGCTAAGCGACTTAACATACAACACATTAGAAATGGATAAATCATTAGAGATAGCAATTTTACCTAATCCTATTACCTTACCCTTAGAATTGTCACCAAAAGTAACTTGTTCATGATTACCGAGGTTTTCTATGGTGGTGAACATACCATCATTGCCGGTCATGTGTTGAGTGCACCCGCTATCGAGTACCCAATGCTTTCCTCCGGCTTTGTAGTTCACCTACACACATGAAGTTAATTTTTGACTTTAGGCACCCAAGCCAACTTAGGTCCTTGTATGTGAGATACAAGTGTCTTTGGGACCCAAAGTTGCTTGGGGAGCTTCCCCTTCATGCTCTTCATGTCTTTGCCAATGAACCTAGCTTCCACCTTGCCATTCACTTTGCTAAGAAGATAATGGCGATCATTGAAAATAGATTTGTAGTTAGTAGGCAATTTAGGTGAAGGTCGGTTAGGAAGAGGACACTCCCTTGTGTGGTGACCGGTGACCTCACAATGTTGGCAATAAGAACCAACTTCCTTGATGAAGCTTGTTCTAAGCTCTGGTGAGGGAACCTTTCCTTTGTTGGGTACCGGGAAGGATCCAAGTCCTCTTTTGTTGAAGGCTTTCGCTTGTTGAAAGAGGATTTCCTTGTGCTTGACTTCACCTTTTGAAAGTCTAGCCACACTAGTGCGGAGACTCTCAATTTCCTCCAACAAGTCCTTCTCCCTAGCATTAGCTTTTAAAGACAAAGACTTGTCCAAGACATTAGAGACATGCGATGTAGTGGATATCTTATCATTAAGAGTTTGTTTCTTTGCATCTTTTAACTCTTGATCAAGCATGTCATGAGCAATGTTGAGTGTTTGGTATTCATGAATTAGCTTGTTGTGCTCCTCCAAGAGAGTTTGGTGTGCTATGTTGAGCTCATCATTGTCTAGCTTGATTTTAGCATTTTCTTCCTCAATTTGCTTGACATGAGATTTGAGCGTGTCATGCTCTTTGAGTATGCTTTCATACTTGTCAAGCAAATCAAGGTTAGCACTCTCAAGTTTAGCACGAATCTCTTCAAGAGTTTTAACCTTACTCTTCTCTCTCTTAATGATAGCATGATATTCATTTATCAAAGAAGTTAAATCATCGGGGGAAAGCTCATCATCACTAGAGTCGTCACATACCTTGGTGTTACCTTTAGCCATGAGGCACATGGGTGGTGGAGGAAGAGGTGAGTCATCATGGTTGGCAATGGCAAGGCCGGCCAAGCTTTCTTCTTCTCCTTCACTCTCTTCATCACTTGTTTCTTCGTCGGTGACCCATTCATTTGCCTCACACATAAACACCTTTTGTGGACCACTTCTCCTTTTTGGGAAGAGTCTTGCCTTCTTGCCCTTGTCTTGCTTCTTCTTCCCAAAGGTTCTTGGTTTGGGCTTGGCTTCTTCTTCATTATCATCACTTTCGTCAAGCTTGCGTTGCTTGCCTTTGTAGTTCTCTCTCCTTTTGTCCGGTTTTGGACAATCATAGGAGATGTGGCCTTGATCTCCGCAATTGTAGCATATCTTGCGATCGTCTCTTCTTGGTAGAAATGCCTTCTTCTTGGGATCAAAGGTGTATCCCTTTTTGGTGATCTTGGAGTTCAAGCGTGAGAACTTTCTCATCATCAAGGCAAGTTCATCATCGTCATCTTCGCTTGACGCTTGCTCTTCTTCAGTTGAGCTAGGCTCAACCACCTTCTTCTTCTTGAAGATTGTATTCTTGGTGGAGGCCTTTAGAGCAATTGTTTTTGATGATTGCTCCATCATCCCAAGCACACTCATCTCATGCGCGTGTATTTCTCCAATGAGCTCCGAAACTTCAATGTTGTCAAGTGATTCCTTTTGGAGCATGGAGTTGATGATGTTGTACTTCGGCTTGGGAAGGAGCATGAGGATCTTGCGGTTAATAAGTCCCTTGCCAAGTGACGCAATGTCAAGAGCATTAATTTCCTCAATAAGAACATTTAAGCGTGAAAACATTTCATTAACATTTTCATGAGGAAGCATCTTAAACTCATCATATTTAGCTTTGAGCATGTGATATTTAAGTTCCTTTACACGAGATGAGCCCTCATGGATTTCTATCAAGCAAGCCCAAATTTCACAAGCTTTTTCCTTACAAGCAATTCTAGAGAAGACATCTTGACTTATGCATTCATAAATAGCATTCCTAGCCTTAGCATCCCACTTAACTTGATCACCCACATAGTTAAGTTCTCCAAAACCCGCATGAGTCGCTTCCCAAACTTCAGGGGCAATAGCTTCAAGGTAAGCGCGCATGCGTGCTTTCCAATAGGCGAAATTCTTGCCCTCGAAGATAGGAACCGAACCCCCAACCTTGGCCATTTTTGCTCTCTAGCGGTGAAGCTAGAATGATTCTATGAGCAACCTTGCTCTGATACCAATTGTAAGGATCGAAACGCCCAAGAGGGGGGGTGAATTGGGCTTTCTTTCAATTTTAAGACAATTAAAAATGAACTACTTAAGCCCAATTCCCAATGCGGTTCTAGCTATGCAATCAATGTAGATATAACTTGAAGTAAAGATTGCAAAAAGTAAAGAGAGGGAGAGGAATGCAAACGCTAGGGGACACGGAGATTTATCCCGTGGTTCGGCAAGATCGCAAGGATCTTCCTACATCCACGTTGTGGCACCCACCGAAGGGTTTTGCCACTTCCAATGTCACCGAGACAATGGAGTCTTCACTAATCTTCTCCGTTCGCCATCTCCGGCAAGGTGGAGCTCAAGCCTTGTACAACCGTCGATGTTCCGGGCTTTCACACACACACCTTGGCAAGCTCCGGAACGATCTTCTTCAACTTCTCACTAGCCTAGAGAGTTCAATCACAGAGAATGAACGCACACAAGCTTCTCTCTAGACTATTACAAATGATCTAAAAGTGTGGAAATGTATGCTCTATGGTCTTGATTGCTCTTGGATGTGTAGTGGGCTTCAGGTGATCAAGACTTGTCGAAATGACCGGGTTAGAGGGGTTTTATAGCCAGCCTAACCGAAATAGCCGTTGGAAAAGTAGGCTGACACAACTTTTCTGTGCACACCGGATGATCTGATGTCTCCCCTCTAGTTATCATCGGTGTAATTACTTTGGCTGACGTCATTGTGTCAGATATTACCGTTATTTGACCGATGTTGCCCCAGTCTTCTCATCGGATGATCCGGTGGCTCTTCCTCCAGAATTTGCTTGATCTTGATGCTTACTGGAGTGATCAACCGATGTGTGTGATTCTGCACATCGGATGATCCGGTGCTTCACTTGCTCCAATTGTACTGCAAACTGTATTGATGCACCGATGTTGTTGAGCCCTCACATCGGATGATCCGGTGAGTTCATTTTTCTGAGGTCTTTTTCTTCAGTTGAATCAACTCGACCGATGTGTTCATTTTGGAAATCATCGGTTGATCCGGTGAATTGATTTTGCTTGCTTCGAGTTGTTTTGAGTGAATCTTTTGTGTCTTTTTTTGAATGACCTCTTAGACATTTGTTCCACACGGCTCTCTTATGATTCTTAAGCATTGTATGATGTCAATTTTTGATTGAGTGACTTGGACATAGAGCCTTCATGTCTTGTCTTTATTTGATCTCGAAAGTTGAGTATCTATGGGTCTCCAATGACATAATCATTTCATCTTATTTAGTTTTTATGGTGACCTTGCATTCACAAATTCATTAGTAAAGTTCAATGGTTGTCATTAATCACCAAAACCATATTACATGAGGGGGCCTAGATGCTTTCAGCGTCGGTCATCGCATCGGCGAATAACAACAACCCTGAACACGCGCTCCATGCAGCGCGTGCTCTCCTTCAATGTCCACCACCTCCAGGTGCATCCCAGGGTGCAATGGAGCAATGGAGGGCTGACGTGGAACATCTGGTTGCAGCAGCAGCCGATCACATCAGCAACCAAGGTCCTCCTCCTTTGGGGCGGGCCCCATCGCAGCGCCGGGCTGTGTCGGGCAGACTAGGTCCGCACGCTTCCCAAAATAGGAGGCGTGCTGCATCTTAGCAAGTTACGTCGCTACCTCCCAGGGCGCGACACACTCATACGGTAACCAGGTTTTCAACTCATGACCTCCGGGCAGAGCTTGATCGCCGTTACCATCAACAGGACGGCCGTGTCCATATCGAGCGTGCTCGTGAAAGGCGAGAGGCTCGAGACAGTCCTGCTCCCGAGGGAGTAGGAGGAGACTGTTCTACCCTAGCCATGCACCTACGCATGGTCAGATGGCCACAAAAGTTCCGGCCTCACCTGCTGGAGAAATTTGACGGCACAGGCAATCCCGTTGAGTTTCTCCAGATTTACTCCACTGCAATCCTTGCGGCCGGAGGTAATGAGGCTGTAATGGCCAACTACTTCCTAGTGGCCTTGACTGGAACCGCCAGGTCTTGGTTCATGATCCTTCCTCACAACTCCATCAATAGTCTGGAGGAATTGTTCCAACAGTTCACTGCCAATTTTGGGAGTTCATACACCCGACCAGGCACAGAACTGGACTTTTTTGCAGTCGTGCAGAAGGGGGGAGAATCCCTACGCTCATTCATCTAGAGGTTATCCAAGGTATGAAACACTGTTCCTTCTATCTCCAGCGCCTCTTTTATCGTGGCATTTAGACAGGGCGTACGAGATAAGAAGATGCTGGAGAAGCTGGCGATCAAGGAGATCACCAGCGTCACGGAGCTCTTCAGCTTGGCAGACAAGTGTGCCAAAGCTGCGGAGGGCTGTGAAATGCACTCCAAACCACCTCAGGAGGATGGTAAAAAATCCTCCAATGGCGAAGCCACTACCTCTGGGTGTGGCAAAAAGAAGAAAAAGTCCAACGGCAAGAAGAAGCCGTCGGCCGGCACATCTACAGCTGCAGCTACTGCAGCTCTAGGTGGTCGGGGGCCACGCCCCGAGAAGCGACCTTGGTTGTCCTCTAAAGATGGTGGCAACTCCAGAGTGTGGTGTCCTATTCACAAGTCGAATAGACACAACTTGGAAGACTGTCGGGAGGTCCAAAACCTTGCCGAGCGCTACAACAAGCGCCGGGAAGAAGTTCCTTTCCATCAGAGGGAAGGAAAATAGAAAGTCGATGAGGCTTCGGCTGAAGAGGAGTTAGGCTTTTAGGACCCTAAAAAGGTCTTGAAGGTTGTTTACACCTCCATTGACAACGACTCCGACGTCTCCGATAATGAGCGTCGGAAGACCATGAACACCATCTTTGCTGGTTCATGGGACATCACCTCCCGCCGTGTCCTTAAGACCATGCGGTGGGACATGGCCTCAGTAGCTCCTACAGCCAGGGCGGAGCCTCATCGAAAGTGGATGGACACCCCCATAACTTTTGATGCTTCGGACTGCCCGCGGAACATGATCGGAGCTGGTCAACTACCTTTGATGGTATCACCTACCATCAATAACATTCAACTCCACCATGTAATGGTGGACGGAGGTTCGGGGCTGAACCTCATAAGCTTCGAAGCTTTCGTCAAGCTTCAGCTCCGAACCTCGGACCTTCGCCCCTCCCGACCTTTCTCCGGAGTAGGTCCGGGGGCCATAACCCCACTCGGTGCCATTACTCTCCCCGTGACCTTCAGGACTCGGGAGAATTATCGCACTGAAAAGTTGATCTTTGACGTCGCTCAGATCAACTTACCTTTCAACGCCATTCTGGGCAGGCCCGCCTTGTACAAGTTCATGGTTGCTACTCATTATGGCTACCTGGTGTTAAAGATGCCAACACCAGCTGGTGTCCTCCGGATCCGCGGAGACCGCACTGTCGGAGTGACTGCTGTGGAAGAACTTCATGCGCTTGCTACAGCGCAGGAGGAAGAATCCAGGCAGGAACAAACTCCGAAACCCCCGAGCATTCGTCAACGAGGCTCAACCTCTGCACCTCGTGTGAAACCAAGAGGCGACACCGACATCCCCGTCAAAGTTGTCCAAATCGATTCCGATGCCGCTCAGACCATCCGTATATCGGGAGGTCTGAGTGACAAATAGGAACTCGCACTCATCACTTTCCTCCGGGCTAATGTCAACGTGTTTGCCTGGCAACCGTCACAAATGTCTGGGATCCCTAGGGAAGTGATCGAGCATAATCTGAAGATCTATCCTGACGCACGGCCCGTACATCAGAAGCCTCAAAAGCAATCAGTAGAGCTACAAAACTTCATAGGACAAGAAGTGAAGAAGTTGCTCGAAGCTAGATTCATCTGAGAAGTCTTCCATCCAAAATGGCTGGCAAACCCAATCGTTGTACCCAAGGCCGGCGGGAAGCTTTAGATGTGCATCGACTACACAACACTGAATAAGGCATGCCCAAAAGATCCATTCCCACTACCTAGAATAGATCAGATAGTGGATTCCACCTCCGGGTGTGAATTACTGTGTTTCCTAGACGCATATTCTGGGTACCATCAAATCAGAATGTCTAGGGAAGATGAAGAACATACTTCTTTTATCACAGTAGATGGATTGTACTGCTATACTGCCATGCCATTTGGTCTTAAGAATGCAGCTTCAACATTTGTACAAGCTATGTACAAAACCTTTGGAGAGCTCATCAGAGACGTAGTGGAAGTGTATGTTGATGACATAGTCGTCAAGATCAAGGACAAGGAGTCACTCCTTGACACCTTGCAAGCTGTCTTCGACAAGCTGCGGGTCACCCGCACGAAGTTGAACCCAGACAAGTGCGTCTTCGGGGTTAGATCCGGAAAGCTTCTTGGTTTCCTGGTAAACCACCAGGGCATAAAGGCAAATCCAGCGAAGATTAAAACCATTGAGGATATGCGGCCACCAGCCCGCATCAAGGACGTCCAGAAACTGACTGGATGTCTAGCTGCCCTCAGCCGGTTCATCTCAAGACTGGCCGGGCGCTACCCTTCTTCAAGCCATTGAGGAAGTCCGGACCGTTCCAATGGTCTGAAGAAGCAGAAAAGGCGTTCCAGGAGCTAAAGCAGCTCCTCACCACTCTACCAACTTTGGTAGCTCCGAACCCTGGTGAGCCCTTACTGCTTTACATTTCAGCAACCGACGAGGTTGTCAGCATGGTCTTGGTTGCGGAGAGACCAGAACCATACCAAGCTCAGGAATCCAGACCCCTCTGGGAGGGTCCGGAGGTTCCTGAAGGTGAGTATGGGTCCCAGCCCCCAGACTTGGATCTACAAGGAGTTATTCCAGAAGATCTGGACCCCTCCAGGAGGGTCCAGGTCACTCCAGTAGAAGCTCCGGGTTCCTCCAGCAAGGACCCAAAAGTCCCCGAAGCAGGTCCAGACCCCTCTGGGAGGGTCCGGGTCGATGTGGAGGAAGCTCCGGGCACCTCCAGGAGGGTCCAGACAGTCCAACGCCCAGTGCACTTCATCAGCGAAGTACTACATGATGCCAAGACTCGATACCTAGAGGTACACAGCTGCTCTACGCAGTTCTCATTGCCTCTAGGAAGCTTCGCCATTACTTCCAAGCTCACAAGATCTCAGTGGTGACCTCTTATCCACTACGTGCGATCTTGCATAATCCCAACTCTACTGGGAACATTGCAAAGTGGGCAGCAGAATTGGCCGAATTCGATCTTGAATTCGTCCCAAGACAAGCGATCAAGAGTCAAGCATTGGCAGACTTCATGGTGGAATGGACCCCCTCTCCATCAAACCCTAGGGGCCCTAGTGAGCAGAAGTCGGAATGCAAGGCTCCAGTCTTCACCGAGCCTCACCGGACCCTCTACATCGACGGCTCCATGCAAAAGTAGAGGGCCGGAGCTAGAGTCCTTCTCCTCGCTCCAACCGGGGAGAGGGTAAAATACATGGTCCACCTTGACTTCAAGGCGACCAACAACATGGCGGAGTATGAAGCACTCATTTATGGACAAAAGGTGGCACTATCATATGGTGTCAAGCAGCTGTTGGTCAAGAGAGATTCACGGATCATCATTAAATAGGTGAAGGGTGAATGTTCCTGTAACAATCCTCAACTAGCTGCTTACCTCCTTGAAGTCTAGAGACTTCAGAAGGACTTCGAAGTCCTGGATCTCCACCATGTCTAGCGTGTCCATAACGCTGAAGCTGGCGAACTCTCGACGAAAGCGTCAACCGGAGCTCCGGCTCCTGATGGAACCTTCATCCGGAGGTTGTCAAAACCCACAGCTCAGCCTGCTGAACTGAGTGAAGGGGGTGAGACTAGCATCCCAAAGCTGGCGGTCCCGATGGCCCTGTTACCATGGCAGCCATCAAGGGTCGTAGGTGCTGCCGGAAGCTCCGAGCAACCCAGCACGCAAGACTCAAATGCTCAAGCAAGCTCTGATGCATGGATATTAGAGATCCGGAGCTACTTGAAAGACAATATCCTTCCTGACGATGATGTATCCGCTGACCGGATAGTCAGATTGGCTAAAAGATACACGCTAGTACAAGGAGATCTCTACTGGCGCGGTGACAACGGCGTCCTAATGCGGTGCATCACAAGGGAAGAAGGATGCGAGCTCCTCGCAGAAATCCATGGAGGCGAGTGTGGGAACCACGCGTCTTCCCGCACGCTGGTCAGTAAAGCCTTCCGGTATAATTTCTACTGGCCTACAACGCTCCAGGATGCAACTGAGTTGGTGAAGAAATGCGAAGCATGCCAGTTCCAAGCAAAGAAAATTCACACACCGGCTCAGCCTCTACAAATGATACCTCCTACATGACCTTTCATTGTGTGGGGGATGGACATCTTGGGACCTTTACCAAGAGTCGTCGGAGGTTACAAGTTCCTGTATGTTGCCATTGACAAGTTCACCAAATGGCCGGAAGCAACTCCAGTTGTGACAATAAACAAGCAATCAGCTATCAACTTCTTGCAGTCCATCATATGCAGATTTGGAGTCCCGAATAAAATCATAACAGATAATGGGACCCAATTCACAAGCTCTGCTTTCCAAGGATACTGCAAAGACCTCGACATCCAAGTCAGCTATGCCTCCGTAGCTCACCCGACAAGCAATGGCCAGGCCGAGAGAGCAAATGCAGAAATCCTGAAAGGACTCAAGACGCGCACATATGAGTGCCTGAAAAAACATGGAGCCAACTGGATCGAAGAGCTTCCGCCCACCCTATGGGCCAACAGGACAACTTTAAATCGGTCAACTGGAGAGACACCCTTCTTCCTGGTGTACGGAGCTGAAGCAGTCCTTCCTCCAGAAATCACCTTTGGGTCGCTCCGGGTCTGAACCTTCGATGAAGCCACGCAGGACCAGCTCCGGCATGAAGACCTTGACCTCCTTGAAGAGGGAAGGCGCCGAGCAGCTGTTCAGAATGCCCGATACCGCCAAGCTCTTTGGCGCTATCACCAACGGCATGTTCACAGCCGACAGCTCGTGGAAGGCGATCTGGTGCCATGGAGAATACAATCCAGAGAAGGGTTAAACAAACTCTCCCCCAGCTGGGAGGGACCCTTCCGAGTGATCAAAGTATCCCGTCCCGGATGCGTTCGCTTGGCAACCGAGGATGGGACACCTCTCCCAAATCCTTGGAACATTGAGCACCTCCGTAAGTTCTACGCTTAATATCACGGAGGTGAGTCTGTAATTACATGTGATGTATGTTATAGAGTCATTGTACAGAGTCAGATAGCTTCTTCGGGAGGGCATCCGGACCTACCCTGTTAGGTCTGCAACGTCCATGCAACACTTGTCACAGTCTCAGAACTAAAAGTGTAGCTAGCTACCTTGGGTCAAACGAGAAATGAAACAATCTTAGCCTTGTTTCATACCATAAGAGTGTACTTGTTTCCCCTGTACCCCGGACCTATAATGAAAGACATCATTGTGTGAAAACAGACTCCACGTGCATTTACTTTGTACATGCTCAATATTTTTATTTTTCTCTTTCTTGTTTATAACAAAGTTGTATAGTTCTTAAGAAACTTTAGCTCGACCAGTTCATGTACAATTCGAGTTGCATTGTCTATCCTTCCGGGTTCAAAAATTGTTGATGGTCTACTCGCCTGAATGCCGCCAAGCCAATCTAGGGCTGGAGTGTGCTATCGACTTAGCCTGGTCATGCACCCTAAGTACGCCACTCTACCTACACACCGACAGGCCGAAGTAAGGCGAGTACAGAAATGATCGGACTTGAAGGAAACAAGACGACGCTCTTGATTGTATTTGGAATTGTGTTCGAACTAAAACTTTCTCGAGAATAGTAAGCCGCAATGAAGTTATAGATAGGAAATGGATTTTACTATTTTTCTTGACATCAGTGTGCAGGAAAAATAAATATTTCATGATGATGGTGAATGAAACCGGAGCTGCTAAAGCTCCGACATCCCCTAGGCGGCTTGTGGTCGATGTCCAAACATTGACATTGAGCGTCGCTAGATCTACTCAGCTCCGGTAAAGCTAGGGGGCAAGCCGTCAATGTGAAGATGGTGGAAAGACTCTAAAGTGGAGTCTGCCATTGACACACCATGTGTTGACAGAGGTCACTGCCGGAGCTACCAAGCTACTAAGCTCCGGCGATGGTCAATGCCAGAGCCACTAAGCTCCGATAGCCTCAGGGGGCCTACACTATCGAAGACTTTGAACCTACATTCAACAAGTTCGAAGCATGCAAGTCTTCAACTGTTACATCCTCTTAGTACATGTTCACAATCAAATTGTGTACATCTACCAGGGGGCCAAGTGAGACAAAGGTGTTGAAGACAAAAAATGAAATTCATAAAAAAATTTGGATTTCATTCATCTAGAGGCAAAGAGATTACAAAATTGGAGAAGAAGAAGAGATAATACAAGCGGGAGCTACAGAGAGATGGTCCTAGACCCTATGGAAGAATTGGGCGACCTTCTGGGCCACCTTCGACACGCTGGCTCGGGCGGCTTCACCCTCTCCTTCGATGGGGCCTTCAAGAACCGGGTCCAGAGGGAATCGAGGGTCCCGGTTGGTGTAGCACGTCAGCACGAACTCTATGACGTTCTTCGCCAGGGACTGTCCCTCAGTTTCCAGCTGGTCCGCGATGACATCACCCATCTTGGTGAGCTTGGTGCGTGCTGAACTCAGCGCCTCCAACGCCTGGTACAGCTCTGGCTCTGGATCATCTGGACACACGGGACTGAATCCCATTGGCGTCAGCGCGTCATTGGCCTAGCCCAGGAAGTCCCAACCTTTGCGCTACGCATCTCTGCCAAGGATCTTTTGGCCGCCGCAAGCTCCGAGCTCTCCCAAGCAAGACGCTCCACCTCTTTGGCATTCTGCTGAATCTTTTCAGCAACCTGCCTTTCAAGTTTGCTGAGCTCTTCCTCCCGGAGGTGGATCTCATTCCGGCGGTTGACCAGATCTTTCTCTCGGACCCGCACTTTCTTCTCCCTGGCGACGATGACATTCTCCTGCTTGTAGAGATCTTGCCCTCGCTCCCAGGCCTTATTCTCCTCCTCCTCGCAACGCTCCTCCAATTTCTTGGTGTGTTCTTCGAGGCTCTTGTCAGCCAGAGTTGTCTTTTGGACAAGCTCTTCCTCCCTCTTCACGAGGTCATCCTGCAGCTCCAGGAATTTTTTCTCTTCATCTTCGAGCTATCTCTCCCGCGCTTCAAGAGCCTCCCGACGCTTGACGAGACTATCGTGGATGGCGGCGAGCCTTTCCTGGCGATCATCCGCTAGGCTATTTGCAGCCTTGGCCTGCTCATAGATGGCCCGGGACTGGTTGTCGAGGGATCGTGTCATGCTTTCCCTCTCATCCAACAGCTTATCCCAGTACTCCAGGCGGACCTTCTCCCTTTGCACCCACTCCTTGTTGTCAGCCAGCCTCGACTGCGCCAGCTTGGTCTCAAAATGGAGTCGGTTGCGCCACCTCCTAAGGGTTTGGCGCTCCTCCTCGAGGGCCTTGCTGTCGTGGTAGAAAGCCAGCTGGACCTGGCGAAGACTGGAGCAGGCGTTGTCAATAGACAACGATAGGGGGATCGGGTCCAGACCTGCCGGGGTCCTCTCCGTTGGCTCCAGCGGATCTTCAGTGACAAAAATTGGGTCCCACTCTACAAGAGCTGTCCCCTGAGCTTCCACGGCACTAGGGCCGTCCTCTGGGATAGCCTCGGCCGCCACCGAGGAAGGTCCTGCAACAGAAGTTCCGACCTCCGGAATTGACACCGAAGGTCCCTCCGCTAAGTCATCAACAATTGGCCCCTCAGGCGGGGGGCCAGAAGCTTCATCTTGGCACCCTGGATCAGCAGCGGGCGTCTCCAGGATCACCACTTCCCGAACAGGTGTCGAAGGTTCAGTTGGAGTAGGAGCTACTTCCGGCTCCGGCGCCTCCTCCGCCGCTGGCTCAGGTGCTAGCGCTTCGACCATCATGGGCTCAGGCGCCGATACCTCCGCAGCAACTGGCTCGGACACCAGAACCTATTCAACGGCCGGCTCCATAGCCGGAACTTCTGCAACAACCGGCTCTACTGTCGGCGCTTCCTCGACAACCGGCTCCAGTGCTGGAGCTTCATCAACACCCGGCTCCACCGTCGGGACCTCATCAACCACCAGATTGACTGCCAAGGCTTCAACAACATCCGGCTCTAGGGCCAAAATCACAGCTACCTCCGGCTCTATGGCCGGAGCGTCCAACATCTCAGCATCCAAGTCCGGAGCTTCAACCTCCGGGGCTAGTGCCGCTGGTACATCTTCATTCCCGTGGTCCGACGCTACCACGGGAGCTTCTGGGGATGAGTCGAGGTCCAAGACCACGACAGCCAGCACTGGAGCTGCCGCAGCCTCAGCCACCTCTTGGGGCAGCGCTGGAATCAGAGCCAGAGCTTCAGCCTACACAGTCTCAACCGCTGTTGCAGGGACCAGAGCTTCAACCCTTTTCTTAGGCACGTTGTGGATGAAGGATGAAGAAACTCAAAATGCAGTTATAACAATAAAACAACTAACTGAGGTAAAAAATCAAAAATTACCTCAGAAGGCTTCCGCACCAGTTAATGGAACCTCTTCTCCGTACGCTCCGAACTGGCCCCAGCCGCCACTGGCGTGGTAGTCCCGGAGGGTCCCCTGGAGCTTGCTGCTTCTATTAGCGTCGCCCTGGTCGAGGCCCCCCTCGACCGGGAAGGACCTCCGGACCCAGAGCCCTCAGCTGGCCCTGGTACTGGAGTCACATGGCCGGAGCTAGCACCCCAGGAAGATGCTGCTGCTGGAGTATATGCCGCCATTGTAGACCTCCCCCTCCGGGGGGAAGGATCCGCCGCAGAAGTAGCAGGCCTGATGGACCTTCTGTCGGCATGCTTCCTCTTACAGCTCGAGGGCTCGACCAACTCCTTGCCCTTGCCTACGACTTTGGTTCTTGGGTTTGGGGCGAGAACGGAGCCGCCTTCAAGAGCTTCGGATATCACCAACCCAGTGGTTGAACGCCTCTCAACGACACCAAGGTCGTAAAGCACTGGCATCGTCCGTCGAAGCTCCCTACCGAACTCTGCCTCCATGTTCAGAGGGAGGAAAGCTGCCGACGGAGCTAAGTCATTGCCTTCGACATCGATGCCGTGCTGAAACTTCTTGAGGTTGAACTCCAAAGTTGCACCCTCCATGTTGGACTTCAAACCGGTCTCGATCCGGTCGTCGTCCAGCATACTGTTGAGGGCCCAAGCAAGCTTCTCCCTCTTCTTCAGCAGAGCCCACCTGTTGGTCAGGAAGTTGCAAAACACCGCCTGAGGAGTCACCCCTCCTTCCACGCAGAGGCGGATCCTGGTCAGAGCAGGGTTGAAGGCGTCTGACAACATCGGATCTTCACTCCAAACTGCAGTGTCGATGTTGGGGAAGCCTTCCGGCAGCTTTAGCTTCTCGTGCTCCTCCACCCTGATGACAATCCAATCCTTCTTCCAGTTGTCCCACTTCACAGAAGGGAACGACCGCAAGTACTTGTACGGGCACTTCTTGCGCTTCACAAAGTAGTAGAAGCCAAGATACTCGTCACTCCTGCCCGTAGTTTGGACAGTGAAGAAGGTGTGGAAGAGCTCAATGCAGGGGGGAACGCCCACCCACATCTCGCAGAAGTGGACAAAGATTGACACCAGGAGAATGGAGTGGGGGCCAAGGTGGTACAGCTGCAGACCATAGAAGTCTAGCAGCATCAAGAAGAAAGAGGAGAAAGGTGGGATCAACCCCACCATGGCGTACGCGGAGAAGTACACCATGTCACCGGCGTGTTCCTTCTCGAATGGAAGCTTGCCGACGCGGACCAAGTGGTTGAAGAAGTCAGGGGACCATCCCATGAGGGCCCGAACCTTCTTCAAATCATCATCAGTCTTCAGTCGGCTCTGGCGAAGACCCAACTCCATCGCGGAACAGCGAGGCAAGAGAGGAAAAGCAAGCAAAAGTTTAGAAGGTTTGAGCGCAAGTTTGAATGAAAGGCGTAAAGAACCCCAAACGGTGCGTGCTTTCCTTCTTATATAAGCCCCCGCAACGCTTGGATGGAAACCGTAGAGGAGCCGATGATACCAGTCAAAAACTTCACCCCACCAATGACAAGGGGGCCCGGGACCACCCCGACGATCAAGTCGAGGTCCTTACCCCAGGCGAACGGTTGTCATCATGGAAGGTGGGAAAACCGAAGGCGGCGGCCTGACAGGGCGCACGGAACCGATACGATTTTTGTATCGGGAACCGACGACCTTCAATTGCGTGAGATCCGCACGCTGAGATCTCACCTGCCGCCTCCAGGATATGCCACGTGGCGGAGGTTTAACTGCGAACTATCGCCAACGGCACGTTCGAAGACCCTTGAAGACACGGCTCAAAAACTGAAGAATGGACCCACCTCCGGCGGAATGACTTCATCCAAAATGTCTCTCCTGGAGGTGGGCCCAGGGGGCCACTGTCGGTACCCTACATACCGAATACCCCTTGAGATTGCAAAGATCACAAGGAAAGTCCATCTACCACATTTGAAGACCTCTGAAGGCCCCACATGTCAGGTGTAAACAGACATGCTTCCCCGACATGGTTAGTCCCAGGGCCGCCACATGTATCATAAGACTGGAGCTATCGCCCACACATGGGAAAGCTTCGAACTAGTTTCCGGAATGGTCCCCGGACCTAATGAATGTGGCCTAGAGGGGGGTGAATAGGCCTTTTGAATTTCCTGCACACTTAATAGAATTGTCAAAACTTGGTTGGCCAGACTACTCCGATTGTGGGCGGACTTGTCCAGTGTGCTAGAAATATGTGTGTTGATCAGGTGTTATTTGGGAAACTAAATTTCTTTAGCAGCAGAAATGAGAACAACTGATATTTTTGTTTGAGATTAATGTAAGAATGCAAGTGAAAACTTATAATTGCCTTAGGTTGATGTTTAGTACTCAAGTGAGCTAATGAACAAATGTAAAGGAAATAAGGCGCAAGACACACGAATGTTTCCCGAGGTTCGATCTCACCACGATATCTATGTCCTTGTTGAGGAAGATCACACAGAGCCGGGTCTCCAACCCTTTCCCTCTTCAAGTCACCACGAAGGCCGACTTGATTCCACTATCACGGGTAATCACCAAGTTTGTGGGGCAACCTCACATGTTGAGGGCTCCCACGAGAATTACAACGAAGGAAGTGATCAAATACACTCAAAAGTATTACAATGCAGAGTATGAGTGTAGAAAGATCGAACCCCAAGAGCTCGCAATGAAGAAACGACGATCTCCCAATCCCGAATCCAAGTGTTCAATTGATTTCACTCTTGCTGCACTTTAGATGTGTGGGGAGATGTGTTTTGGGCTCTTGGGATGAAGTGGCGCCACTAGGGTTTGTGTTTGCAGCAGTATATGTCATGTGTACCTTTTGGAAGGCCGTGGACTCTCTATTTATAGGGTTTCCAAAAAGTAACTATTGAAAAACCCTAACACCGGACTAGTCTGGTGCAAGTCTGGACTTGTCCGGTCTTAGTGTACTTTGAAGTCCAGAAAGTATGCCGGACTAGTCCGGTCCAAGCTCGGACTAGTCTGGTGCTGTGTGAAGGTGAACTCCAGAAAGTTCAACGGACTAGTCCGCGGACTAGTCCGATCTCCACAGAAGGGAGACTCCACAAGGATCAACGGACTAGTCCAGTGAACACACAGACTAGTCTGGTCTCTCAATATGAGAGACTACAGAGAGTTCAACGAACTAGTCGGTGGACACACGGACTAGTCCGGTCTCCCATTTTGAGAGATTCCAGAGAGTCAAACGGACTAGTCCGGTCCATGATCGGACTAGTACAGTGCATTGTGAATTTTAAGTTAATTTTAAGCCCTTAGCCCAGCGCAAAGTTGTGAGCTCTTGAAGTGTGTCTTTCATACACTCCCTATACATTCAAAATCTAATTTTGATCTTCCAAGCTCCATGAAAGTATCCCTCTTTGGACACCAGTCCATTTTTCACCTTTTTGTGTGCACCGAGCTGTTTCACTTATCTATCCTGCAGTCATCTCAATAGTTTCATTAGGATCTCTTATGTTTGTCATCAATTAGCCAAAACCCACAAGGGATATCCTAGATGCACTTACAATGTCCCCCTTTTTGGTGATTGATGACAACCATTTGAGATATCACAATTGAGAATAAAAAAACTTGATTTTCATAAGGTGTGCACATCTGAGAATAACGATGAATCCACAGAAAGTTTCTCACATATGCACACACCTTATGGTGGGGTGCCTAACAGGTGTGTGATCAACAAGGTGTGATGAAGTAAAGGTAATCAATAATGAGCATAGAGAAAATCATTCAAGCAACAATAAGCATCACACATAAGAGAAGAAATAGTGCATTACAAGGTTTTAAAAATAAGTACATGTCCTTGATCACAAAAACATAAAGACACCAACTAGAGAAATCTCAAACTACTAATCTCAATCTCTCCCCCTTTGGCATCAAGGCACCAAAAAGGGAAAAAATGAGGGGAATCACTCATCGCCACTCTCTTCTTCAGTCTCGGTCCGGTCCTCATCTTCACCACCATCATCATCATTCGCCGGAGCAGACTCTTCCTCGGAGTCCTCGAAGGAGGGCGGGGATCCCACCGGCTCAATCTCTAGCTTATCACAAATAGCTTTGATGTTGGCATTGACATATTGTTGATGTTTCTTCTGCCTGACTTCAATCTTGCGACAGCGGGCAAATATAGAGGTGAGTATTTTGAGCACACCACCGGAGGGTTCATGGGCAGGTGCAGAGCTAGGAGGAGCAGCTGAAGATCTTGTGGCATTCACATCCCGAGTTTATTTAGTCCTCCTCTCAGCTTCAGGGGAGGGAGGTGCATCAGGAGCTAAGGGTAGAGTGAACTCGGTGGGCTTTTGCGGTTTCAACCCCATATGATGAACATCCTTGACAAACTCAAGTCCAGTCACTTTCTCAATCATGTACATGATGTACGGGGCATACTCGCAAGATCTTTTTGGAGTGATTGAGATGTTCACAATGTCATTGTAGATGTATTCAAAGACATTGAACGATCTCCTCCCACCAATGACCTTCATTAGGGTCCTCAAAGTTCCTTGAATAGTCCCCGCATCTCCATCTTTCGGTGCTATTGTCTTCCTCAAAATTCCGTTGAGGACCACATAGAAGTGCTTCAAATACTTGCTAGTGGGAGGGAGGTTTGAAATTTGGGCCGGCCAGCTGCTGATATACACGGCCGACCGGACTAGTCCGGTGCCCCTGGAAAACCTAGGAAAGTGGAACTGTCCGGACTAGTCCGGTAGCAAACCTGACTAGTCTGGTGTCACTGGAAAAACTAAGTATTTAGGGATAACTAATAGTGATCCAAGGACAAGTTTTGCAAATAATCTTGGTACTTATGACCAGAAGGCAATCAACAATGAAAAGTGGTCATGAACTCCAAGATTTCTTCATTAAAATTAGTTTTCTTAGAAGAAAAAGAGGTGAGGGGTAGTTTTAGCATAAAATGTAACATTTGAAGTATCAACCAGATGTGCAACATTTCAAGCCACATTTCGAGAGTCAAGAATATTAAGTTCGTTTCTAAGCTCACAAAACCTTTTCTCATCCAATGGTTTGGTAAAAATATCAGCAAGTTGTTTTTCAGTCCTAACATGTGAAATAGCAATGTCACCTTTTAATGAATGATCTCTAAGAAAATGATGATAGATATCTATGTGCTTAGTTCTTGAGTGCTCTACAGGGTTGTGTGCAATTTTTATAGCACTTTCATTGTCACATAGAAGCGGGATATGGTTAAGATTGTAGCTGTAGTCCCTAAGGTTTTGTCGCATCCAAAGTAGTTGTGCGCAACAACTACCGGCTGCAACATATTCTGCTTCTGCTGTGGAAAGAGCAATGGAGTTTTGCTTTTTAGATGACCAAAAAACTAGGGACCTACCAAGAAATTGACAAGTCCCCAACGTGCTCTTTCTATCGACTTTGCATCCTACATAGTCGGCGTCGGAATACCCTATCAAGTTAAATTTGGATCCTTTGGGATACCAAAGGCCCAAGTTGGGTGTGTGCACAAGGTACCTTAGGATTCTTTTTACCGCAATTAAGTGTCACTCTTTAGGTGCGGCTAGAAACCTTGCACACAAGCAAACACTAAGCATAATATCTGGCCTAGATGCACATAAATAAAGTAAGGAGCCAATCATGGACCGATATACCTCTTGGTCCACATTTGGACCGTCTTCATTGAGGTCGAGATGTCCGTTAGTGGCCATGGGTGTCTTGATGGGCTTGGCTTTGTCCATACTGAATTTCTTGAGAATGTCCTATGTATATTTGGTTTGGCTTATAAATGTACCTTCTCTTAATTGCTTCACTTGGAATCCCAAGAAGAACTTCAATTCGCCCATCATTGACATCTCGAACCTATCTGTCATAATTTTGCTAAATTCTTCACAGAAAGATTTGTTAGTGGATCCAAAGATAATGTCATCAACATAAATTTGACATACGAATAGGTGATCATCACAATGATTAGTGAAAAGTGTACAGTCAGCTTTACCAATTTTGAATCCATTTTGAATTAGAAAATCTCTAAGACACTCATACCAAGCTCGAGGAGCTTGTTTGAGGCCATAGAGAGCCTTACGTAGTTTGTAGACATGGTTAGGATACTTTTGGTCTTCGAATCCTGGTGGATGCTCCACATAAACTTCCTCCTTGATTGGACCGTTTAAGAAAGGGCTTTTGACGTCCATTTGATACAACTTAAAATTATGGTGAGTAGCATATGCCAATAAAATACGAATGGACTCAAGTCTAGCTACAAGAGCGAAAGTTTCATCGAAGTCCAAATCTTCAACCTGAGAATAACCTTTGGCCACCAATCTTGCTTTATTTCTTGTTACTACTCCATGTTCATCTCGCTTGTTCCGAAAGACCCATTTGGTTCGAACTATGTTCGCCTTTGGTCTCTCCACCAGCTCCCACACTTCATTTCTCTTGAAGTTGTTCATCTCCTCTTGCATTGCAATCACCCAGTCTAAATCCCTTAAGGCTTCTTCTACCCTGTATGGTTCCAGAAAAGACACAAAAGAATAGTATTCACAGAAATTTGCAACTCGAGATCTAGTAGTTACTCCCTTAGCAATATCTCCAATGATATTGTTGATAGGGTGGTCTCTTTGCACGCTCTGGTGTACTCTTGGGTGTGGAGCTTGTGTAGTTGATTGTTCTTCATTATCTTCATGTGCATTGTCTCCCCCTAGATCATTGCTTCCATGATTGTCCTGATCTTCTTGATCTTCCTCCTCTTGATATTGTGCAAGAGCTCCCCCTTGATCATTGCCTCCGTGTTGAGGTTCATCTTGTGCATTTGAGTCGAATGTTTGCTCTTGTGGTAAGATATCACCAAGTCCCATTTTCTTCAGTGCTTCATATGGATTTTCCTCTTTATCTAGCACACACTTATCAACTTGCTCCACTTGTGAGCCGTTAGATTCATCGAACACTACGTCACGTGCTACTTCAACAAGGCCGAACACCTTGTTGAAGACACGATAGGCGTAGGCATTCAATTCATAACCAACAAGAATCCTTCATCGGACTTCGAAGCGAACTTCGAGTCCCTCTGTTTCTTGTTCAGAATAAAACATTTGCAACCAAAAACTTTAAAATAAGAAACATTAGGCTTTTTATCGGTAAGGAGCTCATACGGAGTTTTCTTCAGTAGTCGATGGAGGTACAGTCGATTCGTGGCGTGACAAGCGGTGTTCACCGCTTCTGCCCAAAATTGATCTGACGTCTTGTATTCATCCAACATAGTTCTGGTCATTTCGATCAATGTTCTGTTCCTTCTTTCGGCCACTCCATTTTGTTGAGGGGAGTAGGGTGCTGAGAATTCATGCTTTATCCCTTCTTCATTGAGAAACTCTTCAACTTGGAGGTTCTTGAATTCTGTCCCATTGTCACTTCTGATGTTCTTTATGGTTGATGAGAATTTGTTCTGAGCTCTTTTCAAGAACTTCTTGAGGATCCCATAAGTTTCTGATTTATCATACAAGAAAAATACCCAGGTAAATCTTGAAAAATTATCAACAATTACTAAACTGTATTTGTTACCGCCGATGCTGATGTACGAAATTGTACCAAAGAGATCCATGTGGAGGAGTTCCAGCGGTCTTGCGGTAGTCATCACATTCTTGGCGGGGTGTGGTGCTTCGACTTGTTTTCCTGCTTGACAAGCGCTGCACAGCCAGTCTTTTTTAAAAAAACGCATCCTTAAGACCACGGATGTGACCACCTTTTAGAAGTTTCTGTAGATTTCTCATCCCAACATGGGCTAGCCGTCTATGCCACAACCATCTCATGTTGGTCTTAGCAACCAAGCAAGTGTTGAGTTCGGCTTTATCTTTGTTGAAGTCAACAAGATAAAGCTTTCCCTTCAACATTCCCTTGAATGCAATCGAGCCATCGCTTCTTCTAAAAACGGTCACACCTTCATTAGTGAATAAACAGTTGTAACCTTTGTCGCATAGTTGGGATATTGACAGAAGGTTATAATCTAGAGAATCTACATGTAAAACATTGGATAATGTGTGTTGAGCGGATATTTCAATGTTACCGCTACCAAGGACCTTTCCTTGGCTGTTGTCTCGGAAGTATATGCCTTCACTTGGATCCTTGTTATATTCGTACTCCACAAACATACCTCTCTCTCCGGTCATGTGATTTGTGCATCCGCTATCTAGCACCCATTTAGACCCACCGGAGGAGTAATCCTGCAAAAAGAATTATTCCTTGGTTTTAGGTACCCAAGCTTGCTTGGGTCCTCTCAGGTTAGTCACAAGAGTCTTGGGCACCCACACACAAGTTTTAAAGTTCTTGTGGTGTGGCCCTGTATATTTAGCGATGACTTTTCCATGTTTGGCTTTCATAAGAACATAGGAAGCATCAAATGTACAAAACAATATTTGTAAATCAGATTAATGGGATTTTTCCTTAACAAAGACAATTCCATTCTTAGCATGTTTGGGAGTAGACATGTGTTTGTTCCTGTCAAAACCAAGGCCATCTTTGACATTAGGAGGTCTAGTGACCATATATGCACTGCGTGCATATTTGATCTTCTCCTTATCAAAGATGCCGCTTGGAGGGGCATGCATATTATGAGAAGTTGAAGTATTAGAAATAACATTCTTCTTACTATAGCAAGTGCAAGTTGTGATTGTTGTCAAACTCATATCTTTGGAGGAAGATCTCTTGGAGGAAGAGGAGTCACTTTGCTTGAGCGACTCAACTTGCACCTCAAGGATCTTGTTAACTTTTGACAAGTTAGCAAGTTCTTCATTGATTGCAATATGCGAGTCTTCTAGCTTTGAGTAAGATTCCTTACTCAAGGCTAGCTCAACCTCAAGCGACTCGTTCTTCTCTCTTTCAAGCTCAAGAAGCTTTTCAACTTCTTGATATCTCTTCCTTTCACGGATGAGCATATCTTCTAGTTGGTTAAGAAGTTCCTCTTTTTCAAAGATTTCATTCGACAATATTTCCATTTTCTTTAGAGCAATTTTACTTAGTCCTCTAAACATTTCTTCTTTATCACTAGAGCTATCAAAGTCATCAATAGAGGAATTTAGCGTAGGAGGAGTGAGTCATACCTTTTTCTTGCCTTCCTTAGCCATAAGGAAAGTGTGGTTGTTCATATCCCATCCTTCCATGTTTGGGAAGAGTGTGGCCTTCATAGTAGGTTTCTTAATTGCGATAGTGGCCATCTCTTCTTCTTCATCGGAGGAGGACTCATCGTTTGAGTCCCACTCCTTGCCAATGTGAGCTTGATGGGCTTGTCTTCTCTTTCTGAAATTCTTCTTTTCTTGAGGTCTTGTTTCCTTCTTCCTTTTGTTTTCTTCATAAGGGCAGTCCATAATGAAGTGACCATACTCTCCGCAGTTGTAGCAAGTGCGTCGGGCCTTGGATTTTCCTTTATCCTTGCTTTTGCCTTCATTTGAGTTATTGTCGTGTCTTCTTTTCATCATTCGCTTGAACTTCTTGATAAAGAGTACCATTTCTTCATCATCAACATTGGTGCTCTCGTCGCTTGTATGCCCCTCGTCTTGATCTTCACGAGTTTCTTTGAGTTTGGGTTGGTATGTTGCTTTGAGAGCAACCTCTTTCTTTTTGGAGGAAGTGAGTTTGGCCAAGTCTTTGACGTATTGTGCCTCTTTTCTCTATCATTTCATGATTTATGACCTTCCCCACTAACTCATCGGGAGTCATTTTGTGAAACCCGAGGCTTTCTCTAATCATTGAGCAAAGTGTGACATTTCTTGGCATGAAGGCTCTAATCATTCTCTTGACCACCTCGTGATCCGTCCATTTCTTACTTCCATAGGCACGAATTTTGTTGATGAGTGCCTTTATCCGGTTGTACATGTCTTGAGGTGATTCGCCTTCTTCAATAGCAAATCTCCCCATCTCTCCTTCAAGCATCTCGATTTTAGCTTCACGAACCGACCTATTTCCTTTGTGAGCTGTCTTGAGTGTATCCCATATTTCCTTTGCACTTTCTAAGCCATCGATCTTGGTGAATTCCTCTCTGCTTAGTGATGATGTGATCACGGCGACGGCTTGTGCATTTCTGTGAATCTCTTGTTCTTGTTCTGGGGTGAGTTCTTCATCCGTGTCCGAGATATCTATGCAGTGCAAACAATGTGCCACAGACTAGGATTTAGGGATATTAGATGCATCTTCATGTTGTACTTCCACATGGTATAGTCACTTCCGTCAAACTGTGGAGGTTTTCCCATAGGAATGGAAAGATAGTGATTGTTTGAATTGAGACGGTTGTAGTTGTAAGGATGTTGGGAGTAGTCGTGATAACCACTCCCCGTCATCTTCTCTTCTTCTTTTCGCTTTTGTCCTAGCAGTTTCTTTCTCAGGAGTGCCTTTAGTTGTCGCACTTCTTCATCATCGTGTGGGCTCTCTTTCAGCACATCAAATGCTTTAGTTTCTTGTTCCTCCTCATTAATGTTCATCTTCGAGATATCATTGTTCTTCTCAGAGGCCATTGATCTCTCCGAGATGTGAGTCTCGTTAGAGGAGAACCTTGCTCTGATACCAATTGAATGTGGCCTAGAGGGGGGTGAATAGGCCTTTTGAATTTCCTGCACACTTAATAGAATCGTCAAAACTTGGTTGGCCGGACTAGTCCGGTTGTGGGCGGACTTGTCCGGTGTGCTAGAAATATGTGTGTTGATCAGGTGTTATTTGGGAAACTAAATTTCTTTAGCAGCGGAAATGAGAACAACTGATATTTTTGTTTGAGATTAATGTAAGAATGCAAGTGAAAACTTATAATTGCCTTAGATTGATGTTTAGCACTCAAGTGATCTAATGAACAAAATGTAAAGGAATAAGGCGCAAGACACACGCATTTTTCCCGAGGTTCGATCTCACCACAAGATATACATCCTCGTTGAGGAATCTCACACAGAGCCGGGTCTCCAACCCTTTCCCTCTTCAAGTCACCATGAAGGCCGACTTGATTCTACTATCACGGGTAATCACAAAGTTTGTGGGGCAACCTCACACGTTGAGGGCTCCCACGAGAATTACAACGAAGGAAGTGATCAAATAAACTCAAAAGTATTACAATGCAGAGTATGAGTGTAGAAAGATCGAACCCCAAGAGCTCGCAATGAAGAAACAACGATCTCCCAATCCCGAATCCAAGTGTTCAATTGATTTCACTCTTTTTGCACTTTAGATGTGTGGGGAGATGTGTTTTGGGATCTTGGGACAAAGTGGCGGCACTAGGGTTTGTGTTTGCAGCAGTATATGTCATGTATACCTTTTGGAAGGCCGTGGATTCTCTATTTATAGGGTTTCCAAAAAGTAACCGTTGAAAAACCCTAACATCGGACTAGTTCGGCGCAAGTCCGGACTTGTCCGGTCTCAGTGTACTTTGAAGTCCAGAAAGTATGCCGGAGTAGTCCGGTCCAAGCTCGGACTAGTCCGGTGCTGTGTGAAGGTGAACTCCAGAAAGTTCAATGTACTAGTCCGATCTCCACAGAAGGGAGACTCCAGAAAGATCAACAGACTAGTCTGGTGAACACACGGACTAGTCCGGTCTCTCAATATGAGAGACTACAGAAAGTTCAACGGACTAGTCCGGTGGACACACGGACTAGTCCGGTCTCCCAATTTGAGAGACTCCAGAGAGTCAAACGGACTAGTCCGGTCCATGATCGGACTAGTCCGGTGCATTGTGAATTTTAAGCCCTTACCCCAGCGCAAAGTTGTGAGCTCTTGAAGTGTGTCTTTCATACACTCCCTATACATTCAAAATCTAATTTTGATCTTCCAAGCTCCATCAAAGTATCCCTCTTTGGACACCACTCCATTTTTCACCTTTTTGTGTGCACCGAGCTGTTTCACTTATATGTCCTGCAGTTATCTCAATAGTTTCATTAGGATCTCATATGTTTGTCATCAATTAGCCAAAACCCACAAGGGATATCCTAGATGCACTTATACCTAACCCTAGATAGAGGGAAGCTCTGGTACTGACACGTGTCCAACAGCACCGGACCTACCCATCCACGACGGTAAGCTCCAGAGCTGCCACGTGGCGACCGCTGGACCTTCAACTTCAACAATCAGACTGGTGGACCCCCCAACAGCTCTGGACCTTCAAGGAGCAATCAAAGACTTCAAGACCCGATTATGTGTCATTAATGCCATATTAATGACACACGATTGGATGGCCCTTAATACTGGTAACGGCACTGTTAAGGCCCATTACCAGGCTATTAAGGGTAATTAACCTCCTTAATTGTGTATCAAGCATGTGTAACTACCGGGGCCACATGTTGGGCCAGGCTAACAGTGTAACGACCAGTTCTTGTACTATAAAAGTACTGGTCGATGATACACAAGAGACAGCTTCATACCTCTTCTGAACTCCCTGAGCTAGACGAGCTTCTTCTTCTGGAGCTTCTTCTAGACTCAAACGCTTAATACAACACCAACACACCCCGTGGAGTAGGGTATTACGCTCAGGCGGCCCGAACCACGTAAATCTCTGTGTCCACTTGTCCTTCACCTTCTTGAATCTCTGCGCGCCCATTACCGAACTACAACTCCTCGATCTACTAACGGTAGTGTCGGGAGATCTGCCGGATCCAAACACCGACACACACGAAGGTGCTGGTTTTGAGGTAGTCCTGGGCAACCGATTGGAAGCATCGTCCGGAGAATCATGCTTAAAACCAGCAGCACTTGAGCAGGACTGCCATGAGGTAGTTCGACCTGCAGAAATGTTAGTTCTTGTGCGTCGTCCCTGCACTTCTCTTTCAGCCTTACAAGCAAGATGGAATAATCGAGTGATGTTAGTGTATTCCTTATAAGCCAATATGTCCTGAATTTCTCTTGTTAAACCACCCATAAACCTAGCCATTGCAGTCTCTTCATTTTCAACTAGGCTACATCGCATCATGCCTATTTGGAGTTCTTGGTAGTATTCCTCAACAGATTTGTTGCCTTGCCTAAGTTGTTGTAATTTATGCAGCAGGTCACGAGCATGATAGGAAGGAACAAAACGACGACGCATAATTCGTTTCAAGGCATTCCAAGTTTGTGGTACGGTAGCTGGATTCTTAGTTTGATACTCATGCCAACAAACAAAAGCAAAGTCAGTGACTTCACTAGTGGCAGCTCTAACCTTTTTATCATCAGGGAAATCATGGCATGCAAATTTTTGATCTACTGATAATTCCCAGGAAACATATGCATATGGATCATATTTACCATCAAAGGGTGGTATGGAGAATTTAATGCTGCGTAGGAAATCGTCATTGTCACGTACCTCACTTCGTAGGGCTCGACCACCCATACCATGATGGTCGCGACGTGGCTGTCGTCGATACCTGAAAGGTCCATTATCAAGATCGACATCCGCTGAATACTCCGCCTCGTCATATCTTGCAGCGCTGCCAACGGAGTCGTGGCTGTCATCAACACGTCTTTGCCTCTCTTCGCGTCCAACCTGTTCCATCCTCTCCAATCGCTCAATGATTGCTGCAAGAGAAGTGTTAATAGCCCCAGCAATGCTTTCTAATGTGGTCAGCTTGGTGTTGGTGCAAATCTGCGTCGACTCTAATTGACCAATGCGTTCATTGGTGACTTGAATATCCTCGTTGAGAGCATCCGTGTGTAGCTTTACTCGGCGTTCGAAATGCTGAATGATGCCTCTCGTACGTGGTGAATGTGGAGATGTCTCATTCGCATCAGCTGACATGGTTAGTAAAGAGAAGAAATACAACAACAAGCAGATTAATCCTAGCAGTTGCCAAGAGGTGGTAGGACACAATCAATTCCTCACTAGCAAGAAATCAAGCTCTTACAAGTTCTTGCCACGCGATGCAGGAGGCACCGACAAACAGCAAGAACAACGACAAACGGTGGCTGCCAGCACAGTCCTGTGGTGTTGTAGATGATTTTGTGGAGTTGTAGGTGGCTGCTAGAAATGAGTTGCACAAAGAAAAAGCTAGTACCACATTAGTCACAACAAGTTGAATAAACGTTCCATGATGGTACTGTGTTGGTCCTAGTCTAAACCGTGATAGAGACGCGAGCCGTTACTCTCCATGATGTTAAATTTACTGTAGTAGAAAAGTTCAGACAACACGAACGTTGTGTTTTAACAAAATGTTCAAAACAGCAAATTGAACTCCGAAACTTGAAACAAATGTTACACAAACTGTTTCTTTTTTTTTTGTACTGAGAAACTTTTTCTAGCAATTTCAATCAGTGTGGCTTTTCTTTCTTTACACATGCCTTTTTCTTGCTGATCCGTGTGGCTTTTCTTTTGCACTTGCCTTTTTCTCAACTTTGGGTAGGTAATGAAAATAGACTGAGAACAAAGTGGCACAAACTTGAAACCCTAGCAGTAAAAAACTTAGGACTAGAAACTTGACACAAAAAGGCAACCGTGAATTCAACAAGTCGAGAGCTAAGTAGCAAAGCAAAAGGCTCAAAGTGTTTTTAGGATTTTTAGAGCGAACTTTCGTAGGCAAAAGTGGACAATAGGTAAATGAAGAACAAGGAGAAGGAAATCTTTCACCGAGCAACCTGGCTTTGATACCACTTGATGAACCCAACGGGTACGAGGGATGCCCTATCTTTCAATAAGAGATGTTGGTGGTGAATGAATTTGGTGGAGGCCGATGTTGTCTGCCCGACTACCACAACCAGAATGGTGTGGCGCCTTGAGCGACAGTTACACTGTCTCCTGGTAACTACGATCTGGGTGGAGGTCGATGTTGTGCTACCAGACTACAACAACCACAAGGGTGTTGTGCCTTAGCGGTAGTTACACCGGCTCCTGTTGTTGCTGTTCTTGCCATGCCAACAACAGCCTTGAACCTGCAGGCAATCGAGGAACAAGCGTCGAACAAGTAGGAACAAGATAACAAGCAAACACTCACGGGTGTGATAAGTTGGTGTTCTGATTCAAGTAATCAGAAGGTCTTGTCAACACTTGCGTTACAAGGAAGTAGCAATGGCTAAACTTACAGAAAACAAAATCCAAGTTCTTCCTATGGCTGCTAGTTGTTTATATAGAGGAGGAATACTAGAACTTAGGATGAAGTCTTGAGTCTTGTTCGCCCTTTCTTGAGTAGATCAAGCATCATCTGCCTTTGATTATTGATCCAATGGAAAGTAGACGAAGAGACCTTTCCAGCAAGTACTTATTTACATTAAACAACCTTGGGAGTTGAAAGTTATGCCCCTTTTAAGCTGGTACTTGCTGCAGCTATAAGGATCCCTCGGGTGGAGCAGCCTTCATTGCATTAATCCCTCCATTCCTCCTAGTTGGATAAATTCTGAAGCACCTAATAATAATAAGGTCATCTCAAGGCATTAATAGTCCCCACTTGAAGGATAATTACTTTGAACAGCCAGGAATGAATTCACTTGATAATTAAGTTGACGTGCACGAGCGCGTGTCATTGGACCTTGATTAGCTGCAAGTGGTGAATGGGCTGCTATTGTGGTTGTATCAACGGTAGCAATGTTCTCATCAAAGATGGAATGGACCTTGAGCCCCTTGATGTTGTTGGCAGAAAACACAAAGTCACTTGTTCACACCTCCTCGCCCGGGACGAAAGTTGGTGTCGATTAAGCCATGATGAAGCTGATGAGAACGCGCAATAGCATTTCCTTACCTGGCATTCCAACTGTCGGCATTTCAGAAACCGACTAGTAAATTTGTATTGAATCACATTTGTCTTTGTATGGCTAGCTGCAAAGAACAAGAGATTTATCCTGGTTTAGGCTAAAAAGGCCTAATATCCAGAGGGAGTCTGTGATCTTTGTTAGCTCAAAAGGTGAGATAACAGATTACAAGCATGTCTTGCTCTAATATATGAACACTAAGAAAGTAAGAACTTCTAGGAAAGTAACCTGTAAGCGAAAACCCACACGGGCGTATGAAAAGAACGCAGGTGCATCAAAAGAAAAGGGTGCAAGAGCACCAAAGGAAAAGTGCATAGCGAAATGCGTAAGGTAAATGCATACAGTAACCACAAATACAGAGTGAATTCCACCCCTCGCGGAAGGCCTTGGGGGTCCTTTTATAGGGAGGTGAGGCGGTCCTATCTATCCAACATTCCTCATAGTGGGGCCGGTTTTACAATGTTCGCTCTATGCATCTAGTCTATCCGGGTAGCGGAAGCTTTAGTCTTGGATTCTTCTTGATCTCCAAGGAACCATCTTGTGGGTGAGGTTACCGTCCTTCTGATGATGGATGGGACGGATGGCAGGCTTATCCAGCAACATGTCACATCACGGGTTCATCCTCCTGCGGAAGTTACCGTGCCCATCGTCTGTCATAAATGCCCCCAACTACCTGCCTCTCCTGAGATCGAGCCTAAGAGAAATCTTTCGCCTGACCTCTCGTTGGGACTTGGGCACACTGGTGTTGGTATTTCTTAACATCTACAGTTCATCCTTGCAACGAGTGCTAGGCATGCAGTTGGCACTAGGCTAATCTAAGACAAAGCAAGATGAGTTTCTCAAGCACACAAAAAGTACCACTGTAGCGTTTCACCTGAAAGTATTCCCTAGGGTATCATATTTATTTTATCCCAAAGGAAGGCAAGTGAAGAGTGGTGAAATCTAAGGAAGAGTAGGGTGTTCTATGAGAATTCTAGTAGGATGGGTAAATGATGAAGTGGGGTAGTGTGACACACACCTAAGCAATCTACTCTAGTGGTTAAGGATGTCCTAGTAAAGGTCAAGTTACATGATGGGGCTACTCCTAATGTGCTCTAATTACCCATATAAATAGCATATTAGTGTACACATGAGTATGCTAACTATGAAACTAGGGATTAGTGGTCCAACACATCGGCAAGGGTTTACCCTCGGGAAAACCAGGATGATTCCTGCAAAGAGCCTGTGGCGTAGTTGAACATGGTGGAGTATGAAGGACAGACGGGACTGTCACTACCTGCCGCCTACCCCTGCAACCCGTGGGTTTACGAGATATCTAGCGCTACTTAACTATCTAAGCACCATGCTTACATGTTAAGTAAATGCCTTAAGAGCTACAATACAAGTATCTTTCTAAGGCCATGACTAATCTAAACATCATTGAAACCAATGCTGGGACCAAGCACTAAGATATTTATATTAACATAATCATATTATTACCTAATTAGACTATAGTGGTGGTGTATGATGTTTATGATAACATGATATGGACACTATGTTCAGATCATAATAACATCTACACTATACGTGGCAAGATCGGCTGGCATGAGGCTCGACCCAGCCCGAACACGACCCAACACGGGAGATATTGGGCCTGGGCCGACCGAAGCCTAACACGGGTCATGGTTGGGCTCAGCTTCAAGCCAATTGGGCCAGTGCGACACGACCCAAATAAGGGGTGGCCTGGTGGTCGGCAAAGTCACCTCGACCAAGTGCAGCATGGCCCGACACGACCTGTCGTAGCCTGCCCTGGGTATATAAACGGCTGATGCGGTGCTGCCCCCCCTAAACCCTAAACCTAATGTTGAGTGTTTTTACTCATTTCTGTGTTTATTTGTTTTTTAGCTACTTATTGATTGAAGCATGCACAGGAAGAGTGTAGCACCTACACTTAAGCACACCAACAATTTAATAAACTTAGTTTATGAACATTCTTAATTAATTACATAACATTTGTATGGTTGCGATTGCGGTGTGGTTGCTTAATATCTAGTTCACTTGTGGTTATGAATTGAAGCTTAATGTGTTGATATATAATATTATGCATGTTATTGCATTTTATTGCCCGCGGTTGATAGAGTTTTCAGGGGAAACTATGCCAAAACTTTTAATAACTTTTTTACTTAACATAAATGTTTAAATATTTGTAGTAGCATCCAGGGGTGTTCGTAATTGGGGCGTTACAGTTGCTACTCAGGGCCTTGGTCATGTTGTCTAGTTACAAAATTTAATAACTAAAATATGATAAAAATAAATTAACATAGGCCTATAGTTAAAATTGACACACTTATGCACAATAGGATGGGTTTCATGGGCATATTCTAGATTTATGTTTTCGTTGTATATTTTCTTTTATGTTTATTTTTATCGTGATAGTATGTTATTAATCATACTCTTATTCATATTTCAAATTATTATAATTATACCTCCGAGTAGGAGTGCACAAACCACACATGCTAGAGATCATGGTGGAGAGATTTTAGCGATATTGTTTGTTTTATATCTATAGTTACATGTGATATGTGTGAGATTCTAGGACATTTTTTGTAATGCAGTGCTTGATATAGGATGGTGATGAGAAGAAATCCTCCTGCCACATACATGACACTAGTTGAGGATCATAGTGGTATGAAGACCTAGTTTCAGCTTATAGTTCTATATTAGAGACATAGAGGAAGTTTGACTGTTGTGGTTAGTGATCATAGGAAAATTCAATAGGAAAGAGGAGAGTTTGCTCAATAAGACCTTTCATAAAGTTTAAGGAAAATTGCTCCTCTCAATAGTCTTTCAAACCTAAGTAGCTAGGACATTAGCACTTTAAGTGCTTGTATATGCTTCCAGTTACAGGACAAGTTTAGATTCGCTTAGTGTCCAAAGCTCCATCATACTTCATAGTGTGGTTTACTAGGACCTCTCATGTCTATGGAAGACGGACATATATGAGGGGGTTGCAAGAGAAACCGAATTCTATTATCAAGTGACAAACATCAAATTCTTCTTCCTTAGGACCCCACCACAATGACCAATTTTGGGGGTCTGGCTTCCACAATGAATGCTTACACGGTGTCGTTGAGATGACGACTGATCCTCCACATTATTAGCTTCTTGCGTAGTACTTTATCTACCAGGCTACTATGGACCTGTGTCGCAACTTCCTGCCAAACATGTTCCTCTACAACTTCCAGCTCCACCTGCTCCTTCTACTTAGCTCCCTCAGTACTATGCAAATGGATCTACTTCTACTTCCACTAGTCTACACCATACCTACACCAACTTGTTTGAGTCGTCCAAATGTGGTTCCAAGCATACTAGTTGTTGATTCCCATAGTACTCATGTTTTATTTGATTTGGGTGTCATGATTTCGATCATTTCGTTTGATTACTTAAGAAAGGAAATTATTTCTAGTCAAGTGATATCCGAGTTTGTTCCTGTTAATTATTTCATGAGCTTGGTTTTTCTAGTTACGTTGTCTGATCTGGTTGCATCATTTCTGTAGGAGGTGATGAACTTGTAGCTAATCTATCGGTGATTCTATGATCGATTTTTTTATGTTATCCTTGGCATGGATTGGCTACACCGCTATTGATCCATTATATCTTATTCTTGGAAGATCGTTACGTTGGAGGCACCATCTGGGATGATTATCACTATTCAAGCTGATGCATCTCTTCGTTCTTTATCTATGATGATAAGTTTTTTCGATGTCGTTGTACTGTAAAGACACTTTCTATGGAGTCTTGTTGCCAACACAATCATTGGTGATTGAGGGCATTCTCATAGTGCAATACTATCCTGATGTCTTCTCTAATGAGCTACTAAGGATTGCCACCTAAGCAAGAAATGGAGTTTTGAATTGATCTTACACCTGGTACCCGTCCTGTATCCATTGCTCTCTACCGATTATCTCATAATTTCCAAGTATGAGATACATCATAGTGTTTCACCATGGCGAGCTCCAGTATTATTCACTAAGAAGAAAGATGGAAGTTGGCATATGTGTGTTGATTCTTGTGGTTTAAATGCTGTGACGATTAAGAACAAGTATCTATTACCTCGCATTGATATGTTATTTGATCGATTAATAGGAGCCAAAGTCTTTTCCAGAATTGACCTTCAATATGGCTATAATCAAATTCTTGTTTGAGAGAAGGATATTGAGAAGATCATTTTTTCTACCATGTATGATCATTATGAGTTTAGAGTTATGTCTTTTGGACTCAATAATGCACCCGCATACTTTATGAAGATGATGAATAATAGGGTTCATGGATTGGAGGAGTTTGTAGCAATCTTTATTGATGATATACTCGTCGTCTCCAAGAGTGAAACAGAACATGAGGAACATTTGAGGAGAGTTCTTGAGACTCTGAGAAGTCATAAGTTCTATGCTAAATTGAAGATTTGTGAGTTCTGGCTCTCGAGGGTTGGCTTTCTAGGTCATGTAATTAATCAACTTGGCATCTCTGTTGATACAAGCAAAGTTTGCATAATAGTTGAATGGGAGAGACCAATAAATGTCAAGGAGGTTAGGAGTTTCTTGGGTATGGCAGGTTATTACCGTCGCTTGGTAAATGATTTCCCTAGCATTGCTAAGCCTATGACACAACTTACCCAGAATAATGTCAAGTTTGTGCAGACTCAGGAATCTGAGCGTTGCTTCCAATTGTTGAAGGAGAAGTTGGTCAGTGCCCCTATCCTTGCCCTTCCTGAGCCTGGTAGATTTTTCACCATCTATTAAAATGCCTCTCATGTGGGACTTGGTTGTGTACTTATGCAAGAAAGAAAAAGATTGCCTATACCTCAAAATAGTTAAAGACGCATGAGCAAAATTATCCCATCCACGATCTAGAGCTTGCTACTGTAGTTTTCAAGTTGAAACTTTGGATACATTATTTATATGAGGAATCATGTGAAATTATTACCGATGGTAAGAGCTTGAAGTATATATTCACTTAGAGGGACTTAAATTTGAGGCAACGTAGATGGTTGGAGTTGATCAAGAATTATGACTTGAATATCCACTACACACCTGGTAAAGCAAATGTGGTGGATGATGCATTAATACGTAGATCTACTCTCCCTACTCTGAGCTCCTTAATAGCTGAATGAGAGCGAATGGATATTTCTTATTATTATGCTAGAGTTGTGGAGGTAGAGATTCAACTAATGTTATAATCAGATATCCCAGAACGAGTCTTAGAGGTACAACAACGAGATCACTTGTTGCTAGATGTTAAGAAAATAATTCAAGAAGGGAAGGTCAAAGATTTCACTTTGGATGCCATTGGGGCCGTTCAGTTTCAGGGACGCTTATGCGTGCCACAGACATCTCAAGTTAAGGATGCTTATGCGTGCCACAGACATCTCAATTTAAGGAATATATTCTTAAAGAGGCACATCGTACATGATACACTATGCATTTTGGAGAGAATAAGATGTACCATGATTTGAATAGAATCTATTGGTGGAAGAGGATGAAGGTGGATGTAGCGAAGTATGTGGCTTCATGTGGGGTTTGCCAAAGTGTGAAGGTTGGGCATAAGAGTGTCGTTGGGAAATTACACGCTCTTGAGGTTCCAATGGGGTCGTGGGAGGATATCGCTATGTATTTTGTTGTTGCCTTACCAAGTTCCCAAAGAGGATGGAATACTATTTGGGTGGTAGTTGATCATCTTAGTAAGGTGGCTCACTTTATTCCTATTCGGTCCACTAGTTCAGCGAGTGATTTGGTGCTTATTTATATGAGGGAAGTAGTAAGACTGCATGGTGCACCTCGCACAATTGTTTTAGATAGGGATGCTAAGTTTGTTTCCATGTAGTGGGATTGCTTGCAATTAGTGTTAGACACAACACAAAGGATGAGAACTGCTTTTCACCCTCAAACGGATGGACAGTCTGTGCGAACGATTCAAACCTTGAAAGATATGCTAAAATCATGCGTTCTATCTTGAAAAGGAAGTTGGGAAGACGACTTACCACTTTTTGAATTCTCTTAAAATAACAGCTGCCACTCCAACATACGGTGTGCATAATATGAGGCTCTTTATGGAAAAAAGTGTAGGTCATCACTTCACTAGGGTGCAGTTGGTGAGAGGGCTGTTCTGGGCCCAGATTGGGTTGAATAATCGGCTTGATGAGTTGCTGAAGTTCGAGAACACATGCTGGCAGCACAATGTAGGCAGAAGAGCTATGCTGACATTAGAAGGCGAGACTTGGAGTTTCAAGAAGGTGATGAAGTTCTTCTTAGGATTTCACATACCAAGGGTGTTGTGAGATTTGGTAGTAAAGAAAAGCTTAATCCAAGATATATTGGTCCCTTTATTATCAAGCAACGAGTGAGAAAATTGGCATATCGATAGAGTTGCTGGATTTGATGAGAGGAGTTCATGATGTATTCCATGTTTCGATGTTATGGAAGCATCTGAGAGATCCAGAGCACAACATAGTCGTAGAGCCAGTGACTACTGAACAAGATTTGTAAGTTCAATCTCGTCCCGTGAGGATTTTGGAGACGTATGAGAGAATGCTTAGATGCAAGACATTCAAGTTGTGAAAGTTTTTTGGACGAACCAAACCGAGCATGATGCTACATGGGATCTTGAGTAGGAGATACGAGAAAAAACCCTGAAACATTAAAATCCGACAAGCATTTACAACTTTTCATTAAGTTATCAGTGTTGTATCAAGTTTCTGATATAGAGATAATGAAGAATCTGAGGTCGAATTCTTTTGGAGGGGGGGGGGGAGAGAATGTATTATCCTGAACATTATAGGGAAGAAAAATATAATTTCGCGGTCAGAAACATATTAGGTTGACCAAAGTTTGACTCTTTGAACTATTGCTCTGATGGGCAATCCGAGACCGTAGATGTGTTGAGCTCGTCGAAACGGTTCATGAAAAATTAACTTCGTGTCGAGAAATACTAGAGAGTTGACTGGAGGTTGATTCCTTTAGTCTTGGATCTTATGGACAATCGGAGACCGTAGATGCGTTGAGTTCGTCGAGACAATTTTGAAAAAATTAACTTCGTGCCGAGAAACACTAGAGGGTTGACTGAAGTTTGCCTCCTTGAATATTTGATCTGATGAACGATCGAATACCGTAGATGCGTAGAGCTCGTCGAGACGATTCTGTTTCACTGCTCATATGCTTGATTTGGAGAACATATGAGTTGGTTGTGAATCAATTTATTTTGAGCCGTTGGATATAAAACTAGGTTTGCTGGTTATAAAAAAAATCTCTGGTGGATCTCTCCTCTTTTTCTCCCCCACCCCGCCGCCAGAACTGTGCAGCGCCGCTGCTCCCGATCTCTCTCACATCGCCTCCAATTGGTTGATGCAGTTGCTCACCAGAGGGAGAAAGCCATCGCGGTGCTCTTCGTTTCCTGCGCCAGGGATCAGCGCGCCGTCATGAGGAAAGGAAACACAAAACAGCTGTTGCTACAACTGCTGTTTAGGTGTTTGTTGCCCTGTTCTGGTAATCATCCTGTAGATGTTTGCTTGATTTGTTTCTGTAGTTGTTAATTGATCTAAAATCTGACAGTCGATTGAATTGGATCTGCTGCCGCAATGAATTTCCCTGTTGCTACCATAATTCCTATTTGGTTTCTACTGCCACCGCTTTGGTGTGTTGATGCCAATGAATTCCATTTTAATATTCCTGGCTGCTCCTGCCGATTGTTGCTTGACGAGGTTAACCTATAGAGAAAGCAGTTGTGCAACACATTCCCTGTTGTACTTGTTTTGCTTATTCACCAGTTTATTACTAAGTACTGTGCATTGATGCTCTGCTATAAACACAATAAATTTGGTTTTGTGATAAATGCATTTTTAAGTGTATTTATATTCTATAGGCTTGGAGAGTTCCGACGTAGAAAGAGCATCTTCATGTTCTAGTCGAGGTTAAGGCAAGTGCATGACAAGTTTTATTCTGATATGAGTGAATTGTTTGTGATTAAGCTTTCTCGTGCATTTGATTCTTTATTTGAGTTTCAAGATTCTATTGCTTTATGATTCTATTTTATTCGTGTTCAAGATTCAAGTTGTTCATTGAATTATCATTCAAGTACGGGTTAAATCCGAGTTGTTCTTATATTCAAGTTCCTATGAATAAGTGCTGATCACACTTGTTCGGCTTTACCGGTAAATGCTAAGGGGAATTCAAGTATTGTCCGTTTCAGACAGAAACTACTATTTTATTGTTCTTCACTTCAAATTATATTATTGCTATTTTTTATTCGGTTTGATTCTATCGTTCTTCTAGCTCTAAGTGTACTTGCTGAGTGTTTGTACTCACTCCCGTGTTTATTTTGTTTTTAGGTACTTGTTGATTGAAGCATGCACAAGAAGAGGGTAACAGCTACACTTAAGCACACCAACCATTTAATAAACTTAGTTTATGAACATTCTTAATTAATTGTATAACATTTGTAATGTTGAGATTGCGGTGTGGTTGCTTAATATCTAGTTCACTTGTGGTGATGAATCGAAGCTTAATGTGTTGATATATAATATTATACATGTTATTGTATTTTGTTGGCCGCGGTTGATAGAGTTTTCAGAGGAAACTATGCCAAAACATTTAACAATTTTTGTACTTAGCAGAAATGTTTAAATATTTGTTGTAGCGTCCAGGAGTGTCCGTACCTGGGGCGTTACAGAAAAGAAAGATACATGAGCCATACTTTTCCTAATTTGGACTTGGGACTAGGGGCTCCTCTCTACATCCTAACCTCCACTAAGGACTTGGAGAACTAATGTATACAAGAGAATGAATTCTCAAGTGGTGTGCGTTGAAATGAAGAGTGAGGGGTCCTATTTATACTAGAGTTGAGGTCAGTTCCCGCCATCTTTTGCACGTGATCAGTCACCATTCTTATCACCAAGCCACAAGAGTGTACCACATTGAATTGACCGAGAAAAGAGAAGAGACCAGTTCGGCCAAACCCATGGTTCGATCGCATTGAGCTTGGTCCCATTCACCCTGGTTTTCCTCCAGGTGACTGCCATGTGGGCCTTCATGCCATTCCTCGGCGCTACACTGTTGGATGCCCTTGGATAGTTCTGTAGGTGGGCCATTTGATCCATGTGCTGTCACGTGTCAGCGCCTGATTGATTAGGTGTGTAGTATTTAGGATTCTTCTCCTAAATTCACCTCAATTCTGCATATAATATCTGCATGCACCATTTTCTCCAAGTACAAGTGAAAATGCATTATTTCTAAAGGACATGCGTATAAGAAATGCTTAGTCCTTCATGATTATGAGTTATATTGACGGTCTAAAGTGGTACTTAATGACCGTCAATAAACTCCCCAAAGCTTATCCTTTGCTCATCCTGAAGCCAAGTTAAAGACTTGGATTGTTGATCAGGAGTTGCTACTATGTCTTATGCTTCAAAAGTACAAAATGTACAATTAAACATTCTATCTTGTATTGAATAAATTGGCAATAGTACTCACCCTTTGCCCTTGTCATCATGGAACTTTTTCCTTCTCCGCTCCTTGGGCGGTTGAAAGATAGAACAACTCACAAAGCATGCATTATCCCAAAATCTTAGTTCCACTTAAATCCTGGAAAATTTCAAATGATTTTTAAAATTGGGCTTAAGTTCCTCAAATAATACTCTCAATCACTCCTTTGTGTAAGTGGAATTATCCTCACCAAGGCAATGTCTTGCTTGTCCTAACATAAATAAGACTTTTTGTGGATTTTGGTAGGGAACAAAAGTAGGTATAATTGCATCACATATGTTGCTAAGTCAAAAGAGCAAGCCTTAGGAGAAAACAAAGCATATCTCTAGATGCAAGTGTCGTGGAACATTTGTGGTGGTGGAAGATGACTCCATTTTATGCACTCTCTTTATTGTAGAGATAAAGCTTGGCTACTTTTATTTTTTTCTTTTCTTCTCTTTTTTTTTAATGCTCATTCCTTGAGAGCATGCTTTATTTTTTTTGGTAGCCATGCCTTCTATTCCTTTGTTTTTTCAATAAAATTGAAGGGAGTTTTTGGCATTGAATATATGGTGTATTTTTCCCAAGGTGGAAAATGAAATGATGCCAAATTTGCTAACTTCCAGTGTAGAAGTTTAGCACGTGCGCGTGTGTAATCTTGATCATGGAAGTATGAAAATATTCTCACATAGGTCTATACTAGTTTGACTAGGCTCAATGTGAAAACAAATTGCATATGCATGAGGTTTATCAAGTTGAAATATCATATTGCTTTGGTAGGAAATTCAAATCAAATGAGGAACTTCATTTTAATTCAATTTTGAAATTTCTCCAGAGAGCAAGTTTCACTTTAATCAGAAAACTAGCAGTATTATGTTCTATATCTATCTCACAACAACCTAGAATTGGATCATGCTTATACTACCCACAATTTCTAAGTTCTTAGGTGAATTATTAAAGCCAATAAACTCAATAGTTAGAGAATATTAAATTGTAACTTAAGTACTAAAGAAGAATAAAACAGAACAATTATTCATCATTTCAACTTAATAAGGAATAAACATTCTTATAGCGTTATTTATTAAATCTTATCCAAAGTGATTTTTAAGATGCAATAATGTGAAAAAGGAAAATGAAATGCAAGGTGGGATGTGATACAAGTTACCTCAAGTCGGGGTCCTCCCCCAAGCTTGTTCGTTGTCAAGGCTCATGATAGGGGTTGAAACCCTAACAACTGAGATAGGCAATGAGGTCGGCCTAATGTTGTTGCAGCGTGGCTTCGACAATGGAGGTTTAAGTATCGATGATGTATTGCCTCCCATGAGTGCCATTAGTGTGCTCTAGGAGAGTGTTGTCGATGCCGCTCATCCATACCTCAAGGTCTCCCATGCATTAGGTGTCATTCATTCCTTGACTAAGGTAAAAATAACCTTTAGCCACAAAGGAACAACATTGTTGGCATTTCTTAACACCACAGATCATCTCCGGTGAGAGATGAGATCCGCAAGCCCACAGAGATACCATTGTAACATTTCACTCAAGAATATTCCCAAGAGTATCATATTTATCGCAAAGAAATGCGGTGAAGTAAAGTAAACACTATTCTTCTGATAAAGGTATCGGGTACTAAGTAATTATCAGAATAGTGGTAAGATGATAACAGGAGTAGTGTGACACACACCTAAGAAATCTAATTTAAGGGGTAGAGATGTCCTAGTGAAGATTAAGTTAGAGATGGAGCTACTCCTACTATGCTCTAATTACTCATATACATAGCCTAATAGTGTAGACATGAATATGCTAATAGTGAATACTAGGGCTTAGTGGTCCAACACATGAGGCACAGGTTTACCTCTGTGTGACACCCAGTTCCAAAAAATGAACCAAGAGCTACGTATATGTGTGTCCAGTATGTTCAACACACATACAAGAGTGCATCACAAACAATATACAGAAAATTACCACAACACAAGTTAATTAAGTACTTTTATTACAATATTCAAATAATCCTCATATTAAAATTCTAATGATCATTATTAATAAGTTCTGCAGCGGAAATAATCTAAACTAAGCAAATGGAGCAAGGCTAAGCAAATAGGGTAGCGCGGCTCCAAGCAACACCATAGGCAAGTCGATGGCAGCACACAACCTAGTACTCCACATTATCCTCAGGGTACTACCAAGCATCACATGAAACTGTTGGTGGGGGAATTGCAAGGGTGAGCACATGTCGTACTCAACAAGTGTGAGAAATAATGACATGTAGCTTACATAAAGAATGATAATAAACAATGGCTAATTGCTGAAACGTACATTTAAAACATATAAAAAGCATACTAGGATGTCTATGTGAATTTAATCCCATCATACCCAAATAATTAACACAATACAAATCCATCATCTATTAATCATCCATATGCCATTCTCTTACCATCCTCATTAACCATGTCCATTTACCACCATCCAATCCATAATTATAATCATAACCATAACCCATTACCATATTCATGTCCATCCCAAATCCCAAGTTCCCTCTAATCATGTAGGTCATCCAAGTGCTCTTAACTGGGAGCACGGCTATCATGATAGTTTTTAACACTCTGCAGAAGTTGTACAACTTTACCCACAAGTTCCTGATTTGATCAGCCGACGGCGACTAAAGGAACCTCCCTTATGCCAATTAAACTTCCTTAGGTGCACCAAGAGATCACAAAATAGCCTTTACAAAGGGACTATCACCATATTCAGACACACTAAGGTTTCACCGGTGGTGATACCTTCAACTGAGCACATCCAACTAAGGGTCCCCTCTTGTGCCGTTCGGATCCCAGGGCAGTCCTGCCACTATTGCAAACCCAACCGACTCCCATTCACCACTCCTTCAAATGATCCAAACAAAGCTGGCAATACACCTAATTAATTGGCTAAGCCGCACCCATACTTGGCCTTGTGGTGCACTGTTGTCCTGGCTTATTCTTGTATGAGCCGGTCCTTAGATCTAAAACAAGCGAACCACCATAGCTTCCAACCCAATCTACAAACCATGCTTGCTTAGATCTCCCAAGTCTCATGTCACCAATTAATCATGTGCACCAATGCACATCACCCATAAGTTTATTAATTCATAATTAAGCCATTTGGTTGTTTTCCATTCCAATTAATTAGAGCGAAGCAAAAAGGTTAAATACCCTTAGTGACTCTCTACAATATATTCCAAGCGACACGGATGGTCAAACAAGACTAGTAAACTCCTATCTTGGATTTCCCATCATTTTGACACGAGCATGTAGTTTTTCAAACAAAACATAAAAAAAAACAGGATCAAAATGATCAAGGACACTTGCCTTGCTCCTAAGATTGATAAGGGTCAAAATCTTCGTTGTTCTGGTACTGGAGGTCCTCGACAGCACCCTCTAGAGCAAAACCTTCTATTCCGTGCAATAAATATACAAAAAAGACATTACAATCAATAAATGCTCATATATTACTCAATATGCCATGACATGCATGATTAATGCAATTATGAGGTGAAACTTGTTAATGAGTTACTATTAATGTTTACTAACTAGTTATAATAGGTTTTAACAAGTTTGAACAGGTTTTGAATTGATTTGAGTCAATTTGGAATTAATTCAGCAAATTCAGATTCAGGTGGCCGGACAAGTCTGTACAGGGGACCGGACTAGTCCGCCCTTGACCAAAAAGTCGATCGGACTAGTCCACACTTGGCCGAACAGGTCCGCTCGGCTAGGGTTTTTGGCGAATTTCCAACTAGAGCATGGTTAAAGTTAATATAGGATCATATTTTATGTAGAAAAGGTGCATCTAAGACATTTACTGTGAATCCAAGGGTCCAAAGGTCAAGGGCTTCGAGAATTGGCTTCTAGATCCAAAGAAGATGGAGAATTTGTGGAGAACTGACGAAAATGTTGATGGGTTGACGAAGACTGATCTTGCTTGAGCCCTCTCCTTCCTCCTTCCCTTCTCCTGGTTATGGTAGAGTCTTCTCGACAGCGGCCTCACGAACTAGGGTTTGGGGTTTCTCAGTTGTGATAAAGGGATGAAAAGTTGGGATGGTGGGGTGTTTATATAGAGGTGGAGAGGTAGGGTTTGATGGATTTTGAGTTCAAGGTGGCGGAGGCCGGGGTGGGGTCCCACATGGTCTCCGCAGGGGTTGTGCACGACGTTCTTGGGCCCAATTAAGGAAAATACCCAATAACATGTCGTGGAGGAAAAGATTAAAGGCAAGTCGGGCATACCGGACAAGTCCGCTAGGGGCCAGACTTGTCTGTTGGAAGTCAGAAAGTTGAACGGATAAGTCTGGTGTCAAGCCAGACAAGTACTGTCGGTACCCTAAAACCGTACACCCCCTGAGGTTACAAAGATCTCAAGGGAAGGACGTCTACTTGAATTGAAGACCCTCGGAGGCCCACTTGTCAGACATGACCGGACCTGCTTCTCCAACATGGTTAATCCCTAGGTCGCCACGTGTACTGCCAAACCGGAGCTACCGCCCACAAGGGGGAAGCTCCGGACCAAGTACCGAAATGGCACCTCCGGACTTAACCCCTGACCGAGAGAAGCTCCGAACCTGACACGTGTCAGATAGCTCCGGAGCTACCTGCTTCCCACAGCAAGCTCCGGAGCTACCACGTGTCCAAACGTCGGAGCTGGCAGCCTCTAACCTCCGGAAGACCTTGTAATGGCTCCGGATCTTCAAAGGAGAGCCAAGGACTTCAAGACCCGATTAAATGTCATTAATGCCATATTAATGACACTTAAACGGACGATCTTAACACCTGTAACGGCACTGTCGGAGCCCGTTACAGGATCATTAACAACAATTAATCGTGTATCAATACTAGTAACCGCTGAGGCCACATGTCGGGCCAGACCAACTTGTAACGGCCTGTCCTTGTACTATAAAAGGACAGGCTGACGATACACACGGGGACACACGTACACAGACGTGGAGATCATACGTGACAAACTAATACAACACCGACACACCCGTGGAGTAGGGTATTACGCTCAGGCGGCCCGAACCACGTAAATCCTAGTGTCTCCTGTGTTAAACCGAAATTCACCTTCTTGAGTCTCCGCGCGCCCACACCGAACCACAAACTCCTTCAACACTTTAGCAGTGTCATGAGATCTGTCGACTCCAACAGTCGACAGTTGGCATCATGTAATACTTCACTGATGAAGTATACCGGGCGTTGAATGGACTCCCTCTCCATCAAACCCTGGGGGCCCCAGCGAGCAGAAGACGGAACATCAAGTTCCAACCTTCACCGAGCCTCACTGGACCCTTTACTTCGATGGCTCCATGCAGAAGCAGGGGGCCGGAGCTGGAATTCTTCTCCTTGCACCGACTGGGGAGAAGGTAAAATACATGGTACACCTTGACTTCAAGGCAACTAACAACATGGCAGAGTATGAAGCACTCATCTACGGACTAAAGGTGGCACTGTCATACGGTGTCAAGCAACTGCTGGTCAAAGGAGATTCACAGCTCATCATCAAGCAGGTGAAGGGTGAATGCTCCTGCAATTATCTCCAGCTAGCTGCTTACCTCCTTGAAGTCCAGAGGCTTCAGAAGGACTTTGAAGTCCTAGACCTCCACCATGTTCAGCGTGCCCACAACGCTGAAGCTGATGAACTCTCGACCAAAGCGTCAATCGGAGCTCCGGCTCCTGACGGAATCTTTGTCCGGAGGTTGTCAAAACCCACAGTTCAGCCTGCCGAACTGAACGAAGGGGGCGAGATCAGCATCCCGAAGCTGACGGTCCCGATGGCCCTGTTACCAAGGCAGCCATCAAGGGTCGTAGGTGCTGCCGAAAGCTCCGAGCAACCCAGCACGCAAGACTCAAATGCTCAAGTCAGTTCCGATGCATGGATCTCGGAGATCCGGAACTACTTGAAAGACAACATCCTTCCTGACGATGATGTATCTGCTGACCGAGTAGTCAGATTGACTAAAAGATACACGCTGGTAGAAGGGGATCTCTACCGGCGCGGTGCCAACGGCATCCTAATGCGGTGCATCACAAGTGAAGAAGGCTGCGAGCTCCTCGCAGAAATCCATGGAGGCGAGTGTGGGAACCACGCATCTTCCCGCACGTTGGTCAGAAAAGCCTTTCGGCATGGCTTCTACTGGCCTACAGCGCTCCAGGATGCCACTGAGCTGGTGAAGAAATGTGAAGCATGCCAATTTCATGCAAAGCAAATTCATACACCTGCTCAGCCCTTACAAATGATACCTCCTACATGGCCCTTCGCTGTGTGGGGGATGGACATCTTGGGACCCTTCCCAAGAGCCGTCGGAGGTTACAAGTTCCTGTACGTCGCCATTGACAAGTTCACCAAGTGGCCAGAAGCAACTCCAGTTGTGACGATCAACATGCAATCTGCTATCAACTTTCTGCAATCCATTGTAAGCGGATTCGGAGTCCCAAACAAGATCATCACTGATAATGGGACTCAATTCACAAGCTCCGCATTCCAAGGGTATTGCGAAGACCTCGACATACAGGTTTGCTACGCTTCCGTAGCTCATCCCGCCAGCAATGGCCAAGCCGAGAGAGCAAATGCAGAAATCCTTAAAGGACTCAAAACGCGCACCTATGAGCGCTTGAAAAAGCACGGAGCCAATTGGATCGAAGAGCTTCTGCCCACTCTATGGGCCAACAGGACTTCTCCAAACCGGTCAACCGGAGAAACACCCTTCTTTCTGGTGTATGGAGCTGAAGCAATCCTTCCTCCGGAAATCACCTTGTGTTCGCTTCGGGTCCGGACCTTCGATGAAGCCGCGCAGGACCAGCTCCGGCGCGAAGACCTAGACCTCCTCGAGGAGGGAAGGTGCCAGTAGCTGTTCGGAATGCCCGATATCGCCAAGCTCTACGGCGTTATCACCAGCGGCATGTACACAACCGACAGCTCGAGGAAGGCGATCTGGTGCTACGGAGAATACTATCCAGAGAAGGGTTAAACAAACTCTCCCCCGGCTGGGAGGGGCCCTTTCGAGTGATCAAAGTATCCCGTCCCGGAAGCGTTCGCTTGGCTACCGAGGATGGGACACCTCTCCCAAATCCTTGGAACATCGAGCACCTCCGTAAGTTCTACACTTAATTCCACGGAGGTGAGTCTTAAGTAACAATGAAATGTATGTTATAGAGTCATTGTACAGAGTCGGGTAGTTCCTCCGGGAGAACAGCCGAACCTTTCCCGAAAGGTTTGCAAAGCTCATGCAGCACTTGACACAGTCTCCGGACTAAAAGTGTGGCTAACTACCCTGGGTCAAACGAGAAACCAAACACACTTAGCCTGGTTCCGTACCCTAAGAGTGTACTTGTTTCCCCTATACCCCGGACCTATAATGAAAGACATCTTCATGTGAAATAGACTCCACGTGCATTCATTTTGTGCAGGCTCGACATTTTTATTTTTCTCTTTCTTGTCTATAACAGAGACGTGCAATTCTTAAGAAATTTTAGTTTGACCGGTTTATATACGATTCGAGTTGAATTGTCAGATCTTTTGGATTTAAATATCGTTTATGGCCAACTCGCCTGAAAGCCGCCAAGCCAATCTAGGGCCGGAGTGCGCTATCGACTTAGCCTGGTCAAGCACCCTAAGTACGCCACTCTACCTACACCCCAGCAGGACAAAGTAAGGCGGGTCCATGAACAATTGGATCTAAGAGAAAAGACAACGCATCCAGTTGTATTTAAAATCGTGTTCAACTTAAAATTTTCTTGAGAATCGTAAGCCGCGACGAAATTATAGACAATGAACGAATTTTACTATTTTTCTTGGATTAAGTGTGCAGGAAAAATAAACTCTACGTTGATGGAGAAAAGCTGGAGCTAACCAAGCTCCGACTCCCCCAAGGGGGTCAACCGTCGGCGCTGAGTAAAAGATGGTGAGAAGACCCCGTAAATGGAGTCTGTTGCCAACAAACCAAGTGTTGGAAAAGGTCATTGCCGGAGCTACTAAGCTCCGACACCTTGGAGTACTAACTATCGACGCTCTACGTGTTGATAGAGGCTATTGTCGGAGCTACTAAGCTCCAGCGATGGACAGTGCCGGAGCTTCTAAGCTCCGACAACTTCAGGGGACCTTCACTATCAAAGACTTCGGACCTAAATTCTACAAGTTCGAAGCAAATTCGTCTTCAACAAAACTCAATATCCTTTTGGTACATGTTCACAATCAAATTGTGTACATCTACCAGGGGGCCAAGTGAAGATAAAGATGTTGAAGACAAAAAATGAAATTCACAAAAATTTGGGGATTTCATTCATCTGGAGACAGGAGATTACATCTGGAGACAAGGGATTACAAAATTGAAGAAGAAGAAGAGAAAATACAAGTGAGAGCTAAAGAGATGGTCCTAGACCCTATGGAAGAACTCGGCGACCTTCTGGGCGACCTCCGATACGCTGGCTCGGGTAGCTTCGCCTTCTCCTTCGACGGGGCCTTCAAGCACCGGGTCTAGAGGAAATTGAGGGTTCCGGCTGGTGTAGCACGTCAGCACATATTCTGTGATGTTCCTCGCCAGGGATTGCCCCTTGACCTCCAGTTGGTCCACGATGACGTCGCCCACCTTAGAGAGCTTGCTGCCTGCTGCGCTCAACGCCTGCAGCGCAAGGTCCGGCTCCGGCTCCGGATCATCCGGGCGCACGGGGCTGAAACCCATCGGCATCAGCGCATCATTGGCCTTGCCCAGGAACTCCCAAATCTGCATGGAGTCCGCCGTCCTCAGGCTCTTCACCTCTTCCAGGGATCTCTTGGCCGCCGTCAGTTCGGAATTCTCACGGGCGAGGCGCTCAAATTCTTTGGCGTTTTGCTGAATCTTTGCAGCAACCCACCTCTCAAGTCTTCCGAGCTCCTCCTCCCGGAGGTGGATCTTGTTCCGACGATCGACCAGGTCCTTCTCCCTAGCCTCCACTTTCTTCTCCCGGGCAACAAGGGCACACTCGTATTCATAGAGTTCCTGCCCTTGCACCCAGGTCTTCTCCTCTTCCTCGAGGCAGCGCTCTTCCAACTTCTTAGTGCGCTCCTCGAGGCCCTTGTCAGCCAGAGCTACTTTCTCGGCGAGCTCCTCTTCCCTTCTCAGGACGTCATCCCGCAGCTCCAGGAGTTTTTGCTCTTCGTCCTCGAGCCGTCTCTCCCTCCCTTCAAGTGCCTCTCGGCGCTTGATGAGTGCGGCGTTGATGGCCTCAAGCTGCTCGAACCGAGCATTGGCCGCGTCGTTGGCAGCCTTGGCCTGATCGTGGAACTCCCGGGATTGAGCGTCGAGGGCATGGGTCATGCTCTCCCTCTCATCCAGCAGCTTGTCCCAGTACTCCAGGCGGATCTTCTCCCGCTTGATCCACTCCTTGTCATCCGCTAGCCTCGACTGCGCAAGCTTAGTCTCGAAGTGGAGCCGATTACACCAACGCCTAAGGGTTTGGCGCTCCTCTTCAAGAGCCTTGCTGTCGTGGAAGAAGGCTAGTTGGACCTGACGTAGACTGGAGCAGGCGTTGTCGATAGACATCGACAGCGGGATGGGCTCCGGACCTGTTGGGGTCTCCTCCGCTGGTTCCAGCGGGTCTTCACATACAAAAATTGGGTCCCACTCTATGAGAGCGGAACCCTGAGCTTCCAAGGCGCTAGGGCCGTCCTCCGGGATGGCCTCAGTCGCCATCGAAGAAGGCCCCACTGCCAAGTCTTCATTCGCCCCCTCAGGCAGAGGGCCGGCGACTTCGCTTAGGCACTCTGGCTCGGCCACAGGTACCATCGACGTCGTCGCTACCGGAGCAGGAGCTACTACTGGCTCCGACCAGGACACCTCTTCCGAGGGAGGCTCGAGCTCCCTTGCCTCTTCAACCGCCGGCTCTGTGACCGGCGCTCCAACAATAACCGGCTCAGCGATCGGTACTTCGGAGGTAACCGGCTCCACTGCCGGAACTACCTCGACTTCCGGCTCGCATGCCAGAGCTTCAGTCACCTCCGGTTCAATCATCGGGGCTTCGACAAGTTCTGGCTCCGAGGCCGGGACTACTACTTCTTCCGGCTCTACAGCCGGAGCTTCCACTACTGCAGCACCAGGACCCGGAGCTTCAACCTCCGAGACAAGTGACGCTGGCGTGTCTTCACTCCCGTGGTCCGGCTCTACCACGGGAAGTTCTGGGGACGAGTCGAGGTTCATGACCACGACAGCCGGCGCCGGAGCTGTCGCAGCCTCAGCCACCACCTGGGGCGGAACTGGGACAGGAGCAGAAGCTCCCACGGCCTCAAAAATCATGGCCGAGGGTGGAGCTTCACTCCCCTTCTTGGGGACGCTGCAGAGGATGGATAAAGAAATTAACAAACAATCGCTACAACTAAAAAGTTAACCAAGGTAAAAATCAGAAATTACCTTGGAAGGCTTCCGCACCAGCTTGCGCGGAACCTTTTTCCCGTACGTTCCGGGCTGGCCATGGTCGGCGTTGGAGCTCCGGGAGGCCCCCCAGAACTTGTCGCAGCCACGGGCGTTTCCCGGGTCGAGGCTCTCCTCGATCGGGAGGAACCCCTGGACCTGGAGGCTCCCACCGCCCCAGGTGCCGGAGTCGTGCACCCGGAGCTAGCACCACCGGAGGGCTCCACCACGGGGATAGATGCGCTCCGGGAGGATCCCACTGCAGGAACAGTCTCGTTCCGGGAGGACCCCACCACGGGGACAGTCGCCACGGCGGCAGAAGATCTTCCCCCCTGGGGAGAAGGAACCAAGGTGGAAGTAGCGGGCCTGACGGACCTTCCGTCGGCATGTCGTAGCTTCCTCTTCCGACTCTCCGGCTCCTCCGCCAGCTCCTTGCCCTTGCCGATGACCTCGACCCTCGGCTGTGGAGCAGGGACCAAGCCATCTTTGGGCACCCCGGGGATTGCCACCCGGGTGGTTGGTCTTCTCTCGACGACACCAAGGTCGTCAAGCGCGGGCATCGTCCGCCGGAGCTCTCTGCTGAACTCCACTTCCACGTTCAGAGGGAGAAAGGCCGACGGCGGAGTCAAGTAATCTCCATCGACGTCGATGCCGTGCTGGAATTTCTTGAGGTGGAACTCCAAGGTCTTCCCCATCATGTTGGACTTCAACCCGGTCTCAACCCGGTCCTCATCCATCACGCTGTTGAGGGCCCAGGCGAGCTTCTCCCTCCTCTTCAGCGGCGCCCACCTGTTGGTCAGGAAGTTGCAGAACACCGCCTGGGGAGTCAATCCTCCCTCCACACATCGGCGGATCCTGGTCAGGACAGGGTCGAAAGCTTCCGCCAGCACCGGAACTTCACTCCATATCGACGTGTCGATGCCGGGCAGACCGTCTGGCAGCTCCAACCGCTCATGCTCCTCCACCCTGACGACTATCCAATCTTTCTTCCAGTCATCCCACTTCCCGGAAGGGAACGACCGGAGGTACTTGAATGGGCACTTCTTGCGCTTCACGAAGTAGTAGAAGCCAAGGTACTCATTGCTCCGGCAAGTGGTGTGAACGGTGAAGAAGGTCCGAAAGAGCTCGACGCAGGGGGGATGCCCACCCACATCTCGCAGAAGTGGACAAAGATGGACACAAGGATAATGGAGTGAGGGCCAAGGTAGTATAGCTGCAGACCATAGAAGTCTAGCAGCATCAAGAAGAAAGAAGAAAATGGTGGGATCAGCCCCACCATGGCATACGAAGAAAAGTACACCATCTCGCCAGCGCGCTCCTTCTCAAAGGGGAGCTCTCCGCCGGCACGGACCAAGCGGCTGAAGAAGTCCGAGGACCACCCCATGAGGGCCCGGACCTTCTTCAAATCGTTGTCGGTCTTCAGGCGACTCTCGCGCAGACCCAACTCCATCGCAGCACAGCTAGGCAAGAGAAGAGGAGCAAAGTACGAGTCGGGAGTTTGAGCGCAAGATCAGATGAGAGGCGTAAAGAACTCCCGACGTTGCGCGCTTTCCTTCTTAAGTAAGCCCTCGCAACGCTTGGATGGAAACTTCAGGGGAGTCGAAGATACTACTCAAGAATTCAACCCAGCCGATGACAAGAGGGCCCGGGACCACCCCGACGATCAAGTCGAGGCTCTTACCCAGGCGAACGGTTGTCATCACGAGGCGGGAAACCCAAAGGCGGCGGCCTGACAGGGCGCGCGGAACCGATACGGTTTTCGTATCGGGAACCGGCGACCTTCAATTGTGTGAGATCCGCACGTCAAAGATCTTATCTGCCGCCTGAGGTACGCCACGCGTCGGGATCTAACTGTAAAACCCTGCCAACGGCACCTCCGAAGACCCTTGAAGACCCAGTTCAAGAGTCGCAAGGATGGACCCACCTCCGACGGAACGACTTCACCCCAGTGACCTTCCTCGGAGGTAGGTACAGGGGGCCACTGTCGGTACCCTAAAAACCGTACACCCCCTGAGGTTACAAAGATCTTGAGGGAAGGACGTCTACTTGAATTGAAGACCCTCGGAGGCCCACTTGTCAGACATGACCGGACCTGCTTCTCCAACATGGTTAATCCCTAGGTCGCCACGTGTACTGCCAAACTGGAGCTACCGCCCACAAGGGGGAAGCTCCGGACCAAGTACCGAAATGGCACCTCCGGACTTAACCCCTGACCGAGAGAAGCTCCAGACCTGACACGTGTCAGTTAGCTCCGGAGCTACCTGCTTCCCACAGCAAGCTCCGGAGCTACCACGTGTCCAAACGTCGGAGCTGGCAGCCTCTAACCTCCGGAAGACCTTGTAATGGCTCCGGATCTTCAAAGGAGAGCCAAGGACTTGAAGACCCGATTAAATGTCATTAATGCCATATTAATGACACTTAAACGGACGATCTTAACACCTGTAACGGCACTGTCGGAGCCTGTTACAGGATCATTAACAACAATTAATCGTGTATCAATACTAGTAACCGCTGGGGCCACATGTCGGGCCACGCCAACTTGTAACGGCCTGTCCTTGTACTATAAAAGGACAGGCTGACGATACACACGGGGACACACGTACACAGACGTGGAGATCATACGTGACAAACTAATACAACACCGACACACCCGTGGAGTAGGGTATTACGCTCAGGCGGCCCGAACCACGTAAATCCTAGTGTCTCCTTTGTTAAACCACAATTCACCTTCTTGAGTCTCCGCGCGCCCACACCGAACCACAAACTCCTTCAACACTTTAGCAGTGTCAGGAGATCTGCCGACTCCAACAGTCGACAAGTACATTCGGAGTTATTTCGAAATTACAAAAAGTTGAACAGACAAGTCCAGTTCTAGGCCAGAGAAGTTCGGGGTATGACTTAGGAAAAAATCATAAACATTTTCGGACTAGTTCATAGCATTAAAGGAAAAGTGCGGAAAGACAACAGAGAGCAAAACCGGACTAGTCCGGGGTCCAAACAGGACAAGTCCGCCCAACCCAGGGAGAACAACAGAGAGTTAGATGGAAAAGTCCGGGGTCCAAGTCCGGAAAAGTCCACACTACAAAAGGTTTTTATTTGCTTCCATGATTATAATTTATCTTAGACTTATTCCTTTGTGTTGCTTAATGCTAAACATGCATAAGAATGTATGCAATGCTTGATTGATGAAAATGAGGGTGTTACAAACCTAACCCCTTAAAATAAATCTCGCCCTCGAGATTCGACGTAGAAGGAAAGAGATAGGGAAATTCTTTCTTGAGATCATCCTCCAGCTCCCAAGTTGCTTCCGATTCTGCATGATGCTTCCATTGTACTTTGCAAAATCGAATCACCTTGTTCCCTGTGACTCTCTCTCCTTAGTTTCCAAGATTTTGACCGGTTGCTCGACATAAGTCAAGTCTGCTTCTAATTCTAATTCTTCCATTGGCACTTGTTCTTCTGGTACCCTTAAGCACTTCTTGAGCTGAGAAACGTGGAACACATCATGAACATCGAAAAGATGTGCTGGCATATCCAACTTATATGTCACTTCTCCACGTTTATCCAAAATCATAATGGTCCTATATAGCGAGGTGCCAACTTGCCTCTGACATTAAACCGCTTATGATCTCGCATAGGTGATTTTGCATAAGGCTATGTTTCTCCGCCTATTATCCGTATAGCCCTTTTGTCTTGACTGAGCAGCCCTCAAATTCTCGTGGATTGTCTGAACTTGCTTTTCAGCTTCTTGCAACACATTAGGGCCTAATACTTGAGTTTATCCCTTATCATTCCAAAACAAGTGTGTCCTACACTTCCTCCCATATAGTGTTTCATATGGAGACATTTTCAAGCTGGCTTGATAACTGTTATTGTAGGAAAATTCAGCATACAGCAAGCTTTTGTCCCAGCTACTTCCATGCTTCAAGGCACAAGCTCTCAACATATCTTCCAAAATTTGATTGGTCCTCTCGGTTTGTCCATCGGTTTGTGGATAATATGCTGAGTTGAAATTTAACCTTGTACCCATAACTTCATGCAGTTTCCGCCAAAACCTAGAGGTGAATTGAGAACTTCGGTCTGAGACTATTTTCTTTAGAACTCCATGTCAGCACACAATATGCTCCATATAAAATTTTGTTAGCGTCGCGGCGGTATATGTGGTCCTGACAAGTATGAAATGAGCTGATTTGGTCAACCGATCCAGAATAACCTATATTGATTCATACTCGGACTGGGTTCGAGGTAATACAACTATGAAGTCCATTCTGATTTCTTCCCACTTCCATTTTGGAATCTTCAATGGATGCAATAATCCAGCTGACCTTTGATATTCAGCCTTGTCCCATTGGCACACATCACACAAAGCTACATATTCAGCTATGTCCCTTTTCATGCTAGCCCACCAATAACGTGTTTTCAAGTCCTTGTACATCTTCGTACAACCGGGATGAGTTAAGTAAGGTAAGTTATGTGCCTCCTTTAATATCGTTTCCCGAATATGCTTTACATTAGGCACAACGATTCTTCTCCCAAGCCATAAAGTACCTTCATCATCCTCATCAATCTGAATTCTCTCCCTTCCTAGGTCCTTTCCTTAATTTTCTAAATTTTCTCATCCTTGGTCTGACCTTCTCGGATTTCTTGCTCCACGGTCGGATTTAACTCCATTATTCCCATCTCATTCACAAATCCAAGATTCAACCATTCAAACTCCTTGCATAGCTTGGATGGCAACTCCCGAACCTTGAGTTGGTGACTTACTCCTTTTCGACTCAAAGCATCAGCCACTACATTAGCCTTCCCCGGGTGATAATTGATTCCAACATCATAATACTTGATGAGCTTCAACCATCTTCTTTGCCTCAAATTCAGGTCCGTTTGTGTGAAAATGTACTTGAGGATCTTGTGATTCGTGTAAATCTCACACCTATGACCAAGAATGTAGTGCCTCCATATCTTCAAGGCATGCACCATAGATGCAAGTTCAAGATCATGCGTAGGATAATTCTGCTCATGTTTCTTCAATTGCCTCGATGCATAAGCTACCACTTGACCTTCTTGCATGAGCACACATCCAAGTCCTTGTCTTGATACATCACAATAAGTATCAAAACTCTTGCTCACATCGGGCGAAACCAAGACTAGTGCAGTGGTTAACCTCTTCTTTAACTCCTTAAAGCTGCTTTGACACACTTGAGTCCATTGGAAAGCTTTCCCCTTCATCAACAATTCAGTCATGGGCTTTGCTATCTTTGAAAGTCTTTAATGAACCGACGGTAATATTTAGCCATTCCAAGAAAACTTTAGATTTTCTTCACGTTTGGCGGCGGTTCAGATTTTAGCACATCTCTCACTTTTCCTGGGTCAATCGATACTCCTCCCCCAGAGGTGATATGTCCCAAAAATGCACCTCCCTCAACCAGAATTGGCACTCGCTGGATTTGGCATATAATTGGTGCTCCCTCAATTTTTGCAATGTGAGCCTTAAATGCTCCTCATGCTCTTCCTCGCTTCTTGAGTAGATCATAATGTCACCAATGAACACCACCACAAATTTATCCAGGTACTCCATGAAAACCTTATTCATGAGGTACATAAAGAATGCCGATGCATTGTTCAATCCAAAAGACATAACGGTATACTCATAGGATCCATACCATGTCCAAAAAGTTGTCTTGGGTATATCCGACGGTCTAATCTTCATTTGGAAGTATCCTGGCCTCAAGTCAATCTTGGAGAAAACGTAGACACCCTTCATTTGATCAAACAAATCCTCTATACGGGGCAATGTATACTTGTTCTTAATCGTCACCTTGTTGAGATCCCGATAATCCACACACTTTTTTTTGGGATCCATCATTCTTATCCACGAATAGCACTGGCGCTCCCCAAGGCGAAGAGCTTGGGTGAATGAAACCCTTTTCTAGCTTCTCCTGAATTTGCTTCTTGAGCCCTGCTAATTAAATACGAGGCATCCTATATGGCCTCTTAGCTGTAGGTACAGTTACAGGTATCAAATCAATAACAAACTCAATATAATGATCATGCTTCATACCTGGCAACTCATCCGGAAACACATCTAAAAATTCAAACACCACTGGGATCTTCTCTATTGTTGCACCATCCATTTGATTCAGCTCCACTTGATTTGGTGTGTGTTGAGATGCTTCAAATTCTATGATGACCCCTTCCTCATTTGTCAACTTCACCATCTTTGTGGCACATTGAATTATTCCATTATGCTTCTTTAACCAGTCCATCTTCCTTGGATGCATATGGGGCTGATTTTGATTGTTGGCCTGCAGCTGTCCCAAAGTTTGCATCACCCTCTGCACAAGCTGATTCTGCATAGCCAACAACTGCTGAAGGTTGACAGCCTCAGGTCCAAGTCCATTGTTGTTGTTCTGAGGTGCTCCATTGTTCTCTTCCTCCTCACCATTAGCATTCCTGTAGTTGCGAGTGCTCTACATCTGAAGAAAGAGCAAGAGGTAGAAGAATTTAGAATATGTCCCCAACTATATGCATCAAGGTATATGAAACTAAGCAACTACCTATACTAGCCTATGTGGATGTGGCAAACGCTAAAGCATCCCACAATCCTCTATTAAGCACACAAGCATATAAGCAACATTACATAGCAATCAGCACACCAAGCAAACCCCAACCATTCCTAAGTATTCCTATGTGCTCTCAAGTGTCCATTCTATCTAGATTGTGTCCTAAGGTCAACCTGTGGCTCTGATACCAATTTATGACACCCAATTCGGTGCTACGTATATGTGTGCCTAGAATGTTCAACACACATACACGAATGAATCACAAACGATATACAAAAAATTAACACAACACAAGTTAATTAAGTATTTGTATTACAATATTCAAAAAATTCACATATTACAGTTCTAATGATCATTATTAATAAGTTATGCAGCGGAAATAATCTAAACTAAGCATACTGAGCAAAACTAAGCAAATAGGGTAGGGCGGCTCCAAACAACACCACATGCAAGTTGACGGCAGCACACAACCTAGTACTTCACATTATCCTTAGGGTACTCCCAAACATCATCTAAAACTGTTGGTGGGGGAATTGCTAGGGTGAGCATATGTCGTACTCAACAAGTGTGAGAAATAATGACATGTAGCTTAAATAATGAATTATAATAAACAATGGCTAATTGTTGAAAAGTAAATTTAAAACATATAAAAAGCATACTAGGATCTCTATGTGAATTTAATCCCATCATATCCAAATAATTAACATAATACAAATCCATCATCTATTAATCATCCATATGCCGTTCTCTTACCATCCTCATTAACCATGTCAATTTTTCACCATCTAATGCATAATCATAACCATAACCATAACCATAGCCCATACCATATCCATGACCATCCCAGATCCCAAGTTCCCTCTAATCATGTAGGTCATCCAAGTGCTCTTAACCGGGAGCACGACTATCATGATAGTTTTTAACACTCTGCAGAGGTTGTACCACTTAACCCACAAGTTCATGATTTCGTCACCCGTCGGCGACTAAAGGAACCTCCCTTATGCCAATGACACTTCCTTAGGTGCATGGCCAAGATATCACAAAATAGCCTTTACAAAGGGACAACCAACATATTCAGACCTACTAAGGTTTCACTGGTGGTGATGCCTCCAACGGAGCACATCCAACCAAGGGCCCCCTCTTGTGCCGTTCGGATCGCAGGGCAATCCCGCCACTATTGCAGACCCAACCGACTCCCATTCCCTGCTCCTCCAAATGATCCGAACAATGCTAGCAATACACCTAATTAATTGGCTAAGCCGTACCCATACTTGGCCTTGAGGTGGCACTATTGTCCTGGCTTATTCTCGTATGAACCGGTCCTTAGATCTAAAGCAAGCCAACCACCATATATTCCAACCCACTCCACAAACCATGCTAGCTTAGATCTCTCAAGTCCCATGTCACCAATTAGTCATGTTCACCAATGCACATCATCCATAAGTTTGTTAATTCATAATTAAGCCATTTGGTTGTTTTTCCCATCTCAATTAATTAGATCAAAGAAAAAAAGGTAAAATACCCTTCCCGAAACTCTGCAATATATTCCTAGCGACAAGGATGGTCAAACAAGACTAGTAAACTCCTATCTTGGGTTTCCCATCATTTTGACACAAGCATGCTGTTTTTCAAACAAAACATTAGAAAGCAAGATCAAAATGATCAGGGACACTTGCCTTGCTCCTAAGATTGATTAGGGTCAAAAGCTTCAAAGTTCTGGTACTCAAGGTCCTCGACAACACCCTCTAGATCAAAACCTTCTATCTCGCGCAATAAACATACAAAACAGACATTACAATCAATAAATGCTCATATATTACTCCATATACCATGATATGCATGATTAATGCAATTATGAGGTGAAAGTTGTTAATGAGTTGCTATTAATGTTTACTAACTAGTTACAATAGGGTTTAACAAGTTTGAACAAGTTTCGAATTGATTTGAGTCAATTTGGAATTAATTCAGCAACTTCAGATTCAGGTGGCCGGACAAGTCCATACAGGGGACCGGACTAGTACGCCCTGGACTAGAAAGTCGATCGGACTAGTCCGCACTTGGCTGAACAAGTCCGCTCGGCTGGGGTTTTTGGCATATTTCCAACTAGAGCATGGTTAAAGTTAATATAGGAACATATTTTACGTATAAAAGGTGCATCTAAGACATTTACTGTGAATCCAAGGGTCCAAAGGTCGAGGGCTTCGAGAATTGGCTTCTAGATCAAAATAAGATGGAGAATTAGTGGAGAATTGATGACGATGTCTATGGGTTGATGAAGATTGATGTTCTTGAGCCCTCTCCTTCCTCCTTCCCTTCTTCTGGTTGTGGTAGAGTCTTCTTGATGGTGGCCGTCACAAACTAGGGTTTAGGGTTTCTCAATTGTGACAAAGTGATGAAAAGTTGGGGCGGTGGGGTGTTTATATAGAAGTGGAGAGGTAGGGTTTGATGGATTTTGAGTTCAAGGTGGTGGAGGTCGGGTGGGGTCCCACATGGGTCCACAGGGGTTGGGCACGATGTTCTTGGGCCCAATTAAGGCAAATACACAATAACATGTCATGGAGGAAAAGGCTGAATCTAAGTCGGGCATACCGGACAAGTCCGCTAGGGGCCAGACTAGTCCGTTGGAAGTCAGAAAATTGAATGGATAAGTCCGGTCTCAAGCCAGACAAGTCCATTCAGAGTTATTTCGAGGTTACAGAAAGTTGAACAGACAAGTCTGGTGCTAGGCCGGACAAGTCCAAGGTATGACTTTGGAAAAAATCAGAAACATTTTCGGACTAGTCCGTAGTATTAACGGAGAAGTCTAGAAAGACAACAGAGAGCAAAACCGACTTGTCCGGAGTCCAAAGTGGACAAGTCCGCCCTACCCAGGGAGAACAATAGAGAGTTAGACGGACTAGTCCGAACAAGTCCGCACTACAACATGTTTTTATTTGCTTGCATGATTATAACATATCTTAAACTTATTCCTTTTGTGTTGCTTAATGTTAAACATGCATAAGAATCTATGCAATGCATGATGGATGAAAATGAGGGTGTTACACCCTGACAACATCAGGACGATTCCCACTATGTCCTATGCCCCAATAGGCACAATTAAACATTCTACCTTGTATTGAATAAATTAGCAATGGTACTCACCATTTATCTTAGTCCTCATGGGGCTTTTGCCTTCTCCTCTCCTTGGATGGTTGAAAGATAGAATAGTTCACAAAGCATGCATTATTCTTAATGTCTAAGTTCTACTTAGATCTTGAAGAATTTAAAATGATTTTCAAAATTAGGCTTAAGTTCCTCAAGTGATACTCTCAATCACTCCTTTGTATAAGTGATTTTTCCTGACCAAGGCTATGCCTTTTTGTCCTATATCTAAATAAGGCTTTTTGTGGATCTTGGTAGGGAACAAGAGTAGACATATTTGCAACACATATATTGCTAAGTCAAAAGAGTAAGCTTTAGGAGAAACAAATCATACCTCTTGATAAAGATTGTGCAAGTGTGATGGAATATTTGTGGTGCTGGAAGATGACTCCTTTTATGCACTCATTTTATTGTAGGGATGAAACATGGCTATATTTTTTCTCATGCTCATTATTTAGAGCATGCTTTATTCTTTTTTTTTTCCGTAGCCATGCCTTCTACTCCCTTTCTTTTCAAATAAAATTGAAGAGAGTTTTTGGCATTGAATATATGGAATATCTTTTTGGAGGCTGAGATGGAAAGATGATAAATTTGCTAACTTCCAGTGTCGAAGATCAGCACGTGCACGTGTGTAATTGTGACACCCGGTTTCGATATTGAACCAAGTGTGATGGATATGTGTGCCCAGGATGTTCATGACACATACACGAGTGCATCACAAACGATATTCAGATAATAACCATTTTTTGAACAATGAACAGTACCTTATTAAAATATTCAAATAGCCTTGAATACAAGTTCTTATAATACTACAGAGAAAAAAACTAAGCACTAATAGACTCTATCTCCACAAGCAGTTCAACGGTAACACACACGCCTAGTACTCCTCATAGTCCTCCGGATACTCCAAATTATCGCCTGTTACTGAATTAATGTGGGGATAGCAAGGGTGAGTACATGTCGTACTCAGGAAGTGTGGAAAAGTATGACATGTAGCTTAAACAAGGTCGACAATAATGGTTTATTGTGGAAAAGTACATTTCATTCATAAAAGTAAGAAAATGCAACTTATGATTACTATGTGAGGTCAATTACCATCATAACCCAAGTACCATCAGTACCATATCTAATACTGTCAATTCAACATAATTAACCACAATCATCCATCATTATCCATAATCATCCATATCCAACTCATCATAACCAAACCCATATCCCAATCCCAATTCCATATCTAATTTCAACCATTATTCAATACTCAAGTCCATAACTCTCATCATGTGAGGGTCCATGTCGATTGTAATCGGGAGCATGGCTATCATGATAGTTTTACACTCTACAGAGGTAGCACCACTTTACCCACAAGTTCGTGATTTCATCACTTTTTGGCGACAAAGGACCTCAATGTTGCCCTATCACACTTCTGACGGGTGCGACCAAGAGATCACAAAATAGCATTTACAAAGTGACTACCAGCATGTTGTGGACCCACTAAGGTTTCATCGGAGGTGATTTCTCCAACTGAGCACATCCATCCAAGGGCCCCCTCTTGTGCCGTTCGGGGCCCATGGTAGTCCTACCACTATTGCAAACCTAACCGACTACCATTCCTCGAGCCTTCCATATGATCTGAATGATGCTGGCAATACACTAATTAATTGGCTAAGCCAAACCCATACTTGGCCCCGTGGTGGACTATCATCCTGGGTGGTCACTCCACAAATCGGTCCTTAGATCTAAAGCAAGCAAAACCACCATATCAACCAACCCATTCCACATAACCGGCTTGCTTAGATCCTTAAGTTCCATGTTGCTAAAGGGTCATTACCATCAATTCACATAGTTTAAAGTTCTTTAGCTCATAATTAAGTCATTTGGTTATTCCCAATCCCAATTAAGTAAAGTGGAACAAAAATGTAGAATACCCTTCCCGGCTCTCTACAATATATCCCGAGCGACAAGGATAGACATACAAGTTTAGTAAACACCTATTATGGGTTTCCCGTCAATTTGACACAAGTATGCAAGTTCAAAATAAAACATTTCAAAATAGGATAAAAATGTTCAAGGGCACTTGCCTTGCTCCAGTGGCTGGTTTGGACTGAGAGCTTCAAAGTTCTGGTGTTCAAGGTCCTCAAAAGCACCTTCTCAAGCGTTTTCTTCTATTCTGCGCGACAAACATGCAAAACAAGCATTACAATCAATAAATGTGCATATATTACACAATATGCCATGATATGCATGAGTGATGCAATTATGATGTAGTACATATGATTAGGTTACTACTATTGCTTACTAACTGGTTACAATTGAGTTTTACATGTTTGAGCAAGTTCAAGTCATTTTCGGAGAAACTGGGGAAAGTTTCAGGATCTCGGGAATTCAGAGGTCGGACTAGTCTGCACAATGGGCTAGACATGTACGCATGGACTAGAATAGTCTGCTCTGGACATAACTAGTATGCTCTGGACCAAACAGGTCTGCTATGGTCTAGGGTTTTGCAAACTTCCCAACTTGGGCATAGTTTAAATCAAGTGTGGGATCAAAACCGACGTGAAAAGTTGGGTCTAGGATAGTTACCGTGAATGCAATGGTCCAACGGTCGAGGATTTGGTGTAACACATGAAACTTGACGTATAGATCTGTTGACAGCAAATTGGCAGTAAGACGTAGAAGATGAACATTGACGTCGAGGAATTGATGAGGAAGATCGCAGCAGTGATGACGACCTTGCTTGATCTTCCCTCTGCCTTCTTCTCCTTCCTCTTCTTCTCTGCCCCTCCCTTGCGGAGAGAGCTTTTCTCCTTGGATGGCGACTCATGATGAGAGACAAGGCCGTAGTGGGGTTTTTCTCTTACGCGGAATAGGGTGAGAGGTGGGTTGTGGTTGTTTATATAGGGGGAGGAGTGGTGGGGTTAGGGTAGAATCCTAGTAGAAATCGGTGTGGACGAGTAGGGCCTTGGTGGGGTCCCACTTCGGATCCTTGGGAGTGGGGCACGGCGTTCTGGGGACCAAATAAGTCAATTACCCAATAACTCATCATAAAGGAAAATAGGAATCCGATTCGAAACCCTAGAAACCGAACTAGTTCGTACGAGGATTGGACAAGTCCGCTTTCGGTTCTGATGTCACAATGGACTAGTCCATTGCATAAGCAGACAAGTCTGTTGTTCCACAATGATAAAGGGAATCGCGAACTAGAATGCAATTATCCGAACAAGTTCGGAGCCTTACAGTTTCAACATCAGACTAGTCTGTGATATTAATGGACAAGTCCGGACGGGAACAGAAGCAAAACTGGACTAGTCCGTACCAATTATTGAACAAGTTCATTGCTCTGAAGAAACTGAATTTGCCAGAGCAGATGGGTATACCGTACAATCTGGGGTGAGGACAGGACAAGTCCGTACCCAAGGCTGATTATTATTGTTCTTTTGCCTCTAATTCATTTTAATCTTGTCCCTTTTTGTGTTGCATTGTGTTAAACATGTATGGGATGAATGCATTGAATGATAAATGAAAATAAGGGTGTTACAATAATCTTGATTATTGAAGTATGAAATGATTCTCACATAGGACTATACTAGTTTGACTAGGCTCAATGTGGAAACAAATAGCATATGCATGGGATTTATCAAATTGATATATCATATGGCTTTTGTAGGAAATAAAAATCAAATGAGGAACTTCACTTTAAATTAATTTTGAAACTTCTCCAGAGATGAAGTTTCACTCTGATCAGGAAACTAGCACCCTATGTTCTATCTCAAACAACCTAAAATTGGATCATGCTTATGCTACCCACAATTTCTATGTTCTAGGTGAAGTACTTAAATCCAATAAACTCAATAGTTGAAGAATATTAAATTTTAACTTAAGTACTAAAGAAGAATAAAATAGAGCAGTTATTCATCAGTTCAACCTGTGAAAAATAAAACATTCTTATCGCACATATTTCATTTTTAAATCTTACCCTAATTGTTTTTTTAAGATGCAATGATGTGGCAAAAAGGGAAATGAAATGCAAGATGGGATGTGATACAAGTTACCTCAAGTGCGGGTCCTCCCCCAAACTTGGTCTTGGTCAAGGTCCACGATAGGGGTTAAAACTCTAACGACGGAGGTAGGCCATGAGGTTGGCCTAACCTTGTTGCAGCATGGCTCTGATATTGGAGGGTTGAGTGTCGATGTTGTGTTGCTCCCATGGGTGCCATGAGTGTGGTCGAGGAGAGTGTTGTCGATGCCGCTCATCCACACCTCAAGGTCTCCCATGCATCGGGTGTCATCCTTCATTTCTTGTATAAGATCATGATAACCCCTAACCACCGATAAATAAGGTGCACCCATCATGTGTTGGGTGTGATCTGCCGTTCCTTGGTTAAGGTCAAAATAACCTTTAGCCACAAAGGAACAATGTGCACCGAATGATGGTGGCCACTCCGTTGAGCTTGAATGGGTGCTTAGAATAGTTGGGAGCATAGAGATTCCACTTAGGAGCCCATTGGTTGCTCATGGAAGGTTTCCATGTCAAACCTCTAGCCTCGTAAAGCTATGATTGACCCTCGAGATTAGATCCCGATATGTTTCAACCAGGCTCGGTTACTCATTGGCCAAGGGATGTTGTAATGGTACCTCCAAATCTTCAGCAATCGACTTCTTGTATGCCTACATACAAAGATTACTCCTGCAAGCCCCCCTCCCCCCCCCCCCCCCCCCGGGTATAAAGGGATGATTAGCTCCCGACACTTGTAAGGCTGAAACTTCAAGTTAGATGACTGAATTCCATTTGTACATCTCGGGAAGAAAAGCAACAAAGATACATCGGGTCCGATTTTGAGTGCATCCATAAACAATCTACTATTCATTGATATAAGAGTGGAGTCTTATAAATTAATCAATTTGCACATTTTCTAAAGCTCCTACTCATAACAATTCAAGTGATAGGAGTACACTCTATTGGTCCCTTCATCTTGAATTTTCTAAACATCTTTTCTTTTTACAAGAGAAAGTATTTAACTTTTGGATCATGGAAAATAAGTTTCTCAATTTTATCCTCCTAAACATTTCTAATGTCTTGCCTAAGAATTTAAATCTAGTGATCCATGTATGAATGTGTCTCAAATCAAAATTATGGACATCACTATTCCTATGTTGCTACATGCCAATTCAATCACTAAGTTATTCCATAAGCTTTGTTTACTAAACCTAGGCAGAAAATGTTTAAGTCAATTTAAACAATGCTTATGAAATTCTAGGTACTTGTTCAAATTTATTCCAAAGTAAGATGACTTTCCTTTTGAAAAATTAAAAGGCAATACCAACACTTACTCTCGTGAGGATGCATAAGAATTGAATGATGAGGAGGTGTAAACCTTCGTCGCCAATGCAAGAAAAAAATTCATTCAATCATATTGCAATCCATAAAACGGAAAATTTTAAACTCGTACCTCAATTGAAGAGCAGTTCGGGTTGAAAGGTCGTTGTGTGAGAAATTCACGACCATAGATTTTGGTGTAGCCTTCCTGTTCGATGTCTTTTGCCAAGTCGATGTTGAAGATGAAGATTCATCTTGCTCCTCCATCGGGCCCTCGTCTTTGAGCATTCCTCCACCATGAACTCAAAACGTGTCAGTGGAGGGATATGCACTTGAATCCTCCCGATGGGGAGTTGAGCTTGATGAGGCTTTCCAACCTCTTCACATACTTCCTCCTGGCTGCAATAAAATCAAGAACAAACAAAACAACTCAAAAATGGGTTACGTTAGTCAAAAGCAAACTGAACCCTTTATCAAATTGTCTTGCCCAACTTGATGCAACTTTCAAATGCAAAAAGGAACAAGGGAAATCTCTTTGGTTTGAATTAGGAAGGTGAATTCAAGTGGTTATGCCCAAAATTCGTATCCAGGTAAGTTTACTTCCTAAATCAAAATTTAGATTTATGATGGTTGGTAATTTTGCTTTTCAACATGCAAGTGTGAAAATTCAATCATGCCAAATTCAAATGCAAGGGTTGATGATGAATTCAAATATGCAATTGGAAAATGAAATATGAGATAACTACCATAACCTATTAACAAGGACTCACCAAATTTTCAAAGTCTCATGAGCGGGACTTACCTCAGTCCTGTTTAGCATTATGATATGTCATCCATGCCCGAAGATGGAGGTGTGGATGACTTATCTTGTTGGCAAGCCAAACCTCCTTTGGCTGCCATCTGGATAAGTGGGGCATGTGGTGGCCCCGACCTCGTTGTTGCCTTGATGAATACTTGTTGTTGTTACGACGACTTTTCCTTCTTGAAGATATTCTTTCATGAACTTAGTGAGGCTTGTCCTTCTTCCTCCATTTCCTTTTCAGCGGTTTAGTGGACTTGGGCCATTTGAATGGCCCTTGCTTCTCCGTCTTTCTAGAATGTCTTTGTGGACGACATGACGGAGCCTCCTGATTCCTCATAAAGTCAATGAGGATGTCCACTTACGAGGGCGGGGGGGGGGGGGGGGGGGGTGGGGATGTCGCTTTGACCTTCAAGATATTTTTTTGATTCAACCCATGCTTGATCTTGGATCAAGAGGCTTCCTTGGGCATAACGACATGTGCACTCGACAATCAAACAAGAAGGGCTTCATTCACAATGTCTATTTGCCCAAAGTTGCACGGGCTTGGTCAAAGTTTTAGGGTCAAACAAGTGATTTTGGATCCCTTGGATCTTGAATGCACTTCAAAGTGTCTTGTCCTTGGCCAAATGCTTCATGTTGTCATTTACTTCTCCTTGGCCATGGACAAGATACAACAAGGTAGGCTAGTTGAAGTTGTATTCGTTGTAATTCAAATTCACATAGCCTCCTTGATTGTATTGATTTCACTCTTGACCTCTTTGTTGGTGGTGGCCTTTGGATTTGTTGCTTGGAAATGAAGTATCCTCATGAGTCTTAGGGAAATAAGTCCCCCAAATGTCCCCTGTTGACATGAGTTTTCAAAAATTATGTGAATATCCATGACTTGGATCATCCAAACACTTCTTAATTGGTTTGACCTTCTTGACCTTTCAATAGGAGGTCTAGTTCCTTGGCTAGCATGTCCACCTTGTCAATGGTGTGCATCATTCATTGAACCACCTATTAAATATTGACCATCTTATTAATCAAATCTAAATCCTTTCTCATCATGAATGAGAAGAGGTCATCTCCAACTTCATCATGAATTTGATAACGGGTCGATGAAGTCGACCCGTTGTCGGATTTTTAGATCGATGAACCAAATGTCCACCCCCATGGTGAAGGCAAACCAAGATATAATCTTGGAGCCTGCTCCAAGCTTTAGGAATAGATGCCTTTGGTTCCTGCTGGAAGCCGGGAAATCCTCCCGTTGTGGGCAATGGCGTTGCCCAACGGGAATAATTTGTTGAGGAACGCCTTGAGTTGCTTTTGCAAGTTAGCACTTGGTTGATGGTCATTAAGTTCCATATTTAGGCCGTCAATTCACCTCATAATGTGCACAAAAGGGAAACACAACATAGTGGTAGGGTTAAAAACTAACCAATTCCACAAGTGTCGGTGTTTATTTCCATGCTGGTGAATTTAGACCCAAAATATCAAAACATGCAGGGAGTAACCCATAAAATTGGATTTCGACGAATCAAGCGACGCCACGTGGTGCCACATGGATCAAATGGCCCACAAACAGAAGTATCCGAGGCCATCCAATGATGTACACCCTATATCAGTCAACGGGACCCACCTAAAAGCCACCTGGAGAAAGCACAAGCTGTTTGGAGCTAGGGCCAGGTCGCCCGACCTGGTGGTTCGTCCGACCCCTTCCTGGCACCAAACCTAGTCAGCTTCCACGTGTTGGCTCCTCCCCGCTTGAGGAAGTCAGTGGTGACTTATTCACACACAATAGGTGGTGAGAACCGACCCTTCTTAACCTATAAATAGCACCCCACTCCTCACTTTACACACACACCAAAGATTGAGAATAGAATACCACTTCTAAGGTTTAGAGTAGTCCTAGAGGCTGCCAAGTAGGAGAGTGTGGTGAAGAGTTAGGAAAAGGAGGCTTGGGCTTGTCAAGTCCCTCTTCTACACTTGTACCCCTACAAAGGTGTTATTCAATTCAAGTAAGCCTTTGTGAATTCATTTAAAGTTTGATTTCCAATTCAAGGTAGTTTGCACAAGTAGTTACTTGTGGGTTCATTGCTTTAATTTATTAAAAGCTCTAGTTGTAGCTTTGTGTTCGAAACAACTAGAGTAGTGATTTAGAATGTAAACGTGGTGCTTAGGTTAGAAATTACCAGTGAATATCTCGTAAACACATGGATTGAAGAGGTAGGCAGTAGGTGGTGACAACCCTATCTGTTCTTAGTAATCCTCCACATTTGGATATGCCATAGGCTCTTGGCGGGAGTCGTCCTAGTGTTGCTAGGGGTAAACCCACGCCCGAAGCAAGCAACTACCGCAAATTCCTTTGAATTAGAATCAATACTTTGAATTCCTCTCCCTTCCTTGCCTCCTAAACAACTTTGTGTCCTTGGGTGGATTAGTTCATAAGATTAGCACATACTTTCCTTGGATTCGATACCATTAGGAAAACTCCTTAAGGGGGAGTGCTACACGACAGTTTCCGTGCATTTGAAGATTTTTATTAGTGATGTAAGAAACGTCAACAAGCATTTCTGGTGCCATTGCTGAAGAATGTATGCTGTTAATCTTCGAACATTGTTCACACTCGTATCTATCTTCTTATCTTATCTTTACTTTTATTACCACCATAACATATATGGATAATCCCACCATTCTTTCTTATTCAGGCCCAAAGGGAAAGTTCTATGATCCACCGCCTTCTGTGGAACCCATTTGTTCTGCTAGCTATGAACTTCTCCCTGGCTTTATAGCCATGGTTCGGGAACAATCCTTCTTAGGAACGGATTGTGAAAACCTTTATAGTTCGAACAATTGTGTTCATGCCTTCTAATCAAGGGTTTGACACAAGAAACTCTCAAATGGAAGTTGTTTCCTTTTTCCATAAGGAAAAAGATAAACAATGGTAGACCACAACGTTGGGAAAGACAAACAGAAATTGGAATGAATTATGAGACAAATTTTGTCTTGCTTTCTTTCCAATTGCTCGAATTGTTTCCCTACGGAAGGAAGTTCTATGGTTCCAGCAGTCTGGGAAGGAGTCTTTAGGTGCAACTTGGGATAGATTTTCTCTTTTGAGAAATTTTGGCCCAGATTTGTCCATCCCTGATCCGTTGCTTTTGCAACACTTCTACATGGGATTGAACAAAGAGTATTCCCTACATCTTGACATTACGGCTGGAGGATCTTTCCTCCATAAGGTGCTAGAAGAAGGTAAGGATCTTCTGGATCGAATTCTAGAAAATTCTTCCTTCATTATGGGTTTTAATGAGCCTCTTCAAGAGGAAGTCGTGTCAAGAACCAAGGATAAACCCATGGACAAGGATGAACCAATTCCTTTCTTATCTCAAACCTTGCTGGAGGAATCCTCTCCCGAACCAAAACTACAAAGGAAGAAGAAATTCAACCTTCAAAGTTTTCCTTTTACTTCGAGGAAGAAATATTTGAGGATTTTGGAAATACCTCAAAGTACTATTGCCATAGGAAACCATAATTGCCACTAACTCTACCTGACCCACCTAATGGAGTGTTCATCCAATAGACGGTCAAGGAGTTAACCTCTATTCTAAGAAGGGAATGGACTACGGAAGTTGAGCAGACACCCAAAATCCTTCGGATGACCTAACTTTTGGCAACCATTCTATGTTTCATTAGAGGGACACTAATGAGGGTTCTATACAACCCCACTGTTGGAGCAAATATCATTTCTTATTCTTGTGCTCTCGCCATTCTGGGCAATGTGCCGTTGGCACCAACAAGTAAATCCTTCTGAGACTCTTTCAGAAACATCCTTGAAGGATGCGGGGTTTTACAACAGGTGTCTATAAGACACAAAGATATTGAGGCTATCCAAGACTTCCATGTGTTCAAAATCCAAGATTTTGATATCATGATTGGGATTCCCATTGAGAAATTTCTCATGGAAATTCCTTTGGAAGGAAACCTCAATGTCAAACTTGAGGGAGAAAATTCTCTATTCCTATCCTGCGTTCTAGGAACACATCCGCAGAATCTTGCATCCAATATGAACCATTAGAGGAGGTTAGAATTCTTCAATTCTTAGCACCCCCTGAAATTGAAGGAGAAGAAGATTTCATCCAAGAGGAGGATGAATTTTATGAGGCAATCGAATTGCCAAAAGAAGAGTTCTTCCCAAAACCTCCTGTTGAGCTAAAAATTCTACCTTTAGGCCTACATTATGCCATTCTAAATGGTGATTTGGAAGCCCCTGTCATCATAAGTGACAAGCCTTCAGATGATAAGACACTCAAACTCATAGCCATGCTAGAAAAGCATAGAGCTATTTTGGCTATTCACTGGAGGATCTCAAGGGGATTACTACAAAATTATGCACCCATCGCATTCCTATTGTCCTCGAGAGTGTCCCATCAAGGGAATCACAAAGGCGATTGAATAATGCGATGTGGGAAGTTGTTAATAAGGAAGTCCTGAAACTTCTGGATGTCGGGATTATTTACCCTGTTCCTCATAGTGAATTGGTCAGCCCAATTCAAGTAGTGCCTAAGAAGGGAGGTATGACGGTCATTCAAAATGAGATGAATGAATTAATTCCTCAATGAACTGTCACGGGATGGAGGATGTGCATCGATTACCAACAACTTAACAAGGCCACAAGGAAGGATTATTTTCCACTACCCTTTATCAATGAGATGTTAGAGCGGTTGGAAAAAAACTCCTACTTTTGTTTCCATGTTGAATATTCAGGTTATCATCAAATCCCAATCCATCCCGATGATCAAAGTAAGACCACGTTCACATCTACCTATGGAACTTATGCCTACCGGCGTATGTCCTTTGCACTGTGTAATGCTCCTGCCTCTTTTCAAAGATGCATGATGTCTATCTTTTCTGACATGATTGAGGAGATCATGGAAGTTTTCATGGACGATTTCTCCGTCTATGGGAAAACTTATGACCATTGTCTACAAAATTTAGATAACGTCTTACAAAGATGCCGAGAGAAGGACCTTGTACTTAATTGGGAAAAGTGCCATTTCATGGTCCGTGAAGGCATCGTTCTTGGACACTTAGTGTCCGAGTGAGGGATAGAGGTAGACAAAGCAAAGATTGAAGTCATTGAAAAACTTCCACCTCCTATCAACTTTAAGGGAATTTGTAGCTTTTTAGGTCATGCGGGGTTCTATCGGCAATTCATCAAAGATTTCTCAAAAGTCGCTAGACCGCTCACCAACCTATTAGTTAAGGAAGCTTCCTTTGATTTTGGTGATGAATGCTTTAAATACACTAAAAAAGGCACTCATCTCAGCTCCAATCATCCAACCTCCCAATTGGATGCTACCATTCGGAATCATGTGTGATGCTAGTGATTTTGCTGTTGGTGCGGTCCTAGGCCAAACCAAAGATAAAAAGCATCATGCAATAGCCTACGCTAGCAAAACTCTGACAGGAGCTCAACTCAATTATGCCACAACTGAAAAAGAGCTCTTGGCTGTAGTTTTTGCTATCAATAAGTTTAGGTCCTATTTGGTTGGAGTCAAGGTCATAGTCTACACAGACCATGCTACCTTGAGTATTTGCTCACCAAAAAGAATGCTAAACCAAGGCTAATCCGATAATTTCTTCTAGTCCAACAGTTTGACTTAGAGATCAAGTATAAGAAAGGAGTAGAGATTTCCGTGGAAGATCATCTCTTGCGTATGGAAGTCACTCAAACCATGGACATTCCTATCAATGACTTCCTACGAGATGATATACTTCTCAAGGTGACTGACTCTCACCCTTGGTATGCGGATATCGTTAACTTCATGGTCACGGGATACGTACCACAAGGGGAAAACAAAAAGAAACTCATCTATAGGAGTTGAAGACACATTTGGGATGACCCATACCTCTATCAAGTTTGTACCGATGGACTTCTTCGAAGGTGCGTCCCATCAATCGAAGGCACCAAGATTATTGACAAATGTCATGCTACCACCTATGGTGGCCATTACGGTGTTTATCGTACCAGGCAAGGATCTGGCAAAGTGGATTCTATTGGCCTTCTATGTATAAAGACACAAAATAATTCATTCGTTGATGTTGGAAATACCAGAAGCATGGAGGAATTTCCGCTCGCAATGCGATGCCCCTAAATTATAATCTCCAAGTGCAACTATTTGATGTGTGGGGTATTGATTTCATGGGACCTTTCCCTAGGTCCTATGATTGCGAGTATATCCTGGTGGCCGTAGATTATGTGTCAAAATGGGTAGAAGCTTTCCCATGCAAAAATGTTGATTCCAAGCAAGCTAGGAAAATGTTCCATGAGATCATTTTCCCACGCTTTAGCACTCCCTGTATGGTCATACGTGATGGAGGGTCTCATTTCATAGATAAGACCTTCCAGAACTAGCTGAGGGAGCTTGGTGTCCAGCATAACATTGCTACTCCATACCACCCACAAACAAGTGGTCAAGTAGAAACATCTAATAAGCAAATTAAGAATATTCTACAAAAGACCATCTTGAAAATGGGAACGGGGTGGAAGCATAAGCTACCCGACACATTGTGGGCCTACAAAACTGCCTACAAAACTCCCATCAGTATGTCTCCATTCCAACTTGTCTATGGGAAGACTTGTCATCTTCCTGTAGAATTGGAACATAGAGCCTATTGGGCCATCAAGCGGTGGAACATGGACCTTCATGAAGCCGAAAAACACCGATTGAAGCAACTTTTTGAGTTAGAAGAGTGGAGAGATAAGGCGTACCATAGTGCCAAAATCTACAAGGAAAGAACCAAAAGGTCGCACAATAAGAGGATTACGCCTAAAGAGTTCAAACCTGGAGATAATGTTCTACTCTTCAATTCTAGGGTTAAATTCTTTGGACATGGGAAGCTTAGAATTAAGGGAAGGACCCTTCACTATAGTAGAGAACTCATCCCGTGGAGCAATCACACTCCAAGGTGATGATGATCAGGTATTTAAAGTGAATGGGCACCGTGTCAAATTATTTCTTAAATCCCAAGAGGATGAGGTGGAAAAAGAAATTGATGTGATAAATCTTATTGATTTTCACGTCGTTTCTTTAAATCCTGTCTAAATTCTCTACGTCCAATTGATGGGCCCATCCAATTAATCATCCATGGGGCCCATTAAGCCAACCCACGAAAACCTGGCCCGAGCAGAGCAAAAAGGGGTTCGACGAAACCCTAGAGTCGACCGACTCCTCCTTTGCGCTGTCGGCATTTTGTTTTCTCGTGCGGACTCTCCCGACGTATCTCAACAAGACTCTTGGTGCTATCCTATTTTTCCCACTTATTTATATATAGGAACAAAGAGGGGAACCTTGCACCATCCAGAAAAAATCCAACTCCTGTTCATCCCATCCAAGTCATGGCTGACAAGAAAATTGTGCCTCATGCCTCCTCTAGCTCAACCTTCAACCTGAGCGGAGACATCACACCAGCCAATGACAAGTCCACCATCGCTTTGGAGTCCGTCATGGCATTAGATTTTGTACCCCTTGCCATGATCCCACCACAGACAATGACTCCACGTGGGCGTAGCACCACACCTCGTGGTGTTGCACGGTCGCTCTCCCCTCGGAGGACGCCCATGAAGTCGACGACATCTGCACAACGTCTGACTATGGCTGGCCTTAAGTTAGTCAAGATCCATCTTTTTCCTGAAAAAGACGAGTCTCGCCCAAAGCTGCAGCCTAGCGAGGAGTTCATGTACACTCTGAAGACCAAGGACGGTGACGTAGTGAGCCACCACTACAAGTCACCTACGCGTACCTCGCTTGAGCATGTGGGAGATTACCTCATTATCCACGGGGTGCAAAAGTGCGACACCCGGTTCCGTTAACCAAGTGAACGCATATGTGTGCCCAGGATGTTCAACACACATACACGAGTGCACCACAAACGATATACAGAAAATTACCACAACACGAACTAGTAAATAAGTACATTTATTACAATATTCAAATAATCCTCAAATTACAGACTCTAATAATCATTATTACTAATAAATCTGAAGCGGAAATAATCTAAGCATTAAGCTAAGCAACTAAGCAATTAAGCAAAGGGGATAGCGCGGCTCCAAGCACAACCACAGGCAAGTTGACGGCATCACGCAACCTAGTACTCCGTATTGTCCTCAGGGTACTCCCAAACATCACATGAAACTGTTGGTGGGGGAAATTGCAAGGGAAGGCACATGTCGTACTCACCAAGTGTGGGAAAATAATGACATGTAGATCAAACAAGGAATGATAATAAATAATGGCTATTTGCTGAAGAGTACATTTGAAACATATAAAAAGCATCCTACAATGTCTATGTGAAATAATCCCATCATCCCCAAAAAACATAATAATTCATATCCGTGATTCATTATCCATCCATATGCCATATTCTTACCACCATCATTAATCATGTCCATTTATCACCATCCAATCCACAACCATAACCAAACCATCCAAATTCCCAATTTCAACTCTAATCATGGAAGTTGTCCAGGTGCTCTTAACCGGAAGCATGACTATCTTGATAGTTTTTAACACTCTACAGGGGTTGTACCACTTTTGCCACAAGAAACCTCCCTTATTCCAGTTACACTTCTTTAGGTGTATGTCCAAGAGATCACAAAATAGCCTTTACAAAGGGACTACCAGCACATTAAGACCCACTAAGGTTTCACTGGTGGTGATACCTCGAACTGAGCACATCCAACCAAGGGCCCCCTCTTGTGTTGTTCGGATCCCAAGTCAGTCCCGCCACTACTGCAAACCCAACCGACTCCCATTCCCCGCGCCCCAAATGATCCGAACAATGTTGGCCTTACACCTTATTAATTGGCTAAGCCACACCCATACTTGGCCTTGTGGTGGTACTATTGTCATGCCTTATTCTCGCATGAACCGGTCCTTAAATCCATGGCAAGCAAATCCACCATATTTTCCAACCCAGTCCACAAACCATGCTTGCTCATATCTCCCAAGTTCCATATTACCCATTTATCCATGTTCATCAATTCTCATCAACCTTAAGTTTATTAATTCATAATTAAGCCATTTGGTTGTTTTCCCATCCCAATTAATTAGACCAAAGCAAAAAGGTAAAATGCTCTTCCCGACTCTCTACAATATAATCCAAGAAACTAGGATTGTCAAACAAGTCTAGTAAACACCTATCTTGGGTTTCCCATAAATTTGACACAAGAATTTAGTTTTTAAACAAAGCATTTAAAAACGGGATCAAAATGATCAAGGACACTTGTCTTGTTCTTGAGGTTGGTTACGATCAAAAGCTTTGAAATTCTGGTGTTGGAGGTCCTCGACAGCACCCTCTAGAGCAATACCTTCTATTCCGCGCAATAAACATACAAAACAAACATAGCATAATAAATGCTCATATATTACTTAATACGTCATGACATGTATGAATAATGTAATTATGTGTTAATGCATGTTATTAGGTTGATATCATAGCCTACTAACTAGTCACAATTAAGTTTTACATGTTAGAACAAGTTTCAAGTCATTTCGGAGGATACTAAAGAAGTTCCAGGAATTTTAGAACGGGAAGACTGGACTAGTCCACATTGGACTGGACAAGTCCGTTCTGGAATAGAAAGGAAATCAGACTAGTCCGCAACGGGGCCGAACAAGTGCGTTAAGGCAAGGGTTTTAGCGAATTTTCAACTAGGGCATAATTTTATCATGGAACCATAATTTACGTAGAAAAGTTGAATATAAGGTATTTACCACGAATCCAAGGGTCCAAAGGTCGAGAATTGGGTGCAACACTTGGGTCTTGACGTCTAGAGTTGATGGTGAAGAGTTGGTGGGGAATGGACGAAGATGTCGATGAGTTGACGAAGATCGATCTTGCTTGACCCTCCTATACTCCTCCTCCTTCTCCAGGTTGCGATCTCCTCTCTCCTTGATGGCCGCTCCCATGTACTAGGGTTAGGGTTCTCTTCAATTGCGGCAAAGAGATGAGAGGATGGGTGTTGGGGTGTTTATATAGGGTGGAGGTGGTAGGGTTTGGGTGGAATTCGAGTATAAGGCAGTGGGGGACAAGAAGGGGTCGTGGTGGGGTCCACTTTGGCTCCACAGGGGTTGGGCACAATGTTCTTGGGCCCACTTAAGACAATTACCCAATAACTTGTCGTTGAGAAAGAAATAGAATCCGAGTCGAGCACACAAGACTAGTCTGCTAGGGGCCGGATAAGTCCAATTTTGAACAGAGCGTGGAACGGCCAAGTCTGGTTGGGGTCTGGACAAGTCCAAAAATGTCCAGAGAGAAAAACGGACAAGTCCGGTATGGGTCCAGACAAGTACGGAGGTTCGTCCAACTTTTCAAAAATCGGACGAAATTAGGGAATTATCGGACAACTCTGAAAAGTTTGAGAGGCGAATATCGGACTAGTCCATACTCGATAACGTAGAAGTTCGGGATACTACAGAACCAATTTCAGAATAGTCCGCAGCAAAAGCGAACAAGTCCGGAAAACAACAGAGGCAAGATCGGACTAGTCTGGGGTCTAGTCCAGACAAGTTCGCACTGAAATCACTTTTTAGTGTTGTTTTGGTTCTAATTCATTTTGAACTTGTTCCTTTTTGTGTTGCTTAATGTTAAACATGTTTAAGAATGTATGCAATGCACGATGGATGAAAATGAGGGTGTTACAAACCTATCCCCCTTAAAATGAATCTCACCCAAGAGTCGACATAGAAAAAAAGAGATAGGGAAATTCTTTCTTGAGATCTCCTTTCGACCCCCAAGTCACTTCTGATTCTGCATGATGCTTCCATTGTACTTTGCACCATCGAATCACCTTATTTCTTGTGACTCTCTACTTGGTTTCCAAATTTTGACCGGTTGCTCGGCATAAGTCAAATCTACCTCTAATTTCAATTCTTCCATTGGCACTTGTTCTTCTGGTACCCTTAAGCACTTCTTGAGTCGAGAAACGTGGAAAACATCATGAACGTTAGAAAGATGTGCTGGCATTTCCAACTTATATGCCACTTCTCCACATTTGCCCAAAATCTTGAATGGTCCAATATAGCGAGGTGAAAACCTGCCCTTGACATCAAATCGCTTATGACCTTGCATAGGTGACACTTTGAGATAAATGAAGTCTCCCACTTCAAAAGCTAGGTTTCTCTGCTTATTATCTGCATAGCCCTTTTTTCTTGATTGAGCAGCAAATTCTTGCCAATTATCTGAACTTGCTTTTCAACTTATTGCAACACATCAGGGCCAAATAATTGGTTCTCCCCTATCTCATTCCAAAACAAGAGTGCCCTACACTTCCTTCCATATAGTGCTTTGCATGGCCACATCTTCAAGCTGGCTTGGTAACTGTTATTGTAGGAGAATTTAGCATATGACAAGGTTTTGTCCCAGCTGTGTCCATGCTTCAAGGCACAAGCTCTCAACATATCTTCCAGTATTTGATTCGTCCTCTCGTTTGTCCGTCGGTTTGTGGATGATATGCGGAACTAAAATTTAACCATGTACCCATAGCTTCATGTAATTTCTCCCAGATTCTAGAGGAGAATTGAGAACCTCAGTCAAACACTATTTTCTTGGGTGCTCTGTGTTGGCATACAATTTTCTCCATGTACAACTATGCTAACTGTGCAGCAGTATACTTGGTCTTGACAGGAATAAAATGAGCTTATTTGGTCAACTGATCCACAATAACCCATATCGAGTCATAATCGGTTTGGATTTGAGGTAATCCAACTATGAAGTCCATACCGATTTCTTCCCACTTTCCACTCCAGAATCTTCAATGGCTGCAATAATCCAGCTGGCCTTTGATGTTCTGTCTTCACTCGCTGGCATTCATCACACAATGCAACATATGTTGCTATGTCCTTTTTCATCCTATCCCACCAATAGCAAGTTTTCAAGTCCTTGTACATCTTCGTACAGCCAGGATGAATTGAGTAAGGCAAGTCATGTGCCTCCTTTAATATTGTCTCTCGGAGATGCTTCTCATTAGGCATGACAATTCTTTTCCCAAGCCATAGAGTACCATGATCATCTTCATCAAACCTCCATTCTCTCCCTTCTTGGATCCTTTCCTTGATTTCCTGGATTTCCTCATCCTTTGTTTGACCTTGTTGAATTTCTTGTTCCAAAGTCGGATTTAACTCCATTACTCCCATCTCATTCACAAATCCAAGTTTCAACCATTCAAACTCCTTGCATAGATCGGATGGCAACTCCCGATCGTGAGTTGGTGGCTTACTCCTTTCCGACTCAAAGCATCGGCCACTACATTAGCCTTCCCTTGATGATAGTTGATTCCCACATCATAATCCTTGATGAGCTCCAACCATCTTCATTGCCTCAAATTCAAGTCTGTTTGTGTGAAATTGTACTTGAGACTCTTGTGATCCATATAAATTTCTGACCTATGACCAAGAATGTAGTCAATCCAAATTTTCAAGGCATGCACTATGGCTGCAAGTTCGAGATCATGTGTAGGATAATTCAAATGATGTTTCTTCAACTGCCTTGAAGCAAAGGCTACCACTTGACCTTCTTGCATGAGCACACATCCAAGCCCTTGTCTTGACACGTCGCAATAGATATCAAAACTCTTACTCACATCGGGCAAAATCAAGACTGGTGTGGTGGTTAACCTCTTCTTTAACTCCTCAAAATTGTTTTTACAAGCTTGAGTCCATTGGAAAGTGTTTCCCTTCATTAACAATTTTGTCATGGGCTTGGCTATCTTGGAAAAATCCCTTGATCAACGCTAGTAATATCCAACCATTCCAAGAAAGCTTTTAATTTCCTTCACATTTTGCGGCGGTTCCCACTTTAGCGCATCTCTCACTTTTCCTCGGTCAACCGATACTCCCCCTCCAGAGATGATATGTCCCAAAAATGACACCTCCGTTGACCAAAACTAGCACTTGCTGAATTTGGCATATAATTGATGCTCCCTTAATTTCTGCAAAGTGAGCCTCAGATGCTCCTCATGTTCCTCCTTGCTTCTCGAGTAGATCATAATGTCATCAATGAACACCACAAAGAATTTATCCAAGTACTCCATGAAAACCTTATTCATGAGGTACATAAAGTATGCAGGGGCATTAGTCAATCCAAATGACATAACGGTGTACTCATAAGATCCATACCATGTCCAAAAAGTTGTTTTGGGAATATCCGACGGTCTAATCTTCATTTGAAAGTATCCTGACCTCAAGTCATTCTTGGAGAAAACACAAGCACCCTTCATTTGATCAAACAAATCCTCTATATGGGGTAACATGTACTTGTTCTTGATCGTCACCTCGTTGAGAGCTCGGTAATCCACACACATCTGTTGGTACCCATCCTTCTTATCCACGAAAAGCACTGGTGCTCCCCATGGTGAATACCTTGGGTGGATGAAACCCTTCTCTAGCTGCTCTTGAATTTGTTTCTTGAGCTCTGCTAACTCCATTGGAGGCATCCTATATGGCCTCTTAGCTATAGGTGCAGTTCCAGGTATTAAATCTAGAATGAACTCTATGTCACGATCAGGTGGCATACCTGGAAACTCATCTGCAAACACATCCATATACTTGGACACTACCAAAATCTCCTTAATTGTTGCACTGTCCATTTGATTCAACTCCACCTACTGTGGTGTGTGTTGAGATGCTTCAAATTCTATGTTGACCACTTCCTCATTTGTCAACTTCACCGTTTTTGTGGCACATTGAATTATCCCATCGTGCTTCCTTAACCAGTCCATACCGAGTATTATGTCCAATCCTTGTGATTCCAAAACAACAAGGTTGGCGAAGAAATCTACCCCCCTTATTTGTGGCTTACTTTTGGACATACTATATTTGTCCTCATCTCCCTTCAGGAGATTTAACTAACAAAGTATACTTCATATGAGATATGGGCAAACTATACTTGACAACATACTTTGATGCAATGAATGAATGCGATGCTCTAGAGTCAAATAATATAGTCACGGGGTTGGAGTTTGCGAGAAACATACCAATCACCACGTCATCTGATTGTTGCGCTTCCTCCATAGAGACATGGTTCACCTTGCCACGAACAAAATTATGCGGTCTCCGGTTGCCTTGTGGTGCTCCTCCAATTGGTCTTAGGTTCTTTCTTGGAGAATTGTTCCCTTGACCAAGGCCTGACTTAGGACATCGAGATGGAAAGATTCCCACCTCACCACAGGTATAGCACGACCTTGCTGCACCAGAAATGTTAGGACGAGCTTGGTTTTGAGCATTAGAAGGAAAATTGGTGTGGGGCGCATGAGCGTTGGAGGGCGAGGTGCTTGCATAGTGGGAAGTTGCTGCATTGGTTGATCTGGGCGCGACGGAATAGCAGCGCGATATGCAGGAGTAGAGGGGTGGTAGTATGGTGCATTTCGTGGTGCAAAGCTGGGGCGAACATTGCCTCCTTGTGGCTGTCTTTGATATGGCACCTTCCTCTTATTATCTTGCTCCATCTCGCGAACCTTGTTCTCAACCACAATAGCTTTGTCCACAAGCTTCTAAAAATTTGAATAGTCACAATTAAGCAATTGGACTTGAATCTCATTGTTTAGGCCCCTCATGAACAAATATTGCTTGTGGCTGTCCCGGTTGACATCCTCTGGAGCATAACTTGAGAGTTGAGTGAAGTTATTGAGATGCTCACTCACACTTGACCTTCCCTGCCTTAAGTTCTCAAATTCCTGCCTCTTCAAGATCATAACACCTTCAGGGACAAAATGAGAACGGAAACTTTCCTTGAATTCAGCCCAAGCAATCCTCTCCTGATTTGCGTGGTCATTGCAAAGCAAGCCCCACTAATTTGTTGCTGCTCCAACTAGCTGATGGGAGGTGAAAAGAAACTTCTCCCGGTCACTGCACTGGACAATAGCGAGTTTCTTCTCCACAGATTTTAGCCAATCATCGGCTTCCATAGGATCATTGGCTTGAGCAAAGGTAGGTGCCCTAGTCCTCATAAACTCTCCTAATCTTTTATGAGGTGGTTTGGGTGGTGGTGGAGGCATATGGGACTTATTCTGGTTATTGGCCTGCAGCTGTCCCAAAGTTTGAATCACGGTCTACAAGAGCTGATTTTGCATGGCCATCAACCGCTCAAGGTTGCTAGCCTCAGATCCAAGTACATTGTTGTTATGAGGTGCCCCATTGTTCTATTCCTCCTCACCATTGACATTCCTTTGGTTGTGGGTCCTCAACATCTAAAGAAAAGAGCAAGAGATGGAAGAATTTAGAAAACGTCCCCAACTATATACATCAAGGGATATGAAACTAAGCAACTACCTTATAAGCCTATATGAATGTGGCAAGAACTAAAGCATCCCACAATCCTCTACTACGCACCCAAGCACACAAGAATGAGTGCACCACAAACGATATACAGAAAATTACCATAGCTCGAACTAGTAAATATGTACATTTACAATATTCAAATAATCCCCAATTACAGACTCTAATGATCATTATTACTAATAAATCTGCAGCAGAAATAATCTAAGCATTAAGCTAAGCAACTAAGCAATGAAGCAAAGGGGATAGCGCGGCTCAAGGCACAACCTCGGGCAAGTCGACGACAGCACACAACCGAGTACTCTGCATTATCCTCAGGGAACTCCCAAACATCACCTGAAACTATTGGTGGGGGAAATTGCAAGGGTGAGCACATGTCGTACTCAGCAAGTGTGGGAAAATAATGACATGTAGCTTAAACAAGGAATGATAATAAATAATAGTTATTTGCTGAAGAGTCCATTTAAAACATATAAAAAGCATTCAACAATGTCTATGTGAAATAACCCCATCATCCCAAATAAACATAATAATTCATATCCATCATTCATTATCAATACATATTCCATATTCTTACCACCATCATTAATCATGTCCATTTATCACCATCCAATCCATAACCATAACCAAACCATCCAAATTCCTAATTTCAACTCTAGTCATGGAAGTTGTCCATGTGCTCTTAATTAGAAGCACAACTATCACGATAGTTTTTAACACTCTGCAAAGGTTGTACCGCTTTACCCACAAGTTCATGATTTCGTCACCCGTCGGCGACTAAAGAAACCTCCCTTATGCCAATTACACTTCCTTAGGTGTATGGCCAAGAGATCACAAAATAGCCTTTACGAAGGGACTGCCATCATATTCAGACCCACTAAGGTTTCACTGGTGGTGATGCCTCCAACTGAGCACATCCAAGCAAGGGCCCCCTCTTGTGTCGTTCAGATCCCAGGACAGTCCTGCCACTATTGCAAACCCAACCGACTCCCATTCCCCGCTCCTCTAAATGATCCAAACAATGCTGGCAATACACATAATTAATCGGGTGAGCCGCACCCATATTTGGCCTTGTGGTGACACTGTTGTCCTGGCTTAGTCTCGCATGAACCAGTCCTTAGATCCAAGGCAAGCAAATCCACCATATCTTTCAACCCAGTCCACAAACCATGCTTGCTCAGAACTCCCAAGTTTCATATTACCCATTTATCCATGTTCATCAATTCTCATCAACCATAAGTTTATTAATTCATAATTAAGCGATTTGGTTGTTTTCTCATCCAATTAATTAGAGAAAAGCAAAAAGGTAAAATGCAAGCAACACGGATGGTCAAACAATTCTAGTAAACACCTATCTTGGGTTTCCCATCAATTTGACACAAGCATGCAGTTTTTCAAACAAAACATTTAAAAACACAATCAAAATGATCAAGGACACTTGGATTTCTCTTGAGGTTGGTTGGGATCAAAAGCTTCGAAATTCTGGTGTTGGAGGTCCTCGACAGCACCCTCTAGAGCAATACCTTCTATTCCATGCAATAAATATACAAAACAAACATTACCATCAATACATGCTCATATATTACTCAATATGTCATGACATGCATGAATAATGCAATTATGTGGTAATGCATATTATTAAGTTGATATCATAGCCTACTAACTAGTCACAATTAAGTTTTACATGTTAGAACAAGTTTCAAGTCATTTCGGAGGATACTAAAGAAGTTCTAGGAATTTTAGAATAGGAACACTGGACTAGTCCGCACTAGGACCGGACAAGTCCGTTCTGGAACAGAAAGGAAATCAAACTAGTCTGCACCAGGACTAGACAAGACCGTTAAGGCTAGGTTTTTGGCAAATTTTCAACTAGGGCATAATTTGATTAATCATGGAACCATAATTTACGTAGAAAAGATGAATCTAAGGTATTTACCACGAATCCATGGGCTCAAAGGTCGAGAATTGGGTGTAACACTTGGATCTTGATGTCTAGGGTTGATGGCGAAGAGTTGGTGGAGAATGGATGACGATGTTGATGAATTGACAAATGTGGATCTTGCTTGACCCTCCTATCCTCCTCCTCCTTCTCCTGATTGCTATCTCCTCTCTCCTCGTTGGTCGCTCCCACAAACTAGGATTAGGGCTTTCTTCAATTGTGGCAAAGGGATGAAAGGGTGGGTGTTGGGGTGTTTATATAGGGTGGAGGTGGTAGGGTTTGGGTGGAATTCGAGTATAAGGCGGTAAGGGACGAGTAGGGGTCATTGTGGGGTCCACTTGGGCTCCACAGGGGTTGAGCACGACATTCTTGGGCCCACTTAAGGCAATTACCTAATAACTTGTCATGGAGAAAGAAATAAAATTCGAGTCGGGCACAGCGGACTAGTCTGCAAGGGGGCGAACAAGTTTGATTTTGAACAGAGCGAGGAACGACCAAGTCCGGTTGGGGTCCGGACAAGTCCAAAAATGTTCAGAGAGCAAACGGACAAGTCTGGTATGGGTCCGAACAAGTCCTGAGGTTCGTCCAACTTTTCAAAAACCAGACCAAATCAGGGAATTATCAGACAACTCTGAAAAGTTCCAGAGACAGATATCGGACTAGTCCGTACTCGATAACGGACAAGTCCAGGTACTACATAACCAATTTCAGACTAGTCCGCAGCAAAAGCGGACAAGTCCAGAAAACAACAAAGGCAAGATCGGATTAGTCCGAGGTCTAGTCCGGACAAGTCCACACAGAAACCAGTTTTTAGTGCTGTTTTGGTTCTAATTCATTTTGAACTTGTTCCTTTTTGTGTTGCTTAATGTGTAGGATCTAAGAGCACGTCAAAAGCTACCAGAGGGGGGGTGAATGGTATATTTGAAAATCTTACGCAGTGGAAACAATTAAATCCCAACCCCTTCGGTAGAAAAATGATGTGTTAAATAAATTGTGTGTGAGACTAATCTACATGTGTTCCACCATGACAAAAGTGATAGATATCAGAGAGAATCAAGTCACAAAGACGACACAACAAGAATCACTCAAATCCGTCGAGAGAAACTCAAGTTACGATTGAAAGATCGAACAAAGGTCAATCTGTCCTACCCGAGAAAAACAGTTGTGGAACGCTGCAAAGAAACTCGTGTAGATCAGAAACCACAAATCCAATGATCGTGAAATTTTTAAAGATGATAGATAATCAGGTTTTTAAGACAACCAAAAAAGAATCACGTCAATTGGATTGGTAAAAATCGAGTTATGATAAACCACCGAAGAAAGGTAGTGTTGTGCAGAAAACTCGACGAGAAAAACTTGTCTGGAACAAGTCAGACGAACAAGGCACAAAAGTTCCTTTCAACTACGAATTTTATTCAATAGAACACAAGAGGAACAGCCCCAAAGTCGTCTACCACAAGCTCTAGCCTCCCTTGCTTATATAACCAGACCTTAGGCCAACCCAATCTCAACTAGGACTCTAATCCTACTCAAATCACAAATCAAAACTTTCCATAACTGCTTAGGACTCTTCTATACAGAGATAGAAGCAATTTAAGACTTCCAAACACCTTAGGAACATATACCACATTACTAAAACAACTCAAATTCGTGACCTACACAAAATCCTATCATAACCAACTCAAATCTTTCCATATTTGAGTCAAACACGACTCAGCCGCAACCTGAGTCCATAACCTAGTCGGTTGGACCTTTCCGACCAATTCTATACATCCACATCTCTTCATCACACCTTGGAACCATGTAGCCACGTCCATGCACTCCTTGCATACGTGCAAACATCTTCTAACGACGTCCACGATACCTTCATATGCATTGTTCTTGATTCAAACATGCCGCGCAACCTCCCGATCAACTCAACCACAATTCCTCCCGAACTTGATTGTAGAACCTCATCTTCTCCCTAAGACTAGTTCAATGGATCCCGTCACCAGCCATGTCTTGAACTCAAGCAACACCTGCACATGAACAAACAACCAATTCTTTCAGGCACAAGTCCTCGACTTGACTCACGTTAGTTCTGAAACTACAACATCTTACGTGAGCACCTCACATAAGCATGTTGCAAAACATAGCAAATTGATATCAACCATAACAACCAAAACACACCAAAAACTTAGCAAATGAATACTAAGCAATCTTTCCATAAGTGTAAAGCAAGTTCGAAACATTGCAAGATAAAAGCAGAACCACTAGGGTCAAGCACCGGACCTTGCCAAAGCTAACCGGAGCTTGAGCTGGAGCTATCCAAAGCTAGTACAACCTAGTGCCGGAGCTTACCAAAGCTAGTACAACCTAGTGCTGGAGCTTACCAAAGCTAGTACAACCTAGCGCCGGAGCTTGCCAAAGCTAGTCAGAACTAGTCAACCAAAAAGCCGGAGCTAGAAAAACATGTCGGAACTAACCAACATAAGTCAGACCTATCAAAACATATCAGAGCTTAAAAACGACATGCCGGAGCTATCAAATACATGCCGGAGCTAACCAAAGCTCACCGGAGCTACCCAAAAACATGTCAGACCTTGCTAAAAAGATGTTATGGCAGCATTCAGAACTTTTATTGTCAAAGCCAATGTATTCAGCACACATAGGTCTCACAATCTCCCCCTTGATGAATGCATTGGCAACACCATTTAAAGTCTGAACATTGGCATGAAAAGTTTTGAGAACAATTTCTTTCCCTTTTTGAAAATAAAATGAGATAGAAATAAATTTCTCCCCCTATACATATTTCTCCCCCTTGCACATTTATCTTTAAAAATTCACCATATTATCTTCCCCCTTTGACAATGTATTCAACAAGGTTGAAAAGAGAAATTTTAATTGTTATGAGCATATTATAACATATACATATTGTCGGTACCCTGGGCACCATATACCCCTTGGGATTGCAAAGATCTCAAGGGAAAGTCATCTACTTGATTTGAAGACCTTCGGAGGCCCACATGTCAGACATGTCCGGACCCGCTTCTCCAACATGGTTAGCCCCAGGGTCGCCACGTGTACTATCAAACCGGAGCTACCACCCGCAAAGGGGGAAGCTCCGGGCTACGTACCGAAGTGGCACCCCCGGACCTAACCCCAGACCGAGGGAAGCTCCGGTGCTGACACGTGTCGGGTAGCACCGGAGCCATCTGTTCTCCACAGTGTGCTCCGATGCTGCCACGTGTCCAACCGTCGGATCTTCAGCCTCTAACCTCCGGAAGACTCCAAAACGACTCCGGATCTTCAAAGGGGAATCAAGGACTTCAAGACCCGATTAAGTGTCATTAATACCATATTAATGACACATGATCGGACGACCTTAATTACCAGTAACGGTGCTGTCAAAGCCCATTACCCGGTCATTAAGGGCAATTAAACGTGTTGAATAAGTATCAATACTAGTAACCACCGGGGCCACATGTCGGGCCAGGCTAATTTGTAACGGCCTGCCCTTGTACTATAAAAGGACAGGCCGACGACGGACTCTACATGTTCAAACAGGCTGACACACTCTAGACATACATCCAATACAACATCAACACACCCCGTGGAGTAGGGTATTACGTTCAGGCGGCCCGAACCACGTAAAATTCCTGTGTCTCCTGCGTCATTTACAATTCACCTTCTTGAATCTCCACGCGCCCACACCGAACCACAAACTCCTCTAACACTTTAGTAGTGTCGGGAGATCTGCCGGATTCAAACCACCGACAGTTGGCGCGCCAGGTAGGGGCGCCTGAGATTTCGAGAATGGTGAACTCAGCTGCTGGATCATCCAACGGTCAACCTGCTGCTCAAGCTGTTGGGGGCAATCCCTCCAATGTGCAGCCACCAGCAGGAGTCACACTCCCACCACCACCACCTCCACCAGCAAATCAAGCTGGGCAACGCGATGGTGCACCGGCGTCAATCACTGCGTCGGCAAACCATGACAACCCGGAACACGCGCTCCATGCAGCGCGTGCTCTTCTCCAACGCCCACCACCTCCGGATGCATCCCGGGATGCACTGGAGCAGTGGAGGGCCGATGTGGAACATTTGGTTGCAGCAGCAGCCGAACGCATCAGCAACCAGTGTCCTCCTCCTTCAGGACGGGCCCCGTCGCAGCGGCGGACTTTGTCTGGTAGACTTGGTCCGCACGTTTCCAATAACAGGAGACGCGCTGCATCACAGCAAGTGACATCATTGCCCTCCGGGGCACGACGCACTCACACGGTATCTAGGCTTTCAACTCATGACCTCCGGGCGGAGCTGGATCGTCGATACCGCCAACAGGACGGCCGAGTCCATATTCAGCGTGCTCATGAAAGACGAGAACCTCAGGACCTTTCTGCTCCTAACGTAGTAGGAGGAGGATGTTCAGCCCTGGCCATGCATCTGCGTATTGTCAGGTGGCCACAGAACTTCTGGCCTCACCTGCCGGAAAAGTTCGACGGGACTGTCAATCCTGCCGAATTTCTTCAAATCTACTCCACTACAATCTTGACAGCCGGAGGAAATGAGGTCGTAATGGCCAATTATTTCCTAGTGGCTTTAACCGGGACCGCCAGGTCCTGGTTTATGAGCCTTCTACCCAACTCCATCAAAAGTTGGGAGGAGCTGTGCAGGCAGTTCACCGCCAACTTCGGGAGTTCATACACACGACCAGGCAATGAACTGGACCTTTTTGCAGTCGTGCAAAAAGGGGGAGAATCCCTGCAATCATTCATCCAGAGGTTCTCTCAGGTACGAAACACTATCCCTTCTATATCTAGCGCCTCTGTCATTGTGGCATTCAGACAGGGTGTACGGGACAAGAAGATGCTGGAGAAACTGGCGATCAAGGAGATCACCAGTGTCACGGAACTCTTCAGCTTGGCTGACAAATGTGCCAGAGCTGCGGAGGGCCGTGAGATGCACTCCAAACCAACTCCGGAGGGTCACAAGAAATCCTCCAAAGAAGAAGCCGCAACCTCCGGGAACGGAAAGAAGAAGAAAAAGACCAACGGCAAGAAGAAGCCGTCGGCTGGTACATCCAATGTTGCAGCTGCTGCACTCCGGGTGGCCGGGAGCCACGCCCCGAGAAGCGACCTCGACCGTCTTCTGAATACGGTGGCAAGCCCAAGGTGTGGTGCCCAATTCACAAAACGGGCAGCCACAGTTTGGAAGACTGTCGGGAGGTCCAAAACCTTGCCGAGCGCTACAACAAGCGCCGGGAAGAATCTCCTTTCCGACAGAGGGAAGGAAAGCAAAAAGTCGACGAAGCTCTGGCTGAAGAGGAGTTAGGTTTTCAAGATCCCAAAAAGGTCCTGAAGGCCGTCTACACCTCCGTCGACGATGATTCTGACGTCTCTAACAACGAGCGTCGGAAGACCATGAACACCATTTTTGGTGGATCATGGGACATCACCTCCCGCCGTGTCATCAAGACTATGCGTCGGGATATGGTTGCTGTAGCTCCTACAGTCAGGCCGGAACCTCATCGGAAGTGGATGGCCACAACCATCACTTTTGATGCTTCGGACTGCCCTCGGAGCATGGTTGGAGCAGGTCAGTTACCTTTGATGGTATCTCCTACCATCAATAACATCCAGCTCCACCATGTCATGGTAGACGGAGGTACGGGGATTAACCTCATAAGATTCAAAGCCTTTACCAAGCTTCAGCTCCGACCTTCGGATCTCCACCCCTTTCGACCTTTCTCCGGAGTAGGTCCGGGAGCTATTACCCCACTCGGAGCTATTACTCTCCCCGTTACCTTCGGGACACGAGAGAAGTATCGCACTGAGAAGTTGGTCTTCGACGTCGCTCAGATCAACTTACCCTTCAACGCCATCTTGGGTAGGTCTGCCCTGTACAAATTCATGGCAGCTGCTCATTATGGTTATCTGGTGTTGAAGATGCCAACACCAGTAGGCGTTCTCCAGATCCGCGGAGATCGTACTGCTGGAGTAACTGCTCTGGAAGAACTCCATGCACTCACCACGACGCAAGAGGAGGACTCCAGGCAGGAGCAAGCTCAAAAACCCCCGAGCATTCGTCAACGAGGCTCGACTTCTGCACCTCGTATGCAGCCAAGCGGCAACACCGACATTCCCGTCAAAGTCGTTCAAATTGGTTCCGATGCCGCTCAAACCACCCGTATATCGGGGGGATTGAACGACAAATAGGAACTCGTGCTCATCACTTTCCTCCGGGCTAATGTCGACGTGTTTGCATGGCAACCGTCACAAATGCCTGGGATTTCCAGGGAAGTGATTGAGCACAATCTGAAGATCTACCCCGACGCCCGGCCTGTGCATCAGAAGCCTCGGAAGCAATCCGTAGAGCGGTAGAACTTCATCCGACAAGAAGTGAAGAAGTTGCTCGAAGCTGGATTCATCTGAGAAGTCTTCCATCCAAAATGGCTGGCAAACCCAGTCGTTGTGCCCAAGGCCGGCGGGAAGCTTCGGATGTGTATCGACTACACTACACTAAATAAGGCATGTCCAGAAGATCCATTCCCACTACCTAGAATAGATCAGATAGTGGATTCCACCTCTGGGTGTGAATTACTGTGTTTCCTAGACGCATATTCTGGGTATCATCAAATCAGGATGTCTAGGGAAGATGAAGAGCATACCTCATTCATCACATTAGATGGATTGTACTGTTATACAACCATGCCATTTGGTCTCAAAAATGCAGCTTCAACTTTTGTACGAGCTATGTACAAAACTTTTGAAGAACTCATTAGAGACATAGTGGAAGTGTACGTCGATGACATCATGGTCAAGGTCAAGAACAAGGAGTCACTCCTTGACACCCTGCAAACTGTCTTCGACAAGCTGCGGGCCACCCGCACAAAGCTAAACCCAGACAAGTGTGTATTCGGGGTTAGCTCTGGAAAACTTCTTGGTTTCCTGGTAAGTCCCCGGGGCATAGAAGCTAATCCGGTGAAGATCAAGGCCATTGAAGACATGCGGCCACCAACCCGCATCAAATATGTCCAAAAGCTAGCTGGATGTCTAGCAGCCCTCAGCCGGTTCATTTCAAGACTGGCGGAATGGGCACTCCCCTTCTTCAAGTTATTGAGGAAGTCCGGACCATTCCAGTGGTCTGAAGAAACAGAGAAGGCATTTCAAGAGCTAAAACAGTTCCTCACCACCCTACCAATTCTGGTAGCTCCGAACCCTGGTGAGCCTTTGTTGCTTTACATTTCAGCAACTGACGAAGTCGTCAGTATGGTTCTGGTTGTGGAGAGACCAGAGCTACCTCATACTCAGGAATCCAGACCCCTTCGGGAGGGTCCGAAGGTACCTGAAAGCGAGTCTGGGTCTCAGCTCCCAGACTTGAATCCACAAGAAGTTACTTCAGAAGACCCAGACCCCTCCGGGAGGGTGCAGGTCGCTTCTGAAGAAGCTCCGGATCCCTCCAGGAGGATCCGGGTCAGTGGAGAGGAAGCTCCGGGCCCCTCCGGGAAGGTCCGGACCATTCAGCGCCCGGTGTACTTTATCAGTGAAGTACTACATGATGCCAAGACTCGATACCTAGAGGTGCATAAGCTGCTCTATGCAGTTCTTATTGCCTCCAGGAAGATTCGCCATTACTTCCAAGCTCACAAAGTCTCAGTGGTGACCTCTTACCCACTTCGAGCAATCTTGCATAATCCCAATTCAATTGGGAATATTGCAAAGTGGGCAGCGGAATTGGCTGAATTTGATCTTGAATTCATTTCAAGGCAAGCAGTCAAGAGTCAAGCATTGGTAGATTTCGTGGTGGAATGGACTCCCTCTCCATCAAACCCTGGGGGCCCCAGCGAGCAGAAGCTGGAACACAAAGCTCCGGTCTTCACCAAGCCTCACTGGACCCTCTATTTCGACGTCTCCATGCAAAAGCAGGGTGCCGGAGCTGGAATCCTTCTCCTCGCACCAACCGGGGAGAAGGTGAAATACATGGTGCACCTTGACTTCAAGGCGACCAACAACATGGAGGAGTACGAAGCACTCATCTACGGACTAAAGGTGGCACTGTCATATGGTGTCAAGCAACTGCTGGTCAAGGGAGATTCACAGCTCATCATTAAGCAAGTGAAGGGTGAATGCTCCTACAACAATCTCCAACTAGTTGCTTACCTCCTTGAAGTCCAGAGGCTTCAGAAGGACTTCGAAGTCCTAGATCTCCACCGTGTTGAGCGTGCCCATAACGCTGAAGCTGACGAACTCTCGATGAAAGCGTCAACCGGAGCTCTGGCTCCTGACGGAACTTTTGTCCAGAGGTTGTCAAAACCAACAGCTCAGCCTGTCGAACTGAGCGAAGGGGGCTAGATCAGCATCCCGAAGCTGACGGTCCCGATGGCCCTGTTACCATGGCAGCCATCAAGGGTCGTAGGTGCTGTCGGAAGCTCCGAGCAACCCAGCACGCAAGACTCAAATGCTCAAGCTAGTTCCGATGCATGGATCTCGGAGATCCGGAACTACTTGAAAGACAACATCCTTCCTGACGATGATGTATCCGCTGACCGGGTAGTCAGATTGGCTAAAAGATACACGTTGGTAGAAGGGGATCTCTACCGGCGCGGTGCCAATGACATCCTAATGCGGTGCATCACAAGGGAAGAAGGCTGTGAACTCCTCGCAAAAATCCATGGAGGCGAGTGTGGGAACCACGCGTCTTCCCGCACGCTGGTTGGTAAAGCCTTTCGGCATGGCTTCTACTGGCCTACAGCACTCCAGGATGCAACTGAGCTGGTGAAGAAATGCGAAGCATGTCAATTTCATGCAAAATAAATTCACACACCGGCTCAGCCCCTACAAATGATACCTCCTACATGGCCCTTCGCTGTGTGGGGGATGGACATCTTGGGACCTTTCCCAAGAGCCGTCGGAGGTTACAAGTTCCTGTACGTCGCCATTGACAAGTTCACCAAGTGGCCGGAAGCAACTCCAGTTGTGATAATCAACAAGCAATCTGCTATCAACTTTTTGCAGTCCATTGAATGCAGATTTGGAGTCCCAAACAAAATCATCACTGATAATGGGACCCAATTCACAAGCTCTGCATTTCAAGGATATTGCGAAGACCTCGGCATACAAGTTTGCTATGCCTCCGTAGCTCAGCCAGCAAGCAATGACCAAGCCGAGAGAGCAAATGCTGAAATCCTTAGAGGACTCAAAACGCGCACTTATGAGCGCTTGAAAAAACATGGAGCCAACTGGATTGAAGAACTTCCGCCCACCTTATGGGCCAACAGGACATCTCCAAACTGGTCAACTGGAGAGACACCCTTCTTCCTGGTGTACGGAGCTGAAGCAATCCTTCCTCCGGAAATCACCTTGGGTTCACTCCGGGTCCGGATCTTCGATGAAGCCACACAGGACAAGCTCCGGCGTGAAGACCTAGACCTCCTTGAGGAGGGAAGGTGCCAAGCAGCTGTTCGGAATGCCCGATATCGCCAAACCCTACGGCGCTATCATTAGCGGCATGTACACAACCGACAGCTCGAGGAAGGCGACCTAGTGCTACGAAGAATACAATCCAGAGAAGGGTTAAACAAACTCTCCCCCAGCTGGGAGGGACCCTTCCGAGTGATTAAAGTATCCTGTCCCGGAAGCGTTCGCTTGGCTACCGTGGATGAGACACCTCTCCCAAATCCTTGGAACATCGAGCACCTCCGTAAGTTCTACACTTAATATCACGGAGGTGAGTCTGTAGTAATTTGAGGTGTATGTTATAGAGTCATTGTATAGAGTCGGGTAGTTCCTCCGGGAGAACAGCCGGACTTTCACCGGAAGGTCCGCAAAGTTCATGCAACACTTGTCACAGTCTCAGAACTAAAAGTGTGGCTAACTACCCTGGGTCAAACGAGAAATTAAACACGCTTAGCTTGGTTCCGTACCCTAAGAGTGTACTTGTTTCCCCTGTACCCCAGACCTATAATGAAAGACATCTTCATATGAAACAGACTCCACGTGCATTTATTTTTTGCAGGCTCAACATTCTTTTTTATTTTTCTCTTTCTTGTCTATAACAAAGATGTGCAATTCTTAAGAAATTTTAGTTCGACCAGTTCATATACGATTCGAGTTGTATTGTCGATTCTTTTGGATTCAAATATTGTTCATGGCCCACTCGCGTGAATGCCGCCAAGCCAATCTAGGGCCGGAGTGTGCTATCGACTTAGCCTGGTCAAGCACCCTAAGTACGCCACTCTACCTACACCCCGACATGCCGAAGTAAGGTGGGTCCAAGTGCAATTGAATCTGGAAGAAAAGGCAACGCATTCGGTTGTGTTTAGAATCGCGTTTGACCTAAAATTTTCTCGAGAATCGTAAGCCGTGACGAAGTTATAGGCAAGAAACTAATTTTACTATTTTTCTTGACTTCAGTGTGCAGGAAAAATAAAATCCACGTTGATGGAGAAAAGCCGGAGCTAACAAAGCTCCGACTCCTCTAGATGGCTTGTAATCGATGTTAAGCATTGAAAATGAGCATCACCGGAGCAACCAAGCTCCGGTAAAGCTAGGGGGGCCAGCCGTCGACGTAAAATAAAAGATGGTGAGAAGACCCCACAAATGGAGTCTGCTGCCGACAAGCTACGTGTTGGCAAAGGTCAGTGCCGGAGCTACTAAGCTCCGACACCCCGGAGGGCTAACTATCAATGCTCTATGTGTTGATAGGGACTATTACCGGAGCTACTAAGCTTCGACGGTAGTCAGTTTGACCTCAGGGGGCCTTCACCATCGAAGACTTCGGACCTACACTCTACAAGTTCGAAGCAAATGAGTCTTCAAAAAAACATAATATCCTCTTGGCACATGTTCACAATCAAATTGTGTACATCTACCAGGGGGCCAAGTGAAGACAAAAGCATTGAAGACAAAAAGTGAAATTCACAAAAGTTTGGGGATTTCATTCATCTGGAGACAAGGGACTACAAAATTGAGGAAGAAGAAGAGAGGATACAAGTGGGAACTACGGAGATGGTCCTAGACCCTATGGAAGAATTGAGCGAACATCTGGGCAACCTCCGAGACAATGGCTTGGGCAGCTTCCCCTTCACCTTCAACGGGACCTTCAAGCACCGGGTCCAGAGGAAATTGGGAGTTCTGGCTGGTGTAGCACGTCAGCACATACTCTGCGACGTTCTTCGCCAGGAATTGCCCCTCAACCTCCAATTGGTCCGCGATGACATCGCCCACCTTGGAGAGCTTGCTACCTGCCGAGCTCAATGTCTGCAATGCTAGGTCCGGCTCTGGCTCCGGATCATCCGGGCGCACGGTACTGAAGCCAATCGGTGTCAGTGCGTCGTTGGCCTTGCCCAGGAACTCCCAAATTTGTAGGGAGTCCGCAGTCCTCAAGCCCTTCAATTCTTCCAAGGATCTTCTGGCCGCCACCAGTTCAGAATTCTCACGGGCGAGGAGCTCAACTTCTTTGGTGTTTTGCTGAATCTTCTCAGCAACCCGGTTCTTGAGTTTTCCGAGCTCCTCCTCCCGGAGGTGGATCTTGTTCCGGCGGTCGACCAGGTCCTTCTCCCTGCCCCTCACTTTCTTTTCCCTGGCAACAAGGGCACACTCCCGCTCATGGAGCTCCTGCCCTTGCACCCAGGCCTTCTTCTCCTCCTCAATGCAGCGCTCTTCCAATTTCTTGGCCCGCTCCTCAAGGCCCTTGTCAGCCAGAGACACCTTCTCGGAGAGCTCCTCCTCCCTCCCCAGGACGTCATCCCACAGCTCTAGGAGTTTCTGCTCTTCATCTTCGAGCTGTTTCTCCCTCTCTTCAAGTGCCTCTCGGCGCTTGATGAGTGTAGTGTTAATGGCCTCAAGCCTTTTGTGGCGTTCATCGGTCGCACTGTTAGCTGCATTGGCCTGCTCATAGATCTCCCGGGATTGAGCGTCGAGGGCGTGAGTCATACTCTCCCTGTCATCCAATAACTTGCCCCAGTATTCCAGGCGGATCTTCTCCCGCTTGATCCACTCTTTGTCATCTGATAGCCTCGACTGCGCCAGCTTGGTCTTGAAGTAGAGCCGGTTACGCCACCTCCTAAGGGTTTGACGCTCCTCTTCAAGAGCCTTGCTCTCGTGGAAGAAGGCCAGTTGAACTTGACGCGGACTGGAACATGCGTTGTCAATAGACAGTGACAACGGGATAGGTTCCGGACCTGCTGGGGTCTCCTCTGCTGGTTCCAGCGGGTTTTCAGAAACAAAAATTGGGTCCCACCCCACAAGAGTGGTCCCCTGGGTCTCCATGGCACTAGGGCCGTCCTCCAGGATGGCCTCAGTCGCCATCGAGGAAGGCCCTGCCACCAGGTCTTCATTCACCCCCTCAGATAGGGGGCCAACGACTTCACCAGGGCACTCCGGCTCAGCCGCGGGTACCTCCGACGTCGTCACTTCCGGAGCAGGGGCCGCTTCTGGCTCTGGCCTGGGCACCTCCTCCGATTGGGGCTCGAGCTCTGACGCCTCTGCAACCACCGGCTCGGGAGCCGGAAGATCTTCATCCTTAATCGGCCCTGCGGTCGGAGCTCCAACAACTACCGGCTCTGCGGCCGGTGCTTCTGAGGTAGCCGGACCAACCGCCGGGACTTCCTCAACATCCGGCGCGCACGTCGGGACTTCAATCACCTCCGGCTCGACCACCAGAGTTTCGACAATTTTTGGCTCTGGGGCCCGAATTACAGCTTCCTTCGGCTCAACGGCCAGAGATTCCATCATCTCAGCACCAGGACCCGGAGCTTCAACCTCCGGGACAGGTGCCGCTGGCGCATCTTCAATCCCGCGGTCCAGCGCTACCACGGGAGCCTCTGGGGATGAGTCGAGGTCCATGACCACGACAGCTGGCGTCGCAGCTGTTGCAGCTTCAGCCACCACTTGGGGCGGCACTGGGACAGGAGCAGAAGCTCCCGCCCTCACAGCTTCAGCTGCTGTGGCTGAGGGTGGAGCCTCACTCCTCTTCTTGGGAACGCTGCAGATGATGGACGAAGAAACTTAAAAAATAGTTACTACAATTAAACAACTATCCAAGGTAACGATTAAAAATTACCTTGGGAGGCTTCCGCACCAGCTTGCGCGGAACTTTTTTCCCGGACGTTCTGGGCTGGTCATAGCCGGCGTGGAAACTCTGGAAGGCCCCCCGGAACTTGTTGCGGCCACGAGTGTTTCCCTAGTTGAGGCCCCCCTCGATCGGGAAGAACCTCCGGACCTAGAGGCCTCCACCGGCCCCGGTCTGGAGTCGCATGCCCGGAGCTAGCACCCCGGGAGGACCCCACTGCGGGAACAGTTGCCGCAATTGTAGAAGACCTCCCCCTCCGGGGAGAAGGAGCCGACGCAGAGGTAGCGGGCCTGACAGACCTTCCGTGGGCGTACTACAGCTTCCTCTTCCAGTTCAAGGGTTCATCCGCCAGCTCCTTGCCCTTGCCGATGACGTCGACCCTCGGCTTCGGAGCAGGGTTGGAGCCACCCTCGGACATTCCGAGGATCGCCACCCTGGTGGTTGATCTTCTCTCGATGACACCAAGGTCGTCAAGCACGGGCATCTTCCGCCGGAGCTCCCTGCTGAACTCCACTTCCACATTCAGAGGGAGAAAAGCTGATGACGGAGCCAAGTCGTCACCCTCGACGTCGATGCCGTGCTGGAACTTCTTGAGGTGGAACTCCAAGGTTTTCCCCACCATGTTGGACTTCAGCCCGGTCTCGACCCGGTCGTCGTCCATCACGCTGTTGAGGGCCCAAGCGAGTTTTTCTCTCCTCTTCAGCGGTGCCCACCTGTTGACCAGGAAGTTGCAAAACACCGCCTGAGGAGTCAATCCTCCCTCCACGCATTGGCGGATCCTGGTCAAAGCAGGGTTGAAGGCTTCCGCCAGCACCGGAGCTTCACTCTAGATTGTCGTGTCGATGTTGGGGAGGCCTTCGGGCAGCTCCATCTTCTCGTGCTCCTCCACCCGGACGACTATCCAGTCCTTCTTCCAGTCATCCCACTTCCCAGAGGGAAACGACCGGAGGTACTTGAATGGGCACTTCTTGCGCTTCACGAAGTAGTAGAAGCCAAGGTACTCATTTCTCCTGCCGGTGGTATGGACGGTGAAGAAGGTCCGGAAGAGTTCAATGCAGGGGGGATGCCCACCCACATCTCACAGAAGTGGACGAAGATAGACTCAAGAAGAATGGAGTGGGGGCCAAGGTGATACAGCTGCAGACCAGAGAAGTCTAGCAGCATCAAGAAAAAGGAGGAAAAAGGTAGGATCAACCCCACCATGGCGTACGAGGAGAAGTACACCATTTCGCCGGCGTGCTCCTTCTCAAACGAGAGCTCTCCACCGGCGCGGACCGAGCGGTTGAAGAAGTTCGAGGACCATCCCATGAGGGCCCGTACCTTCTTCACGTCGCCGTCGGTCTTCAAACGACTCTTGCGGAGACCCAACTCCATCGCGGCACGGCAAGGCAAGAGAAGAAAAGCAAAGCACAAGTTGGGAGTTTGAACGCAAGATCAGATGAGAGGCGTAAAGAACCCCAAACGGTGCACGCTTTCCTTCTTAAGTAAGCCCTTGCGACGCTTGGATGGAAACCGCAAGGAAGTCGAAGATACCACTCAAAAATTCCACCTAGCCGATGACAAGAGGGCCCGGGACTACCCCGACGATCAAGTCGAGGTTCTTACCCAGGCGAACGGTTGCCATCATGAGGCGAGAAGCCCGAAGGCGGCGACCTGACAAGGCGCGCGGAACCGATACGATTTTCGTATCGGGAACCGGCGACCTTCAATTGCGTGAGATCCGCACGCCAAAGATCTCACCTGCCGCACATGGGATACGCCACACGACAAGGATTTAACTCCGGACCATCGCCAACGGCACATTTGAAGACCTTTGAAGACTCAATTCAAAAGTCAAAGGATGGACCCACCTCCGGCGGAATGACATCACCCAAGGTGTCTTTCCCGGAGGTGGGCCCAGGGGGCCACTGCCGGTACCCTGGGCACCATATACCCCTTGGGATTGCAAAGATCTCAAGGGAAAGTCATCTACTTGATTTGAAGACCTTCGGAGGCCCACATGTCAGACATGTCCGGACCCGCTTCTCCAACATGGTTAGCCCCAGGGTCGCCACGTGTACTATCAAACCGGAGCTACCACCCGCAAAGGGGGAAGATCCGGGCTACGTACCGAAGTGGCACCCCTGAACCTAACCCCAGACCGAGGGAAGCACTGGTGCTGACATGTGTCGGGTAGCACCGGAGCCATCTGTTCTCCACAGTGTGCTCCGATGCTGCCACGTGTCCAACTGTCGGATCTTCAGCCTCTAACCTACGGAAGACTCCATAACGGCTCCGGATCTTCAAAGGGGAATCAAGGACTTCAAGACCTGATTAAGTGTCATTAATACCATATTAATGACACATGATCGGACGACCTTAATTACCAGTAACGGTGCTATCAAAGCCCATTACCCGGTCATTAAGGGCAATTAAACGTGTTGAATAAGTATCAATACTAGTAACCGCCGGGGCCACATCTCGGGCCAGGCTAATTTGTAACGGCCTGCCCTTGTACTATAAAAGGATAGGCCGACGACGGACTCTACACGTTCAGACAGGCTGACACACTCTAGACATACATCCAATACAACATCAACACACCCCGTGGAGTAGGGTATTACGCTCAGGCGGCCCGAACCACGTAAAATTCATGTGTCTCCTGCGTCATTTACAATTCACCTTCTTGAATCTTCGCGCGCCCACACCGAACCACAAACTCCTCTAACACTTTAGTAGTGTCGGGAGATCTACCGGATCCAAACCACCGACACATATAAAACAAAGCTCATCCAAGTCATAATATCAAGTAACTTACACTATCACAACAATGAGATACATAAAGTAGTGTAAGCCATGCTAGAGATCAAATGTAATTTTCAATTTAAGCAAGTCATGATCTCACAAACTTAACTATTTCAATACCTGAAAGCATGACACTTGTTGCTGCATTTTATTATTTTTCAAAGCACAAAATTAGATCATATGATATTTGCAAGAGATTATATGTGAATCTGCCTTATTCTAACCAACCAAGCCAAGCCTACGTCATTTGACAATTAGAAGCTTAAGGATATGGTTTTAGTCATACACAACTTCTTTCAAGTCCATATCTAAGTACAATGATAAGCCATCTCAAAAGAAGAAGTGCGATGTATGCATATTCTCTTGATCTTTTCTCAATTTATATTTGTTCATAAAAACTCAACATGTGAGTTGATTACTTGATTAATACTTTATGATTAAAAGCACTTGTGAGCATGCAACAAGTTCAAAACAGCAAGAAAGTTCGACCATGACCAGATTTAGTGTAAGTAATTATTCCAATTACTAGACATGGAAAAAACTACAAAATGTATAACACGAGTAATGTAGTAAGAACTTTCAGCATGTAAAAGGAATCACAAAGTCATATATACATGAAATACTATGCTCATACTATTTTAACTTCAGATTCACACATAGACTTCTCAAGTTTGAAAACTCCCCCTCAATTTAAGCCATGAGGATGCATAACCCCTATTTCACTACGAATGTAACAAAAACGAGTGAAATCCAAAGGTTTTGTAAAAATGTCAGGCAATTGTTGTTCGGTATCTACATGGTGAAGCACAATATTTCCTTTTTCAACATTATCACGGAGAAAGTGATACCTAATGTCAATGTGCTTAGTTCTAGAATGTTGCATGGGGTTTTTAGCAATGCAAATGGCACTAGTGTTATCACAAAACAGTAGAACACTATCTAGATCAACCCCATAGTCCTTAAGTGTTTGAACAATCTAAAGAATTTGTGAGCAAGCACTAGCAGTAGCTACATATTCAGATTCAGCTGTGGATTGTGCAACTGAGTTCTGTTTTCTAGAGGACCAAGCAACAAGTGAATTACCAAGAAAATGACAAGCACCAGAAGTACTTTTCCTATCAATCCTACAACCCCCCAAAATCAGCATCCGAAAAATCTTTTAAAGTAACAGTTGAGGAAGAAGGAAGAAAAATGCCAAATTCTTGAGTTCCATGTAAGTACCTGAGAATCCTTTTGAGGGCTTGATGATGTGAAGCACGTGGGGAGGTTTGAAACCGTGCACAAAGACATACGCTGAATGTATGTCCGGTCTTGATGTTGTGAGGTACAAAAGTGATCCGACCATGCTTCTATATTCTTTTTTATCTTCGAGTTCACCATCTTCATCAAGTTCAAGTATTGTTGCTGTTCCCATTGGTGTCCGAAGAGGCTTGCTGTTGTCCATGTTGAAGCACCTTAGGAGGTCTTTTGTACACTTCGTTTGATGCACAAAGGTACCCTCCTTGGTTTGCTTGATTTGCAGCCCCAAAAAGTACGTGAGTTCGCCCATCATACTCATCTCAAATTCTGAACTCATCATAGCTGAAAACATGGACACAAGATAATGAGAAGCACAACCAAAGATAATATCATCCGCATACACTTGAACCAATAATGAGTCATTGCCATGCTTAAGCACAAAAAGAGTTTTATCAACCTTGCCCATGGTAAACCCCTTTTCAAGTAAGAATGTTTTTAACCTATCATACCATGCTCTAGAGGCTTGTTTGAGACCGTACAAAGCTTTGGACAGTTTGTAAACATGATTACAAAAACCTAGATTTTCAAAACCCAGTGGTTGTTTGACATAAACCTCCTCATCTATGTAGCCATTAAGAAAAGCACTTTTAAGATCCATTTGATATAGCTTAAAACCTTTAGATGCAGCAAAAGCTAACAAAATTCTTATGGCTTCTAATCTAGCAACAGGAGCAAAAGTTTCATCAAAATCTAGACCTTCAACTTGAGCGAAACCTTGAGCAACCAACCTAGCCTTATTCCTAACCACAACCCCATCCTCACTTCATTTATTTTTAAACACCCATTTAGTTCTAATTAAAGTGTGACCTTGAGGTGGAGGTACAAGTTTCCAAACATTATTTCTTTCAAAATTTTCTAACTCTTCTTTCTTTGCAATAATCCACGATTCACTAGTGAGTGCGTGTGATATATCTTCGGGTTCAAAAGAAGCAACAAAAGCAGAATGAGCATGAGAGTTTGGATCGCAAAACCTGGACCGTGTGACTCGTTCGTGCAAGCTTCCAATAATTTGTTGTGGAGGATGACTTTTGAGAACCCGGAGGGGAGTGGACACTTCACAAGCTTCTTCTTCTTCATGTTCATCACAAATCGATGAGATTGTGACTTGAGGAGGATCTGGACCAGCAATGGTGGTCATCGGTGCTGGCTGTGAATCAAAATCAGGAGCTGGAACAATGTCATTAGCTGCTGAATTTTCAGGCAGCAGCTCCACCTCTTCCGCATCTTCAACGAAAATGCTCCCCCCCTGCGGATATGGATCTGGACCTGCAATGTTTGAGCTAGTACCTGGGCTAGTTTCATCAAAAGACACCTCACAGGTCTCCACAATTTTGTTAGTGTCAAGTAAAAGCACACGGTAGCCTCTAGTATGAGATGGATAACCAAGAAACATGCCATCAACAGATCTAGGTTCAAATTTATCAAGATTACCATGTTTCTTAACAAAGCATTTGCAACCAAAGACCCGAAAGTATGTAACACTATGCCTATGTCCAAACCGGAGCTCATATGGTGTTTTACCTAGCTTAGCGCGCAAGAAAACACGATTTGAGACATAACACGCAGTTGCAATCGCATCAGCCCAAAATTTCCTAGGAGTTTGATATTCATCAAGCATAGTCCTAGCCATCTCAACTAAGGTTTTGTTTTTTCTTTCTACAACAGCATTTTGTTGAGGTACATATGGTGAAGAAAATTGATGATCTATTCCATTTTCAGCACAAAAATGATCAAAAGATTGATTTTTAAATTCGATTTCATTATCACTTCTAATTGCTTTTAAAGATCCTGGGTGATCAAACGATAATCTAAGAAATAAAGTTCTAAAGTGATTAAAAGCTTTATTCTTAGATGCCATAAAGTAAACCTAAGAGTATCTAGAATAATCATCAACAATCACAAGAACATACCATTTACCTCTGAAGGATTGAACGCGTGAAGGTCCTATGGTGTCAAGGTGCAAAAGTTTACCCAGTTCAGTTGTCATGATCATTGTGAGAGGAGCATGTGAACCTGCAACCATCTTAGCATGTCTACAAGAAGAGCACACAATTTCTTTGTCCCCTTTAAGCTTAGGCAGCCCACGTATGCGATCAAGAGCACTAACACGCGTTAGATGATCAAAGCCTACGTGACCAAGTCTATGATGCCAAAAATATAAGTCCTTTGAATCATTAGCAACTAGACACCTATGCTTAGAGGAAGACATATCAAAATCAGCTTTAAAAACTCTTCCAAACCGATATATGTTAAAAATAAGCTCACTATTTGAATTTACAACTTTGCAGCAATTTTTAGTGAAAATAATTTCCAGATTTTCATCTAGAAGTTGTGAAACAGAAAGCAAGTTGTATTTCAATTTTTTAACAAGTGCCACATCCTTCAAAGTGTAGTGATTATTTACTCTAACTGAACACTTAGCAATTATAGGAGTTGAAGAATTATTGACAAAAGTAACATTCTCTACACGTGACACAAAAGAGAGGGAGGAGAACCATTCTTTGTTACTGGTCATGTGGCGTGAGCAACCTGAATCCACAATCCAAATGTTCTCCTTCCTCAAGCGTGTAACCTACATAGCAGCACAATACGTCGATGACTCAATACTGGGGTTAGTCAAAATGCATTTAGGAATCTAGTACTGAGTCACACGACGTCCAGCGGGAATAACACACGAAAGCTGAGATAAAACAATAGGTTTATGAGCCAAAGCTTGAGAATTTTGTACCCAACTACTGTCCTACGAGATGTTACATGTGTAGTACAAAAAACTGTAGGTTTGGGAGCAACCTTTGCATGTTTTGGACTCATTACAACAGATTGCATGTTCCTATCATTCGGTTTAGCAAGTGCAGCAAATTTTGCATGAAAGTTATAAGATCTAGCAATCATTCTTTCTTTTTTCTGTTGTTTAGCTAGTCTATAACAAAAATCTATGACATGACCATCTCTACCACATTAGGTACAATGAAATTTAACTTTGTGTTCATGTCTAGATGAGCAAGCAACATTTTTATTTAAAACCGAATGAGACAACACTCCTGCAGATTTGAAAACCACTTCTTTTTGTTTAGGAACTGTTTGAATCAAACCACTTCCTAATGAATTTACAATTTTAGGTGGATATGCCTTAGCATGAGCATGAGAGTCAAAATCTAAACCAGTTTTATCATTGCAAGACTTGGAAGAATTCAGCAGCAAGTTTAGGTTCTTATTCCCATTGCAAAACCGATCTAATGTCCTATGCATGTTATCAAGTTTATTGGAGAGATCAAGGCAATTTTCACATGAAGTTTTTCCTTTTAATTTGCAATTGGAACAAGTTCAATACAAAAATTTCATTCATAGCATCTCGTAGTTTCTTATCAAGATCATCACAAGTAGAACAATGCAAACCAAATGTAGAACAACTAGCATCTTTCAAGTTTTTATCATTAAGTGCAGCAAGCTCTCTATTCTTTTCAATTTCTAACTCAAGTTTATCAAGTGTGGAGGTGTGCGCACTTCTTGATGAGGACAATTGTTCATATATTAAATCACATGAGGGACATGCATCATCACTAATAATCAAAGTTTTTAAATGGTTGATTTCAGATTCTAGTGATTCAATTTTAGCAGCACTATCCCTAAGCTTTTTGTCCCTTTTCTTAACTATAACAGTGGCACGAGAAATAGCATCACACATTTCTTCGTAAGTAGGACATTACCTCTTCATTGTCGCTGTTGTGTTCAGCCTCCTCCATACTTGATCTTGACGTGCCCGCCATGAAGCACAAGTTTGCCAAATCATCTTCATCTTCGTCACTTTCAATGTCCACATCGCTTGAGCCAAGTTCTTGAAGTGCGGAGATAAAACTGCTCACCAATTGACGTTCTGTAAAACCCTTCTTTTTCTTTGTATCTTTTGCAGAGGAGTGCTTTGTCCTTGTTTGCTTTTCATCCCGGGAAGTAGGACCGGGTTGCATCTCGAAGCGCGTGTATTCTTTCTTGAACATGTCTTGCCTTACCTCCTTGATCGTGTTGGATCCTTCGTGGTAGTCACAATGTGCTTTCCACACATTGTATGCAGATCGGAGGTGTGCAACACGGTCGAAGTCGCTTTGAATTAATCCTTGTATGATCAAGTTCTGAGCCTTGTTGTTGTTTTCAACATCTCTCAGATAATGACACTTCGTAAGGCTTGTATACCTTCTCCCATATTGTGAAGCCTTGAGCCTGGATGAAGGCTTCCATACGTGCCTTCCAAACCTGAAAATCAATACCACTAAACACACAAGGTTTGGTGGAAAAACATGTGCAAATCACAAAGATTAGAGCACCGTGGCTCTTATACCAATTGTAGGATCGAAGAGCACGTGAAAAGCTACCAGAGGGGGGTGAATGGTAGATTTAAAAATCTTACGCAGCGGAAACAGTTAAATCCCAACCCCTTTGATAGAAAAACGATATGTTAAAGAAATCATGTGTGAGACTAATCTAAACGTGTTTCACTGTCACAAACGTGATATATATAAGAGAGAATCAAGTCAAAGACGACAGAACAAGAATCACTCAAATCCGTCGAGAGAAACTCAAGTTACGATTGAAAGAGCGAACAATGGTCAATCTGTCCTACCCAAGAAAATAAGTTCTGGAACGCTACAAAGAAACTCGTGTAGATCAGAAACCACAAATCCAATGACCGTGAAATTTCGGAAGATGATAGATAATCAAGTTGTGAAGACAACCCAAAAAGATCCACGTCAATTGGATATGTAAAACTCGAGTTATGATAAAACCACCAAAGAAATATAGTGCTGTGCAGAAAACTCGACGAGGAAAACTTGTCTGGAACAAGTCGGATGAACAAGGCATAAAAGTTCCTTTCAACTACGAATTTTATTCAATAGAACACAAGAGGAACGGCCCCAAAGTCGTCTACCACAAGCTCTGGCCTTCCTTGCTTATATAACCAGCCCTTAGGTCAACCTAATCTCAACTAGGACTCTAATCCTACTCAAATCACGAATCGGAACTTTCCATAACTGCTTAGGACTCTTCTATACGCAGATAGAAGCAATCTTAAGACTTCCAAACACCTTAGGAACATATCCCACATTCCTAAAACAACTAAAATTCATGACCTACACGAAATCCTATCATAACCAACTCAAATATTTCCATATTTGAGTCAAACACGACTCAGCCGCAGACTGAATCCATAACCTAGTCGGTTGGACCTTTCCGACCAATTCTTTACGTACACATCTATTCATCACAGCTTGGAACCATGTAGCCACATCCATGCACTCCTTGCATATGTGCAAACATCTTCCAACGACGTCCACGATACCTTCATATGCATTGTTCTTGATTCAAACATGCTGCGCAACCTCCCGATCAACTCAACCACAATTCCTTCCGAACTTGGTTGTTGAACCTCATCTTCTCCCTAAGACTAGTTCAATGGATCCCATCACCAGCCATGTCTTGAACTCAAGCAACACCTGCACATGAACAAACAACCAATTCTTTCAAGCACAAGTCCTCGACTTGACTCACGTTAGTTCCGAAACTACAACATCTTACGTGAGCACCTCACATAAGCATGTTGCAAAACATAGAAAAATGATATCAACCATAACAACCAAAACGCACCAAAAACTTAGCAAATGAATACTAAGCAATCTTTTCCATAAGTGTAAAGCAAGTTCAAAACATTGCAAGATAAAAGCAGAACCACTGCGATCAAGCACCGGACCTTGCCAAAGCTAACCGGAGCTTGAGCTGGAGCTATCCAAAGCTAGTACAACCTAGCGCCGGAGATTTCCAAAGCTAGTACAACCTAGCGCCGGAGCGTACCAAAGCTAGTACAACCTAGCACCAGAGCTTACCAAAGCTAGTCAGAACTTGTGAACCCAAAAGCTGGAGCTAGAAAAACATGTCGGAGCTAACCAACATAAGTCGGACCTATCAAAACATATTAGAGCTTAACAACGACATGTCGGAGCTATCAAATACATGTCGGAGCTAACCAAAGCTCACCAGAGCTACCTAAAAACATGTCGGACCTTGCTAAAAAGATGTTATGGCATCATTCAAAACTTTTATTGTCAAAGCCAATGTATTCAGCACACATAGGTCTCACATAATGTTAAACATGTATAAGAATGTATGCAATGTACGATGGACGAAAATGAGGTTGTTACAGCAAGCTTGAAGGAGGCTATGCTAAAGGCTTTTTCAAGCAAGTGGATAATTTGGTGATGGAGGAATCAATGGGCTCGTCAGCCTGCAAAATTAGGTGTCACCTCTCGCCACCTGCCATCAGAGGGCCACCTGGCCAATTTGAGGACAGCGACGGGAAATCTTCTTGTGCCCCAAAAGTCGCACAAGTTTCTAAGGAGTTAGCTTCTCTTCGTTTGGAGAACAGGAAGCTATCGGACTTAGTGGCTGAAGGGCACATAGAGAGGGCGAAACTGAAGGATGAGCTCATCTCCCTCAAGGAGGAGATTGATGGTGTTCGCCGTGGCATGAGCGCCAAGCTGCAGCGCGTATGCAATGTCGTTGGGAAGCCCGACATCTACAACACACTATAGTTTAGATGTCCCAAGCGCATAGGATGCTTACTAGTTTAGTATAGTTTTATTCCAAATTTTTTTCCTTCAATTTAGATTGAATAATGTAAGCATCCCCAATGTTTTGAATTCAGTAAAGTGAACTTACCGGTTCATCTGACCCGGTAAAGTTCCCTCTTTAGTTTATTTTTGTTGAATAAAGAATCCAGGAAACAAGTTTGGGGGAGGCACCCCAAATCACGAAATCTCGACGTGCAAAAATAGCGTTGCATCCCGAGACACGTCGCAACCAAACATACGACTCGACTCGTCAAAACAAAGCAACAAAGAGGCCAGAAGGGGGTCGACCGAACCCCCTGGTTGGCCGACCTGGTGTGGGTCCCACACGGCCCCGTTTCACTCCACGAATTTGGTTTGGACCTCCTACCCCTGAATATGCATGTCACGTTACTGTTTGAGTTGATTTAATATTGAATATTTATAAGCAAATCAACTCAACAATTAAAAATTAAAACTTGGTAGACAATTTGCTTGAGCTGAAAATTTGAATACTTTATATTTCAATTTATTGCCTTTTTTGTGATTCCCATAATAAAAATAGGAAAAACTCGTCGTCTAAGTATTTAACTAGTGTGATATGGTGAATGAGTTGTTCGAGGAGATATCTATTTGCTTGAAATTAATTTTTATGTTTGCACAATTTGGAGTCTTGAACGTTGCCTGATTCTCTAATTGGATATTTAAATACCCAGCAAGGCCATATGATAAACTTATTGAAAAATACATTCATATGCCACTTTGTTTTTCATTGAACTTTGTCAAACTCATGGCCCAATTGAGTGACATGTATGAACTTTTGACTTAGAAATTCTTGTGCACCATTCATGCAAAATATCTCACATTGAGAATTTGCATCCACCATTCATCCATCCAATAAAGAAACTCCATACATTATGGTTATCAAAATCTCTCTAGAAAAATAAAAAGGAGTAGAAGACATGGCTACGAAAAAAAGAGAGAGAAGCATTACTCTTCAAAAGAATATGCCAAAAAAAAAGAAGAAAGAGAAAAGTAGCCATGTTTCATCCTTAAAGAGAGACAACCATGGATTCCACATTTATCCATTCCATTCATGTGCACAAGGATTTTCTTTGTCGAATTGTTTATTGCATAAGTCTCTCATAGGACCAAGTTTTTAACTTAGTAATATATGAATTGCAATGTGTGCAACATTTATCTCTACCAAGCTCCAGATATAGCCATATTTAGTATAGGGACAAAATTGGCAAAACATGCCAAGGTGAGGATCGAAACACTTTGAGAGATTTGAGAGATTCCAAATGAGAGATAAGACCAGTTGTTTCTTTGGCTTTTCGAATATAGAAAATCCTAAGATCATTTTGGTAGGAGAAGATCTAAGAGACCTACATTCCAACCATTCTACTCTTCAAAAACCCAAGATTGATGTGGTAGCCACATTCCACAAAGGGAATTAATGAATTGAGGTATGAGTTGAAATATCTAGTATCCTCATTTTCTAACTTATAGCAAATTTATGATGACAATTTAGTTCATCTTGCCTTCACTCGAGGACGAGCAAAGGACTATGTGTGGGGGAGTTTGCTAACGGTCCTTAAGTGCCATATTAGATCATCAATTCACCTCATAATGTGCACAAAAGGGAAATACAAAATAGTGGTAGGGTTAAAAAATAACCAATTCCACAAGTGTTGGTGTTTATTTGTATGCAGGTGAATTTAGACCCAAAATACCAAAACATGCAGGGAGTAATCCATAAAATTGGATTTCGTCCAATTAGGCGACGCCACGTGGTACCACATGGATCAAATGGCCCACAAACAGAAGTATCTGAGGCCATCCAACGGTGTACACCCTATATCAGTAAATGGGACCCACTTGGAAGCCATCTGGAGAAAGCAAAGGCCGGTTGGAGCCAGGACTAGGTCAGCCGACCTGGTGGTTCGGCCGACCCCTTACTGGTGCCAAACCCGGTCAGCTTCCACTTGTTGGCTCCTCCCGGCTTGAAGAAGTCAGTGGTGACTGATTCACGCGCAATTGGTGGCTGGAGCCGACCCTTCTCCACCTATAAATAGAACATCACACCTCACTTCATGCACACACCAATAGTTGAGAATAGAATACCACTCCAAAGATTTAGAGTAGTCCTAGAGGCTGCCAACTAGAAGGAGAGTGTGGTGAAGAGTCTAGGAGAAGGAGGCTTGGGCTTGTCAAGTCCCTCTTCTACACTTGTACCCCTACAAAGGTGTTATTCAATTCAAGTAAGCCTTTGTGAATTCATTTCATTCAAGGTTTTTTGCACAAGTAGTTACTTGTGGGTTCATTGCTTTAATTTATTAAAGGCTCTATTTGTAGCTTTGTGTTCGAAACAACTAGAGTAGTGATTTAGAACGTAAGCGTGGTGCTTAGGTTAGAAATCACCAGTGAATATCTCGTAGACCCACAAATTGAAGAGGTATGCAGTAGGCGGTGACAACCCTATCTGTCCTTAGTAATCCTCCACGTTCGGCTATGCCACAGGCTCTTGGCGGGAGTTGTCCTAGTGTTGCTAGGGGTAAACCAATAGCCGAAGGATGCAGCTACCGCAAATTCCTTTGAATTAGAATCAATATTTAAATTCCTTTCTCTTCTTGCCTACTAAACAACTATGTGTCCTTCGGTGGATTAGTTTGTAAGATTAGCACATAAGTTCCTTGGATTCGATACCCTTGGAAATACTCCTTAAGGGGAAGTGCTACACAACAGTTTCCGTGCGCTTGCAGATTTTTATTTGTGACGTAAGAAACGTCAACACACTTGTGTCCTCATTGATTTCCCATGAAATGGGCTAACCAAACACTACCCTGTTTTCACACATGGGGAAAAGAAAGCAAGGGTAGTTCTGTCTAATAACTACTAGTACCTACAACTTAATCATAAGTGATAGCTATCCTTCACTTCCTTTGCCTACCCCGACAACAGTGCCAAAAATGCTTGTTGGTATTTCTTAACACCACAAATCATCTCCGATGAGAGATGAGATCCGCAAGTGCACGAAAGATATCGTTGTAACATTTCACCCAAGAGTATTTCCAAGGGTATCATATTTATCCCAAAGGAAGGCGGTGAAGTAAAGTAAACACTATTCTCATGATAAAGGTATAGGGTACTTAGTAATTATCAGAACGGGGGTAAGATGATAATAGGGGTAGTGTGACACACATCTAAGTAATCTACTCTAAGGGGTAGAGATGTTCTAGTGAAGGTTAAGTTAGAGATGGAGCTACTCCTATTGTGCTCTAATTACTCATATACATAGCCTACTATTGTACACATGAATATGCTAATGGTGAATACTAGGGGTTAGTGGTCCAAAACATGGGGCATGGGTTTACCCTTGACAACATCAGGACGATTGCCGCCTCGAGCCTCTGGTGTAGCCGAACGTGGGGGATTACAAAAGACTGACAGGGCTGTCACCACCTGTCACCAACCTCTACAACCCATGGGTCTATGAGACATCCAACGCTACTTAACTATCTAAGCACCACACTTACATGTTAAGTAAATACCTTAAGAGCCCGGGTACAATTAGCATCCTAAGGCAATGACTAACCTAAACATCATTGAACGAATATTGGGACCAAGCACTAACATACTCATATTAACATAATTATGTTATTACCTAGTTAGACTATAGTGGTGGTGTATGATGTTTATGATAACATGATATGAGCATTATGACTAGACCATAATAACATCTACACCTAGGACATACATGGACTCCACAATCAAACAAGAAACACTTTGCCCAAGTACATGAATAGAGAGACTAATAATAATATTATTATAATACATAAAGTCAAATAGGGAAATAAAGATACATAAGCCATACCTTTCCCAATTCGGACTTTGGACTAGAGGCTCCTCTTTACAACCTATCCTCCACTAAGGACCTAGGAGAACTAATGTATGCAAGAGAGAATGCTTGAGTGGTGTTTGTAGTGAAGTGAGGCATCTCCCCCCTATTTATACATGGAGTAGAGGTGGTTCTCGCCACCAAAAGCGTGTGAATCAGTCACCATCATTACCAGCTCACCACAATGAGTCGACACATGGAAGTTGATCGCGTTTGGCGCCACTACCAAGTCAACTGAGCCACCAGGTCGTCCGACCTGGTAGGGGGCCAAACACATTGTGCTTCCTCTAGGTGGCTGATAGGTGGGTCCTTTGACCATTTTGAGGCGCTACACCATTGTATGCCCTCGGATACTACTGTAGGTGGCCTATTTGATCCATATGCTGACACATGTTGGTGTTTGATTGGCTGGGAAGGTATTCTTTAGGATTCCTCCCATGGATTCACTTCATTTCTACATAAAATACCTGCATGCACCATTTTATCCAAGTACAAGTGGAACTAGGTTATTTCTAAAAGCAATGCGTGTAAGAAATGTCTACTCCATCATATAATTGAGATATGTTGATAGTTGAAACCGGTACTTAACGACCGTCAACAAACATGCACCCGACATGTGTTGGGTGTGATCCATCATTCCTTGGCTAAGGTTAAAATAACCTTTAGTCACAAAGGAACAATGTGCACCCAACGATTGTGGAAACTCCCTTGAGCTTGAATGGGTGCTTAGAATAGTTGGGAGCATAGGGATCCCACTTATTCATAGTAGCCCATTGGTTGCTCATGGAAGGTTTCCATGTCCAACCTCTGACCTCGTCAAGCTACGATTGACCCTCGGGATTAAATCTTGATAGGTTTCAACCATGCTCGGTTACTCATTGGCCAAGAGATGTTGAAATTTTACCTTCAAATCTTCCTTCAACAATCGACTTTTTGTATGCCTACATAGAAACATTACTCCTGCAAGCTTCCCCTCTTGGATAGAGAGGGATGGTTAGCTCCGGACACTTGTACAGCTGATACTTTGGGTTAAATGATCAAATTCTGTTTGTACATAAGGAGAATAAAAGGAACAAAGATACATCGGGTCCAATTTCAAGTGCATCTGCAAACAATGTATTATTCATTGATATAAAAGTGGAGCATTATAAATTAATCAATTTGCACATTTTCTAAAGCTCCTACTCTTAACAATGCAAGTGATAGATGTACACTCTATGGGTCCCTTCATCTTGAATTTTCTAACCATATTTACTTTTTACAAGAGAAAATATTTATCATTTGGGTCTTGGCAAACAAGATACTCAATTTTATCCTCCTGAACATTTCTTTGCCTAGGAATTTGAAATCTAGTGATCTATGTATGAATGGGTTTCAAATCAAAACTATGGACATCACTATTTCTAGGTTGCTACATGCCAATTCAACCATTAAGTAATTCCATAAGCTTTGTTTACTAAACTTAGCTTCATTAAACAATGCATATGGGATTCTAGGTGTTTGTTTAAATTTATTCCAAGTAAGGTGACAATCCTTTTGAAGAATCAAAAAACAGTGCCAACAATTACTCACGTGAGGATGCATAAGAATTGAATGATGAGGAGGTGTAAACCTTCCTCGCCAATGTAAGAAAAATCATTCAATCATAATGCAATCCAAACGCCAATATAAACCTTCCAACTTGAAACAACTTGCAAATGCAAAGAGGAACAACAGAAATCTTTTTTGGTTCGAATTAGGAAGATAAATTCATGTGGTTATGCCAAAAGTTCATATCCAATTAAATATCTTTCCTAATTCAAAATTTTAGTTTTATGTTAGTTGGAAATTCTACTTTTCAACATGCAAGTGTGCAAATTCAAACATGCTAAATGCAAATGCAAGGGTTGATGGGAACTTCAAATATGCAATTGGGAAATCAAATATGAGATAATACCAATTAACCTATTGGCAAGGACTCACTGAATTTGTAAAGTCCGATGAGTAGGACTTACCTCCGTCTTGATTAGCTTGATGTTGTGTCGTCCATACCCGGAGATGAAGGTGTGGATGACTTCTCTTGTTGACATGCCAAACCTCCTTTGGCTGTCATTTGGACAAGTGGGGCACACGGTGGCCCCATCCTATCGTTGCCTTGATGGAGACTTGTTGATGTTGCAATGATTTTTCCTTTTTAAAGATGTTCCTCCATGAACTTGGTGAGGCTTGTCATTCCCTTTTTGCCGCTTAGTGGAATTGAGCCATTCGAATGGCCCTTGCTTCTCCGTTTTATTAAAATGTCATCGTGACATGACGAAGTCCTCTCATAACTTGGTTTCCTCATAGAGGCAATGAGGTTGTCCACTTGTGAGCGTGTCACTCTGACCTTCAAGATAATCTTTTGATTCAACCCATTCTTGATCTTGGACCAAAGGCTTCCTTGTGGATGACGACATGTGGACTCCATAATAAAACAAGAAATGCTTCATCCACAATGTAGCTTTGCCCAAAGTTGCACGGGCTTGGTTGAAGTGTAGGGTCCAACAAGTGATTGTGCAACCCTTAGATCTTGAATGCTTTTCAAAGTGTTTTGTCACTGTCCAAGGACATGATACTTCAAAGTAGGCTAGTTAAAGTAGAATCCGATGGAATTCAAATTCCCATAGCCTCCTTGATTGTATTCATTCCACTGTTGACCCCTTTTTGGTGGTGGCCTTTGGAGTTGTTGTTTGGAAATAAAGGCTCCTCACGGGTCTTGGGGAAATCAATCCCCAAGTGTCCCATGCTGACATAGATTTCACAAGTCATGTTAATATCCATGGCTTGGATCATCCAAACACTTCTACATTGGCTTCATTTCCTTTATCTTTCAACACGAGGTCCAGTTCCATGGCTAGCATGTCCACCTTGTCAATGTTGTGCATGTCATGCTGATGGAACTGGGGCATTCATTGATCTACCGCTTTGAATGTTGTTCATCTTCTCAATCAAAGCTTCATCTATTGAGAAGAGGTGACCTCTAACTTCAGCATGAATCTGATCATGGGACGATGAAGTCAACCTTGTTGTAGGATTTTTGGACAATGAGCCAACCATCCACCCAATGATGAAGGCAAAACAAGATGTAATATTGGAGCCACCCCCAAGCTTTGGGGAAACATGCCTTTGGCGACTGCTGGAAGTTGGAGAATCTTCCCGGGATGTGCAATAGTTTTGCCCAAGAGGAAGAATTTGTCGAGGAACACCTTGAAGTATGTTGGTATTTCTTATGAAAACAGAATAGTCCGCAAGCACACGAAAATACCGTTGTAGCACTTCCCCATAAAGAGTATTCCCAATGGTACCGAATCCAAGGAACATGTGTGAGATCTCCTAGATTGTCCTCCCAAGGACACACAATTTGTTTGGTAGGCCAGGATTTGAGAAGAATTCAATGGTTTGAAATCTAAACCACAATAGTCTACGACAACTGCTTGCTTCGGGCAAGGATTTACCTCTGGCAACACCAGGACGATTCCTGCCAAGAGCCTATGGAATAGCTGTACGTGGGGGATTACTAAGGACAGATAGGGCTGTCACCACCTACTGTCTACCTCTTCAATCAGTGGGTCTACGAGATATCCATTGATAGATTCTAACATAAGCACCACACTTAAGTTCTATTTCACAACTCTAATTGTTACGAATCAAAGCTACGACTAGGGCCTCCAATAAATTAAAGCATTGAACCCACATGTAGTTACAAATGTAAACTACAATGAAATATAAATCAAACTAGTATTGAATTCACAAAAGTTTCTTAATCTATTTCAGCAGAACTTCCTTGGAGGTACAAGTGCGGAAGAGGGACATGATAAGCCCAAGCCTTCTCATCCTAGCTCCTCATCACTCTCCTTCTACTTGGCTAGCCACTTGGACAGATCTAAACTTTATAAGTGGAGTACTATTCTCAAACTTGTGGTGCATGGAGAAGTGAGGGAGTGAGGAGGTATTTATACACGAGTTCAGTCGGTTTGGCACCACAATTATCATGTGAATCAGTCGTTACCACCATCATGGAGCCACAGGAAGCCAACACATGGTAGCTGACCGAGTTTGGCACTAGGGCCAAGTCGGTCGACTAGGTGGGTCGGTCGACCTAGTCCTGGTCCCCCTTAGCCGTGTTTTCTTGGGGTGGCTTCCAGGTTGGCCCTGACCCCCTTCCCAAGTGAAACACCGTTGGATCTCCTCGGATACACCTAGGAATGAGTCATGGATCCATGTGATGCCACGTGTCATCACCTAATTTGTTGAATGGCAACTTTTTGGATTGCTCCATGCATGCTTGGGTATTTTGGGGCCTAATTCACTTGTGGAATTTGTTAATTTTAAGTCCTACCACTATGTTGTGTCTCCATTTTATAATCCTTATGCAGTGAATTGACGGTCATATTTAGCATTTAAGGACCATTAACAAACTCTCCCACACTTAGCCCTTTGCTCATCCTCGAGTGAAGGCATGAAGAACTAAGTGCTAAGATAAAATATTGTTGTGGATATGAAAGGAGTATACAAAGTATTCTAATTCATACCTTTGCTTTTCAACCGTCTTTTTTGTGTGGCCACCACATCATTGTGGTGTTTGAGAGGTGGAATGGTTGAGTGTATCTCACTCAGACTTCCTCCTCTTGAAATAACTTTGAAAATTGATATATTTTGAATGTCAAAAGGGTAATGCCTTTTCGTCCTCTATTGGATTCTCTCAAGTCACTCAAAGTGTTTGAATCCTCACCTTGGCATAATTTTTTCACTTTTGTTCCAACGACTAAGTATGTCTTTTTGTGGAGCTTGGTAGGGATAAATAGTAGCACACTTTCAATTCATATATTACTAAGCCAAAAATGAGATCCATATGAGAACACCATGCAACAAAAATCAATGACTAAGGAAAGTCTCGTGCACATATGATGGGTGGATGGTGGATGATGTTGATAAGTCCCATTTGATCACCTTTTTTTTGTGCAAGGATGAAGCATGGCTACTTATTGGCTCTCTCTTTTCTATTCTTTTTTTTAATTCTTTTCGGGAGCTCTTATAGCCATGCCTTCTACTCCTTTTATGCATCTTTCTAATGAGAGAGGATTATGCAATAACTTTTATGGAGTATCTTTTGATGGTGTATGGATGACAATGATGGAATATGGTGGAGTGCACAAAAAAACATCCTAATCAAAATATTTCATGCAAGTCACTCAATAGGGTCAAGAGTTTGACAAAGTTCAATGGAAATGCAAAGTGACATATGCATGTGGTTTTCAATATTCATATCATATGGCCTTGGTGGGTATTTAATTTCCAATGAGAGAGGAAGGCAAGCCCTAAGACTTCAAAATTGTGCAAAATTCAAAATCAATTTCAAGCGAGGGTTTGTCCATAGGTTTACTTTACTCACCATATCACACTAATCAAAATAGATGACATGTTGTCCTAATTAATTATATGGGTCCAGAAACATGGTAATGACATCAAAATACATGGTATATTAATCTCATATTTAAGCAATTTGATCATTTACTTTAATTGAGATTATTTTAATTTGATTTTTCATGAATGTGTCAAAATTTTCAACTCAAATTCATCTAAATCACCAGGAGCGGAGGATAAGAGATTTGAACCAACGTTGTGTAGTGAAACGGACCCGAGAGGAGCCACCAACAGGTCGGTCGAGACATGGGGTTGGCCGACCTCTGTTTGGTTCCCCTGGTGCTCCGCTTTGTCGTGTCGTATATCGTGTTTGTTTATGACGTGTCCATAGGTGAAACGCGTGATCAACGTTGCGAGATCGCGGAGTGACTCGTCCCCTACACTTGTTCCTGGAAACTGTATTTGACACAAAATAAACTAAAAGGGGAGCTTTATCGGTGTTAGATAAACTGATAAGTTCACTTTATTGAACAGAAAATTGGGTGCTTAAATTATTGAATTGCAAAATATTGGAAGAAAACAAATCAAGCAAACGAAGGCGTAAGCACCCAATGGCCTAAAGGGACATCTACTCATGGTGCCTTGTAAATGTCGTACATCCCTATGGCCTCGCATAAGCGCTTGATTTTAGCACTCAGGACTCAGTGTACACCATCTATCTCCTCCATAAGGGCGTCAGTGTCATACTTTAATTCCACCCTCTCGATGCGTGCTTCAGCCACCGTGTGTGCTAGCTTTTTATCCTCCAATTGGAGATTTGCTATTTCCTTAGCTAGCCGCACCGCATCAGCACGGGAAGATTTCTCATCACTGCTTTGATATTGGCTTGGAAACCTTTTTATAGCAGGTGGTGAGAGGTGACACCTCACCCTTGAGGGAGTCGAGCCCGTCGACTTCTCCATGGCCAACTTGTCCACACGCTTGTAGAGACCTTTTCCATAACCTTTCGGCGTTCTCACGCCTTTGATTATGAAACGGTCATTCGCGTGCTCCGACGAGGTACGAGTTGGTGACTCATAGTGGTGGCTCACTACATCGCCCATCTTCGTCTTGAGCGTGCTCGTGTAGTTCTCACCAGGCTGGAGTGTGGGATGGACTTCGTCTTTTCCGTGGAAAAGATGGGTCACAATGGGCTTGAGAGCCACCGTTGTTGGACGTCGCATAGGAGTTTGTGACTTCATGGTGCTCTACGTGGAGAGAGTGACCGTGCCACACTGCGACGAGCAGGGCTACATCCACGGGGCATCCCAAGAGGCGGGATCACGATGAGAGGTGCCACGTCCAAAGCCATGATGGCCTCAATGGACATGGTGGAGTCATTGTTGGCCGGCGTAGGCTCTCCACTAAGGTTTAATGTGGAGCTGGAGGATGCATGGGGGACGATGCATTTGCTAGCCATGGTAGATGGGACTTGGTGGAAGATGGGAGAGGGTGTTTCTTTTCTTGATTAGTGCAAGTTTCCTCTATGTTCATGGATTTTTAATATAACCGAGGCGGAGATTGAACTCGCATTGGGGTTCTGTTGGGATAACATAGAAGAGATAACCCGCGAAAACAGAACCCTGGCGGCGCCAACTATGAGTTGAATGACTAGAGGGGTTGGCCAACATTGGTTGGGCCCCATTTGGGCTACTGTTTTGTGGGGTGTCTCCATGGGCCATATGGATTAGTTTTATAATGGGCCCACTTGTTGGACTTGGAGGAATTACGTAGAATTTGGAAGAATAGCATGAAAATTGATTAAATTTACCACGTCGACTTCCTTTTCCAAATCCTCTTGGGAATCCAGGAAGATTTTGAGACGATGCCCATTTACCTTAACTAGATGGCCCTCATCTTGGAGTGTGATGACCCCATGAGATGAAGTTTCTATTACGGTGAATGGTCATTCCCATTTGCTTTGCAATTTCCCATGTCCAAAGTGTTTTACCCTGGAGTTAAAGAGAAGGACTTTATCTCCAGGCTTAAACTCCTTCAGCGTAATCCTTTTGTCATGACATCTCTTAGTTCTTTCCTTATAAATTTTGGCACTATGGTATGCCTTATTATTCCATTCCTCAAGTTCGGAGATTTGCATCAAACGGTGATGTCGAAGTGTTCTTGTGACACTTCCCCCGGACCTACTATGCGAGCAGCCCGCGGAGGTTCTTGATCGGCAGGGCTTAGTCCTCAATGGTGGTTGCGCGTATGAGAGTGGTGAGATAGTGGTTTTTACGTTGTTCGGACTGCTGGAGCGTAATACCCTACTCCACGGTGAGGCTGTATTGCTGGTACGAATGAGTGTGTCACGTATACGCGTTAGATTGGGAACCCTTTGCAACGGTGGTGGTCCAGTCCTTTTTAAAGACAAGGTCGGACGCCTTACAAGTGGGTTCTGGGGCCTAACAGGTGGCCCCGAGGAGATCTTATCCTAAAGATCTAAAGCTTTCGCATAAGCCTCCTCTGAACGTGGCATGAAGATCTGTCGTCTTACCGCCTCAGATGCTAGTGGCCCATGCGTGGCCGTTGACGGTGGCAGGGGATGTCCCCTTTGTCTGTCTTATCATTGTAAGCTACCCACTTGGCATTGTGAGGTAGGCCTGCGGTGTCTTCATTGTGATGTGATTGGGCACAGCGGTCTCTAACTGTTGGCGTGCACCGCGTCATGCATCGGGGGTGGGTGCATGTCTTCAATGTTTGATTTTGACAGAGTACAGCATCCCTTAGCTCCCACAACCTGCCCAGGGAAAGTTGCAGGACATGTGGCAGCTTTAGGGCTGGTTACTGAGGGGGAGGCCAGGTACGGTTCTTCAGGGAATGTGGCAGCCACGGAGCCCTTCGATGCACATGGCAGCTCTGGAGCCATTCTCTATGGGAGGTGTCCAGCCTGGTGCTTCGAGCCACGTTGCTGCACCGGAGCCCACTCCTATAGTGGAGTGAGGTCCCTTCCAGCTAAACTCGTGGCAGCTTGGGAGCCCATCTCACTGGAGGAGTTGGGTCTCGTCTTTGAGGTCCACGTGGTAGTGCTGGATCCTGTACTTTGAGGAAGGCTGGGGTCTGGTGCCTTCTGGACACGTGGTGCCCTTGGAGGTACTCAGGTACTTCCATCCTGTGTGAGAGGGTACCCCGTATGCAGGGTATCGATAGTGGCCCATGGGTCCACCTTCATGGAGGTGATGAGCCCGAGGCTGAAGCCATATCCATGTATTCCCGCACTGCTCTTTGAATTTTGTCATGGTCAGCCGATGTGGTGGGCGCTTCTGCCAATGTAGCCACGCATCCTCTCCTAGTCGAGAGACTATGGCGACATTATCTTTTCTTGTGGTAGTATCTTTGCCCTATGTGGCGCCTTTAATCGTGATGGTTTCCAATGTAGCCATAGCACTTACGCTTGTTCCGCTTTATGGGAACCGTTGTAGTTGTCTTCTCAGGTGGCTGACCGCTTGGGCCAGCTCATTTGACAATGGATCTAGGCCCCATTGTCATGGATGCTATGAGTTGAGTAGTGCAAGTCGGGCCCTGGTGATCCGCACGATGTGCTTAGACATTGCGGGGGTGATACAAAAGGAAACCTTTGCTAGAGGGGGCGGTTCCTTCCTTACTCACACCCTGTGGCCTGAGCTTTCGCCTTCTTCATTGAGCGCTCGAACCTTCACCACTTAGCAAAAGCTCTTATTCTTGCTTGCTCCGCTGCCCTCCATGCTGCCTCCTTCTCGTTTCCAGACGGTAGAGGATCTGGTGCCAATGAGGCGACTTATTGGCTGGGCAGCAGTAGAGAAAGGATGGATTATCCACTGCAGATCTCCCACTCTTCAAGACCTGCGCTGTGACACCCGATTCCGAATATGAACCAAGCGTAACGCATATGTGTGCCCAGGATGTTCAACACACATACACGAATGATTCACAAATGATAAACAGAATTTAACCACGTCTTAACTAATAAATAAGTACCTTATTACAATAATCCAATAGTTCACAAATAATAAAACTCTAAATAATTGCAGCGGAAAATAAACTAAATAACACGACTCCAATCCACAGGCAATTGACGGCGGTACGCAACCTAGTACTCCTCTTGATCCTCAGGGTACTCCCAATTGTCTCCAGTAGCTGTTGGGGGGGGGGGGATTGCAAGGGTGAGTACATGTCGTACTCAGCAAGTGTGGAAAGTATGACATGTGGCTAATTCAAATGACGACAATAATAATGGCTAAGTGCTGAAAAGTACAGTAAAACATTTGAAAAGCATTATACTATGTCTATGTGAAATAAATCCCATCATATTAACAAAGTATAAACAATATCCAATTATCACCAACATTATCATTATCCATGTCCAATTACCATAACTCAATTCCATAACCATGACCACAACCATCACCAAACCATAACCATCCCAAATCCCAATTTCAACTCTAATCATGTAGGTCATCCAGGCGCTCATAACCGGGAGCACGGCTATCATGATAGTTTTTAACACTCTGCAGAGGTTGTACCACTTTACCCACATGTTTGTGATTTTATCACCTTTCGATGACTAAGGAACCTCCATTGTGCCATCTCACACTTCCGTAGGTGTGTGGCCAAGAGATCACAAAATAGCCTTTCAAAAGGGACTACTAGTATGTACGGCCCCACTAAGGTTTCACCGGCAGGCTTGAACCTCTATTCTCCCACCCACGGGTCCCCTCGTGTGCCATGCGGATCCCAGGGCAGTCCTCCTCGACTCCCATTCCCCGCGCCATCCAATGGTCCATACAATACTAGCAGCGCTCCTAATTATTCAGCTACGCCGCACCCATACTTGGCCTTGTGGTGGCACTGTTGACCTGGCATATTCTCGCATGAACCGGTCCTTAGATCTAAGGCAAGCAAACCACCATAACGACCAACCCATCCACATAACCATGCTTGCTTAGATCACCCATCGTATTGACCAGTTCACATTAACCAGAATATCATTGATGCATAATTAAATGTGTAGTGTTGTTTACCATCCCAATTAATTGAGCGAAGCAAAAAGGTAAAAACCCTTCCCGACTCTCTACCATAATTCCAGGTGACAAGGGTGGTCAAACAAAACTAGTAAACTTCCTACCATAGGATTCCCATCAATTTGACACAAGCATGCAAGTTCGCAAACAAAACATTTAATTTAAAAGAGGATCAATATGCTTCAAGGACACTTGCCTTGCTCCGGCGGATGGGGTTGCTCAAGCGCTTCGAAGTCTTGGTTTTGGAAATCCTCGTATGCGGCCTCTTGAACACGTTCCTCTACGCGTGATCATACATACAAGAAAGCATATACAATTCAACATAATGCATACGAAATAATCAACATGCAATGACATGTATGCATGCACAATTTAATAATTAATTTACTACGGTCGTTTATTAATTAGATGCGACTAGTTCATACGTGTTCATAAGGGTTTACGGGGGTTTTAGGGCGGATTAATGCTGCTGAAATAAAATTTATGGTGCAACTAAATTTAATTTACGCCTACTAGATTTAATATGATCGCAAAAATTCGCATCGGGAACGAACCCTACCGTAGATCTGACGGCGTGACGGTCGCGGAATAAATGCGACGTGAAGACGAAAAAGATGGTGCAGCAGTCCTTCGGCGGTACGACGGCGGCGGCGCGATGTCGGCGACGATCTCCGGCGAACGGCGGTGTCCTCCTCTTTTTCTCCCTCTTCTTCCCCTTCTTTTTCTCTTTTTTTCTTCCCTGGGCGCCTCTGTTTTCTCTGTTCCCGTCGGCTGCTTCCGGCGGCTGGGTTTCTCCAGGCGGCGGCTTCTGGCGGCTGCTGGTTCGTGGGGGAAAAAGAGCCTAGGCCTGGGTCCTATTTATAGGGGCGGCCCTAGGGTACGGCACCAGTATCCGGCTCGGTTGGGAGTCACGCGGCACCGGGAAACGCGGCACGGGAGTCGGACGCGGAAGGGAGAGCGGGAGTTTCGGGAGTATCGGGCGCGCTTGCGGAAAAATCGCGGAGGCGGGGGCCGAATTGGACCGGCGCTACGCGGGAAGGCCGGGGCGGGCGCGCTTGGGCGGCACGCGGCCGGCTGGGCGCTCGGCGCCTCGCACGCCAGGCGGCGGGCGGGCCCCGCGGGGGCGTCGCGTCAGGGCGGGACGGCGCTGGCAGGGCGGGCAGGCGGGCAGGCGGGCGCAGCGCAGCGCGCTGCGCTGCAGCGGCAGGCGCGAGGGGGCGGGCGGCGGTGGGGCCCCCGGGGCGAGCGCGCGCGCGCGCGGCATCGGGGCGCGGCGCGGAGCGGGGCCGGCTCGGCCGGCTGGCCGCTGGCCTGGCCGCCGGGCGGCTCCTTGTTTTTTTTTTCTTTTTTTTTCTTTTATATATATATATATATATATATTATAATATATTTTATTACTTATATTTTATTTATTATTTTTTTATCTATTATTTTTATAATGTATATTATTAATGTTATATTATTTTTTTTCTATTATACTCTTTTTTTTTATATTTTGTTATATATATATTATTTATATATATTTATATTATTCTTTTTTTTATTCTTATTCCCTATTACAAGTTTTAGCCTATAATTATTGTTTTCTTTTCTTCTTTTGCCACACGTATTTGTATATGCATATGTTTTATTATTTTTCTTTCATTCTACTAGTGTTTAATGCATGACCATGTATGCAATGCATGATGCGAAAATTTAGGGTGTTACATGCGCAAAGACGATATTGTTCTCTTTGTCGCCTACGTGTCTGCGGGGCCTAGGCTCCCGTTGTCGAGGTTCTTCCTCGCATTGCTGGAGGAATACTGGATGCAGCTGCACCACCTGTCATCAAATTCCATTATCGTGGTTGTTGTGTTCGTCCACTTTTGCGAGTCGTTCATGGGCATCCCACCAACAGTGGAGCTGTTCTGGTTCTTCTTTGTGATGAAGACCACTAGAAGGAGCTAGGAGCCAAGTGGGAGCCTACTACTTCCGGCATCGGGACAAGACCTCTCGGATCTAAATTTTGTTGCTAAAAGGGGGCAAGTGGAGCCACTGGAGGGAATACTGGGTGATCGTGTGGACTGAGGACCATGCCATGTTGAAGATGCCCTCTCAAGACCCGGCCTCTGGTCCCACCACCTGGGAAGAGTACTAGAGGTTGATGAAGGAGTACAAGCCGATGCTGAAGAGGATCCAGTTCTTGGTGGACAAGGGCTTGACCTCCTTGACGGTGCTGGCAGACTTCTTTCGACGTTGCATCGCCCCCCTTTAGGGGCGCCTATATGGAGCCTGGATCTACTTCGGCAAGTACGACCAGTGACGGCTGGATCAGAACGATCGAACCCCCAAGATGCTGGAGGAGATGTTGAAGGTGGTGACTTGCGACACCGTTGATGATGAGCATGTCTCCATCCAAGACGATTGCCAGTCGCTCTTCATGACCCCTGGCCTGAGGAATGAAGTGCAGAGCTTGATGCCGAAGGTCAACGTGTTCGACCTTGCTTGGCTGCACCCTGAAGAGACAACTGGGGCTTTAGTGCTCTTGGAGCGGTGTCGTGTTGCAACGCAACAAGGGTCAGGGTCTACCCCACGTCCTTCGGAAAGGGCAGAGGTAGGGCTCTCAACAACATCCGACAGGGCTGATGACAGCCAGTAAAGCGCTAGTTCTTATGCCGGGGAAGCGTTCCCGTACCCTAGTCACGGGTGTTGCCGCCCCCGTGCCGAAGAGGCAGAAGCTGACGCAGGGTGCGATTCTCTCATCTCCCATCACGAGGGAGCCGGAGCGGCCGAAGCCTTCGTTGTCAACCTGGTCTCTAATTTCAGCGGTGCCTCTGCTTCTAGAGGAGGTGGATAGGAGTCTATGTTGATGGCCAAATTGATGCAAGTCATCCCAGAGCAGGTGCCAGAGGTTGTGGCGCCGGCCTTGTCATCGGGTCCAGGGGGCCTCGAGCAGCCGTGCGAGTTGGGAGGCCAAGGTCTCTGGAGCAGCCCAGCCCGCTGGTAAGGCGCGGTTTCTTGCTCCCCTATTATTTTGTTGTTTCTTCGCTCTGACGGGGTTAGTTTTGGCTTTTCAGGGCATCGTCAGCTGACATAGTGCCCTTGGTGCTTTTGGGGGTGGGCTTGATAGCTCCTGCACCTCCTGGAACTATAATGGGGTTTGTTGTGCAGCATCCTACGCCTTAAGGTGCACCAGCTTCCGATGATGCCGTTGTTTATGCTCCTTCATTCGTCGGAGCAAATGGGGATGAGGTGTTGCCGGGCAAGGAGGTGGCTACCCTGGCTGTCGCGGTTACCCCTGGTGGGGCAGACCCGACCGCCGCTGATACTGTGCCGGCGCTCGATGTCATTGGTGCGCAAGATGGCGACTCACCACCGGGGACCGTCGATAGCCTTGTGGAAGGGGAGAGTACTTTGGCATCGGGCAGCAACGCGCTGATTCCTGGAGCAACAACCGGGGAGCCATCTGGTCCCCAAATGCTAACATCTTCTATAGAGTCAACAGAAGAGGCATAGAGGCAGCCGTCTATTGCGACGACCATGCCTATCCCCCTCTCCATTGTTGTTGCCACGGTACACTCCATCTTGCGGCAGACCCAGGCTGCTCCCCCCCGAGAGTGGGATCGGCTTGCTGAAGAGCGGTGCCTGGTGAAGTTGGTCGATGCCAAGATGATGGAGCTCAAGGCGAAGGTCCTGAAGGCCCATGCCGATGCTGGCGCTCGCCTTAGGTTGTGCAAGGATCGGCGGATGGAGTTGGTCTGCCGCGAGGTTGCCGTTGTCGATCGGGAATGAGACTTGGCAGTGAGGGAAGAAGTGGTCTCCTGGAGTCTCAGCATGCTGGAGGAGAGGCGTCGAGCTATGTAGGACTTGGAGTTCGCCATCAAACGCAGGGAGAATGACTTGGAGTGTCGTGCTCGGGAGCTCACCGATCAGGAGGAAGCAGCATGGAGAGAGGTAGAAGACCTCCATGACTCCCGCGCAGCCGAGGCGCAAGGGATCCTGGACTTCCTGGCCCATGCCAGGGCGGTGTTGGAACCCCTCGAACTTGGTCCTGTGCTCCGCGGGGATCCGTCCCATTGGGTGGCCCAGCTGCTTCCAACCTTGGACTCCTTCTGCTCGACGTTGAGGTTGGTGAACGATGTCCTTCCAAGGTGGTTGGAGGTCGAAGGGAGGGAGCTAGCGGAGTAGGTGTCCTGCCATGTCTTGTTGTGCTTCCAGAGCTAGTATCTGATGATCCCGCTGGATCCGGTAGAGAAGGGCCACTTCGATGAGCGGGAGGAGGAGGCGAGGGCCAAGGTCCAAGACCTTGCCAAACAGGTGGCTTCTTCATTGCAGCGGACTTGAGTTCGGCGGTCCCAGGCAAAACACCTTCGTAACCAGGGATGGCCCCTTTCTAAAAATAACACTTAATGAAATTGAATTCATGTTTTGCTTTTTGGCTTGTCTTGTGCTTGTCAATCTATCGCTCTGAGTCCTTAGCTGCGTAAGGGCTCGAAGGATTTTGCTGAGTACATTAGTTTTTGAGGAACCAACGATCGCACTATTGACATGGCCGATCTGTCGTCAGTTGAGGTCTTGCCTATGGAACCCCCTTAGAGGCCCCTTGGTAGATGTGACCAGGTGGCTGGGCACACCTACCACTTGATCGCAGGATGTCTTCGATGGGCCCCAGCGGAGCAGGAGGGTTTGAGTGGATAGCCTCATTGGGGCCCCTTCAGGGGTGCCAAGCTTTGTTTGAGAAGAGACATCGACGGCAGGCCCACTGGGTGGTGTCAGAGGTTGCTGTTCTGGCATCGCCCACCATCATCGCAGAAATGTCGACGGCAGGCCCCCTAGGTGGTTCAAGAGCTAGCTGCTCTGGTGTCGTTCACCGTCATCCCCGAGTCGTCGATGGCAGGCCCCTGGGTGGTGTCGGAGCTGGCTGCGCCGGTGTCGCCCACCATCATGGCAGAAATGTTGGCGGCAGGCCCCTTGGGAGATGCCAGAGCTTGCTGCTCCGGCGTCGTCCACCATCGTCGTAGAGTCATCGATGGCAGGCCCCTTGGGTGGTGCCAGATCTGGCTGCTCCAAAGTCTCCCACAATCATTGTAGAGTCGTCGACGGCAGGTCCCCTGGGTGGTGCCAGAGCTGACTGCTCTAGCATCGCCCAACACCATCGCAGTAACATCGACGACAGGTCCCCTGGGTGGTGCTAGAGTTGGCTACTCTGGCATCGCCCACCATCATCGCAGAGTCATCGACAGCAGGCCTCTTGGGTGCTGCCGGAGCTGGCGCCTCTTGTGTCACCAACCATCATCGCAGAGTCATCGACAGCAAGCCCCTTGAGTGGTGCCGGAGCTGGCTACTTCGGCATCGCCCACCATCATCACAGAGTCGTCGAGGACGAGCCCCTTGTGTGGTGCCGAAGCTAGCTGCTCCGACATCGCCCACCATTGTCGCAGAGTCATCGACAGCAGGCCCCTTTGGTGGTGTCGGAGCTGGCTTCTCTGGCATTGCCCACCATCGCTGTAGAAACATCGGCGTCATGCCCCTTGTTGGTAGGAAACCAAAGAAACCTTGTTAGCAACAAAACCACAATGAGATAGCATACTCACAGATCAGCACTTGTTGCCCATTATGTAGAATAGCATCGGCAGCAGGCCCCCTGGGAGGTGTCGGAGCTAGATACTCCGACGTCATGTACCATCAACATGTAGAAACCTTGACGGCGGGCCCTCTGGGTGATGTGTACTTTGCTGATGCTGCTGCTAGTAGTGACCGAACCGACCTGCTTTGTATGTCTTGTACACATGACAGCGGGGGCATACTTTTGCTCGTCGACCATCTTTCCTGACTCTTTAGTTTTTCTATGTCTTACAGTCCTGGGCTGGTACATGGGGCTTGGTTAATTCAGTGCGTTAGAGCTCGAGATCCGGCTCCCGCCTTACTCAGGGTGTGAGCCTCCTGGCCCTCGGTACTTAGTCGCAGCACTGGGAGGCAAAGTGCGCATGCTTAAGGTACAGGACCAGACTAAGCAAGCTGCGCACCCTGGACCTCCAACTCATTGTACGCCTTTCATGGGGGACCATCTGGAGCAACAGGGCCCCAAGTAAAAGAGCAACCATGAGATCCCAAAACACTTTGCAGGTACCTCAAACAAGTTTGTCTTCAGTTGGATTGCATAACTCCACTAGGGGTGATATAGAGAAAAATTCACCAGGTATATTAAGATAATATACGAAAAACAAGAATAGGTTAATGATCACAAAATTAACAAAAAAATAGATGAACATAAGAGAAAGCACGGGGTAACACAGTGATTATTTCCAATTGGCATTTATAGGAGGAGACTGGCTTTACAATAAGGCAACGACTCACTCTGGATGGCAAGGAAGGCAGTGTCTACATGCTTAGGGTACAAGACCAAGCTAAGTGGTTGAACACACTGGACCTATCCCTCCTGGAGCTTGGTTGTCCTAAGTGCCGTTCCTTGGCACCATGACACCCTACACTGTCCTACCATTATACTTAGGGGTAGAACTTATGGAGGTGCTCTATGTTCCAAGGGTTGGGGAGGGGCTATCCCTCTTCCGTGGCCAGGCGGACGCACCCGGGCTGGGATATTTGTGTCACTCGGAAGGGGCACTCCCAGCTGGGGGAGAGTTTGTGTGACCCTTCTCAAGAAAGAATTAGCGGCAGCACCAGATCACCCGTTTGGAGTTCTCTACTCCGCACGAACCATTCCTAGTAGCGCTGGAGCGCCTGCTGGTACCGTGCATTTTGGATGGTACCATGCCACCTTGCTTTGTCGACGAGGTCGACATCTTCACATCGGAGCTGGTCCTGTGCAGTTTCGTCGAATGTCCGAACTCGGAGGGAGCCCACTACAATCTCTAGGGGGAGGACGACCTCGACCCCATACACCAGGAAGAAAGGTGTTTTCCCCGTGGCCCGGCTGGGTGATGTCCGGCTCGCCCATAGCACACACGAAAGCTCGTCAACCCACTTGGCACCATGCTTATCCAAGCTATCATATGTTCGTGTCTTGAGGCTCTTGAGGATCTCAGCATTAGCCCTTTCAACTTGATCGTTGCTATTTGGGTGAGCAACAAACGCATAACAAACTTGGATGCTGAGGTCTTTGCAATAGTCTTGGAATGTTGCACTGGTTAACTGGGTCCTGTTGTCGGTGATGATCCTGTTCGGGACCTCGAACCTGCGGACGATCGACTTGATGAACTTGACTGCAAACTCCTTGTTGATGTTGATCATTGGGGCTGCCTCCAGCCACTTGGTTCACATGTCTACAACGGTTAGAGGAACTAATACCCTCCGACTGCCCTGGGGAAGGGTCCCAGGATATCCAGCCCACAGACTGTGAACGACCAGGAGGGTGGGATCATCTGCAGTGTTTGCACCGGAGTGTGAATCTTCCTAGTGTGGATCTAGCATGCCTTGCACCTTTTCACCAACTCGACGGCACCTTGGAGTGTTGTTGGCCTGTAGAAACCATGCTGGAAGGCTTTACCAACCAGCGTGCAGGAAGTAATGTGATTCTCGCACCCTCCTTCCTAGATCTCTGCAAGCAAGTCGCAACCCTCCTCCTGAGTTGTGCACCATAATAGGATGCCATTGGCGCCACGCCGGCAGAGGTCTTCTTCTACCAACGTGTAGCATTTTGCCATCCTCACGATCCATTTAGCGGATACGTGTTCCTCCGGAAAAATGTTGTCCTTCAAGTAGTCTCAGATCTCCGTGATCCATGCATCGGGACTCTTCGAGCTTCGGGATCTTGGGTGCTGGGTGATATGGGGTCCCAAGTGACGCACAAGAACCTCGATGGTCCCCACGGTTGCAGCGTCGCCGAGGTCGCCAGCTCCGAGGTGTTGGGCTCGCTTTCTTCTTTAGGCACTACAGGCCTAGCAGTTGGTCGCACTAATCTCCTGCTGAAGAAACCTTCAGGAACCGGGGTTCCGGTGGAATCCATTGTTGACAAGGCATCGGCAATGGAGTTGTCAGCGCACGGTATGTGGCAGAGGTCCAAGGCCTCGAAACCAGCCTCTAGTTTCTTGACATGCAGGGGTATGTCGCGAGCTGAGGATCGTTGCAGCAGCATTCTCCCCGGACCTGCTTGATGATCAGCTGGGTGTCTCCCTTGGCCAACATCTGATGGACACTGAGACCCGGCACATTTGTTAGTCCGAAGATGAGGGCTTGATACTCCGCCATGTTGTTGGTCGCCTTGAAGTCAATGCGCATCGCGTACTTGGACTGCTCCCCTGTTGGCAAGGTGAGCAGTACGCCGTCTCCGATCCCTTGCTTCGCAAGGAACCATCGAAGAAGAGTGTCCAATGGGGTTGGTGAGCACCAGTGCCCTAGGCTCCGGCTCGCTGATTTTCAGGCCACCTAGGTTGCTTGATGAGGGAGTCCACTCAGCAACGAAATCCATTAGTGTTTGGCTCTTGATTGCATGTCACGGCAAGAAGTCGAGCTCGAACTCCACCAGTTCTGCAACCCATTTGGTGATGTTGCCGATCACGTTGGGGCTGCGGAGCACTGCCCCCAATGAGAACGAGGTCACCACTAAAACTTTGTGTGCTTCAAAGTAATGGTGGAGCTTCCTTGACGCGATTAGCACTGCATATAGCAACTTGGGTACTTTGAGGTACCTTGTTTTTACTTCATGTAGGACTTCGTTGATGACGTAGACTGGGCGTTGAATTGTCTGGACCCTTCTTGGGGAATCCAGCGCATCTTCTTCCATCTGCTTCAGGCCAGAGACTCCATGTTCCCAGAACCCGGGGCATCCTCTGGGGGTTGGGACCCAGAGGCTTCTTGATCTCTGGGGTCCCCTGGGGGACCCGGGTGCCCTCCGGGGGCTGGGACCTTGAGGCAACATGGCTATCGTGGCCTCCTGCAGGTTCCAAGCCTTGGGGCTCCAAATCAGTGGCAAGGGCCCAGTCCGTCCTTTGGGGCTGCTGGGGAACAAAAAATTCTGCAACCAAGACCATACTTACCACCTCCGTCATGGCAGCAATGTAGACGTACAAAGGCTCCCTGGGCTTCGGTGCTACCATGATGGGCAGCAACGTAAACTGTTGCTTCATCTCGTGGAACGCCTTCTCTGCCTCCTCAGTCGAGACGAACGGTCCAGATTGGCAAAGTAGTTTGAAGAATGGGAGGGCCCGTTCAGCCAGTCTAGAGATAAACCAGTTGAGTGCTGCCAAGCAACCAGCAAGCTTCTGCATGTCCTTGATGCAGGCTGGAGGCCGCATTGTCTCCATCGCCATGATTTTCTCTGGGTTGGCCTCAATCCCTCGGTTTGAGACCACGAAACCAAAGAGCTTCCCAGCTTTGACTCCGAACACACACTTGTCTGGGTTAAGCTTTGCGCGCGTGGTCCGTAACCTATCGAAGACTAGGGCAAGGCTGTCTAGCAATGATGTATGTGTCTGGATTTTCACAACGATATCGCCGACGTACACCTCTATTAGGTCCCGAATGAGATCCCCAAATGTTTTATGCATGGCACGTACAAAGGTAGGGAGGGCATTCTTAAGATCGTAAGGCATGGAGACATAGCAGTAAAGGCCATCTACGGTTATAAATGTTGTATGTTCTTCGTCCTCTCTAGACATAGGGACTTGGTGGAACCTTGAGTAAGCGTCTAGGAAGCAGAGTAGATCGCATCTTGAGGTTGAATCTATAAATTGATCTATCCTAGGGAGAGGGAAAGGATCTTTAGGACATGCCTTGTTGAGGTTCGTGTAGTCGGTGCAGATTCGAAGCTTTTCGCCAGCTTTGGGGACGACAACTGGGTTGGCCAGCCATCTGGGATGGTGGACTTCACATATGAAGCCAACATTGAGCAGCTTCTTGATCTCTTCGCGGATGAAGTTATGCCGCTCGGTAAAAGTGCAACCACTTTTTAGAGGAAAAAGCCCCTACCTGGCGCGCCAAATGTTGAAATGTTCTTGCGACACTTCCCCTGGACCTGCTATGCGAGCAGCCCACGGAGGTTCTTGATCGGCAGAGCTTAGTCCTCAATGGAGGTTGCGCATATGAGAGTGGTGAGAGAGTGGTTTTTACGTGGTTTGGACCGCCGGAGTATAATACCATACTCCACGGTGAGGTTGTATTGCTGGTGTGAATGAGTGTGTCACGTGTGTATTCGTTAGATTGGGGATACTTTGTAACGGTGGTAGTCTGATCCTTTTATAGACAAGGTCGGACGCCTTACAAGTGGGGTCTAGGGCCCGACAGGTGGCCCCGGGGAGATCTTATCCTAAAGATCTAAGGCTTCTCGCATAAGCTCCCTCTGACCGTGGCTTGAAGACCTGCCGTGTTGCCGCCTTAGACGCCAGTGGCCCATGCGTGGTCGCTGACGGTGGCACGGGATGTCCCATCTATCTGTCTCGTCACCGTAAGCTACCCACTTGGTGTTGCGGGGTAGGCTTGCAGCGTCTTCACTGTGATGTGATTGGTCACAGTGGTCTCTGACCTTGGTGTGTGCCGCATCATGCGTTGGGGGTGGATGTATGTCTTCCATGCTTGATTTTGATAGAGCGCACCATCCCTTAACTCCCGCAACCTGCCCAGGGCAAGTTGCAGGACACGTGGCAGCTTCAGGGCTGGTTACTGAGGGAGAGGCCGGGTCCGGTTCTTCAGGGCACGTGGCAGCCCCGGAGCCCTTCGCGACATGTGGCAGATCTGGAGCCCTTCTCTATGGGAGGTGTCCATCCTGGTGCTTCGATCCACGTGGCTGCATCGAAGCCCACTCCTATAGTGTAGTGAGGTCCCGTCCAGCTAAACTCTTGGCAGCTTGGGAGCCCGTCCCACTGGAAGAGTTGGATCCCATCTTTGAGGTCCACGTGGAAGTGCCAGATCCCGTACTTTGAGGAAGGTCGGGGTCTGGTGCCTTTTGGACACGTAATGCTCTTGGATGTACTCAGGTACTTCCAGTCTGTGTGTGATGGTACCCCGTATGCAGGGTACTGACATGTGCTTTCCATCCTTATCAAGATCCATGTTCCATCGTTTTATGGCCCAATGAGTTGTATGTCCCAACTCTACAAGAAGATGGAAGGTCTTCCATAAACAAGTTGGAATGGAGACATGTCAATGGTTGTCTTGTAGGCAGTTCTATATGCCCACAATGCATCGGGTAGTTTATGCTTCCATTCCACTCCCATTTCTAAGACGGTCTTTTGCAAAATATTCTTGAACTGCTTGTTAGATGATTATGCCTGGCCATTTGTTTGTGGGTGGTAGGGACTAGCAATCTTATGCTGAACTCCAAACTCCCTTAGAAAGCTTCAGAAGGTCTTATCAATAAAATGAGACCCTCCCTCACTTATGAACATTCGGAGAGTGCTAAAGCATAAAAGAAATGATCTTATGGAACATTTTCCTAGCTTTTGGCGGGAGTCGGCATTTTTGCAAGGCAATGCTTCTCCGCATTTCGACACATAATTGACGGCCACCAGAATATATTCGCAATCATAGGACTTTAGAAAAGGTCCCATGAAGTCAATACCCCACACATCGAATAATTTGACTTGGAGATTATATGTGAGTGGCATGTCATTATGAGCAGTGATTCCTCCATGCTTTTGGCATTTCCAACATCAGCGAATGAAATCCTTGGTGTCTTCATATATTGAAGGCCAATAGAATCCACTTTGCCAAATATTTTCCTGAGTACGATAAAAACCGTAATGGCCTCCATAGGGGCCAGCATGGCACTTTTCAATGATTTTGGTGTCTTCGATTGTGGGGACACACCTTCTAAGAAGGCCATAAGCACTATATGGGTCGTTGCATAGGTGTCTACGACTCTCATAAATGAGTTTCTTTTTGTTTTACCCTAGCGGTACGTACCCTGTGACCATGAAGTTCATGATATCTGCGTACCAAGGTTGAGAGTCGGTCACCTTAGGCAACATGTCATCACGTAGGAAGTCATTAATGTGGACATCCATATGGTGTGTGACTTCCATCCGTGGGAGATGTTCCACAATGGAATTCTCCACTCCCTTCTTATCTTTAATCTCTAAATCAAATTATTAGAGTAGGAGAATCCATCAGATTAGCCTTGGTTTAACGTCTTTTTGGTGAGAAAAAATTTCAAGGCTGCATGGTCTGTGTAGACAATGACCTTGGCTTTAACCAAATAGGACTTAACTTATCGTAACAAAGACTACTGCCAGGAGCTCTTTTTTCGTGGTGGAATAATTAAGTTGTGCTCCTGTTAGAGCCTTGCTAGCGTAGGCTATGGAGTGATGCTTTTTATCTTTGGTTTGGTCTAGGACCGCACCAACAACAAAATCTCTGGCATCACACATGATTTCGAATGGCAGGGTCCACTCAGGGGGTTGGACGATTGGAGCTGAGACTAGTCCTTTTTGAGAGTATCAAAGGATTGAAGGCAATCCTCATCGAAATCAAAGGGCACATCCTTGGCTAATAGCTTTTTGATGATAGATTAAGGCATAATCATAAAGACTACTCGTACCACATACATGGAATCCACAATCAAACAAGAAACGCTTCATACAAGTATATGAATAAAAGAAGACTAAAGATAATATATTTATTATGCATAAAGTCACAAATATAAGAAAAGATACATGAGCCATACATTTCCCAATTTGGACTTGGGACTAGAGGCTCTCCTCCCTATAGCCTAACTCGACTAAGGACTAAGAGAACTAGTGTATACAATAGAATGATGCTCAAGTGGTCTGTGTTGAAGTGAGGGGTGAGGAGGCCCTATTTATAGCTTGGAGAAGGGTCGGTTCCCGCCACCAAAAGCGCGCAAATTAGTCACCACTGACTTCTTCAAGCCGCGAGGAGCCAACACGTGGAAGTTGACCAGGTTTGGCGCCAGGAAGAGGTCGGCCCAACCACCAGGTCGGCCGACCTGGTCCTTGCTCCAAACAGCCTATTCTTTCTCCATGTGGCTTTCAGGTGGGTCTCATTGACTCATATAGGATGTACACTGTTGGATGGCCTCGGATGCTTTTGTTTGTGGGCCATTTGATCCATGTGGTGCCACATATCGATGCTTGATTGGCTGGGATGATATTTTATAGGATCCGTCCACTTGTTTTACTTCAATTCTATATCAAATACCTGCATGCACCAATGTCTCCAAGTACAAGTGGAAATAGATTAAATAGAAATGTTATGTGTGCAAGAAATGATATTTCCTTCACATAATTGAGTTATATTGATGGGTGAAATTGGTATATAACAACCGTCAACAAACTCCCCCAAGCTTATCCTTTTTTGTCCCGAGCAAAGTCAAGACTTTAGGTTGATGATCAGGAGTTGCTATAATGTTCTACTTTTCAAAAGTACCATGTTCACAACAAAATACTCTACCTAGTATTGCAGAAATCGGCATGGTACTTCACCCATCTTATATCACTATGGGGCTTATTCCATCTCCTATTCATGGGTGGTTGAAAGATAGAACAGCAAAAGGAGCACACATACCCTAGAAATCAAGTTACACTCCAATTCCAGAGAGTTCAATTTAGATTATAAGTACCTTAGTTTGATTCTCCCAGTCCCTCCTTTATGTGTAGTGGAAATATGTCCTCACCAAGACATTATGCCTAAATTCATCCTACCACTAAATAAGCTTGTATGTGGAGCTTGGTAGGGAATATAGTAGGCATATTTGCGGCACATAATATTGCTAAGTAAAAAAAGCAAGCCTTAGGAGAAACCAATTCATTATTTGATTCAAGACTTGTGCATGTGTGATGGAATGGAGGTGGATGTGGATATTTGAGATGACTTCTTTTTTAGTGGACTCTCTTACTTTGCAGGGATGAAACATGGCTACTTTTTCCTTTTTTTTCTTTTTTTTGTAGCCATGTGTTCTACTCCTTTTTATACAAGAAATTTGGAGAGAGTACTTAGACATGAAGGGTATGGAGTTTCTCTTTTTTATTTTGGAAGAATGGTATGATGGGATTTTGCTTACTTCTAGTGTAGAAGTATAGCATGTGCAAGTGAAGTCTTGAATTAAAAAGTAATAAATGTAATCTCACATAGGTCTATACTAGTTTGACAAAGCTCAATATGAAGACAAATAGCATATGCATAAGATCTAATGTAATGTGTCATATGGCATTGCTAGGTATTTCCAATCAAATGAGAGTATCTTAAATCTTTTTAGAATTTCTTCGAAAGTCTAAGTTTCACTTTCAAACTAGGAATAGCAGTCCTATCACTATATCATATCTTACAACAACTTAGAATTGGATGAAGCTTTTGCTACCCGCAATTTCCAAATCAAGGCAAAAGTAATTCTAGCCAATGAAAGCAATAGTTTGGAGAGTAGTAAGTTGTAAACTAGGGACTTAGGAAAATTAAAATAGAGCAACTATTCATCATTTCATCTATGTGAATTCCAAATCATTCTTACCGCACATCTTTTATTTTATTAACCTAACCTATACTTCATTATTATTAATCTCTTTTTTAGATGCAAATGTGGTGGAAAGAAATAAATAAAATAATGGAATCCATATGGGATGTGATACAAGTTACCTCAAGTGGGGGTCCTCCCCCAAGCTTGTTCTTGGTCAAGGTCCGCGATAGGGATTGATACCCTAATGACGGATGTAGGCCATGAGGTTGGCCTAACCTATCTGTAGCATGGCTTTGACATTGGAGGGTTGAGTGTCGGTGTTCGGTTGCGTTCCATGGGTTCCACGAGTGTGGTCGAGGTGAGTGTTGTCGATGTCGCTCATCCACACCTCAAGGTTCCCATAGTTTTGATGTACCTTGTTATTCTTTGGCTATGGTAATCGATTGATGTGGAGATCTCGACGTTGATGATCCGAGGCTCTCGAGTAGAAGACGAACAGCCCCTGCAATCACTACACCACAGCTCCGTTGGTTATCAACCGTGCTACAGACGATTGACCTCTCCAAGAAGGCTAATCCCTGCAAGTGTAACCGAGAACATAAGCAAGGACGTAGAAGACACGATCTGAAATCGCAAAGTTGGGGTTTCACAAACCGTAGAACGGCGATATTATTAATCTAAGCAAAACCCAATTGTTCATGGCGGCTACTATGGAGTATATATAGGTGGGAGGACTTCCAAGGGGGTGTTGAGGTCATGACCTAACCCTAAGATACGAAAATAATGGACTTATACTTGATACAAGGCCCAATGGCCCAATACGGTGGCACAACACCCTAACAGATTCTGAACTCAATTTTGTTTCGACGATTCCCGTCGACTCGAAAGGTATTTTGACGTGGTACCAGCTCCATTGGAAAGTTTATCCTCTTCCCTTTCCGTGCATATGTAGAACTTCCAAAACGGAGTTCGTATGCGTCTTGGGCGTCCGTGTTAGTGCGTACTGCTCTTGGAATCCGAGTTGGACACAATTTTGAGTTTGGCTCGGTTTCCATCTTCTTTGAACGAATTCTCTGGTCCTCCACGTCCCTAATACTTCCTCGAACTACTCCTTGAACCTCTCCATGGATCCTAATCACAATTAAATCATTAGGTAGCAATCTATGCTCAAAAACATATAACGAAACATATAAGAACGAGCTCACCTCTGAATGTAATTGTTGTGTATGAACTCTATTGATTGCATCTTGTATGTTCAATGGAGTGTTGTTTGTATCCATAGAAGTGATGTCCTCATCATCCTCCCCTTCCTGAATTGGAGTCGTCCTCGACTCAAGTTCATCTCCTCTCATGTATTGGTCCAAATGTGCAATGACATCAAATCTTCTTGTATGCATGAATGGAGGAGGCCAAGGTGGTGGACGACATAGTGCACCATCTTGATCTTGTCCATCAAATAAGAGTGCACATTCACTTGATCCAGGATCCCAAACAAATAAATATTTTGTCATGTTTGTAGTTTCAATAATAATGTGCATGATCTCATCAAGAGTGTTGTCGATGTTGCTCATCCACACCTCAGGATTCGCATAGGTTTGATGTACCTTGTTAGTCCTTGGTTATGGTAATGATAACTCTTAGCTTCTTGCCATAAAAAAATAATGTGTACCCCTCATGCATTGGGTGTGATCCGTCATTCCTTGGCCAATGTAATGATAACCTTTAGCCACAAAGGAGTGACATGTATCGAACATGTGTTTAGTACAATCCGTGGTACAACATACCTATAACCATAAAGGGATGACGTGCACTCAACATGGGTTGAGTGTGATCCATTGTTCCTTGGCTAATGTATAAAATACCTTCTAGCCACATAGGAGCAACTTGCATCCAATATACATTGGATGTGATCTTGTCATTCCTTGGTTAAGGTGCATCATACCTTTTATCGACAAAGGAATAACTTACACCCAATGATGATGGCAATTCCCTTAAGCTTGAATAAGTGCTTAGAATAGTTGAGAGCATAGTGCTCTCAAATATTCCTAGCACCCCATTGGTTGCTCATGGAGGGTTCCATGTCAAATCTCCGGTCTCATATAGTATGGTTGACCTTCGGGCTTAATTTCTGATAGGTAGCAACCATCCTAATTTAAACCTTGGCCAAGAGATGTCGAAATGGAATCCTCTAGGGATTCCAACAATCGGATCTTTTGAATGCTTTCATCGTTATTTTACTCTTGCAAACGTCCCCTCTATGATAGAGAGGGATGCTTAGCTCCCGATACTTGTACAAATGAATTTTCGGGTTAGGTAACCGAATCTTCATTTGTATGTACGCGGAAAAACAAGAGCAAAGATGCATTGGGTCCAATTTCAAGTGTATTCATGAACAATGTATTATTCATTGATAAGAGTGGGGCTTTATAGATAAATCAATTTGAACATTTTCTAAAGCTCCTACTCATAGCATGAAAGTGATATAAATACACTATATGAATCCCTTCATCTTGTAAAGTTTCTAACCATCATAGTTTTTTACTCAAGAGCAAATGTTATCATTTGGATTATAGCAAACAAGATTCTACATTCTATCCGCCTGAACATTTTTAATTTCTTGCCTAGGAATTTTGAAATTTTGTGATCCATGTGTGAATGAGTTTCAAATCAAAATAATGGACATCATTATTCCTAGGGTGCTACATAGCAAATCAGCCGTTAAGTAATTTCATAAACATTACCTAGGCAGGAAATGTCTAAGTCAATTTTAGCAATGCTTAGGAAATTCTAGGTACTTGTTTAAATTTATTTCTAAGCAAGGTGATATTCCTTTTTGAATAATCAAAAAGGGCAATTCCAACACTTACACTCGTGAGTATGCATAAATAATTGAATGATGAGAAGGTGTAAACCTTCCTTACCAATGTAAGCAAAAATCATTCAATCCTAATGTAATTCCAAGGATGGAAAATTTTAAACTTGTACCTCAATTGAAGAGCACTACGGGTTGAAGTTCGTTGTGTGAGAAACTCACTACCATAGATTTTGTTGTAGCCTTCATGTTCAATGTCTCCTGCCAAGTTGAGGTTGGAGTTGAATGAGCTTCATCTTGTTCCTCCATTGGACTACCATCTTGAGCATTCCTCCATCATGAACTCAAAATGATATTGATGGAGGGATATGCATTTGATGGGGCCTTCCAACCTATTTGCAAATCTTGTCTTGGCTGCACTAAAATCAAGAACAAACAAAACAACTCAAAAACAAGTTACGTTAGCTCAAAAGCATGTTGTACCCTTTGTTAAATTGTTTTGCCCAACTTGAAGCAACTTGCAAATTCAGTGAATATTAAGAGAAATATTTTTGGGTTGGATTAGGAAGATGAATTTAAGTGGTTACGCCCAAGGTTCATATCCAAATAAATTTATTTCCTAATTCAAAATTTTAGTTTAATGATGGTTGGAAATTTTAATTTCCAACATGCAAGTGTGGAAATAAAAACATTCTAAATGCAAATGCAAAGATTGATGGGAACTTCAAATACGCAATTCGGAAATCAAATATGAGATAACTACCAATTGATATATTGGCAAGGACTCACCAAATTTTTGAAGTCCTATGAGTGGGACTTACCTCCGTCCATTTTAGTGTGATTTGTTGTCCAATCCTGGAGTTGAAGATGTGGACAACTTCTCTATATTGACATGTCAAATCTCCTTTGGCATGTCAGTTGGACATCTAGACCACACGATGGACCAAGTCTCTCCGTCATCTTGATGAAGATTTGTTGATGTGGCGACGACTTCTCCCTCTTGAAGATATTCTCTTATGAGCATGGTGAGTCTTGTCCTTCTTTTTGGGGTGCCACTTTGGCTATCTTGATATAACTTAAGGTTTACCCATACTTTGATCACGGATCAAAGACTTCCATCGGTAGGATGACATGTGGACTCCACAATCAAACAAGAAATGCTTCATCCACAATGTCACTTGCCTTAGGTTGCACGGGCTTGGTCGAAGGGTAGGGATCCCGACAAGTGATTGTGGGATATCTTGGATCTTGAATGCTCTTTAGGTTTCTTGTTCTTGGCCAAGAGTTTCATTTAAATGTTGTCTTTATTTCTTGCTTGGCCATGGACAAGATAATTCAAGGTAAGCTAGTTGAACTTAAATCTCTTGAAATCCCCATAGCCTCTTTGATTATAAGGGTGATGTTGATTCACCCTTGACGTCCTTGTAGGTGATAGCTATTGGAGTTGTGTTTGAAAGGAAGAATTCTCATGGGTCTTAAGGAAATGATTCCCCAAGTGGCCCATGTTGACATGGATTTTCACAAGTCATGTGAATATTCATGGCTTGGATCATCCAAACACTTCTCCATTGGCTTAATCTTCATGTTACTTCAATGGAAGGTGTAGTTCCATAAATAGCATGTCTACCTTGTCAAGTGGTGTGCATGCCAAGCTAAGGTAACTAGAGCATTCTTCAATCCAGCCCTTCAGTGGAGACCATATTCTCATCCATGATGAATGAGAATAGAACTCCAGCTCCAGCACGAATGTGGTCATGGATTGGTGGTGCCAACCTATGACATGAGTGTTGGATGAAGAGCCAACTATCCACCCCATGGTGGAGGCAAACCAAGAAGAACTCTTGGAGCCTCCCCCAAGCTTAGGGATGGATGACATTGCCTACTACTGGAAGCTGAAATTCTTCTGCGAAAGGCAATGGTGTTGCCCAGCGAACATTTGTTTAGGTAAGCCTTCAATCATCTTGTAGTTGAGCACTAGCATCCTCGTTGGCCATCCCATGAAATGGGTTAGCCAACACTACCCTGTTTTCACACAAAAGGAGAAAACAAACAAGGGTAATACTGTCTAATAACTATTAGAACCTATAGCTTAATCACAAGTGATAGCTATCCTTCACTTCCTTTGCCTTCCCCGGCAATGACGCCAGAAATGCTTGTTGATGTTTCTTAACATCACAGATCATCTCTAGTAAGAGATGAGGTCCGTAATCGTACGGAAATTGCCGTGTAGCATTTCACCCACGAGTATTCCCACATGTATCATATTTATCCCAAAGGAAGGCAATGGAGTAAAGTAGACACTATTCTTATGATCAAGCTATGGGATACTAATCAATTATCAAGATAGGGGAAAGTTGATAATATGGGTAGTGCGACACACACCTAAGCAATCTATTCTAAGAGTTAAATGGGTCCTAATGGGGATTAGACTAAGAGTTGGGGAGTTACTCCTACAATTCTTCTAATATACATATACATAGCCTAGGTTAGATACTAATGAGCATGTCAATGATGAATACTTATGCTAAGTTGTTCAATATATCGGGCACGGGTTTAACCCTAGCCATACTAGAACGACTCCCGCTAAGAGCTTGTTGCATAATCGAACGTGGAGGATTACAAAGGACAGATAGGGCTGTCACCACCTACTGCCTACCTTTTCAATCCGTGGGTCTACGAGACATCCAACGTTACTTGACTATCCTAGCACCATGCTAGCATATTAAGTAAATACCTTAAGAGTCATGACACGAGCCATCTTAAGTCAATGACTAACTTAAACATCGTTGAACCAATGTTGAGACATAGCATAAGTTATTCATATCAACATGATCATATCATAACTAATTAGACTATAGTGGGGGTTTGTCGTGTTTATGATGATAGATTCAGAGTGATATGGCATAATCATAAAGACTACTCCTACCACGTACATGGAATCCACAATCAAACAAGAAACGCATCATCCAAGTATATGAATAAAAGAAGACTAAAGATAATATCTTTATTATTCATAAAGTGACAAATATAAGAAAAGATAAATTAGTCGTACCTTTCCCAATTTGGACTTGGGACGAGAGGCTCTCCTCCCTATAGCCTAACTACACTAAGGACTAAGAGAACTAGTGTATACAATAGAATTATGCTCAAGTGGTCTGTGTTGAAGTAAGGGGTGAGGGGGGTCCTATTTATTGCTTGGAGAAGGGTTGGTTCTCGCCACCAAAAGCGTGTGAAACAGTCACCAATGACTTCTTCAAGCCGATAGGAACCAACACGTGGAAGTTGATTAGGTTTGGTGCCAGGAAGGGGTCGACTGACCTGGTCCTGGCTCCAAACGATCTGTTCTTTCTCCAGGTGACTTCCAGGTGGGTCCCATTGACTGATATAGGGTTTACACCGTTGGATGGCCTCGAATACTTCTGTTTGTGGGTCATTTGATCCATATGGTGCCACATGTCACCGCTTGATTGGCTAGGATGATATTTTATAGGATTCGTCCCCTTGTTTCACTTCAATTCTATATAAAATACCTGCATGCACCAATTTCTCCAAGTATGAGTGGAAATAGGTTAAATAGAAAGGTGATGTGTGCACGAAATGATATTTCCTTCACATAATTGAGTTATATTGACGGGTGAAATTGGTATATAACAGCCGTCAACAAACTCCCCCAAGCTTATCATTTGCTCATCCCGAGCAAAGTCAAGACTTTAGGTTGATGATCAGGAGTTGCTACAATGTTCTAGTTTTCAAAAGTACCATGTGCACAACAAAATACTCTACCTAGTGTTGCAAAAATTGGCATGGTACTTCACCCATCTTAAGTTATTATGGGGCTTATGCCATCTCCTATTCATGGGTGGTTGAAAGATAGAGCAGCAAATGGAGCACACATACCCTAGAAATCAAGTTCCACTCAAATTCCGGAGAGTTCAATTTAGATTATAAGTACCTCAATTTGATTCTTTCAGTCTCTCCTTTATGTGTAGTGGAAATATATCCTCACCAAGGCATTTTTCTTAAATTCATCATACCACTAAATAAGGCTTGTATGTGGAGTTTGGAAGGGAATATAGTAGACATATTTGTGGCACATAATATTGCTATGTCCAAAAAGCAAGCCTTAGGAGAAATCAATTCAAAACTATTTGTTTCAAGACTTGTGCATGTGTGTTGGAATGGAGGTGGATGTGGATATTTGAGATGACTCCTTTTTTAGTGGACTCTCTTATTTTGCAGGGATGAAACATGGCTACTTTTTTCTCTTTTTTTTTCTTTTTTTTGTAGCCATGTCTTCAACTCCTTTTATGCAAGAAATTTTGATAGAGTACTTAAACATCAAGGGTATGGAGTCCTCTTTTTTATTGTGGAAGAATGGTATGATGGGATTTTGCTTACTTCTAGTGTAGAAGTATAGCATGTGCAAGTGAAGTCTTGAATTCAAAAAGTAATGAATGTAATCTCACATAGGTCTATACTAGTTTGACAAAGCTCAATATGAAGACAAATAGCCTATGCATAAGATCTATCAATGTAATGTATCATATGGCTTTTGTAGGTATTTCCAATCAAATGAGAGCATCTTAAATCTTATTAGAATTTATCTGGAAGTCTATGTTTCACTTTCAAACCAGGAATGGCAGCCCTATCACTATATCATATCTTACAACATCTTAGAATTGGATGAAGATTTTGCTACCCACAATTTCTAAATCAAGGCAAAAGAAATTCTAGCTAATGAAAGAAATATTTTGGAGAGTAGTAAGTTGTAAACTAGGGACATAGGAAAATTAAAATAGGGCAACTATTCATCATTTCATCTATGTAAATTTCAAATCATTCTTACTGCACATCTTTCATTTTATTAACCTAACCTATACTACATTATTATTAATCTCTTTTTTTTAGATGCAAATGTGGTGGAAAGAAATAAATAAAATAATGGAATTCATATGGGGTGTGATACAAGTTACCTCAAGTGGGGTCCTCTCCCAGTCTTGTTCCTAGTCAAGGCCCGCGATAGGATTTGAAACCCTAATGACGGATGTAGGCCATGAGGTTGGCCTAACCTTGCTGCAGCATGGCTTTGACATTGGAGGGTTGAGTGTCGATGTTGGGTTGCCTTCCATGGGTTCCACGAGTGTGGTCAAGGTAAGTGTTGTCGATGTCGCTCATCCACACCTCAAGGTTCCCATAGGTTTGATGTACTTGTTATTCCTTAGCTATGGTAATGATAACCCTTAGCTTCTTGCCATAAAGAAACAATTGTACCCCTCATGCATTAGATGTGATCCGTCATTCCTTGGCTAAGGTAATGATATCCTTTAGCCACAAAGGAGTGACATGTACCCAACATGTGTTGAGTACGATCCGTTATTCCTCCGCTAAGGTACAACATACCTATAACCACAAAGGGATTATGTGCACTCAACATGAGTTGAGTGTGATCCATTGTTCCTTGGCTAAGGTATAAAATAACTTCTAGCCACATAGGAACAACTTGCACCCAATATACATTGGATGTGATCTTGTCATTTCTTGGTTAAGGTGCATCATACCTTTTAGCCAAAGAGGAACAACTTACACCCAATGATGATGGCAATTCCCTAGAGCTTGAATGAGTGCTTAGGATAGTTGATAACATAGTGCTCTCACATATTTGTAGCAGCCCATTGGTTGCTAATGGAGGGTTTCCATGTCAAATCTCCGGTCTTGTATAGATATGGTTGACCTTCGGGCTTAATTTCCATTAGGTGGCAACCATCGAAATTTACTCCTTAGCCAAGAGATGTTGAAATGGAATCGTCTAGAGATTCCAACAATCGGATCTTTTGAATGCCTACATAGTTATTTTACTCTTGCAAACTTGACCTCTATGATATAGAGGGATGCTTAGCTTTTGATACTTGTACAACTGAATTTCTGGGTTAGGTAACCGAATCTTCATTTGTATGTTCGGGGAAAAACAAGACCAAAGATGCATTGGGTCCAATTTCAAGTGTATTCATGAACAATGTATTATCCATTGATAAGAGTGGGGCTTTATGGATATATCAATTTGAACATTTTCTAAAGCTCCTAATCATAGCATGCAAGTGATATAAATACACTATATGAATCCCTTCATCTTGTAAAGTTTCTAACCATCATATTTTTTTACTCAAGAGTAAATGATATCATTTGGATTATGGCAAACAAGATTCTCCACTTTATCCTCCTGAACATTTTTAATTTCTTGCCTAGGAATTTTGAAATTTAGTGATCCATGCGTGAATGAGTTTCAAATCAAAATTATGGACATCACTATTCCTAGGTTGTTACATACCAATTCAACCGTTAAGTAATTTCATAAGCATTACCTAGGCAGGAAATGTCTAAGTCAATTTTAGCAATGCTTATATAATTCTAGGTACTTGTTTAAATTTATTCCTAAATATGGTGACATTCCTTTTTAAATAATCAAAAAGGGCAATGCCAACGCTTACTCTCATGACGATGCATAAGAATTGAATGATGAGAATGTGTAAACCTTCCTTACCAATGTAAGAAAAAATCATTCAATGCTAATGTAATTATAATGATGGAAAATTTAAACTTGCACCTCAGTTGAAGAGCAGTACGGGTTGAAGGTCGTTGTGTGAGAAACTCACGACCATAGATTTTGTTGTAGCCATCATGCTCAATTTTTCCTACCAAGTTGTGGTTGGAATTGAATGAGCTTCATCTTTTTCCTCCATTGGACCACCATCTTCAGCATTCCTCCATGATGAACTCAAAATGAGATCGATGGAGGGATATGCACTTGATGGGACCTTCCAACCTCTTTGCAAATTTTGTCTTGGCTGCACTAAAATCAAGAACAAACAAAACAACTTGAAACGGGTTATGTTAGCTCAAAAGCATGTTGTACCCTTTGTCAAATTGTTTTGCCCAACTTGAAGAAACTTATAAATGCAGTGAATTTTAAGGGAAATATTTCCGAGTTGAATTAGGAAGATGAATTCAAGTGGTTACGCCCAAGGTTCATATCCAAATAAATTTATTTCCTATTTCAAAATTTTAGTTTTATGATGGTTGGAAATTTTACTTTCCAACATGCAAGTGTGGAAATTCAAACATGCTAAATGCAAATGCAAAGATTGATGGCAAATTCAAATATGCATTGGGAAATCAAATATGAGATAACTACCAATTGACCTATTGGCAAGGACTCACCGAATTTTTGAAGTCTGATGAGTGGGACTTACCTCCGTCCATTTTAGTGTGATTTGTTGTCCAATCCCAGAGTAGAAGATGTGGACCAATTCTCTTGATTGACATGCGATATACCCTTGGCATGTCAGTTGGACATGTGGACCACACGATGGCCCTAGCCTCTCCGTCATCTTGATGAAGACTTGTTGATGTGGCGACGACTTCTCCCTCCTTAAAATATTTTTTATGAGCATGGTGAGGCTTGTCCTTCTTTTTGGGGTGCCACTTTGACTATCTTGATATCCCTTAAGGTTAACCCATACTTCGATCATGGATCAAAGACTTCCATCGGCAGGATGACATGTGGACTCCATAATCAAACAAGAAATGCTTCATCCACAATGTCATTTGCCTTAGGTTGCACGGGCTTTTGTCGAAGGGTAGGGATCCCGACAAGTGATTGTGGGATATCTTGGATCTTGAATGCTCTTTAAGTTTCTTGTCCTTGGCCAAGAGTTTCATATAAATGTTGTCTTGATTTCTCGATTGGCCATGGACAAGATACTTCAAGATAGGCTAGTTGAACTTAAATCTCTTGAAATCCCCATAGCCTCCTTGATTACAAGGGTGATGTTGATTCACCCTTGACCTCCTTGCATGGGTTTACCCATAGTAATACTAGGACGACTACTGCAAAGAGCCTGTGGCATAGCCGAACATTGAGGATTACAAGGACAGATGGGTTGTCAGCACCTACTGCCTACCTCTTCAATTCGTGGGTCTACGAGACATCCAACACTACTTAACTATCCTAGCAGATAGCATATGAAGTAAATACCTTAGGAGCCTAGGCACAAGCTATCCTAAGGAAATGACAAACCTAAACATCGTTGAACCAATGTTGGAACATAGCATAAGTTATTCATATTAACATGGTCATGTCATAACTAATTAGAATATAGTGGGGGTTTGTAGTGTTTATGAAAATATAATGAGAATGATATAGCATAATCATAAATACTCTTCCTGCCACATACATGGAATCCACAATCATGCGAGAAACGCTTCATACAAGTGTATGAATAAAAGAAGACTAAAGATAACATATTTATTATGAACAAAGTCACATATACAAAGAGGAATATGAGAGCCATACCTTTCCGAATTTGGAATTGGGAAGAGAGAGACTCCTTCTACTCCTTCCTAATTTGGACTATGGACTAGAGACTCTCCTCTATACAGCCTAAACTCCACTAAACCTATGGAGAATAGTGGATACAATAGAATGAATACTCAAGTGGTGTGTGTGTGAAGTGTGTAATGGTAGGGTGTCCTATTTATAGCTAGAGAAGGGTTGGTTCTCGCCACCAAAAGCGCATCAGGGCACCACAAGGAGTCAACACGTGGAAGCTGACCGAGTTTGGCGCCAGAAAGTCGTCGGTCGAACCACCACGTCAGCCGAACAGAAAGTTGGACCAATTCCAGTGTGCTTCCTCAAGGTGACTTCCAGGTGGGTCCCATTGACTGATATGAGTGATACACCATTGGATGGCCTTGGATACTTCTGTATGGTCCATTTGATCCATGTGGAGCCACATGTCGACGATTGATTGGCTGGGATGATATTTATAGGATTGCTCCCCCTCTTTTACCTCATTTCCTACAATAAATGTCTGCATGCACTATTTCTCGAAGCACATGTAAAAATAGGTTAAATAGAAAGGTGATGTGTGCAAGAAATGGTATTTCCTTCACATAATTGAGTTATATTGATGGGTGAAATTGGTATATAACAGCCGTCAACAAACTCCCCCAAGCTTATGCTTTGCTCATCCCGAGCAAAGTCAAGAGTTTAGGTTGATGATCAGGAGTTGCTACAATGTTCTATTTTTCAAAAGTACCATGTGCACAACAAAATACTCTACCTAGTATTGCAAAAATTTGCATGGTACTTCACCCATCTTAAGTCATTATGGAGCTTATGCCTTCTCCTATTCATGGGTGGTCAAAAGGTAGAATAGCAAACGGAGCAAACTACCCAGAGATCAAGTTCTACTCAAATTCTGGACTTCAATTTAGATTTTAAGTACCTCAAATTGATTCTCAATCACACCTTTGTGTGTAGTGGAAATATTTCCTCACCAAGGTATTTCGCCTATACTCATCCTACCACTAAATAAGGCTTGTATGTGGATCTCGGTAGGTAATATAGTAGGCATATTTGCAACACATAATATTGCTAAGTTAAAAAAGCAAGCCTTAGGAGAAACCAATTCAAACTATTTGATTCAAGACTTGAGCATGTGTGATGGAGTGGAAGTGGATGTGGTTGTGGATGTTTGATATGACTCCTATTTATGTAGACTCTCTTATTTTGCAGGGATGAAACATGGCTACTTTTTTCTTCTTTCTTTTTTTCTCATGATTATGCTGTAAGCATGCATTTTCTTTTTCTTTGCCTTGTAGCCATGTCTTCTACTCCCTTTTTATGCAATAAACTTGGAGAGAGTACTAAGCATGAAGGGTATGTAGTCGCTGTTTTTATTGTGGATTGATGGTATGATGGAATTTTGCTTACTTCTGGTGTAGAAGTATAGCATGTGCAAGTGAAGTCTTGAATTCAAAAAGAAATGGATGAATTCTCACACAGGTCTATACTAGTTTGACTAGGCTCAATGTGAAGACAAATAGCATATTCATAAGGTCTATCAATGTACAACACATCATATAGCTTTGGTAGGTATTTCCATTCAAATGAGAGTAACTTAATCTTTTTAGAATTTCTCCGAAAATCTAAGTTTCACTTTCAAACTAGGAATAGCTGCCCTGTCACTATATCATATCTCACAACAACTTAGAATTGGATTAAGCTTTTGCTACCCACAATTTCTAAATCAAGGCAAAGTTAATTTTAGCCAATGAAAGCAATATTTTGGATTGTAGTAAGTTGTAAAGTATGGACGTAGGAAAATTAAAACAGATCAACTATTCATCATTTCATATATGTGAATTCTGAACCATTCTTACCGCATATCTTTTATTTTAATTGAAAGCAAATCTACTCTACTTTTTTTATATGCAAGGTGAATGGTGGATGAATGGAAACTAAATATGCAAGGGGTGTTATACAATTTACCTCAAGTGGGGTTGCTCCCCCAAGCTTGTTCTTCAATCACATCCATGATAAGGGTTGAACCCTTGATGACGGAAGTATACCATGAGATCAGCTTGTTGTTGTAGTGTGGAGTTAAAGTTGGTGAATTGAACATCCATGTGTTGTTGCCAATCTTGGTTACCTTGGACATGCTCTTGGAGAGTGTTGTAGATGTTTTCCGTCCTCATTTCAAGATCTTCCATACGTATAGTGAGATCCGTGATTCCTTGGCTATAGTCATGATGAATTCTAGCCGAAAAGGAACGACGTCTTCTCATGAACGTTTGGAGGCAAGCTACTAGAGCTTGAAGTGGATTGGGGTGGCTCCCACGCGGCACCCAGCCATCCATGCCAAGACATACCTTCGGTCTCATACGATGGAGGTTGAGTCCATGCGTGTGCACTCATGGACCGTGGAGGTTGTTGGAGGCATGGCCGCTCTCCTTGCACGGCTTCTAGTTACCCTGCGAGAGACATTACTTCTTCGAGCTTCCTCGATGGGAAGAATATCGATGGTTAGCCTCCGACATTTGTACAAATGATAATCTGGGTTAGGTAACTGAATTTCATTGACAAAGCCGGGATAATAAAACATTAAAGAGCTGTCATGATTGTTGACATTTCTTACATCACAGATAAAAATCCGCAAGCGCACGAATTGTCGTGTACTACTTCCCCATAAGGAGTATTCCCAAGGGTATCGAATCCAAAAAACGTGTGTGCTAATCTTATAAACTAATTCATCCAAGGACACAAAGTTGTTTTTAGGCATGGAACAAATAGGAATTCAAATTACTGATTCTAATTCAAAGGAAGTTGCGGTAGCTGCTTGCTTCGGGCGTGGGTTTGCTCCTAGCAACACTCAGATGACTCCCGCCAAGAGTCTATGTTATAGCAGAACGTGGAGGATTACTAAGGACAGATAGGGTTGTCACCACCTACTGCCTAACTCTTCAATTTGTGGGTCTACAAGATATTCACTGGTGATTTCTAACCTAAGCACCATGCTTACATTCTAAACCACTACTCTAGTTGTTTCGAACACAAAGCTACAACTAGAGCCTTCAATAAATTAAAGCCATGAACCCACAAGTAACAAGTTGTGCAAACAACCTTGAATTGGGAATCAAAATTGAAATGAATTCACAAAGGCTTACTTGATTTTGAATCAAACCTTTGTAGGGGTACAAGTGTAAAATAGAGACTTGACAAGCCCAAGCCTCCTGCTCCTATACTATTTACCACAATCTCCTCCTACTTGTCATCCTCTAGGACCACTCTAAACCCTGTGAATGATATTCTATTCTCAACTTTTTGGTGTGTGTGTGTGTGTGTGAAGTGAGGTGTGGGGTACTATTTACAGAGGGGAGGGTCGGTTCCTGCCACCAATTGCGCACGAATTAGTCATCAACGTCTTTAGGAAGCCGGGAGGATCCAACACGTGGCGATTGAGCGAGTTCGGCGCCAGGACCAAGTCACCGACTAGGGAGTCAGTCGACCTGGTCTTTTCACCATTTCGCTCGTGCTTGCTCCAGGTCACTGCCAGGTGGGTCCCATTAATTGATATGGGTGCTACACCTTTAGATGGCCTCAGATACTTCTGTTTGTGGGCCATTTGATCAATGTGATGACACGTGAGGTCGCCTGATTCGTTGAAATCCAATTTAATGGATTACACCCTGCATGTATTGTAATTTTTGGGTATAATTCACCTGCATACAAATAAACACCAACACTTGTGGAATTGGTTAGTTTTTAACCCTACCACTATGTTGTGTGTTCTCCTTTGTCCACATTATGAGGTGAATTGACGGTCTAAATATGGCACTTAAGGACCGTCAACAAACTCCCCCACACTTAGTCCTTTGCTCATCCTCGAGTGAAGGCAAGAAGAAGAACTAAGGTGTTGTCATAAATTTGCTATAAGTTAGAAAATGAGAGTACTAGATATTTCCACTCATACCTCAATTCATGAATTCCCTCTTTGGAATGTGGCTACCACATCAATCTTGGGTGTTTGAAGAGTGGAATGGTTGGAATGTAGTCCCCTTGGCTCTTCTCCTGGCGAAATGATCTGATGATTTGCTATATTCAGAAAGTAAAGGAAACAATTGCCTTTATCTCACATTTTGAATTTCTCAAATATCTCAAAGTGTTTTGATCCTCCCCTTGGCATGTTTTGCCAATTTTGTCCCTATACTAAATATGGCTACATCTGGAGCTTGGTAGGGATAAATGTGGCACACATTGCAATTCATATATTACTAAGTCAAAAACTTGATCCTATGAGAGACTTATGCAACAAACAATTTGACAAAGAAAATCCTTGTGAACATGAAAGGAATGGATAAACATGGACTCGATGGTTTTCTCTCTTTAAGGATAAAACATGGCTACCTTTTCTCTCTTTCTTTTTTGGCATACTTCCTCTTTTGAAGAGTAGATGCTTTTTTTCTATAGCCATGTCGTCTACTCCTTTTTATTTTTCTAGAGAGATTTTGATAACCATAATGCATGGAGTTTCTTTATTGGATGGATGAATGGTGGATGCAAATTCTCAATGTGAGATATTTTGCATGAATAGGGTGCACAAGAATTTCTAAGTCAAAAGTTCATGCATGTCACTCAATTGGGTCACGAGTTTGACAAAGTTCAATGGAAAACAAAGTGGCATATGCATGTTGTCGAAGTGTGACTACGACACTTCCCCTGTTACTACTAAATTGTAGACCGCAGCGGTTCTTGTATTGGTTTGGGCACGTAGAGATCAGTAACAAGATGGTGACACGGGAGATTTACGTGGTTCGGGCCGCCTGAGCGTAATACCCTACTCCACGGGGTGAGTGTTTTTGTATTGAGTATCACAAGTCTACGTAGTGCCTGGCTCTGCTTGTCTCTGTATTGTGCGGTTAGTCCTTTTATAATCCAAGGACTGACCGTTACAACGCTTGCCTAGCCCAACATGTGGCCATGGCGTATTTAATAGCCTAATACATTGTCTATGAGTATTAAGTGTGGTTAATAGTGTGATAATGTGTCTTAATGGCTGCGTTACCCCTATTAACAGTGCTCTGATTGTGTGTCATTAATACAGCATTAATGACACGTAATCAGGTTTGGTAACCGCTGCTTTAACTGTCCCTTGAATGTCCGTGCTGTTGGAGATCCGCCAGTATACTCGTTGGTGGTGTAGGTCCAGAGGCTCCACACGTGGCAGCTTTGGAGCTTCCCCTTGCGGGGAGGTAGCTCCGAAACCGCTATACACGTGTCGGCACTGTAGCTTCCCTCTATTGGGGGTTAGGTACGGGGTCATTATACACATGTTGATTGTGGAGCTTCCCTGTGTTGGGAGTTTAGCTCCAGACTTACATTACAAGTGTCAATCCCTGAAGCTACCCATATGAGGGATGCAGGTCCGGTGTAGTACGACGTGTGGGGCCTAAGGAGACCTTTAACTTTGACAGGTGAAACTCTCTTGCACTTCTTGCGGTACCGTGGGTTACCCGGTACGCAGGGTACCGACACATGAGGTTTTCAATAAGTGTTTCATATGGACTTGGTGGGTATTTTAAATTTCCAATGAGAGAATTAGGCAAAGTTCAAGACTCAAAATTTTGCAAACATCAAAATCAATTTCAAGCAAAGAGATATCTCCTCGAACAACTCATTTACCATATCACACTAGTCAAATACTTAGATGATGTGTTTTTCCTACTTTGATTGTGGGAATAACAAACAAGGCAATAAATTGAAATATAAAGTATTCAAATTTTCAGTTCAAGCAAATTTTGACTACCAAGTTTTAATCTCGAATGTTGAGTTGATTCATTTTAAATATTCAATTTTAAATAGGAAATCAACTTAAACATCAGGGTAGCACATATATTCAAAGATAAGAGATCCAAACTAAACATGGGGAGTGAAACGGGGCCGTGTGAGGCCCAGACCAGGTCGCCCAAGCAGAGGGTTTGACCGACCCACTATTGGCCTCTCAGTTGCTCTGTTTTGATGTGTCGAGTCGTATATTCAGTTGCGACATGTTTCGGGATGCAATACTATTTTTGTACGTCGAGATTTCGCGATTTAGGGTGTCTCCCCCACACTTGTTACTTGAACTCTTTATTCAACAAAAATAAACTAAAGAGAGAACTTTACCAGGTTAGATGAACTGGTAAGTTCACTTTATTGAATTTAAAATATTGGGGATGCTTACACTATTCAATCTAAACTTTGAGGAATAAAAAATTTGGAATAAAACTAAACTTAAACTTGTAAGCATCCTATGCAGACGGGACATCTAAACTGTGGTGTGTTGTACATGTTGAGCTTCCCAACGGCATTGCATATGTGACGCAGCTTGGCGCTCATGCCACGGCGAACACCATCAATCTCCTACTTGAGGGAGATGAGTCATCCTTCAGTTCCGATCTCTCTATGTGTTGTTCAGCCACTTAGTTTGATATCTTCTTGTTATACAAACAGAGAGAAGCTAACTCCTTAGAAAGTTGTGCCACTTTAGGGGCATGAGGAGATTTTCCGTCGCTGTCCTCAAATTGACCAGGTGGGCCTCTGATGGCAGGTGGCGAGAGGTGATGCCTAATTTTGGAGGGTGACAAGCCTGTCAACTCCTCCATCGCCAAATTATCCACTTGCTTGAAAAAGCCTTTTGCATAGCCTCCTTCAGGCTTGCACACCCCATGGATAATGAGGCAGTCTCCCACACGCTCAGGCGAGGTACACATAGGTGAATTGTAGTGGTGGCTCACTACTTCACCATCCTTTGGGAGAGACTCGTCACTACATCACCGTCCTTCAGGGTGTACAAAAACTCCTCGCCAGGATGCCGCTTTGGGAGAAACTCATATTTTAAAGAAAAAGTTGGGTCTTGTTTGGCTTAAGGCTACTGTAGTCGGACAACGTGTAGGTGTCATAGAATTCATGGGCATTATTCGAGGGTAGAGCATTCGTGCAGCACCACGAGGTGCGGTGCTACTCCCACGCGGAGTCTTCGACAGTGGCGGGATCATGGCAAGAGATATAACATCTAATGCCATGACAGACTCCATTGCGAGGGTGGAGTTGTCATTGGTTGGCGCGATGTCTCCACTCAGTTTGAAGATTGAGCTGCAGGAGGCATGAGGCACAATTTTCTTATTCGCCATGACTTGGATGGGAGGAACAGGAGATGGATTTTTTTCTGGATGGTGCAAGGTTTCCCTCTCTGTTCTCGTCAATAAATAAGTGGGGAAAATATGGTAGCACCGAGAGTGTTATTGGGAAACATCTAGAGAGTCCGTACGAGAAAACAGAATGCCAACGGCGCGAAGGAGGAGTCGGTCGACCCTAGGGTTTGACCGAACCCTTGCTTCTCCGTTCGGGCTAGGTTTTCGTGGATCGACTAAATGGGCCCCATAGATGCTTAATTGGATGGGCCCATCAGTTGGACGTGGATATTTTAGACAGAATTTAAACAAACAGCGTGAAAATCAATAAGATTCATTACATCAATTTCTTTTTCCTGCTCCTCCTCCTAGGATTCAAGAAATATTTTGAGTCAGTGTCCATTTACTTTAAATAGCTTATCATCATCACCTTGGAGTAGCAATGTTATGATCGACACCAAGCTCCCTCAAAAAGTTTCGGAAGGTCTTATCTATGAAATGAGACCCTCCATCACTTATGATCATACGAGGAGTGCCAAAGCGTGGAAAGATGATCTCATGGAACATTTTCCTAGCATGCTTGGAATCAGCATTTTTGCATGGCAAGACTTCTACCCATTTTGACACATAATCTACGGCCACCAGGATGTACTCGCAATCACAGAACCTAGGGAAAGGTCCCATGAAATGAATACCCCACACATCAAATAATTCCACTTGGAGATTATATGTTAGGCGCATCGCATTGCGAGCGGAGATTCGTCCATGCTTCTGGCATTTCCATCATCTGCGGATGAATTATTTTGTGTCTTCATATAGCGAAGGCTAATAGAATCTACTCTGTCAGATATTTGTCTGGTGCAGTAAACATCGTAATGGCCACCATAGGGGCTAGCATGGTATTTCTCAATAATCTTGGTGCCTTCGATTGATGGGACACACCTTCTAAGAAGGCCATCAGCGCAAACTCGATAGAGGTATGGGTCATCTCAAAGGTGTCTACGACTCTCATAGATGAGTTTATTTTTGTTTTCCCCTGGTGGTACATATCCCGTAACCATGATGTTAACGATATCCGTACCAAGGGTGAGAGTCAGTCACCTTGAGAAGCATATCATCCTGTAGGAAGTCATTTATAGGAATATCCATAGTTTTTGTGACTTCCATACGTGAGAGATGATCTGCAACGGAATTCTCCACTCCTTTCTTATCCTTGATTTCGAAGTCATTCTTGGAGTAGAAGAATCCATCGGATTAGCCTAGGTTTAGCATCCTTTTTGGTGAGCAAATCTTCAAGGCAGCATGGTCTGTGTAGACTATGACCTTGGCTCCAACCAAATAGGACCTAAACTTATCGGTAGAAAAAACTATAGCCAAGAGCTCTTTCTCAGTTGTTGCATAATTTGGTTGAGCTCCTGTCAGAGTTTTTCTAGCGTAGGTTATTGCATGATGCTTTTTATCTTTGGTTTTGCCCAAGACCGCACCAATAGCAAAATCACTAGCATCACACATGATTTCGAATGGCATCGTCCAATCAGGAGGCTGAATGATCGGAGCTGAGATGAGTGCCTTTTAGTATATCAAATGATTTAAGGCATTCATCATCTAAATCAAAGGGAGCTTCTTTAGCTAATAGGTTAGTGAGGCGTCTAGAAATTTTTGAGAAATCTTTGATGAATCGCCAATAGAAGCCCGCAAGACCTAAAAAGCTACGGATTCCATTAATGTTGATAGGAGGTGGAAGTTTTTCAATAACTTCAATATTTGCATTGTCCATCTCTCTCCCTCTTTCAGACACTAAGTGTCCAAGAATGATGCCTTCACGGACCATGAAATGGCACTTTTCCCAATTGAGTACTAGGTCCTTCTCTTGTCATCTTTGTAAGACCTTGTCTAAGTTTTCTAGACAATGATCAAAAGTGTTTCCATAGATCGAGAAATCGTCCATGAAAACTTCCATGATCTCCTCAATCATGTCAGAAAAGATAGACATCATGCATCTTTGAAAAGAGGGAGGAGCATTACACAGTCTAAAAGACATACGCTGGTAGGCATATGTCCCATAAGGACATGTGAATGTGGTCTTACTTTGATCGTTGGGATGGATTGGGATTTTATGATAACCCGAATACCCATCAAGGAAACAAAAATAGGAGTGTTTTGCCAATGGCTCTAACATCTCATCGATGAAGGGCAGTGGAAAATGATCCTTCCTTGTAGCCTTGTTATGTTTTCAATAATCAATGCACATCCTCCAACCCGTGATGGTTCGTTGAGGAATTAATTCATTCTTCTCATTTTGAACAACCATCATACCCCCTTTCTTAGGCACCACTTGAATTGGGCTGGCCCACTCACTGTGAGGGACAGGGTAAATAATCCCAGCACGCAAAAGTTTCAAGACTTTCTTCTTGACAACTTTCTGCATTGCATTATTCAATCGCCTTTGAGGTTCGCTTGAGGGGATACTCTCGGGGTCAATAGGAATGCGATGGGTGCATAGCACTAGACTAATCCCCTTGAGATCCTTTACTGAATCACCAATAATAGCTCTATGCTTTTCTAGCATGGCTAGGAGTTTGAGTTTCTCATCAATTGAAAGCTTGTCACTTATAATGACAGGGGCTTCCAAATTGCCATTTAGAAAGGCATAACATAGGCTTGGAGGTAGAATTTTGAGTTTGACAGGAGGTTTTTGAGAGAACTCTTCTTTTTGCAATTCAATTGCCTCCTGAAATTCATCCTTTAGATGAAATCTTCTTCTCCTTCAATCTCAGGGGTGCTAAGAATTAAAGAGTCCTAACCTCCTCTATTGGTTCATCTTGGATGGGAGATTCTACGGATGTGTCCTTGGAACACAAGATAGGAATAGAGAATTTTCTCCCTCCAAGTTTGACATTGAGGTTTCCTTCCAAGGGAATTTCCATGAGAAACTTCTTGATGGGAATCCAAATCATAATGTCGAAATCTTGGATTTCAAACACATGAAGTATAGGATAGCCTCAATATCTTTGTGTCTTACAGACACCTGTTGCAAACCACGCATCCTTCAAGGATGTTTACGAAAGAGTCTCGGAAGGATTTACATGTTGGTGACAATGGCACATCGCCTAGAATGGCGAGAGAACATGAATCGGAAATGAGATTTGCTCCAATAGTGGGGGTTGTATAGGACCCTCATTGGTGTCCCTCCAATAAAATATAGAATGATTGCCAAGGGTGATGTCATCTGAAGGATTTCAGGTGACTGCTCAACTTCTGCAGTCCATTGTCTGCTTAGAATAGAGGTTAACTCCTTGACTGCCTGTTAGACGAACACTCCATCAGGTGGGTCATGTGGAGTTAGTGGCACCAATGGATTCCTATAGCAACAGTACTTCGAAGTATTTCCAAAATCTTCAAATATCTCTTCCTCAAAGTAGAAGGGAAACTACAAAGGTTGAATTTCTTCTTCCTTTGTAGTTTCTGGTTCGGGAGAGGATTCCTCATCAATTTTTGAGATAAGCAAGGAATGGATTCAACCTTGTCCATGAATTTATCCTCGGTTCTTGACACGACTTCCTCTTGAGTAGGCTCATTAAGACCCATAATGAAGGAAGATTTTTTTAGATTTCGATCTAGAAGATCCTTACCTTCTTTTGGCGTCTTATGGTGAAAAGATCCTCCAACCATAATGTCAAGATGTAAGGCAGATTCTTTGTTCAATCCCATGTAGAAGTGTTGCAGAAGCAACAGATCAGGGATGGACAAATCTGGACCAAAATTTCTCAAAAGCGAAAATCTATCCCAAGTTGCACCTATAGACTCCTTCTCCATCTGTTGGAAGCATAGTACTTCCTTTCGTAAGAAAATAATTCAAGCAATTGGAAAGAAAACAAGACAAAATCTATCGCGTAATTCATTCCAATTTCTGTTTGTCTTACCGACGTTGTGGTCGTACTGTTGTTTGGCTTTTTCCTTGAGGGAAAAAGGAAACAACTTCCATTTCAGAGTTTGATGTGCCATACCCTTGATTAGAAGGCTTGAACACAGTTGTTCGAACTCTCTTAGATGGTGGTAAGGGTTTTCACAATCCGTTCCTAAGAAGGATTGTTCTCGAACCGTGGGTATAAATCCAGGGCGAAGTTCATAGCTGCTATAGCAAATGGGTTTCATCGAAGGCGGTGGCTCACAGAACTTGCCCATTGGGGCAGAATAAGAAAGAATGGTGGGTTGCTCCATATATGTGGTGGTGGTAAGAAAATGAAAGGTAAGATAAGAATATGGATACGAGGGTGAACAAGGTTCAAAGATTAATAGCAACCGTTCCCTAGCAATGGCGTCAGAAATGCTTGTTGACATTTCTTACGTCACAGATAAAAATCCGCAAGCGCATAGAAACTTTCGTGTAGCACTTCCCCTTACGGAGTATTCCCAAGTGTATCGAATCCAAAGAACGTGTGTGCTAATCTTACGAACTAATTCACCCAAGGACACAAAGTTGTTTTGAAGGCAAGGAATAGAGAGGAATTCAAAGTATTGATTCTAATTCAAATGAAATTGCGGTACATGCTTGCTTCAGGCATGAGTTTACCCCTAGCAACACTAGGACGAGTCCCGCCAAGAGCATATGGCATAGCCGAATGTAGAGGATTACTAAGGACAGATAGGGCAGTCACCACCTACTGCCTAACTCTTCAATCTGTGGGTCTACGAGATATTCACTGGTGATTTCTAACCTAAGCACAATGCTTACATTCTAAATCACTACTCTAGTTGTTTCGAACACAAAGCTACAATTAGAGCCTTTAATAAATTAAAGCAATGAATCCACAAGTAACTACTTGTGCAAACTACCCTGAATTGGAAATCAAACTTGAAATGAATTCACAAAGGCTTACTTGATTTTGAATCAAACCTTTGTAGGGGTACAGGTGTAGAAGAGGGACTTGACAAGCCCAGACCTCCTTCTCCTACTCTTCACCACAGTATCCTTTTACTTGGCAGCCTCTAGGACTACTCTAAACCTTAGGAGTAGTATTATATTCTCAACATTTTGGTGTGTGTGTGAAGTGTGGTGCGAGGTATTATTAATAGGGGCAGAAGGGTCGGTTCCCACCACCAATTGCGTGTGAATCAGTCATCAACGTCTTCAGGAAGCCGAGAGGAGCCAACACGTGGCGATTGACCAAGTTTGGCACCAAGACCAAGTCGGTCGACTAGGGGGGTTGGCCGACCTGGTCTTTGTACCGTTTCGTGTGTGCTTTTTCCAGGTCACTACCAGTTGGGTCCCATCCATTGATATGGGTGCTACACCATCGGATGGCCTCAGATACTTCTGTTTGTGGGCCATTTGATCCATGTGATGACATGTGGCATCGCCTGATTTGTCAAAATTCAATTTAATGGATTACTCCCTGCATGTCTTGGTACTTTTGGGTATAATTCACTTGCATACAAATAAACACAAATACTTGTGGAATTGGTTAGTTTTTAACCCTACCACTATGTTGTGTTTCTCTTTTCTGCACATTATGAGGTGCATCAATGGTCTCAATATGACCATCAACAATGTCATGCTTAAGGGTATGTCCTTGCACTAGATACTCTTCATTAATTAATTCTCATTCAATTTAAATATATTATAGTGCTCCTACCCTAGTGGCATAGCGGGTAATTAATGAATTGCATTCAATTGGCCTTGTCCTGGAAAAATATTATAACCATTGTGTCATCATGGCAATAACTAGAGCAACTATCTTTTTAACTATGGCAAATAAAATTTTCAGCTCATCATCACGCACTACTCTAACATCTCCTCTAGGGAACATAGTCATAGTCACCCATCTATGCATGAAGCATAAAGTAGGATTGTGTAAGCGGCTATTCCTAGGAGCACTACATCTGACCTCACTAGTCAATTCATGCCAAAAACTTTGTTTATTAAACTTAGGCAAAGTGCCTAAATATAGCAAACAATGTTTATGGAAGCCTAGGATTTCACTTAATTCTTTCCATAGGATGTTGTATTCTGAAATAATCTAAAAGTAATACAATTAAATCCTATTTTAAGGGTGCAAAGGAATTGCCAGGAGAGAAGGCGTAAACCTCTCTCTTCTATGTGAGCAAAATTCTCCCATCCTAGTGCACGCCAAATGGAAAAGAATTCAGAATCCATACCTATTTTGGAGATAAAATCCAGATCATAAGCTTTAGTATGAGAAAACTCACGATCTTGGGGGAGCTTGCGTGCTTGATCTTCAACTTCCCTTTGTATGTTGAGGTCGTCGTCATGGAGTTGTCGCTGGTTGCTCCTCTCACCCATGGGAGTGTCCTCACATACACTTCTCCTCTATGGACTTGGTGTAGCAACGGGGGAGGGACGTGCACTTGAGTCTCCACCATGGCTTGAGCTTGCAGCCTCCTTCCTCTTCCCAAACAACCTCTTCATTCCTTTCATGGTCACAACAAGCAAGAACACAACAAAGAAAAAACTCAAAAGAGGAGATGTTAGTGAAAGAAAAACCTCCGACAAATTTTCACTTGAAGAACTTGAGAGCAAAATGCAAATGCAAAGAAAAGCAAATCATTTTGGGTTGAATTTGAGCAAGGGTGCTTCAATGAAGAGCAAGAAAAACAATGTGAGCAAAGAGTGACTTTGGAGAGGTGTGAAATGAGGTGAAGTGTGAAGAGGACTGCTCCTCATGGCCACCATCTATAGTGTACACTCCCAATGGTCACAAAAGGTTCAAATGTAGCCCTTGGAGCAGAGTGAGCCAAATTGGCTCTTTCCCCATGTCGACCGAATAGGGGGTTCGGCCACACTGCAATGTGGGCCCCCTTGTTCCCTCTTTTGGCAAATGGCTCCCCAATGGCTATAAAATTAGCACGTTGGTGAAATGCCACATTTGCAGTTCAAAAAAATTGTTTTTCGAATAAAACCCTTTCTTCAAAACTAATAATTTTCTTTTTTGTGAAAAATAAAGAAATAAAAATAATAGTTGAGAATATAAGATTCTCAACTTGCTAAGGAAAACCAAATATGCAGAGGGGAAAACCAAACTAAGTGGAGAAAATCAAATGAAGAGAAAAGAAAAATTAAAGAAAAGATAACTACTAATTTAACCTATTAGCTAGGTCTCACCACCGTCCGATGAGATGGACATTCCTCCTTCTTCATTTCTTGACATCCAGGCCTAAAGCGATGAGCTCGGACGGCTTGTCTTGCTTCTTCCGCCATTCCTTCTTTAGAAGATTGGTGGATTTGGGCCTTTCAGGAGGCCTGCACTTCTCTGTCTTCTTGGGGTGTCAGCGTGTACGATAAGACAGGTTCTCCGCATAGATCAATTCTCTCATGAATGTAATGAACTGATCCACTTTTATAGGTGTGACTTCGACCAGTTGAATGTGTTTAACATTAGACCCATACTTGATGTGAATCATGGAGCATTGTTCTGACTTTGGGCGAAAGTTCAACTTCTCCTCTTTGCCATTAACATGGAAGTGAATCTCTCCAGCTCCCACATCTATGCGAGCCTTTGCGGTACTAAGGAACGAGCGCCCAAGAATGAGCAGCGTATCTTTCTCGACATCCATGTCGAGCACCAAGAAATCCACGAGTATGAAGCAATTCCAGATTTTCACCGGAACGTCTTCGGCAATACTCAACGGATAACAGACTGAAGAATCAGCTAGTTGGAGTTGCATTGGTGTTGGAGTAAGCTCTGTGAATTTCAGTTAGTCGAAGACCACCTTGGGTCACAATTACACTTGCTCCAAGGTCACCAAGTGCATTGTCAAAGTAGTGAGCCCCAATCGAGCAAGATCTAAAGGGATATCCAGGGTCCTTCAGCCAGTTGCCTTCCCGTAGAGAAATCATGCTGACATTTTCCACGGGAGGTTTAGGCTATACTAGCATCTTGCCATTCTCCATTGGCGGAGCAGCGGCTGCCATATGAGCCAACTGAGTCTCCAGCATCTTGTTGAAGCTCAATTGATTCTTGAAGGTCGAGGATAGTCCTTCAATCTTGGCATTAATACTTTCTAGGGTCTTGTCATGAGCCGATAGCTTCTTTTATTAGGCATCATTGATCTTCAGTTGACTAATGACAAGCTCTCTCAAGTTGGGTTGATTTCCATTGTTGCCATTGTTGTTGTACCCTCTTTGAAAGAAAGAGCGTGGTTGGCCCCACCCTTGACCTCCTGGATGATAGCCATTGTTGTTCCCATTGTTGGCTACGAATAAGGCATCCTCATGGGTTTCTGGGCAGTCATTGTCCAAATGTCCCTTTTTGCCACAGACTTTACATGTGATGTGAGAGTCTAGAGCATAGGCATCGCCACATACGTCCCCATTGGCTTTTCATTAATCTTATTCATGAGGAGGTCCAATTTGGAAGCGATCATGTCCACCTCCTTCAAGGTGTGCATGCCTCGCCGACGAGTATGGAGACGCTCGTTGCTCCAACCCATGTTTGACACCATCTTCTCAATTAAGTCTTTGGCTTTGGGCACCATCAATAAGAAGAAGGCACCTCTAGCAGCAACATCCAAATGGTCATAGGGGTAAGGGATAACCCCGTTGTAGAAGTTTTGGGTAATCAGCCAGTCATCCATCCCATGGTGGGGACGGGCTAGGATGTACTCCTACAGCCTTTCCCAAGCCTCAGGAATAGACTCCTTAGCGTCTTGCTAGAAGCTAGAAATTCTTCCACATAGGGCATTGGTTTTGCCCAGCGGAAGAACTTGGCGAGGAATGTCGTAGAACATTTCTCCCAACTGTCTACAACACTTCAGTTCACATAAAACCACTGCCTCGCTCTCCCAAGAAGGGAGAACAGAAACAACCTAAGACTGAAAAAATCAAGATATACGTCCTTGATCTTAAAAGTGTTGCAGATCCCAAGGAACTGTTCAGTTGAGCACATGCATCTTTGTTAGCCTTCTCACAAAATGGGTTGTGTCGGTGGTTTTGATCCGGCAGATCTCCCGACACTACTAAAGTGTTAGAGGAGTTTGAGGTTCGGTATGGGCGCGCGGAGATTCAAGAAGGTGAGATGTTGAGTGACACAAGGGACACCAAGATTTACGTGGTTCGGGCCACCTGAGCGTAATACCCTACTCCACGGGGTGTGTTGATGTTGTATTGGATGTATGTCTACAGCGTAGAGCGTCTGTGTAGCGCGTGTCCTATGGATCGTCGGCCTGTCCTTTTATAGTACAAGGGCAGGCTGTTACAAGTTAGCCTGGCCCGACATGTGGCCCCGGCGGGTACTGATATTGATACATATTCAATACGTTTAATTGCCCTTAATGACCGAGTTATTGGCTTTGACAGCACTGTTACTGGTAATTAAGGTCGTCCGATCGTGTGTCATTAATATAGTATTAATGAAACTTGATCGGGTATTGAAGTCCTTGATTCCCCTTTGAAGATCCGGAGCCGTTGTGGAGTCTTTCGGAGGTTAGTGGCTGAAGATCCGACGGTTGGACACGTGGCAGCACCGGAGCTCACTGTGGGGAACAGATAGGTCCGGTGTTACCCAACACGTGTCAGTACCGGAGCTTCCCTCGGTCTGGGGTTAGGTCCAAGGATGCCATTTCGGTACATAGCCCGGAGCTTCCCCCTTGCGCGCGGTAGCTCCGGTTTGACAGTACACGTGGCGACCCTGGGACTAACCATGTTGGAGAAGCGGGCCCGGTTATGTCTGACATGTGGGCCTCCGAAGGTCTTCAAATCAAGTAGATTACTTTCCCTTGAGATCTTTGTAATCTCAAGGGGTGTACGGTTCCCAGGGTACCGACAGTGGCCCCCTGGGCCCACCTCTGGGGAAGATCCCTTGGGTGAGGTCATTCCGCCGGAGGTGGGTCCATCCTTGCGACTTTTGAACTGAGTCTTCAAAGGTCTTCGGATGTGCCGTTGGTGATGGTTTGGAGTTAAATCCTCGCCGCATGGCGTATCACGTGTACGGCAGGTGAGATCTTTGGCGTGCGGATCTCACGCAATTGAAGGTCGCCGGTTCCCGATATGAAAATCGTATTGGTTCCGTGCGCCTTGTCAGGCCGCCGCCTTCAGGCTTCCCGCCTCATGATGACAACCGTTCGCCTGGGTAAGAACCTCGACTTGATTGTCGGGGTGGTCCCGGGCCCTCTTGTCATCGGCTGGGTGGAATTTTTGAGTAGTATCTTCGACTTCCTTGCGGTTTCCATCCAAGCGTCGCAAGGGCTTACTTAAGAAGGAAAGCGCGCACTGTTTGGGGTTCTTTACGCCTCTCATCTGATCTTGCGCTCAAAATCCCAACTTGTGCTTGCTCTTCCTCTCCTGCCTTGCTGTGCTGCGATGGAGTTGGGTCTCCGCGAGAGCCGTTTGATGACCGACAGTGACCTGAAGAAGGTTCGGGCCCTCATGGGATGGTCCTCGGACTTCTTCAACCGCATGGTCCGCGCCGGGGGAGAGCTCCCGTTTGAGAAGGAACACGCCGGCGAAATGGTGTACTTCTCCTCGTACGCCATGGTGGGGTTGATCCCACCTTTTTCCTCCTTTTTCTTGATGCTGCTAGACTTCTATGGTCTGCAGCTGTACCACTTTGGCCCCCACACCATTCTTCTCGTGTCCGTCTTCGTCCACTTCTGTGAGATGTGGGTGGGCATCCCCCCTGCATTGAACTCTTCCGGACCTTCTTCACCGTCCATACCACCGGTTGGAGTAATGAGTACCTTGGCTTCTACTACTTCGTGAAGCGCAAGAAGTGCCCATTCAAGTACCTCCGGTCGTTTCCCTCTGGGAAATGGGATGATTGGAAGAAGGACTGGATAGTCATCTGGGTGGAGGAGCACGAGAGGCTGGAGCTGCCCGAAGGCCTCCCCAACATCGACACGACAGCCTGGAGTGAAGCTCTGGTGCTGGCGGATGCCTTCAACCCTGCTCTGACCAGGATCCGCCAGTGCGTGGAGGGAGGATTACCTCCTCAGGCAGTGTTGTGCAACTTCCTGGTCAACAGGTGGGCACCGCTGAAGAGGAGAGAAAAACTCGCTTAGGCCCTCAACAGTGTGATGGACGATGACCGGGTCAAGACCGGGCTGAAGTCCAACATGGTGGGGACAACCTTGAAGTTTCATATCAAGAAGTTCCAGCACAGAATCGACGTCGTGGGTGACTACTTGACTCTACCATCAGCTTTTCTCCCTCTGAACGTGGAAGTAGAGTTCAGCAGGGAGCTCCGGTGGAAGATGCCCGTGCTTGACGACCTTGGTGTCGTCGAGAGAAGATCGACCTCCAGGGTGGTGATCCCTGGAGCTTCCGAAGGTGGCTCCGACCCTGCCCCGAAGCCAAGGGTCGAGGTCATTGGCAAGGGCAAGGAGCTGGCAGACAAACCCTTGAGCCGGAAGAGGAAGCTGCAGCATGCCGATGGAAGGTCCGTCAGGCCTGCCACCTCTGCATCGGCTCCTTCTCCCCGGAGGAGGAGGTCTTCTACAACCGCGGTGACTATACCCGCAGCGGCGTCCTCCTGGGGTGCTAGCTCCAGGCATGCGACCCCAGCACCAGGGCAGGTTGAGGCCTCTAGGTCCGGAGGTTCTTCCCGATCAAGGGGGGCCTTGACTAGGGAAATGCCCGTGGCTGCAACGAGTTCCGGGGGGCCTTCCAGAGCTTCCACGCCGGCGGCGGCTATGACCAGCCCAGAACGCCCGGGAAAGAGGTTCCGCGCAAGCTGGTGCGGAAGCCTCCCGAGGTAATTTTTAATCTTTACCTCAGACAGTTGTTATGTTGTAGTAATTGCTTTTTAAGTTTCTTCATCCATCATCTGCAGCGTTCCCAATAAGAGGAGTGAGGTTCCACCCTCAGCCACAGCAACTGAAGCTGTGAGGGCGGAAGCTTCTGCTCCTGTCCCGGTGCCGCCCCAAGTGGTGGCTGAAGCTGCGACAGCTCCGGCGCCAGCTGTCGTGGTCATGGACCTCAACTCATCCCCAGAGACTCCCGTGGTAGCGCCAGACCGCGGGAGAGAAGATGCGCCAGTGGCACCTGCCCCGGAGGTTGAAGCTACGGGTCCTGGTGTAGAGATGATGGAAGCTCCGGCCGTTGAGCCAGAGGAAGCAGTAATTCCGGCCCCAGAGCCGGAAATTGTCGAAGCCCCGGCGGTTGAGCCGGAGGTAGTTGAAGTCTCGGCGTGCGCGCCGGATGTTGAGGAAGTCCCGGCGGTTGGGCCAGCTACTTCTGAAGCGCCGGCCGCAGAGCCGGTCGTTGTTGGAGCTCCGGCCGTAGGGCCAGTTGATGTTGAAGACTTTCCGGCTCCCGAGCCGGTTGTTGCGGAGGCGTCAGCGCTCGAGCCCCCAATAGAGGAGGTGCCCATGCCGGAGCCAAAAGCAGCCCCTGCTCCAGAAGTGACGATGTCGGAGGTACCCGCGGCTGAGCCGGAGTGCCCTGGGGAATTCGCTGGCCCCCTGCCCGAGGGGGCAAATGAATTCCTGGTGGCGGGGCCTTCGGAACCACTTCCGAAGGTCAGAACTTCATCAGCAGGACCCTCCTCGATGGCGACTGAGGCCATCCCGGAGGACGGCCCTAGTGCCATGGAGACCCAGGGGACCACTCTTGTGGAGTGGGACCCAATTTTTGTATCTGAAAACCCGTTGGAACCAGCGGAGGAGACCCCAGCAGGTCCGGAACCTATCCCATTGTCATTGTCTATTGACAACGCCTGTTCCAGTCTGCGTCAATTTCAACTGGCCTTCTTCCATGACAGCAAGGCTCTTGAAGAGGAGCGCCAAACCCTTAGGTGGTGGCGTAATCGGGTCTACTTCGAGACCAAGCTGGCACAGTCGAGGCTAGCAGATGACAAAGAGTGGATCAAGCGGGAGAAGGTCCGCCTGGAATACTGGGGCAAATTATTGGATGACAGGGAGAGTATGACTCGCGCCCCTGACGCTCAATCCCGGGACATTTATGAGCAGACCAAAGCAGCTAACAGTGCGGCCGATGAACGCCAAGAGAGGCTTGAGGCCATTAACACTACTCTCATCAAGCGCCGGGAGGCACTTGAGGAGAGGGAGAAACGGCTCGAAGATGAAGAGTAGAAACTCCTAGAGCTACGGGATGACGTCCTGAGGAGGGAGGAGGATCTCACCGAAAAGGTGGCTCTGGCTGACAAGGGCCTCGAAGAGCGCACCAAAAAATTGGAAGAGCGTTGCACTGAGGAGGAAGAGAAGGCCTGGGTGCGAGGGCAGGAACTGTACGAGCTAGAGTGTGCCCTTGCTGCCAGGGAGAAGAAAGTGAGGGGCAGGGAGAAGGACCTGGTTGACCGCAGGAACAAGATCCACCTCTGGGAGGAGGAGCTTGGAAAACTCGAGAAGCGAGTTGCTGAAAAGATTCAGCAAAACGCCAAAAAAGTTGAGCGCCTTGCTTGCGAGAATTCTGAACTGGTGGCGGCCAGAAGATCCTTGGAAGAATTGAAGGGCTTGAGGACTGCGGACTCCCTATAGATTTGGGAGTTCCTGGGCAAGGCCAACGACGCGCTGACACCGATGGGCTTCAGTCCCGTGCGTCCGGATGATCCGGAGCCAGAGCCGGACCTGGCGTTGCAGGCGTTGAGCTCGGCAGGCAGCAAACTCTCCAAGGTGGGCGATGTCATCGCAAACCAATTGGAGGTTGAGGGGCAATCCATGGCGAAGAACGTCGCAGAGTATGTGCTGATGTGCTACACCAGCCGGAATCCCCAATTTCCTCTGGACCCGGTGCTTGAAGGTCCCGTTGAAGGAGAAGGTGAAGCTACCTGAGGCAACATGTCGGAGGTTGCCCAGAAGGTCGCCCAGTTCTTCCATAGGGTCTAGGACCATCTCCGTAGCTCCCACTTGTATTCTCTCTTTTTCTTCCTCAATTTTGTAATCCCTTGTCTCCAGATGAATGAAATCCCCAAATTTTTGTGAATTTCACTTTTTGTCTTCAACACTTTTGTCTTCACTTGGCCCCCTGGTAGATGTACACAATTTAATTGTGAACATGTACCAAGAGGATATTGTGTTTTGTTGAAGACTCATTTGCTTCAAACTTGTAGAGTGTAGGTCCGAAGTCTTCGATAGTGAAGGCCCCCTGAGGTTGTCGGAGCTTAGTATCTCCGGTAATAGATCCTATCAATGCGTAGAGCATCGATAGTTAGACCTTCGGGGTGTCGGAGCTTAGTAGCTCCGGCAGTGACCTTTGCCAACGCGTAGCTTGTCGGCAGCAGACTCCACTTGTGGGGTCTTCTCACCATCTTTTATTTTATGTCGACGGCTGGCCCCCCTAGCTTTACCGGAGCTTGGTTGCTCTGGTGATGCTCGTTTTCAATGCTTAACATCGATTACAAGCCATCTAGGGGAGTCGGAGCTTTGTTAGCTCCAGTTTTTCTCCATCAACGTGGATTTTTTATTTTTCCTGCACACTGAAGCCAAGAAAAATAGTAAAATTCGTTTCTTGTCTATAACTTTGCCGCGGCTTACGATTCTCAAGAAAATTTTAGGTCAAACGCGATTCTGAATACAACCGAATGCGTCGTCTTTTCTTCCAGATCCAATTGTACTTGGACCCGCCTTACTTCGGCCTGCCGGGTTGTAGGTAGAGTGGCGTACTTAGGGTGCTTGACTAGGCTAAGTCGATAGCACACTCCGTCCCTAGGTTGGCTTGGCGGCATTCAGGCGAGTGTGCCATGAACAATATTTGAATCCAAAAGAATTGACAATACAGCTCGAATTGTACATGAACTGGTCGAACTAAAATTTCTTAAGAATTGCACAACTTTGCTATAGACAAAAAAGAGAAAAATAAAAAATGTTGAGCCTGTACAAAATAAATGCACGTGGAGTCTGTTTCACATGAAGATGTCTTTCATTATAGGTCCGGGGTACAGGGGAAACAAGTACACTCTTAGGGTACGGAACCAGGCTAAGCGTGTTTAATTTCTCGTTTGACCCAGGGTAGCTAGCTACACTTTTAGTCCTGAGACTGTGACAAGTGTTGCATGAACTTTGCGGACCTTCTGGGAAAGGTCCGGCTGTTCTCTCGGAGGAACTACCTGACTCTGTACAATGACTTTATAACATACACCTCAAGTTACTACAGACTCACCTCTGTGATATTAAGTGTAGAACTTACGGAGGTGCTCGATGTTCCAATGATTTGGGAGAGGTGTCCCATCCTCGGTAGCCAAGCGAACGCTTCCGGGACGGGATACTTTAATCACTTGGAAGGGTCCCTCCCAGCTGGGGGAGAGTTTGTTTAACCCTTCTCTGGATTGTATTCTCCGTAGCACCAGATCGCCTTCCTCGAGCTGTCGGTTGTGTACATACCGCTGATGATAGCGCCGAAGGGCTTGGCAGTATCGGGCATTCCGTACAGCTACTTGGCACATTCCCTCCTCAAGGAGGTCTAGGTCTTCACGCCGGAGCTGGTCCTGCATGGCTTCGTCGAAGGTCCATACCCGGAGTGACCCCAAGGTGATTTCCGGAGGAAGGATTGCTTCAGCTCCATACACCAGGAAGAAGGGTGTCTCTCCAGTTGACTGGTTTGGAGATGTCCTGTTGGCCCATAAGGTGGGCGAAAGCTCTTCAGTCCAGTTGGCTCCATGTTTTTTCAAACGCTCATAGGTGCGCGTTTTGAGCCCTTTAAGGATTTCAGCATTTCCTCTCTCGGCTTGGCCATTGCTTGCTGGGTGAGCTACGGAGGCGTAGCAAACTTGAATGCCGAGGTCTTCACAATATCCTTGAAATGCAGAGCTTGTGAATTGGGCCCCATTATCAGTGATGATTTTGTTTGGGACTCCAACATACAATGGACTGCAAAAGGCTGATAGCAGATTGCTTGTTGATTGTCACAACTGGGGTTGCTTCCAGCCACTTGGTGAACTTGTCAATGGCAACGTACAGGAACTTGTAACCTCCGACGGCTCTTGGGAAAGGTCCCAAGATGTCCATCCCCCACACAGCGAAGGGCCATGTGGGAGGTATCATTTGTAGGGGCTGAGCCGGTGTGTGAATTTGCTTTGCATGAAATTGACATGCTTCGCATTTCTTCACCAGCTCAGTTGCATCCTGGAGTGTTGTAGGCCAGTAGAAGCCATGCCGAAAGGCTTTACCAACCAGCGTGCGGGAAGACGCGTGGTTCCCACACTCGCCTCCATGGATTTCTGCGAGGAGCTCGCAGCCTTCTTCCCTTGTGATGCACCACATTAGGATGCCATTGGCACCGCGCCGGTAGAGATCCCCTTCTACCAACGTGTATTTTTTAGCCAATCTGACTACCCGGTCAGCAGATACATCATCGTCAGGAAGGATGTTGTCTTTCAAGTAGCTCTGGATCTCCGAGATCCATGCATCGGAACTAACTTGAGCATTTGAGTCTTGCGTGCTGGGTTGCTCGGAGCTTCCGGCAGCACCTACGACCCTTGATGGCTGCCATGGTAACAGGGCCATCGGGACCGTCAGCTTCGGAATGTTGATCTTGCCCCCTTCGCTCAGTTCGTTAGGCTGAGCTGTGGGTTTTGACAACCTCCGGACAAAAGTTCCGTCAGGAGCCAGAGCTCCGGTTGACGCTTTGGTCGAGAGTTCGTCGGCTTCAGCGTTGTGGGCACACTGGACATGGTGGAGATCTAGGACTTCGAAGTTCTTCTGAAGCCTATGGACTTCAAGGAGGTAAGCAGCTAACTGGAGATTGTTGCAGGAGCATTCACCCTTCACTTGCTTAATGATGAGCTGTGAATCTCCCTTGACCAGCAGTTGCTTGACACCGTAAATGAGTGCTTCATATTCCGCCATGTTGTTAGTCGCCTTGAAGTCAAGGTGTACCATGTATTTTACCTTCTCTCCGGTTGGTGCGAGGAGAAGGATTCAAGCTCCGGCCCCCTGCTTTTGCATGGAGCCGTCGAAGTAGAGGGTCCAGTGAGGCTCGGTGAAGACCGGAGCCTTGTGTTCCGACTTCTGCTCGCTGGGGCGCCCAGGGTTTGATGGAGAGGGAGTCCATTCCGCCACTAAATCCGCCAATGCTTGACTCTTGATTGCTTGTCTTGAAATGAATTCGAGATCGAATTCGGCCAATTCTGCTGCCCACTTTGCAATATTCCCAGTTGAGTTGGGATTATGCAAGATTGCTCAAAGTGGGTAAGAGGTTACCACTGAGATTTTGTGAGCTTGGAAGTAATGGCGAAGCTTCCTGGAGGCAATAAGAACTACATAGAGCAGCTTATGCACCTCTAGGTATCGAGTCTTGGCATCATGTAGTACTTCGCTGATAAAGTACACTGGGCGCTGAATGGTCCGGACCCTCCCGGAGGGGCCCGGAGCTTCCTCTTCACTGACCCGGATCCTCCCGGAGGGATCTGGATTTTCTTCGGGGACCTCCGAGTCCTGGTTGGAGGAACCCGGAGCTTCTTCAGAAGCGACCTGGACCCTCCCAGAGGGGTCTGGGTCTTCCAAAGTGACTTCTTGTGGATTCAAGTCTGGGAGCTGGGACCCAGACTCGCTTTCGGGATCCTCTGGACCCTCCCGAATGGGTCTGGATTCCTGAGTTTGGGGTAGTTCTGGTCTCTCCGTGACCAGGACATACTGACGACTTCGTCAGTGGCTGAAATGTAAAGCAGCAAAGGCTCACCAGGGTTCGGAGCTACCAGAATTGGTAGGGTGGTGAGGAACTGTTTTAGCTCCTGGAATGCCTTTTCTGCTTCTTCAGACCATTGGAATGGTCCGGACTTCCTCAATAACTTGAAGAAGGGAAGTGCCCGTTCCGCCAGTCTTGAAATGAACCGGCTGAGGGCTGCTAGACATCCAGTTAGCTTTTGGACATCTTTGATGCGGGCTGGTGGCCGCATGTCTTCAATGGCTTTGATCTTTGCCGGATTAGCTTCTATGCCCCGGTGACTTACTAGGAAACTAAGTTTTCCGGAGCTAACCCCGAAGACACACTTGTCTGGGTTTAGCTTTGTGCGGGTGACCCGCAGCTTATCGAAGACAGCCTGCAAGGTGTCAAGGAGTGACTCCTTGTTCTTGACCTTGACCACGATGTCATCGACGTACACTTCCACTATGTCTCTAATGAGTTCTTCAAAGGTTTTGTACATAGCTCGTACAAAGGTTGAAGATGCATTTTTGAGACCAAATGGCATAGCTGTATAACAGTACAATCCATCTACTGTGATGAAAGAGGTATGCTCTTCATCTTCCCTAGATATTCTAATTTGATGATACCCAGAATATGCGTCTAGGAAACACAGTAATTCACACCCGGAGGTGGAATCCACTATCTGATCTATTCTAGGTAGTGGGAATAGATCTTTTGGACATGCCTTATTTAGTGTTGTGTAGTCGATACACATCCGAAGCTTCCCACCGGCCTTGGGCACAACGACTGGGTTTGCCAGCCATTTTGGATGGAAGACTTCTCGGATGAATCCAGCTTCGAGCAACTTCTTCACTTCTTGTCGGATGAAGTTCTGTCGCTCTACAGATTGCTTCCGAGGCTTCTGATGCACAGGCCGGGCGTCGGGGTAGATCTTCAGATTGTGCTCAATCACTTCCCTGGGGATCCTAAGCATTTGTGATGGTTGCCAGGCAAACACGTCGACATTAGCTCAAAGGAAAGTGATGAGCGCGAGTTCCTATTTGTCGTTCAATCCCCCCGATATACGGGTGGTCTGAGCGGCATCAGAACCGACTTGGACGACTTTGACGGGAATGTCGGTGTCGCCGCTTGGCTGCACACGAGGTGCAGAAGTCGAGCCTCGCTGACGAATGCTCGGTGGTTTTGGAGCTTGCTCTTGCCTGGAGTCCTCCTCTTGTGTCGTGGTAAGTGCATGGAGTTCTTCCAGAGCAGTTACTCCGGCAGTACGATCTCCGCGGATACGGAGAACACCTACTGGTGTTGGCATCTTTAACACCAGGTAATCATAATGAGCAGCTGCCATGAATTTGTACAAGGCAGGCCTACCCAAGATGGCATTGAAGGGTAAGTTGATCTTCCCGGCGCTTGTTGTAGCGCTCGGCAAGGTTTTGGACCTCCAGGCAGTCTTCCAAACTGTGGTTGTCCGTTTTGTGAATTGGACACCACACCTTGGGTTTGCCACCATCTTTAGAAGACGGTCGAGGTCGCTTCTCGGGGCGTGGCCCCCGGCCACCCGGAGCTGCTGCAGCTGCAGCATTGGATGCACCAGCCGACGGCTTCTTCTTGCCGTTGGTCTTTTTCTTCTTCTTGCCACTCCTGGAGGTAGCGACTTCTCTTTTGGAGGATTTCTTGTGATCTTCCAGAGTTGGTTTGGAGTGCATTTCACGGCCCTCCGCAGCTCTGGCACATTTGTCAGCCAAGCTAAAGAGTTCCGTGACAATGGTAATCTCCTTGATCGCTAGTTTCTCCAGCATCTTCTTATCCCGCACTCCCTGTCTAAATGCCACGATGATAGAGGCACTAGAGATAGAAGGGATAGTATTTCGTACCTGTGACAATCTCTGGATGAATGATCGCAGGGATTCTCCTCCTTTTTGCACAACTGCAAAAAGGTCCAGTTCGGTGCCTGGTCGGGTGTAAGAACTCCCGAAGTTGGCGGTGAACAGTCGGCACAACTCCTCCCAACTGCTGATGGAGTTAGGTTGAAGGCTCATAAACCAGGACCTGGCGGTCCCGGTTAAAGCCACAGGGAAATAATTGGCCATTACGGCCTCATTTCCTCCAGCTGCCAAGATAGCAGTGGAGTAAATCTGAAGAAATTCGACAGGATTAACGGTCCCGTCGAACTTCTCCGGCAGGTGAGGCCAGAACTTCTGTGGCCACCTGACCATACGCCGATGCAAGGTCAGGGCTGAACAGCCTCCTCCTACTCCTTCAGGAGCAGGAATGTCTTGATCTTCTCGTCTTTCACGAGCACGCTCAATATGGACTCGGCCGTCTTGTTGGCGATATCGGCGATCAAGCTCCGCCCGGAGGTCATGAGTTGAAAGCCTTGAGACCGTGTGAGTGCGTCGTGCCCCGGAGGGCAACGACGTCACCTGTTGTGATGCAGCACGTCTCCTGTTGTTGGAAACTTGCGGACCAAGTCTGCCAGACAAGGTCCGTCGCTGCAACGGGGCCCGTCCTAAAGGAGGAGGACCCTGGTTGCTGATGTGGTCGGCTGCTGCTTCAACCAAGTGTTCCACATCGGCCCTCCACTGCTCCATTGCATTCTGGGATGCGTCCGGAGGTGGTGGGCGCTGAAGAAGAGAACGTGCTGCATGAAGCGCGTGTTCCTGGTTGTTAAGATTCTCTGACGCAGTGATTGACGCCGGTGCACCATCGCGTTGTCCAGCTTGGTTTGCTGGTGGAGGCGGCGGTGGTGGAAGTGTGACTCCTGCTGGAGCCGTGGTTCCTGCTGGTGGTTGCATATTGGAGGGATTACCCCCAACAGCTTGAACAGCGGGATGACCATTGGATGATCCAACAGCTGAGTTCACCATTCTTGAAATCTCAGGTGCCCCCTACCTGGCGCGCCAACTGTCGGTGGTTTTTATCCGGTAGATCTCCCGACACTACTAAAGTGTTAGAGGAGTTTGAGGTTCGGTATGGGCGCGCAGAGATTCAAGAAGGTGAGATGTTGAGTGACACAAGGGACACCAAGATTTATGTGGTTCGGGCCGCCTGAGCGTAATACCCTACTCCACGGTGTGTGTTGATGTTGTATTGGATGTATGTCTAGAGCGTAGAGCGTCTGTGTAGCGCGTGTCCTATGTATCGTCGACTTGTCCTTTTATAGTACAAGGGCAGGCCGTTACAAGTTAGCCTGGCCCGACATGTGGCCCCGACGGTTACTGATATTGATACAAATTCAATACGTTTAATTGCCCTTAATGACCGAGTTATGGGCTTTGAAAGCACCGTTACTGGTAATTAAGGTCGTCTGATCGTGTGTCATTAATATAGTATTAATGACACTTGATCGGGTCTTGAAGTCCTTGATTCCCCTTTGAAGATCCGGAGCCGTTGTGGAGTCTTCCGGAGGTTAGTGGCTGAAGATCCGACGGATGGACACGTGGCAGCACCGGAGCTCACTGTGGGGAACAGATAGGTCCGGTGTTACCCGACACGTGTCAGTACCGGAGCTTCCCTCGGTCTGGGTTTAGGTCCGGGGATGCCATTTCGGTACATAGCCCGGAGCTTCCCCCTTGCGGGCGGTAGCTCCGGTTTGACAGTACACGTGGCGACCCTGGGACTAACCATGTTGGAGAAGCGGGCCCAGTTATGTCTGACATGTGGGCCTTCGAAGGTCTTCAAATCAAGTAGATGACTTTCCCTTGAGATCTTTGTAATCTCAAGGGGTGTACGGTTCCCAGGGTATCGACAGGTTGGCTTGCACCATAGTGATCAGGCCAGTCTTGATTTCGAAGTTCACGTCTCCCGTGTTAAAAAAGAGCCCAATAGGCACATTGTTAGCAGGGGGAGCCGAAAACTCACGAATAGTCTTCTGGGCCATTGGTGTTTCGGTTGTTGGTGCAGTAGCACTGGCTTGCTTTGTCGCACAAAGCTTATGAGAAGTAACAATACAAGGTCGATCTCTCAGAAGGGATTTGGGATCTTCAACAAAAAAAATCAGCAAGCGGAAACCAGACATACAAAACCCTGTTTTCGCATAAAATGCAAAAACAAAAAGTTTTATACTACTAAAAACCTTCTCAGGGTCCTATCCTATTCACTCAATCATGCAATACTTCGGCTGCCTTCCCCGACAACGGCGCCTGAAATGCTTGTTGACGTTTCTTACGTCACAGATAAAAATCCACAAGCGCACAGAAACTATTGAAGTAGCATTTCCCCTTTAAGAGTATTCCCAAGGGTGTCATTTATATTTTCCAAAAGGAAGGCTAAGTTGAAGCATAGCAATCATCAAATGAAAAGGGTAGATTGGTCTAGGTAAGGTTCTAGTGAGGATGGGTAATAGATATGTAAAGGTAGTGTGACACACACAAGAGCATCCTATTCTAAGGAGGATAAATGGGTCAAAGAGGGATTAGGCTAAGAGTTAGGGAGTTGCTCCTACAATGCTGCTAATGTACATATACATAGCCTAAGTTAGTTACTAATGAACATGTCAATGGTGAATTCTTATGCTAAGTTGTTCAACACATTGGGCATGGGTTTACCCCTAGCAATACTAGGATGACTCCCGCAAAGAGTCTGTGGCATAGCCGAACATGGAGGATTACAAGGACAGATAGGGCTGTCACCACCTACTACCTACCTCTTCAATCCGTGGGTCTACGAGACATCGAACGCTACTTAACTATCCTAGCACCATGATAGCATATTAAGTAAATACCTTAGGAACATAGGCACAAGCCATCCTAAGGCAATGACTAACCTAAACTTCGTTGAACCAATGTTGGGACATAGCATAAGTTATTCATATTAACATGATCATGTCATAACTAATTAGACTATAGTGGGGGCTTGTAGTGTTTATGATGATATAGTGAGAATGATATGGCATAATCATAAATACTACTCCTACCACACGCAAGGAATCCATAGTCAAACAAGAAACGCTTTATCCAAGTACATGAATAAAACAAGACTAAAGATAATATCTTTATTATGAACAAAGTCACAAATACAAAGAAGGTTATGAGAGCCATACCATTCCCAATTTGGAATTGAGAAGAGAGAGACTCCTTCTACTCCTTCCTAATTTGGACTATGGACTAGAGACTCTCCTCTCTACAGCCTAAACTCCTCTAAACCTATGGAGAATAGTGGATACAATAGAATGAATACTCAAGTGGTGTGTGTGTGTGTGAAGTGAGGGTAGAGGGTCCTATTTATAGATTGAGAAGGTTTGGTTCCCACCACCAAAAGCGTGCGAATTAGTCTTCATTGTGATCATGGCACTACAGGGAGTCGACATGTGGAAGCTGACCAAGATTGGCGCCAGCAAGGCGTCGATCGAATGAAAAGTTAGATCAATTCCAGTGTGCTTCCTCGGGTGACTTCTAGGTGGGTCCCATTGACTAATATGAGTGATACACCGTTGGATGGCCTAGGATACTTCTGTTTGTGGGCCATTTGATCCATGTGGTGCCACATGTCGATGCTTGATTGGCTGAGATGATATTTTATTGGATTGCTCCCCCGCTTTTACCTCATTTCCTGCAATAAATGTCTGCATGCACTGTTTCTCCGAGGACAAGTGGCAATAGGTTAAATAGAAAGGTGATGTCTATAAGAAATGGTATTTCCTTCACATAATTGAGTTATATTGATGGGTGAAATTGGTATATAACAGCCATCAACAGTATCCAAGAACGATGCCTTCACGGACCATAAAGTGGCACTTCTCCCAATTAAGCACCAGGTCCTTCTCTTGGAATCTTTGTAGGACCTTGTCTAAATTTTCCAAATAGTGATCGAAAGTTTTTCTATAGACGGAGAAATCGTCCATGAAAACTTTTATGATTTACTCAATCATGTCAGAAAAGATAGACATCATACAACGCTGAAAAGAAGTGGTTGCAGTCCAAAAGGCATTCGCAGGTAGGAGTATGTTCCATAAGAACATGTAAATGTGGTCTAACTTTGATCGTCAGGATGGATGGGAATTTGATGATAGATTGAATATACATCAAGGAAACAGAAGAAGGAATGTTTTGCCAACCGTTCCAACATCTCATCAATGAAGGGCGGTGGAAAATGATCCTTCTTAGTTGCCTTGTCGAGTTTTCGGTAATCAGTGCAGATCCTCCATCCTGTGACGGTTTGTTGAGGAATTAATTCATTCTTCTCATTTTGAACGATCATCATTCCTTCCTTTTTGGAACTACTTGGATCGGACTGACCCACTCACTATGAGGCACGGGATAAATAATCTTGGCATGGAGTTTTAAGACCTCCTTCTTGATAAACTCACGCATCGTATTATTCAACCACCGTTGAGGATTCCATGAGGGGGTACTCTCGGGGTCAATGGGAATGCGATGGGTGCAAAGAGCAGGGCTAATGCCCTTGAAGTCTTGGAGCAAGTAGCCAAAGACAGTCCTATGCTTTTCTAACAAGGCTATGAGTTCGAGTGTTTCCTCATCTGAATGCTTGTCACTTATGATGATAGGAGCTTACATATCTCCATTTATAAAAGCATTACGTAGGCCTGGAGGCAAGATTTTTAGCTCAATAGGAGGTTTGGGTGTGGGCTCTTCTTTTGGCAATTCAAATGTCTCCTGAAGTTCACCCTCTTCTTGGATGAAATCCACTTCTTCTTCTACTTCAGGAGGTTCCAAATATTTAAGACTCCTAACCTCCTCAATTGGCCCATCTTGGAGGGATGATTTCGCAGATGTGTTCTTGGAACGCAGAATGGGAATGGAAATTTTGTTCCATCCAAGAATTATGTTGATGTTTCCTTTTGAGGGGATTTCCAAGAGAAATTCTCAATGGGTACCCCAATCATATTGTCGAAGTCTTGGACATCAAACCCATGGAAATCAAGGAGAACCTCGACATTTTTGTGTCTTACTGACACTTCTTGCAATCCCATATCCTTCAAGAATATTTTCAAATGTATCTCAGAAGGATTTTGTGTTGGTGCCACCGGCACATCGCTCAAAATGGCGAGAGCACAAGTATAAAAAATGATATTTGCTCCAACATAGGGATTATAAAGGACAAACTCCCATTGTTGCTCCTCTAATATGGCATAGAATGGTGGCCAAGGGTGATATCATCCAAAGGATTTTGGGTGAGCTCTCAACCTCCGTCGTCCATTCCAAAGTAAAAATAGAGATCAACTCCTTGTTTGTCCCTTGGAGGAATACTCCATCAGGCGGCTTAGGTGGAGTTGGAGACAACGATGGCTTCCTATAATAATGGTACTTTGGGGTATTTCCATAATCTTTAAAACTATTTTTGTCGAAGTAGAATGGGAATTCTGAAGGTTGAATTTATTCATCCTTTGGTGGTTTAGGTTCGAAAGAGGATTCTACAGGCAAGGCAAGTGATGGGCATGGTTCTAGCTCTTCTTTGTCTATAGGAGTGTCCTCGATGCTCGATGTGGCTTCCTCTTGGAGAGGTTCATTAAGACTTGTAATGAAGGAGACATTTTCTAGAATTCGATATAGAAGTTCATTCCCTTCTTTTGGCATCTTATGGAGGAAACACCCTCCTGCCATATTGTCAAGATATAGAGCAGACTCTTTGTTAAGTCCCATTAAAAAATGCTGCAATAACAACGGATATGGGATTAAAAATCTAAGTCGGTATTTTGCAAAAGCGAAAACTTATCCCAAGCTGCACCTATTGATTCCTTTTCCATAAGTTGGAAGCCTAGTACTTCCATTCGTAAGGAAACAATTCGGGATATTGGAAAGAAAGCAAGACAAAATTTGTCTCATAATTCTCTCCAATCACTGTTTGTTTTCCCAACATTATTGGTGTACCATTGTTTTGCTTTTTCTTTGAGAGAAAAAGGAAACAACTTGCATTTAAGAGTTTCTTGTGTCATGCCTTTAATTAAAAGGCAAGAACACAATTGTTCAAACTCTCGTAGATGGTGGTATGGGTTTTCACAATCCATTGCTGAGAATGATTGTTCCTAAACCATGGCTATAAAGCTAGGGCGGAGTTCATAGCTAGTTGAGCAAACAGGTTCCGCCGACGACGGTGGCTTGCAAAACTCACCCATTGGGGCATAATATGAAAGAATGGTGGGTTGCTCCATTTTGGTGGTGAAAAGGTAAGAAGTAAAGAAAAGAAAATAGATACGAGGGTGAACAAGGTTTGAAGATCAACAACAACTGTTCCCAGACAACGACGCCAGATATACTTGTCGGTATTTCGTACAAAAACAAAATAATTTGCAAGCGCACGGAAATACCGTTGTAGCACTTCCCCTTAAAGAGTATTCCCAAGGGTATCGAATCCAAGGAACGTGTGTGAGATCTTATAGCTTGTTCTCCCAAACACATAGAGTTTGTTTGGTGGGCAAGGATTTGAGAGGAGTTCAATGGTTTGAAATCTAGGCCACAGTAGTCTACGACAGCTGCTTGCTTCGAGCACGGGTTTACCCATGGCAGCACCAAGACGATTCCCGCCAAGATACTATGGCATAGCCGAAAGTGGAGGATTACTAAGGACAGATAGGGTTGTCACCACCTGTTGTCTACCTCTTCAGTTCATAGGGCTACGAGATATCCTTGATGAATTCTATCCTAAGCACCACGCTTATGTTCTAATTCACAATTCTAATCGTTTCAAATGCAAAACTACGACTGGAGCCTCTAATAAATTAAAGCAGTGAACCCACAAGCATTTACGATGTAACACCCTCATTTTCATGCATCATGCATTGCATAAGTTCATATACATGTTTAACATTAATCCACATAAAAAGGAACAAGTTTAAGATGAATTAAAAGCAAAACAACACTTAAAAGTCTGTAGAAGTACGGACTTGTCCGGTTTGTACCGTGGACTAGTCTAGTTTCCCTCTCTGTTGCCCTCCGAACTTGTCCATTTTCGCTGCGGACTAGTCTGATTAAGTCTCTGTTCCATTCCAGACTTGCCCGTTATTCAGTGCGGACTAGTCCGATCTTTGGTCCAGTTTTTGAATAAGTTGTCAAATCTCCGAACTTGTCCGATCCATGCCGAACTTGTCCGTTTTTCTCTTTGAACAACATCGGATTTGTCCAGACCTCCTACCAGACTTATCCATTTTCGCCTCTATCCAATATCGGACTAGTCTGGTCCCTTAGCGAACTTGTCCGGTGTGCCCGACTCGGGTTCAATCTTTTCCACCATGATTTGTTATTGGGTATTTACCTTAATTGGGCCCAAGAACGTCGTTCCTAACCCCTGTGGAGCCCATGTGGGACCCCTACACGGCCTCCACCCACCTTAGACTCGAATTCCATCAAACCCTAGCCTCCACCTCTATATAAACAACCCCACCTCTTGACTTTACATTCTTTTGCCTCAATTGAAAGACCACAAACCCTAGTTCGTGGAGAGTCACCATCAAGGAGGGAGAAGGAGATCCCGAGCAAGAAGAAGAAGAGGAGGAAATGAAAGAGGATCAAGTAATCAAGATCTTCATCAAGTTTGCATTCTTCGTCGCCAATTCACCTTCAACTCTTCATCATCAACCCTAGATCATCAAGATCCAAGTTCCACCTTCAATTCTTGATATTCGGAGTTCTAAACACGTGGTATATCTTCTACTTTCTCTTTTTCCACGTCAATTCAACTCCAATTCTCTCCGATCAGAAAAACCCTAATTTGCAGTTTATCCAGGACGGACTAGTCCGGCCCCTGAAACCAGACTTGTCCGGCCTTTGAATCTGAATTGCGTTGAATTAATTCCGAATTGACTCGAAGCAATTCCAAACCTATCCAAACTTGTTAAAAACTATTAGAACCAGTTAGTGAACATTAATAGCAACTCATTAACAAGTTTCACATTATAATTGCATTAATCATGCATGTCATGACATATTGAGTACTATATGAGCATTATTTCATTGAATGGTGTGTTTTGTATGTTCGTTGCACGGAATAGAAGGTTTTGCGCTAGAGAGTGATGCAGAGGACCTCCAGTACCAGAATTTTGAAGACTTTGACCCAAACCAAGCTCAAGAGCAAGGCAAGTGTCCTTGAACATATTGATCCTGTTCTAAAATAAATATTTTGTTTTCAAAACTGCATGCTTGTGTCAATTTGATGGGAATCCTATGATAGAAAGTTTACTAGCTTTGTTTGACCATCCTTGTCACCTAAAATTCATGGTAGAGAGTCGGGAAGGGCTTTTTACCTTTTTACTTCGCTTAATTAATTGGGATGAGAAACAACTATACTATTTAATTATGCATTAATGAGATTATGGTTAATATGAATTGGTTAATATGGTATGGTAATGAGTGATCTATGCAAGCATGGTATGTGGATGGGTTGGATGTTATGGTGGTTGCTTGCTTTAGATCTAAGGACCGGTTCATGCGAGAATAAGACAGGACTACAATGCCACCACGAGGCCAAGTATGGGTGCGGCGTAGCTGATTAATTAGGGTATTGCTGGTATTGCACGGATCATTTGGCGCATCAGAGAAGGGGAGTTGGATTGGGTTTGGATATGGTTGGCGGGACTCCCTAGGATACGAATGGCACAAGAGGGTGCCCTTGGTTGAAGATGTGCTCAGTTGGAGACATCGCCACTGGTGAAACCTCAGTGGGTCCGTACATGCTAGTAGTCCATTTGTAAAGGCTATTTTGTGATCTCTTGACCATGCACCTATGGTAGTGTTTTGGCATAATGGGGTTTTTCTTTAGTCGCCGACGGGTGATGAAATCACAAACACGTGGGTAAAGTGGTACAAACTCTACAGAGTATTAAAACTATCATGATAGTCGTGCTCCCGGTCATGAGAACCCTGGACAACTTCTGCGATTAGAGGGAAACTTGGGATTTTGGGATGGTTTGGTACTGGTTATGGTTGATAATATGGTTATGGCTGGTTATGGATTGAATTATGGCATTGGATATGGTTAGTGGTAATGAGAAATGTGGTATATGAATGATGGTAATGGAATATGGACTGGTATTATGATAACTACATAGTTTATGATGGGTTTACTTCACTTACATATAATATATTGCTTTTCAAATTTTTAATGTACTTTTCAACACTTAGTCATTATTATATTCGTCATTTGAATCAGCTACATGTCATACTTTTCACACTTGCTGAGTATGACATGTACTCACTTTTGCAATTCCTACACCAACAGTTGCAGGTCAGGATTGGGAGTATAACGGTGATAATGCGGAGTTCTAGACCGTGCCTGCCATCAGCTTTGCCTGTGGTGTTGATTGGAGCTGCACTATACCCTATTTGCTTATGCTGCTTAGTTGCTTAGTTTGCTCAGTTTAGTTTATTTCCGCTGCATTAGTTCAAACTTGTCATTAATATTCATTAGAGCTTTGTATTTGAGAATATTCTGAATTTTGTAATAAAAGTTCTTAAATAATCTTGTTCTATTGTAATTTTCTGTATATCCTTTTGTGAATGCACTCGTGTATGTGTGTTGAACGTCCTAGGCACACATATGCGTTCACTTGGTTCATTTTCGAAACCGGGTGTCACATAAGAAAGTAAACTAATATGAAATATAAATCAAACTAGTATTGAATTCACATAAGTTTCTTACTTGATTCCGGCAGAACTTCCATAGAGGTACAAGTGTGGAAGAGGGACTTGACAAGCCCAAGCCTCCTCCTCCTAGCTCCTCCACACTCTCCTTCTACTTGGCTGGACACTTGGGCAGCTCTAAACCTTATGAGTGGAGTACTATTATCAAACTTGTGTTGTGTGGATAAGTGAGGGGGTATTTATACACGATTTCGGTCAGTTTGGTGCCACAATTAGTGCACGAATCAGTTGTTACCACCATCAGGGAGCCACAGGAAGCCAACATGTTGAAGCTGATCGAGTTTGGCACCAGGGCCAAGTCGGCCGACTAGGGGGGTCGTCCGACATGGTCCTGGTTGCCCCTCCGCTGTGTTTTCTCGAGGTAACTTCAAGGTGGTCCTTGACCCCTCTTCACAGGTGAAACGTCGTTCGATCTCCTAGGATACGCCTAGAAATGAGTCATGGATCCGTGTGATGCCATGTGTCATCGCCTGATTCATCAAATGGCGACATTTTGGATTACTCCCTGGATGCTTGGGTATTTGGGGGCCTATTTCACCTGCATATAAATAGACGCTAACACTTGTGGAATTTGTTAGTTTTAACTTCTACAACTATGTTGTGTTCCCCATTTTTTAATCTTTGTGCGTTGAATTGACGGTCATATTCAGCATTTAAGGACTGTCAACAAAGTACTTACTATTGGAATTGGTCTTGCGTCCTATTTGGCTTTCCAATGGGATGGGCTAGCCAAACACAACCCCTTTTTCACACAACAGAGAAAACAAAGCAAGACTAGTCTTATCTAACAACTACTAATACCTACACTACGTAAGAAATCCAAATAAGAGACAAAGATGGGCGATGCGCTCAAAGGAGCGCGTCTCTGATATGGTTAAGCGAGACATGCTCGCTTCAGCGAGGATCTGACATGGCTCGGATGAACATACAAGTAGACAAGTTACAATACAGCCCGTCTATGTTAAGTAGGTATCTGAGACGCGCCCTCCTCTCTGACAAACAGGAGACACGAATCTAACAAAGTGTGTCTCCTTTCTGCGAAAGAAATGAGACGAACTTTACAGAAAGCACGTCTCTTTTGTCTTCGGTTAGACAGGACAAGAACACGTTGCTGAACGATGAAACTCATTCATTCACAGTTGAACACACAAGATACTCATCACATAGATGAACACAGATAACACATGCACTCATTAACAATATATTATAAAACATAAGAAAAAATACAAGACACAAGAAAAGAAAAAACAACATCAACTAAAAACAACAAAAGAAAACCTAAATCCTATTCCTCTTCCCCCTCCTCCTCCTCCTCCGACGGCCATCTGGCGCCGGTGCAACAGGAGTCCTGACCGCCTCCTCTGGCTGCTCCGTCGGTTGCTCCGGCTGGTCTAGATCTGACGGTGCAACCTCGCGACCGAGGTTCCTCGCCATCGCCGCCACCTGGATACTGCAGCCCTCGGCGCTGAGCACCTCGGTCATCGTCCGAGCAACCTCTGGAACTGGTCGAACATCCTATTGAACAACATCTTGAGCAGCTCGTTGTTGAGCCTCTCGGGAGAGCGACAACACTGTTTCTTGCAGGGTGGCTCCCTTGGCGGGCTTGGCTGCAGAACATTGGCCATGGTGGGTTGTCTGCGCAGAGAAGACGAACAAGGAGAAGAGGAGATACTGATGGCGCCTTATATAAGGTCTGCGAAGAGACACAAATGGACACATTCTAATCAGTGAAGAGTGTCTCCTATGCTCGTCGTCTCCCTCTCCTCTGCTAAAAGGGAGACGCACTCTTATGAAAAACGCGTCTCCTATTACCCTCGTTTCCTTTAGCTTCGTAATTTTCTCCATTTTGCTTCGGTTCACTACTGATATCACACATCACTGAACTTAGAGCACATTCACTTAATAACTAAATCATTCAATAGTCCAGAAAATAATCAAAATCCTTCATGTTTGCAATTGCTTTCACACAGTTCACTGTCCACACAATGAACACACCACACATTCATTCATTCACATAGTTGAACACACAAGAAAATATTCATTCACAACAGTGGAACACATAGTTCAACATAGATAAATTTCATTCATTAACACAATATATTACAAAACACAATAAAAAAGTATAAGAAGACACAAGAAAAGAAAAACATCAACTAAAAACAACAAAGAAAAATTGAATTATACTCCTCCTTATGTGGATCCTCCTCCTCCTCTAGAGGCGACTCCGGCCGGTGCAACAGGAGCCTGAGTCGGCTGCGCTTGTTGCTCTGGCTGACCGGTGATGCAACCCCGAGACCGAGGTTGCTCTCCGTTGGGGCACCACCAGGTTTCTGCGGCCCTCGGCGCCGAGCACCTGGGCCATCATCTCGAACAGAATGTCGAGACGATCGGGCACCCCCGTGAGGCTGTAGAGGTAGTGGTCGAGGGTACCCATTCTAGTAAACTGTGGAAGGGTACCCAAACCCAAGGAACTCATGGTGCGAGACGTATTGTTGTATGCTTCTTGCGCCATAAGGAGGTGTTTCTCGATGTTGAACCTCTCGGGGGAGGTGCAGCATAGTTTCTTGCATGGTGGCTCCTTCGGTGGGCTTGGAGGCAGAGCGTTAGCCATGGTGGTGGTGGGTCATCGGTGCGGAGAAGACGAAGAAGAAGAAACAAATGCAAAATGAGCGACGCGCTTGTGGAGAACTAACAGGTGATGGTGCGTGTTATATAAGGTCTGTGCAGAGTCGATGATGGAGCGGTTGGTTTCCCGCGCATTGATGGAACGATGGGATGCATCAATACCGCTTCGGGGAAATGAAAGGTCGCGCACATCGGTCACAAGCGTCTTTGCACCACCGCCACTGAAATTAAGTTCCCCACAGTTCTTGTGCCGCGCGTCTCTATTTCAACAATGGAAGGCGCGCTTTCATACCTTGCGCGTTTCACTTTAGTCTCTCGTGCATCTTACTTTAGTCTCGCGTGCCTCGCGTTTATCTCGCTCGTCTCTTCGCCTACAGTGCTCCTTTACTAATCGACCAACGGCTCCTTTACTAATCAACCAACTCCAGTGCGACTGTCACCTCTGTTCGACCAACTCTAGTGTGAATGTCGCCTCTGTTCGCCATCGTCATCGTCGCCATCATTGTCCTCGTCGTTGTCGTCACTTTTCATGGTCAGGTTAGATATCGACTTGGTGCGTAGCCGACTGAAGGAGGAGCACTTGGCGTGGTGCAAGAACCATCCCCATGTATGTACATATGGCACACTGGTCGCATGGTTGTATATATATAGCTCTACAATGGACCGATGAACTTAACTTTAGTTTTGTTTTTCCATCTTGTTTGTTTTTGGTGTTTCCAATTTCTCTGCGTAGGGTTTCTTTGTGAAGTCTGAGTTGGGAGATTTATTGAAGTGGCAGTGCATCGTCCTCGATAAAGAAGGGGTAAGTCATTGTGACGCCCGGTTCCGAAAACTGAACCAAGCTAACGCATATGTGTGCCCAGGATGTTCAACACACATACACTAGTGCAATCACAAAAGAGTATACAGAAAATTACCACAGAACAAGATTAATTATCAAATTTTATTACACAAACCATATTATCCTCGAATACAAGCTCTAATGAATATTAATGACAAGTTCAACTACTGCAGCGGAAATAAACTAATTAAGCAACTAAGCAACTAAGCAAAAGGGATAGCGTAGCTCCAATAACACCACAGGAAAGTCGACAGCATCACACAGCCTAGAACTCCGCATTATCCTCATTAAACTCACAATCCTGACCTGCAACTGTTGGGGGGGGGGGGGTTGCAAGAGTGGGTACGTGTCGTACTCAACAAGTGTGGAAAGTATGACATGTGGCTGATTCAAATGACGAATGTAATAATGGCTAAGTGTTGAAAAGTACAGTAAAACATTTGAAAAGCAATATATCATATTTATGTTATGTAAACCCATCATAAACCATGTAACCATAATAATACCAGTCCATAATTCCCTAATACCAATAACCATAATCAATGTCATAAACAATAATTCCATCCCATAACCACAACCATAATCATAATATCAACCATAACCATTACCAAACCATAACCATCCCAAATCCCAATTACCTTCTAATCATGTAGGTCATCCAGGCGCTCATAATCGAGAGCACGGCTATCATGATAGTTTTAATACTCTGCAGAGTTTGTACCACTTTACCCACGTGTTTGTGATTCCATCACCCGTCGGCGACTAAAGAACCTCCCTTATGCCAATTACACTTCCTTTGGTGTAAGGCCAAGAGATCACAAAATAGCCTTTACAAAGGGATTACTAGTCTATTCAAACCTCACTGAGGTTTCACTGGTGGCGATGTCTCCAACTGAGCACATCTTCAACCAAGGGCCCCCTCTTGAGCCATTCAGATCCCAGGGTAGTCCCGCCAATCATCAACAAACCCAATCCGACTACCCCTTCCCCGAGCATCCACAATGGTCCAAACAGCACTAGCAAAGCCCTAATTAATCAGCTACGCCGCACCCATACTTGGCCTCGTGGTGGCATTGTAGTCCTGGCCTATTCTCGCATGAACCGGTCCTTAGATCTAAAGCAAGCAAACCACCATAACATCCAACCCATCCACATACCAGGCTTGCTTAGATCACCCATCGTATTGACCAGTTCACATTAACCAGAATATCATTGATGCATAATTAAATGTGTAGTGTTGTTTACCATCCCAATTAATTGAGCGAAGCAAAAAGGTAAAAACCCTTCCCGACTCTCTACCATAAATTCCAGGTGACAAGGGTGGTCAAACAAAACTAGTAAACTTCCTACCATAGGATTCCCATCAATTTGACACAAGCATGCAAGTTCGCAAACAAAACATTTAATTTAAAATAGGATCAATATGCTTCAAGGACACTTGCCTTGCTCCGACGGATGGGGTTGCTCAAGCGCTTCAAAGTCTTGATTTTAAAAATCCTCGTATGCGGCCTCTTGAGCACGTTCCTCTACGCGTGATCATACATACAGGAAAGTACATACAATTCAATATAATGCACACAAAATAATCAACATGCAATGACATGTATGCATGCACAATTCAATAATTAATTTACTACGGTCGTTTATTAATTAGATGCAACTAGTTCATACGTGTTCGTATGAGTTTATGGGGGTTTTAGGGCGGATTAATGCTGCTGAAAATAAAATTATGGTGCAACTAAAATCAATTTACGTCTATTATATTCAATATGGTCGCTAAAATTCGCATCGGGAACATGGCCTACCGTAGATGCGATGGCTTCGATGATCGCGGGATGGGGACGATGCGTAGACGAAGTAGATGCGCCCTCCGGCGGCACGACGACGGCGACGCGATGGCGACGACGATCTCCGGCGAACGGTGGGGCCCTCCTCTTTTTCTTCCTCTCCTTCCCCTTTTTTTCCTGGCGGCGCAGCTCTCTGGTGCCTCCTTTTTTTCTCTGTTCCGGCGGTTTTCTTTCTTCTCTAGGCGGCGGCTGCTTTCTGGGATCGAGGAAACATCCTAGGGCTTCGGTCCTTTTTTATAGGCGCGGGGGACTCGATCGGGGGCCGAGTCAGTTCCGGGAATAACGCGCGGGGCGTAAGCGAGCGGGAGTCACAATTTCTTTGGGCGGGAATCGAGAGGCAGGAATCGGGAGGAGGGAATCGGGAGGCGGGGTCGGACGTGGGGGCGGGCGTCGGGTGCAGTACGGGCGAGTCGGGAGCGAGGCGCGGGAGCGGGATTCGCGGGCCCGGGAATCGGCCGGCTCCGTGCGGCGTTCGCAGCGCTCGGTCCCGCGGGGTGGGGCGGGACCCAGCAGCAGGGCGCGGTCAGTTGTCGCTGGCTGGGCCGGTCGGCGGCCTGGCCAGCGGGAGGTTTTTTTAGTATTATTATTATTATTATATATTTTTATTATTTATATTTTTTAATATATATATATATTATTTATATTATATAAATATTATTTAGTATTTATTATTATAATATATATTATTAATATTAATATTTTATTTATTTTTATATATTGTTATATATATTTTTATTATTATTATTATTTTATACTTATTCCCTAATACAAGTTTTAGGCTATAACTATTATTTTCTTTTCCTTCTTTTGCTACACATATTTGTATATGTATGTTTTATTATTTTTCTCTTATTCTACTAGTGTTTAATGCATGATCATGTATGCAATGCATGATGCGAAAATTTAGGGTGTTACACAAGGACACTTGCCTTGCTCCGACGGATAGGGTTGCTAAAGCGCTTCGAAGTCTTGGTTCTCGAAATCCTCGGACACGACCTCTTGAGCACTTCCCTCTACCTGTGATAACACATACAATAAAATACATACAAATCAACATGATGCACACATACTAATCAACATGCGATGATATGCATGCATGCAAAGTACAATAATTGATGAACTACGGTTGTTTATTAATTAGATGCAACTAGTTCATACGTGTTCATATGAGTTTACGGGTTTTAATCGAGAATTAATGTTGCTGAAAATAAAAAGACGATGCAACAATCAATTTACGTCTATTACATCTAATACGTCGCTAAAATTCGCATCGGAAAAACGAATTCTACCGTAGATGCGATGGCTTCGAAGATCGAGGGATGATGGCGACGCATAGACGAAGTAGACGGCGCAAGGTCCTCCGGCAGCACGACGACGACGACGCGACGACGACGACGATCCCCGGCAGACAACGGCACCCTCCTCTTTTTCTTCCTCTTCTTCCCCTCTTTTTCTTCCCTGGCGGTGCCTCTGTTCCTCTTTTTTTTACGGCGGCGCTAGGGCTTTTCTGGTATCGGTTGCGGCTTCTGGCGTCGGGAAAACAGCGTCCCGGTAGCCTTTTATAGGCGCGAGGCACGGCGCTAGGGCCGGCGGGGCATCGGTGTACGGTGGGGCCATGCGGGGCCCGGGCGTGCGGCGGTCGTGCGGGCGGGCGGCTCGTGCCAGGGCGCGGGGCCGGTCAGGCAGGCGCGCGCGCAGTGCTGGCAGGGTGGGCCAGGCGCGGCAGGCGGGGTCGCGCGGCGCGCGGAGCAGGGGCGCGCGGGAGTGCTCTCGCTGGCTGGGCCGTTTGGCCTGGCCGGCGGTTGTTTTGTTTTTTTCTCTTTTTCTCTTTTTTTATAAATATATTATTATTTATTTATTCTTTATATTATTTATTTTTATATATAATTATTATATATATTATATATATATATATATTTATATATATTTATTATTATTATTTTTATACTTATTCCCTATTACAAGTTTTAGGCTATAATTATTATTTTCTCTTTCTTCTTTTTGCTACACCATATATGTATGTTTTATCTTTTATTATCTTTCTTTTATCCTACTAATGTTTAATGCATGATCATGTATGCACTGCATGATGCGAAAATTTAGGGTGTTACAAACCTACGCCCTTAAAATGAATCTCGCCCTCGAGATTCGACAGCATGGAGAAAAGATGCTGGAATTCTGCCTTCAGGTCTTCTTCACGTTCCCACGTAGCTTCGGCTTCTGCATGGTGTTTCCATTGCACTTTGCACCAACGGATCCTCTTATTTCTCGTGACCCTTTCCTTCACGTCCAGGATCTTGATAGGTTGCTCGACATAAGACAAACCCTCCTGAAGTTCTAACTCGTCCATCGGCACTTGTTCTTCCAGCACCCTGAGACACTTCTTGAGTTGAGACACGTGAAACACGTCTGTACATCAGAGAGATACGCTGGTAGCTCAAGTCGATAAGCTACCTCTTCTCGCTTGTCCAGAATCTTAAATGGCCCGATATAGCGAGGTGTCAGTTTTCCTTTGACGTTAAACCGTCGCTGACCTCGGATAGATGACACCTTGAGGTATACAAACTCTCCAACTTTGAAAGTCAGACTCCTTCGCCTATTATCCGCATAACCCTTCTGTCGGGACTGGGCAGCCCTTAGGTTTTCCCGTATTATTTGAACTTGTCTTTCAGCGTCTTGTAACACATCCGGACCAAATACTTGATTCTCTCCTGTCTCATTCCAGAACAAAGGTGTCCTACACTTCCTTCCGTATAGTGCTTCATAGGGTGACATTTTCAAGCTGGCTTGGTAACTATTGTTGTATGAAAATTCTGCATATGGCAAGCTCTTATCCCAACTTTTCCCATGCTTTAAAGCACAAGCTCTTAACATGTCCTCTAAAATTTGATTGGTCCTCTCGGTTTGTCCATCCGTTTGAGGGTGATATGCTGAGCTGAAATTTAACCTTGTACCCATAGCTTCATGCAGTTTCTGCCAAAACCTAGAGGTGAACTAAGAATCTCGGTCCGAGACTATTTTCTTTGGAACTCCATGTCGGCACACAATATGCTCCATATACAATTCTGCTAGCTTCGCGGTGGTATATGTGGTCTTGACAGGAATGAAGTGAGCTGATTTTGTCAATCGATCCACGATTACCCAAATCGAGTCATATCCGGACTGTGTACGTGGTAATCCAACTATAAAGTCCATACCAATCTCTTCCCACTTCCACTCCGGAATCTTTAATGGCTGCAATAATCCCGCTGGCCTTTGATGTTCAGCTTTAACTCGTTGGCATACATCACATAACGCAACATATTCGGCTATGTCCTTTTTCATGCTGGCCCACCAATAGCATGTCTTCAAGTCTTTGTACATCTTGGTACACCCGGGATGAATTGAGTACGATGAGTCATGTGCCTCCTTTAATATTGTCTCCCGAATATGCTTTACATTAGGCACAACGATCCTCTTTCCAAGCCATAAGGTACCATGTTCGTCCTCATCAAATCTGAATTCTCTCCCTTCTTCGGTCCTTTCCTTGATTCCCTTGATCTCCTCATCTGTGGTTTGTGCCTCTCGAATTTCTTGTTCCAAGGTTGGGTTTAACTCCATCATCTCCATCTCATTTACAAATCCGAGGTTCAATATTTCAAACTCCTTACATAACTCGAATGGTAAATCTCGAACTGTGAGTTGATGACTTACTCCCTTTCTACTCAAAGCATCAGCCACTACATTGGCCTTTCCCGGATGATAGTTGATCCCCAAATCATAATCTTTGATGAGCTCCAACCATCTACGTTGCCTCAAGTTCAGATCTGTTTGTGTGAAAATATACTTCAAACTCTTATGATCCGTATAAATTTCACACCTATATCCAAGGATATAGTGTCTCCAAATCTTCAATGCGTGTACCACGCCTGCGAGTTCCAAATCGTGCGTGGGGTAATTCTGCTTATGTTTCTTCAATTGTCTTGATGCATAGGCGACCACTTGACCCTCTTGCATCAATACACATCCAAGTCCTTGTCTCGATGCATCACAATAAATATCAAAACTCTTGCTCACATCCGGCAGTACCAAAATTGGGGTTGTTGTCAACCTCTTCTTCAACTCCTCAAAACTATTTTGACAAGCTTCAGTCCATTGGAACGCCTTTCCCTTCATTAGCAACTCCTTCATAGGTTTGGCTATCTTGGAAAAGTCCTTGATGAATCTACGGTAATATCCAGCCATCCCAAGAAAGCTCCTTATTTCCTTGACATTTTGCGGCGGTTCCCACTTCAACACATCCCTCACTTTACCGGGGTCAACCGATACTCCTCCTCCTGAGATGATTTGACCCAAAAATGGCACCTCTTTCAACCAGAACTGACACTTGTTGAACTTGACATATAATTTATGCTCCCTCAATTTCTGCAACGTAAGCCTCAAGTGTTCCTCATGGTCCTTCTCATCCTTCGAGTAGATCATAATATCATTAATGAACACCACGACAAACTTATCCAAGTACTCCATGAAGACTTTATTCATGAGGTACATAAAGTAAGCAGGTGCATTTGTCAATCGAAAAGACATCACGGTGTACTCATAAGATCCATACCGTGTCCTAAAAGCTGTCTTGGGTATGTCTGACGGTCTAATCTTCATTTGAAAGTACCCTGACCTCAAATCAATCTTGGAAAACACACAGGCACCTTTCATATGATCAAACAAATACTCTATACGGGGCAAGGTGTACTTGTTCTTGATGGTCACCTCGTTGAGAGCTCGGTAATCCACACACATCCTTTGCGTTCCATCCTTCTTGTCCAAAAATAGAACGGGCGCTCCCCAAGGTGAAGAGCTTGGGCGAATAAAACCTTTCTCTAGTTGTTCTTGAATCTTCTTCTTGAGCTCCGCTAATTCCATAGGAGGCATCCTATACGGCCTCTTAGCTATAGGTGCAGTTCCAGGTATTAAATCAATAACAAACTCAATGTCTCGATCAGGTGGCATACCTGGCAACTCATCCGGAAACACATCCAAAAATTCACACACTACCGGAATCTCCTCAATTGCAGCACCGTCCATATGATTCAGCTCCAATTGCTTCAGTGCAGTTTGAGATGCTTCAAATTCTACGGTGATCCCTTCCTCATTAGTCAACTTCACCGTCTTCGTGGCACACTCAATAACTCCATTGTGCTTCCTCAACCAGTCCATACCAAGTATAATGTCCAATCCTTGAGAATCCAAAACAATGAGGTTGGTGGAGAAGTCTACCCCCCTTATTCTAAGGCTTACTTTTGGACATACTATATTTGTCCTCATCTCTCCTTCAGGAGACTTAACCAATAGAGTAAACTTCATATGAGAGATAGGCAAACTATACTTGGCAACATACTTCGATGCAATGAATGAATGTGATGCTCCAGAGTCAAATAACATAGTCACGGGGTTGGAGTTGGCGAGAAACATACCAATGACCACGTCATCTGTTTGTTGAGCATCCTCTGTAGAGACATGGTTCACGTTGCCACGAGCAAAATTCTGTTGTGCACGGTTCCCTTGTGGCTGTCCTCCATTGGGTCTTGGGTTTTGCCTCGGCGCATTGCTTCCTTGACCAAGGCCTGACTTAGGACATTGATGCGCAAAGTGTCCAGCTTCCCCACAAGTATAACACTTCTTAACTCCACCATAATTATTGGGATGAGCTTGGTTTTGAGCATTGGCTCTGGGAAAATCAGCACGAGACGAATAAGGCATCGGAGGCCTAGGTGCTTGCATGACAGGGCGCTGCTGCACAAACTGAGTTGGGCGTGGTGCATAACCAGGGCGCTGAACAGGAATAGAGGAGCTGTAATGAGGCGCATTGGGCGGCGCAAAGCGAGGGCGCACATTACTTCCTTGTTGCTGTCCTTGATATGGCGCCTTCCTCTTGATTTCTTGCTCCATCTCATGAATCTTGTTCTCAACCACAATTGCTTTGTCCACAAGCTTCTGAAAATTGACATAATCACAGTTGAGCAATTGCACTTGGATCTCATTGTTCAATCCCCTCATGAACAAGTATTGCTTCCGGCTGTCCCGACCTACATCCTCAGGCGCATGCCTTGAGAGTTGAGTGAATTTATTGAGATACTCACTCACGCTTGATCTTCCTTGCCTTAAATTCTCAAATTCTTGCCTCTTCAAGATCATAACACCCTCCGACACATAATGAGAACAGAATTTCTCCTTGAATTTGGCCCAAGTAATTCTCTCTTGGTTCTCATGAGCATTGCAATAAGCATCCCACCAATCTGCAGCTGCTCCAACTAGTTGATGAGAAGCAAACAAGACCTTCTCCCGGTCACTGCATTGGACAATAGCTAGCTTCTTCTCCACGGACTTGAGCCAATCATCCGCATCCATAGGGTCAGCAACTTGAGCAAAGGTCGGCGGCCTAGTCCTCATAAACTCTCCCAATAGGTTATGAGGAGGTGGGGGTGGCGGTGGAGGCATGTGGGGCTGATTGTTGATGTTGCCAGCCTGCAGCTGTCCCATAGTCTGTATCATGGTCTGCATGAGCTGGTTTTGCATAGCCAATAGCTGCTCAATGTTGATAGCTCCCTGAGTAGATCCTTGCCCATTGTTGTTCTGAGGCGCTCCATTGTTCTCCTCCTCATCATTGCCATCCCTCTGGTTGCGAGTCCTCACCATCTGAAGAAAAGCATTAGGTAAGAATTAGAGAACGTCCCCAACTATATGCATCAAGGGATATAAACTAAACAGCTAGCTACACTAGCCTAGGTGGACATGGCAATGCTAAGGCATCCCAAAATCCTCTATTAAGTACACAAGAAAACAAATATATATATATATATATATATATATATATATATATATATATATAGCAAACAGCACACAAACAAAATCACAACGCTTCCTGAGTGCTCCTATGTGCTCTAAATTGTCCATTCTATCCAGGCTATGTCCTACGGTCAATCTGTGGCTCTGATACCAATCTGTGATGCCCGGTTCCGAAAACTGAACCAAGCTAACGCATATGTGTGCCCAGGATGTTCAACACACATACACGAGTGCAATCACAAAAGAGTATACAGAAAATTACCACAGAACAAGATTAATTATCAAATTTTATTACACAAACCATATTATCCTCGAATACAAGCTCTAATGAATATTAATGACAAATTCAACTAATGCAGTGGAAATAAACTAATTAAGCAACTAAGCAACTAAGCAAAAGGGATAGCGCAGCTCCAATAACACCACAGGCAAGTTGACGGTAGCACACAGCCTAGAACTCCGCATTATCCTCATTAAACTCACAATCCTGACCTGCAACTGTTGGGGGGGGGGGGGGGGGGGTTGCAAGAATGAGTACGTGTCGTACTCAGCAAGTGTGGAAAGTATGACATGTGGCTGATTCAAATGACGAATGTAATAATGGCTAAGTGTTGAAATGTATAGTAAAACATTTAAAAAAGCAATGTAACATATTAATGTGATGTAAACCCATCATAAACCATGTAACCATAATAATACCAGTCCATAATTCTCCAATACCAATAACCATAATCAATGTCATAAACCATAATTCCATCCCATAACCACAACCATAATCATAATATCAACCATAACCATTACAAAACCATAACCATCCCAAATCCCAATTCCCTTCTAATCATGTAGGTCATCCGGGCGCTCATAATCGGGAGCACAGCTATCATGATAGTTTTAATACTCTGCAGAGTTTGTACCACTTTACCCACGTGTTTGTGATTCCATCACCCGTCAGCGACTAAAGAACCTCTCTTATGCCAATTACACTTCCTTTGGTGTAAGGCCAAGAGATCACAAAATAGCCTTTACAAAGGGATTACTAGTGTATTCAGACCCCACTGAGGTTTCACAGGTGGTGATGTCTCCAACTGAGCACATCTTCAACCAAGGGCCCCCTCTTGAGCCATTCGGATCCCAGGGTAGTCCCGCCAATCATCAACAAACCCAATCCGACTACCCCTTCCCCGAGTATCCACAATGGTCCAAACAGCACTAGCAAAGCCCTAATTAATCAGCTACGCTACACCCATACTTGGCCTCGTGGTGGCACTGTAGTCCTGGCCTATTCTCGCATGAACCGGTCCTTAGATCTAAAGCAAGCAAATCACCATAACATCCAACCCATCCACATACCAGGCTTGCTTAGATCACCCATCGTATTGACCAGTTCACATTAACCAGAATATCATTGATGCATAATTAAATGTGTAGTGTTGTTTGCCATCCCAATTAATTAAGCGAAGCAAAAAGGTAAAAGCCCTTCCCGACTATCTGCCATATATTCCAGGTGACAAGGGTGGTTAAACAAATCTAGTAAACTTCCTACCATAGTATTCCCATCAAATTGACACAAGCATGCAGTTTGCAAACAAAACATTTATTTTAAAAACAGGATCAATATGCTTCAAGGACACTTGCCTTGCTCCGACGGATAGGGTTGCTCAAGCGCTTCGAAGTCTTGGTTCTCGAAATCCTCGGACACGACCTCTTGAGCACTTCCCTCTACTCGTGATAACACATACAAGAAAATACATACAAATCAACATGATGCACACATACTAATCAACATGCGATGATATGCATGCATGCAAAGTACAATAATTGATGAACTACGATTATTTATTAATTAGATGCAACTAGTTCATACGTGTTCATATGAGTTTACGGGTTTTAATCGAGAATTCATGTTGCTGAAAATAAAAAGATGATGCAACAAAAATCAATTTATGTCTATTAGATCTAATACGTCTCTAAAATTCGCATCGGAAAAACGAATCCTACCGTAGATGTGATGGCTTCGAAGATCGAGGGATGATGGCGACGCGTAGACGAAGTAGACGGCGCAAGGTCCTCCGGCGGCATGACGACGACAATGACGATGATCTCCGGCAGACGACGGCACCCTCCTCTTTTTCTTCCTCTTCTTCCCCTCTTTTTCTTCCTCTTCTTCCCCTCTTTTTCTTCCCTGGAGGTGCCTCTGTTCCTCTTTTTTTTTTTACGGCGGCGCTAGGGCTTTTCTGGCGTCGGCTGCGGCTTCTGGCGTCGGGAAAATAGAGTCCCGATAGCCTTTTATAGGCGCGAGGCACGGCGCTAGGGCCGGCGGGGCATCGGTGCGGGGTGGGGCCATGCGGGGCCCGGGCGTCACAGTCATGAAGAACAAGCACACTCATATGAGTATAACCATCGTCCTCTTATTAATGAATTTCCTTTGTAGACTCACTGGGAAGGTGGTTACTACCCCCGACAATCTCCTTCTCGGAGGACTATCCGTTGGTGCCTCCAAGATGCGCCTTTCCACGTGGTTTCTTCCACCCAAATGTTCATTGCTTAGGAGCACTTTGCTTTGGGATTCTTGATCAAAAGACTGTAAGATAGACTTATTTTGCTCAAGTAATTAGTAATTGTTGCTGAACCTATTTGAATTGGTTTCTTATGTTGCTTAAATTTACATTTCGTAGGGGTGGTGGTTTGGTTTTACAATCAAAACTATACTACTTGAAGTTCAGCGTTTGCTTCATCAGCCAAATGCGTCCGATGTTGAAAATGATTGCTATAATCTACTTATCAAGGTTAGTAACTTTGTGTTAGTGACCAACGTAGGTTATTTATTCCTCATTCGACATTTGTTAATTTAAAGAATGTAAATATTTTCAGGATCCAGAGGAATATAAGAGACGTATTCGGGAGCAAGCTGGATAGTACAGTATAGATTGATCGATGGAAACTTCATAGGAATAAGTTTAAAATCAAAATTAGTTTAGAGGGCATGCAATGTGTATGAACTATGAAATTCATTGAGTTGCAAATTATCTCTAAATTGCAATATCATTGCGTTCTTTTATCCCTAAATTTCAATTATATCCCTTAATTGCAATGTCATTGCGTTTGTTTATCCCTGCAATAGACGCTCACGATGTCGTTCGAGTTACAATAGACGCTCACGATGTCGTGCGAGTGGTAATAGGGAGACGAGCATAGAGACTGTCTTTAACAAGGTGCATCTCCGATTTCTGAGATCCGGCAAAAGAAAGATGCGCCTTACTCGGGCACATTTAAGATTCGTGCTGAAGATCTTTTGTCCCAACTCAGGAAGTTGTGCGCGTTACAACGATCATATAAGGCATTGTGCAAGGTTGCCAGTGGGACATGCCCGGATGCTAAAAGATGTTGTTCCTGTCTTCAGCACACCGTGGGGCATCTTTTGGCATACGGGGTGCCCGTTCGGCCAAAATATAATGCGAGACGCGCCTTATGTTGCGCGTGTCTCCAATTCATGCAGAAGATCTTTTGTCCCACCTCGAAAAGTTGTGCGCGTTGCAACGATCATATAAGGTATTTCGCATAGTTGCCAGTTGGGCATGCCCGTATGCGAAAGATGGTGTTGCACCCCACGAACAACATCTTTCGCATATGGCATGCTCGTTTGGCCACAAAATAATGCAAGATGCAACTTTCCTGGGCTCGTCTCCCATTCATGCCGAAGATCTTTTGTCCCACCTCAAAAAGTTGAGCGTGTTGTAACGATCATATAAGGCATTGCACACAGTTTCTAGTTGGACATGCCCGTAGGCAAAGATGTTGGCTTCAGCACACCATGGCACATCTTTGCATACGGTGTGCCCGTTCCGGCAACAAAATAATGCGAGACGCGCTTTATATATGTACGTCTCCGATTTTTGACCTATTTTTAGCTCTCGCGCGCTCTCTGGCAAAAATTGTCGCGCAAAACTTACTCGTGCTCTCTCCACCAAAGAGAGACACTGAAATAAGAGTCAGGTGTTATAGATGCTCGTCTCCAAGTTTTGCTATTTTTATCTCTTGAGCGCTCTCTCCCAACACTTGGCGAAAATTTTTAGCTCTCACGTGCTCTCTCGACCTAGAAATCGCAGCTCCTGAGCACGCCGCCGCCGTCCCTCTTCCTCAACTCGCTCTTCGTCATTGTCGAGCTGCCGCCATCGACTCTAACCTTCGTCATGAGAGAGTTGAGCACGCTGGAGCACGCCGCCTCGTCCCTTGTCCCCGAAGCACATTGTTGCCTCGATCCTGACCTCGGTAATTGGTATGATCACACCGCCGCCTTCACATGAGTGGAAATGTTCTCCATGTCCCCGGAGCATGTCGGGTTGCTGTCATCAGAGAGTTGAAGAACCGCCACTCTGGTGCCTCCACCAGCTCGTCCCGGAGCACGCCGCCACCTCGTCCCCTGTGCCCGGAGCATGTCGTCGCCTTGACCCTACCCTCAGAGCGTGCATTTCAGTGATTTTATTGAATTTGAGGATGTCCAATGAAGGCTCACCGTTAATGAAGTCATTGATTCAAAAGGAGAATTTTCATTACGGTATACATTATTCTTCCTTGTTTATGTCCAATGCAGAAGAAATGTTGTATATAATGAATTCTGATTTGCAAACCCTTGAAATTGCAGGAATTGTGGTTTACACTAGCATCTGTCATCCCAGTGAGTTTGATTTCTACCTCTGTAGCCATGCTAGAATCAAGGTACCTATGCGATAATTGGTGTTTCTCTCACGAGTTTTTGATATCATTCTATTAATACATCAGTGGAATGTAAATTGTTTGTTTTTTTAGGGGACAAGCACACCAGCTCACTACCATGTCCTTTTTGATGAGAACAATTTCTCTGTTGATGCTTTGCAGATACTCACCAACTGCATGTGCTACAAGTAAGCTCGGTTTTCCATTCACTAATAGTTTTTGTGTTTATTACAATTGTATACCAATTTGTTCCTAAGTCTTCAGATATTTGCTCCCTTATATGACTGTTTAAGCGAATGTGACTGTAATTTTATAATGTTTTATATGATTTCAGTGATTTTGTTGAATTTGAGGATGTATCTGCCGGAGAATTAGAGGCTATGAAGGCTCATCGTTAATGAAGTAATTGATCAGGAGAATTTTAATTATGGTATATAGGACTAGATGATGACAATTATGATGTGTCTAATTAGTTACATTGTAATCAGGATGAACATGGGGGCATTCTTTGTTGTGTAATTAGTATACTTGATAACCACGATTGACACTTTGATAATATTTGATTGGTCAATATAATTTAAGGTGTGATCTTTTTGGCTATACATATGTTCATGTATGTGTATGTTGCTGACACTGGCAATGCGGTTGCCAAATCCTAGCTAGCTCTAGGATGCAGTCGGCAACCAGGACAATGAGGGGAGGGGGCACCTAATAGGAGACTCTGTCTGTTAACAATCTGCGATGAGCTGTAATAGAGAACGTCTATGATTACCTAAATAAAGGAGACAAGCTTCCTTAATGCCCGTCTCAGATCAGTAAACAAATCTGCGACGGGCTGCAATAAAGCACGTGTCAGATCAGTCAATAAATCTACGATGCGTTATGTTAGTGCTTGTCTCGCATGTATGCTGATGGGCGACGCGCAAGAATCATGTCTCCAATGACACCGTAAAGAACGTATGTTATGACTAAAAGAAAGGAGACACGCTTCCTTTATGCATGTCTTGCACTTTGGCTGATCGACGACACGCTTGTCGCTCGTCTCTGATGACAACGCGGCGACGGAGACACACAATTTGTTCGTCTCCCTTCTTCGTTCGGGCACATCTCAGATGAGACTTCCTTATGTAGTGCTATAGCTTAATCATAAATGATAGTTGTCCTTTACTTCCTTTGCATTCCTTGCAACGACGCCAGAAATGCTTGTTGGTATTTCTTAGCAGCACAGATCATCTCCAATGAGAGATGAGATCCGCAAGCACACGAAAGATATCGTTGTAGTATTTCACCCATGAGTATTCCCAAAGGTATTGTATTTATCACAAAGGAAGGCAGTGAAGTAAAGTAAGCACTATTCTTATGACCAAGGTATAGGATACTAAGTAATTATCAGAACAGGGGTAAGATGATAATAGGGGTAGTGTGACACACTCTTAAGCAATATACTCCTCTAGATAAGGTCGTCCTAGTGAGGGTTAATCTACAAGAAGGGGTAGCTCCTATTGTGTTCTAATTACTCATATACATAGCCTAACAATGTACACATGAATATATCCATGGTGAATATCAGGGTTTAGTGGTCCAACATATCGGCCATGTATTTACCCCTGACGACATCAGGACGACTCCCGCTCCGAGCCTGTGGTGTAGCCGAATGCGGGGGAGTACAAAGGACGGACAGGACTGTCACACCACTTGCCTCCTACCCCTACGATCCGTGGGTCTACGAGACATCCAACGCTACTTAACTATCCAAGCACCACGCTTGCATGCTAAGTAAATACCTTAAGAGTTGCAATACAAGATCCATCCTAAGACAATGACTAACCTAAACATCATTGAGGCAACCTTGGGACCAAGCACTAACTTATTCATATTAACATAATCATGTTATTACCTAATTAGACTATAGTGATGGTGCATGGTGTTTATGATAATATAATATGAACATGATGATCATATCATGATAAAACCTTTACTTAGCACATACATGGAGTCCACAATAAAACAATAAACACTTTGCCCAAGTATATGAATAAAGGGAGACTAACAATAATATTATTAATATGCATAAAGTCACAAAAATAAAGAAAGATACATGAGCCATAGCTATAGGTGGCCAACGGGCCGTGCCGGGCCGACCCGGCCCGAGCCCGGCCGGGCTCGTGCCTAAAAAACTTGGGCCCGGCACGGCCCAGGAAAAAACCGGGCCGTGCCGGGCCGGCCCACTGGTCAGGGTTCCAGGCCCAGGCACGGCCCGAGCCCATTTTAAGCGTGCCGGGTCGTGCCGGGCCATACCGGGTCGTGCCGGGTCGGGCCGGCCCGTGGACAATTTTAGTTAAAAATATAATAAAAATAACAGGAAAATCACTATTCGGGCCTAAACGGGCCGTGCCGGGCCGGGCCACCCGGCGGGCCGACCGTGCCGTGCCTAATCGGGCCGTGCCGACAAGCCCGACGGGCCGAAGATCCAGGCCCAGGCACGGCCCGTGTCGTGCCTCGGGCCGGCCCGGGCCCGATTTTTTCGGGCCGGGTCGTGCTCGTGCCGGGCCATTTTTGTCGTGCTTCGGGCTGGCCCATTTGGCCCGGCCCATTTGGCCACCTCTAGCCATAGCTTTCCCAATTTAGACTTGGGACTAGATGCTCCTCTCTACAGCCTATCCTCCACTAAGGACTTGGAGAACTAATGTATATAAGAGAATGAATGCTCAAGTGGTGTGTGTTGAAGTGAGGGGTGAGGGGTCCTATTTATACTAGCGTTGAGGTTGGTTCCCGCCATCTTTTGCGCGTGAATTAGTCACCATTCGTATCACCAAGATACAAGAGTGTGCCATGTTGAAGTTGACCGAGAAAGGAGGGGAGACCATTTCGGCCGAATCCATGGTTCAATCGCACTGGGGTTGGTCCCAATCGCCCTGGTTTTCCTCTGGGTGACTTCCATGTGGGCCCTTATGCCATTCCTTAGCGCTACACCGTTGGATGCCCTCGAATACTCTTGTAGGTGAGCCATTTGATCCATATGCTGTCACGTGACAGCATCTGATAGGCTGGGAGTGTATTATTTAGGATTCCTCCCCTAAATTCACCTCAATACTGCATAGAATACCTGCATGCACCATTTTCTCCAACTACAAGTGGAGGTACATTATTTCTAAAGGACATGCGTGTAAGAAATGCTTAGTCCTCCATGATTATGAGTTATATTGACGGTCTAAAGTGGTACTTAACGACCGTCTATAACAAGCTACTAGAGCTTGAGTTGGAACTGTAACGGTCCTATCTCCCTCTATTGATAGTCCACTCTTGCCATGACGATCCTCCAGCCTCATACGTTTGAGGTTGGGTCCAGCCGAGTGTATCACTGTCGGATCCACTTCCTCTTGGTACTCATAGGCAGGAGTAGATCGTTGAGCCATCTCCATGGCTGATCTTCTTGAATGGCTTCTTGTGACCCAGCCAGAAACAATACTCCTACGGGCCTATCCGATAGGTTGAAGAGCAATGGTTAGTTGCCAACATTTGAATAAATGAAAATCTGGGTTAAGTAATTGAATCTCATTCACATAGCTGAGATAGAAAAACACCAAGGATCCATCTCTATCAAGTTTAAGAGTGTGTCCTTGCACTAGATAGTCCTCATCTATCAAGTAGTGGCTTGTTGAAATATATTCAATTGAAGCATTTTCTAAAGCTCCTACTTTCATAGCAATGCGGATAATTCATGATGTAAATTAAATTAGACCCGTCCTTTTAGTGTTTTCTAACCATTGAGACATCATGGCCTTAATAGGAGCAATTTTAATCATTCTAACCATGGCAAAAAGGATCCTAAGTTCATCTTCCCGCACAACCCTAACATCTCCTCTAGGGAACATAGACATAGCCACCCATCTATGCATGAAGCGTAAAGTGGGATTTTGCAAGTGGCTATTCCTAGGACCCGTACATGCTATCTCACTAGTCAATTCTGGCCAAAAATCTTGTTTATTAATTTTAGACAAAGTGTCCAAATTTATTAAACAACTTTTATGGAAACCTAGAATTTCACTTAATTCTTTCCATAGGATAAAGTTCGGGAAAATCTAAAAGTAATACCTTCAAATCCTATTTTTAGGGTGCATAGGAATTGAATGTAAACCCTCATTCGAGAAGAGCTAAAATGCGAAAATACAACTTGAAATTTTTTCAGTTAAACTGGGAATTCACACTCACATCAATTAGATCAAATAAATAATTATGTTAAAAATATGAGCTTATTAAAACTTGGAATATTTAGTGGTATTTTCAAGAAAACTGATGTGCAAAAGAAAGATTTCTCGATTTATACCAAAGAACAATGTTAAGTTAGCCCTAAATTTGATTCAAAGGCCAAATGCCATGTTCAAGCCAAAATCTTATTATAAATCAAATTTATTCAATTTTAAGATTTGAAATAGCCAAAGTGTTATTAATAATTTATTAAGTAAGCCAGTGTAATATATATTAATTCACAAAAAGCTTTTAGTTTGAATATGCTTAAAAACTCGAATTTTGATTCAAATTCAAATGGCAAACTCAATACGGGCGAAAGCAAGGTTTATTCTTACATCTATTATTGTTACAATTGACTTAATAACCCGTCAAAGGTTTTGCTAATTACAGGAATAATGCAAAGCAACGATTTAAGAGGAATATTTAAATTTGAATTTAAAGTCTCAACATCATTTTGCTCCAAACTTACATCTGAGTTCACAATGGAACTCCCCATAATTTGTTTAGCTAAACTGGAATTATTTGGCAATTATAGAATTTGCTAATTAGATTAAGAAGAGGAGAGGGGGTGAATAGAAAATGGGACCCACCTGTCACGGAGAAGAGAACCCAACCGCCTCTAGTTTTTCTCACTCACTTAGGGCTCCTTTGGAAGCATTGGGTGCAAATCCCTGGGAAGTAAATCCCGAAAGGGTATTTTTCTTTTCCTGGGCAAATGCTCCACCTCGGGACTGCATTCCCTGTGGCCATTTGGGATGTCAGGGGTAATATTTCCACAAAAGTAAAACAGTAGAAAAAACAAATGAATAAAGTGAGAAAGAATAAAAAAAATGTAAAATCAGTTAAATACTACAATCATTTTTTAAGCACTGACAGTAGCATTGAGTTGAGTACAACCAAGAACACAATGAAAAAAGATGCGGTTTTCAATGCTCAGGTCGACGGCAGCGGCGAGCACGACGAACACGGCGGCGTCCTCGGCGCATGCGACGTGCGCCACACCCACCTTCACAGTCAGCCCCCGACTGCTGCACTGACCCTCCCCCTGCACGGCCGTCGACATCACAAACCCGCGGAAGCTCCCGAACGGCCAGGCCCCGTGTAGCTACTGTTGGTCGACGGTGAACGGCTGTGACGCAGTCAGGTCGATGGCGAACCGCTCGCCCTTGCCCGCGGACACGCTGGACTCCGCCACGCACACGCCCATGCCCATCCCGCTCGGCCTCTCCGGGACCACGAGCTTGAACCGGTAGCCCAGACAATCGCCACCTCCCCCGCCGTTGTTACGCTCGCGCCAGCACTGCAGGCGGCTCCAGGGCTTCCACGTGCCATCGCCGGGGCGAAGGATGAGCCACGCGTCCAGGTTGGACCGGCTCACGCGGTCGGACCCCAGGGACGCCACGAACGGCGTCACCATGGACGCCAGCGCCGTCGTGCACTGTCACCAACCAGCCCTTCTGAAGTTGCGGGGAGGAAGGCGGGGAACCGGAGGCGAACGCGGCGACACAAATCGGAGATGTAGGTGAGCACGGCGGGGAAAATCTGACGGGGTAGGCGAGCGCGGCACAGATCCGGCGTGGGAGGCGAGCAGCGGGGCGGAGGTAACCGGTGGCGCGGATCGTGGGTGATAGCCAGCGGGCGTCGCAGAGCGATGGATCGTGGTGGGACTGTGGGAGGCGAGCAGGCGGGGTTTCTCTGCCCAACCTCGCGAGGCAGGGCCGAAAAGGTCCGTGTTCCCTTGTGGATCGGACCGGTAAAATTGTCTACCAAGTGAGTCTCGAGGAAGTTTTGACACCGGGATTTTTTAGTCAGGGAAAGGGCCAGTATCCCTGCGGGATCCTGGGCCTCCAAACGGGCCCTTAACGCGAGCGCGTCACGGACGCAGCACCGCTCCACCTCGACAGAACTTAGCCAAGGAGGAAACCAGCTACCCTCTCGATCGTATTCTCCTCTCTGCTTACACTCCGCTGTTCAGCTAGTTGCGCTGCTTGCTGCTCTGGTCACCGCGCCGTGCGCCACCGTTCCTGCTCAGGGCAAAGCCAAGCAGCTGGAGCTGGGTTCCAGTCCGGACAAGGCCAAGACTGCGCGCCCAACGCTCCTTTCTCCGGACTCGCCGAGGAGCTGCCACAAGCCGGTCGTCTTTCCTTCCGCCAAGTCAAGCATCGACTCTGTTTCCACCACTGCGCCTCAACGTCGTCTGGAGTTGCTCCTCCGTCCCTCGCTCAACTGAGCACGCTCAGAGCTGCGCCGTCTATCCTTGAAGCTTCCCGAGGGGCCTCCGAAGTCGCTCCCCATCTTCCTCAAGCTGCCGAGCCGTTTTCTTCCTCTCTGCTCCAAGCAACGGTACCTCGACGATGCACCATCGCTCAGCCTCCTCAGGCCGCCTTCCCTCCCACATGTCGCGCATAAAGGTCCGCCCTTACGTGTCCTCGTACTCCCCAAGTTTCTCGGCTGCTCATCGGACCTTCGCGCAGTATTTTGAAATCTCCTCTCCACCTTTATTTAGAAACCGTGTTGCTCCACATATAAATTCGCCATGTACACCTTGCTATTCTCTATTCCTGTTAACATTCATGATATAGGATCCCTTTCACACCAGTGGAAGTATTTGGTTTGGATAATAATTGAGCAATTAGGTGGTGAGGCCATTTTCCCCCAATTCCGCAAGCAAACCCTAGGTCGCGGTCAATTTCATCTTTCCAATTGATTTCAGCCGGTTTTTTATCCATATTCAGCTTCCTAGTGATCCAGGCATGCTGCACGGCAAGGTGGCACCTTATTTGGTGCAGTTCTGTGGCAGTTCATGGTTGCCGGCGTGCTACCGTGCGCGGCCACCATTACCCATCCCTTTTCCATCGATGCCGTGTTGGGTGACCTTGCCCAGGAGCTGTGCAGTGAGATGAGGAATGTGCTGGAAGAAACTGTAAGATATACTCATAGAACACAATCGATCAACAACAATTCGACGTGCGATCCACCACAAAAAACCACACTCGAACAAATAGAGAAAAACAGCAACAGAACAATAAGAACAAACGAAGTTGCTCAACGGAGAATTCTAACGTGGAATTCCCGATCACTCTTCCATTCCTTCGATCACATCGATATGTTTGAGGTGGAGTTTGGGGTGAGAAGAGAAGTAATCTGGGGCGAGGAAGAGGAGCAACAACTTTCTGTTTACATCAACTTGAATGACATGTTACGGCAACTACGAGTACTTAACAGCGCGGGCTTGGGCCTTGGGTCATGCTCTTCCATTCAATCGTTGTGGCCCATTTCATCTTCCGCCAAACTCCCTGCCAGCTCGCAGGTTTCCGCGCCTCCCTTCACCTTGCTGATATTCTGCATCGTTGCTGGTTCAACAGTGACAATACCCCCCTCTTGAGAATCAGCCCGTGTCCACCGCTCAACATCTATAAAGCGAGTCTTCAGGACGTGAAAGTCTTCTCATGTTGCTGCTGAATCAGGCAAGGAATCCCACTGTACCAGTATCTGAACGACAGCCGAATTCCCTTTTTTGACAAGTCTGCGATCAAGAATTTTAGCAGGGAGCAGTTCCTTGATATCCAACTCTGGAAGGTGTGGAAGCATCTTGAAGACCGGACTAAAGTCAGGAGGGGAATGGCTTAAGTTGAGATACATGAAAAACTGGGTGTATCATGCTATCTGGTGGCAGTTGGAGTTTGTATGCAGTTGCTCTGATCATGTTAGTGATGGAAAAGGGACCATAATACTTAAAGGAGAGCTTTGGAAATGGTCTATTGGCGACAAAAGACTGGGCATAGGGCTGAAGTTTCAGTAAGACCTGTTCTCCCACTTGAAATGAACGATCTGATCTGTTCTTGTCAGCAAATGATTTCATCCGATTCTGAGCCTTTCAGAGTTGGTCCTTCAATATCTGAAGAAATAATTCCCTTTCTTTCAGCATGTCAGTTAAATCAGTGTTGGTGGAATCTTGTAACTTGGGTATAAAGTCCACGAGGTCGGTCTGAACCATACAAGGTTTTAAATGGTGAGCATTGCAGGGAAGAGTGGAAGGAGGTATTATACCAGAGCTCAGCCAGAGGTAACCATTTAATCCACTTTTTAGGAGTAGCATGTGCAGAGCATCTCAAGAACATTTTGAGGCATTGGTTCACCCTTTCAGACTGTCCATGAGTCTGTGGGTGGTAGGCACTGCTGAGTTGCAGTCCAGTGTTAAGGAGCTTGAAGAGTTCTGACCAAAATGAGCTGGTGAAGATTTTATCTCGATCAGAAATGATAGCCTGAGGAATGCCATGCAATTTCACTATTTGATCAAGGAACACTTAGGCAACAGTAGAAGCACTGAATGGGTGCTTCAGGGGAATAAAATGGGCATATTTGGTGAGTCTATCAACCACAACTAATATGACTGTGAAGCCTGCAGACGCGGGAAGACCTTCTATAAAATCCATTGTAATGTGTGTCCAAGAAGTGTTAGGTACAGGTAGGGGTTGTAAGAGGTCTGGATATTTGCAAAGTTCATGCTTTGCCTGCTGACATATAACACAATGCCTGACAAATGAATCCACATCAGTATGCATCCATGGCCAAGAAAATAATTTCTGAGGTCTTGCATGTGTGGACTGGATTCCTGTGTGGCCTCTAATTGCAGAATTGTGAAATGTTGATATGAGTTTGGTCTTCAATGTTGAGTTGTTGCCAACCCGTATTCTGCCCTTATGTCTGATGAGGCCCTCTGGCAGAGAATATCCAGTAGCAGAGTTGGCTGAAATGGCTAGTTCAAAGAGGAATTTTTGAGTTGTGGCATCAGTTTGATAGGAGTTCAGGACTTCTTGGATCCAAACAGGTACCACAGCTGAGACATTTTGGAGATTGAAAAATTTTCTAGCTCTTGAAAGGGCATCAGCTACTTTGTTTTCAGAGCGTCTTTTAAATATGAACTTGAATGACAGACCAGCTAGCTTCCTCATAGCCTTTCTCTGAAGCTCAGTGGATAAATTTTGGTCCTGTACGTGGCATAAGCTCTGGTGATTAGTTTTTATCACAAATGGCTTCCTCTGCAGGTATGGTCTCCATTTGTCCACTGCTCCCATGACAGGCATGAACTCCTCACAAGTGGATAGGTTCTTGTGCTGTTCACTTAAACCTTTGCTGAAAAAAAAGCCACAGGGTGCCCCTCCTGAATTAGAACAGCTCCAATGCCACTTTCACAAGCATCAGTCTCCACAATAATGTCCTTGGAAAATCAGGCAACTTGAGAACATGTGTTGTTGTCATGGCTTGTTTTAACCGGTCGATTGCTGACTGAGCTGAAGAAGACCAGGAAAACACCTTTTGATGCAGTATATTGGTAAGTGGCTTTGCAAGAGCACCACAGTGAGGAACAAATTTCCTATAACACCCTGTGAGACAAAGGAAGCCTCTCAGTTCTGTAATATTCAGTGGAAGGGGCCAAACAAGAATAGCCTCAATCTTGGAAGGGTCGGTGGCCACCCCATTTTCAGAAATGATATGTCCAATGTAAGAGAGGCTTTGTTGAGCAAACACACATTTTTTAAATTTAATATGTAGCTGATGTTCCTGCAACTTCTGAAAAACCAGTGTAACATGGTTCACATGATCAGGAAAGGATTTGCTGTAAATGAGTATATCATCCATAAAGACTAGAACAAATTTTCTCATATAACCATAGAATATATCATTCATAAGGCACTGAAATGTTGCAGGTGCATTTGTTAAACCAAAAGGCATAACACGGAATTGAAATTGACCATTATGAGTTTTGAAGGCTGTTTTATACTCATCTGCTTGAGACATTCTGATTTGGTGGAAGCCTGAAGCCAAATCAACTGTGGAGAAAGATTTTGCACCAGCAATTTCATCTAGGAACTCCTCTATGACAGGCAATGGAAATTTGTTTTTGATGGTAATATTGTTCAGCCTTCTGTAGTCAACACAAAATCTCCACCCTCCATCTTTTTTCTTCACTAACAGGATTGGTGAAGCATAGGGACTCATGCTTGGTATGATTGTTCCAGCCTGCAATATCTCTGATACTTGCCTCTCTATCTCATCCTTTTGCTCAGGTGTAGACTTGTATGGTTTGCAATTGATGGGCACTGCGTTGGGCAATAGAGAAATACAATAGTCATAAGCCCTAGGAGGTGGCAGGGAAGAAGGCTCCTAAAAAAGTCAGCAAATTGGTGTATCAATTTCTGAATGTCTGCTGGTATGGGTGTGATCTTGTACTGGTCAGAAGATGGTGTACCAGAATGTTCAAGAAGAACAACAGCCCACAATTCATTGCCACTATGCCACTTTGTTATTTGCTCTGTTGAAGCTTCTGTCAGTTATGGCACCATTTTCTGAACAATTCTTTGTAGTCTGATCAAGGTCCCTCTGTAGGAGAATTCAAACCACTTTTCTAGCTAGTGAGAATGCATAGGACTATGGTTCTCCAGCCAGTCCATGCCCAAAACAACATAATAAGCTCCCATTTCCAGTATCTTGACTGTATGAGTGAAAATGTGGCCTTGTATATACCAGCAGAAGTCCTTGATCTCATAATCACAATAAAGGTAGATCCATTAGCCACTCTCACTTGCATAGTAGGGACAGTGGTGACTATATAGTGGAGCTTAGGCACCAGGGCAGAGCTGATAAACGTATGTGAACTACCAGAGTCTAATAATAAGAGGAGAGTTTGATTTGCAGCTGTTGGAGTGTATAAGTGAATTGCCTACCCTTCCCCATCAGCTTAAGCTTTTGGGTGCAACTGGTCAGCGCATAGTAGCTTAACGTGGTATCAGACTAGCTTCCTCTCTCCTCACCCTCTCCTTCCGAATAGACTGGCTGCCGTGCCTCTGCCTCCCGGTCGTGGATACGCTACCGTCGGGCCCAGATCCACCGCCCCCATGGCCCCGCGGTCTCCGCCACCCCTGCGTCGGCCGCCGCCATCATCGGGCCCAAATTCGCTGCCCCCCACGGCCCTGCGGTCTCCGCCGCCGCTGCACCGATTGTCGCCGCCCTTGCACCAGCCGCTGCTGCCCTTGCGCCGGCCGCCGGCGCCCCTAAACCGGCCTCGCCACCATTGTGCCAGCCAGCGCTACCGCGACCTAGCCTGCTCGGACCCCTACGCCAGCACCTGTCCCCACCGCGCCCGCCGCCGCCGGCATTGCCGCCAGCTGCGGCCTGGACTGCTCCGGCGTCGTGGTTCGCCACACTGCCGTTCTGGACAACCACGCCGCCGCCCTGGGCCGCTGCTGCCGGGATCGGGCCTGGCGCCCCACTTCCTCACCCTCGGGCCCCACCGTTGGCGATCGGAGGCAGGCCACCCACCCACGATGCATTTGTCCTGACATCACAACCACTGTGGTGGTCCCTGCCTGTCGTAGGTGTTGCTGGCTCCGACGCACCATCGTCGGGTCACGATCTCGACGCTCTGACATATCATAGCGGTGGGTCTGGCCAGACTTCCGTGACTGCATCTGGTGTCGTTGCTGCTTTGGCAGCTTCGCTTGAGCGTGAGCAGACTCTTGCTCTTGCCTTGGAGCAGGAGCGAGCATCCATGGCGGCTCTCACTCACCAGCCCGAGGAGGCCAGACATCCGCAGTGGAGTGCCTCCCGCGAGCCCTCTCCAAGCGATGGAGCTGTCTACGGTACCTACACGGCGACCCTTATCGCTGCTCTCCATGCTCAGGCTTCCGATGTCCAGAACATTCAGGCGTTAGTCCTGGTTGTCCTCAGCTTCGACTCCACCGCCTACGCCCGATGGCGTAACTTACTTCTCCTCACGTTGAGGCGGTTTCGCCTTGATGATCACGTCCTCCGCAATGACTCTCTGTTGGATGACTCCTGGATCGTCATGGAGAGCTTGGTTCTTGCCTGGGTCCTCGGCTCTCTCTCTGAGGAGCTGCAGGACCTTGTGGGGCGGCGTGGTGGAGGCACTACTCGTCAGGTGTGGCTCGTCATCGACCAGCACTTCCAGGGGAACCGCGCAACTCGAGCTCTTCACATCCAGGCATGGTTCGCTGCTGCTGTCCAGGGGGGCCTGTCAATCTCCGCCTACTGTCGCCAGATGAAGGGTATGGTGGATGCCCTTCACGACCTTAGTGACCCTGTATCGGATACCTCTCTCGTTCTTCAGGTCCTGCAAGGCCTGAAAGAGCGCTACTCCCACCTCCGTACGATGATTCTCCGTGAGAAGCCGTCTGATCTCGAGCTCAAGGAGATTACTTCTGCAAGTTCTGTTGTCTCCTTGACTGCCACAACCTTCTACGGCTCTGGGCAGCTGTGACACCCGGTTCCGAAAATGAACCAAGTGAATGCATATGTATGCCCAGGGCGTTCAACACACATACACGAGCGCATTCACAGAAGGATATACATAAAATTACCATAGAACAAGATTAATTAACACTTTATTACATAATTAATAACATCCTCGATTACAAGTTCTAATGAATATTAATGACAAGTTTCAACTAGTGCAGCGGAAATAAACTAATAAGAAACTAAGCAAAAGGGATAACACAGCTTCAATTAACATCACAGGCAAACCTGACGACAGACACGGCCTCAAACTCCGTATTGTCATTGTTATACTCCCAATCCTGACCCGCAACTGTTGGTGGGACGAATTGCAAGGGTGAGTACTTGTCGTACTTAACAAGTGTGGAAAGTATGATATGTCTGATTCAAATGACGAATATAATAATGGCTAAGTGATGAAAAGTACATTAAAACATTGGAAAGCAACATAATATATGTATGTGAAGTAAACTCATCATAAACCATAATTATTAACATAGTACAAGTTCATATTTCATATCCATCATCATTTTACCAGATTTTACCATTATCATTAATCATATCAAATGCCAGAATTTAATCCGTAACTATAACCATCCCAAAAACCATCCCAATACCAAGTTTTCCCCTAATCATGTGAGGGTCCAGATTTCTCATAACCGGAAGCACGGCTATCATGATAGTTTTTAGACACTTTGCAGAGGTTGTACCAATTTACCCACGTTTTGTGATTTCATCATCTTTCAAGGACTATAGAAGTTCAATTATGTTGTCTCACACTTCCTTAGGTGTGTGACCAAGAGATCACAAAATAGCCTTTACAAAGGGATTACTAGCCTATTTAGACCCTACTGAGGTTTCAGGTGGCGATGTCTCCAACTGAGCATATCTTCAACCAAAGACCCCCTCTTGAGCCATTCGGATCCCAGGATAGTCCCACCAATCATCAACAAACCAAATCCGATTACCCCTTCCCCGAGCATCCTTAATTGTCCAAATAGCACTGGCAAAGCTCTAATTAATCAGTTACGCCACACCCATACTTGGCCTCGTGGTGGCACTGTAAGTCCTGGATGGTCGCGCCACGAACCGGTCCTTAGATCTAAAGCAATCAAACCACCATAGCATCAAACCCAATCCACATATCATGCTTGCTTAGATCACTCATTGCCATATCATATTAACCAGTTCATGTTAATCAAATCTGCATAATTAGATAGTATACTTATTTTTCCATCCCAATTAATTAAGCGTAGCAAAAATGTAAAAAGCTCTTTTCGACTCTCTACCATGTATTCCAGGTGACAAGGGTGGTTAAACAAAGCTAGTAAACTTCCTACCATAGGATTCCCATCAAATTAACACAAGCATACAATTTTGCAAATAAAACATTTATTTTAAAACATGATCTATATGATCAAGGACACTTGCCTAGCTATTGGGCTTGATTAGGATCAAAGACTTTAAACTCTTGGTGCTGGAGATCTTCTGCAGCACTCCCTAGCGCAAATCCGTCTAATCCGCGCAACGAACATACAAGACAGAAACACAATCAAAGAGTACACAAAAATTACTCAATATGACATGACATGCATGATTAATGCAAATGCAAGGTGGAACTTGTTAATAATGTTTATTAATAAATTACAATGGTTATTAAGAAGTCTACACAGGTTTGAAGTTGATTCGTTCTAATTTTAGAATTAGTTCAACACAATTTAACCAGGAAAATCGGACTAGTCCGCTTGGGACTGGACTAGTCCGCTCTTCGCGGAACTAGCAAACTAGGATTTTCTAGACCGACGTGAATTTGGGGAAACGGGGTTGAATTCACGTAAGGAAAAGGTAGTAGAAGGTATACCAGGTGTCTAAGACTTCAAAGAATCAAGGATTTTGGAGACAACACTTGGATCTTGGCGATCTAGGATTGATGAAGAACTTGATGGTGAATTGTTGACGAAGACCGCAAAGTTGATGGAGATATTGATCCTCTTTCGTTTCCTCCTCTTCTTGTTCTTGCTCTAGATCTCTTTCTCCCTCCTTGGTGGTGGCTATCCACGAGCTAGAGTTTGGGTGAGGTGAACAAGTGGTAAATAGATGTCAAGCCAAGGGGTGAGGTTGTTTACATAGAGGTGGAGGTTAGGGTTTCAATGAATTCAAGTTTGAAATGAGTAGAAGTCGGTTTAGAGTCCCACATGGGCTCTAAAAGAGTTAGACACGACGTCCCTAGGCCCACTTAATGTAAAACCAAAGAAACAAGTCGTGAAGCAAAAGATCAACTCGGGGTCACGATTTATCGGACAAGTTCAAAAAGGACCGGACTAGTCAAAGTTAGACAGCGAGAATCGGACAAGTCCGGACTATATCGGACAAGTCCGAACTTGGTCAGAGGAAAATCGGACAAGTGTGGTCAAAACCGGACAAGTTCGATTTTAGTCAGAGGAAAAATGGACAAGTCCACTGGAACGTCGGACAAGTCCGAACGAGTCTAGGGACTTAGCAAAATTTAAACCAATTTGGGATACCGGACTAGTCGCTAAGGGCCGTACAAGTCCGAAAATGTCTAGAGGGAAAAACAGACTAGTCCGCGGCAAAATAGACAAGTCCGGCGAAGGTCAGAGAGAAATCGAACTAGTCCGCACCAAAATTGGACTAGTCCGCACTTCCCAGAATTCTTAAGTGTGGTTTCATTTCTAATTCATTTTAAACTTGTTCCTTTTTATGTGGATTAAGTTTAAACATATTTAATGATAGATGCAGGGCATGATGCATGAAAATGAGGGTGTTACAAACATACTCTCCTTAAAATGAATCTCACCCTCGAGATTCGACGCGAAAGAGAAGAGATAGGGAAATTCCTTCTTGAGATTATTCTCTAGCTCCCATGTTTCTTCTGATTCTATATGATGCTTCCATTGAACTTTACACCATCTAATAATCTTGTTTCTTGTAACTCTCTCTTTGGTTTCTAAGATTTTGACCGGTTGCTCGGCATAAGTCAAATCCGCATCTAGCTCCAACTCTTCCATTGGCACTTACTCTTCCGGTACCCTCAACACTTCTTGAGATGTGAAACATGAAACACATCATGTACATTTGAAAAATGAGTTGGCATCTCCAACTTATAGGCTACTTTCCCTCTTTTGTACAAAATCTTGAATGGCCCAATGTATCGAGGTGCTAGCTTGCCTCTTATGTTAAACCTCTTATGACCTCTCATTGGTGACACTTTGAGGTAAACAAAGTCTTCCACTTCGAAGGCTAGTTTCCTTCTCCTATTGTCTGCATAGCCTTTTTGCCTTGAATGAGCAGCCCTCAAGTTTTCGCGAATAATCTGAACTTATTTTTCAGCTTCTAGCAACACATCTAGACCAAATATTTGAGTTTCTCCTGTCTCATTCCAAAATAAAGGCGTCCTACACTTCCTCCCGTATAGTGCTTCAAAAGGCAACATTTTCAAGCTTGCTTGGTAACTATTGTTGTATGAGAATTCTGCATATGGCAAGCTCTTGTCCCAACTTCTTTCATGCTTCAAAGCACAAGCTCTTAACATGTCCTCCAAAATCTGATTGGTCCTCTCAGTTTGTCCATTTGTTTGAGGGTGATATGCTGAACTAAAATTTAACCTTGTTCCCAATGCTTCATGCAATTTCTGCCAAAACCTGGAGGTAAATTGAGAACCTCTATCTGATACTATCTTCTTTGGTACCCCATGCCGGCACACAATATGCTCCATGTATATTTCGGTCAATTGTGCAGCTGTATACTTTGTCTTGACGGGGATGAGCTGAACTGACTTAGTCAACCTATCCACAATTATCCAAATTGAGTCATTACCGGACTGAGTATGTAGTAAACCAACTATGAAGTCCATTCCAATTTATTCCCACTTCCATTCTGGGATCTTTAATGGCTGCAATAATTCCGCTGGCCTTTGATGTTCCGTGTTGACTCGTTGACACAAATCACACAACGCTAGGTTCTTGAACACGTTACAGATTTGTTGTCGAATATGTAGCCTTATTTCTTCGACGGTTACTGTGACACATAAATTTTAGGATTGACTCCTTTATCATTGTTGAAAGTCGCCTAGAGGGGGGGGGGGGTGAATAGGCAATAATACCTGAAATCACTTAATCGAACGAGATTAAATTCCTGCGGCCGGACTAGTCTGCACAGGGTCGGACTAGTCCGTTCAGCACAGGGTGGAAACCCTAAAACTTGATTTCTACAAGTTATTTGCGGAATTAAAGTTCACCCAAAAGATAAGCAATGTGTGGTAAACTAGTGAAGCACATATTGCGAAGTTTAAACACTTAGATTCCAAGTTTACAATAATGATCAAGGTGAAGAGCAATAAGAGCAATATAAACCCTAATAGCAATGCTAGTGATCACAAAAAGTGAAAGACAAGTGAAACGAGATTTATCCCGTGGTTTAGCTCCACGAAGAAGCCTACCTCGACGTTGAGAAGTCCACACAAGGACCGGGTCTCACTTGACCCTTCTCTCACCAAGCCACCATGATGGTCGGCTTAGTTTCCACTATATCAATGGGTAATCACCAAGTTTTATGGGGCTGCTCACAACTTGAGGCTCCCACAAATCAATACAACGAGGAGCACACGAAGCTCAACTAACACAAGCCACACAACACAACACAATGTGCAAGAGATCAAACCGAGAGCCAAAGCGCGATGATCTTCCTTTACTCTCCTCCCCAAACCCTAATCTCTTCAAGATTTGCTCTTAGAGGATTAGTAGGATGAGTATAAGGCTTTGGAAGGCTCTAGGATGCTTGTGGCAGCGCTAGGGTTCAAGACTTGTTCAAATGAGCCCGGGGGTCCCCTTTTTATAGAGGTCCCGAGCCCCTTTTGCTTACATCTGCAAAGGGGCGGACTAGTCCAGCCTCAGACCCCGGACTAGTCCGGACCTATGGGACCACTGAACTTTGGTCAGTTCCCGACAACTGCCACGCTGAGCAATGATCGTCACGCTACCCGCCAAATTTCCAAATTCAAACGGTCACTAGACAATGGAATAATCCGGTCAACAACGGACTAGTCCGAAGTGGAACAGAATCACTTGGCCCGTTCCAAAACGGACTCTTCTGGGTTGGCCCGGACTAGTCCGGCAACAGGGGCGGACTAGTCCAGCCCCCTTGCGTTTCTCTCGGTTAGTCTCACTAAGTCTCAAACGGACTAGTCCGTACCCAAACAACAAGTTCGAACTATTGCGGAGAGCTTTGGTCCGTCCAAAAATGGACAAGTCCGGACTTCTCGGACTTAGCTCCGAATTCACTCAGATTCACTCCAGAGACGTTTGGTCCATCTCAGAACGGACTTGTCTGCCATGGCTGGACTAGTCCGGCCTCCTAGTGTTTTTCTCATTTTAGGCTTCTCCCTTAGGTTTTTCTCTAAACCACCACTTTGAGCCCCTTGGTATGATCTCAATGCACATGATACATCTACCCTCACTCATGATACGACTCACATAAACTCAACATCATATAAACCCTAATTTCTATACTTGAGCCTTTGACGCTCGTTTTCTCCTTTTACTTTTTGAGGGTTTTAATCTCATTTCAATCTTTGTACCTGTGCTTAAGATCACTTTAGCTCATTATCCTCTTAATTGTCGTCATCAATCATCCAAAACCCACGGGGATGCCTATATGCACTTTCAATCTCCCCCGTTTTGGTGAATTGATGACAACACATTAAGACTTCAACAACAAAGATAATAATTTGTTTTCATAACATGTATTTGTATGAGTGACTCCCCCTCAATGTATGCATCATGAGTAAGAGAGATTGAGAGAGTTCTCATACATATACATGTTATGGTGGGGTGCCTAAGTGATGTGTTCATAAAGTGTGATAAGACAACAATTATGCAAGATAGACATTTAAATGAGGCAACACATCACAAATTTAGGTAAGATACATAAATACATAGATTAAGTATTACAATACAACTTGAAATGAGTTTTAAAACATAAGTCTTTCATAGATCAATACTCTCTCAACTTAATCTATCTTATCTCTCCCTTCATCTCTCCCTCTCAACTTAATCTATCTTATCTCTCCCTTCATCTCTCTGCCTATATCTCTCCTCCTAGATCTAAGTGCCCCTATATCTCTCCTCCTATATCTAAGTGCCCCCATCCAAGCTATCTCTCCCCCTTTGGCATCAAGACACCAAAAAGGAAAAGAAGAGAGGAGAGGCCCTAGTCATCGTCAGAGTCATCATCGTCATTGCCGCCTTGCCGCTCGCTGTTGCTCTCTGTGGCCTCCGGGTCAAGATGGTCATCATCATCATCAGTCGGGGCCGCGGTGGAAGTCCCAGCTTCTCCAAACTGAGCAAGCTCCTCGGCAGTGAACTCCGAGAAAGAAGTGAGCTCACCATCGCTCTCTTCGTCGGGGGACATTGAAATGTCCAGCTTGTCGCACATCGCCTTGAGATACTTCTCATTGCGACGCTCCATGCGACATTGCCGAATTTCTATCTTCCGGCAAGAGGAGAATAGAGCCTTGAAGCATTTGAAGAATCCACTCCCGCATTGTGTCGAAGGCGGAGGTGGTGGAGGAGATGGCACAAAGCGAGAGTAAGAAGTGGGAGGATCCGCATTCTTCCTCCTAGGAGCAGTCGCCTCCGGAGGAGAGAGTTGTGGTCGAAGCCTCCAGTGAATGATGCCTTTCTTGGATGTGAGCCCGGAGATCTTCTCGATCATGTACATAATGTACGGAGCGTATGCACATGATCGGTTGGGGTATGAGAGATGTTGAAGATGTCATCAAAGATATAGTCCACCACATTGAAGCGGACATCTCCATCGATTAGCACCATCAAGTACCCCACGTTGCCTTGTATGATCCCCACATCTCCATCCATGGGAGCAATGGTCTTTCTGAGGACCCGGTTGAGCACACTATAGAAGGGCTTGATGTTTCTGATGTGCCCGGCCTCATACTGTGCATGACTTGGGTACATATACTCCAAGGTGTCACGATCTCTGGCTTCATATTTGAAATGATGATCTCATTATCCAGTTGATCCTCCAAGTCAAGCGGTTGAGCAAACTCCCAATAGGTGGTGGAGTACTGCTCTCCATGGGTCATCCAGTTAATCCTCTTGTCCCCATCGGTGTCGAAGTATAAGGTGGAGTAGAACTAAGTAATGACTTCCACATTCCAGTCATACTTGAAGATCATGAACTTCTTGAAGCCGTGCCTCTCGACAGCCTCACTCACATCATTGAAGGCTTGATGATCTTTCTGGGCCATATAGTCCCCGTCGGTGGTTTTGGCCCGGCAGATCTCCCGACACTACTAAAGTGTTTGCGGAGTTTGAAGTTCGGTGTGGACGCGCGGAGATTCAAGAAGGTGAAATGTAAAGTGACACAGGAGACACAAAGGTTTATGTGGTTCGGGCCGCCTGAGCGTAATACCCTACTCCACGGGATGTGTTGGTGTTGTATTGGATGTATGAACTCAACTCAGGTGAAGTGAGTTGAGAGTGCGCAATCAGATCAGAACAGGTCAGATCTCCCTCTATGTATCGTCGGCCTGTCCTTTTATAGTACAAGGATAGGCCGTTACAAGTTGGCCTGGCCCGACATGTGGCCCTGGCGGTTACTAATATTGATACACATTTGATGCGCTTAATTACCCTTAATGACCGAGTTACGGGCTTTGACAGCACCATTACTGGTAATTAAGGTCGTCCGATCGTGTGTCATTAACATAGTATTAATGATAATTTATCGGGTCTTGAAGTCCTTGATTCCCTTTTGAAGATCAGGAGCCGTTGTGTAGTCTACCGGAGGTTTGAGGCTGGAGATCCGACAGTAGGACACGTGGCAGCTCCGGAGCATGCTGTGAGGAACAGATAGGTCCGGTGCCACCAGACACGTGTCAGTTCCGAAGCTTCCCTCGGTCTGGGGTTATGTTCGGGGGTGCCGTTATGGTACATAGCCCGGAGCTTCCCCCTGGTGGGCGGTAGCTCCGGTTCGATGGTACACGTGGCGACCCTGGGACTAACCATGTTGGGGAAGCGGGTCCGTTTATGTCTGACATGTGGGCCTACGAAGGTCTTCAAATCAAGTAGATGACATTTCCTTGAGATCTTTGCAATCTCAAGGGGTATACGGTACCCAGGGTACCGACAGTGGCCCCCTGGGCCCACCTCTGGGGAAGACCTCTTGGGCGAAGTCATTCCGCCGGAGGTGGGTCCATCCTTTGACTTTTGAGCCGAGTCTTCAAGGTCTTCAGATGTGCCGTTGGCGATAGTTTTGGAGTTAAATCCTCGCCGCGTGGCATATCCCGGGTGTGGTAAATGAGATCTTTGGTGTGCAGATCTCACGCAATTGAAGGTCGTCAGTTCTTGATACGAAAATCGTATCGGTTCCACGCGCCTTGTCAGGCCGCCGCCTTCGGGCTTCCCGCCTTTCATGATGACAACCGTTCGCCTGGGTAAGAATCTCGACTTGATCGTCGGGGTGGTCCCGGACCCTCTTGTCATTGGCAGGGTGAACTTTTTGAATAGTATTTTCGGCTTCCTTGCGGTTTCCATCCTAGCGTTGCGGGGGATTACTTAAGAAGGAAAGCGCGCATCGTCTAGGGTTCTTTACGCCTCTCATCTAAACTTGCGCTTGAACTCCCAAACTTGTGCTTGCTTTTCCTCCCTTGCCTCGCTGTGCTGCGATGGAGTTGGGTCTCTGCAAGAGCCGCTTGAAGACCGAAGGTGACCTGAAGAAGGTCCGGGCCCTCATGGGGTGGTCCTCGGACTTCTTGAACCACCTGGTCCGCGCCAGTGGGGAGCTCCCGTTCGAGAAGGAGCACGCTGGCGAGATGGTGTACTTCTCTTCGTACGCCATGGTGGGGTTGATCCCTCCTTTTTACTCTTTTTTCTTGATGCTGCTAGACTTCTATGGTCTGCAGCTGTACCACCTTGGCCCCCACTCCATTCTTCTAGTGTCTGTCTTCGTCCACTTCTGCGAAATGTGGGTGGGCATCCCCCCTGCATTGAGCTTTTCCGGACCTTCTTCACCGTCCATACCACCGAAAGGGGTGACGAGTACCTTGGCTTTTACTACTTTGTGAAGCGTAAGAAGTGCCCATTCAAGTACCATCGGTCGTTTCCCTCTGGAAAGTGGGACGATTGGAAGAAAGACTGGAAAGTCATCCGGGTGGAGGAGCACGAGAAGCTGGAGCTGCCCGAAGGCCTCCCCAACATCGACACTGCAGTCTGGAGTGAAGCTCCGGTGCTGTCGGATGCCTTCAACCCTGCTCTGACCAGGATCCGCCATTGTGTGGAGGGAGGAGTAACTCCTTAGGCGGTATTTTGCATTTTCCTGGTCAACAGGTGGGCACCGCTGAAGAGGAGAGAAAAACTCGCTTGGGCCCTCAACAGTGTGATGGATGACGACTGGGTCGAGACCGGGCTGAAGTCCAACATGGAGGGGGCAACCTTGGAGTTTCATCTCAAGAAGTTCCAGCACGGCATCGACGTCGCGGGTGATGACTTGACCCCGCCACCAGCTTTCCTCCCTCTGAAGGTGGAAGTAGAGTTCAGTAGGGAGCTCCGGCGGACGATGCCGGTGCTTCACGACCTTGGTGTCGTCGAGAGAAGATCGACCTCCAGGGTGGTGATCCCTGGGGCTTCTGAAGGTGGCTCCGACCCTGCCCCGAAACCAAGGACCGAAGTCGTCGGCAAGGGCAAGGAGCCGACGGATGAACCCTCGAGCCAGAAGAGGAAGTTGAAGCATGCCGACGGAAGGTCCGTCAGGCCTGCATCCTCTACATCAGCTCCTTCTCCTTGGAGGGGGAGGTCTTCTACAACTGCGGCGACTGTACCTGCAGCAGCGTCTTCCCGGGGTGCTAGATCCGGGCATGTGACTCCAGCACCAGGGCCAGTTGAGGCCTCTAGGTCCGGAGGTCCTTCCCGGTCGAGGGGGGCCTCGACTAAGGAAATGCCCGTGGCTGCAACAAGTTCCGGGGGGCCTTCCAGAGCTACCACGCCAGCGACGGCTATGGTCAGTCCAGAATGCTCGGGAAAGAGATTCCGTGCAAGCTGGTGCGGAAGCCTTCCGAGGTAATTTTTAATCTTTACCCCAGACAGTTGTTTTGTTGTAGTAACTGTTTTTAAGTTTCTTCATCCATCATCTGCAGCGTCCCCAAGAAGAGGAGTGAGGCTCCACCCTCAGCCACAACAGCTGAAGCTGTGATGGCGGAGGCTTCTGCTCCTGTCCCGGTGCCGCCCCAAGTGGTGGCTGAAGTTGCGATAGCTCCGGCGCCAGCTGTCGTGGTCATGGACCTCGACTCGTCTCCCGAGACTCCCGTGGTAGCGCCGGACCATGGGAGAGAAGATGCGCCAGCGGCAGCTGCCCCGGAGGTTGAAGCCCCGGGTCTTGATACTGAGATGATGGAAGCTTCGGCCATTGAGCCGGAGGAAGCAGTGATTCCGACCTCAGAGTCGGAAAATGTCGAAGCCCCGGCGGTTGAGCTGGAGGTTATTGAAGTCCCGGCGAGTGAGCTGGATGTTGAGGAAGTCCCGGCGGTTGAGCCGGCTACCTCCGAAGCTCTGGCCTTAGAGCCGGTTGCCACTGAAGCTCCGGCTGCAGAGCCGATTGCAGTTGAAGACCTTCCGGCGCCTGAGCCGGTTGAGGTTGAAGCTCCAGCCTTAGGGCCGTTTGTTGCGGAGGCATCAGCTCTCGAACCCATGATTGTCGAGGTGACAACACCCGAGCCACCAGCGGAGGAGGAGCCCAGGCCGGAGCCGAAAGTATCCCCTGCTCCGGAAGTGATGACGGCGGAGGTGCCTGCTGCTGAGCTAGGGTGCCCAGATGAAGTCGCTGCCCCCCTGCCTGAAGGGGTAAATGAAGACCTGGCGGCAGGGCCTTCGGAACCACTTCCGGAGGTCGGAACTTCTTCTGCGAGACCCTCCTCGGTGGCGACTCAGGCTATCCTAGAGGACGGCCCTAGCGCCGTGGAGGCTTAGGGGACCACTCTTGTGGAGTGGGACCCAATTTTTGTAAGTGAAAATCCGCTGGAACCAGCGGAGGAGACCCCAGCAGGTCCGGACCCTATTCCCCTGTCATTGTCCATTGATAATGCTTGCTCTAGTCTGCATCAAGTCCAGCTGGCGTTCTACCACGACAGCAAGGCTCTTGAAGAGGAGCGCCAAACCCTTAGGCGGTGGCATAACCGGCTCTACTTCGAGACCAAGCTGGCGCAGTCGAGGCTGGCAGACGACAAGGAGTGGATCAAACAGGAGAAGGTCCGCCTGGAATACTGGGGCAAATTATTGGATGATAGGGAGAGCTTGACTCGTGCCCTCGACACTCAATCCCGGGCCATTTATGAGTAGACCAAGGTAGCTAATAGTGCGGCTGATGATCGCCAAGAAAGGCTTGAAGCCATTAACACTACTCCCATCAAGCGCCGGGAGGCACTTGAGGAGAGGGAGAAGAGGCTCGAAGATGAAGAGCAAAAACTCCTAGAGCTACGGGATGACGTCTTGAAGAGGGAGGAGGAGCTTGCCGAAAAGGTGGCTCTGGCTGACAAGGGCCTCGAGGAACGCGCCAAGAAATAGGAGGAGCGTTGCGTTGAGGAGGAGGAGAAGGCCTGGGTGCGAGGGCAGGAACTCTACAAGCAAGAGTGTGCCATCGCTGCCAGGGAGAAGAAAGTTAGGGGCCGGGAGAAGGACCTGGTCGACCGCCGGAACAAGATCCACCTCCGGGAGGAGGAGCTCAGAAAACTCGAGAAGCAGGTTGCTGAAAAGATTCAGCAAAATGCCAAAGAGGTTGAGCGCCTTGCTCGCGAAAATTCTAAACTGGCGGCGGCCAAAAGATCCTTGGAGGAACTGAAGGGCTTGAGGGCTGCAGACTCCCTACATGTTTGGGAGTTCCTGAGCAAAGCCAACGACGCGCTGACACCAATGGGCTTCAGTCCCGTGCCTTCGGATGACCCGGAGTCGGAGCCGGACCTGGCGTTGCAGGCGTTGAGCTCGGCGGGTAACAAACTCTCCAAGGTGGGTGACGTCATCGCGGACCATTTGGAGGTTAAGGGGCAGTCCCTGGCGAAGAACGTCGCAGAGTATGTGCTGATGTGCTATACCAGCCGGGATCCCCAATTTCCTCCGGACCCGGTGCTTGAAGATCCCGTCGAAGGAGAAGGTGAAGCCACCCGAGCCAATGTGCCGGAGGTTGCTCAGAAGGTCGCCCAGTTCTTCCATAGGGTCTAGGACCATCTCTGTAGCTCCTACTTGTATTCTCTCTTTTTCTTCCCCAATTTTGTAATCCCTTGTCTCCAGATGAATGAAATCCAAAATTTGTTAATGAATTTCATTTTTTGTCTTCAACATTTTTGTCTTCACTTGGCCCCCTGGTAGATGTACACAATTTGATTGTGAACATGTACCAAGAGGATATTGTGTTTTGTTGAAGACTCGTTTGCTTCGAACTTGTAGAGTGTAGGCCTGAAGTCTTCGATAGTGAAGGCCCCCTGAGGTTGTCGGAGCTTAGAAGCTCCGGCATTGACTACTGTCGGAGCTTAATAGCTCCGGGAATAGTCCCTATCAACGCGTAGAGCATCGATAGTTATCCCTCCAGGGTGTCGGAGCTTAGTAGCTCCGGCAGTGACCTTTGCCAATACGTAGCTTGTCGGCAGCAGACTCCGCTTGTGGGGTCTTCTCACTATCTTTTATTCTGCGTCGACGGCTGGCCCCCCTAGCTTTACCGGAGCTTGATTGCTCTGGTGATGCTCATTTTCAATGTTTAACATCGATTACAAGCCACCTAGGGGGAGTCGGAGCTTTGTTAGCTCCGGTTTCTCTCCATCAACGTGGATTCTTTATTTTTCCTGCACACTGAAGCCAAAAAAATAGTAGAATTCGCTTCTTGCCTATAACTTCGTCGCGGCTTACGATTCCCAAGAAAGTTTTAGGTCAAAAACAATTTTGAATACAACCGAATGCATTGCTTTCTTTCTTCCAGATCCAATTGTACTTGGACCCGCCTTACTTCGGCCTGCCGGGGTATAGGTAGAGTGGCGTACTTAGGGTTCTTGACCAGGCTAAGTCGATAGCACACTCCGGCCCTAGATTGGCTTGGCAGCATTCAGGCGAGTGGGCCATGAACAATATTTGAATCCAAAAGAATTGACAATACAACTCGAATTGTACATGAACTGGTCGAACTAAAATTTCTTAAGAATTGCACAACTTTGTTATAGACAAGAAAGAGAAAAATAAAAAATGTTGAGCTTGTACAAAATAAATGCACGTGGAGTCTGTTTCACATGAAGATGTCTTTCATTATAGGTTCGGGATACAGGGGAAACAAGTACACTCTTAGGGTGCGGAACCAGGCTAAGCGTGCTTCATTTCTCGTTTGACCCAGGGTAGTTAGCCACACTTTTAGTCCTGAGACTGTGACAAGTGTTGCATGAACTTTGCGGACCTTCCGGGGAAGGTCCGGCTGTACTCCCGGAGGAACTACCCGACTTTGTACAATGACTCTATAACATACACCTCAAGTTACTACAGACTCACCTCCGTGATATTAAGTGTAGAACTTACGGAGGTGCTCAATATTCCAAGGATTTGGGAGAGGTGTCCCATCCTCGGTAGACAAGCGAACGCTTCCAAGACGGGATACTTTAATCACTCGAAAGGGTCCTTCCCAGCTGGGGGAGAGTTTGTTTAACCCTTCTCTGGATTGTATTCTCCGTAGCACCATATCGCCTTCCTCGAGTTGTCGGTTGTGTACATGCCGCTGATGATAGCGCCGAAGAGCTTGGCGGTATCGGGCATTCCGAACAGCTGCTTGGCACCTTCCCTCCTCAAGGAGGTCTAGGTCTTCATGCCAGAGCTGGTCCTGCGTGGCTTCATCGAAGGTCCGGACCCGGAGTGACCCCAAGGTGATTTCCGGAGGAAGGATTGCTTCAGCTCCGTAAACCAGGAAGAAGGGTGTCTCTCCAGTTGACCGGTTAGGAGTTGTCCTGTTAGCCCATAGAGTGGGCGGAAGCTCTTCAATCCAGTTGGCTCCTTGTTTTTTCAAGCGCTCATAGGTGCGCGTTTTGAGTCCTTTCAGGATTTCAGCATTTGCTCTCTCGGCCTGGCCATTGCTTGCCAGGTGAGCTACGGAGGCGTAGCAAACTTGAATGTCGAGGTCTTCGCAATATCCTTGAAATGCAGAGCTTGTGAATTGGGTCCCATTATCAGTAATGATTTTGTTTGGGACTCCAAATCTGCATACAATGGACTGCAAAAAGTTGATAGCAGATTGCTTGTTTATTGTCACAACTGGAGTTGCTTTCGGCCACTTGGTGAACTTGTCAATGGCGACATACAGGAATTTGTAACCTCCGACGGCTCTTGGGAAAGGTCCCAAGATGTCCACCCCCCACACAGCGAAGGGCCATGTAAGAGGTATCATTTGTAGAGGCTGAGCCGGTGTGTGAATTTGCTTTGCATGAAATTGGCATGCTTCGCATTTCTTCACCAGCTCAGTCGCATCCTGGAGTGCTGAAGGCCAGTAGAAGCCATGCCGGAAGGCTTTACCGACCAACGTGCGGGGAGACACGTGGTTCCCACACTCGCCTCCATGGATTTCTGCGAGGAGCTCGCAACCTTCTTCCCTTGTGATGCACCGCATTAGGACGCTGTTGGCACCGATCCGGTAGAGATCCCCTTCTACCAACGTGTATCTTTTAGCCAATCTGACTATCCGGTCAGCGGATACATCATCGTCAGGAAGGATGTTGTCTTTCAAGTAGCTCCAGATCTCCGAGATCCATGCATCAGAGCTAACTTGAGCATTTGAGTCTTGCGTGCTGGGTTGCTCGAAGCTTCCGGCAGCACCTACGACCCTTGATGGTTGTCATGGTAACAGGGCCATCGGGACCGTCAGCTTCGGGATGCTGATCTCGCCCCCTTCACTCAGTTCGACAGGCTGAGCTGTGGGTTTTTACAAACTCTGGACAAAAGTTCCGTCAGGAGCTGGAGCGCCGGTTGACGCTTTCGTTGAGAGTTCGTCGGCTTCAGCGTTGTGGACACGCTGGACGTGGTGGAGGTCTAGGACTTTGAAGTCCTTCTAAAGCCTCTGGACTTCAAGGAGGTAAGCAGCTAGCTGGAGATTGTTGCAGGAGCATTCACCCATCACTTGTTTAATGATGAGCTGTGAATCTCCCTTGACCAACAATTGCTGGACACCATATGACAGTGCCACCTTTAGTCCGTAGATGGGTGTTTTGTACTCTGCCATATTGTTGGTCGCCTTGAAGTCAAGGTGTACCATGTATTTTACCTTCTCCCCGGTTGGTGCGAGGGGAAGGATTCCAGCTCCGGCCCCCTGCTTTTGCATGGAGCCGTTGAAGTAGAGGGTCCAGTGAGGCTCGGTGAAGACCGGAGCCTTGTGTTCCGGCTTCTGCTCACTGGGGCCCCCAGGGTTTGATGGACCCATTCCGCCATGAAATCCGCCAATGCTTGACTCTTGATTGCTTGCCTTGGAATGAATTCGAGATCGAATTCGGCCAATTCCACTGCCCACTTTGCAATATTCCCAGTTGAATTGGGATTATGCAAGATTGCTCAAAGTGGGTAAGAAGTCACCACTGAAATCTTGTGAGCTTGAAAGTAATGGTGAAGCTTCCTGGAGGCGATAAGAACTGCATAGAGCAGCTTATGCACCTCTAGGTATCGAGTCTTGGCTTCATGAAGTACTTCACTGATGAAGTACACTGGGCGCTGGATGGTCCGGACCCTTCCGGAGGGGCCCAAAACTTCCTCTTCATTGACCCGCATCCTCCCGCGGGGATCTGGAGCTTCTTCGGGGACCTCCGGGTCCTTGCTGGAGGGACCCGGAGCTTCTTTAGAAGCGACCTAGACCCTCCCGAAGGGGTCTGGGTCTTCTGAAGTAACTTCTTGCGGACTCAAGTCTGGGAACTGGGACCCAGACTCGCTTTCAGGAACCTCCGGACCGTCCCGGAGGGGTCTGGATTCCTGAGCATGGGATAGTTCTGGTCTCTCCGCAACCAGGACCATACTGACGACTTCGTCAGTTGCTGAAATGTAAAGCAACAAAGGCTCACCAGGATTCGGAGCTACCAGAGTTGGTAGGGTGGTGAGGAACTGTTTTAGCTCCTGGAACACCTTTTCTGCTTCTTCAGACCATTGGAATGGTCCGGACTTCCTCAATAACTTGAAGAAGGGAAGTGCCCGTTCCGCCAGCCTTGAGATGAACCGACTGAGGGCTGCTAGACATCCAGTCAGCTTTTGGACATCCTTGATGCGGGATGGTGGCCGCATGTCTTCAATGGCTTTGATCTTCGCCGGATTAGCTTCTATGCCCCGGTGACTTACCAGGAAAATAAGAAGTTTTCCGGAGCTAACCCCGAAGACACACTTGTCTGGGTTTAGCTTTGTGCGGGTGACCCGTAGCTTGTTGAAGACAGCCTGTAAGGTGTCAAGGAGTGACTCCTTGTTATTGACCTTGACCACGATGTCATAGACGTACACTTCCACTATGTCTCTAATGAGTTCTTCAAAAGTTTTGTACATAGCTCGTACAAAGGTTGAAGCTACATTCTTGAGACCAAATGGCATGGCTGTATAACAGTACAATCCATCTACTGTGATGAAAGAGGTATGCTCTTCATCTTCCCTAGACATTCTGATTTGATGATACCCAGAATATGCGTCTAGGAAACATGGTAATTCACACCCGGAGGTGGAATCCACTATCTGATCTATTCTAGGTAGTGGGAATGGATCTTTTGGACATGCCTTATTTAGTGTTGTGTAGTCAATACAAATCTGAAGCTTCCCACCGGCCTTGGGCACAACGACTGGGTTTGCCAGCCATTTTGGATGGAAGACTTCCCGGATGAATCCAGCTTCGAGCAACTTCTTCACTTCTTGTCGAATGAAGTTCTGTCGCTCCACGGATTGCTTCCGAGGCTTCTGATGCATAGGCCGGGCGTCAGGGTAGATCTTCAGATTGTGCTCAATCACTTCCCCTGGGATCCCAGGCATTTGTGACGGTTGCCAAGCAAACACGTCGACATTAGCCCGGAGGAAAGCGATGAGCGTGAGTTCCTATTTGTCATTCAGTCCCCCGGATATACGGGTGGTCTGAGCGGCATCGGAATCGATTTGGACGACTTTGACGGGAATGTCGGTGTCGCCGCTTGGATGCACACGAGGTGCAGAAGTCGAGCCTCGCTGACGAATGCTCGGGGGTTTTGGAGCTTGCTCCTGCCTGGAGTCCTCCTCTTGCGCCGTAGTAAACGCATGAAGTTCTTCCAGAGCAGTTACTCCGACAGTGCGATCTCCGTGGATCTGGAGAACGCCTACTGGTGTTGGCATCTTTAACACCAAGTAGCCATAATGAGCAGCTGCCATGAATTTGTACAAGGCAGGCCTGCCCAAGATGGTGTTGAAAGGTAAGTTGATCTGAGCAACGTCAAAGACCAACTTCTCAGTGCGATACTTCTCCCGGGTCCCGAAGGTAACAGGGAGAGTAATAGCACCGAAAGGGGTAATGGCTCCCGGACCTACTCCGGAGAAAGGTCGGGAGGGATGAAGATCCGAAGGTCGGAGCTGAAGCTTGGTAAAAGCTTCGAAGCTTATGAGGTTCAGCCAGGAACCTCCATCTACCATAACATGGTGGAGCTGAATGTTATTGATGGTAGGAGATACCATCAAAGGTAACTGGCCTGCTCCAACCATGCTTTGAGGGCAGTCCGAAGCATCAAAAGTGATGGTCGTGTCCATCCACTTCCGATGAGGCTCCGCCCTGGCTGTAGGAGCTACAACGGCCATGTCCCGATGCATTGTCTTGAGGACATGACGGGAGGTGATGTCCCATGATCCACCAAAAATGGTGTTCATGGTCTTTCGACGCTCGTTGTCAGAGACGTCAGAATTGTCGTCGACGGAGGTGTAGACGGCCTTCAGGACCTTTTTGGTATCATGAAAACCTAACTCCTCTTCATCCGGAGCTTCGTCAACTTTTTTGTTTTCCTTCCCTCTGTCGGAAAGGAACTTCTTCCCGGCGCTTGTTGTAGCGCTCGGCAAGGTTTTGGACCTCCCGGCAGTCTTCCAAACTGTGGCTGTCCGTCTTATGAATTGGACACCACACCTTGGGTTTGCCACCGTCTTCAGAAGACGGTCGAGGTCGCTTCTCGGGGCGTGGCCCCCGGCCACCCGGAGCTGCAGCAGCTGCAGCATTAGATGCGCCGGCCGACGGCTTCTTCTTGCTGTTGGTCTTTTTCATCTTCTTGCCACTCCCGGAGGTAGTGGCTTCTCCTTTGGAGGATTTCTTGTGATCCTCCGGAGGTGGTTTGAAGTGCATTTCACGGCCCTCCACAGCTCTGGCACATTTGTCAGCCAAGCTGAAGAGTTTCGTGACACTGGTGATCTCCTTGATCGCCAGTTTCTCCAACATCTTCTTATCCCGTACACCCTGTCTAAATGCCACAATGACAGAAGCGCTATAGATAGAAGGGATAGTGTTTCGTACCTAAGAGAATCTCTGGATGAATGATCGCAGGGATTCTCCCCCTTTTTGCACGACTGCAAAGAGGTCCAGTTCGGTGCCTGGTCGGGTGTATGAACTCCCGAAGTTGGCGGTGAACTGCCGACACAACTCCTCCCAACTGTTGATGGAGTTGGGTGGAAGGCTCATAAACCAGGACCAGGCGGTCCCAGTTAAAGCCACTGGAAAATAGTTGGCCATTACAGCCTCATTTCCTCCAGCTGCCAGGATAGCAGTGGAGTAAATCTGAAGAAATTCGACGGGATTAACGGTCCCATCAAACTTCTCCGGCAGGTGAGGCCGGAATTTATGTGGCCACCTGACCATACGTAGATGCATGGCCAGGGCTGAACAACCTCCTCCTACTCCTTCAGGAGCAGGAATGTCCTGAGCTTTTCGTCTTTCACGAGCACGCTCGATATGGACTCGGCCGTCTTGTTGACGGTATCGGCGAGCAAGCTCTGCCCAGAGGTCATGAGTTGAAAGCCTTGATATCGAGTGAGTGTGTCGCGCCCTGGAAGGCAACGACGTAACTTGCTGTGACGCAGCACGTCTCCTGTTGTTGGAAATGTGCAGACCAAGTCTGCCAGACATGGTCCGTCGCTGCGACGGGGCCCTTCCTGAAGGAGGAGGACCCTGGTTACTGATGCGGTCGGCTGCTGCTGCAACAAAGTGTTCCACATTGGCCCTCCACTGCTCCATTGCATCCCCGGATGCATCCGAAGGTGGTGGCGCTGAAGGAGAGCACGTGCTGCATGGAGCGCGTGTTCTGGGTTGTCATGATTCGCCAACGCAGTGATTGACGCTGGAGCACCATCGCGCTGCCCAGCTTGATTTGTTGGTGGAGGCGGCGGTGGTGGAAGTGTGACTCCTGCTGGAACTGAGGTTCCTACTGGTGGCTGCATATTGGAGGGATTGCCCCCAACAGCTTGAACAGCGGGATGACCATTGGATGATCCAGCAGCTGAGTTAACCATTCTTGAAATCTCAGGCACTCCTACCTGGCACGCCAACTGTCGGTGGTTTTGATCTGGCAGATATCCCGACACTACTAAAGTGTTTACGGAGTTTGAAGTTCGGTGTGGGCGCGCGGAGATTCAAGAAGGTGAAATGTAAAGTGACACAGGAGACACAAAGGTTTACGTGGTTCGGGCTGCCTAAGCGTAATACCCTACTCCACGGGATGTGTTGGTGTTGTATTGGATGTATGAACTCAACTCAGGTGAAGTGAGTTGAGAGTGCACGATCAGATCAGAACAGGTCAGATCTGTCTCTCTCTATGTATCGTCGGTCTATCCTTTTATAGTACAAGGACATTCCGTTACAAGTTGGCCTGGCCCGACATGTGGCCCCGGCAGTTACTAATATTGATACACATTTGATGCGCTTAATTACCCTTAATGACCGAGTTACGGGCTTTGACAACACCGTTACTGGTAATTAAGGTCGTCCGATCGTGTGTCATTAACATAGTATTAATGACACTTAATCGGGTCTTGAAGTCCTTGATTCCCTTTTGAAGATCCGGAGCCGTTGTGGAGTCTACCGGAGGTTTGAGGCTGGAGATCCGACGATAGGACACGTGGCAGCTCCGGAGCATGCTGTGAGGAACAGATTGTCTGGTGCCACCAGACACATGTCAGTTCCAGAGCTTCCCTCGGTCTGGGGTTAGGTCCGGGGGTGCCGTTATGGTACATAGCCCGGAGCTTCCCCCTGGTGGGCGGTAGCTCCGGTTCGATGGTACACGTGGCGACCCTGGGACTAACAATGTTGGGGAAGCAGGTACGTTTATGTCTGACATGTGGGCCTCCGAAGGTCTTCAAATCAAGTAGATGACATTTCCTTGAGTTCCTTGCAATCTCAAGGGGTATACGGTACCCAGGGTACCGACAGTCCCGGTCTATCCACTGAGCATCTGTGATAGGGGTCTGCTTGGTCATATAGACCGTCCTGTAGTAGTCATAGTGGAAATCATACCAGAACCGGGGATCCACTGTGCTCCTGTCACGCTGATATACATTGATCTTCCTCAGCTTGCGAGCCTTCTCAGCCCCCTTGCCCTTGAAGATGTTGGCGTCGAAGGCAGCTGCACGGTTTGGGTTCTGTGCAGGAGAAGACATCCTCAACAGGACAACGGGTTGAGGGGCACCCTTCTTGACTTTGCTTGCAGCCTTCTTGGCCACAATTACCCTCTTCTTGGGTGCTGCATCAACTGGGGCTTTGCCTTTATCTTTGGAGGTCCTCGCCCCCTGGGACTTGGCTTGCTCGCCCAAGGTCACAAGTTGCTTCTGTTTCGGGGCTGCCTCGGCAGCAGCACAGTTGTGCTTCTCTCGCTGCGTCTTCTTTGCCCTCTGAGAGGCAAAGTATGCAGCCGCCATCTCGTGATCCTCTTTTTGCTTCCGACGAAAGAGAGCTTGATTCTCCGCTTCGGTCTTGGAGTCGGAAGGAGGAATATATTCATTGTCTGACATGGTTGCTGACAAGAGAAGCAAGGGAATGTGTATAAGTCTAAGGAGTCAAGATAAAATGGTAGACTTCACAAAATCAACCTAGGTTAGGTTTTTCACTGTGTAACCCGGACTTGTCCGCCCAGGGGCCGGACTAGTCCGCACTAGGTCGAACTTGTCTGCCCTATGGCCGGACTAGTCCGGTTCACACAGCAAGAACCCTAATCTAGAGAAATTTTGCAAAAACTATGGATCCTACCACAAAAATAGAGGTACATGATCACATTGATGTGCACAACAACATTTGTGAAGAAGTTTCTATCAATGGACCCAAAAGAATTGAATTTCAAGGATCTTGGGGTTAGGTGAAGAATACCTCTTCAAATCTTTGATTTGACAAAATGTAGGAGAGGAATCGAAAATCGCCGTTTGGGAGACGGTTTTCGAGCGTTTTTGGAGATAGAGTGTTTGAATGGAAGTGGAGAGGTCGAGGGCTCCTTGGGGAGGTTAAGTCCCCAAGGGTCAGACTAGTCTGGTCAGGGACCTGGACTTGTCCAGCCTCCGGACTAGGTCCAGACAGCCTAAACCACCGGACTAGTCCGGTCCACTGGAGCGGACTAGTCCAGTCCTAAGACCTAAAACTCCTATATATTGAGTTTTTAGGTGAGATTTGATCTTTTTGGACTATATTTCACAAAAGATCTTTGTAAATATGGTCAGTAAGCAATCAACAATCAAACTATGACCATGATTCACAAGGATTCAATAATTTCAAAATAATTTGTAGAGAAATTAAGGAGGATGAATTTTTCGCAAGCATGTGTGAATTATGAATATTACAATTAGATGTACAAGACTTAAGCCACATTTCAAGAATCTAGGATATTTAGCTCACTCCAATGTTCACAAAACCTTTTCTCATCTAGGGTCTTGGTAAATATATCAGCCAACTGTTTATCGGTTCTCACATGGGAAATTGCAATGTCTCCTTTGATGGAGTGATCTCTCAAGAAATGGTGGCGAATATCGATGTGTTTGGTCCTTGAGTGTTCAACTGGATTGTGAGCTATTTTGATGGCACTCTCATGTCACATAGGAGAGGGATAGGGCACAAGTTTATGTCATAGTCCCTAAGAGTTTGTCGCATACGAAGAAGTTGTGCACAACTGTCGGAGTCTGGTTTCGGCAATTCTTCGGGTACTACTGTTAGTAGCCCGCGGAGTTTCTTAGTTCGGTTGGGGCGCGCGGAGATTCAGAACAAGATGGTGACTTGACACGAGGATTTACGTGGTTCGGGTCGCCTGAGCGTAATACCCTACTCCACGGGTGTGTTGTTGTTGTTGTATTGGGTGTATGAGAGCATGAGCCAGAGAGAGGCCAAAAACGTCTCCCTGTGTATCGCTCGACCAGTCCTTTTATAGTTCAAGGGCTGGCTGTTACATCATCAGCCTGGCCTGACATGTGGCCCTGGCAGTTACTGATGCCTAATACGCAGTTAATGTGCTTAATTCCCCTTAATAGCATGATAATGCCCTTTAATGGTGGCGTTACTGGTATTAAGGATCATCCGATCATGTGTCATTAAGATAGTATTAATGACACATAATCAGGTCTTGAAGCCCTTAATGTCCCTTGAAGGTCTGAGCCGCTGGAGGTCCACCAATCTGCCTATTGAGGTTGAAGGTCCGGCGGTTGGACGCGTGGCAGCTCTGGAGCTTACCGTCTTGGATGAGTAGATCCGGTGCCGTGGTACAAGTGTCAGTACCGGAGCTTCCCTCTGTCGGGGGTTAGGTCCGGGGGTGACACACATGTATCTAGTCCGAAGCATTCCCATGTAGGGATTGTAGCTCCGGTTCTATGATACACGTGGCAGCACTGGGACTAACCATATGAGAGAGGCGGGTCCGGTTATGAGCAACATGTGGGGCCTTCGGAGGTCTTCAACTCAGATAGGTGGAGTTCCTTTGCACTCTTTGCAGTTACAAGGGGTATCCGATACGCAGGGTACCGACAGTGGCCCCTTGGCCCACCTCTGGGAGAGACCCTCTGGATTAAGTCATTCTGCCGGAGGGGGGTCCACCTTTTGATTTCTGCGCCGTGTCTTCAAGGGTTTTTGGATGTACCGTTGAGGTGATAGTTCGTAGTTAAACCATCGCCGCGTGGCATCTTCTGGACGTGGCAGGTGAGATTTGCGCGTGCAGATCTCACGCAATTGAAGGTCGCCGGTTCTTGATACAAAAATCGTATCGGTTCCGCGCGCCCTGTCAGGCCGCCACCCTTGGTTTTCCCACCTCTCATCATGACAACTGTTCGCCTGGGGTAAGGACCTCGACTTGATCGTCTGGGTGGCCCCGGGCCCCTTAGTCATTGGCAGGGTGTAATTTTTGAAATGTATCTTTGGCCTTTGTGCGGTTTCCATCCAAGCGTTGCGGGGTCTTACTTAAGAGGGAAAGCACGCGTGGTTTGGGGATTCCTTATGCCTTGATTTGAACTTGCGCTCAAATCATCCAAACCGTCACTTGCTTTTTCTCTCTTGCCCCGCCGTGCTGCGATGGAGTTGGGGCTCCGTAAGAGCCGTCTCACAAGCGACGACGATCTGAAGAAGGTTCGGACCAACATGGGGTGGTCCAGCGACTCCTTCAACCACCTGGTCCGCGTCGGCGAACTCCCATTCAAGAAGAAGCGCGGCGACAACATGATGTACTTCTCTGTGTATGCCATGGTGGGGCTGATACCACCTTTCTCAACTTTCCTCTTGATGCTATTAGACTTCTATGGTCTGTAGTTGTACCACCTTGGCCCCCACTCTATTCTTCTTGTGTCAACATTCGTCCACTTCTGCGAGATGTGGGTGGGTATTGCCCCCTGCGTCGAGCTTTTTTGTACCTTCTTCACCATCCACACCACCGGCAAGAGTTCTGAGTATCTTGGCTTCTACTATTTTGTGAAGTGCAAGAAATGCCCCTACAAGTACTTGAGGTCGTTTCCTTCCGGCAAGTGGGACGACTGGAAGAAGGATTGAATTATCGTCACGGCAGAGGAGCACGAGAAGTTGGAGCTGCCTGAAGGTCTTCCCAATGTTGACACCGACGCCTAGAGTGTGGTTCCGGTGTTGTCAGAGGCCTTCAACCCTGCCTTGACCAGGATCCGCCAATGTGTGGAAGGAGGGGTGACCCCCCAGACAGTCTTGTGCAACTTCCTGGTCAACAGATGGGCACCGCTGAAGAAGAGGGAGAAGCTCGCCTGGGCCCTCAACAGCGTGATGGACGATGACTGGATTGAAATTGGTCTTAAGTCCAATTTGGATGGCTCTGCTTTGGAGCTTCATCTTAAGAAGTTCCAGCATGGCATCGACATCGAGGGCGATGACTTAACTCCGCCGGCGGCTTTCCTCCCTTTGAACATGGAGGGGGAGTTCAGCAGGGAGCTCCGGAGGAAGATGCTGGTGCTTGACGACCTCGGTGAGGTAGAGAGGCGTCCGACCACCAGATTGGTGATTCCCGGAGCTTCCCAAGGTGGCCCTGCTTCCGCCCCGAGACAAAGAGCTGAAGTCATTTGCAAGGGCAAAGAGTTGGATGAGCCCTCCAGCCGAAAGAGGAAGTTGAAGCACTCTGACGGGAGGCCCGTCATACCTGCTCCTTCCACAACAGCTCCTTCTCCCCAGTGGGGGAGGTCTTCAACGGCGACACCAACTCCAGCATTGGCGTCTCCCCGGAACGCCAGCTCCGACCAGGTGACTCCGGCACCAGGGCGAGCTAAGGGCTCTAAGTCTGAGGGTCCTTCTCAGTCGAGGGGGCCCCAACCAAGACATCGCTGACGGCGGTAGAAAGCTCCAAAGAGCCTTCCGGAGTTGCTACACCAGTTGCGACTGGGTCGGGCTCTGAGCGTCTGGCGAAGAGATTTCGCGCTAGCTGGAGCGGAAGCCTTCCAAGGTAAATTTGCTTCTTTACCTCAGTTTGTTATTTTTTTGTAACCATATTTTGAGTTTCTTTGTCCTTAATCCACAGGGTATCCAAAAAAGGGGCTGAAGCTCCAGTTCATGTGATAGCAGCTGATGCTGTTCAGGCGGAGGCTCTGGCTCCAATTCTAGCACCGCCCCAGGAGGTAGCTGAGGTCACGGCAGCTCTGGCGCCAGCTGTTGTGGTTCTTGACTCATCTCCTGAAGCTCCCGTGGTAGCGCCGGACCACGGGAATGAAGATGTACCAACGGCACCAGCTCCGGAGGCTGAGGCTCCGGTTTTGGATGTTGTGATGATGGACACTCCGGCCTCAGAGCCGGAGGTAGCTGCAGTTTCAGCCTTCGAGCTGGATGTTATTGAAGCCTCGGCAACGGAGCTTCCGGTGCCTGAGCCGATTGATGTGGAGGTGCCGGCACCAGAACCGGTGGAGGTTGAGGCGCCAGTGCCTGAACCGGTAGGTGTCATGGAAGCCAAAGCACCGGTGCCCAAACCGGCAGTGGAGGAAGCACCAGCGTCGGAGCCAGAGATGGCCTCAGATCTGGCTGGGTCTTCAATGCCTGCCCTAGAGGTGATAGTTCGAAGGTACCCGTTCCTGATCCAGGGTGCCAAGATGAAGCAGTCGGTCCCTTGCCTGAGGGACCAGTTGATGAAGACCTGGCGGCAGGACCTTCAGATCTCACCCCGGAGGTAGAAACTCCCGTGGCAGGACCTTCCTCGGTGACGACCGAGGCACTCCTGGAGGGCGGCTGTCATAGTCTGGTTCTGACAATTCTACCGGTACTACTGTTGGCAGCCCGCAGAGTTTCTTAGTTCGGTTAGGGCGCGCGGAGATTCAGAGAAAGATGGTGACTTGACATGAGGATTTATGTGGTTCGGGCCGCCTGAGCGTAATACCATACTCCACGAGTGGTTGTTGTTTTTTGTATTGAGCGTCTGAGCGCTTGTGTGTGAGAGACCAGAGTGTCTTGAAGAGTCTCAGCCTGTATTCTGCGAGTGTGGAAGAGTCCCCTGTGTATCGCTCGGCTAGTCCTTTTATAGTACAAGGACTGACCGTTACATCATCAGCCTGGCCAGACATGTGGCCCTGGCGGTTACTGATGCTTAATACACAGTTAATGTACTTAATTCCCCTTAACAATGTGATAATGCGCCTTGATGGCGACGTTACTGGTATTAAGGGTCCTCCGATCGTGTGTCATGGAGATAGTATTAATGACACATAATTGGGTCTTGAAGCTTTAATTCTTCCTTGAAGGTCCGAGCCATTGGAGGTCCACCAGTCTGCCTGTTGAGGTTGAAGGTCCGACGGTTGGACGCGTGGCGGCTCCGGAGCTTACCGTCTTGGATGAGTAGGTCCGGTGCTGTTGTACACGTGTCATTACCGGAGCTTCCCTCTGTCGGGGGTTAGGTCCGGGGGTGCCACAAAGATATCTAGCCAGAGCATTCCCATGTAGGGATTGTAGCTCCGGTTTTATGATACACGTGGCGGCACTGGGACTAACCATAGGAGGGAGGCAGGTCCGGCTCTGAGTGACACGTGGGGCCTTCAGAGGTCTTCAACTCAGACAGGTGGAGATCCTTTGCACTCTTTGCAGTTCCAAGGGGTATCCGGTACGCAGGGTACCGACAGTGGCCCCCTAGGCCCACCTCTGGTAGATACCTTTTGGGTTTAGTCATTCTGCCGGAGGTGGGTCCATCTTTCGATTTCTGCACCATGTCTTCAAGGGTTTTTGGATGTGCCGTTGAGGTGGTGGTTCGCAGTTAAACCATCACCGCGTGGCATCTTCAGTGTGCGGCAGGTGAGATCTGCGCGTGCGGATCTCACGCAATTGAAGGTCGCCGGTTCCCAATATGAAAACCGTATCGGTTTTGCGCGCCCTGTCAGGCCGCCGCTCTCGGGTTTCCCGCCTCTCATCATGACAACTGTTCGCCTGGGGTAAGGAGCTCGACTTGATCGTCAAGGTGGCCCCGGGCCCCCTTGTCATTGTTAGGGTGAAATTTTTGAACTATATTCTTGGTCCTTCTGCGGTTTCCATCCAAGCGTTGTGGGGGCTTACTTAAGAAGGAAAGTGCGCACCGTTTGGGGATTCCTTATGCCTTCATTTGAACTTGCGCTCGAATCCTCCAAACTTTCACTTGCTTTCTCTCTCTCGCCTCGCCGTGCTGCGATGGAGTTGGGTCTCTGCAAGAGCCGTCTCATGACCTATGTTGATTTGAAGAAGGTCTGGACCTACATGGGGTGGTCCAGCGACTCCTTCAACCACCTGGTCTGCGCCGGCAAGCTCCCGTTCAAGAAGAAGCGCGCTAGTGACATGGTGTACTTTTCTGCGTATGCCATGGTGGGACTGATCCCACCTTTCTCAACTTTCCTCTTGATGTTGTTAGACTTCTATGGTCTGCAGTTGTACCACCTTGGCCCCCATTCTATTCTTCTTGTGTCAACATTCGATTACTTCTGCGAGATGTGGGCGGGTATTCCCCCCTGCGTCGAGCTTTTCCGTACCTTCTTCACCATCCACACTACCGACAAGAGTGATGAGTATCTTGGCTTCTACTATTTTGTGAAGCGCAAAAAATGCCCCTACAAGTACTTGAGGTTGTTCCCTTCCGGCAAGTGGGACGACTGGAAGAAGAATTGGATTGTCGTCACGGCTGAGGAGCACGAGAAGCTGGAGCTGCGTGAAGGTCTTCCCAATGTTGGCACTGATGCCTGGAGCAAGGCTCCAGTGCTGTCGAAGGCCTTCAACCCTGCCTTGACCAGGATCCGCCAATGTGAGGAACGAGGGGTGACCCCCCAGGCGGTCTTCTGCAACTTTCTAGTCAATAGGTGGGCTCGCGTGGGCCCTCAACAGCGTGATGGACTATGACCGGATTGAAACCGGTCTGAAGTCCAATTTGGAAGGCGCTGCTTTGGAGCTTCATCTCAAGAAGTTCCAACATGGCATCGACGTCGAGGGCGACAACTTAACTCCGTCGTCGTCTTTCCTCCCTCTGAACATGGAGGCGGAGTTCAGCAGGGAACTCCGGCGGAAGGTGCCGGTGCTTGACGGCCTCAGTGAAGTTGAGAGGCGCCTGACCACCAGGTTGGCGATCCCTGGAGCTTCCGAGGGTGGCCCTGCTTCCGCTCCGAGACAGAGAGCTGAAGTCATAGGTAAGGGCAAAGAGTTGGCTGAGCCCTCCAGCCGAAAGATGAATTTGAAGCACTCTGATGGGAGGCCCGTCAGACCTTCCCCTTTTGCAACAGCTCCTTCTCCCCGGCGGGGGAGGTCTTCGACAGCGACAACAACTCCAGCATCGGTGTCTCCTCGGGGCGCCAGCTCCGACCGTGTGGCTCCGGCACCGGGGCCAGCTAAGGGCTCTAGGTCCGAGGGTCCTTCCCAGCCGAGAAAGGCCCCAACCAAGACACCACTGACGGCAGCAGTAAGCTCCGAAGAGCCTTCCGGACCTACTACCCCAGTTGCGACTGGGTCAGGCTCTGAGCGTCCGGTGAAGAGGTTCCGCGCTAGCTGGAGCAGAAGTCTCCCGAGGTAAATTTGCTTTTTTACCTCAGTTGGTTATTTTTGTTGTAATCATATTTTGAGTTTCTTCGTCCTTCATCCACAGGGTATCCAAAAAAGGGGGCTAAAGCTCCAGTTCCTGTGACAGCAGCTGATGCTGTGCAGGCAGAGGCTCCAGCTCCAATTCCAGTGCCGCCCCAGGTGGTGGTTGAGGTCACGGTAGTTTCGGCGCTGGTTGTCGTGGATCTCGACTCATCTCCCGAAGCTCCCGTGGTAGCGCTGGACCACGGGAATGAAGATGTACCAGCAGTACCAGCTCCGGAAGCTGAAGCTCCGGTTTTGGATGCTGTGATGACGGATGCTCCGGCCTCAAAGCCGGAGGTAGCTGCAGTTCTGGCCTTAGGGCCGGATGTTATTGAAGCCCCGGCGGCGCAGCCGGTCATTGATGAAGTTTCGGCGCCTGAACCGGTTGTCGTGGAGGTGCCGACTCTCGAACCAGTGGAGGTCGAAGCGTCGACGCCTGAACAGGCAGTAGAGGAGGCACCAACGTCGGAGCCGGAAGTGGCCTCAGCTCCGGTCGAATCTTCAACACCTGCCCCGGAGGTGGTAGTTCTGGAGGTACCCATGCCTGAGCCAGGGTGCCAAGACGAAGCGGTCGGTCCTCTGCTTGAGGGATCAGCTGCTGATGACCTAGCGGCGGGACCTTCGGAGCTGATTCCAGAGGTAGAAGCTCCTGTTGCCGGACCTTCCTCGGCGATGACTGAGGCGCTCCTGGAGGACGGCCCTAGCACCGCAGAAGCTCAAGGGAGTACTCTTGTAGAGTGGGACCCAATTTTTGTTATGGAGAACCCGCTGGAGTCAGCGGAGAGGACCCTGGCAGGTCCAGAGTCGATCCCCTTGTCGTTATCCATCGACAATGCCTGCTCCAGCCTTCGTCAGGTCCAGCTTGCCTTTTATCACGATAGCAAGGCCCTCGAGAAGGAGCATCAAACCCTTAGGAGGTGGCGCAACCGGCTCCAATTCAAGACCAAGCTGGCGCAAACAAGACTGGCCGACGACAAGGAGTGGGTCAAGAGGGAGAAGGCATGGATGCAGTAATGGGGCCAGCTGCTAGACGAGAGGGAAAGCATGGTGCGATCCATTGACAACCAGTCCCAGGCTATACACGAACAAGCCATGGCTGCTAATGAAGTAGCGAATGATCTCCAGGAGAAGCTCAGTACCATCCACGAAATCCTCGTCAAGCGTCGGGAAGCTCTTGAGGAACGGGAGAAAAAGCTCGAAGATGAATAGTAGAAAATCCTGGAGTTGAGGGATGACCGCGTGAAGAGGGAGGAGGAGCTTGCCCCAAAGGCTGGCTCTGGGTGACAAGAGTCTTGCAGACGCACAAAGAAGCTGGAGGAGCTCTGCGAGAGTGAGGAGAAGAAGGCCTGGCAGCAGGGACAAGACCTTACCAAAAGGGAGAATGAAGTCGATGCCAGAGAGAAGAAGGTGTGAGGCCGGGAGAAAGACTTGGTTGACCGCCGGAACAAGATTCACGTCCGGGAAGAGGAGCTTGCCAACCTCGAAAGGCAAGTTGCTAAAAGGATTCAGCGGTACGCCAAAGAGGTCGAGCGCCTTGCCCTGGAGGGTTCAGAGCTTGCGGCGACCAAGAGGTCCTTGGAAGAGATGCGAGGCTCAAGGGCTGTAGAGTCCCAACAAGTATGGGACTTCTTGGGCAAAGCCAATGACGTGTTGACGCTGCTGGGCTTTAGTCCCGTGCATCCGGACAATCCAGAGACGGAGCTGGACCATGCGCTGAGGGCGCTGAGCTCGGCTGGCAACAAACTCAACAAGATGCGCGATTTCATCGCGGATCAGTTGGAAACAGAAGGAAAATCCCTTGCGCAGAACGTCGCAGAATACATGCTGACGTGCTACACAAGCCGGGATCCTCATTTCCCACTAGATCCGGTGCTTGAAGGTCCCATCGATGAAGAGGGAGATGCTGCCAAGGCCAGCGTGTCTGAGGTTGCCAAGAAGGTTGCCTCGTTCTTCCGTAGGATTTAGGACATTCTCCTTGTAGGTCCCACTTGTATCTTCTCTTCTTTTCCTCAATTTTGTAATCTCTTGTCTTCAGATAAATGAAATCCAAGAAATTTATGAATTCCATTTTTTTGTCTTCAACCTTTATCTCACTTTCCCCCCTGGTAGATGTACACAATTTGATTGCGAACATGTACCAAAAATATGTAGCATTTTGTTGAAGACTTGAGTGCTTCAAACTTGTAGAATATAAGTCCGAAGTCATCGACAGCAGGGGCCCCCTGAGGTTGTCAGAGCTTATTAGCTCCGGCAGCGACCATTGTCAACACGTAGAGCGTCGACAGCAGACCCCATTGGGGTGTCCTTCTACCATCTTTTCTTCACGTTGACGGCTGGCTCCCTGGATTTGTCAGAACTTGATAGCTCCAGCGACGCCTACTATCAATGTTTAAAACATCGACAGCGGGCCACCTTAGGGGATGTCGAAGCTTTGATAGCTCCGGCATCATCCACCATCATCATGAGATTTTTATTTTTCCTGCACACTGAAGTCAAGAAAAACAATAAATCCGTTTCTTATCTATAACTTATTTGCGGCTTACTATTCCCGAAAGAAATTTTAGGTCGACTGCAATTCTATATACAATCAAGTGCACTTGCTTATTTTCTCTAGGTCCGATCCTTATCTGGACTCACCTTACTCAGGCCTGCCGGGGTGTAGGTAGAGTGGCGTACTTAGGGTGCAGGACCAGGCTAAGTCGATAGCACACTCCGGACCTACATTGGCTTGGCGTTCAGGCGAGTAGGCCATTCAACAATGTTAAGACCCGAAAGAATTATCAATGCAACTTGAATTATATATGAATTGTTCGAGCTAAAGTTTCTTGAGAATTGCACAACTTTGTTATCGACAAGAAATAGAAAAATAAAAAAGAATGAGCCTGTACAAAATAAATGCACGTGGAGTCTGTTTTCACATAATGATGTCTTTCATTATAGGTCCGGGGTACAGGGGAAACAAGTACACTCCTAGGGTACGAAACCAGGCTAAGTGTGTTGCATTTCTTGTTTGACCCAGGGTAACTAGCTACACTTTTAGTTTTGAGACTGTGCCAAGTGTTGCTTGAACTTTGCGGACCTTCCAAGAAAGGTCCGGCTGTCCTCCTGAAGGAACTACCCGACTATGTACAATGACGCTATAACATACATCATATGTAATTACAGATTCAGCTCCGTGATATTAAGCGTAGAACTTATAGAGGTGCTCAATGTTCCAAGGATTAGGGAGCGGTGTCCCATCCTCAGTTGCCAAGCGAACGTATCCGGGATGGGATAGTTTGATTACTCGAAATGGTCCTTCCCAGCTGGGGGAAAGTTTGTTTAACCCTTCTCGAGTTTGTATTCTCCGTAGCACCAGATCGCCTTCCTCGAGCTGTCGGTTATGCACATGCTATTGGTGATAGCGCCGGAGCGCTTGGCGGTATCGTGCATTTCGTACAGCTGCTCGGCACCTTCCCTCTTCAACGAGGTCAAGGTCTTCACACCGGAGCTAGTCCTGCGTGGCTTCGTCGAAGGTCCGGACCCGGAGCAATCCCAAGGTGATTTCCGGAGGAAGGACTGCTTCAGCTTCGTACATCAGGAAGAAGGGTGTCTCTCCAATTGACCGGCTTGGAGTTATCCTGTTTGCTCACAAGGTGGGCGGAAGCTCTTCAATCCAGTTGGCTCCAAGTTTTTTCAGGCGCTCATATGTGCGCGTCTTGAGTCCTTTTAGGATTTCTGCATTTGCTCTCTCAGCTTGGCCATTGCTTGCCGGGTAAGTTACGGAAGCATAGCTGACTTGAATGCCGAGGTCTTCGCAATATCCTTGGAATGCAGAGCTTGTGAATTGGGTCCCGTTGTCAGTTATGATCTTGTTTGGGACTCCAAATTTGCATATTATGGACTGCAAGAAATTGATAGCTGATTGCTTGTTTATTGTCACAACTGGAGTTGCTTCCAACCACTTGGTGAACTTGTCGATGGCGACATACAGGAACTTGAAACCTCCGATGGCTCTTGGGAAAGGTCCCAAGATATCCATACCCCACATGGCGAATGGCCATGTTGGAGGTATCATTTGTAGAGGTTGAGCTAGTGTGTGAATTTGCTTCGCATGAAACTGGCATGCTTCACATTTCTTCACTAGCTCGGTTGCATCCTGGAGTGTTGTAGGCCAGTAAAAACCACGCCATAAGACTTTACCGACCAACGTGCGGGAAGACGCGTGGTTCTAACACTCGCCTCCATGGATTTCCGCGAGGAGCTCACGGCCTCTTCCCTTGTAATGCACCGCATTAGGACGCCGTTGGCACCACGCCGGTAGAGATCCCCTTCTACCAGTGTGTATCTTTTAGCCAATCTGACTATCCGGTCAACAGATACATTGTCTTCAGGAAGGATGTTGTCTTTCAAGTAGCTCCGGATCTCCGAGATCCATGCATCGGAGCTAACTTGAGCTTCTGAGTCTTGTGTGCTGGGTTGCTCGAAGCTTCCTGCAGCACCTATGACCCTTGATGGACGCCATGGTAACAGGGCCACCGGGACTGCCATCTTCGAGGTGCTGGTCCCGCCCCCTTCGCTCAGTTCGGCAGGCTAAGCGGTTGGTCTTGACATTCTCCGAACGAAGGTTCCGTCAGGAACCGGAGCTCCTGTTGAAGCTTTCGTCGAGAGTTCGTCAGCTTCAGTGTTGTTGAGACGCTGGACATGGCAAAGATCCAGGACTTCAAAATCCTTCTGAAGCTTCTGGACTTCAAGGATATATGCAGCTAGTTGAGGGTTGTTACATCAACATTCACCTTTGACCTGTTTTATAATGAGCTGCGAATCACCCTTACCAACAGTTGCTTGACACCATATGATAGTGCCACCTTGAGCCCATAGATTAATGCTTCATACTCCGCCATGTTGTTGGTCACCTTGAAGCCAAGGTGAACCATGTATTTAACCTTCTCCCCGATCGGAGCGAGGAGAAAGATTCCAACTCTGGCCCCCTGATTCTGCACGAAGACGTCGAAGTAGAGAGTCCAGTGAGACTCAGTGAAGATCGTAACCTTGGGTTCCGGCTTCTGCTCACAGGGGCCCCCAAGATTTTATGGAGAGGGGGTCTGTCGGTGGTTTTGATCCGGCAGATCTCCCGACACTACTAAAGTGTTTGCGGAGTTTGAAGTTCGGTGTGGGCACACGGAGATTCAAGAATGTGAAATGTAAAGTGACACAGGAGACAAAAAGGTTTATGTTGTTCGGGCCGCCTGAGTGTAATACCCTACTCCACATGATGTGTTGGTGTTGTATTGGATGTATGAACTCAACTCAGGTGAAGTGAGTTGAGAGTGCGTGATCAGATCAGAACAGGTCAGATCTGTCTCTCTCTATGTATCGCCGGCCTATCCTTTTATAGTACAAGGACAGGCCGTTACAAGTTGGCCTGGCCCGACATGTGGCCCCAACGGTTACTAATATTGATACACATTTGATGCGCTTAATTACCCTTAATGACCGAGTTACGAACTTTGACAGCACCGTTACTGGTAATTAAGGTCGTCCGATCGTGTGTCATTAATATAGTATTAATGATACTTAATCGGGTCTTGAAGTCCTTGATTCCCTTTTGAAGATCTGGAGCCGTTGTGGAGTCTACCGGAGGTTTGAGGCTAGAGATCCGACGGTAGGACACGTGGCAGCTCCAGAGCATGCTGTGAGGAACAGATAGGTCCGGTGCCACCAGACACGTGTCAGTTCCAGAGCTTCCCTCGGTCTGGGGTTAGGTCCGGGGGTGCCGTTATGGTACATAGCCCGGAGCTTCCCTCTGGTGGTCGGTAGCTCCGGTTCGATGGTACACGTGGCGACCCTGGGACTAACCATGTTGGGGAAGCGGGTCCGTTTATGTCTGACATGTGGGCCTCTGAAGGTCTTCAAATCAAGTAGATGACATTTCCTTGAGATCTTTGCAATCTCAAGGGGTATACGATACCCAGGGTACCGACAGTGGCCCCCTGGGCCCACCTCTGGGGAAGACCTCTTGGGCGAAGTCATTCCACCGGAGGTGGGTCCATCCTTCGACTTTTGAGCCGAGTCTTCAAAGGTCTTCAGATGTGTTGTTGTCGATAGTTTTGGAGTTAAATCCTCGCCACGTGGCATATCTCGGGTTCGGCAAATGAGATCTTTGGAGTGCGGATCTCACGCAATTGAAGGTCGCCGGTTCCCAATTCAAAAATCGTATCAGTTCCGCACGCCTTGTCAGGCCACCGCCTTCGGGCTTCCCGCCTTTCATGATGACGACCGTTCGCCTGGGTAAGAAACTCGACTTGATCGTCGGGGTGGTCCCGAGCCCTCTTGTCATCGGCAGGGTGAAATTTTTGAATAGTATCTTCAGCTTCCTTGCGGTTTCCATCCTAGCGTTGCGGGGGCATACTTAAGAAGGAAAGCGCGCACCGTCTGGGGTTCTTTACGCCTCTCATCTGAACTTGCGCTCGAACTCCCAAACTTGTGCTTGCTTTTCCTCCCTTGCCTCGCTGTGTTGCGATGGAGTTGGGTCTCCGCAAGAGCCACTTGAAGACTGAAGGTGACCTGAAGAAGGTATGGGCCCTCATGGGGTGGTCCTCGGACTTCTTCAACCACCTGGTCCGCGCCGGTGGGGAGCTCCCGTTCGAGAAGGAGCACGCCGGCAAGATGGTGTACTTCTCTTCGTACGCCATGGTGGGGTTGATCCCGCCTTTTTCCTCTTTTTTCTTGATGCTGCTAGACTTCTATGGTCTGCAGCTGTACCACCTTGGCCCCCACTCCATTCTTCTAGTGTCTGTCTTTGTCCACTTCTGCGAAATGTGGGTGGGCATCCCCCCTGCATTGAGCTTTTCCGGACCTTCTTCACCGTCCATACCACCGGAAGGGGTGATGAGTACCTTGGCTTCTACTACTTTGTGAAGTGCAAGAAGTGCCCATTCAAGTACCTCTGGTCGTTTCCCTCTGGAAAGTGGGACGATTGGAAGAAAGACTAGATAGTCATCCAGGTGGAGGAGAACGATAAGCTGGAGCTGCACGAAGGCCTCCCCAACATCGACACTGCAATATGGAGTGAAGCTCTGGTGCTGTCGAATGCCTTCAACCTTGCTCTGACCAGGATCCGTCATTGTGTGGAGGGAGGAGCAACTCCTCATGCGGTATTTTGCACTTCCCTGGTCAACAGGTGGGCACCGCTGAAGAGGAGAGAAAAACTCGCTTGGGCCCTCAACAGTGTGATGGACGATGACCGGGTCAAGACCGGGCTGAAGTCCAACATGGAGGGGGCGACCTTGGAGTTTCATCTCAAGAAGTTCCAGCACGGCATCGACGTCGCGGGTGATGAATTGACCCCGCCACCAGCTTTCCTCCCTCTGAACGTGGAAGTAGAGTTCAACAGGGAGCTCTAGCGGACGATGCCGGTGCTTGATGACCTTGGTGTCGTCGAGAGAAGATCGACCTCCGGGGTGGTGATCCCTGGGGCTTCTGAAGGTGGCTCCGACCCTGCCCCGAAGCCAAGGACCGAAGTCGTCGGCAAGGGAAAGGAGCCGGCGGACGAACCCTCGAGCCGGAAGAGGAAACTGAAGCATGCCGACGGAAGGTCCATCAGGCCTGCATCCTCTGCATCAGCTCCTTCTCCCCGGAGGGGGAGGTCTTCTACAACTGCGGCAGTTGTACCTGCAACAGCGTCTTCCCGGGGTGATAGCTCCGGGCATGTGACTCCAACACCAGGGCCAGTTGAGGCCTCTGGGTCTGGAGGTCCTTCCCGGTCGAGGGGGGCCTCGACTAAGGAAATGCCCACGGCTGCAACAAGTTCCGGGGGGGGGGGGGGGGGCCTTCTGGAGCTACCACGCCTGCGATGGTCGTGGTCAGTCCAGAACACCCGGAAAAAGATTCCGTGCAAGCTGGTGCGGAAGCCTTCCGAGGTAATTTTTAATCTTTACCCCAGACAGTTGTTTTGTTGTAGTAACTGTTTTTTAAGTTTCTTCATCCATCATCTGCAGCGTCCCCAAGAAGAGGAGTGAGGCTTCGCCCTCAGCCACAGTGGCCGAAGCTGTGAGGGTGGAGGCTTCTACTCCTGTCCCGGTGCCACCCCAAGTGGTGGCTGAAGCTGTGGCAGCCCTGGCGCCAGCTGTCGTGGTCATGGACCTCGACTCATCCCCCGAGATTCCCGTGGTAGCGCCGGACCACGGGAGAGAAGCTGCACCAGCGGCACCTGCCCCGGAGGTTGAAGCCCCGGGTCTTGATGCTAAAGTGTTGGATGCTTCGGCCGTTGAGCCAGATGAAGCAGTGATTCCGGCCTTAGAGCCAGAAATTGTCGAAGCCCCGGCGGTTGAGCTAGAGTATATTGAAGTCCCGGCGAGTGAGCCGGATGCTGAGGAAGTCCCGGCAGTTGAGCCGGCTACCTCCGAAGCTCCAGCCTCAGAGCCGGTTGCCACTGAAGCTCCGGTTGCAGAGCCAGTTGCTGTTGAAGACCTTCCGGCGCCTGAGCCGGTCGTTGCGGAGGCATCAGCACTCGAACCCACGGTGGTCGAGGTGGCAACACCCAAGCCACCAGCGGAGGAGGAGCCCAGGCCGGAGCCTGAAGTTGCCCCTGCTCCGGAAGTGATGACAACAGAGGTGCCTGCTGCTGGGCCAGGGTGCCTAGATGAAGTTGCTGGCCCCCTGCCCGAGGGGGCAAATGAAGACCTGGCGGCAGGGCCTTCGGAACCACTTACGAAGGTCGGAACTTCTTCTGCGGGACCCTCCACGGTGGTGACTGAGGCTATCCCAGAGGACAGCCCTAGTGCCGTGGAGGCTCAGGGGACCACTCTTGTGGAGTGGGACCCAATTTTTGTAAGCGAGAACCCGCTAGAACTAGCGGAGGAGACCCCAACAGGTCCGGACCCTATTCCCCTGTCGTTGTCCATTGACAATGCTTGCTCCAGTCTGCGTCAAGTCCAGCTGGCGTTCTACCACGACAGCAAGGCTCTTGAAGAGGTGCGCCAAACCCTTAGGAGGTGGCATAACCGGCTCTACTTCGAGACCAAGTTGGCGCAGTCGAGGCTGGCAGACGACAAGGAGTGGATCAAACAAGAGAAGGTCCGCCTGGAATACTGGGGCAAATTATTGGATGATAGAGAGAGCTTGACTCGTGCCCTCGACGCTCAATCTCGGGCCATTTATGAGCAGACCAAGGCAGCTAATAGTGCGGCTGATGATCGCCAAGAAAGGCTTGAAGCCATTTACACTACTCTCATCAAGCGCCGGGAGGCACTTGAGGAGAGGGAGAAGAGGCTCGAAGACGAAGAGCAAAAACTCCTAGAGCTGCGGGATGATGTCTTGAAGAGGGAGGAGGAGCTCACCGAAAAGGTGGCTCTGGCTGACAAGGGCCTCGAGGAACGCGCTAAGAGATTGGAGGAGCGTTGCGTTGAGGAGGAGGAGAAGTCCTGGGTGCGAGGGCAGGAACTCTACAAGCAAGAGTGTGCCATCGCTACCAGGGAGAAGAAAGTTAGGGGCCGGGAGAAGGACCTGGTCGACCGCCGAAACAAGATCCACCTCCGGGAGGAGGAGCTCGGAAAACTCGAGAAGCAGGTTGCTGAAAAGATTCAGCAAAATGCCAAAGAGGTTGAGCGCATTGCTCGTGAGAATTCTGAACTGGCAGCGGCCAAAAGATCCTTGGAAGAACTGAAGGGCTTGAGGACTACGGACTCCCTACAGGTTTGGGAGTTCCTGAGGAAAGCCAACGACGCGCTTACACCCATGGGCTTCAGTCCCGTTCGTCCGGATGATCCAGAGCCGGAGCCGGACCTGGCGTTGCAGGCGTTGAGCTCGGCAGGTAACAAACTCTCCAAGGTGGGTGACGTCATAGCGGACCAGCTGGAGGTTGAAGGGCAATCCCTAGCGAAGAACGTCGCAGAGTATGTGCTGATGTGCTACACCAGCCGGGATCCCCAATTTCCTCTGGACCCGGTGCTTGAAGGTCCCGTCGAAGAAGAAGGTGAAGCCACCCGAGCCAGCGTGTTGGAGGTTGCTCAGAAGGTCGCCTGGTTCTTCCATAGGGTCTAGGACCATCTCTGTAGCTCCCACTTGTATTCTCTTTTTTTCTTCCCCAATTTTGTAATCACTTGTCTCCAGATGAATGAAATCCAAATTTTTGTGAATTTCATTTTTTGTCTTCAACACTTTTGTCTTCACTGGGTCCCCTAGTAGATGTACACAATATGATTGTGAACATGTACCAAGAGGATATTGTGTTTTGTTGAAGACTCGTTTGCTTCGAACTTGTAGAGTGCAGGTCCGAAGTCTTCGATAGTGAAGGCCCCCTGAGGTTGTCGGAGCTTAGAAGCTCCGGCATTGACTACCGTCGGAGCTTAGTAGCTCCGGGAATAGTCCCTATCAACGCGTAGAGCATCGATAGTTAGCCCTCCAGGGTGTCGGAGCTTAGTATCTCCGGCAGTGACCTTTGCCAACGCGTAGCTTGTCAGCAGCAGACTCCGCTTGTGGGGTCTTCTCACCATCTTTTATTCTGCGTCGACGGCTGGCCCCCCTAGCTTTGCCGGAGCTTAGTTGCTCCGGTAATGCTCGTTTTCAATGTTTAACATCGATCACAAGCCACCTAGGGGGAGTCGGAGCTTTGTTAGCTCCGGTTTTTCTCCATCAGCGTTAATTCTTTATTTTTCCTGCACACTGAAGCAAAGAAAAATAGTAAAATTCGCTCCTTGCCTATAACTTCGTCGCGGCTTATGATTCCCAAGAAAGTTTTAGGTCAAACACAATTCTGAATACAACCGAATGTGTTGCCTTCTTTCTTCCAGATCCAATTGTACTTGGACCTGCCTTACTTCGGCCTGCCGGGGTGTAGGTAGAGTGGCGTACTTAGGGTGCTTGACCAAGCTAAGTCGATAGCACACTCCGACCCTAGATTGGCTTGGCGGCATTCAGGCAAGTGGGCCATGAACAATATTTGAATCCAAAAGAATTGATAATACAGCTCGAATTGTACATGAACTGTTCGAACTAAAATTTCTTAAGAATTGCACAACTTTGTTATAGACAAGAAAGAGAAAAATAAAAAAATGTTGAGCCTGTACAAAATAAATGCATGTGGAGTCTGTTTCACATGAAGATGTCTTTCATTATAGGTCCGGGGTACAGGGGAAACAAGTACACTCTTAGGGTACGGAACCAGGCTAAGCGTGTTTGATTTGACCCAGGGTAGCTAGCCACACTTTTAGTCCTGAGACTGTGACAAGTGTTGCATGAACTTTGCGGACCTTCCGGGAAAGGTCCGGCTGTTCTACCGGAGGAACTACCCGACTCTGTACAATGACTCTATAACATACACCTCAAGTTACTACAGACTCACCTCCGTGATATTAAGCGTAGAACTTACGGAGGTGCTCAATATTCTAAGGATTTGGGAGAGGTGTCCCATCCTCGGTAGACAAGCGAATGCTTCCGAGACGGGATACTTTAATCACTCGGAAGGGTCCCTCCCAGCTGGGGGAGAGTTTTTTTAACCCTTCTCTGGATTGTATTCTCCGTAGCACCAGATCGCCTTCCTCGAGTTGTCGGTTGTGTACATGCCGCTCATGATAGCGCTGAAGGGCTTGGCGGTATCAGGCATTCCGAACAGCTGCTTGGCACCTTCCCTCCTCAAGGAGGTCTAGGTCTTCACGCCAAAACAGGTCCTGCGTGGCTTCGTCGAAGGTCCGGACCCAGAGTGACCCCAAGGTGATTTCCGGAGGAAGGATTGCTTCAGCCCCGTACACCAGGAAGAAGGGTGTCTCTCCAGCTGACCGGTTTGGAGTTGTCCTGTTGGCCCATAGAGTGGGTGGAAGCTCTTCAATCCAGTTGGCTCCATGTTTTTTCAAGCGCTCATAGGTGCGCATTTTGAGTCCTTTCAGGATTTCAACATTTGCTCTCTCTCGGCCTGGCCATTGCTTGCCGGGTGAGCTATGGAGGCATAGCAAACTTGAATGCCGAGGTCTTTGCAATATCCTTGAAATGCAGAGCTTGTGAATTGGGTCCCGTTATCAGTAATGATTTTGTTTGGGACTCCAAATCTGCATACAATGGACTGCAAAAAGTTGATAGCAGATTGCTTGTTTATTGTCACAATTGGAGTTGCTTCCGGCCACTTGGTGAACTTGTCAATGGCGACGTACAGGAACTTGTAACCTCCAACGGCTCTTGGGAGAGGTACCAAGATGTCCATCCCCCACACGGCGAAGGGCCATGTAGGAGGTATCATTTGTAGAGGCTGAGCCGGTGTGTGAATTTGCTTTGCCTGAAATTGGCATGCTTCGCATTTATTCACCAGCTCAGTTGCATCCTGGAGTGCTGTAGGCCAGTAGAAGCCATGTCGGAAGGCTTTACCGACCAGCGTGCGGGAAGACGCGTGGTTCCCACACTCGCCTCCATGGATTTCTGCGAGGAGCTTGCAACCTTCTTCCCTTGTGATGCACCGCATTAGGACGCTGTTGGCATCGCGCTGGTAGAGATCCCCTTCTACCAACGTGTATCTTTTAGCCAATCTGACTATCTTTTGACAACCTCCGGACAAAAGTTCCGTCAGGAGCTGGAGCTCCGGTTGACGCTTTCGTCGAGAGTTCATCGGCTTCAGCGTTGTGGGCACACTGGACGTGGTGGAGGTCTAGGACTTCGAAGTCCTTCTGAAGCCTCTGGACTTTAAGGAGGTAAGCAGCTAGCTGGAGATTGTTGCAGGAGCATTCACCCTTCACTTGTTTAATGATGAGCTGTGAATCTCCCTTGACAAGCAGTCCATATGACAGTGCCACCTTTAGTCCGTAGATGAGTGCTTCGTACTTCGCCATATTGTTGGTCGCCTTGAAGTCAAGGTGTACCATGTATTTTACCTTCTCCCCGGTTGGTGCGAGGAGAAGGATTCCAGCTCCGGCCCCCTGCTTTTGCATGGAGCCATCGAAGTAGAGGGTCCAGTGAGGCTCGGTGAAGACCGGAGCCTTGTGTTCCCGCTTTTGCTCACTGGGGCCCCCAGGGTTTGATGGAGAGGGAGTCCATTCCGCCACGAAATCCGCCAATGCTTGACTCTTGATTGCTTGCCTTGGAATGAATTTGAGATCGAATTCGGCCAATTCCGCTGCCCACTTTGCAATATTCCCAGTTGAATTGGGATTATGCAAGATTGCTCGAAGTGGGTAAGAAGTCACCACTGAAATCTTGTGAGCTTGGAAGTAATGGCGAAACTTCCTGGAGGCGATAAGAACTGCATAGAGCAGCTTATGCACCTCTAGGTATCGAGTCTTGGCATCATGAAGTACTTCACTGATGAAGTACACTGGGCGCTGGATGGTCCAGACCCTTCCGGAGGGGCCCAGAACTTTCTCTTCATTGACCCGGATCCTCCCGGGGGGATCTAGAGCTTCTTCGGGGACCTCCGGGTCCTTGCTGGAGGGACCCGGAGCTTCTTTAGAAGCGACCTGGACCCTCTCGGAGGGGTCTGGGTCTTCTGAAGTAACTTCTTGCGGACTCAAGTTTGGGAACTGGGACCCAGACTTGCTTTCAGGAACCTCCGGACCCTCCCGGAGGGGTCTGGATTCCTGAGCATGGGATAGTTCTGGTCTCTCCGCAACCAGGACCATACTGACGACTTCGTGAGTTGCTGAAACGTAAAGCAGCAAAGGCTCACCAGGATTCGGAGCTACCAGAGTTTGTAGGGTGGTGAGGAACTGTTTTAGCTCCTGGAACGCCTTTTCTGCTTCTTCAGACCATTGGAATGGTCCGGACTTCCTCAATAACTTGAATAAGGGAAGTGCCCGTTCCGCCAGTCTTGAGATGAACCAACTGAGGGCTGCTAGACATCCAGTCAGCTTTTGGACATCCTTGATGCGGGCTGGTGGACGCATGTCTTCAATGGCTTTGATCTTCGCCGGATTAGCTTCTATGCCCCGGTGACTTACCAGGAAACCAAGAAGTTTTCCGAAGCTAACCCCGAAGACACACTTGTCTGGGTTTAGCTTTGTGCGGGTGACCCGCAGCTTGTTGAAGACATCCTGTAAGGTGTCAAGGAGTGACTCCTTGTTCTTGACCTTGACCACGATGTCATCGACGTACACTTCCACTATGTCTCTAATGAGTTCTTCAAATGTTTTGTACATAGCTCTTACAAAGGTTGAAGCTGCATTCTTGAGACCAAATGGCATGGCTGTATAGTAGTACAATCCATCTACTGTGATGAAAGAGGTATGCTCTTCATCTTCCCTAGACATTCTGATTTGATGATACCTAGAATTTGCGTCTAGGAAACACAATAATTCACACCCGGAGGTGGAATCCACTATCTGATCTATTCTAGGTAGTGGGAATGGATCTTTTGGACATGTCTTATTTAGTGTTGTGTAGTCAATACACATCCGAAGCATCCCACCGGCCTTGGGCACAACGACTGGGTTTGCCAGCCATTTTGGATGGAAGACTTCTCGGATGAATCCAGCTTCGAGCAATTTCTTCACTTCTTGTCGAATGAAGTTCTGTCGCTCCACGGATTGCTTCCGAGGCTTCTGATGCATGGGACGGGCGTCAGGGTAGATCTTCAGATTGTGCCCAATCACTTCCCTGGGGATCCCAGGCATTTGTGACGGTTGCCAGGCAAACACGTCGACATTAGCCCGGAGGAAAGCGATGAGCGCAAGTTCCTATTTGTCATTCAGTCCCCCCAATATATGGGTGATCTGAGCGGCATCGGAACGGATTTGGACGACTTTGACGGGAATGTCGGTGCCGTCGCTTGGCTGCACACAAGGTGCAGAAGTCAAGCCTCGCTGACGAATGCTCGGGGGTTTTGGAGCTTGCTCCTACCTGGAGTCCTCCTCTTGCGCCGTAGTAAGCGCATGAAGTTCTTCCAGAGCAGTTACTCCGGCAGTGCGATCTCCGTAGATTCGGAGAACGCCTACTGGTGTTGGCATCTTTAACACCAAGTAGCCATAATGAGCAGCTACCATGAATTTGTACATGGCAGGCCTGCCCAAGATGGCGTTGAAAGGTAAGTTGATGTGAGCAACGTCAAAGACCAACTTCTCAGTGCGATACTTCTCCCGGGTCCCGAAGGTAACGGGGAGAGTAATAGCACCGAGTAGGGTAATTGCTCCCGGACCTACACCGGAGAAAGGTCGGGAGGGATGAAGATCTGAAGGTCGGAGTTGAAGCTTGGTAAAAGCTTCGAAGCTTATGAGGTTCAGCCCCGAACCTCCGTCTACCATAACATGGTGGAGCTGAATGTTATTGATGGTAGGAGATACCATCAAAGGTAACTGGCCTACCCCAACCATGCGTCGAGGGCAGTCCGAAGCATCAAAAGTGATGGCCGTGTCCATCCACTTCCGATGAGGCTCCGCCCTGGCTGTAGGAGCTACAACGGCCATGTCCCGACGCATTGTTTTGAGGACGCGACGGGAGGTGATGTCCCATGATCCACCAAAAATGGTGTTCATGGTCTTCTAACGCTTGTTGTCAGAGACATCAGAATCGTCGTCGATGGAGGTGTAGACGGCCTTCAGGACCTTTTTGGGATCCTGAAAACCTAACTCCTCTTCAGCCGGAGCTTCATAAACTTTTTGTTTTCCTTCCCTCTTTCGGAAAGGAACTTCTTCCCGGCGCTTGTTGTAGTGCTCGGCAAGGTTTTGGACCTCCCGGCAGTCTTCCAAACTGTGGCTGTCCGTCTTATGAATTGGACACCACACCTTGGGTTTGCCACCGTCTTCAGAAGACGGTCGAGGTCGCTTCTCGGGGCGTGGCCCCCGGCCACCCGGAGCTGCAGCAGCTGCAGCATTAGATGCGCTGGCCGACGGCTTCTTCTTGCCGTTGGTCTTTTTCTTCTTCTTGCCACTCCCAGAGGTAGTGGCTTCTCCTTTGGAGGATTTCTTGTGATCCTCCGGGGGTGGTTTGGAGTGCATTTCACGGCCCTCCGCAGCTCTGGCACATTTGTCAGCCAAGCTGAAGAGTTCCGTGACACTGGTGATCACCTTGATCGCCGGTTTCTCCAACATCTTCTTATCCCGTACGCCCTGTCTAAATGCCACAATGACAGAAGCGCTAGAGATAGAAGGGATAGTGTTTCGTACCTGAGAGAATCTCTGTATGAATGATCGTAGGGATTCTCCCCCTTTTTGCACGACTGCAAAGAGGTCCAGTTCGGTGCCTGGTCGGGTGTATGAACTCTCGAAGTTGGCAGTGAACTGCCGGCACAACTCCTCCCAATTGTTGATGGATTTGGGTGGAAGGCTCATAAACCAGGACCGGGCGGTCCCAATTAAAGCCACTTGAAAATAGTTGGCCATTACGGCCTGATTTCCTCCAGCTGCTAGGATAGCAGTGGAGTAAATCTGAAGAAATTCGACGGGATTAACGGTCCCGTCAAACTTCTCCGGCAGGTGAGGCCGAAATTTTTGTGGCCACGTGACCATACACAGATGCATGGCCAGGGCTGAACAGCCTCCTCCTACTCCTTTAGGAGCAGGAATGTCCTGAGCTTCTCGTCTTTCACCAGCACGCTCGATATGGACTCGGCCGTCTTGTTGACGGTATCGGCGATCAAGCTCCGCTCGAAGGTCATGAGTTGAAAGCCTTGATACCGTGTGAGTGCGTCGCGCCCCGGAGGGCAAAGACGTCACTTGCTGTGACGCAGCACGTCTCCTGTTGTTGGAAACGTGCGGACCAAGTCTGCCAGACAAGGTATGTCGCTGCGACGGGGCCCGTCCTGAAGGAGGAGGACCCTGGTTACTGATGCGGTCGGCTGCTGCTGCAACTAAGTGTTCCACATCGGCCCTCCACTGCTCCATTGCATCCCTGGATGCGTCTGGAGGTGGTGGGCGCTGAAGGAGAGCACGTGCTGCATGGAGCGCGTGTTCCGGGTTGTCATGATTCGCCGACGCAGTGATTGATGCCGGTGCACCATTGCGCTGCCCAGCTTGATTTGCTGGTGGAGGCGGCGGTGGTGGAAGTGTGACTCCTGCTGGAACTGAGGTTCCTACTGGTGGCTGCATATTGGAGGGATTGCCCCCAGCAGCTTGAACAGCGGTATGACCATTGGATGATCCAGCAGCTGAGTTCACCATTCTTGAAATCTCTGGCGCCCCTTCCTGGCGCGCCAACTGTCGGTGGTTTTGATCCGGCAGATCTCCCGACACTACTAAAGTGTTTGCGGAGTTTGAAGTTCGGTGTGGGCGCGCGGAGATTCAAGAAGGTGAAATGTAAAGTGACACAGGAGACACAAAGGTTTACGTGGTTCGGGCTGCCTGAGCGTAATACCCTACTCCACGGGATGTCTTGGTGTTGTATTGGATGTATGAACTCAACTCAGGTGAAGTGAGTTGAGAGTGCACGATCAGATCAGAACAGGTCAGATCTGTCTCTCTCTATGTATCGTCGGCCTGTCCTTTTATAGTACAAGGACATGCCGTTACAAGTTGGCCTGGCCCGACATGTGGCCCCGGGGGTTACTAATATTGATACACATTTGATGCTCTTAATTACCCTTAATGACCGAGTTATAGGCTTTGACAGCACCGTTACTGGTAATTAAGGTCATCCGATCGTGTGTCATTAATATAGTATTAATGACACTTAATCGGGTCTTGAAGTCCTTGATTCCCTTTTGAAGATCCAGAGCCGTTGTGGAGTCTACCGGAGGTTTGAGGCTGGAGATCCGACGGTAGGACACGTGGCAGCTCTGGAGCATGCTGTGAGGAATAGATAGGTCCGGTGCCACCAGACACGTGTCAGTTCCGGAGCTTCCCTCGATCTGGGGTTAGGTCTGGGGGTTCCGTTATGGTACATAGCCCGGAGCTTCCCCCTGGTGGGCGGTAGCTCCGGTTCAATGGTACACGTGGCGACCCTGGGACTAACCATGTTGGGGAAGCGGGTCCGTTTATGTCTGACATGTGGGCCTCTGAAGGTCTTCAAATCAAGTAGATGACATTTCCTTGAGATCTTTGCAATCTCAAGGGGTATACAGTACCCAGGGTACCGACAGGGTCCATTCCGCCGCAAAGTCTGCCAATGCTTGACTCTTGATCACTTGTCTTGGGACGAATTCAAGATCGAACTCTGCCAATTCCGCTACCCACTTTGCAATGTTCCCGGTAGAATTGGGTTATGCAAGATTGCACGCAGTGGATAAGAGGTTACCACTGAAATCTTGTGAGCTTGGAAGTAGTGATGAAGCTTCCTAGAGGCAATAAGGACTGCATAGAGCAGCTTATGCACCTCTAAGTACCGAGTCTTGGCATCATGGAGTACTTCACTGATCAAGTACACTGGGCGCTGGACTGTCCGAACCCTCCCGGAGGGGCCTGAAGCTTCCTCCTCATCAACCCGGCCCCTCTCGGAGGGGTCCGGACTTTTTTCGGGGACCTCGAGGTTATTGCTAGAGGAACCTAGAACTTCTTTTGAAATGACTCGAACCTTCCCGGAAGGGTCCAGATCTTCTTGTTCAGCAACAATAACTCCTTCATTTGAAGGAGGTTGATCCTCTGGCATCTTACCTCAAGGATCCGGGTCTGGGGGCTGGGACCCAGACTCGCCTTCAGGTAGCTCCGGACCTTCCTGGAGGGGTCTGGATGGTTCTCATCTTTCCGCAACCAGGACCATGCTGACAACTTCGTCAGTTGCTGAAATGTAAAGCAGAAGTGGCTCACCAGGATTCAGTTGGTAGAGTGGTGAGCAGCTGCTTCAGCTCTTGGAATGCCTTTTCTGCTTCTTCAGACCATTGGAATGGTCCGGACTTCCTCAATAATTTGAAGAAGGGTAGCGCCCGTTCCGCCAGTCTTGAGATGAACAGGCTGAGGGCAGCTAGACATCTAGTCAGCTTCTGGACATCTTTGATGTGAGCTGGTGGCCGCATGTCTTCGATAGCTTTAATCTTCGTCGGATTTGCCTCTATTCCTCGGTGGTTCACCAAGAATCCAAGAATCTTTTGGGAGCTAACCCCAAAGACACACTTGTCTGGGTTCAGCTTTGTGCGTGTGATTTACAACTTGTCAAAGACAGCTTGCAAGGTGTCAAGAAATGACTCCTTGTTCTTGATCTTGACGATGATGTCATCGACGTACACTTCCACTACATCTCTGATGAGATCTCCAAAAGTTTTGTACATAGCTCGCACAAACGTTGAAGCAGCATTTTTGAGACCGAATGGCATGGCAGTGTAACAGTATAACCCATCTACTGTGATGAAGGAAGTATGATCTTCATCTTCCCTAGACATTCATATTTGATGATACCCAGAATATGCGTCTAGGAAACACAGTAATTCACACCCGGAGGTGGAATCCACTATCTGATCTATTCTAGGTAGTGGAAATGGGTCCTTTGGGCATGCCTTATTCAGTGTTGTGTAGTCGATACACATCCGAAGCTTCCCACCAGCCTTATGTACAACGACTAGGTTTGCCAGCCATTTTGGGTGGAATACTTCCCGGATGAATCCAGCTTCGAGCAACTTCTTCACTTCTTGACGTATGAAGTTCTGTCGCTCTACTGATTGCTTTCGAGGCTTCTGATGTACAGGCCGAGCGTCAGGATAAATCTTCAGATTGTGCTCAATCACCTCTCTAGGGATCCCAGGCATTTGTGACGGTTGCCAGGCAAACACGTCGACATTAGCCCGGAGGAAAGTGATGAGCGCGAGTTCCTATTTGTTGCTCAGACCTCCCGATATACGGGTGGTCTGAGCAGCATCAGAACCAATTTGGACGACTTTGACGGGAATGTCGGTGTCGCCGCTTGGTTGCACACGAGGTGCGGAGGTTGAGCCTCGATGACGAATGCTCGGGGGCTTCGGAGCTTGCTCCTTTCCGGATTCTTCCTTATGTGCTATAGCAAGCACATGGAGTGCTTCCAGAGCTGTAACTCCGGTGGTGCGATCTCCGCGGATCCAGAGAACGCCTGAGGGTGTTGGCATCTTCAACACTAAGTAGCCATAATGAGCAGCAGCCATGAATTTGTATAAAGATGTCCTGCCTAAGATGGCATTGAATGGCAAGTTGATCTGTGCCACGTCGAAGACCAACTTCTCAGTCCTGTAATTCTCCCGAGTTTCAAAGGTCACCGGGAGAGTAATGGCACCGAGTGGAGTTATGGCCCCCGGACCTACTCCTGAGAAAGGTCGGGAGAGGCGAAGATCCAAAGGTCGGAGCTGAAGCTTGACGAAGGCTTTGAAGCTTATGAGGTTCAGCCCCGAACCTCCGTCCACCATTACGTGGTGGAGCTGGATGTTATTGATGGTCAAAGATACCATCAGTGGAAGTTGACCAGCTCCGATCATGTTCTGAGGGCAGTCTGAAGCATCGAAGGTGATGGCAGTATCCATCCACTTCTGGTGAGGCTCTGCCCTAGCGGTGGGAGCTACATAGGCCATGTCCTGCCGCATTGTTTTGAGGACACAGCGGGAAGTGATGTCCCACGAACCACCAAAGATGGTGTTCATGGTCTTCCGACGCTCGTTGTCGGAGACATCGGAGTTGTCATCAACGAGGTGTAAATAGCCTTCAAGACCTTTTTGGTGTCCTGAAAGCCTAACTCCTCTTCAGCCAGAGCTTTTGTCGACTTTTTGTTTTCCTTCCCTTTGACGGAAAGGAGCTTCTTCCCGACATTTGTTGTAGCGCTCGGCAAGGTTCCGGACCTCTCGGCAGTCTTCCAGATTGTGGTTGTCCATCTTATGTATGGGACACCACATCTTTGAGCTTCCATCGTCTTCAGACAACGACCGATGTCGTTTCTCGGAGCGTGGCCCCCGGCCACCCGGAGCTGCAGCAGCTGCAACAGTAGGTGTGCCAGCCGACGATTTCTTCTTGCCGTTGGACTTTTTCTTCTTCTTGCCACTCCCAGAGGTAATGGCTTCACCCTTGGAGGATTTTTTGTTGGCCTCCGGAGGTGGTTGGGAGTGCATTTCATGGCCCTCCGCAGCTTCGGTGCACTTGTCTACCAAACTGAAGAGTTCTGTGACGTTGGTGACTTCCTTGGTCGCCAGCTTCTCCAGCATTTTCTTATCTCGAACGCCCTGCCTGAATGCTATAATAACAGAAGCGCTTGAGATAGAAGGAATGGTATTTCGTACCTGGGAGAACCTCTGGATGAAAGATGGCAAGGACTCTCCCCCTTTTTGCCTGACAGCAAAAAGATCCAGTTTCGTGCCTGGTCGGGTGTATGAGCTCTCGAAATTGGCGGTGAATTGTTGGCACAACTCCGGCCAACTGTTGATGGAGTCAGGTGGAAGGCTCATGAACCAAGACCTGGCGGTCAAAGTTAAAGCCACATGGAAATAATTGGCCATCACAGCCTCATTTCCCCTAGCCGCAAGGATAGCGGTGGAGTAGATTTGGAGAAATTCAACGGGGTTAACAGTCCTGTCAAATTTCTCCGGCAAATGAGGTCGGAACTTCTGTGGCCATCTGACCATGCGCAGGTGCATGGCCAAGGCAGAACAGCCTCCTCCTACTCCCTCAGGAGCAGGACTGTCTCTCGCCTCTCGCCTCTCGCGAGCACGCTCGATGTGGACGCGGCCGTCCTGTTGCCGGTAACGACGATCGAGATCCACCCGAAGGTCGTGCGAAAGCCTTGTTACCGTGTGAGTATGTCGCGCCTCGGAAGGCAGCTACGTCGCCTTTTGAGATGCAGCACGCCTCCTGTGTTGCGAAGCTTGTGGATCGAGTCTACCTAACAAGGTCCGACGTTGCGATGGGGCCCGCCCCAAGGGGAGGGGGACCTTGATTGCTGATGCCATCGGCTGCTCCTGCAACCAGATGATCCACATCAGCTCTCCACTGCTCCATCGCACCCTGGGGTGCTCCCGGAGGCGGTGGACATTGGAGAAGAGCACGTGCAGCAATAAGCGCGTGTTCGGGGTTGTTGTTCGCCGATGCAGTGATCGACGCAGACACCCCATCTCGTTGTCTGGGTTGATTCACCGGAGCAGACGGTGGCCATGGTGGCATGACTCCTATTGGGGCTACAACACCTGCTGGCTGCTGCATGTTGGAGGGATTGCCTCCAGCTGGTTGCTTAGCGTGGTTACCGTTGGACGATCCAGCAACAGAATTCACCATCTTTGAATCTCAGGCGTCCCCTACCTGGTGCGCCAACTTTCAAAGTCCAGTTCCGGCAATTCTCTCGGTACTACTGTTAGTAGCCCGCGGAGTTTCTTAGTTCGGTTGGGGCGCGCGGAGATTCAAAACAAGATGGTGACTTGACACGAGGATTTACGTGGTTCAGGCCGCCTGAGCGTAATACCCTACTCCACGGGTGTGTTGTTGTTGTTGTATTGGGTGTATGAGAGCGTGAGCCAGAGAGAGACCAAAAAAGTCTCCCAGTGTATCGCTCAGCCAGTCATTTTATAGTTTAAGGGCTGGCTGTTACATCATTAGCCTGGTCCGACATGTGGCCCTAGCGGTTACTGATGCCTAATACGCAGTTAATGTGCTTAATTCCCCTTAATAGTGTGATAATGCCATTTAATGGTGGCGTTACTGGTATTAAGGGTCATCCGATCGTGTGTCATTAAGATAGCATTAATGACACATAATCAGGTCTTGAAGCCCTTAATGTCCCTTGAAGGTCCGAGCCGTTGGAGGTCCACCAATCTGCCTCCTGAGGTTGAAGGTCTGGCGGTTGGACGCGTGGCAGCTCCGGAGCTTACCGTCTTGGACGAGTAGATCTGGTGTCATGGTACACATGTCAGTACCGAAGCTTCCCTATGTCGGGGGTTAGGTATGGGGGTGCCACACAGGTATCCAGTTCGGGGCATTCCCATGTAGGGATTGTAGCTCCGATTTTATGATACACGTGGCGGCACTGGGACTAACCATATGAGGGAGGCAGGTCCGATTATGAGCAACATGTGGGGCCTTCGGAGGTCTTCAACTCAGATAGGTGGAGTTCCTTTGTACTCTTTGCAGTTCCAAGCGGTATCCAGTACGTAGGGTACCGACAACAACAACTTCCGGCGGCGACATACTCCGCTTTGGTTGTGGAAAGTGCAATGGAGTTTTGTTTCTTTGAGGACCAAGACACTAGAGATCTACCAAGGAATTGGCAAGTTCCCGATGTACTCTTCCTATCAACTTTGCACCCCGCATAGTCCGCATCGGAATATCCAATGAGGTTAAACTTAGATCCCTTGGGGTACCAAAGTCCTAGGCTTGGTGTGTGAACCAAATATCTAAGAATTCTCTTAACGGCAGTCCATTTGATATAGCTTAAAATCATGGTGAGTAGCAAAGGCAAGTAATATACGAATTGATTCAACCCTAGCTATGGGAGCAAAGGTTTATTTGAAATCCAAACCTTCGACTTGTGAGTACCCTTTTGCCACAAGTCGTGCCTTGTTCCTTGTAACCACTCCGTGTTCATCTTGTTTGTTGTGGAACACCCATTTGGTACCTACAACATTCGCATTAGGCCTCTTCACAAGCTCCCATACTTGATTTCTCTCAAAGTTGTTGAGCTCTTCTTGCATGGACATCACCCAATCCGGATCTCGTAGTTCTTGTTCAACCTTGTGGTGCTCCAAAAAAGAAACAAAAGAGTAATGTTCACAAAAGTTTGCAACACGAGATCGAGTAGTTACCCCCTTGGAGATGTCTCCAAGTATATTGTCAACAGGATGGTCCCGTTGGACGCTTTGATGAACTCTTGAGTGTGGTGTTTGAGGTCTTGATTCATCATCTTGGTTTTCCTCATCCTCATTGTCTCCCCCTTGATTGATGCCTCCATTTTCATCTTCTTGGAGCGCATCTTGGGGAACTTGATCTTGGTCACTTGAGGAAGAGCTTGCTTGATGTGTAGGATGGTCACTTGCATCTTGAGGTTGTTCTTGTGGTCGTATGTCTCCAAGTGCCATCCTTCCTATTACCACTTGTGGAGCTTCTTCTTGATCTAGCACATGACGATCAACTTGATCCACTTTGGTGCCATTAGTCTCATCAAACACTACGTCACGTGCTACTTCAACAATCCCAGAAGATTTGTTAAAGACACGATAGGTGTAAGTGTTTAATTCATAGCCAAGCAAGAAACCCTCATTGGACTTAGAAGCGAACTTCGAAGTCCTAGGCTTATTTTTAAGAATGTAGCATTTGCTCCCAAAAACTCAAAAGTAAGAGATGTTGGGATTGTTACCGGTTAGGAGCTCATACGACGTCTTCTTAAGTATACGATGAAGATACAACCGATTTATGGCATTGCAAGGGGTGTTGACCGCTTCCGCCAAAACCGGTCTGACATCTTGTACTCATCAAGCATGGTTCTCGAAATCTCAATTAGAGTCCTATTCTTCCTCTTGGCCACCACATTTAGTTGAGGGGAGTAGGGGGCCGAGAACTCATGATTGATGCCTTCTTCATCCAAAAATTATTCAACTTGAGTATTCTTGAATCTGATGCTATTGTCACTCCTTATGGTCTTGATGCTCAAGGAGAACTCATTTTGACCTCTCTTCAAGTATCTCTTGAGAACACCTTGCGTCTCGCTCTTGTCATGCAAAAGGAATACCCAAGTGAAACATGAAAAGTCATCAACAATAACAAGACCGTATTTGTTACCACCAATACTAATGTAGGCGATTGGACTGAAGAGATCCATATGTAGAAGCTCCAATGGTCTTGATGTTGTCATAATGTTCTTGGATGGATGTGGTGCTCCAACTTGCTTTCCGCCTTGGCATGCGCTACATGGCCTATCCTTTTCAAACACAACATTCTTTAAACCACGGATGTGCTCGCCCTTAAGGAGTTTTTGCAAATTCCTCATCCCAACATGGGCTAGCCTTCTATGCCAAAGTCATCCCATGTTAGTTTTTGCAATTAAGCATGTATCAAGTTGGGATTTATCCGCAGAGAAATCCACAAGATAGAGCTTTCCCTTGAGTACACCCTTAAAGGCAATTGAGCTATTGCTTCTCCTTGTGACGGTCACACCCTCATTAGTGAATAAACAATTATAACATTTGTCACATAGTTGTGATATGCACAAGAGGTTATAATCAAGTGAATCAACATGTAAAACATTTGAAAGAGTATGATTGGGGGATATAGCAATTTTACCGGTGCCAAGGATTTTTCCTTGGATATTGTCCCCAAAATAGATTCATTCACTTGGATCTTCATTTAGATCATATTCCACAAACATCTTCCTCTCTTCGGTCATATGATTTGTGCATCCACTATCAAGAACCCACTTGGTTCCACCAGAAGAGTATGCCTACAAGAAAGATTTAAGCCTTGGCTTTAGGTACTCAAGCGGTGTTGGGTCCTTTGATGTTAGTCAAGAGGAACTTGGGCACCCACACACAAGGTTTGGGACTCTTGCGGTGTGGCCCAACATACCTAACATATGCCTTTCCAAACTTGTTCCTCAATAAACAATATGAAGCATCAAAATCATGGAACAATAGATGAGGTTCTTTCTTAGGCATTTTGGGCGAAGTAGTAATGTCCTTCCCTTTGTTGTTGTATGAGTCTCCTTTGACAAAAACAATCAAGTCTTTGCCATTCAAGGGAGTTTTGGTGTTTTGCCTCATCCCCCTACAATAACCAAGACCATCCTTGACAAGGGGATGTCTTGTGTTGGTATATACACTACATGCATATGCCACCTTCTCCTTGTCAAAGATGCCACCCTTGGGTGCTTGATTGGTTTGTGCCAACTTAAGCTCATATTTAAGTTTTATGATTAAGTTTGAGCATTTACAAGGTTGAGATGCTTCGGATTTAATATTTGTGGAAGGTGAGCTTGTAGAGGAAGAAGGTGCTTTGACCTTGAGAGACTTCACTTGCGTCTTAAGGATCTTGTTAGCTTGTGTCAAACTAACAAGTTCATCCTTGAGCACAATTGTGGTGTTCTCAAGGTTTGAGCAAGTTTCCTTGCTCAAAGTGAGTTCACGCTCAAGTGCCTTGCTTCTTTCTCTTTGAAGCTCCAAGAGCTCCTCAACCTCTTGACATCTCTCCTTTTGTTGGATGAGCATGTCCTCTTGACGGTTGATGAGTTCTTCCTTCTCAAATATCTCTTCCGTTAACAATCTCAATCTCTTCAAGATGCTTTTGCTCATGTATTTAAGCATATGTTCATTTTCACTACTACTATCAAAGTCATCATGAGAAGAAATTGAAGAATAGGATTTAGATTTAACCTTCTTTCTTCCCTCCTTGGCCATGAGACATGTTGGCCTTGAAGTCTCCAAGTTGGGGAAGAGCTTGTTCTCCGTTGTTGTCTTCTTCATAGCGATAGTTGCTACCTTCTCATATTCATCGGAGGAGGATTCCTCATTTAAGTCCCACTCCTTTCCAAGGTGGGCATGTCCGGATTGCTTCTTCTTCTTGAAGTACTTCTTCTCTTTGGACTTGCCCTCCTTCTTCTTCTTGTTTTCTTCATATGGACAGTCCACAATGAAGTGACCATATTCTCTGCAATTGTAGCAAGCCCTTTTTGATCTTGTCTTGGGCTTGTCTTTGCTTCTCCTTTCATTTTGGTAGCTCCCCCCTCCTCCTTCTAAACATCCTCTTAAAGTTGTTGATGAAGAGAGCTTTTTCATCATCGGTGTCGGGACTCTCTTCATCACTCTCTTCCTTTTCTTGTGATCTTGAGGACGTTGCTTTGAATGCAACATCCCTTTTCTTGGAGGAGGAAAGCTTTTGTAGATCATTGTAGAACATCGCTTCTTGCTCCATCATCTCATGGTTGATGATTCTCCCTAGCACTTCTTCGGGAGTCATCTTGTGGAAGCCCCGACTTTCACGAATTAGTGAGCAAAGAGTAACATTTCGAGACATGAATGCTCGACTCATCCTCTTTACAACCTCGTGGTCGGTCCACCGGGTGCTTCCATATGACCGACTCTTGTTGATGAGAGTCTTGAGGCGGTCATACATATCTTGGGGAGATTCACCTTCCATGATGGTGAATCTCCCAAGCTCCCCTTCGATCATCTCGATCTTTGCCTCCCTAATTACGTGGTTGCCTTCGTGCGCCGTCTTGAGGGTATCCCAAATCTCCTTGGCTACCTCCAACCCTTCAATGCGGTTGAACTCCTCACGAGTTAATGAGGAGGTAATCACTCCAACAGCTTGAGCATTGCAGTGTAGAAGAACGGCTTGCTCCGAAGTGATGTCTTCCTCATTCTTCGGAAGATGAACACCTGCCATCACAATTTGCCACAAGCTAGGGTTTAAGGAAATGAGGTGCATCTTCGTATTATGCTTCCACATAGAATAATCATTTCCTTCAAATTGAGGAGGTTTGCTAATGGGAATAGACAAATAATGGTTGCTCGCGGTAAGTTGCTCATAATTCTAAGGATATCGGGTGTAGTCTTGTGAACTACTCCCATTGTCGATGTTGACCGGAGCAATTGGCTTGATCTCCTTCTTGGGCACGTTGAGCTTTTCACGAAGCCATGCTTTGAGCATTCGAACTTCTTCGTCGTCATTCAGATCATCTTGAAGAACATCGACGTTCTTCGTCTTGGTGTCATCGACGACCACCGGAACCTCGTTGTCACCCCTTTCGGCCATTACTTCTCTGAGTTATTAGACTCTTGGGGAGAAGCCTGCTCTGATACCAATTGAATGTCGCTTAGAGGGGGGTGAATAGGCAATAATACCTGAAATCACTTAATCAAACAAGATTAAATTCTTGTGGCCGGACTAGTCTGAACAGGGCCACACTAGTCCGTTCAGCACAGGGTGGAAACCCAAAACTTGATTTCTACAAGTTATTTGCGGAATTAAAGTTCACCCAAAAGATAAGCAATGTGTGATAAACTAGCGAAGCACAGATTGTGAAGTTTAAACACTTAGATTCCAGGTTTACAATAATGATCAAGGTGGAGTGATAAGAGCAACATAAACCCTAATAGCAATGCTAGTGATCACAAAAAGCGAAAGACAAGTGAAACGAGATTGTGGTTCAGCTCCACGAAGAAGCCTACCTCCACGTTGAGAAGTCCACACAAGGACCAGGTCTCACTTGACCCTTCTCTCACCAAGCCACCACGATGGCCGGCTTAGTTTCCACTATATCAATGGGTAATCACCAAGTTTGATGGGGATGTTCACAACTTGAGGTTCCCACAAATCAATACAACGAGGAGCACACGAAGCTCAACTCACACAAGCCACACAACAACACAATGTGCAAGAGATCAAACCGAGAGCCAAAGCGCGATGATCGTCCTTTACTCTCCTCCCCAAACCCTAATCTCTTCATGATTTGCTCTTAGAGGGTTAGTAGGATGAGTAGAAGGCTTTGGAAGGCTCTAGGATGCTTGTGGCAGCGCTAGGGTTCAAGACTTGTTCAAATGAGCCCGGCGGCCCCCTTTTTATGGAGGTCCCGAGCCCCTTTTGCTTACATCAGCAAAGGGGCGGCTAGTCCGGCCTCAGACCCCGGACTAGTCCGGCCCTATGGGACCACTGACCTCTGGTCAGTTCCCGACAACTGCCACACTGAGCAACGATCGTCACTCTACCCGCCGAATTTCCAAATTCAAATGGTCACTAGACAATAGACTAGTCCGGTCAACAACGGACTAGTCCAAAGTGGAACAGAACCACTTGTTCCGTTACAAAACGGACTCTTTTGGGTTGGCCTGGACTAGTCCGGCCCCCTAGGGTTTCTCTCGGTTAGTCTCACTAAGTCTCAAACGGACTAGTCCGTACCCAAACGGACAAGTCTGGACTATTCCAGAGAGCTTTGGTCCGTCCAAAACCGTACAAGTCCGAACTTCTCGGACTTAGCTCCAAATTCACTCAGATTCACTCCAGAGACGTTTGGTCTGTCTCAAAATGGATTTGTCTGCCATGGTCGGACCAGTCCGGCCTCCTAGGGTTTTTCTCATTTTGGGCTTCTCACTTAGGTTTTTCTCTAAACCACCACTTTGAGGCCCTTGGTATGATCTCAATGCACATGATACATCTACCCTCACTCAATATACGGCTCACATAAACTCAACACCATAGAAACCATAATTTCTATACTTGAGTCTTTGACGCCCGTTTTCTCCTTTTTCTTTTTGAGGGTTTTCATCTCATTTCAATCCTTGTACCTATGCTTAAGATCACTTTAGATCATTATCCTCTTAATTGTCGTCATCAATCATCCAAAACCCATGGGGATGCCTAGATGCACATTCAATTATCAATTGCACGGTCTTTGTGGCATACTAAATTACTCCATCGTGCTTCTGTAGCCAATCCATTCTAAGTATGATGTCACAATCCTCCCCCCTTAGAACATCGACGTCCTCATCGATCAACTTCCAAGCCAGGAACATCCCCTCTTGTCCAATCTTTGTGAATCCAAAACATTAAGGTCGGCGAGGAATTCTACCCCCTTATGGAAATACTTTCTTTGGACATACTATCTTTGTTCTCATTTTCCATATAGCTTCCTCTGAAATGTTCAATCTTCTAGCCGTGTCCATCTTCCATTGAGAGAGGTTGAACGAGACAGGAAAGAGAGATAGAACGAATTCCCAACTATATGCATCAAGGCATATCAAACTAAGCAACTACCTACACTAGCCTACATGGACATGGCAATGCTAAAGCATCCCCAAATCCTCTACTAAGCACACAAGCAGCAATACATAGCAAACAACACACCAAGCAAACACACATTGATTCCTGAGTGCTCCTATGTGCTCTAAAGTGTCTATTCTATCTAGGTTGCATCCTACGGTTAACCTGTGGCCCTGATACCAATTTGTGACACCCAATTCCAAAAATGAACCAAGTGAACACATATGTGTGCCCAGGACGTTCAACACACATACACGAGTGCATTCATAAAAGGATATACAAAAAATTACCACAGAACAAGATTAATTAACCACTTTTATTACACAATTAATAACATCCTCGATTACAAGCACTAATGAATATTAATGACAAGTTGCAACTAGTGCAGCGGAAATAAACTATTAAGCAACTAAGCAAAAGGGATAGCGCAGCTCCAATCAACACCACAGGCAAAACTGGTGGTAGGCACGGCCTAAAACTCCGCATTATCATCATTATACTCCCAATCCTGACCTGCAACTATTGGAGGGGGGATTGCAAGGGTGAATACATGTAGTACTCACAAGTGTGGAAAGTATGACATGTAGCTGATTCAAATGACGAATATAATAATGGCTAAGTGTTGAAAAGTACATTAAAACATTTGGAAAGCAACATAATATATGTATGTGAAGTAAACCCATCATAAACCATAATTACTGACATAGTACAAGTCCATATTTCATATCCATCACCATTATACAAGATTTCACCATTACCATTAATCATATCCAACGATAGAATTTAATCCATAACCAGCCATAACCATAACCATCCGAAAAACCATCCCAATACCAAGTTTTCTCCTAATCATGTGAGGGTCCAAGTTGCTCATAACCGGGAGCACGGCTATCATGATAGTTTTTAAACACTCTGCAGAGGTTGTACCACTTTACCCACGTGTTTGTGATTTCATCACCTTTCAATGACTATAGAATCTCAATTATGCCGCCTCACACTTCCTTAGGTGTGTGGCCAAGAGATCACAAAATAGCCTTTACAAATGGATTACTAGCCTATTTAGACCCCACTGAGGTTTCACCGGTGGCGATGTATCCAATTGAGCACATCTTCAACCAAGGGCCCCCTCTTGAGCCATTCGGATCCCAGGGTAGTCCCATCAATCATCAACAAACCCAATCCAACTACCCCTTCCCCGAGCATGCTTAGTGGTCCAAATAGCATTGGCAAAGCCCTAATTAATCAGCTACGCCGCACCAATACTTGGCCTTGTGGTGGCATTGTAAGTCCTGGATGGTCACTCCACGAACCGGTCCTTACATCTAAAGCAAGCAAACCACCATAGCATCCAACCCAATCCACATACCATGCTTGCTTAGATCACCAATTACCATATCATATTAACCAGTTCATGTTAATCAAATCTCATAAATGCATAATTAGATAGTATACTTCTTTTCCCATCCCAATTAATTAAGCATAGCAAAAAGGTAAAAAGCCCTTCTCGACTCTCTACCATGTATTCTAGGTGACAAGGGTGGTTAAACAAAGCTAGTAAACTTCCTAACATAGGATTACCATCAAATTGACACAAGCATGCAGTTATGCAAAAAAAAACATTTATTTTAAAACAGGATCAATATGATCAAGGACACTTGCCTTGCTCTTGGGCTTGATTAGGATCAAAGACTTCAAACTCTTGGTGCTGGAGATCCTCCGCAACAGTCCCTAGCGCAAATCCGTCTAATCCGCGCAACGAACATACAAGACAGAAACACAATCAAAGAGTGCACAAACATTACTCAATAAGACATGACATCCATGATTAATGCAAATGCAAGGTGGAACTTGTTAATAAGTTGTTAATAATGTTTATTAATCAATTACAATGGTTATTAAGAAGTCTACTCAGGTTTGGAGTTCATTCGTTCTAGTTTTAGAATTAGTTCAACACGATTTAACCAAGAAAATCGGACTAGTCCGCTAGGGACCGGACTAGTCCGCTTTTCGCGGAACTAGCGAACTAGGGTTTTCTAGATCGACGTGAATTTTGGGAAACAGGGTTGAATTCACGTAAGGAAAAGGAAGTAGAAGGTATACCAGGTGTCTAAGGCTCCAAAGAATCCAGGGTTTTGGAGGCAACACTTGGATCTTGGCGATCTAGGGTTGATGAAGAACTTGATGGTGAATTGTTGACGAAGAAAGCGAGGTTGATGTAGATCTTGATCCTCTTTCGTTTCCTCCTATTCTTCTTATTTCTCTAGATCTTCTTCTCCCTCCTTGGTGGCGGCTATCCATGAGCTAGGATTTGGGTGAGGTGAAAAAGTGGCAAATAGATGTCAAGCCAAGGGGTGGGTTGTTTATATAGAGGTGGATGCTAGGGTTTCAATGAATTCGAGTTTGAGATGAGTAGGGATTGGTTTAGAGTCCCACATGGGCTCTAAAAGAGTTAGGCATGACGTCCCTAGGCCCACTTAATGTAAAAACCAAGAAACAAGTCGTGAAACAAAAGATCAACTCGGAGTCACGATTTATCGAACAAGTCTAAAAAGGGTCGGACTAGTCTGAAGTTAGACAAAGAGAAATCGGACAAGTCCGGACTATATCGGATAAGTCCGAACTTGGCTAGAGGAAAATCAGACAAGTCTGGTCAAAATCGGACAAGTCCGATTTTAGTCAGAGGAAAAACGGACAAGTCCGTCGGAACGTCGGACAAGTCCGGACGAGTCCAGGGACTTAGCAAAATTTAAAGCAATTTGGGATACCGGACTAGTACACTAAGGGCCGGACAAGTCCGAAAATGTCCAGAGGGAAAAACAGACTAGTCCGCAGCAAAATGGACAAGTCCGACGAAGGTGAGAGAGAAATCGGACTAGTCCGCACCAAAATCAGACTAGTCCGCACTTTCCAGAATTCTTAAGTGTGGTTTCGTTTCTAATTCATTTTAAACTTGTTCCTTTTTATGTGGATTAATGTTAAACATATTCAATGATGGATGAAGGGCATGATGCATGAAAATGAGGGTGTTACAGTAGCCCTCCCGCCCTGCTTCTGGGGGACAGCTCTCGCGCCCGCCTACCACCCCAGAGGCCCCTGCCAACCCTGGTGGTGGAAATCGTCATTGTGATGGTCGCAAGCGCGGTGGCCGTGACAGTACTGATGGCGGTGGTAGTACCACAGGTGGTGGTGGTTCTACTGGCGTAGGTGTCACTCGCCCGAGTGGTGGTCCCGCTCAGGGTGGCACTGGTTAGGGTGCTCTACCATCTTGGCCCACACCCTACAATCCATGGACTGGCCAGATCTCCATGTGACCTAGGCCGTCTCCGGGTCTCCTGCCACCACGCCCGGCTCGACCTCATGCGGCCTATGTGGTAGTCCTACCTACGGCGGTCCTGGCTACTCGGCTGGCGGACAGTGGCCTCCGACGCCTGGTGGGCTAAGATACCCTGTGGCTGGACTGTCCAGACATTGGGGCTTGGGCACTGAGTCTTCGGTGCTGCACGACACTCCTGACGGGTGGGACCGTCAGTTGCTGGCTTCCTCTTTCAGCACGATGAATCTCACTCCACCCGGTGCTGATTGGGTTGCTGATTCAGGCGCTTCATACCACACCACCCCTGATGCTAGTATACTCTCTTCTACCCACCATTCCCGCCCTTTTCATCCTTAATCTATCATTGTTGGGAATGAGTTTATTCTTCCTGTCACTTCAGTTGGTGATTTGGGTTCTTCGGGTTCTTTAAAGCTCAGAGATGTGCTTGTTGCTCCTAACATCATTCATAATATTCTTTTTGTTTGTCATTTTACCACTGACAATCATGTTTACACTGAGTTTGATCCTTGTAGTTTATCTGTAAAGGATCTTACTACCCGGTGCCTTCTTCTCCGCTGTGAGAGTTTGGGGCCCCTATACACGTTCTATCTTCCTGCTTTCGCTTCGAATTCACCTTTTGCTAGTGCTACAACAGCTTCTTCCACGACTTGGCATCGCCGGCTTGGCTATCCTAGTGTAGATGTCATGTCTAAGTTGTCTAGTAGTTTAGTGATTTCGTGTACTAGGGGCACTGATGAGTCTGTATGTCATGGTTGTCAGCTTGGTCGCCATGTTTGGCTTCCTTTTCCGCACTCTATCACTCATGTTGGGTGAATTTTTGATCTGATTCACTGTGATCTTTGGACTTCCCATATTATCAGTGTTTCGGGTTATAAGTATTACTTGGTGATACTTGATGTTTTTTGCACTACTCGTGGACTTTTCCCTTACGATAGAAGTCTGATACATTTGTCACTCTGTCTCACTTATTTGCTTGGGTGTCCACCCAGTTTGGGCACACTATTCGAGCCATCCAGTGCGATAATGGACGTGAGTTCCATAACTCTGTGTTTCATGAGTTCCTTCTCTCTCGTGGTGTTCAGTTGCGCATGTCTTGCCCGTACACTTCTCGTCAGAATCGCAAGGCCGAACGCATGATTCGTACCACCAATGATGTCATGTGTTCCCTGATTTTTCATTCCTCCATTCCTGCTCGGTACTGGGCAGGGGCTCTTCACACTGCCCCATTTCTCATTAATCACCTTCTTACTAAGGCGATTAATGCCCCACCCCTCACTTCGCTCTTTTCGGCACCACTCCTCTCTACGGCCACCTTCAAGTGTTCGGGTGCGCTTGCTACCCTAAACTCTCCACCACCACTCCTCATAATCTTGCCCCTCGCTGGACTCGGTGTGTTTTCCTTGGGTACTCCCATGATCACACGGGGTACTGGTGCCTTGACCTTGCTACCCGTCATATCTTGGTCTCTCGACACGTCGTCTTCGACGAGTCTTCTTTTCCCTTGTCCACTTTGTCATCTAACTCCGTCGTTGTGTTGGATTTTCTTTTCTCTACTGACCTTGAGGCCGCTCCGATACAACGACCTTGGCTTTTACCATTTGTAAGTTACTCACCAGCTGCGCCACGAGCGGCCCCGAAGTCCCTGAAGTTGCCCGCTGCGCCACGCGCGGCCTCGGCATTCCCGACTTCGCCCGCTGTGCCACGTGTGGCCCCAGCGTCCCCACCATCCTATGCTTCGCCATGCATGACCCCGACGTCACAGACGTCCCTCGATGCGCCACGCGCAGCCTCGGCGTCCTCGATGTCGACTGCTGCGCCATGTGCGGCCCCGACATCCCCGACGTCGCTTGCTGCGCCACGCGTGGCCCCGGCGTCACCGACGTCCCAGGTTGCACCATGCGCGGCCTCGACGTCCTTGAAGTCGCCCGCTGCGCCACACATGGCCCCGGCATCGTGGTACGCCGACCCCGCGCATGTCTATCACCGACGAGCGCGTGTTGGTGCATCGTCTTCTTCCTGACCCGAGCGTCTAGTGTACCACCCTCCACTGCTCCATCGAGACCCCAGTCACGTCCACCGGATGGTGGCCCAACAGGCGGTTGGGGTTCTCCGACCGATGGAGCAGTTCTCCAGAGTCATCCTCTCCTCGATGACCCCTCCACCGCGTGCTCCTTCACCTGTCTCGCCTATCCCCTCTTCTGTCCATAGCACCCTTGCCGATCCTCACTGGTGTCGGGCTATGGACGAAGAGTATGCGGCCCTACTTGCCAACTGGACCTGGGACTTGGTTCCCTGCCCTGGTCGTGGCAATGTTGTCACGGGCAAGCGGGTCTTCACGCATAAGCGAAAGGCGGATGGGTCTGTGGAGAGGTACAAGGCTCGGTGGGTTCTTCGCAGCTTCACTCAGTGCTCTGATGTCGACTACGATGAGACCTTCTACCCGGTGGTGAAGTCGGCGATGTTCGGACTGTTGTGTTGCTGGCTCTCTCGCGTTCTTGGCCTCTCCACCAGTTGGACGTCAAGAACGCCTTCCTCCATGACACGTTGACAGAGACGGTGTACTGCTGTCAGGCGATAGAGTTTGTTGATTCAACTCGTCCAGACCCAATCTGCCGGCTGAACAAGTCCTTGTACGACCTAAAGCAGGCGCCCCGGACCTGGTATAGTCGGTTCGGCTCCTTCCTTGCTTCCCTTGGCTTCGTTGAGGCCAAGTCGGACACCTCACTCTTCGTCTACAACCATGAGGGGACATTGTGTACCTCGTCTTGTACATTGACGACATCTTCCTCGCGGCGTCCAGTTTAGCTCTCCTTCAGCGCACGATCTCTGCCTTGCAGCAGGAGTTCGCGATGAAGGACTTGGGCCAACTTCACCATTTCTCGGGTGTGTCGGTTGAGCACCGTTCGGACAGCCTGTTCCTTCACCAGCGATAATTCTGCTTGGATGTCCTCCAGCGAGTAGGCATGGCTGACTGCAAGTCGTGCTTCACTCCGGTGGACACCCAGCGAAGGTCTCCTCCACCGATGGTGCCCCTGTTGCTGACCATACTTTTTACAGGAGTCTTTTTGGTGCTCTCCAGTACCTCACCTTCACCAGGCCAGATAATTCCTATGTAGTTCAGCAGGTGTGCCTCCACATGCAAGACCCGAGGGAGCCGCATCTCACCACTGTGAAGCGGATACTTCAGTACCTACGTGGCACCCTCGACTAAAGCCTTCTCCTTCGGGGTGACTCGGCTTCTAAGCTGGTCGTCTACACTGATGCTAACTAGGCAGGTTGCCCGGACACCCGTCCGTCCACTTCTGGCTACGCCGTCTTCTTGCGCAGCAATCTCGTCTCTTGGTCCTCGAAGCGGTAGCCCGTGGTGTCACGCTCGAGTGCTGAGGCGGAGTACCGTGTCATGGCCAACGGTGTGGCTGAGACCACCTGGCTCCAGCAGCTGCTTCAGGAGCTTCACTCCCCTGTCGTCCAGAGCACGTTGATCTACTGTGACAACTTCAACGTCGGCTACCTCCCCACCAACCCTGTCCAGCATCAGCACACGAAACATGTGGAAATTGACGTTCACTTTGTTCATGAGCGGGTTGCCCGTGGCAAGGTTCGAGTCATCCACGTCCCGACGACGTCGCAGTTCACCGACATCTTCACAAAGGTTTTCCCTTCGTCGTTGTTCTCTGAGTTTCGATCCAGTCTCAACATTTGTCGTGGCTAGATGTTGGGACTGCGAGGGGGTGTTGGACTGTAATGTATTGGGTGTGTGATATATTGGGCTTGGCCCATGTAACCAGCCCACTTGGGTTATATGTACCCCGAACTCTTCTTCAATGAAACCCTAATCCAGTTATTTATCTCTAATATGGTATCAGAGCCAGAGGTCTCAAGTTTGAATCCTGGCGGATGCAAGTCCACTCCTATTTTCCACGTTAGAGGCCCAAGGAAGCCTCACGTGAGGGGAAGTGTTGGAGTGTATAAGTGAATTGCCTACCCTTCCCCATCAGCTTAAGCTTTTGGGTGCAACTGGTCAGCGCATAGTAGCTTAACAGCAGCTAAGCCTTGTAACTGAATGACCTTGTGTTGGAGCTGGCCTGACATAGCATGCAGTGAGAAGAAATGATCACCAAAAGCAGTGTTGGTACTCTGCAACTCTAATGCATTTAAAATTTCGTCAGAGATAATAGCACCCCCATGAGAATGTTCAGTTTCTTGTATATGTAATTGAGGTCTAGAGGGATTCACACAAGAGTGAGTTGGACTGTACTTATCACCACATTTGAAGCATAAGTTATTAGCCCTTCGAAAATCCTTTAACTGTCTGGCTTTCCACAATTCAGTTGCTGGTAGAAGAGCTTTGCTGTGATTTTTTGCTTGAGAAGCTTGTGAGAATCTACTAGAAGGCCACCTTGAGGAGGGAGCATGATGCTTTAGTTTTAATTTCTCCTGTAATTGCTCCTGAACCACAGCTAGAGTAGCTGCCTGTGAGAGAGTAGAGGGCATGTGCATTTCAACTACGGCACACACATCATCCTTAAACCCGATAAGAACTGGGAGACTAAGACTGTCTCACTGACTGATGTATCATATAGTCGAATGTGATATACCAAAGTTTCAAATGCCTTTCTATAATCCACAACTGATCTAGTCTGTTTAAGAGTGATGAGTTCCTTGGTTTTCATTCTGTGGATATCAATATCAAACTTACTGATGGCAGCCTGACAGAAATGATTCCAATCATGTAGCTAAATGAAATGTTTAGCAGACTAATACCAGTGTGCAGCACTGTCAATCATATGCAGAGAGGCTGCAGTGATCTGAAATCTAGCAGGTATATCATATAACTGGAAGTAGGCAGTGCACTTATCGAGCCAAATACGGACATCAGTCCCATCAAATTTTGGAAAATCCAACTTAGGCAATCCATGTTTCCTAACATGTGCATGAGACTGTTCCAATCCATGTTTCCTAACATGTGCATGAGACTGCTCCCCAGTACCATTAATAGTAAGATCATGCATGGATCAGTTCAGAGAAATATCCTGACTAGCAGACATAGTAATATGAGGAGTAGTAACTGGTTGGGAAGGGGGAGGAGGAGGAGGAGGTCCCATGATACCTGATCCACCCAGTGTAGGTGTTGTACTGGAATTACCACGTGCTCCCTTGGCAATGTTAAGATGATCCTGCTGCAGAGCAGTGATAGAATCCAGAGATAAATCTACTTGAGATTAAACCTTTAGTAGATCAGCACTGAAACTTCCCTGCAGAGATGAAATCCGCTTGTCCACATCCACCAAACTTGCTCGAATCATTCGCACCTCATCAAGGATACTCTCGTTGTTCTATGCCATCTTCTGCATGATGTAGCGCGCATGAGGGCCGGGTTTATCCTTCTGTGTCGTGGCCACAAATTCTTCAGTCTGAACAAGCCAAGGTGGTGAGAGATCAACCAACCCAGGGATTTTACTGCTCAGAGGAAGAATCAACAAGAGGAATCGAAACAATGTCTGATACCAGTGTAAGATATACTCATAGAACACGATCGATCAACGACAGTTTGATGTGCGATCCACAACAGAAAACCACACTCGAACAAAGAGAAAAAAACCACAGAACAATAAGAACAAACGAAGTTGCTTAACGGAGAATTCCAACATGGAATCCCCGATCACTCTTCCATTCCTTCGATCATATGCTCAGCATGGATATGTTTGAGGTGGAGTTTGGGGTGAGAAGCAAAGGAATCTGCGGTGAGGAAGAGGAGCAAAAACTTTCCATTTACATCAACCTGAACGACACATTACGGCAACTACAAGTATTTAACAGCGCACACTTGGGCCTTGGGCCACGCTCTTCCATTCAATCGTTGCGGCCCATTTCATCTTCCACCAAACTTCCTGCCAGCTCGCTGGTTTCCATGCTTCCCTTCGCCTCACTGATGTTCTGCATCGTTGCTGGTTCAGCAGTGATAGAAACCGTGTTCAATTTGGTGAAGAATTGAGTGAGAACGAGCTCTTGGTTGGTTGCAAAACTGCTGTCCGAGCGCCACTGCTGGAGGTTGAAGACGACTGGGCTGTGGGCCCAGGCAGTGAGCCTAATCAGATTTTCCTATAAATTATTAATTTCAGTAAATCAATCAACTTTGGAAAAACATTGAAAACAGTAGGAATCTCCAAAGATTTCCAAACCAATTTTGTTGGAACCCCCCATTGAGCACTTCTCAGAAAACTAAGAATCATGGTTTGAAAATCCCTAGAACAGCCTGTATATTTTAATTTTTCAAATCCTTTGCTGAATTATTCTGGGGGCTCCATGCTACAATAAATTCTCAAATTTTGCCAGACAATGCTTCATGCCACCTAGTTTCTCCATAAAAATTCTCATACATGTTTACCTTGATTAGCTTGGTTAATTTAAGTGAGTTATCTCAGCTTTGCTGAAAATAGCAGAAATTGCCAGTAGAAACTCCAGAAAAATGATTCAAACTTCAGAAATCAATGGTGAACTATAGAATGATCAGAAAATTGTGAAACAAATTTTCCTTGAATCCTCATGATCTCCTCTGTCTGTTAATCATCTTGTTCCACCTGATAAACCCTGTGTACTTTCTAGAATGATTTCATTAATAGGAATCTTCATCACTTTGTTATGCCTCTATTTATCCTTGGAAGCAGCTAACCTTTGCACCCTACTTTCCCTCAGACTTCATGAATTCTCTGTAAAAAGCCTAAGAACAGTGTTGACATTTAGTGCATTATTTGTCATATCAATTGAGGGATTTCTCACGAAGACGCCGGAGCTCGACGAGGAGTACAACTCAAAGACAAGGATTGTTATATCGGAGCTGCCGTGGCGGCTACTCCGAAGGACGATTAACTGACTAGAGGCTACTAACTTAACCGTTGAGCAAGGCAAGCTTCGGTTTGCATTTAAGCTATTAATATATTTTACTTTTATAATCTATATTATGGTAATTTTGCATTAAGTCTAGAGATGTATGATACTCCGCATGCATGACATAAGAATCCCTAAACTTGGGTACACTACAGGAATCAATCGAAGAAATGTCGGCTACATAGCCGTTGATAAGAACCTGAGGCCGACATTCATAAATTATGGGCGTCGACTACCCGACGGTCTTAGCCGACGAAGTTTAGTCGACGTTTTTAACTATTAAAAACATCGGTGCCGACGACCATATGGATTTAAAGCTGTCTGTTGGCCAACGCGGACGTCTTTAATTTGTAAATCGCTTAAAGCTGTCGGCCTCCATGCGCCGACATCTTTATTACTTTAAGTCCGTTGGCCGCATTTATTCTTTTTTTACAGCAGTGACTTTTCTTATTTTTATGCCGCTGTACTTATGTTTTTGCCTAGTCGCTTTCATTGGCAGTACGAACATAATACCATATTTCGGTATCAAAACATGAACACAAACATGGACAATATACAATGAAAAATTTAGATCTGCATATCTCACACGAAGAAAAATCTTCATATATTCATATCACACACTTAACAATAGATCTCAAAATTTTTTAACCAAAACGGACACCACAGACGGATCTGGGCCGAGAGCCAGCAGGCCGCGCGGGGAGGCCGCGTCAGGATCTTCGGGAAGCCGCGCGAGGAAGAACCAAAACGGATGCCACGGATGGATCTGGGCCACGGGGTCGCGTCGGGAGCTTTGGGACGCCGCGCTGGGAGCCGAGAGCGGGAGGGAGGCTGCGCCAGCAGCTTTGGGAGGCCGCGCTTCGTGCCGGTGCTGCCAGAGGCTGCGCAGGCCGCACCGGTGCCGCCGAAGCCTGCGCCGGGAGGCCGAGCCTCGTGCCGTCCACGCCGGGAGGTCGCGCTGGGAGGCTGCGCCTCGCGCCGGCCGCGTCGGTGCCGCCGGAGCTCGTCGGTTGTTGGATCAAGAAAAGAAGGGTGCAGACGGTTTTTGGAGAAAGGAAGGAAGAGTGCGGCGCCTAGATTTTGGAGAAGAAGATTTAGGGTTAGACGGGCGGGCCGCGGGCGGTCAATATAGAATGAGGGATGGGGATCCAGTGCAGGGCCCACGGCGTGGGCGTATGGCCATCGGTGGCTGGGCCGACGGGGTAACTAATGTCGTTGGTTTTTTTAAAGAACCGACGATTATAAGAGTTAGTCGCGCGAAGTAAATTTTTGAGAGTGCGGGTCTGCCTGTATGCTCGTCGGTGGAGATTTTGGGCCGAGACTTTTACATACGTCGATTTTTTTATGTGGACTGACACTTATAATTATACTCGTTGGCTCTGGCTACTAGTCCGACGGTCCTAATTCTATAATGGTCGGGAGGTTGAAACCGACAACCTTAGACGAATTAAATTTGATGGCCCCGACGTATTAAGGGCTCGAGTAGACGTATTCTACTTGTAAACAGTAATAAGTGGGATTAATTGTAAGAAACTGGAGACCTGGCAGGAAGATTAGGACGCTCAAGAACATAGTTTTATGGGCATAGTTTCTGCCTGTGTCGATTGAGGATTGTACCGTATGCGGCCGTACTGGACAAGTTTGAATTTGTACCGGATGCATACTAGATATATGGGACCTAGGAAGCTAATGTAACTTGTTAACCTTGGTGTTGAGGCTTTTTGATCATCTTTAGAAGTAAGCCGACGGGGCAGTAGGAGAAAGCTCAGCTACATGGGCCACACCGAAGTTGTGTGTGCTGTGTTGGGAGTTTATTGGCTGGGATGGTTGAACTAATTCACATTGAGGTGTCTTGTGAAAGGTGGCCATACATGACGTCAACGGAATTAGTTGATCACCTCTTTTAGACAGGCGTGTGTGTTGTGCAAGCTGGTTGTTTCATAATTCGAATCACCATCGCTTGCGGAAGGGAGCATACTTGTTCACTGCACTAGGACGTAATAACAACTAGAACTGGGTGGAACCTGCTAGATGGTTAATCAACTTGGTTGAGGTAGCTGATAGAAGAACTAAAGTTATTATTGTAAGCAATTAACTTGCTAAGGCCTGTGTAACCTTGGGCCTTGCACATCGTGCATGAGGCATTTCTAGTTTGATTGTGGACTTCATGATGTCGCCGTGCTCAAGGACGGCACATGCTGTTATATACTTGAAACAAGGATCTACTAATAGTGAATATTTACTTACTGCAGTTTAAATTCGACTCTTACATTCCCATCACGTAGAGTTTCATGTCCTTAGGTGAGACGGTTAAGTCTTGCTGAGACTTGTGCTCATGGTTGCATTTATACGAGTTTTGCAGGTATATAGCTATGATGGGTTTCTTGGCTTTGCCCTCGTCAGGGTATATAGCCATTGGAAGCCCTGTACACTGATGCTTTCTTCTGTGATGCTAGAGTGGAGTATCCGCGGACTGGATATGACTACTATAGCTGTAGTGTAGGTTCGAGAGTGTAGTATGAAGACTTCTGCTGATGTAAGCACTTTTGTATAAAACTGAGCTTAAAGTAAGTTGCTCACTTATATTATGAGTTTTTTTCTTTTCTGTGTTGTGTTATTGGGTGTCGCATCGCACGACACCACCCAATGGATTCCTGGTTTGTCTGGACACCGGTCCTCTCAGCATGGTATCAGAGCTACATTGGAAATAGTGCACCCGAAGAGAAATCTATTTTTAAAATTATAGACTTACAAGTGAGGATTCGGTACTACTCTCATATAAGGACTGATATTAGCATAGTTATTTAAGGTGGCAAGCTAACATATTTGTTATTATATTCTGTAACGATGCTCCGAAGTCAGGTAAGAGGTAAGGTACGTCATCGCAAGTGGATCGATTGCGGTAAGCTCCCCCGTACGAGAGGTAGTACGTGATTGTCCCCCGTAGCTTGGCACGGGAGTTAATATGAGTCTCTGAACCTTCTCATGGTCTGGTGTGCTTCAGGCAAAAGCGTGGATACCCCATCGTTTGGTCAAAAAACGCGATAGTATGCAACTCTTGGACAATTCATGTTCATTGAGCCATATGTAGCGCGCACCGTCGGTGTGCCTATGTGAGGTAGGGGCAGTAGGTGCTATCTGTTGGGTTGATAAAATTTCCAACCATGACGACCTGTTTGTGCTCTACTCGGGTTTCCCTTCGTGTGGTTTTGGAACGCCACCACGTTTCTCGAGATGTGTTCTCCTCGAGGATGGCTTGTATGGAATGATACAGGGCCTTAGATTGGAAATGATATATTATTGTGACTGCCTGAAATGATCGCTTGTGCCGGTTGTGCCGTACGGCATCATAATGAGTTTTTGTAAATTGTGTGTCTTATGCAGGTACACTAACTACATGAACGTATTGCGAGTATAAACATTTGCGATTGCTCGATTTTAGTGCCACCTATAAGACGTATATGCTGGATGTAATCCGTTTAGGATTTCTGTTTTGTGAGGAACGTAGTACCGTCATGAATTCTGTGATGCATCAACCGTGACATCGATTGGACTAATCACAAGGGTGACAAATGCAACAAAATGGGTATACAAATCAATAGTTTAAATTGATTTCACCAAATTGAATTTAAATAAATTAAGCGAGGAAATATGGAGTGCCCTGTTTTTGGCAGCTGCGCTGCTAAAACTTTCTCGGGGCGTAACTCCATAGGGTTTTGACCATCAAAGGTGTGTGAAACAGTTTTTTAAACATGGAGAAGTCTTCTATAACTTTTCTATTACATTCTAGGACAGATTCACACATTTAAAATGGTGAAAAGTTCACTAAAACCTTAAGTGTCCTATGCAGATTATCCTGAATAGTTCTGGCAGAAATTTAGATGAACTTTTGAAGTTCATATACCTTAGCAGGTTTGTCCATTTCAGTTGTAGTATACATAGATAGAAAGAGGAAGCAGTCCTCTACAAATGTTCTATTAATCTCTAGACCATAAAACTACTGTAAGAAGATGAAAATGCACCCTAACTAAAACTGCTGCAATTCTGAAGCTTAATGGACCAGCCTCTGTAATTTTGTCAGATATCTTAATAGAAACATCCTATAGACTAGTATAATACATTTTTAAGAAGGGAAGAATATGTTCTACAACTTTTTAATTTAAAGTGTGTTCTAATTAAGCTTAGAATGATTTGGAATTTCGAGTTCAAACTGATGCATATGTATAAGTGCTACCAGAATCAGGCAGACAATATCTGAACTTTGAACAGCCATACCTCCTAAGTTAGAAAAGTAACATAGGCATATATATACATTTCTAAAAAATTTTAAAAGTCCTCTATCAAGTTTGTATTCAACTCTAAGGCTAAATTTCGCTGTAACAGGGTGTAATTCAGGTTATCGTCAAAACTGTCCTAACAGTCCAGAATCTGGACAGCTTTGACACTAATTATAATTTGCAAGCTGCAACCTGTATAATGCCGTAAAAATGTGGAAGTGAGCTTTTCTGGGAATTTGAGATGTTGTATGACAATATTGTAATTGAAAGTTACTTCAAATTTTGAAATATTATATCTGTTTGAACTGTGGCCAAAATCACTACTTTTAGGGGAGGTTCTGTCAAAATGGCCCCAGAAAACAGTCAACTTCAAACCACCATAACCCTCAAACTCTTGATGCAACATAGGAATTTGGGTAACCGTTGGAAAGATATGAGAGTTAGCCTGGACTTTGTAAATTGGATCATGTCATGAAAGTGTCATTTGCATAGTCAAATTTGAGTTTGAATGCAACATAGTCAGGCTGGAACAGATTTCAAACAGCAAAAATGGATGCAGTGAACAATGTTGCAACTTAGTGGTTTCACTATGCACTTGATATTGACATATTCTTTACTTTGGGAATGGATGTGTGACTTGATTCAAGTCTATGTCCAAAGATGGATCTTCCCTTCCTACTGATGATATATGATTGGATTTGCTTAGTAGCGGTAAATAGTACAGGTTTCATATCCAAGTTGTGGCAGTCGTTCCAAGACGTTGGTTATATCGAGTATTCGCCATCGACTTTAAAAGGAAGTAACTTTGAACTTGGTACTGTTCGAAGTATATGCAAGCAATCGACAAAAGTGATGGAAGTTACTAGTCTGACACTTAGGGGGGGGGGGGGGGGGGGGGGGGGGAGTGCACCATAGTAACCAAGGTGTTACATTCACCAAAACATCATGCCCTAGTTCACATCAACACAGTCCCTTGTCAACCACCTAATGCAGCCTACTGAAGTGAATGTTAGATACCTGCTTTTCGAAGGTTACTCTGTTTGCTACTTGGGAAGGCAAACCCACCTCACCCAATAGAAGGTAGACATAGTAAGTTAAGAATACTACAAGATGAGAACCCGACTCTTTGCTAAGAAACATCATGCTATCTATAAGTTGTGGTGAGTATGCTTCAAGAACCTCACATCCATAATAGGTTCAATCACTCGGTTCCATCGTGTACTCACTGTTACTTTGAGTGAACCTCAACATTCCTTGCTAACACTCTTTCCTTTAAATCATTGAGCTTGGTTAAGACATGGAAGTAGCAATTCCTTGTTTAGCACCTTTCATGACCAAGTTATTCGAGCCGTGTGAATCCAAATATATTTCTTGTGTATTTGAACCATCTTACTGATTTTTGCTCAAACCCTAAGTGAATGCATTCCTTTGAGCAAGAATTTGTATGATTGTTCAATTACATAATAAATGTCGGTTATTCTTGAGCTATGAACAACATTATCGTTCATAACACCATTCGCTTGATTCATCATCCTTGAATGATACAATGGAAACCTATTACATTACACCCTTGTAACTAAATCACAATTGAGTCGTTATCCTTGACGTGTTGAGACTCAATCACCTTGATTGCTGAAAATTAACTGACTCTAGTGTGCGAGGAGTTTCCTTATGACTTCTCAACCTCATTGAGAACCTTGCATTATCTTACTCACGAGACTATCACTTAATTACCAAAGTGATGGAACTCCTTGACTTGTAATGCATGGTGACAACGTTTGGTCCCACAAACTTGTAGTCACCATCTATTGTGCATCTTTGTATTTTGATGACATAATAGAAACCGAACCTTGAATTCTCTTATGTCAGTACAAAGTGTTTCATCCTTTGACTCATTTATTGAGATCGCAATTGTGAGTTGAGCATTCTTTATTTAGATCTCAATACATATTGATTCGTATTCTGAAAAGATACTGAGTTAAATCCTTAAGGATGCAACCAAAGCAAAGTAAGCCGCAAGAATAACTACATCTTTTATGGTAAGACATCATGGTGATCAAGGAAATCAGGAAGCAAAGATTGAATATTGGAATCAAAGTTTGGACAGTAACATCTTCAAAGGAAAACACCGACTATTGAACCAAAGGCTGTAAAGTTGAATGTGTCTCCCTTACAGAAACAAGATACATCATTTAAGAATAAAAAAGCAAATTTCAGAACATCGTCGGAGGTTCACATGGAAAAGATATCGACTCTACAATTTTATCTCGCTTACATCAAGTGATTGAATTCAGAGCACTCGGAAGAAGACTCCCATCACTAGGAAGAATCAGAAGATGTGGTGCAGTAGACTATTACGGACTAGCCACACCGTCAACAAACCGCATGGGAAGTCGAAGAAAATACTTCCAGCCAGTCACTTGGGAAAGTCATATCACTAATAGCACACCTTAACTTTCTCCTTTTACCTAAGAATCTCGAGACGAGATTTCTTTAAGGGGGAAGGGTTGTAAAACCCTCATTCGAGAAGAGCTAAATTGCAAAAATACGAACTTGAAATTTTTTTCAGTTTAATTGGGAATTCACACTCACATGAATTACATCAGATAAATAATTATGTTAAAAATTTGAGATTGTTAAAACATGGAACATTTAGTGTTATTTTCAAGAAAACTGATGTGCAAAAGAAGGATTTCTCGATTTATACCAAAGAACAATGTTAAGTTAACCTTAAATTTGATTTAAAGTCCAAATGCCAAGTTTAGGCCAAAATCTCATTATAAATCAAATTTATTCAATTTTAAGATTTGAAATAGCCAAAGTGTTATTAATAATTAATTAAGTAAGCCAATGCAGTATATATTAATTCACAAAAATCTTTTAGTTTGAATATGCTTAAAAACTCGAATTTCGATTCAAATCCAAATGGCAAACTCAATATGGGCAAAACAAGGTTTATCTTACATTTATTATTGTTACAATTGACTTAATGACCCCTCAAAGGTTTTTGCTAATTATAGGAATAATGCAAAGCCACAATTTAAAAGGAACATTTAAATTTGAATTTAAAGTCTCAATATCATTTTGCTCCAAACTTAAATCTGAGTTCGTAATGGAACTCCCCATAATTTGTTTAGCTAAACTGGAATTTTGTGGCAATTATAGAATTTGCTAATTAGATTAAGAAGAGTAGAGGGGATGAATAGAAAATGGGAGCCACCTGTCGGGGAGAAGAGAACCCAACTGCCTCTAGTTTTTCTACCTCACTTAACGTGAGTGCACCACGGACGCAGCACCGCTCCACCTCGACAGAACTTGGCCAAGGAGGAAACCAACTACTCTCTCGATCATATTCTCCTCTCTGCTTACACTCCGCTGTTCAGCTAGTTGCCTCTCGCTCAGCTTGAGCTGCTTGCTGCTCTGGTCACCACGTCGTGCGCCACCGTTTCTGCTCAGGGCAAAGCCAAGCTGCTGGAGCTGGGTTCCAGTCCAGACAAGGCCAAGACTGTGCGCCTAATGCTCCTTTCTCCAGACTCGCTGAGGAGCTACCACAAGCCGGCCGTCTTTCCTTCCACCAAGTCAAGCATCAGCTCTGTTTCCACCACCGCGCCTCAACATTGTCTGGAGTTGCTCCTCCGTCCCTCGCTCAACTGAGCACGCTCAGAGTTGAGCTGTCTATCCCTGAAAATGAACATTACGCTCAGACGTTGTACCGTCTATCCCTGGAAAAATGGTATATTTACTGAAACCTAAGCAAAATAGTATGCAAACGGTACATCAACATGTATATATAGCAGCAGTGATACAACACAATACATTCCTATAGCACCAGACACTACCGACACAATGACACCAGAGAGGTCACATCTGTAATTTACCTTGTAGCGGAGTAGTTTTCAGCAGGGTTTTCATCTCTTTCAAGAGCACCTCTCGACGACCATATTTCAGTAGCACCCCTTGATGACTCAGATGCATCCCTCGATGATGTAACATCGCATATCCTCACATCATCATCATCACCTTCTTGATCATCATTGTAGCCGGAAAGAATATCCAGACCTCCAATGGAAGTATCGCGTGTCACTTGTTGTGTTGGTGGTTGAATTATCCTCAAATTGTCATCATCTTTTGGCTTGAGAGAGATGAAATCCATCTTTCCATCCACTGTTTTACCTACACAAAAGAGTAAGGTACATAAATACATTAACAATAACAACAATACACTGTTAAGGTTAATATCAAAGTAAAAGTTTCAACAATGGAAATTTTACCTTCATATAACTTCTCTGAATCATCATATAGAGGAAAACTGTGTCTCTGTTGCTAGCTTTAGGATGGGACTGCAAAATACAAATTGAGTTAAGAACATAATAATTGAAGAGTTGAAAATGATATATAGTATTGAAATACAAGATTTTATTTTACTATAATGATGTTATCCCAAATTGGAGGTTCTGCCATTTTCATACACAACTTGTCATCCCAATGAACCCCGCTTGCTTACGAGCCTCCTTGAGCATCTTGAAATCCCTCTTTAGTTCCTTCTCTTTATCCATAATTTGATGCTTGGAAAATGAGACATATGGAAACTGGTCATGAAACTTCTGGACCATACAGTTCCATGTCTCTGTTGACCATCCATTTTGGCTCCTATAACAATCATTATCATGATCTCGAAGTATCTGAACCAATCTCTTCTCCAACCTAGGGTTCCAATTGCCCTAGAAGTTTTCACTGCACAGAAAGTTCAAAATTACCACATAGATTGAAAACTAATATGCAGCAGTTCAAAAACTAGAATAAATACCTTTTGGTGACCTCTTATTTCGTTTAGCACCACTCCTCGGTGAGGAATGACTTTGCGAAGATGCAACTTGCACTAAGTTAATCTTTGGAGAGCCTCTTCCAAATATCCCTGTTGCATAAAGCATTTAAATGCAGAAAATAAATATATAACATAATAAACAAGATGTTAGTTTTTCCAAACACCATGGTTGAATAAAAACACAAGTTTATCACATCATGTCCATAAGTATTACATTTTATTACAGAAAAAGTGCAAATTACATCATCATTGATTATGAGAGTAATCCTCCCACATATGCAAAGCAATTACATCTCTAACAACATTTCCATTTTCAATTTGACTACTAAGAGAGACCACATCATTGTTGTAGCTAGTGTCTCCTCCGGGAAGGTCAACAAATGATGAAGGTGGTATGTTATTTGGTTGGTTATCCAACCATACATCATCTATAACAATACAACCCATCTACTATTATGAAGGCAATATGCTCTTCATCTTCCCTAGACATTTGGATCCGATGATATCCAGCATATACATCTAGGAAACACAATAGTTCGCACCCTGAGGTGGAATCCTTTATCTGGTCTATTCTAGGTAGTGGAAATGGGTCTTTTGGACATGCCTTATTCATGGTGGTGTAGTCGGTACACATCCGAAGCTTCCCACTGGCTTTGGGTACTATGACTAGGTTTGCCAGCCATCGTGGATGATGAACCTCCTAGATGAAACCAGCTTTGAGCAGCTTCTTGATTTCTTGTCTGATGAAGTTTTGCCGCTTGACTAATTGCTTCTGGGGCTTCTGATGTACTGGCCATGTGTCGGGATATATCTTCAGGTTGTGCTCAATCACCTCCTAGGATCCCAGGCATCTATGTTGGTTGCCATGCAAACACATCGACATTCGCCCGGAGGGAAGTGATGAGCATGAGTTCCTATTTGTTGTCCAGACCTCCTGATATACGGGTGGTCTAGGCAGCATCAGAACCGATTTGGATGACTTTGATGGGAATGTCGATGTCGCTGCTTGGCTGCACACGTGGTGCAGAGGTTGAGCCTCGGTTGCGAGATCTCGGAGGTTGAGCAGCTTGCTCCTTGTCGGATGCTTCCTCCTGCGCTGTTGCAAACGCGTGGAGTTCTTCTAGTGCGGTGACTCCTGCAGTGCGATCCCCGCGGATCCGGAGAATGCCTGAAGGTGTCGGCATCTTCAACACCAAGTAGCCGTAATGAGCTATGGCCATAAACCTATACAGGGATGGTCTGCCTAGGATGGCATTGAAGGGTAAGCTGATGTGCGCTACATCGAAGACCAACTTCTAGGTCCTATAATTGTCCCGAGTCCCGAATGTCACTAGGAGTGTACTTGACCAGAGAGGAGTAATAGCTAGGACCTACTCCGGAGAAGGGACGTGAGGGGCGAAGGTCCGAGAGTTTGAGCTGGATCTTCACAAATGCTTCATAGCCTGAGGAGGTTGAGCGCCGCACCTCCATCCACCAAGACATGGTAGAGCTGGATGTTATTGATGGTAGGAGAAACCATCAACGGCAATTGACCAGCTTCGATCATGTTCCTCGGGTAGTCTGCAGCATCGAAAGTGATGGGAGTGTCCATCCACTTCCGATGGGGTTCTGCCTTGGCGGTGGGAGCTGTCGCAACCATCTCCCGACGCATGGTCTTGAGGATGCGTCCGAAGGTAATATCCCAGGACCCTACATATATCGTATGGAGAGTCTTCTGATGCTCATTGTCGGAGATGTCAGAATCATCATCGATGGTGTTGTACACAGCCTTCAGGACCTTCTTGGAGTCCTATAAGCCTAGCTCCGGATCAGCCAGAGCTTCGTCGACCTTCTACTTTTTTTCCGCTAGCGGAAAGGAGCTTCTTCTTGGTGCTTGTTGAAGCGTTCAACAAGGTGCTAGACCTCGCGGTAATCTTCAAGATTGTGGGTGTTCGTTTTGTGGATCGGACACCACATCTTTTGATCGCCGCCGTCTTCAGATGATGGTCAAGGACGTTTTTCGGGGCATGGCCTCCGGCCACCCAGAGTTGCAGCTGCAGCAGCAGTAGGCGTACTGGCTGACAACTTTTTCTTGCTGTTGGACTTTTCCTTATTTTTTCCACTGTCGGAAGCAGTGGCTTCAGCCTTGGAGGAGTTTTTACCAACCTCTGGAGCTGTTTTGGAGTGCATCTCTCGGCCCTCTGCAGCCATAGCACATATGTCGGCTAGGATGAAGAGATCTGTGACGCTGCTGACTTCTTTTGTTGCCAGCTTCTCCAGCATCTTCTTATTTCTAACCCCCTGTAAAAATGCGACAACAACGGAAGCATTGGAGATAGAAGGGATTGTGTTCCGTACATGAGAAAATCATTGGATGAACGATCGCAGCAACTCTCCCGTCTTCTGTTGCACGACGAACAGATCCAGCTCTATGCCAGGTCGGGTGTAGGAGCTCCCGAAGTTGGCGGTGAACTGGCGGCATAGCTCCGCCCAACTGTTGATAGAGTCAGGCAGAAGACTCATGAACCAGGATCTGTTTGTCCCAGTTATAGCCACAGGGAAGTAGTTGGCCATCACGGCCTCATTACCTCCAGCCGCTAGGATAGCGGTGGAGTAGATCTGTAGGAACTCGACGAGGTTGACATTTCCATCGTACTTCTCCAAAAAATGAGGCCGAAACTTTTGTGGCCATTGAACCATACGAAGATGCATGGCCAGGGCTGAATAGCCGCCCCTACTCCCAAAGGAGAAGGGTTTTCATGAGCCTCTCGCCTCTCGCGAGCGCGCTCGATATGGACGCGGTTGTCCTGTCGCCTGTACCGACGGTCGAGCTCCGATCATAGATCATGCGTCGAAAGCCTCGATGCAGTATGGGTGCTGCATGCCCCGGAGGGCAGCGACGTAACTTGTTCGGACACAACACGCCTCTTGTGCTGTGACAGTTGAGGACCAAGTCTACTAGACAAGGTCCTACACTGAGAAGGTGCCTACCCAGTAGGGGGCAAACCTTAGTTGTTGATGGCATTGGTTGCGGCTGCAACCAGATGCTCCACATCAGCGCGCCACTACTCCATTGCACCCTGAGGTGCTCCGGGTGCTGGTGGACACTAAAGAAGAGTACGCGCAACATTGAGCGCGTTCTCAGGGTTGCGTGTCGATGTCGTGACCGATGCGAAGACACCGTCTTGTTGTACGACATTGATTGCCAGAGCAGGTGGTGGTGGTGGAATGATGCATGTCGGAACAACAATGCTTGCTGGCTTTTGCACATTGGAGGGATTCCCTCCATCAGGCTGTCCAGCTTGGCTGTTGGACGATGTTGTGGTGGAGTTCACCATCTTGAAATCTAGAGTGCCCCCAACCTGGTGCGCAAAATGTCGAAGTGTTGCTACGACACTTCCCCCGGTACTACTAAACTGTAGTCCACGGAGGTTCGTATTCGGTTGGAGCGTGCGTAAGATTATGAATGAGACAGTGACACAGGGGATTTTACGTGGTTCAGACCGCTTGAGAATAATATCCTACTCCACGAGATGGTTGTTGATGTAGTATGAGTGTGCTTGCGTTGGCTTGGTTGGAGTTCATTTCTACCGTGCATATCAGCCCTTTCATATGCTAAGGGCTAGCCATTACAGGGGTTGTTTGGCCTGACAAGTGGCCCTGGCGGTATTCAATCCCCTAATACACGACCTACATGTATTAAATATGATTAAACAGCATGGTCACGCGCCTTAATGGCGGCATTACCAGTACTAATTGTCCTCTGATTATGTGTCATTAATACAACATTAGTGACACGTAATCAGGTCTTGTAACGGCTATTTTAATAGCCTCTTGAATGTATGTGCCGTTAGAGATCATGTAGTCGTTGTTGGCTTAGGTCCAGAGGTACAAGACGTGGCAGCTCCGGAGCTTCCCTCTGCGGGGAGGTAGGTCCGGAGCCACTCGACACGTGGTGGCACCAGAGCTTCCCTCTACTGGGGGTTAGGTCCGGGGTTGCTAGACACGTGGCGGGACTGGAGCTTCCCTGTGAAGGGAGGTTGGTCCAGTCCCGCTGGACATGTGGTAGTACCGGAGCTACCCAAACGAGAGATATTGGCCCAGTGCTGACAGACGTGTGTTTCCTTCGGAAGTCTTCAACTCGGACGTGAGAATTCTTTGGCTTTTCTTGCAGTATCATGGGGTATCTGGTACGCAGGGTACCGACAGAGTCCATAAGTGCAGCTTGGGATAGATTTTCTCTTTTGAGAAACTCTAGCCCAGATTTGTACATCCCTGATTTGTTGATCTTGCAACACTTCTATATGGGATTATACAAAGACTCTGCCCTATATCCGGTGCAACAACGTGGCTCGAAGCACCAGGCCGGATGCCTCCCACAGAGAAGAGCCCCGAAGCTGCCACGTGCCCCGAAGGGCTCCGAAGCTGCCACGTGCCTCAAAGAACCAGGCTTGGCCTCCTTGGCAGTGGCCAGCCCTGAAGCTGCCACGTGTCCCGCAACTCACCTTAGACGGTGGGCTACGGGAATTAAGGGATGGTGCACCCCGTCTAAGTCAAGCATTGAAGACACACACCCACCACCAGCGGATAATGCGGAGCACGCCATCGGTCAGGGACCGCTACGCCCAATCACATCACAGTGAAGATGTCGCAGGCCTATCCCACTCCACCAAGTGGGTAGCTTGCGTCGACAAGCCAGATGGATGGGACATCTCCTAACACTGTCAGCGACTATGCATAGATCACTGGCGACTCAGGCGACAAGACGGTGAGTCTTCAAGCCATGGTCAGAGGAAGGTTATGCGGGAAGCTATAGATCTTTAGGATAAGATTGCCCTGGGGCCACCTGTCGGGCCCCAGACCCCACTTGTAAGGCGCATGGCCTTGTCCATTAAAGGACCAGACCGCCACCATTACAAAGGATCCCCAATCTACGCATTCACACACTACACACCAGCAATACAACTCACACCGTGGAGTAGGGTATTACGCTCTTGCGGCCTGAACCAGATAAAACCACTGTCTCACTAATCTCATACATGCAATCCCTCAATAAAGGACTAAGCCCTGCCAATCAAGAACCTCCGTGGGCTGCTCTTATAGTAGGTCTGGGGAAGTGTCGCAAGAACACTCCGACATTTGACGCGCCAGGTAGGGGCTTTTTCCTAAAAAAAGTGGTTGCGCATTCATAGCAATGGCAAGCATCAAGCTTGCGAGTAGCAGCAAGACCGAGCCGCAAAAGGTCGACCTGTATGTCGGCAAAGACATGGAGATGGAGTTTCAAAAGCCCAAACAGGCTGTTGAAACGATTGACCAGGCTGAGGACCTTGACCTCAACAGCGACCACGAGTGTCGCAAAGCACTCCACATCATCTGCAGGGGATCTTCGCGTCCCAGAATGCGGTCAAGACCCGGCACGGGGCAGTAGCATCGCTAGATCCTACTAACGCCCCGACACTGCATCACAGATGGTTGGAGACGCCGATCAGCTTCAACGCCTCCGACTACCCCGAGAACATGGCGGGAGCCAGGCTTCTGCCCCTCCGCGTCGCCCCCACCATCGCCAACATCAAGTTCTACCACGTCCTGATAGATGGCGGGGCCGGCCTCAACCTCATCAGCCATGCGGCCTTGGACAAGTTGTCCCTGTGTCCAAGCTTGCCCCATTGAGACCATTCTCGGGGGTAGGGCCAGGGAGGATTATCCTGTACAACAACATCTACCTCCCAGTGACCCTTGGGACACTCGAGAACTTCAGGACGGAGAATATCCTATTCGACATCGTGGAGGTTAGCCTCCCCTACAGAGCCATCATCGATAGGCCAACCCTGTACCGATTCAATGTTGTAGTCCACTACGGATACCTTGTCCTCAAGATGTCGACTCCCTCCAACGTCTTCAAGATCTGCAGAGATCACGCTGCTACAGTATCAGTTCTAGAGAAACTCCAAGCACTGACAGCAGCCCCCACACCTGCCCCGAGCGATGCTGGACCGAGTCAGCCCTCGCCAAGCTCGCGTGAGCACAACTATGCCTCCATGCCACGGGTGCAGCCCTCCGACAACGACGACGTACCCATCAAGACTATCCAAATTGGCTCCAATGCTGCCTAGACCACCTGCATTGCAGGGAGTCTAGACAGCACATAGGAATTAGCGCTCATCACTTTCCAATGAGATAATGTCAATGTGTTTGCCTAGCAACCGTTGCAGATGCTCGGCTTCCCCAGGGAAGTGATCGAGCACCACATGAAGATCTACCCTGATGCTCGGCCAGCGATGTAGAGGCCAGGAAAGCAGTCCATCAAGCGGCAGAACTTTATCCGTGAAGAGATCAAGAAGTTGCTCGATGCTGGCTTCATTCGAGAAGTCCATCATCCCAGGTGGTTGGCCAATCGGGTCATCGTCCCCAAAGCTGGTGGAAAGCTTCGAATGTGCATCGACTACCCCAACATTAACAAGGCATGTCCTAAAGATCCTTTCCCCTTTCCTAGGATAGACCAAATCGTAGATTCAACCTTGGGATGCGATTTGCTCTGCTTTCTAGACGCTTACTCAGGATTACACCAAACCCCCATGTCTAGAGAGGATGAAGAACATACCGCGTTTACGTAGATGGTCTTTACTACTATGGCTCCATGCCTTACGGTCTTAAGAATGCCCTCCCTACCTTTGTGCGTGCCATGCATAAAACATTTGGGGACCTCATTAGGGACCTGGTAGAGGTGTATGTCGATGATATCGCTGTAAAAATCCAAACACATACATCGTTTTTTGACAATCTCGCCCTAGTCTGTCACAGGTTACAGACCACACTCACAAATCTCAACCAAGACAAGTGTGTGTCCGAAGTCAAAGCATGGAAGCTCCTTGGTTTCTTGGTCTCACACCGAGGGATCGAGGAAGCCCAAAGAAGATCAAGGTGGTAGATTTGATGCGACCTCCAGCCCGCATTAAGGACATACAGAAGCTTGCAGGTTGCTTGGCAGCGCTCAACTGGTTTATCTCTAGACTGGATGAACGGGCCCTCCTGTTCTTCAAACTGCTATGCCAATCTGGACAGTTTGTATGGACTGAGGAGGCAGAAAAGGCGTTCCGCGAGCTAAAGCAACAACTTACGTCTCTGCCCATCATGGTGACCCCAGAGCCTAGGGAGCTTTTGTACCTCTACATCGCTGCCATGACAGAAGTGGTAAGCATGATCTTGGTGGCGGAACGACCTGGTACCCAGTAGCCTCAAGAGATAGACGGGACTCCTGCTGCTGATTCTGAGCCCCAGGGCCTGGTGACCGTAGGGGGCCCTGAAAACCAAATTGCCTCCGCACCCCAGCCCCCGGAGGGTACCCGGGTCCCCCCAGGGGGCCTCAGAGATCAAGAAACCTCTGGGTCCCAGCCCCCAAGAGGACGCCTAGAGTTCAGGGAACACGAAATCTCTAGGCCTGAAGCAGATGGAAGAGGATGCACCGGATTCCTCGAGGAGAGTTCGGACCATCCAACTCCCGGTCTACTTCATCAGTGAAGTCCTACATGAAGCAAAAACAAGGTACCTTGAAGTACACAAGTTACTGTATGCAGTGCTAATCGCATCGAGGAAGCTCCACCATTACTTTCAGGCACACAAAGTTTCAGTGGTGACCTCATTCCCACTAGGGGCAGTGCTTCGCCGTCCCAACGCGATTGGCAACATCGCCAAATAGGCGGCGGAACTAGCATAGTTCGAGCTTGACTTCTTGTCATGGCATGCAATTAAGAGCCAAGCTTTAGCAGATTTCGTTGCTGAGTGGACTCCCTCACCAAGCAACCCAGGGGGCTTGGAAGTCATCGAGTTGGAGCCCAGGGCACTGGTACTCACCAGACCCCACTGGACACTCTTCTTTGAGAGTTCATCGCAGAAGCACGGGGCCGGAGCTGGTGTACTGCTCACCTCGCCAATAGGGAAGCAGTCCAAGTACGCGGTGCACCTTGACTTCAAGGCGACCAACAACAAGGCAGAGTATGAAGCCCTCATCTTTGGACTAACAATTGTGTAGGGCCTCGGTGTCCAGCAAATGCTGGTCTAGGGAGACTCCCATCTGATCGTCAAGCAGGTCCGGGGAGAATGCTGCTGCAATGACCCTTAGCTTGCGGCGTACCTGCTGCACGTCAAGAAGCTGGAAGCTGGTTTCGAGGCTTTGGAACTTTTCCACGTGCTGCGTGCTGACAAATCCATCATCGATGCCTTGTCAACAATGGCATCCACCGGGGCCCTAGTTCCTGAAGGTGTCTTCAGTAGGAGATTAGTGCAACCAGCCACTAGGCCCGCAACGAAGAAGGCGAGCCCGGCACCTCGCAGCTGGCGACCTCGGCAGCCCTGCAACCATGGGGCCCATCGAGGTTCCTGTGCATCATTGAGGAGCCCAGATGACCCGACGCCCAAGATCCAGAAGCTCAGGAGAGTCTCGATGCATGGATCATGGATATCCAGGACTACTTGAAGGACAACATCCTTCCAAAGGAACACGTATCCGCTGAGCAGATCGTATGGAAAAACGCTACACTTTGGTAGAAGGAGACATTTGCTAGTGTCGCGCCAACATCGTCCTATTACGGTGTATAACTCGGGAGGAGGGTTGCGACTTGCTCATAGATCTCCATGAAGGAGAGTGGGAGAATCATGTCACTTCCTGCATGCTGGTAGGTAAAGCCTTCTGACATGGCTTCTACTGACCAACGGCACTCCAAGACACCGTCAAGCTGGTGCAAAGATTCAAGGCATGCCCATTCCATGCCAGGCAGATTCACACTGCAGCGCAAACACTGCAGATGATCCCACCCTCCTGGCTGTTCGCAGTCTGGTGGCTGGATATCTTGGGACCCTTCCCCAGGGCAGTCGGAGGGTACCAGTTCCTCTACGTCACTGTAGACAAGTGCACCAAGTGGCCAGAGGCAGCCAGGGTGATCAACATCAACAAGGAGTCTATAGTCAAGTTCATCAAGTCGATCATTTGTAGGTTCGGGGTTCTGAACAGGATCATCACTGACAATAGGACCCAGTTCACCAGCGAAGTGTTCAAGACTACTGCGAAGTCCTTGGCGTCCAAGTTTGTTATGCGTCTGTGGCGCACCCAAAGAACAACGTTCAAGTTGAAAGGGCCAACAATGAGATCCTCAGGGGCCTCAAGACACGGATGTATGACTACTTGGATAAGCATTGTGCCAAGTGGGTTGACGAACTCCCATGTGCGCTGTCGGCCTACCGGACATCGCCCAGTCGGGCCACGGGGGAAACACCTTTCTTCCTAGTGTATGGGGCTAAGGCCGTCCTCCCCCCAGAAATCGCCGTGGGCTCTCTCCAAGTTCGGGCATTCGACGAAGCCCCATAGGACCAGCTCCAACGTGAATATATCGACCTCTAGACAAAGCAAGGTGGCACTCTACCATCCGAAACGCACGATATCAGCAAGCGCTCTGGCGCTACCAGGAATGGTTTGTGCAGAGTAGAGAGCTCCAGATGGGCGATATGGTGCTACGGCGAATACTTCCTCAAGAAGGGGCACACAAACTCCCCCCTGCTGGGAGGGCCCCTTCTGAGTGACACAGGTATCCCTCCCCGGGTGCGTCCGCGTGGCCACAGAAGAAGGAGAGCCCTTCCCAATAACACCCTCATTTTCATGCATCATGCATTGCATACATCACTAAATATGTTTAACATCCACATAAAAAAGGAACAAGTTTAAAATTAATTAGAAGTAAAACCGCGCTTAAAAAGTTTGAGAAGTGCGGACTTGCCCCGGACGAGTCCAAATTTCTCTCTGTACCAGTTTCGAACATGTCCGTTTTCCTGCGGACTAGTCTGTTTTTCCCTCTGTACCATTTCGAACTTGTCCGTACTTGTCCGGTTTGCTCTCTAACTAAGTTCGGACTTGTCTGATTTTACACCAGACTTGTCCGTTTTCGTCTCTGTCTAATATCGGACTAGTCCGGCCTTGTGCAGACTTGTCTGGTGCTCGCGATTATGATTCAATCTTTTCGTCCACGACTTGTTATTGGATTTTTACCTTAAGTGGGCCCAAGGACATCGTGTCTAACCTTTTTGGAGCCCATGTGGGACCCACACTGGCCTCCACCCACCCCAAACTCGAAATCCATCAAACCCTACACCTCCACCCCTATATAAACAACCCAACACCCCAACTTGACATCTCTTTGCCACAATTGAAAGCACCACAAACCCTAGTTCGTGGGAGCCGCCACCGAGAGGAGATCCAACAGCAAGGAGGAGAAGGAGATTACAAAGGAGGATCAAGCAATCAAGGTCTTCATCTAGTTTTGTTCTTCATTTGCAATTCACCCTCAACCCATCATCACCAACCCTAGATCGTCAAGATCCAAGTGTTACATCCAAACTCTTGATCTTTGGAGTTCTAAACACGTGGTATACCTTCTACTTTCTCTTTCCCACATGAATTCAACCCAAATTCTCCAAATTCTCGTAGATCAAGAAAACCCTAACTCGTTGGTTCTACGTAGGGCAGACTAGTCCGGCCGCTAGCGGACTTGTCTGGCCTCTAGATTCGTTTAATGTTGAATTAATTCCAATTTGACATAAATTAACTTTGAACCTATATAAAATTGTTAAGAGCCATTGAAACTAATTTATGAACAATAATAGCAACTCATTAACAAGTTTTACTATATAATTGCATTAATCATGCAAGTCATATTATATTGAGTAATATATGAGCATTTATTGATTGTAATCTTGTTTTGTATGTTCGTTGCACGGAATAGAAGGTGCTACGCTAAAGGGTGCTGTAGAGGACCTCCAATACCATATTTTTGAAGTCTTTGACCCTAACCAAGCTCAGGAGCAAGGCAAGTGTCCTTGATCATATTGTTTCTGTTCTTAAATGTTTTGTTTGCAAAAATTGCATGCTTGTGTCAAATTGACGGGAAACCCAAGATAGGAGTTTACTAGTCTTGTTTGACCACCCTTGTCGCTTGGGATACATTGTAGAGAGTCGGGAAGGGCTTTTTACCTTTTTGGCTTTGCTCAAACTAATTGGGAGGAAAAAACAACCAAGCTACTTTATTATAAATTATTGAGATTATGGATAATGTACATTGATGAACATAGTTAATTGGTAACACGGGACTTGGGAGATCTAAGAAAGCATGGTTGGTGGATTGGCTTGGATGTTATGGTGGTTTGCTTTACTTGGATCTAAGGACCGGTTCATGCGAGAATAAGCCAGGACTACAGTGCCACCATGAGGTCAAGTATGGGTGCGGTGTAGCTGATTAATTAGGGTATTGTTGTTATTGCGCGGGCTATTTGGAAGAGCCAGGAAGGGGAGTCAGATTGGGTTTGTATAAGTGGTGGGACTCCCTGGGATCCGAACGGCACAAAAGGGGGCCCTTTGTTTAGAATGTGCTCAGTTGGAGACATTGCCACCGATGAAACCTCAGTGGGTCTGTACATGCTAGTAGTCCCTTTGTAAAGGCTATTTTGTGATCTCTTAGCCACAAACAACCAAAAGTGTGAGATAGCATAATAGAGGTTCTTAGTCACTGAAAGGTGATGAAATCACGAACATGTGGGTAAAGTGGTACAACCTCTGCAGAGTGTTAGAAACTATCATGATAGCCTTGCTCCCGGTTAAGAGCACCAAGACAACTTCCATGATTAGAGGAAACTTGGGATTTGGGATGGTTGGTTGGTTATGGTTATGGTTATGGTTATGGTTATGAATTGAATTATGATGATTGGACATGGATGATGATGATGGTAATAATCTGGTATATGGATGGATAAACTGATTATGGTTTCGTACTATGTTACTTATGTGGGATATGATGAGAATTACTTCACATAGACATCTTAAGTATGCTTTTTACATGTTTTAAATGTACTTTTTAGCAATTAGCCATTGTTTATTATCATGCCTTGATTAAGTCACATGTCATACTTTCCACACTTGTTGAATACGACATGTACTCACCCTTGCCCCACCAACAGTTTTAGGTCAGGGAGTATCAGGACGTTAACGAGGAGTTCTAGGCTGTGTGTTGCCGTTAGCTTTGCCTGTGGAGTTGTTTGGAGCTATGCTATCCCTTATGCCTAATTTGCTTAGTTTTCTTTGTTGTCTAATTAGAATATTTCCGCTGTAGTTATAGTTCAATAATGATAATTAGAGTTGTGATTTGAGGATTATCTGAATAATGTAATAAAAGTACTTATTTAATAATTTGAGTTGTGGTAATTATCTGTTTATCATTTGTGAGTCACTTGTGTATGTGTGTTAAACATCCTGGGCACACATATACTGCACTTAGTTCATTTTTCGGAACCGGGTGTCACAAATTGGTATTAGAGCCACAGGTTGACCGTAGGACGCAGCCTAGGCAGAATGGACACTTTAGAGCACATAGGAGCACTCAGGAAGCATTGTGTTTTTTTTGTTGTGTGCTGATTGCTATGTATTGTTGCTTGTGTGCTTAGTAGAGGATTATGGGATGCTTTAGCATTGCCATGTTCATATAGGCTTGTATAGTTAGTTGCTTAGATTTATATCCCTTGATGCATATAGTTAGGGACGTTTTCTAAATTCTTATCTCTTGCTTTTCATCAGATGGTGAGGACTCGCAACCAGACGGATGCCAATGATGAGGAGGAGAACAATGGAGCACCTCAGAACAACAATGGACAGGGACCTGCCCAAGGGGCTATCAACCTTGAGCAGCTATTGGCTATGCAAAACCAGCTCATGCAGACCATGATACAAACTATAGGACAGCTGCAAGCTAGCAACAACAATCAGCCCCACATGCCTCCACCACCACCCCCACCACCTCATAACGGGTTGGGAGAGTTCATGAGAACCAGGCCACCAACCTTTGCTTAAGCCACCGACCCTATGGATGTTGATGATTGGCTCAAGTCTATGGAAAAGAAGCTCGCTATTGTCCAGTGCAGTGACCAGGAGAAGGTCCTATTTGCTTCTCATCAACTAGTTGAAGCAGCTGCGGATTGGTGGAATTCACTATGCAACGCCCATGAAAATCAATAGAGGATCACTTGGGCTGAATTCAAGGAGAGCTTCTGTTCTCATTATGTGCCGGAAGGTGTTATGATCCTAAAGAGGCAAGAATTTCATAACTTGAGGCATGGAAGATCAAGCGTGAGTGAATGTCTTGGAAACTTCACTCAACTTTCAAGGTATGCGCCGGAAGATATCAGCCGGGACAACTGGAAGCAATATTTGTTTATGAGGGGCCTTAACAATGAGATCCAAGTGAAATTGCTCAACTGTGATTATGCCAACTTTCAGAAGCTTGTGGACAAAGCGATTGTGGTTGAGAACAAAGTTCGTCAAATGGAGAAAGACAAAAAGAGGAAGGTGCCATATCAAGGAAAGCTGCAAGGAAGCAATGTTCACTCCCGCTTTGCACCACCAAATGTGCCATACTACAGCCCCTCTATGCCTGCTCATCGCCCTGCTTATCAACCTCGTCCAGCTCAGCCTTAGTTCGTGCAGCAACGCCCCGCTATGAAAGCATCTCGTCCTCCAATGCATCAAGCGCCCCGCACCAACTGTCCTGCAAATGTTCAAAATCAAGTTCGTCCAAATTATTTTGGTGCAGCAAGGAAGTGCTATACTTGTGGTGAAGCAGGACACTTTGCATTTCAATGTCCTAAGTCAAGCCTTGGTCAAGGAAGCAATGCTCCAAGACAGAAACCAAGACCGAATGGAGGAGCGCCACAAGGCAACCGTGGACAACAGAATTTTGCTCGTGGCAATGTGAACCATGTCTCTACGGAGGAAGTTCAACAAGAGGATGACGTGGTGATTGGTATGTTTCTCGCAAACTCAAACCCAACGACTATGTTATTTGATTCTGGAGCATCGCATTTATTTATTGCATCGAAGTATGTTGCCAAGTATAGTTTTCCTATCTCTCATATGAAGTATACTTTGTTGGTTAAATCTCCTGGAGGAGAGATGAGGACAAATATAGTATGTACAAAAGTAAGCCTTAGAATAAGGGGGGTAGACTTCTTTACCAACCTCATTGTCTTGGATTCTCAAGGATTGGACATAATACTTAGTATGGGCTGGTTGAGGAAGCACGATGGAGTTATAAAATGTGCCACAAAGACAGTGAAGTTGACCAATGAGGAAGGGATCACCATAGAATTTGAAGCATCTCAACACGCCTCAAAGCAATTGGAGTTGAACCACATGAATGGTCCCGCAATTGAGGAGATTCAAGTGGTGTGTGAATTCTTGGATGTGTTTTCGGATGAGTTGCTAGGTATGCCACCTGATTGCGACATTGAGTTCATTATTGAGTTAATACCTAGAACTGCACCTATAGCTAAGAGGCCATATATGATGCCTCCTAAGAAGTTAGCGGAGCTCAAGAAGTAAATTCAAGAGCAACTAGAAAAGGGGTTCATTCGCCCAAGTTCTTCACCTTCGGGAGCGCCAGTTCTCTTCGTGGACAAGAAGGATGGATCCCAAAGGATGTGTGTGGATTACCGAGCTCTCAACAAGGTGACAATCAAGAACAAGTATATTTTGCCCCGCATAGAGGATTTGTTTGACCAAATGAAGGGTGCATGTGCTTTCTGCAAGATTGATTTGAATCAATTCCAATTTGATGTAAATTAACTTGAAACCAGTATAAACTTGTTAAGAGCCATTGAAAATGATTTATGAACAATAATAGCAACTCATTAACATGTTTTCTATATAATTGCATTAATCATGCATGTCATATCATATTGAGTAATATATGAGCATTTATTGATTGTAATCTTGTTTTGTATGTTCATTGCGCGGAATAGAAGGTGCTACGCTAGAGGGTGTTGTTGAGGACCTCCAAAACCATAACTTTGAAGTCTTTAACCCTAACCAAGCCTAGGAGCAAGGCAAGTGTCCTTGATCACATTTATCCTGTTTTTAAATGTTTTGTTTGCAAAAACTGCATGCTTGTGTCAAATTGATGGGAAACCCAAGATAGGAGTTTACTAGACTTGTTTGACCACCCTTGTCGCTTGGGATACATTGTAGAGAGTCGGGAAGGGTTTTTTTACCTTTTTGGCTTCGCTCAAACTAATTAGGATGGGAAAAAACAACCAAGCTACTTAATTATAAATTATTGAGATTATAGATAATGTACATTGATGAACATGGTTAATTGGTAACACGGTACTTGTGAGATCTAAGCAAGCATGGTTTGTGGATTGGGTTGGATGTTATGGTGGTTTGTTTGACTTGGCTCTAAGGACCGGTTCATGCGAGAATAAGCCAGGACTACAGTGCCACCAAGAGGCCTAGTATTGCTGGTATTGCGTGGGCCATTTGGAAGAGCGGGGAAGGGGAGTCAGATTGGGTTTGTATGAGTGGTGGGACTCCCTGGGATCAGAACGGCACAAGAGGGGGCCCTTGGTTTAGGATGTGGTCAGTTGGAGACATCGCCACCGGAGAAACCGCAGTGAGTCGTACATGCTAGTAGTCCCTTTATAAAGGCTATTTTGTGATCTCTTAGCCACACACCAACAGAAGTGTGAGACGGCATAATAGAGGTTCTTAGTCACCGAAAGGTGATGAAATCACGAACACGTGGGTAAAGTGGTACAACCTCTGCGGAGTGTTAAAAACTATCATGATAGTCGTGCTCCCGGTTAAGAGCACCTAGACAACTTCTATGATTAGAGGAAACTTGGGATTTGGGATGGTTGGTTGGTTATTTGTGACGCCCGGTTCCGAAAATGAACCAAGCTAACGCATATGTGTGCCCAGGATGTTCATCACACATACACGAGTGCAATCACAAAAGAGTATACAGAAAATTACCACAAGACAAGATTAATTAACCAAATTTTATTACACGAACCAGACTATCCTCAAATACAAGCTCTAATAATTGTTAATGACAAGTTCAACTAATGCAGCGGAAATAAACTAATTAAGCAACTATTCAGCATAAGCAATAGGGTATATATGCGCAGCTCCAATCAACACCACAGGCAAAGCTGACGGTAGACACGGCCTAGGACTCCGCATTATCGCCATTAAAATCCTAGTCCTGACCTGCAACTGTGGGGGGGGGGGGGATTGCAAGAGTGAGTACATGTCGTACTCAGCAAGTGTGGAAAGTATGACATGTGGCTGATTCAAATGATGACAATAATAATGGTAAAGTGCTGAAAAGTACATTAAAACATTTGAAAAGCAATATAGTATAAGTATGTGAAGTAATCCCAACATAATCATGAGTAATACCATAATACCAAACTGAATTCATTACCATCATCAATAAGTCCAGATTTCACCATTGCCAATAACCATATTCAATACCAGAGATTAATCCATAACCATCCATAACCATTACCAAACCATAACCATCCCAAATTCCAATTTCCCTCTAATCATGGAAGTTGTCCAGGTGCTCATAACCGGGAGCACGGCTATCATGATAGTTTTAGTTAACTCTGCAGAGTTTGTACCTCTTTACCCACATGTTCGTGGTTTCATCACCCTTCGGCGACTAAGAACCTCCCTTATGCCCATGACCCGTCGGTCACATTACACACTTCCGTTGGTGTGTGGCCAAGAGATCACAAAATAACCTTTACAAAGGGATTACTAGCCTATTTAGACCCCACTGAGGTTTCACCGGTGGCGATGTCTCCCGCAGAGCACATCTTCAACCAAGGGCCCCCTCTTGAGCCATTTGGATCCCAGGGTAGTCCCACCAATCATCAACAAACCCAATCTGACTACCCCTTCCCCGAGCATCCACAATGGTCCAAACAGCACTAGCAAAGCCCTAATTAATCAGCTACGCCGCACCCATACTTGGCCTCGTGGTGGCACTGTAGTCCTGGCTTATTCTCGCATGAACCGGTCCTTAGATCTAAAGCAAGCAAACCACCATAACATCCAACCCATCCACACACCAGGCTTGCTTAGATCATCCATTACCATACCATGTTTAACCAGTTCATGTTAACCATAATCTCATCCAGGCATAATTAAATTGAGTGATATAGTTATTTCCCATCCCAGTTGATTAAGTGAAGCAAAAAGGTAAAAACCTTTCCCGACTCTCTACCATAAATTCCAGGTGACAAGGGTGGTTTAGCAAATCTAGTAAACTTCCTACCATAGGATTTCCCATCAATTTGACACAAGCATGCAGTTTTGCAAACAAAACATTTATTTTAAAAACAGGATCAATATGCTTCAAGGACACTTGCCTTGCTCTTGCTGTTGATTAGGGTCAAAGCCTTCAAACTCTTGATGTTGTAGATCCTCCGTGGCACTCTCTAGCGCAAATCCGTCTAATCCACACAATAAACATACAAAACAAGAAACACAATCAAAGAGTGCACAAATATTACTCAATATGACATGACATGCATGATTGATGCAATGCAAGGTAGAACTTGTTACTAGATTGCTTTTAATGATCACTAACTAGCTCTAATAGTTTTTAACAAGTTTATACAGGTTTGGGGTCGATTAGATCAAATTTTAGAATTAATTCAACACAATTTAACCAGAAAGATCGGACTAGTCCGCTAGGGACCGGACAAGTCTGCACTCTGTGAGATTAGCAGATTAGGGTTTTCTAGATCGACGTGAATTTGGAGATTAGGGGTTGAATGCACGTAAGGAAAAGATAATAGAAGGTATACCTGGTGTTTAGAACTCCAATGAACCAAGAAACTTGGAGGTAACACTTGGATCTTGATGATCTAGGGTTGGTGATGAACTTGGAGATGAATTGGTGGTGAAGAACGAAACTGGGTGGAGATCTTGATCCTCCTCCGTTTCCTCCTCTTCTTCCTCTTGCTTGGGATCCTCTCCTCCCTCCTTGATGGTGGCTCCCCACGAACTAGGGTTTGGGTGGGTGGAAAAGTGGCAAATAGATGTCCAACCAAGGGGTGGGGTTGTTTATATAGACGTGGAGGCTAGGGTTAGATGGATTTCGAGTTTAGGATGAGTAGAGGCCGGTTTAGAGTCCCACATGGGCTCTAAAAGAGTTGGGCACGACGTCCCTAGGCCCACTTGACGTGAAACCCAAGAAACAAGTTGTAAAACAAAAGGTCAATCTCGGAGTCACGAAATATCGGACAAGTCCGGACAGGACCGGACTAGTCCGAAGTCGTCCAGAGAGAAAATCGGACAAGTCTGGCCTAAAATCGGACAAGTCCGATCTTAGTCAGAAAGGAAAACGGACAAGTCCGCTGGAAGACCGGACTAGTCTGGAAAAGTCCAGGGACTTAGCAAATTTTCAAGGATTCGTGGAACATCGGACTAGTCCGCACAAGATTGGACAAGTCTGAAGTTTTCCAGGGGCAAATATCGGACTAATCTGCAGTAAAAACGGACAAGTCCCTTTTTAGACAGAGAGAAATCGGACTAGTCCTCAGCAAAATCGGACTAGTCCGCACTTTCCTACATTTTTAAGTGCGGTTTTGTTCCAAATCAATTTTAAACGTGTTCCTCTTGTTATGGGTTAATGTTAAACATGTATATGAGTGTATGCAAGGCATGATGCATGAAAATGAGGGTGTTACAAACCTACCCCCCTTAAAATGAATCTCGCCCTCGAGATTCGACGCGGAAGAGAAGAGATAGGGAAATTCCTTCTTGAGATCATCTTCTAGCTCCCAAGTTGCTTCTTTTTCGGTATGGTGCTTCCATTGGACTTTACACCATCTAATGACCTTGTTCCTTGTGACCCTCTCCTTGGTTTCCAAGATTTTGGCCGGTTGCTCGGCATACGTCAAATCTTCCTCTAGTTCCAATTCTTCCATTGGCACTTGATCTTCCGGTACCCTGAGACACTTCTTGAGTTGGGAAACATGAAACACATCATGTACGTCTGAAAGATGAGCTGGCATCTCCAACTTATATGCTACTTCTCCTCTTTTGTCCAAAATCTTGAATGGTCCAATATAACGAGGTGCGAGCTTGCCTCTTATGTTAAACCTCTTATGACCTCTCATTGGTGACACCTTGAGGTAAACAAAATATCCTATTTCAAAGTCTAATTTCCTTCTCCTATTATCCGCATAGCCTTTTTGCCTTGATTGGGCAGCCCTCAAGTTTCCACGAATTATTTGGACTTGCTTTTCGGCTTCTTGCAACACGTCCGGACCAAATACTTGAGTTTCTCCTGCCTCATTCCAGAATAAAGGTGTCCTACACTTCCTCCCATAAAGCGCTTCATATGGTGACATTTTCAAGCTTGCTTGGTAACTATTGTTGTATGAAAATTCTGCGTATGGCAAGCTTTTGTCCCAACTTTTCCCATGCTTTAAAGCACAACCTCTTAACATGTCCTCCAAAATCTGATTGGTCCTCTCGGTTTGTCCATCCGTTTGAGGATGATATGCTGAACTAAAATTCAACCTCGTTCCCAAAGCTTCATGCAATTTTTGCCAAAATCTGGAGGTAAATTGAGAACCTCTATCCGAGACTATCTTCTTAGGGACTCCATGTCGACACACAATATGCTCCATGTATATTTCGGCCAATCGTGCAGTTGTATACTTGGTTTTCACAGGGACAAAATGAGCTGACTTGGTTAAGCGATCCACAATTACCCAAATTGAGTCATACCCGGACTGAGTACGTGGTAACCCAACTATGAAGTCCATTCCAATTTCTTCCCACTTCCATTCTGGAATCTTCAACGGTTGCAATAATCCGGCTGGCCTTTGATGTTCCGCCTTGACTCGTTGGCACACATCACGCAGTGCTACGTATTCAGCTATGTCCTTCTTCATGCTATTCCACCAATAGCAAGTCTTCAAGTCCTTGTACATCTTCGTACAACCTGGGTGAATCGAGTAAGGCGAGTCATGTGCCTCCTTTAATATTGTCTCCCGAATATGCTTTACATTAGGCACAACGATTCTCTTTCCAAGCCATAAGGTACCATGTTCGTCTTTATCAAATCTGAATTCTCTCCCTTCTTCGATTCTTTCCTTGATTTCCTTGATCTCCTCATCTATGGTCTGTGCTTCTCGAATTTCTTGCTCCAAGGTCGGATTTAACTCCATCATCTCCATCTCATTTACAAACCCGAGGTTCAACCGTTCAAACTCCTTACATAACTCGAACGGCAACTCTCGAACTGTAAGTTGATGGCTTACTCCTTTCCGACTCAAGGCATCGGCCACTACATTGGCTTTTCCCGGATGATAGTTGATTCCCAAATCATAATCTTTGATGAGCTCCAACCATCTTCGTTGCCTCAAGTTCAGATCCGTTTGTGTGAAAATATACTTCAAACTCTTATGATCCGTGTAAATTTCACACCTATGTCCAAGAATATAGTGTCTCCAAATCTTCAATGCATGTACCACGGCTGCTAGTTCAAGATCATGCGTGGGGTAATTCTGCTCATGTTTCTTCAATTGTCTCGACGCATAGGCGACCACTTGACCTTCTTGCATCAATACACATCCAAGCCCTTGTCTTGATGCATCACAATAGATGTCGAAACTCTTGCTTACATCCGGCAATACCAAAACTGGGGCTGTTGTCAACCTCTTCTTCAACTCCTCAAAACTATCTTGACAAGCTTGAGTCCATTGGAACCCCTTTCCCTTCATTAGCAACTCCGTCATAGGCTTGGCTATCTTGGAAAAATCTTTAATAAACCGACGGTAATATCCAGCCATCCCAAGAAAACTCCTTATTTCCTTGACATTTCGCGGCGGTTCCCATTTCAACACGTCTCTTACTTTTCCGGGGTCAACCGATACTCCTCCTCCTGAGATGATATGACCCAAAAATGGCACCTCTTTCAACCAAAACTGACACTTGTTGAACATGGCATACAATTGATGCTCCCTCAATTTCTGCAACGCAAGCCTCAAGTGTTCCTCATGTTCCTTCTCATCCTTCGAGTAGATCATAATATCATCAATAAATACCACAACGAACTTATCTAAGTACTCCATGAAGACCTTATTCATGAGGTACATAAAGTAGGCAGGTGCATTTGTCAATCCAAAAGACATCACGGTGTACTCATAAGATCCATACCGTGTCCTAAAAGCTGTCTTGGGTATGTCCGATGGTCTAATCTTCATTTGAAAGTAACCTGACCTCAAATCAATCTTGGAAAATACACAGGCGCCTTTTATCTGATCAAACAAATCCTCTATACGGGGCAAGGTATACTTGTTCTTGATGGTTACCTCGTTGAGAGCTCGGTAATCCACGCACATCCTTTGGGATCTGTCCTTCTTGTCCACAAACAGCACAGGCACTCCCCAAGGTGAAGAACTAGGGCGAATAAAACCCTTCTCTAATTGCTCTTGAATTTGCTTCTTGAGCTCCGCTAATTCCATAGGAGGCATCCTATACGGCCTCTTAGCTATAGGTGCAGTTCCAGGTATTAAATCAATAACAAACTCAATGTCTCGATCGGGTGGCATACCTGGCAACTCGTCCGGAAAACATCCAAAAATTCACACACCACCGGAATCTCCTCAATTGCGACACCGTCCATATGATTCAGCTCTAATTGCTTCGGTGCATGTTGGGTTGCTTCAAATTCTACGGTGATCCCTTCTTCATTAGTCAACTTCACCGTCTTTGTGGCACATTCAATAACTCCATTGTGCTTCCTCAACCAGTCCATACCAAGTATAATATCCAACCCTTGAGAATCTAAAACAATGAGGTTGGCGGAGAAGTCTACCCCCCTTATTCTAAGGCTTACTTTTGGACATACTATATTTGTCCTCATCTCTCCTCCAGGAGACTTAACCAACAGAGTAAACTTCATATGAGAGATAGGCAAACTATACTTGGCAACATACTTCGATGCAATGAATGAATGCGATGCTCCAGAATCAAATAACATAGTCGCGGGATTGGAGTTGGCGAGAAACATACCAATGACCACATCATCCGCTTGTTGAGCATCCTCCGTAGAGACATGGTTCACGTTGCCACGAGCAAAATTTTGCTGTCCACGGCTTCCTTGTGGCTGTCCTCCATTAGGTCTTGGGTTTTGCCTCGATGCATTGCTTCCTTGACCAAGGCCTGACTTAGGATATTGATGTGCAAAGTGTCCAGCTTCTCCACAAGTATAGCACTTCTTAACTCCACCAAAATTATTGGGACGAGCTTGGTTTTGAACATTGGCTCCAGGAAAATCAGCACGAGGTGCATAAGGCATCGGAGGCCTAGGTGCTTGCATGACAGGGCGCTGCTGCACAAACTGAGTTGGGCACGGTGCATAACCAGGGCGCTGAGCAGGAATAGAGGAGCTGTAATGAGGCACATTGGGCGGCGCAAAGCGAGGGCGCACATTACTTCCTTGTTGCTGTCCTTGATATGGCGCCTTCCTCTTGATTTCTTGCTCCATCTCACGGATCTTGTTCTCAACCACAATTGCTTTGTCCACAAGCTTCTGAAAATTGACATAATCACAGTTGAGCAATTGCACTTGGATCGTATTGTTCAATCCCCTCATGAACAAGTATTGCTTCCGGCTGTCCCGGCTAACATCCTCAGGCGCATATCTTGAGAGTTGAGTGAATTTATTGAGATATTCACTCACACTTGATCTTCCTTGCCTTAAATTCTCAAATTCTTGCCTCTTCAATATCATAACACCCTCGGGCACGTAATGAGAACGAAAATTTTCCTTGAATTCGGCCCAAGTAATTCTCTCTTGGTTCTCATGAGCATTGCAATAAGAATCCCACCAATCCGCAGCTGCTCCAACTAGTTGATGAGAAGCAAACAAGACCTTCTCCCGGTCACTGCATTGGACAATAGCCAGCTTCTTCTCCACAGACTTGAGCCAATCGTCCGCATCCATAGGGTCAGCAGCTTGAGCAAAGGTTGGCGGCCTAGTCCTCATAAACTCTCCCAGTCGGTTATGAGGAGGTGGGGGTGGCGGTGGAGGCATGTGGGGCTGATTGTTGATATTGCCAGCCTGCAGCTGTCCCATAGTCTGTATCATGGTCTGCATGAGCTGGTTTTGCATGGCCAATAGCTGCTCGATGTTGATAGCTCCCTGAGTAGATCCTTGCCCATTGTTGTTCTGAGGCACTCCATTGTTCTCCTCTTCATCATTGCCATCCCTCTGGTTACGAGTCCTCACCATCTGAAGAAAAGCAGTAGGTAAGAATTAGAAAACGTCCCCAACTATATGCATCAAGGGATATGAAACTAAACAACTAGCTACACTAGCCTAGGTGGACATGGCAATGCTAAAGCATCCCAAAATCCTCTATTAAGCACACAAGCAAGCAATATATATAGCAAACAGCACACCAAGCAAACACATCGATTCCTGAGTGCTCCTATGTGCTCTAAAGTGTCCATTCTATCTAGGCTGCATCCTACGGTCAACCTGTGGCTCTGATACCAATCTGTGACGCCCGGTTCCGAAAATGAACCAAGCTAACGCATATGTGTGCCCAGGATGTTCATCACACATACACGAGTGCAATCACAAAAGAGTATATAGAAAATTACCACAAGACAAGATTAATTAACCAAATTTTATTACACGAACCAGACTATCCTCAAATACAAGCTCTAATAATTGTTAATGACAAGTTCAACTAATGCAGCGGAAATAAACTAATTAAGCAACTATGCAGCATAAGCAATAGGGTATATATGCGTAGCTCCAATCAACACCACAGACAAAGCTGACGGTAGACACGGCCTAGGACTCCGCATTATCGCCATTAAAATCCCAGTCCTGACCTGCAACTGTTGGGGGGGTAAATTGCAAGAGTGAGTACATGTCGTACTCAGCAAATGTGGAAAGTATGACATATGGCTGATTCAAATGACGACAATAATAATGGTAAAGTGCTGAAAAGTACATTAAAACATTTGAAAAGCAATATAGTATAAGTATGTGAAGTAATCCCAACATAATCATGAGTAATACCATGATACCAAACTGAATTCATTACCATCATCAATAAGTCCAGATTTCACCATTGCCAATAACCATATTCAATACCAGAGATTAATCCATAACCATCCATAACCATTACCAAACCATAACCATCCCAAATTCCAATTTCCCTCTAATCATGGAAGTTGTCCAGGTGCTCATAACCGGGAGCACGGCTATCATGATAGTTTTAGTTAACTCTGCAGAGTTTGTACCTCTTTACCCACGTGTACGTGATTTCATCACCCTTCGGCGACTAAGAACCTCCCTTATGCCCATGACCCATCGGTCACATTACACACTTCCGTTGGTGTGTGGCCAAGAGATCACAAAATAGCCTTTACAAAGGGATTACTAGCCTATTTAGACCCCACTGAGGTTTCACCGGTGGCGATGTCTCCCGCAGAGCACATCTTCAACCAAGGGCCCCCTCTTGAGCCATTCGGATCCCAGGGTAGTCCCACCAATCATCAACAAACCCAATCCGACTACCCCTTCCCTGAGCATCCACAATGGTCCAAACAGCACTAGCAAAGCCCTAATTAATCAGCTACGCCGCACCCATACTTGGCCTCGTGGTGGCACTGTAGTCCTGGCTTATTCTCGCATGAACCGGTCCTTAGATCTAAAGCAAGCAAACCACCATAACATCCAACCCATCCACACACCAGGCTTGCTTAGATCATCCATTACCATACCATGTTTAACCAGTTCATGTTAACCATAATCTCATCCAGGCATAATTAAATTGAGTGATATAGTTATTTCCCATCTGATTAAGCGAAGCAAAAAGGTAAAAACCTTTCCCAACTCTCTACCATAAATTCCAGGTGACAAGGGTGGTTTAGCAAATCTAGTAAACTTCCTACCATAGGATTTCCCATCAATTTGACATAAGCATGCAGTTTTGCAAACAAAACATTTATTTTAAAAACAGGATCAATATGCTTCAAGGACACTTGCCTTGCTCTTGCTGTTGATTAGGGTCAAAGCCTTCAAACTCTTGATGTTGTAGATCCTCTGTGGCACTCTCTAGCGCAAATCCGTCTAATCCACACAATAAACATACAAAACAAGAAACACAATCAAAGAGTGCACAAATATTACTCAATATGACATGACATGCATGATTGATGCAATGCAAGGTAGAACTTGTTACTAGATTGCTTTTAATGATCACTAACTAGCTCTAATAGTTTTTAACAAGTTTATACAGGTTTGGGGTCGATTAGATCAAATTTTAGAATTAATTCAACACAATTTAACCAGAAAGATCGGACTAGTCCGCTAGGGACCGGACAAGTCTGCACTCTGCGAGATTAGCAGATTAGGGTTTTCTAGATCGACATGAATTTGGAGATTAGGGGTTGAATGCACGTAAGGAAAAGATAATAGAAGGTATACCAGGTGTTTAGAACTCCAATGAACCAAGAAACTTGGAGGTAACACTTGGATCTTGATGATCTAGGGTTGGTGATGAACTTGGAGATGAATTGGTGGTGAAGAACGAAACTGGGTGGAGATCTTGATCCTCCTTCGTTTCCTCCTCTTCTTCCTCTTGCTTGGGATCCTCTCCTCCCTCCTTGATGGTGGCTCCCCACGAACTAGGGTTTGGGTGGGTGGAAAAGTGGCAAATAGATGTCCAACCAAGGGGTGGGGTTGTTTATATAGACGTGGAGGCTAGGGTTAGATGGATTTCGAGTTTAGGATGAGTAGAGGCCGGTTTAGAGTCCCACATGGGCTCTAAAAGAGTTGGGCACGATGTCCCTAGGCCCACTTGACGTGAAACCCAAGAAACAAGTCGTAAAACAAAAGGTCAATCTCGGAGTCACGAAATATCGGACAAGTCCGGACAGGACCGGACTAGTCCAAAGTCGTCCAGAGAGAAAATCGGACAAGTCTGGCCTAAAATCGGACAAGTCCGATCTTAGTCAGAAAGGAAAACGGACAAGTCCGCTGGAACACCGGACTAGTCCGGAAAAGTCCAGGGACTTAGCAAATTTTCAAGGATTCGTGGAACATCGGACTAGTCCGCACAAGATCGGACAAGTCCGAAGTTTTCCAGGGGCAAATATCGGACTAATCCGCAGCAAAAACGGACAAGTCCGTTTTTAGACAGAGAGAAATTGGACTAGTCCTCAGCAAAACCGGACTAGTCCGCACTTTCCTACATTTTTAAGTGCGGTTTTGTTCCAAATCAATTTTAAACTTGTTCCTCTTGTTATGGGTTAATGTTAAACATGTATATGAGTGTATGCAAGGCATGATGCATGAAAATGAGGGTGTTACATTATTGTTATGGTTATGGTTATGGTTATGGTTATGGTTATGAATTGAATTATGATAATTGGACATGGATGATGATGATGGTAATTATCTGGTATATGGATGGATAAACTGATTATGGTTTCGTATTATGTTAATTATGTGGTATATGATAGGAAATACTTCACATAGACATCTTAAGTATGCTTTTTACATGTTTTAAATGTATTTTTCAGCAATTAGTCATTGTTTATTATCATGCCTTGTTTAAGCCACATGTCATACTTTTCACACTTGCTGAGTACAATATGTACTCACCCTTGCAATTCCCCCACCAACAGTTTCAGGTCAGGACTGGGAGTATCAGGATGTTAACGAGGAGTTCTAGGCTATGTGCTGCCATCAGCTTTGCATGTGGAGTTGTTTGGAGCTGCGCTATCTCTTATGCTTAATTTGCTTAGTTTGCTTAGTTGTCTAATTAGAATATTTCCGCTGGAGTTATAGTTCAATAATGATCATTAGAGTTGTAAGTTGGGGATTATCTGAATAATGTAATAAAAGTACTTATTTAATAATTTGAGTTGTGGTAATTATCTATTTATCATTTGTGAGTCACTTGTGTATGTGTGTTAAACATCCTGGACACACATATATTGAACTTGGTTCATTTTTCAGAACCGGGTGTTACACTCCCAAACCCTTGGAACATAGAGCACCTAAGCATAATGGTAGGACAGTGTAGGGTGTCAAGGAACGACACTTAGGACAACTAAGCTCTGGGAGGGACAGGTCCAGAGTGTTTAGCCGCTTAGCTTGGTCCTGTATGCTAAGAATGAACACTCTACCTCCCTTGCCATCCGGAGTGGGTCAATTCCTTATTGTAAAGTCAGTCTCCTCCTATGAATGCCAATTTGAAAGAATAATTGTCTTACCCTGTGCTTTCTCTTATGTTCACCTAATTATCCGTTAATTTTGTGATCATCAAGCTATTCTCATTTTTCAAATATTATCTTCATATACCTGGTGAACATTTCTCTACATCACACTTGGTAGAGTTATGCAACCCTGCTGAAGGCGGACTTGTTTGAGGTACCTGCAAAGTGTTTTGAGATCTCGCGACTGCTCTCTTGGGGCCCCGTTGCGCCAAATGGTCCCCCATGAAAGGCCTACACCGAGCTGGAGGTCCAAGGTGTGCAGCCGGCTTAGCTTGGTCTTGTACCCTAAGCATGCGCACTTTGCCTCGTAGTGCTACGGCTAAGTACTGAGGGCCAGGAGGCTCACACCCTGAATTAGGCGGAAGCCGGATCCCGGGCGCTAACTGTAACACCCTCAATTTTTCCATCATGCATTCCATACATGTTCATGCATTAATCATCAATAGAATAAAGGAAGAAAAATAAAAGATGAAACATATATACAAAATATGTGTAGGAAAGAAGAAAAGAGAATAAGAATATAAAACATATATTAGGGAACAAATATAAACAAATAGAAAATATATATAAAAGAAAAAAATGAATGCGGAATCTAGAAAAAAAAAAAGAAAAAGAGATTCCGAAAACTTCCGGAAGTTTCCGGGGAATTTTTGCTTCACCGCGGAATGTTCCGAGCAAATAGTGCCCGGCAGGCCGAGCTGGCGCCTGGCCAAGCGGCCGAGCCGCACCGCGCACCCCGCGTGCTTGCGCGCCCCGCACCGCGGCTGAGCCTTCCATGCTCCGAGCTGGTCCGACCGCGCCAATGCGCTCCGCCTGCGTGCCTCTCGCGTCAGCAGCGCCCGCGTCCGAGCGCTTCCACGCGCCGCACGTTGGGCCAAAGGCCGAGTCGGTTGCGGCTCTCGTTGCCGCTCGTCTATATAAGGAGCCAAGGCTCCAACGTTTTTCCTCGACACAAGAAATCGCCGCCACACCAGAAGAAAAAAAAGAGAGAACAAAGGGCACCAGGAAGAAAAAGAGAAGAAAAAGAAGGAGGAAGAATAAGAAAAGGAGGAAGGTGCCATCGTCCGTCGGAGATCGTCGTGCCGCCGGAGGACCCCTGCGCCACCTACTTCGTCTACGTTACGCCTTCGTCCCGCGATCTTCGAAGCCGTCGCATCTACGGTAGGATATGTTTCCCGATGCGAATTTTAGCAACGTATTAGATCTAATAATCGGAATTTAATCGTAGTTGCACCATCTATTTATTTTCAGCAACCTTAATTCTCGCTAAACCCCCCGTAAACTTGTATAAACTAGTTGCATCTAATCAATAAACAATCGTAGATAATTAATTATTGAACTTTGCATGCATCATGTCATTGCATGTTGATTAATATGTGTGCATCATATGTTGATTTGTATGTATTTTCTTGTATATGTGATCACGAGTAGAGGGATGTGCTCAAGAGGCTGTATATGAGGTTTCCAGAACCAAGCCTTTGAAGCGCTTGAGCAACCCCATCTGTCGGAGCAAGGCAAGTGTCCTTGATCATATTGATCCTGTTTTATTAAATGTTTTGTTTGCGAATTTGTATGCTCGTGTCAATATAATGGGAAACCAATACGTAGGAGTTTACTAGCGTTGTATGCCACCCCTTTACGCCGGGATATACATGATGAGTCGGGTATGGGTTTTTTTTTTCTTTTTGCACCCCATCTCTACAAGGGTTATGGGTAACTTAAATAATATGCTTGACGATTTTAATTATGAGAACTTGGGATGGTAATAAGATGATGATTAAATTAACAACATGGAACTTAGGAGATCTAAACAAGCATGATTTTGTGGAATGAGTTGGATAGTACGGTGGTTTTGCTTGCCTTAGATCTAAGGACCAGTTCATGCAAATATATGTCAGGATAACAGTGCCACCACAAGGCCAAGTATGGGTGCGGCGTAGCTGAATAATTAGGAGCATTGCTAGTATTGTATGGACCATTGCATGGCGCGGGGAATGAGAGTCGGGGAGGGCTACCCTGGGATCCACATGGCATACGAGGGGGCCCGTGAGTGGGAGAATGGAGATTTAAGCCTGCCAGTGAAACCTTAGTGGTCCCGTACATACTAGTAGTCCCTTTTGAAAGGCTATTTTGTGATCTCTTGGCCACACACCGCTGGAAGTGTGATAAGGCATAATAGAGGTTCTTAGTCATCAAAAGGTGATGAAATCACGAATATGTGGATAAAGTGGTACAACCTCTGCAGAGTGTTAAAAACTATCATCATAGCCGTGCTCCCGGTCACGAGCACCTGGACAACTTCCATGATTAGAATTGGACTTAGGATTTTGGGATGGTTGGTATGGTTTGGTTTTGTCACATGAGAATGGTCGGTATATGGAAGAATATAGAATTGGCATATGGTATTAAATTAATGGTTGGCTGGTATTAAATGGATGGTAAATGAGAATTTTGGATTCATGAGGTCATGAAGGGAATTAATATCACATAGACATGATAGGCTGCTTTTACGTGTTTATGAAATGTACTTTTCTGCAATTATCCATTTTTATTCTAGTCATTTGTTTAGCTACATATCATCTATTCCCACACTTGCTGAGTACGACACGTACTCACCCTTGCAATTCCCCCACCAACAGCTACAAGAGATACTTGGGAGTACCCTGAGGATTGTGCGGAGTACTAGGTTGCGTACCGCCGTCAATTGCCTATGGAATGGAGTCGTGCTACTTAGTTTATTTTTCTGCTGCAACAATTAGAGTCTTGTCATTCATGAACTGTTGGATTATTGTAATAAGGTACTTATTTAATAGTTAAGATGTGGTTAAATTATGTATATTGTTTGTGATGCATCCGTATATATGTGATGAACGTCTTGGGCATACATATGTGTTACGCTTGGTTCATATTCAAAACCGGGTGTCACACTAACGCATTGAATTACCCAAACACCGCGTACCAGCCCAGGACTGTAACGCATAGCAAAACTAAAGAGTAGGGAAAAATGGCCGACGAGCAAAATTATGCCCCCTATAGTGTGTGCAGGACATTCAAAGCAAATCGATTCAGGCACAACTAGCAGCAGCATCGGTGAGGTACACAACACCCAGTTGGCTAGCCACCGACGTTCCTACATGTTGATGGTAGATGATGCTAGAGCATCCAGCTCTGGCACCTCCCAGGGGGTCTGCCGTCGATGCTATTCTACATAATGGCAAGAGGTGTTGATTAGTGGGTACATTCCCTCATCCCGCTTTTGTTGCTAACAAGGTTTTTTTGGTTTCCTACTAGCAAGGGGCCTGTTGTCGCCGACTCTGTGACGATGGTGGGCGACGCCGGAGTAGCCAGCTCCGACACCACCCAAGGGGCCTGTCGTCGACGTTTCTGCGATAATGGTAGGCGACGCCAGTGCAGCCAGCTCTGGCACCACCCAGGGGGCCTGCCGTCGACGTCTCTACGATGATGGTGGGCGACGCCGGAGCAGCCAGCTCTGGCACCACCCAAGGGGCCTGCTGTTGACGTTTCTACAGCGATGGTGGGCGACGTTGGAGCAGCTAGCTTCGGCACCATCCAAGGGGCCTGCCGTAGACGACTCTATGATGATGGTGGGTGACGCTGGAGCAGCCAGCTCCGGCACTACCCAGGGGGCCTGCCGTCGACGTCTCTATGATGACGGTGGGCGATGCCAGAGCAGCCAGCTCCGGCACCACCCAGGGGGCCTGCCGTCGACGTCTATGCGATGATGGTGGGCGACGCCAGAGCAGCAAGCTCCGGCACCACCCAAGGGGCCTGCCGTCGATGACTTTGCAATGATGGTGGGCGATGTCGAAGCACAGCTCCCGGCATTTCTGCAGCGATGGTGGGTGACGCCGGAGTAGCTAGCTCCGGCACCACCCAAGTGGCATGTCGTCAATGTTTCTGTGATGATGGTGGGCGACGCCGGAGTAGCAAGCTCTGGCACCACTTAGGGGGCCTGTCGTCGACATCTCTACGATGATGGTGGCAGACATCGAAGCAGCCAGCTCCGGCACCACCCAAGGGACCTGTCGTCGATTTTTCCACAGTGATGGTGGGCGATGCCGAAGCAGCTAGCTCTGGCACCACACAAATGGCATGGCGTCGTCGACTCTACGACGATGGTGGGAGACGTCGAAGCAGCCAACTTCAACACCACCCAGGGGCCTACCGTCGACGTCTCTGCGATGATGGTGGGCAACGCCGTAGCAACCAGCTCCGGCACCACCCATGGGGCCTGCCGTCGACGGCTCTACTCAGAAAAAGCTTGATGCCCCTGAAGGGGGTACGCTATTGACGGTTGTTATATACCAATTTCACCCGTCAATATAACTCAATTATGTGAAGGAAATATCATTTCTTGCACACATCATCTTTCTATTTAACCTATTTCTACTTGTCCTTGGAGAAAGTAGTGCATGCAAGGGTTCTATGCAGAACTGAAGTGAAACGAGGGGATGAATCCTATAAAATATTATTCCAGCCAATCAGGCGACGCCACAAGGCACCACATGGATCAAATGGCCCACAAACAGAAGTATTCAAGGCCATCCAACGGTGTAGTACCCATATCATGGAATGGGACCCACCTATTAGTCACTTGGAGGAAGAACTGGTCGTTTGGAGCCAAGACTAGGTCGGTCGACCCCCGTAGTCAGTCGACTAGTTCCTGGCGCCAAACGCGGTCAAACGCCATGTGTTGGCTCCTCCCGACTTGAAGAAGTCAGGAGTGACTGATTTGCGCACTTTTGGTGGCGGGAACCGACCCTTCTCGAAGCTATACATAGGACCCCTGACTTCAACACACACCACTTGAGCATCATTCTATTGTATACACTAGTTCTCTTAGTCCTTAGTGGAGTTAGGCTATAGAGAGGAGAGCCTCTAGTCCCAAGTCCAAGTTGGGAAAGGTATGGCTCATGTATCTTTTCTTATCTTTGTGACTTTATGCATAATAAAGATATTATCTTTAGAAGTAGTCTTTATGATTATACCATATCACACTTAATCTATCTTCATAAACACTACAAATCCCCACTGTAGTCTAATTAGTTATAATATGATCATGTTAATATGAATCACTTGTGCTATGTATCAACATTGGTTCAACGTTGATTTAGTTCATTGCCTTAGGATGGCTTGTGCCCGGGCTCTTAAGGTATTTACTTAATATGCTAGCATGGTGCTAGGAAAGAAAGTAGTGTTGAATGTCTCTTAGACCCACAGATTGAAGAGGTAGGCAGTAGGTGGTGATAGCCCTATCTGTCCTTTGTAATCCTCCACGTTCGGCTATGCCACAGGCTCTTGGCAGGAGTCGCCTAGTGTTGCTAGGGGTAAACCCGTGCCCGATGTGTTGAACAACTTAGCATAAGTATTCACCATTGACATGCTCATTAGTATCTAACCTAGGCTATGTATATGCATATTAGAAGCATTGTAGGAGCATATCCCAACTCTTAGTCTAACCTCCATTAGGACCCATTTACCCTTATGATAGATTGCTTAAGTGTGTGTCACACTACCATATTATCAACTTACCCCTGTATTGATAGATGATTAATATCCCATAGATTGATCATAAGAGTAGTGTTTACTTTACTCCATTACCTTCCTTTCGGGATAAATACGATACCCTTGAGAATACTCTTGGATGAAATGCTACACGACAGTTTTTGTGCGCTTGCGTACCTCATCTCTTTCGAGAGATGATTTGTGGCGTAAAAAACGTCAACACACACTGAGGCCATCCACTCAAACTCCCCCGCTCTGCTGGGGGCCCACCGAAGATATCCAGCGATCAAGTGGTAGGTATGCCTAGCCACCTGGCCACATCTACCAGGGGCCTCTAAGGGGGTTCCATAGGCAGGACGTCAAATGACGACAGATCGGCCATGTCAAATTTGCGATCGTTGGTTCCTCAAAAACTAATGAACTCGACAAAATTCCCCAAGCCCTTACGCGGCTAAGGAATCAGAGCGACAGATTGATAAGAACAAGAAGCCAACAAATGAAACATGAACTCAAATTCATTAACAGTTATTTGTACAAAGGCACCATCCCTGGTTACAAAGGTGCTTCGCCTGGGGGCCGTCGGTCTCAACTCCGCTGGAATGAAGAGGCCAACTGCTTGGCAAGGTCCTGGACTTCGGCCCTCGCCTCCTCCTCTCGCTCATCGAAGGGGCCTTTCTCTACCGACTCCAGCAGGATCATTGGGTACCAACTCTGGAATCACACCAAGACATGGGAAGCCACCTGCTCCGCTAGCTCCCTTCCTTCGACCTTTAGCCGTCTTTCAAGGACAATGTTCATTGACCCCAACATCGAGCTGAAGGAGTCCAAGGCTGCAAGCAGCTGGGCCACCCTGTGAGATGGCTCCCCACGCAGCACAGGACCAAGTCCGAGGGGTTCCAACACCACCCCAGCACGGGCCAGGAAGTCCAGGATCCCTTGCGCCTCGGCTGCGCGAGAGGCTTGGAGGCCTTTTACCTCTCTCCTCGCCGCTTCCTCCCGAGCATGATGCTCCAAGTCATCCTCCCGACGCTTGATAGCGAGCTCTCAGTCCTGCACGGCTTGGTGCCTCTCCTTCAGCATGCCGAGGCTTCGGGAGACCTCTTCTTCCCTTACCGCCAAGTCCCATTCTGCATCAGCAACATCAACCTCGCGGCTGACCAACTCCAGTCGCTTATCCTCGCACAGCTTAAGGCAGGATTCGGCGATGGCATTGGCCTTCAAAGCCTTCGCCTCGAGCTCCTTATTCTTGGCGTCGACCAGCTTCACCAGGCGCCGCTCCTCAGCAAGCTGATCCCACTCTCAGACGAAAGCAGCCTACGTCTAGTGCAAGGTGGACTAGGTCGCGACAACAACATCGTAGAGGGGGATCGGCATGGCCATCACCACATACGGTTGCCTCTCTGCCTCTTCTGCCGACGCCGACTCCACGGCAGACACCAACGCCTGGGGACCAGATGGCTCCCTGGCTGGAGCTCCAAGAATCAGCGCGTCACTACCCGGTGCGAAGCACTCCCCCTACCACAAAGTTATCATCAGCCACTGATGGCGAGTCACCGTCTTGCGTGCCAATGACATCGGGCGCCGGCGCAGTATCAGCGGCGAGCGGGTCCGCTCCACTAGGGGTAGCCAACGGCCAAGGTGGTCACCTCCTAGCCTAGCACCACCTCAGCCCCATCTGCTCTGACGGACAGAGGAGCATGAACATCGGCATCATCGGAAGTCGGTGCACCTTCAGGCGTAGGATGCAGTGCAGCAGACCCCATTCAAGTTCTGGGAGGTGCGGGAGCTACCAAGCCCACCCATAGAAGCACCAAGGGCACTATGTCGGCCAACAAAGCCTTGAAAAGCCAAAACCAACTCCGTTAGAGCAAAGAAACGATGAAAAAATAGCGAAGGAAGAAATTGCGCCTTACCGACGGGCTAGTCTGCTCCAAAGACCCTGGACCCGACAACAAGGATGGCGCCATAGCCTCTAGCACTAGCTTCAGAACGTCTTGCGTCGATGCGACCATCGGTGTAGACTCCTCCGCACCTCCCCCAGAACCAGAACCACTGCTAGAATCAAGGACCAAGTCGATGATGGAGCCTTTGGTTGCTCTAGCTCCCTCACAATGGAAGATTAGGTGTCGTCCCCCGCGTCAGCTTCTGCCTCTTTGGCTTAGAGGTGGCGAAACCCACGACAAGGGTACGGGAACGCTTTCCCAGTGCCGGAACTGATGCTGGCTGGCTGTCCTCCACCCTATCGGAGGTTGTTGAGGGCCTTGCCTCCGCCCGTTCCGAAGGAAGGGAGGTAGACCCCGACCTTGGTTGTGTCACAGCAAGGCACCACTCCAGGACCGCCGAAGACCCAGTCGTCCCTTTAGGGTGCAGCCGAACAAGACCGAACACGTTGACCTTCGGCATGAAGCTTTGCACCTCTTCCCTCAGGCCAGGGGTCATGAAGAGCGGCTGACAGTCATCTGGGATGGAGACATTCTCATCATCAACAGTGTCACTGGCCACCGCCTTCAACATCTCCTCCAGCATCTAGGGGTTGGATCGTCCAAATACAACCGACACTGGTTGTACTTGCCAGTGTAGACCTAGGCCTCGTATAGGCGTGTAACACCCTCATTTTCATGCATCATGCATTGCATAAGTTCATATACATGTTTAATAGTAAGTCATATAAAAAGGAACAAGTTTAAAATGAATTTAGAGTAAAACCGCAGTCAACAACTCTGAGGAGTGCGTACTAGTCCATTTTTGGTGCGGACTAGTCCGATTTCTCTCTGACCTACACCAGATAGGTCCATTTTAGTGTGGAATATTCAGGTTTTTGCCTCTGTACAGTTTCCTACTTGTCCGGCCCATTGTGGACTAGTCCGGTATTCCAATTCCTTGGAAATTTTACTAAGTCCCTGGACTTGTTGGACTTGTCCGGAAAATTTACTAAGATATGTACCTGCATTAGTTCAAACTTGTCATTATTATTCATTAGAGCTTGTATTCGAGGATATTTTGAATTCTGTAATAAAAGTGCTTAATTAATCTTGTTCTGTGATAATTTTCTCTATATCCTTTTGTGAATGCACTCGTGTATGTGTGTTGAACGTCCTAGGCACACATATGTGTTCGCTTGGTTCATTTTTGGAATCGGGTATCACAAGGCGCCTTTGAAGGGGTGTGGTGCAGTGACGCAAGAAGTCCGCTAGCACCATCAAGGAGCTCAATCCCTTGTCCGCTAGGAATCAGATCCTCTCCAGCACCAGCTTGTACTCCTTCGTCAACCCTTGGTATGCTTCCCAGGTGGTGGGATCAGAGGATGAGTCTTCAGTGGGCATCTTCAGCAAGGCGTGGGCCTCAGTCCGCACGATCATTGAGTCTTCCCTCCAGCGGCTCCACTTGCCCCTTTGAGCGAAGCAATGTAGATTTGGGAGATCCTGTCCCAACGGTGGAAGTAGTAGGCTCCCACTTGGCTCATGCCCTCTTTTTGGTGGTCTTCATCACGAAGAAGAACTGAAACAGCTCCACCGTTGGTGGGATGCCCACGAACGCCTCACAAAAGTGGACGAACATGGCAGCCACGGTGATGGAGTTCGACGACAGGTGGTGAAGCTGCAGCCCTATTCCTCCAGCACTGCGAGGAAGAACCTCGACAGCAGGAGCCCAAGCCTCGCAGACACGTAGGCAACAAAGAGAACAATCTCGTCTTCACGCAGGTTTTGAAGAGTGGGAGATCCACATCGGATCATCCATCCTTGCTCTGCCGCTGCCCAACCAAGTAGTCACCTCATCGGCACCAGATCCTTGATCGTCCGGAAATGAGAAGGAGGCGGCAGGGAGGCCATCGGAGCAAGCAAGAATGAGAGTTTTGGCTGAGTGGTGAAGGCTTGGGCACTCAAGGAAGAAGGCGAAAGCTCGGGCGGCAGGATGTGAGTAAGGAAGGAATTGTCCCCTCTAACAAAGGTTTCCTTTTTTATCACCCCGCAACGCCTGAGCACATCGTGCAGATTTCCAAGGCTCGGCCCTGACTACTCAACCCACAGCGTCAATGACAATGGGGCCTAGGTCCCTTGTCAGGAGTGTTGGCCCAAGCGGTCAGCCACCTGAGAAGACAGCGGAAGTGGTTCCCATAAAGGCGGAGCAAACGTAAGTGCTATAGCCACATTAGGAACCATCGTGGTTAAAGGCATCGTAGAGGACAAAAATACTACAGCACCCAAAGCTCTTGTCGCCATAGTCTCTCAACCAGGAGAGGACACGTGGCTATGTTGATAGAAGCACCCACCGCTTTGACTGACCAAGACAAAATTCAAAGAGCGATGCCGGAAAACATGGATAGAACTCCACCCTCAGGCACATCACCTGCCCCCAAGGTGGACCCAGGGGCCACTGTTGGTACCCTGCATACGGGGTACCTTCCCACATAGGCTGAAAGTACCAAGGTACGTCTAGTGGCACCACGTGTTCAAAAGGTGTCGGACCCTGACCTTCCTCAAGAGCGGGATCCGACACTGCCACGTGGTCCTAAAAGATGGGACCCGGCTCCTTCGATAAGACGGGCTCCCAAGATGCCATATGTTTGGGTGGGACCTCACCCTACTATAGTGGTGGGCTCTAGTGCAACCATGTGGCTCGAAGCACCAGGTCGGACGCCTCCTGCAGAGAAGAGCCCCGGAGCCACCAAGTGCTCCAAAGGGCCCCGGAGCTGCCACACACCTCAAAGAACCAGGCTTGGCCTCCCCGGCAGTGGCCAGCCCCGAAGCTTCCACATGTCCTGCAACTCTCCTTGGACGGTGGGGTTCCGGAATTAAGGAATGGTGTGTCCCATCTAAGTCAAGCATTGAAGACAAACGCCCACCTCCGGCGGAAAACGCAGAGCATGCCAACAGATAGGGACCGCTGCGCCCAATCACATCACTGTGAAGACGCTGCAAGCCTACCCCGCTTCGCAAGGTGGGTAGCTTGCGGCGCCAAGACAGACGGACAGGACATCTCCTGACACTATCAGCGACTATGCATAGGCCATTGGCAACTGAGGCGGCAAGACGGCGAGTCTCCAAGCCACGGTCAGAGGAAGCTTATGCAGGAAGCCATAGATCTTTAGGATAAGATCGCCCCGGGGCCACTTGTCGGGCCCTGAACCCCACTTGTAAGGCGTCTGGCCTTATCTATAAAAGGATTAGACTGCCACTGTTACAAAGGATCCCCAATCTGCACATTCACACACTACACACCAGCAATACAACTCAAACCGTAGACTAGGGAATTACGCTCTTGCAGCCCAAACCACGTAAAACCACTGTCTCACCAATATCATATGTGCAATCTCTCGATAGAGGACTAAGCCCTGCCGATCAAGAACCTCCGCGGGCTGCTCTCATAGCAGGTCTGAGGGAAGTGTTGCAAGAACACTTCAACAATATCCCATTCGCATTCCATTATTTTATTTCTTTCTTTCCACCACATTTGTACCTAAAAAATATAATGTAGTATGGGTTAGGATAATAAAATAAAAGATATGCGGTAAGAATATTTCTTTACTTTGCATAAGTTGGAATGATGAATAGATGCTCTGTTTTATTTTCCCTAATCCCTTGTATACAACATAATATTCTCCAAGTATTGCGTTTATTGGCTTAGAATGTTCTTGTCTTAAAACTTGGAATTTGTGGGTAGCAAAAGCTTAAGTCCAATTCTAGTTGTGGGATATGATATAGTGATAAGAGCTGCTAATATCCTACCTAAAAGTGAAACTTGAATTTTCGGAGAAGTTCTAAAATGGAAGTTCCTCATTTGATAGAAATTCCTACCAAAGCTATATGATGATTTGATTTTGATAAACCCCATGCATATGCTATTTGCTTTCACATTGAGTCTAGTCAAACTACTATAGACCTATGTGAGAATATTTTCATTCTTTTACGATCAAGATTGCACGGACACATGCTAAACTTCTACACTAGAAGTTAGCAAAACTCCATGATATCATTCCACCATCAAAAGATACTCCATGATTTCCATGCATAATACTCTCTTTATAATATTTGAAAAGAAAAGAGGAGTAGAAGACATGGCTACAAGAAAACAAAAAACAAAAATGCATGCTCATGTACAAGAGCATGAGAAAAAAAAGATAAGTAGCAATGTTTCATCCTTAATATAAAGAGTGTGCATACAAATGAGTCATCTTCATATTTCCACTCAAAAAACATTCCATCACACTTGCACAAATATTGATCAAAAGTATGATTGGTTTTCTCCTAAGTTTTAATCTTTTGACTTAGCAATATACATGTTGCAAATATGCCTACTCTTGATCCCTACCAAGCTCCATATATAAGCCTTATTTAGATGTAGGAGAAGAAAGGCATTGCCTTTGTGAGGATATAAATACCACTTCCCACATAGGAGTGATTGAGAGCATCATTTGAGGAACTTAAATACAAACACCATTTGAAACTCTCCAAAAATTTGAGTAGAGCTTAAACATTAGGTGATGCATGCTCACTTTGATGTTCTCCTTCAACCACCCATGAAAAGGATGATCCATAAGCCCCATAATGACTAAGAAAAAAGGGTGAGGTATAGCCAACTTATTCAATGCAAGGTAGAATATATTGTTTTGCACTTGGTACTTTTGAAAAGTAAGACATTGTAGCAATTCCTAATCAACAATCTAAGTCCTTATCTTTGCTTCGGGACGAGCAAAGGGTAAGCTTGGGTGAGTTTGGTGATGGTCATTTTATACCAATTTTGACCGTCGGTATAACTCAAATATGTGAAGGAATAAATATTTCTTACACACATCACCCTTAGATTTGACATAACTCAAAGGAGTTTTATGCAGAATTGATGAAGAGTGAGGGGAGCAATCCCGAAAAGTGCCACCCCAACCAACCACGTGTTGACATGTGGCATCACATTGATCCTTGGACCCACTCCCAGGCGTATCCGAGGGAATCCAACGTCGATTCGCACGAGGATGAGGCCTGGACCCACCTGTCAGCCACCAGGAGAAAGCACAGCAGAGGGGGGCCAGGACTAGGTCGGCCGACCCCTTGGCTCGACACACTTGGTCTGGGCGTCAAACCCGGTCAGCCAAAGCATGACGCTCTCCTGTGGTGTTCTGAAGGTGGTGGTGACTAACTCGCGCGCTTTTGGTCGCGGGGAACCGCCTCTAGTATTTGTATAAATAGGGGGAAGACCTTACTTCACACACACCACTCAAGCATTTGCTCTTTATACACCAGTTCTCTCTGTTGGTATTTCCTATGAAAACAGAATAATCAGAAAGCGCACAGAAATACCGTTGTAGCACTTTGCCTTAAAGAGCATTTCCATGGGTATCGAATCCAAGGAATGTGTGTGAGACATTCTAGCATGTTCTCCCAAGGACACACATTTTGTTTGGAAGCCAAGGATTTGAGAGGAATTCAACGATTTGAAATCTAGGCCATAGTAGTCTACAACATCTACTTGCTTCGGGCACAGGTTTACCCCTGGCAACACCAGGACGATTCCCTACAAGAGCCTATGGCATAGCCGAACGTGGAGGATTACTAAGGATAGATAGGGCTGTCACCACCTATTGTCTACCTCTTCACCCATGGATCTATGAGATATCCACTGATGAACTCTAACCTAAGCACCACACTTAAGATCTAATGCAAAACTCTAATCATTTCAAATGCAAAGCTACGACTAGAGCCTCTAATAAATAAAAGCAGTGAACTCACAAGCAGTTACGAAAGAAAACTACTACAAAATAGAAATCAAACTAATATTTAATTCACAAAAAATTCTTACTCAATTTTGACAAAACTTCTGTAGAGGTACAAGTGTGGAAGAGGGACTTGACAAGCCCAAGCATCCTCCACCTCCTAGCTCCTCCTCACCTTTGACATTTCTTACGTCACAGATCATCTCTCGAAAGAGATGAGGTCCGCAAGCGCACAAAACTGTCGTGTAGCATTTCACTCAAGAGTATTCCCAAAGGTATCGTATTTATCCCAAAGGAAGGCAATGGAGTAAAGTAAACACTACTCTTATGATCAAGCTATGGGATACTAATCAATTATCAAGACAGTGGCAAGTTGATAATATATGGGTAATGTGACACACACCTAAGAAATCTATTCTAAAGGGTAGATGAGTCTTAATGGAGGTTAGACTAAGGATTGGGGAGTTGCTCCTACAATGCTTCTAATATACATATACATAGCCTAGGTTATATACTAATGAGCATGTCAATGGTGAATCCTTATGCTAAGTTGTTCAGCATATTAGGCATGGGTTTACCCCTAGCAACACTAGGTGACTCCCGCCAAGAGCTTGTGGCATAGCCGAACGTGGAGGATTACAAAGGACAGATAGGGTTGTCACCACCTACTGCCTACCTCTTCAATCTGTGGGTCTACGAGACATCCAACGCTACTTAACTATCCTAGCACCATGCTAGCATATTAAGTAAATACCTTAAGAGCTGCAGCACAAGCCATCCTAAGGCAAATGACTAACCTAAACATCGTTGAACCAATGTTGAAACATAGCATAGGACATTCATATTAACATGATCATATCATAGCTAATTAGACTATAGTGGGGGTTTATAGTGTTTATGATGATAGTATAATGACATTAGGGCATGATCATAATGAATATACCTACCACATACATGGAATCCACAATCAAACAAGAAATGCTTCATCCAAGTATATAAATAAGAGAAGACCAAAGATAATATCCTTATTATGCATAAATTCACAAATATAAGAAAAGATACATGAGCCATACCATTTTCAATTTGGACTTGGCACTAGAGGCTCTCCTCCCTATAGCCTAACACCACTAAGCACTAAGAGAACTAGTGTATACAATAGAATGATGCTCAAGTAGTGTGTGTTAAAGTGAGGGGAGAGGGGTCCTATTTATAGCTTGGAGAAGGGTCAGTTCCTGCCACCAAAAGCGTGCGAATCAGTCACCCATGACCTCTACAAGCCGGGAGGAGCCAACATGTGGCGTTTGACCACATTTGGCATCAGGACCTAGTTGGCCAACTAGGGGGGTCGACCGACCTGGTCTTGGCTCCAAACGGCCAGTTCTTCCTCCAGGTGACTGACAGGTGGGTTCCATTCTATGATATTGGTGCTACACCATTGGATGGCCTCGAATACTTTCTTTTGTGGGCCATTTGATCCATGTGGTGCCATGTGGCATCGCCTGATCGGCTGGAATGATATTTTATAGGATTCATCCCCTTGTTTCACTTTAATTCTGCATAGAATCCCTGCATTGCACTACTTTCTCCAGGGACAAGTGAAAATAGGTTTAATATAAAGATGATGTGTGCAAGAAATGATATTTCATTCACATAATTGAGTTATATTGACGGGTGAAATTGGTATATAACAACTGTCGGCGATTTGGAACCGGCAGATCTCCCTACACTACTAAAGTGATAGGGGAGTTTGATGTTCGGTATGGGCGCGCGGAGATTCAAGAAGGTGAGTATGAATTGACACAGGAGACACAAGAGTTTACGTGGTTCGGGCCGCCTGAGCGTAATACCCTACTCCATGGGTGTGTTGATGTTATATTAGCTGTTTGAGCTTGTGTTGAGCGTCAATGGCGTATGTGTGTGTGTCCAGCCCCCTGAACGTGTCGTCGGCCTGTCCTTTTATAGTACAAGGGCAGGCCGTTACAAGTTAGCCTGGCCCGACATGTGGCCCCGGCGGTTACTAGTATTGACACTTATTTAACACATTTAATCGCTCTTAATGACCCTGTAACGGGCTTTGACAGCACCGTTATTGGTGTTAAGATTGTCCGTTTAAGTGTCATTAATATGGTATTAATGACACTTAATCGGGTCTTGAAGTCATTGGTTCCCCTTTGAAGATCCGGAGCCGTTGTGGGGTCTTCCGGAGGTTAGAGGCTGAAGATCCGACGGTTGGACACGTGGCAGCTCCGGAGCATACTGTGGAAACAGGTAGCTCCGGGGCTACCTGACACGTGTCAGGTCCAGAGCTTCTCTCGGTCTGGGGCTAAGTCTGGAGGTGCCATTTTGGTACATGGCCCGGAGCTTCCCCCTTGTGGGCGGTAGCTCCGGTTTGGTAGTACACGTGGCGACCCAGGGATTAACCATGTTGGAGAAGCGGGTCCGGTTATGTCTGACATGTGGGCCTTCGAGGGTCTTCAAACCAAGTAGATGATTTTCCTTTGAGATCTTTATAACCTCAAGGGGTGTACAGTTTCTAGTATACCGACAGTGGCCCCCTGGACCTACCTCCGGGGAAGTCATTCCGTCGGAGGTGGGTCCATCCTCGCGACCTTTGAACTGAGTCTTCAAGGGTCTTTGAGGGTGCCGTTGGCAAGGACTTGGAATTAAATCCTCGCCGCGTGGCGTATCCCGCGTGCGGCAGATGAGATCTTTGGCGTGCGGATCTCACGCAATTGAAGGTCGCCGGTTCCCGATATGAAAACTGTATCGGTTCCGCGCGCCTTGTCAGGCCGCCGCCTTTGGGCTTCCCGCCTCTGGATGACAACCGTTCACCTGGGTAAGAACCTCGACTTGATCGTCGGGGTGGTCCCGGGCCCTCTTGTCATCGGCTGGGTGGAATTTTTGGGTGGTACCTTCGACTTCCTTGCGGTTTCCATCCAAGTGTTGCGAGGGCTTACTTAAGAAGGAAAGTGCGCACCATCGGGAGTTCTTTACGCCTCTCATCTGTTCTTGCGATCAAACTCCCAACTTGTGCTCCGCTTTTCTTCTCTTGCCTAGATGTGCCGCGATGGAGTTGGGTCTCCGCGAGAGTCGCTTGAAGACCGACAGCGACCTGAAGAAGGTCCGGGCCCTCATGGGGTGGTCCTCGGACTTCTTCAACCGCTCGGTCCGCGCCGGTGGAGAGCTCCCGTTCGAGAAGGAGCACTCATGCGAAATGGTGTACTTCTCCTCGTACGCCATGGTGGGGTTGATCCCACCTTTTTCTTCCTTTTTCTTGATGCTGCTAGACTTCTATGGTCTGCAGTTATACCACCTTGGCCCTCACTCCATTCTCCTCGTGTCCATCTTCATCCACTTCTGTGAGATGTGGGTGGGCATCCCCCCTGCATTGAACTCTTCTGGACCTTCTTCACCGTCCACACCACTGGCCGGAGCAATGAGTACCTTGGCTTCTACTACTTTGTGAAGCGCAAGAAGTGCCCGTTCAAGTACCTCCGATCATTTCCCTCTGGGAAGTGGGATGACTGGAAGAAAGACTGGATAGTCATCAGGGTGGAGGAGCACGAGAGGTTGGAGCTGCCTGATGGTCTTCCCGGCATCGACACAACAATCTGGAGTGAAGCTCCGGTGCTGTCGGAAGCTTTCAACCCTGCTTTGACCAGGATCCGCCAATGCGTGGAGGGAGGATTGACTCCTCAGGCGGTATTTTGCAAGTTCTTGGTCAACAGGTGGGTGCCGTTGAGGAGGAGGGAGAAACTCGCTTGGGCCCTCAACAGCGTGATGGACGACGACCGGGTTGAGACCGGGTTGAAGTCCAACATGGTGGGGAAAACCTTGGAGTTCCACCTCAAGAAGTTCCAGCACGGCATCGACGTCGACGGCGATGACTTGACTCTGCCGTCTGCTTTTCTTCCTCTGAACGTAGAAGTGGAGTTCAGCAGGGAGCTCCGACGGAAGATGCCCATGCTTGACGACCTTGGTGTCGTCGAGAGAAGACCAACCTCCGGGGTAGCGATCCCCGGCGTACCCAAGGATGGCTCCGGCTCTGCTCCTAAGCCGAGGGGAGAAGTCGTCGGCAAGGGCAAGGAGTTGGCGGATGAACCAGTGAGCCGGAAGAGGAAGTTGCAGTATGACGACGGGAGGTCCGTCGGGCCCGCTACTTCTGCGTTGGCTCCTTCTCCCCGGAGGGGAAGGTCCTCTGCAGCTGCGGCGACTGTTCCCGTAGTGGGGTCATCCCGGAACGCGACTGTTCCCGCGGTGGGGTCCTCTCAGAGCGTGGTTGTTCCCGCAGTGGGGTCCTCCCGGGGCGTTAGCTCCGGTCGTACAACTCCAGCTCCTGGGCCGGTGGAGGCCTCCAGGTCCGGGGGTTCTTCCCGATCGAGGGGAGCCCCGACCCGGGAAACACCCGTGGTCGCGACGAGTTTCGGGGGGCCTTCCGGAGCTTCCACGCCGGCTATGGCTAGCCCATAACGCCCGGGAAAAAGGTTCTGCGCAAGCTGGTGCGGAAGCCTCCCAAGGTAATTTTTGACTTCTACCTTGGATAGTTGTTTTAATTGGAGCAACTATTTTAATTTTCTTCGTTCATCATCTGCAGCGTCTCCAAGAAGTGGAGTGAAGCTCCACCCTCGGCCACAGTGGCTGAAGTCGTGAGAGCACGAGCTTCTGCTCCTGTCCCGGTGCCGCCCCAAGTGGTGGCCGAAGCTGCGACAGCTCCGGCGCCGGCTGTCGTGGTCATGGACCTCGACTCATCCCCAGAAGTTCCCATGGTAGCGTCGGACCATGGGAGTGAAGATGCGTCAGCGGCACATGTCCTGGAGGTTGAAGCCCCGGGTTCTGGTGCTGCGATGATGGAAGCTCCGGTTGCTGAGCCGGAGGAAGCAGTAATCCCGGCCTCTGAGCCGGAAATTGTTGAAGCCCCGGCGGTTGAGCCGGAGGTGATTGAAGCTCCGGCGTGCGCGCTGGAAACTGAGGTAGTTCCGGCAGTTGGGTCGGCTACCTCCGAAGCACCGGCCGCTGAGCCGGTCATTGTTGGAGCTCCATCCACAGGGCCGGTCGATGTTGAAGATCTTCCGGCTCTTGAGCCGGTTGTTGAGGAGGTGACAGAGCTTGAGCCCTCATCGGAAGAGGTGCCCAGACCGGAGCCAGTAGCGGCTCCTACTCCGGAAGCGATGACGTCGGAGGTACCTGCGGCAGAGCCGAAGTGCCCCATCGAAGTTGCTGGCCCCCAGCCTTAGGGGGTGAACGAAGATTTGGCGGCGGGGCCTTCCTCGATGGCGACTGAGGCCATCCCGGAGGACGGCCCTAGTGCCATGGAGACCCAGGGGACCACTCTTGTAGAGTGGGACCCAATTTTTGTATCTAAAGACCCGCTGGAACCAGCGGAGGAGACCCCAGCAGGTCCGGAACCAATCCCGTTGTCGTTGTCCATTGACAACGCATGTTCCAGTCTACGTCAAGTCCAACTGGCCTTCTTCCACGACAGCAAGGCTCTTGAAGAGGAGCGCCAAACCCTTAGGTGGTGGCGTAATCGGCTCTACTTCGAGACCAAGCTGGCGCAGTCGAGGCTAGCGGATGACATGGAATGGATTAAGCGGGAGAAGATCCGCCTGGAGTACTGGGGCAAGTTACTGGATGATAGGGAGAGTATGACTCGTGCCCTCGACGCTCAATCCCGAGAGATCTACGATCAGGCCAAAGCTACCAATAATGCGGCCGATGCACGCCACGAACAGCTTGAGGCCATTAACACCGCGCTCATCAAGCGCCGAGAGGCACTTGAAGAGAGGGAGAAATGGCTCGAGGATGAAGAGCAGAAACTCCTAGAGCTGCGGGATGATGTCTTGAGGAGGGAGGAGGAGCTCACCGAGAAGGTGGCTCTGGCTGACAAGGGTCTCGAGGAGCGCGCCAAGAAATTGGAAGAGCGCTGCCAAGAGGAAGAGGAGAAGACCTGGGTGCGAGGGCAGGAACTCTACGAGCAAGAGTGTGCCCTTACTGCCAGGGAGAAGAAAGTGAGGGGTAGAGAGAAGGACCTGGTTGACCGCCGGAACAAGATCCACCTCCGGGAGGAGGAGCTCGGAAAACTCGAAAGGCGGGTTGCTTAAAAGATTCAGCAAAATGCCAAAGAAGTTGAGCGCCTTGCCCGTGAGAATTCTGAACTGGTGGCGGCCAGAAGATCCCTGGAAGAGATGAAGGGCTTGAGGGCTGAGGACTCCCTACAGATTTGGGAGTTCTTGAGCAAGGCCAATGATGCACTGATGTCGATGGGTTTCAGCCCCGTGCGCCCGGATGATCCGGAGCCGGAGCCGGACCTAGCGCTGCAGGCGTTGAGCGCAGCAAGTAGCAAGCTCTCTAAGGTGGGCGATGTCATCGCGGACCAACTGGAGGTTTAGGGGCAATCCCTGGCGAAGGACATCGCAGAGTATGTGCTGACGTGCTACACCAACCGGAACTCCCAATTTCCTCTGGACCCGGTGCTTGAAGGCCCCGTCGAAGGAGAAGGCGAAGCTACCCGAGCCAGCGTATCAGAGGTTGCCCAGAAGGTCGCCCAATTCTTCCATACGGTCTAGGACCATCTCTATAGTTCTCACTTGTATTTTCTCTTCTTCTTCCTCAATTTTGTAATCCCTTGTCTCCAGATGTAATCCCTTGTCTCCAGATAAATGAAATCCCCAAAATTTTTGTGAATTTCAATTTTTGTCTTCAACACTCTTATCTTCACTTGGCCCCCTGTTAGATGTACACAATTTGATTGTGAACATGACCAAGAGGATATTGTGCATTGTTGAAGACTCTTTTGCTCCGAATTTGTAGAATTTAGGTTCGAAGTCTTCGATAGTGAAGGCCTCCTGAGGTTGTCGGAGCTTAGAAGCTCCGGCATTGTCTATCGCTGGAGCTTAGTAGCTCCGGCAATAGTCTCTATCAATGCGTAGAGCATCGATAGTTAATCCTCCGGGGTGTCGGAGCTTAGTAGCTCCGGCAATGACCTTTGCCAACACTCAGTTTGTTGGCAGCAGACTCCATTTACGGGGTCTTCTCACCATCTTTTATTCGGCGTCGACGGCTGGCCCCCCTTAGGGGAGTCGGAGCTTAGTCAGCTCCGACTTTTCTCCATCAACGTAGATTTTATTTTTCCTGCACACTTAAGCCAAGAAAAATAGTAAAATTTGTTTCTTGTCTATAACTTCGTCGCGGCTTATGACTCTCAAGAAGATTTTAAGTCAAACGCGATTCTAAATACAACCGAATGTGTTGTCTTTTCTTTTAGATCCAACTGTACACGGACCCGCCTTACTTCGGCCTGCCGGGGTGTAGGTAGAGTGGCGTACTTAGGGTGCTTGACCAGGCTAAGTCGATAGCACACTCCAGCCCTAGATTGGCTTGGCGGCTTTCAGGCGAGTTGGCCATGAACAATATTTGAATCCAAAAGAATTGACAATACTACTCGAATCGTATATAAACCGATTGGACTAAAATTTCTTAAGAATTGCACGTCTTTGTTATAGACAAGAAAGAGAAAAATAAAAATATTGAGCCTGTACAAAATAAATGCACGTGGAGTCTATTTCACATGAAGATGTCTTTCATTATAGGTCCGGGGTACAGGGGAAACAAGTACACTCTTAGCGTACGGAACCAGGCTAAGCGTGTTTCATTTCTCGTTTGACCCAGGGTAGTTAGCCACACTTTTAGTCCGGAGACTGTGACAAGTGTTGCATGAACTTTGCGGACCTTTCGGGAAAGGTCCGGCTGCTCTCCCGGAGGAACTACCCGACTCTGTACAATGACTCTATAACATACATCTCAAGTTACTCAAGACTCACCTCCGTGGTATTAAGTGTAGAACTTACGGAGGTGCTCGATGTTCCAAGGATTTGGGAGAGGTGTCCCATCCTCGGTAGCCAAGCGAACGCTTCCGGGACGGGATACTTTAATCACTCAGAAGGGTCCCTCCCAGCCGGGGGAGAGTTTGTTTAACCCTTCTCTGGATTGTATTCTCCGTAGCACCAGATCGCCTTCCTCGAGCTGTCGGTTGTGTACATGCCGCTGGTGATAACGTCGTAGAGCTTGGCGATATTGGGCATTCCAAACAGCTGCTTGGCACCTTCCCTCCTCAAGGAGGTCTAGATCTTCACGCCGGAGCTGGTCCTGCGCGGCTTCGTCGAAGGTCCGGACTCGGAGTGAACCCAAGGTGATTTCCGGAGGAAGGATTGCTTCAGCTCCGTACACCAGAAAGAAGGGTGTCTCTCCGGTTGACCGGTTTGGAGATGTCCTGTTGGCCCATAGAGTGGGCGGAAGCTCTTCGATCTAGTTGGCTCCATGTTTTTTCAAGCGCTCATAAGTGCGCGTTTTAAGTCCTTTAAGGATTTCAGCATTTGCTCTCTCGGCTTGGCCATTGCTGGCTGGATGAGCTACGGAGGCGTAGCAAACTTGTATGCTGAGGTCTTCGCAATATCCTTGGAATGCGGAGCTTGTGAATTGGGTCCCATTATCAGTGATGATTTTGTTTGAGACTCCAAATCTGCATACAATGGACTGCAGAAAGTTGATAGCAGATTGCTTGTTGATTGTCACAATTGGAGTTGCTTCCGGCCACTTGGTGAACTTGTCAATGGCGACGTACAGGAACTTGTAACCTCCGACGGCTCTTGGGAAAGGTCCCAAGATGTCCATCCCCCACACAGCGAAGGGCCATGTAGGAGGTATCATTTGTAAGGGCTGAGCTGGTGTGTGAATTTGCTTTGCATGAAATTGACATGCTTTGCATTTTTTCACCAGCTCAGTTGCATCCTGGAGTGCTGTAGGCCAGTAGAAGCCATGCCGAAAGGCTTTACCAACCAGCGTGCGGGAAGACGCGTGGTTCCCACACTCGCCTCCATGGATTTCTGCGAGGAGCTCGCAGCCTTCTTCCCTTGTGATGCACCGCATTAGGATGTCGTTGGCACCGCGCCGGTAGAGATCCCCTTCTACCAACGTGTATCTTTTAGCCAATCTGACTACCCAGTCAGCGGATACATCATCATCAGGAAGGATGTTGTCTTTCAAGTAGTTCCGGATCTCCGAGATCCATGCATCGGAACTAACTTGAGCATTTGAGTCTTGCGTGCTGGGTTGCTCGGAGCTTCTGGCAGCACCTACGACCCTTGATGGCTGCCATGGTCACAGGGCCATCGGGACCGTCAGCTTCGGGATGCTGATCTCGCCCCCTTCGCTCAGTTTGGCAGGCTGAGCTGTGGGTTTCAACAATCTCCGGACAAAAGTTCCGTCAAGAGCCGAAGCTCCGGTTGACGCTTTCGTCGAGAGTTCGTCGGCTTCAGCGTTGTGGGCACGCTGAACATGGTGGAGATCTAGGACTTCAAAGTCCTTCTGAAGCCTCTGGACTTCAAGGAGGTAAGCAGCTAACTGGAGATTATTGCAGGAGCATTCACCCTTCACCTGCTTAATGATGAGCTGTGAATCTCCCTTGACCAGCAATTGCTTGACACCATATGATAGTGCCACCTTTAGTCCGTAGATGAGTGCTTCATACTCTGCCATGTTGTTGGTTGCCTTGAAATCATGGTGTACCATGTATTTCACCTTCTCCCCAGTCGGTGCAAGGAGAAGGATTCCAGCTCCGGCCCCCTGCTTCTGCATGGAGCCATCGAAGTAGAGGGTCCAGTGAGGCTCGGTGAAGGTTGGAGCTTGATGCTCCGTCTTCTGCTCGCTGGGGCCTCCAGGGTTTGATGGAGAGGGAGTCCATTCTGCCACAAAATCTTCCAATGTTTGACTCTTGACTACTTGCCTTGAAATAAATTCAAGATCAAATTCAGCCAATTCCGCTGCCCATTTTGCAATATTCCCAGTTGAATTGGGATTATGCAAAATTGCTCGAAGTGGGTAAGAGGTCACCACTGAGACTTTGTGAGCCTGGAAGTAATGGCAAAGCTTCCTGGAGGCAATAAGAACTGCATAGAGCAGCTTATGCACCTCTAGGTATCGAGTCTTGGCATCATGTAGTACTTCACTAATGAAGTACACTGGGCGCTGAATGGTCCGGACCCTCCCGGAGGGGTCCGAAGCTTCTTCTTCACTGATCCGGATCCTCTCGGAGGAGACCAGATTTTCTTTAGGGACCTCCGAGTTCTGGCTGGAGGAGCCTGGAGCTTCCTCAGAAATGACCTGGACCCTCCCGAAGGGGTCTAGGTCTCCTGAAGCGACTTCTTGTGGATTCGAATCTGGGAGCTGGGACCCAGACTCGCTTTCAGGAACCTCCGGACCCTCCCGAAGGGGTCTGGATTCCTGAGTATGGGGTAGTTCTGGTCTCTCCGCAACCAGAACCATACTGACGACTTCGTCAGTAGCTGAAATATAAAGCAACAAAGGCTCACCAGGGTTCGGAGCTACCAGAATTGGTAGGGTGGTGAGGAACTGTTTCAGCTCTTGGAATGCCTTTTCTGCTTCTTCGGACCATTGGAATAGTCCAGACTTCCTCAATAACTTGAAGAAGGGGAGTGCCCGTTCCGCCAGTCTTGAGATGAACCGGCTGAGGGCTGCTAGACATCCACTTAATTTTTGGACGTCCTTGATGCGGGTTGGTGGCCACGTGTCTTCAATGGATTTAATCTTCGCCGGATTATCTTCTATGCCCCGGTGACTTACCAGGAAACCAAGAAGTTTTCCGGAGCTAACCCCGAAGACACACTTGTTTGGGTTTAGCTTTGTGCGGATGGCCCGCAGCTTGTCGAAGACAGCCTGCAAGGTGTTAAGGAGTGACTCCTTGTTCCTGACCTTGACCACGATGTCATCGACGTACACTTCCACTATGTCTCTAATAAGTTCTTCAAAAGTTTTGTACATAGCTCATACAAAAGTTGAAGTTGCATTCTTGAGACCAAAGGGCATGGCTGTGTAACAATACAATCCATCTACTGTGATGAATGAAGTATGCTCTTCATCTTCCCTAGACATCCTGATTTGATGATATCCGTAATATGCATCTAGAAAACACAGTAATTCACACCCGGAGGTGGAATCCACTATCTGATCTATTCTAGGTAGTGGGAATGGATCTTTTGGACATACCTTATTTAGTGTGGTGTAGTCGATGCACATCCGAAGCTTCCCGCTGGCCTTGGGCACAACGACTGGGTTTGCCAGCCATTTTGGATGGAAGACTTCTCGGATGAATCCGGCTTCGAGCAACTTCTTCACTTCTTGTCGGATGAAGTTCTGTCGCTCTACGGATTGCTTCCGAGGCTTCTGATGCACAGGCCGAGCATCGGGATAGATCTTCATATTGTGCTCAATCACTTCCCTGGGGATCCCAGGCATTTGTGATGGTTGCCAAGCAAACACGTCGACGTTAGCCCGGAGGAAAGTGATGAGTGTGAGATCCTATTTGTCGTTCAATCCTCCCGATATACGGGTGGTTTGAGCGGCATCGGAACCAATTTGGACGACTTTGACGGGAATGTCGGTGTCGCCGCTTGGCTGCACTCGAGGTGCAGAAGTTGAGCCTCGTTGGCGAATGCTCAGGGGTTTTGGAGCTTGCTCCTGCCTGAAGTCCTCCTCTTGCACTGTGGTGAGCGCATGGAGTTCTTCCAGTGCAGTTACTCCGGCAGTGCGATCTCCGCGGATCCGGAGAATGCCTACTGGCGTTGGCATCTTCAACACCAGATAACCATAATGAGCAGCTGCCATGAATTTATACAGGGCAGGTCTACCCAAGATGGCATTGAAGGGTAAGTTGATCTGAGCGACGTCGAAGACCAACTTTTCGATGCGGTACTTCTCCCGTGTCCCGAAGGTAACAGGGAGAGTAATAGCTCCGAGTGGGGTGATGGCTCCCGGACCTACTCCAGAGAAAGGTCGAGAGGGGTGGAGATCTGAAGGTCGGAGCTGAAGCTTAGTGAAAGCTTCGAAGCTGATGAGGTTAAGCCCCGAACCTCCGTCTACCATGATGTGGTGGAGCTGGATGTTGTTGATGGTAGGAGATACCATCAAGGGTAATTGTCCTGCTCCAACCATGCTCCGGGGACAATACGAAGCATCAAAAGTGATGGCTGTGTCCATCCACTTTCGGTGAGGTTTCGGCCTGACTGTAGGAGCTACAGCGGCCATATCCCGACGCATAGTCTTGATGACGCGACGGGAGGTGATATCCCATGATCCACCAAAAATGGTGTTCATGGTCTTCCGACGCTCGTTGTCAGAGACGTCAGAATCATCATCGACGGAGGTGTAGACGGCCTTCAGAACCTTTTTGGGATCCTGGAACCCTAACTCCTCTTCAGCCGGAGCTTCGTCAACTTTTTGCTTTCCTTCCCTCTGTCGGAAAGGATATTCTTCCCGGCGCTTGTTGTAGCGCTCGGCAAGGTTTTGGACCTCCCGACAGTCTTCCAAACTGTGGCTGCCCGTTTTGTGAATGGGACACCACACTTTGGGTTTGCCACTATCTTCAGAAGACGGTCGAGGTCGCTTCTCAGGGCGTGGCCCCCGGCCACCCAGAGCTGCAGCAGCTGCAACGTTGGATGTGCCGGCCGACGGCTTCTTCTTGCCGTTGGTCTTCTTTTTCTTCTTGCCACCCCCGGAGGTAGCGGATTCTTCTTTAGAGGATTTCTTGTGACCCTCCGAGGTTGGTTTGGAGTGCATCTCATGGCCCTCCGCAGCTCGGGCACATTTGTCAGCCAAGCTGAAGAGTTCCGTGACACTAGTGATCTCCTTGATCGCCAGTTTCTCCAACATCTTCTTGTCCCGTACGCCCTGTCTGAATGCCACAATGACAGAGGCGCTAGAGATAGAAGGGATAGTGTTTCGTACCTGAGAGAACCTTTGGATGAATGACCGCAAGGATTCTCCCCCTTTTTGCACGACCGCAAAAAGGTCCAGTTCAGTGCCTGGCCGGGTGTATGAACTCCCGAAGTTGGCAGTGAACTGATGGCACATCTCCTCCCAACTGTTGATAGAGTTGGGTGGAAGGCTCATAAACCAAGACCTGGCAGTCCCAGTTAAGGCCACTGGAAAGTAATTGGCCATCACGGCCTCGTTTCCTTCAGCTGCCAAGATTGCAGTGGAGTAGATCTGAAGAAATTCGGCGGGATTGACAGTCCCGTCGAATTTTTCCGGCAGGTGAGGCCAGAACTTCTGTGGCCACCTAACCATGCGCAGGTGCATGGCTAGGGCTAAACAACCTCCTCCCACTCCTTCAGGAGCAGAAAGGTCCTGAGCTTCCCGTCTTTCACGGGCACGCTCAATATGGACTCGGCCGTCCTGCTGGCGGTATCAGCGATCAAGCTCCGCCCGGAGGTTGTGAGTCGAAAGCCTGGATACCGTGTGAGTGCGTCGTGCCCCGGAGGGCAACAACGTCACTTTTTGTGACGCAGCATGTCTCCTGCTATTGGAAATGTGCGGACCAAGTCTTCCAGATAAAGTCCGCCGCTGCGATGGGGCTCTTCCTGAAGGAGGAGGACCCTGGTTGCTGAGGCGTTCGGCTGCTGCTGCATCCAAATGCTCCACATCGGCCCTCCACTACTCCAGTGCATCCCGCGATGCATCCGGAGGTGGTGGGCGTTGGAAAAGAGCACGCGCTGCATGGAGCGCGTGTTCCGGGTTGTCATGATTTGCCGACGCAGTAATTGACACCGGCGCACCATCACGTTGCCCAGCACGATTTGCTGGAGGAGACGGTGGTGGTGGGAGTGTGACTCCTGCTGGTGCTAAGGCTCCTGCTGGTGGCTGCCTGTTGGAGGGATTGCCCCCAACAGCCTGAGCAGCAGGTTGGCCGTTGGATGATCCAGCAGCAGAGTTCACCATTCTCAAAATCTCAGGCGCCCCCTACCTGGCGCGCCAACTGTCAGCGATTTGGAACCGGCAGATCTCCCTACACTTCTAAAGTGATAGGGGAGTTTGATGTTTGGTATGGGCGCGCGGAGATTCAAGAAGGTGAGTAGGAATTGACACAGGAGACACAAGAGTTTACATGGTTCGAGCCGCCTGAGCGTAATACCCTACTCCACGGGTGTGTTGATGTTATATTAGCTGTTTGAGCTTGTGTTGAGCGTCAATGGCGTATGTGTGTGTGTGTCCAGCCCCGTGAACGTGTCGTCGGCCTATCCTTTTATAGTACAAGGGCAGGCCGTTACAAGTTAGCCTGGCCCAACATGTGGCCCCGGTGGTTACTAGTATTGACACTTATTTAACACATTTAATCGCTCTTAATGACCCTATAACGGGCTTTGACAGCACCGTTATTGGTGTTAATATCGTCCGTTTAAGTGTCATTAATATGGTATTAATGACACTTAATCGGGTCTTGAAGTCCTTGGTTCCCCTTTGAAGATCCAGAGCCGTTGTGGGGTCTTCCGGAGGTTAGAGGCTGAAGATCCGACGGTTGGACACGTGGCAGCTCCGGAGCATACTGTGGAAACAGGTAGCTCCGGGGCTACCTGACACGTGTCAGGTCCGGAGCTTCTCTCGGTCTGGGGCTAAGTCCGGAGGTGCCATTTCGGTACATGGCCCGGAGCTTCCCCCTTGTGGGCGGTAGCTCCGGTTTGGTAGTACACGTGGCGACCCAGGGATTAACCATGTTGGAGAAGTGGGTCCGGTTATGTCTAACATGTGGGCCTTCGAGGGTCTTCAAACCAAGTAGATGATTTTCCTTTGAGATCTTTATAACCTCAAGGGGTGTACGGTTTCTAGGATACCGACAACAGCTGTCAACAAACTCCCCCAAGCTTAGGCCCCCTTTGGTACAGCTTCACGGAGCTGATTCTCTGAATTCGCTCCTGATTCTTTGATGAAGCAATTTTATGACTGAAAATGATTCTCTGTGATTTCCTAAAATAAACTTTCACAATCAGGACAGAGAATTGCTTCGCAGAATCAGGATAAGCTACTTTTTTTAGCTCTCAACCCCTTAGTTCATTTCGGAGAATCACTTCTCAGAATCAGACAAGAATCACTTCTTCTGAAAAACAGTGTTTGGTACAGCTTCCTTGATTCTCCTTGAGAATCAGCTCCGTGAAGCTCTACCAAAGAGGGCCTTATCCTTTGCTCATTCCGAGCAAAGTCAAGACTTTAGATTGATGATCAGGAGTTGCTACTATGTTCTACTTTTCACAAGTACCATGTGCACAACAAAATAATCTACCTAGTATTGCAAAAATTGGCATGGTACTTCACCCATCTTAAGTCATTATGGGGCTTATGTCATCTTGTATTCATGGGTGGTTGAAAGATAGAACAGCAAATTGAGCACACATACCCTAGAAATCAAGTTTCACTCCAATTCCGAAGAGTTCAATTTAGATTTTAAGTATCTCAATTTTATTCTCTCAAGTCTCTCCTTTATGTGTAGTGGAAATATGTCCTCACCAAGGCATTTTTCCTAAATTCATCCTACATCTACATAAGGCTTGTACGTGGATCTTGGTAGGGAATATAGTAGGCATATATGCAACATATAATATTACTAAGTCAAAAGAGCAAGCCTTAGGAGAAATCAATTCAAAACAATTTGATTCAAGACTTGTGCGTGCACGTGTGATGGAATGAAGTGGATGTGGATGTTCTGAGATGACTCCTTTTTGAGTGGACTCTCTTATTTTGCAGGGATGAAACATGGCTACTTTTCTCTTTTTTTTTCTCATGCTTATGATGTAAGCATGCATTTTTTCTTGTAGCCATGTCTTCTACTCCCTTTTTATGCAATAATCTTGGAGAGAGTACTAAGCATGAATGGTACGGAGTTTCTCTTTTTATTGTGGAATGGTGGTATGATGGGGATTTGCTTACTTCTAGTGTAGAAGTATAGCATGTGCAAGTGAAGTCTTGAATTCAAAAAGTAATAAATGAAATCTCACATAGGTCTATACTAGTTTGACAAAGCTCAATGTGAAGACAAATAGCATATGCATAAGGTCTGCCAATGTAATGTATCATATGGCTTTGGTAGGTATTTCTAATCAAATGAGAGTAACTTAAATCTTTTTAGAGATTCTCCGAAAATCTAAGTTTCACTTTCAAACTAGGAATAGCAGCCCTATCACCATATCATATCTCACAACAACTTAGAATTGGATTAAGCTTTTGCTACCCACAATTTCTAAATCATGGCAAAAGTAATTCTAGCCAATGAAAGCAATATTTTGGAGAGTAGTATGTTGTAAACTAGGGACTTGGGAAAATTAAAACAGAGCTACTATTCATCATTTCATCTATGTGAATTCCAAATCATTCTTACCGCACATCTTTTATTTATTTTCCAAGCAAATCTACTCCACTTATTTTTAAGTTTTTTTTATATGCAAGGTGGATGATGGAAAATAAATATGTAAGGGTATACAAGTTACCTCAAGTGAGGATCCTCCCCCAAGCTTGTTCTTGGTCAAGGTCTGCGATAGGGGTTGAAACCCTAACAAAGGATGTAGGCCATGGGGTTGGCCTAACCTTGTTGCAGCGTGGCTTTGGCATTGGAGGGTTGAGTGTTGATGTTGGATTGCCTTCCATGGATTTCATGAGTGTGGTCGAGGAGAGTGTAGTCGATGTCGCTCATCTACACTTCAAGATTTATATAGGTCGGATGTACCTTGTTATTCCTTGGCTAAGATAGTGATAACCCTTAGCACAAAGGCATGAAGTGCACCTCAACATACATTGAGTGTGTTCCGTCATTCTTTGACTAAGGTGTATCATACCTTATTGCCATAAAGGAATAACTTGTACTCTTCATGCATTGGTGGTCATCCGTCATTCCTTGGCTAGGGTAATGATACCCTTTAGCCACAAAGGAGTGACTTGTACCCAACATATGTTGAGTAAGATCCGTTATTCCTTTGCTAAGGTACAACATACCTATAACCATAAAGGGATGACGTGCGCTCAACATGGGTTGAGTACGATCTGTTGTTCCTTGGCTAAGGTATGAAATACCTTCTTGCCACATAGGAACAACTCGCACCCAATATATATTGGATGCGATCTTGTCATTCATTGGTTAAGGTACATCATACCTTTTAGCCACAAGGAAATAACTTACACCCAATGATGGTGGTAATTTCCTTGAGCTTGAATGAGTGCTTAGATAGTTGAGAGCATAATGTTCTCACATATTTGTATCATCCCATTGGTTGCTCACGGAGGGTTCCCATGTCAAATCTCCAGCCTTGTATAGTTATGGTTGACCTTCAGGCTTAATTTCCGATAGGTGGCAACCATCCTAATTTACTCGTTGGCCAAAAGATGTTGAAATGGAATCCTCTTAGGGTTTCCAACAATCAGATCTTTGATTGTCTGCATAGTTATTTTACTCCTGCAACTTCCTCTCTATGATAGAGAGGGATGGTTAGCTCCTTATACATGTACAAATGAATTTTTTGGGTTAGGTAACTGAATTCTCCATTTGTACGCACGGGGAAGAACAAAACCAAAGATGCATTGGGTCCAATTTCAAGTGTATTCATGAACAATGTAAGAATCTTTGCTAGGAGTGGGCATTATGGATAAATCAATTTGCATATTTTCTAAAGCTCCTACTCATAACAATGCAAGTGATATAAATACACTTTATGGATCTCTTAAACTTGTAAATTTTCTAGCTATCGTAGTATTTTTTTAAAAACAAGAGCAAATGTTTATCATTTAGATCATGGCAAACAAGACTCTCAATTATATCCTCCTGAACATTTTTCAATTATTGCCTAGGAATTTGAAATTTAGTGTTCCATGCATGAATAAGTTTCAAATCAAAATTATGGACATGACTATTCCTAGGTTGCTACATACCAATTCAACCATTAAGTCATTCCATAAGTATTGCCTAGGCAGAAAATGTCTAAGTCAATTTTAGCGATGCTTATGAAATTATATGTACTTGTTTAAATTTATTCCTAAGTAAGGTGACATTTCTTTTTGAAGAATCAAAAAGAGTAATGCCAATGGTTACTCCTGTGGGGATGCATAGGAATTGAATGATAAGGAGGTGTAAACCTTCCTTGCCAATGTAAGCAAAAATCATTCAATCTTAATGTAATTCAAATGACGGAAAATTTGAACTTGTACCTCTCATGCATTGAAGAGCAGTCCGGGTTGAAGGTTGTTATGTGAGAAACAACCATGGATTTTGGGGTAGCCTTCATGTTCAATGTCTTCTACCAAGTTGAGGTTGGAGTTGAATGAGGTTCATATTTCCTCCACAAGACCACCATCTTGAGTATTCCTCCACCATGAACTCAAAATGAGATCGATGGAAAGGTATGCACTTGATGGGGCCTTCCAACCTCTTTACAAATTTTGTCTTGGCTGCACTAAAATCAAGAACAAATAAAACAACTCGAAAACGGGTTACGTTAGCCCAAAAGCATGTTGTACCCTTTGCCAAATTGTTTTGCCCAATTTGAAAGAACTTGCAAATGCATTGAATATTAAGGGAAATATTTTTGGTTTGAATTAGAAAGATGAATTCAAGTGGTTATTCCCAAGGTTCATATCAAAATAAATTTATTTCCTAATTCAAAATTTTAGTTTTATGATGGCTGGAAATTTTTCCTTCCAACATGCAGGTGTGAAAATTCAAACATGCTAAATGAAAAATGAGAAATTCAAATATGCAATTGGGGAAACAAATATGGGATAACTACCAATTTACCTATTGGCAAGGACTCACTGAATTTTTGAAGTCCGATGAGTGGGACTTACCTTCGTACTTTTTAGTGCGATGATTTATTGTCCAATCCCGGAGTTGAAGATGTGGACAACTTCTCTTGATTGACATGACAAATCTCCTTTGGCATGTTAGTTGGACATGTGGGCCACACGGTGGCCCTAGACTCTCCGCCATCTTGATGAAAACTTGTTGATGTAGTGACAGCTTTTCCTTCTTGAAGATATTTTCTCATGAGCATGGTGAGGCTTGTCCTTCTTTAGGGGTTTCACTTCGACCATCTCGATATCCCTTAAGGTTAACCCATACTTTAATCATGGATTAAAGGATTTCTTGGGCATGATGACATGTGGACTCCACAATCAAACAAGAAACACTTCATTTACAATGTCACTTGCCCTAGGTTGCATGGGCTTGGTCGAAGGGTAGGAATCCCAACAAGTGATTTTTGGATATCTTGGATCTTCGATGCTCTTTAAGTTTCTTGTCCTTGGCCAAGAGCTTCATGTTGTCTTGATTTCTTGATTGGCCATGGACAAGACACTTCAAGGTAGGCTAGTTGAACTTTAATCCATGAAATCCTTATAGCTCTTTGATTACAAGGGTGATGTTGATTCCACCCTTGACCTCCTTGTGAATGGTAGCCATTGGAGTTGTTGTTTGGAAGAAAGAATCCCCATGGGTCTTAGGGAAATGATTCCCCAAGTGGCCCATGTTGACATGGATATTCACAAATCATGTTAATATCCATGACTTGGATTCCAAACACTTCTCCATTGGCTTGATATTCATGATACTTCAATGGGAGGTGTAGTTCCATAGCTAGCATGTTCACCATGTTAAGTGGTGTGCATGCCAAGCTAAGGGAACTAGAGCATTCTTCAATCCACTCCGTGAGTATGACTCTTTCAGTTCCAGCATGAATGTGGTCATGGATTGGTGAGGCCAACCCACGACATGAGTGTTGGATGAAGAGCCAACTATCGATCCTATGGTGGAGGCAAACCAAGAAGACCTCTTGGAGCATCCCCCAAGCTTAGGGATGGATGACTTTGGTTCCTACTGGAAGCTGAAATTCTTACGCAAAAGGCAATGGTGTTGCCTAGCGGATATTTGTTGAGGTATGCATTGAATTATCTTGCAATTGAGCACTTGCATCCTCGTTGGCCACCCCATGAAATGGGTTAGCCAACACTACCCTGTTTTCACCACAAAAGCAGAAAATGAACAAGGGTAATCCTGTCTAATAACTACTAGTACCTATAGCTAATCACAAGTGATAGCTATCCTTCACTTCCTTTGCCTTCCCCGGCAACGGTGCCAGGAATGCTTGTTGACAGCTACTAAGAAACATTAACAAATCATCCCCGACAACGGTGCCAGAAATAGGATCCCAAAATGGCTAGCCTTCGTCCTGCTCCGCTCTTGCCGCGCACCTCCCCCACCGCAAACTCATCAACCACAACCACTGCCCACCGACCAAATCCTTCATCACCGCCATGCACTCGGGCCTAGCTAACCTGGCTACGCCTGAGCTTCAACATCTTGAAGATGGTTGAAGCCCGAGATCCTGCGGATGCATCGCGATGGGATTTCTCTCAAGGAAGGAAGTTTCAGGAGGAAGTCATCTGACGATTCCGGTCGTCAGTTCACCACCCAAGCTCCTCGCCGCGTGGCTCGTTCTTCATGCTGGCGTGCTTTCGGCGGTTCACTTTTTGCCTCACTGAGAGGGATGTGGGCATGGCCCTACACTTTGTTCTGGGGGGGGGGGGCATCGGGAGGTTTCCACGTGATGCCCGTCAGCGAAACGACCTTCCGTTTCTCTGTGGCAAACAAGCACGTCGGTCTCCTGGTGCACTCCATGAGAAGAGTGACCACCGGCGCTTTCGACATGTACTTCATTCTATGGAGAGATGGAGGACCAAATTGGGAACACGAAAAGAGGCGATGGGAACATAAGAAGAAGCCAGTTGGACGAAGATCCACAAGAAAAAATCGACAAATGAAAAATCCAGAAAAAGGTGACTTTCGCGGACATGGTACGTCAATCATCCCCCACACAGATTAGTAACCGGCCTCCTCGAGTCGTCTTCTTTGGTGCGTTCACTTCCTTCTTTGGTCTGGGTAGTAGCATCCCGATAGGGGAAATCTTCTCTAGAAAATTTTCTTCGTCTACTCCCATGGCCAAACTGCATAATCTCAGTGGTTCTCCACACCTTGGAAACTGTGTTCAAGAACATGCACTGACACGTCACCTTACACACTGTGCGACCTCCAGCAAAATCCACGTCACCGAGGGACATGGCAACACATTAGCCACATCGGCCAGGGTTGACATTACCGACAGTAATGCTCTCAACGCTCAGCTTCCACTTCCCCGCTGGCCCCAACATCATGATTTAAACCTACATGGCTACGTGGGGTCTACCGTGGGGGTGCATGTCAGCTCGGTGGCTCCGACCGGGCGCGCGACCCCCCGTAGGTCGCAACCTAAGCCTACGCCAGAGCCAAAGAGGTGTTACAGATGTCTGAGCACTAGGCACCTGCGATATCAATGTCGCAGTAATATTCGGTGCAAGAAATGCTTCAAGCTTGGTCACATCAGAAATCGATGCGCGACAGCATATAGCAAGGGAAAGATCTGGAGGCCAAAGATCGCGAAGATATATGCTACGTCTAGTGACGCGACACAACTTCAGCTACTTAAATCCATAGCCTCCACCGGCGAAGACTCAACACACCAAGCTTTGACGGTGCCCTCCAAGAACACCGACGACCACTCCAAAGACCACCACCAGAGCAACACTCACGCCTCTATGGCTAACTTTCATGTTGACCCGACCAGATTCCTCCTAAATGACAACTTCCAGATCGAAGATGGCGGGGTTGACCGGCTATCAAGAGCAACGGTACACCTTCTAGGGCTTCACCATAGTGTACATGAAGATTATATCATTGCAGTGGACGCTGAAGGGGTGCTGCAAGAGGATCACTACGACTTCTACAGACTCAGGATCCGAAATCACCTGGAGCAAGAGCTAGGTATGCACGTTCGCTCATCATGCTGCACTCCTCTAGGGATTGGCCTCTACTCTCTGGGTACCTATTTATATAGAGACACGCTTCTTCTGGGAGAACCGATCGTGGTAGAAGATGCTCTAATCAGGTTTGTGAGGCATGATTATGGCTTAAATAGAAGGGTTCATCACTACACTAGAGTTGGCTGGTTCATGATCCTAGGTTACCTGATTGACTACAGGACAGTGGAGTGTATTGATCTAGTGGTCTCCACGTTTGCCAAACTCTTGCATTGGCATAATAGTCCCAGGGAGTTGGGTTATGTTCTAGTCAAATGCATGTACAATGAACTTAGGGATATTCCAAGGAGCGTGGTACTAAGGCAAGGAAATCGTGATGGCGATGGTTGGTCTCTGTCCTGTCCTGTTGTCATCTTAAGCTGGATGGAGGCAGATGGAGATGTGCCGCCAGAAGATGACCTTCCGGAAGACGGGAACCCCCACCCAATGCAAGCTTTGCATGGTGACATCGCAGTGGAACAAGTTGTACCGCAACAGCCTCAGCAAGACCAGGGAGACCCACTTTGGGACCATGCAGCGGAGCTCCAGGGTAACAATCTCATGAACCTCAACCAACCCCTGCTAGGACATCATCACTGGGACTGGAACCCATGGCCGCAGCAGGAGATAATCAATGATCACGATCATATGCACAACAACTCTGATACAGGCAACAACCTCTCCTCTGCCATTTCTATGGAATCTTCGGAGTCAACGAGAAGCTGAAACCCAACTCAGATACTGCATGGTGAACCAATATTCACCTTTGGCAAAAATGGTGACCAAGACCAGCGCCCAACATGGCTTCAACCATTCGACTCTACCTCACTGCGAAGAATGCTCGCGACAGCATTCCCTCAGTCGTCCAATGCTTGGTGGAATGCCCAGTTCATGGAACCAGGAGGCCCAAGCTGTGGACCTTCAACGCAACTACAATCCTCAGAACCCACTCAGCAGGTAACCAGGGCACAGGAAACACCATTCAACCTAAACAGCAACTCAAAGAAGAACTCAGTGGTTATTGTAGACATCAGTGGGGAAACACAGGAAACAATGGGGAAGGAAGATCGGCTGATGGATGAAGCCCAGAGATACGGTAGAGTTTACACTCGTCGTCATCCTCACAGAAGTGGAAAAGAAACAGGAAAGTCCCCTTATACTACTGCAACTCAGCACATTGATCCCAGTGACAAAGGCAAGGCAGTAAGTGCACAACTAATCATAGGCAGCAAAGTCAAGGAAATGGTGATCACAAAAACGGTCAGGAGGAGCCCAAGAATTCAACAGTTGCTAGATGGCAATAGGAAGAAAACAGTCGCAGGAACCTCACATGCAGAAAAGGACCCTGAGGGAGAGGAGGAATCAGACCCCCCTCTCTCGGGTAACACTTTCTTTGGCCCTGTCAAATTCCCAGAATTAGCTGATCTTATGACATGCTCGCCTTACCCACCAATTTCATCCACCACCCTGCAGGCAGTGGCGATCAATGAGTGTGGCGTGCCACCTAGCGTGGCATGTGAACAGATCCCCCATACAAAGTGGCCATAACTCAACCAGAGGGGGGGTCTACCAATGCAAGGGTGGACGATGAAGATACAACCAATTAAGTTACCAGGGTGCTGGCAGCTGCAGAAAACCCAGCCAAGTCATGCTTTTGTCCAGTCATCAGCAAACCTAATCAGCAACACTATGTTTCTAAGAGCCTTCGTGTGCCTAGTAGGCTGCGCGCGTTTTGTTGTAACATACAAAGGCTTGGGTCGGGGAAAGACTGGACCTCTGTTGGTGTTATGTTGGGTCGGTCCTGGGGGCCTTTTGCTTGTACACATGCCCGGAGGGCCAAACAATAATGCAGTTGCCTACTTAATCTACGGCATCTCCGGACTTTGCCTCGCGCGCACATCAAAGAGCACTTCTAGGGCAACGCACTACTGTGTTTGCACTAAGGTTCTCCTAACCATACCACGACCAAGGATCGAACCTCTTCAATACAAACAGCATGCAATGCGCTATTCGCATTACGCCGCCCGTGCAAGTTCATTGCTTACATGGTTTGTAACCATAGCACTCTTCCTCAAAACTCACGAAGGTATGCCAAATGGAACACACTAATGCAAACAGATGTTGGGGAGTTCTCAATTGGAACATTAGAGGAATCAACGACACTCAAAAGCAATTAGCAGTCAAAGCTAAAATAGAAGAGGCTGGGGATTGTCAAATTATTTGCATTCAGGAAACAAAAAAGGAGAATATTGACACAACTTTTCTCAAAAAAAAATTGCACCACGCCGCTTCTCCAAATTTGAGTTCTCCCCGTCCAAAGGGGCCTCAGGGGGAATCTTAATAAGTTGGAACGGGTCCATTATGAGTGGACAAGTACTAGACATCAATGACTTCGCTATCTCAATACAGTTCACATCACTCCTCAATGGGGCAACATGGAAGCTCTTCACCATTTATGCCCCTTGTCATGGGGAACGAAGACAAGAGTTCATAGACTGGATTTGGAACCTTCACCTACCACTAGATGAATTATGGTTGATGGTTGGAGATTTTAATTTCTACAGGTCACCAGAGGACAGAAATAGGGATGGTGCAAATCAAGCCGATATGCAGACCTTCAACTCCATTATTCAACACTTGGGGATGCTCGAGATTCCACTAAAAGGTAGAAAATTCACCTGGAGTAACATGCAAAGCACACCACTACTGGAACAACTGGACTGGTGCTTCACTTCGCCAGAATGGACACTGACATTCCCGAACACATCGCTTCTTCCACTATCTAGAGATATTTCAGATCACACTCCATGTGTTGTACGAATTGGAACGGACATCCCAAAGGCAAAATGCTTCAGATTTGAAAACTACTGGTTACAACCGCCATACTTCCACGAAATTGTGCAACAGTCATGGAGTCAACCAGTACCGATAATGAATACCGCAAGAACTATATCACTCAAATTGAAAAGGTTAAGATACAGATTGAAGCAATGGAGCAAATCATTGGGTAATCTTGCTAGACTCATCAAGAACTGCGGTACAAGGATACTAATCATTGACAAATTGGAAGAGCAGCGCCTACTATACCACCAGGAAAAATCCATCAGGGAAGTAATCAAGGAGCAACTAAAGCTCCTACTAAAACAAAGGCAAGAGTATTGGAAACAAAGATACACAGTACGGTGGACACAAATGGGAGATGAACCTACAAAATTCTTTCTTGCGGCAGCCACAGAAAGATATAGACAGAACACAATAACAATACTACAGGATGAGCATGGAGAGGACATGTTGGACCATAATCAAAAAGCTACACTGCTGTGGAAAGAATTCAAGAATAGGCTGGGAGTGGTTGACCCCATACATGACCAGATATTTGAGTGGCCGGAATTTCAGGACATTATGACACAAAACAGAGATCTTAGTCATCTTTGTGCGCCATTCACGCGGGATGAAATTGATGCAGCCCTTAAAGAAATGTCTGGAGACAAAGCATCGGGCCCAGATGGTTTCAACACAAAGTTCTACAAAAGCTGCTGGAACATCATAAAGGCTGACATATACAAACTAATACAAGACTTTCATAGTCAAACCGTGAGCCTGGAGCCGTTGAATAGCTCCATCATTCTACTGCCGAAGGTACATAACCCAGACAATGTTAATGACTACAGACCAATATCCTTGCTCAATTCCACAATTAAGCTCGTCACAAAGATACTGTCCATCAGGCTACAAAAGGAAATAACTCAGCTGATTCACAAAAACCAGTATGGCTTTATCAATTTCACAGATCCAAGAACAAAATAGTACTGCTCAAACTAGATTTTGAAAAAGCATTCAATAAAGTGGATCATAGCTTCATCATCATAATGCTAAGGAACATGGGCTTCCCAGAAACATGGATCAACTGGATGTTGGACATAATGTCCACAGCAACCTCTTCGGTGTTGTTAAACGGAGTACCTGGGAAAAGTTTTCGGTGTAAAAGAGGGGTGAGATAGGGAGATCCCTTGTCGCCATTACTGTTCATTCTTGCTGCAGAACTACTTCAAATAATGATCAACCATGCAGCTCAAAGGGGGTTACTAACGGTGCCAATCCCGCAAAGATCAACAACGGACTTCCCGGTAGTCCAATATGCAGATGACACGATATTGGTAATGAAAGCCTCTCAAAGTCAACTATTCTTTCTCAAAAACCTACTACAAGTATTGGGAAATGCAACGGGACTCAAAGTCAACTGGAATAAATCTTTTCTCATCCCAATAAATCTGTCTGAAGAAGAGGCGACCTTAATGGCAGGAACGTTGTCCTGCGCAATTGGAGCATTCCCGTTCACATACCTGGGCCTCCCAATGAGATTGAACCGACCAACAGCAGAAGACTTCTCCTCTCTTATAACAAGAGTGGACAGAAAACTATCCTCCTCTGCGCTTTGGCTATCTATGGCTGGACGGTGCACCCTGATCAATAGTATATTGTCAGCAATGCCCATTTATGCAATGTGCACCATCAAACTAAAAGGTCCGGTAATAAAGGCTCTGGATAAGGCGAGGAAAACCTGCCTCTGGAAGGGGGCTGACATAGCTGGAAAAGGAATGACCCTGGTGGCATGGGATCAGGTAACAACACCGCTGGATAAAGGTGGACTAGGCATTAAATGCCTCAAAACATTGAACAGAGCGCTTCTCACCAAGTTCCTTTTCAATATCTACAACAAGCATGACACTCCATGGGTACAACTGGTGCTAGACAAGTACTGTACCAATAGAAGGCCACCACATGGCAACAGGGGAAAAGGATCCTTCTGTTGGCGAGACGTTCTAAGCTACTGGAGCGAGTTCAAGTAGGAAATGAAAGTAAGTATTGGAATAGGGGACACGGTCATCCTATGGAAAGACGAATGGGAAGGTCACAATTTGCAAAATGAGCTCTTCAGACTATTCACCTTTTCGTGTAATCATAATATATCTTATGCACAGCTCGCTGTGCAATCACAAATGTTGGGACACTTCTACAACCCATTGTCCGAACAAGCTCAACTAGAGCTACACCAGCTTCAGGCAATAATGGACCAGATCAGAAGCAGAACACAATCTAGAGGTATCTGGCGCAACAAAAACAGCGTGGAAAAATTCTCATCTACTCAGATTTACAACCACAGATTCAAATCAATCGACCCCCCCCCCACCACCATTCCAATGGATCTGGAGCTCCAAATTGGTGAGAAAAATAAAAATTTTCGTCTGGTTACTTTTTAGAGATAGGCTGAACTCCAGGAACCTTTTGAAAAGGAAACACATAACAATTCAAGGGGAAGACTACAACTGTGTGCTGTGCAACCTAAACATGGAAGAATACACATATCACTTGTTCTTCTGTTGCCCCTTTAGTGTATCTTGTTGGAATATCCTGAGCATCAACTGGGATCATTCACTGTCGTTCTTCCACACTATACAAAGGGCAAAACAAAATTGGAATGATACAGCCTTTATGGAGATCTTTGGCATAGCCACATGGGAAATTTGGAAACAAAGAAACGGAAAGATCTTCAGAGGAGACAATGCAACAATACAAGGGTGGAAAAACTGCTTCAGGAGCTCCGTGATTAGCTACGCCTGTAGATTCAAAGAGCAAGATAGTATACATATCTTAGATTGGCTTAATCACATTTAGGTGTGTGTCCAACCTTAGGAAACACCCTAAAACTTTTAAAGCGACTCTGTTGGCTATATTAATAAAAACTTCCGCCGCGGGGGTTATCCCCTGCAGTTTTTTTCTGTCAAAAAAAAAGGTGCCAGAAATGCTTCTTGACATTTCTTACGTCACAGATCATCTCTCGAAAGAGATGAGGTCTGGAAGCGCACGGAAACTGTGGTGTAGCATTCCACCCAAGAGTATTTCCAAGGGTATCGTATTTATCCCAAAGGTAGGCAATGGAGTAAAGTAAACACTACTCTTATGATCAAGCTATGGGAACTAATCAATTATCAAGATAGGGGTAAGTTGATAATATATGGGTAGTGTGACAAACACCTAAGCAATCTATTCTAAAGGGTAGATGAGTCCTAATGGAGGTTAGACTAAGGATTGGGGAGTTGCTCCTACAATGCTTCTAATATACATATACATAGCCTAGGTTAGATACTAATGAGCATGTCAATGGTGAATCCATATGCTAAGTTGTTCAACATATTGGGCACGGGTTTACCCCTAGCAACACTAGGCGACTCCCGCCAAGAGCTTGTGGCATAGCCAAACATGGAGGATTACAAAGGACGGATAGGGTTGTCACCTCCTAGTGCCTACCTCTTTAATCCGTGGGTCTACGAGACATCCAACGCTACTTAACTATCATAGCACCATGCTAGCATATTAAGTAAATACCTTAAGAGCTCCAGCAAAAGCCATCCTAAGGCAATGACTAACCTAAACATCGCTGAACCAATGTTGAAACATAGCATAAGGCATCCATATTAACATGATCATATCATAGCTAATTAGACTATAGTGGAGGTTTATAGTGTTTATGATGATAGTATAATGACATTAGGGCATGATCATAAAGAACATACCTACCACATACATGGAATCCACAATTAAACAAGAAACACATCATCCAAGTATATGAATAAGAGAAGACTAAAGATAATACCTTTATTATGCAAAAAGTCACAAATATAAGAAAAGATACATGAGTCATACCTTTCCCAATTTGGACTTGGGACTAGAGGCTCTCCTCCCTATAGCCTAACTCCACTATGGACTAAGAGAACTAGTGTATACAATAGAATGATGCTCAAGTGGTGTGTGTTGAAGTAAGGGGTGAGGGGTCCTATTTATAGCTTGGAAAAAGGTCGGTTCCTGCCACCAAAAGCGCGCAAATCAGTCACCCATGACCTCTTCAAGCCGGGAGGAGCCAACACGTGGCGTTTGACCGCGTTTGGCGCCAGGACCTAGTCGGTCGACTAGCGGGGTCAACCGACTTGGTCCTCGCTCCAAACGACCAGTTCTTCCTCCAGGTGACTGACAGGTGGGTCCCATTCTATGATATGGGTGCTACACCATTGGATGGCCTCGGATACTTCTGTTTGCGGGCCATTTGATCCATGTGGTGCCATATGGTGTCGCCTGATTGGCTGGAATGATATTTTATAAGATCCATCCCCTTGTTTCACTTCAATTCTGCATAGAATCCCTGCATGCACTAATTTCTCCAAGGACAAGTGGAAATAGGTTAAATAGAAATGTGATATGTGCAAGAAATTATATTTCTTTCACATAATTGAGTTATATTGATGGGTGAAATTGGTATATAACAGCCGTCAACACTCACTCTCCTTCTACTTGGTTGGCCACTTGGACAGCTCTAAACCTTATGAGTGGAGTACTATCTCAAACTTGTGGTGTGTGGGGAAGGGAGGGAGTGAGAGGGTATTTATACACAAGTTCAGTCAGTTTGGCGCCACAATTAGCGCATGAATCAGTTGTTACCGCCATCAGGGAGCCATAAAAAGCCAACACGTGGAAGCTGACCGAGTTTGGCGCCAGGGCTAAGTCGACTGACTAGGGGTGTTGGCCGACCTGGTCCAACCCACCCCCCCCCCCCCCCCAAATCTCAGCTGTGTTTTCTTGGGGTGACTTCTAGGTGGGCCCTAACTCCCTTCCCGAGTGAAACACCGTTGGATCTTCTCGGATATGCCTGCGAATGAGTCGTGGATTCGTGTGATGCCACGTGTCATCGCCTAATTCATTGATTGGCAACTTTTTGGATTGCTCCCAGCATGCTAGGGTATTTTGGGGCCTAATTCACCTGCATACAAATAGACACTAACACTTGTGGAATTTGTTAATTTTAACTCCTACCACTATGTTGTGTTCTCCATTTTATAATCTTTACGCAGTGAATTGACGATCATATTTAGCATTTAAGGGCTGTCAACAAACTCTGCCACACTTAGTCCTTTGCTCGTCCTCGAGTGAAGGCAAGAAGAACTAAGTGTTAAGATAAATATTGCTATGAATATGAAAGAAGTATAAAGAGTATTTTAATCCATACCTTTGTTCATGAACCCTTAGTGGTGTGGCTACAAAATTATCTTGGGCATTTGAGAGGTGGACGGTTGAGTGTATCTCACCCGGACTTCCTCCTACTGAAATAACTTCGAAAATTGCTATATTTCGAATATCAAAAGGATAGTGCCTTTTTCCTCCTCTAATGGATTCTCTCAAGTCACTCAAAGTGTTTGAATACTCATCTTGGCATAACTTTGCCACTTTTGTCCCAATAACTAAGTATGGTTTTTTGTGAAGCTTGGTAGGGATAAATAGTAACACACTTACGATTCATATATTACTAAGTCAAAAACGTTATCCATATGAGAAGATTGTGCAACAAAAATCAATGACTAAGGAAATTTTTGTGCACATATTATGGGTGGATGGTGGATGATGAATGTTTATGATACTCCCATTTGATCACTCTCTTTTTGAGCAAGGATGAAGCATGACTACTTATTGGCTCTCTCTCTCTCCCTCTCCTTTTTTTAGTGCTCTAATAGCCATGTCTTCTACTCCTTTTATGCATCTTTTTAATGAGAGAGGATTTTGCACTAATTTTTCATGGAGTATCTTTTGATGGTGCATGGATGACAATGATGAATATGGTGGAGTGCACAAAAAGTTTTCTAATCAAAAGATTTCATGCAAGTCACTCAATAGGGTCAAGAGTTTGACAAAGTTCAATGAAAATACAAAGTGGCATATGCATGTGGTTTTCAATATTCATATCATATGGCCTTGATGGGTATTTAATTCCCAATGAGAGAGGAAGGCAAACCTTAAAACTTCAAAATTGTGCAAAATTCAAAATCAATTTCAAGCAAGGGTTTGTCCATGGGTTCATTATACTCACCATATCACACCAATCAAAAACTTAGATGACATGTTGTCCTAAATAATTATATGGGTCCATAAACATGGTAGTGAAATCAAAATATAGGGTATATTGATCTCATATTTAAGCAATTTGCAATGTTTGTTCTAATTATGTTGATTTAATTTGAATTTTCATGAATGCGTTAAAATTTTCGACTCAAATTGCATTGAATCACCAAGAGCAGGGATAAGAGATTTGAACCAATGTTGTGTAGCAAAACGGATCCAAGAGGGGCCACCCGGGGGTCTTGTGAAACTTTACCGGTGCTCCGCTTTGTCATGTTGTCTCGTGTGTTTGCTTGTGATGTGTCTTCGGGTGAAACGTGTGATCTACTCATCGCGAAATCGTGGAGTCCTCCCCCACACTTGTTCCTGGAAACTTCATTTGTCACGAAATAAACTAAAAGGGGAACTTTACCGGTGTTAGATTAACCGCTAAGTTCACTTTATTGAACATAAAATTGAGGGTGCTTACATTATTGAATTACAAAATGTTGGAATGAACCAAAACAAGCAAGCTAAGGGACAAGCACCCAATGGCCTAAAGGGACATGTACTCATGGTGCCTTGTAGCTGTCGGACATCCCCATGGCCTCGCACAAGTGCTTGATTTTAGCACTCATGCCACGTGTACACCATCTATCTCCTCCTTAAGGGCATCAATTGCGTCCTTCAATTCCACCCTCTCAACGCATGCTTCAGCCACCGTGCGTGCTAGCTTTTTTTCTTCAATTGGAGATTTGCTATTTCCTTAGCTAGCCGCGCCACATCGGCACGAGGAAATTTCTCATCACTGCTTTGATATTGTCCAGGAGGCCTTTTTATAGCAGGTGGTGAGAGGTGACGTCTCACCCTGGAGGGAGACGAGCACGTCGACTCCTCCAAGTCCAAGTTGTCCACACGCTTGTAGAGACCCTTTCCATAACCTTTCGGTGTTCTCACGCCTTGGATTATGAAATGGTCATTCACGAGCTTCGGCGAGGTACGAGTCGGTGACTCGTAGTGGTGGCTCACTACATTGCCCTTCTTCATCTTGAGCATGCCCATGTACTTCTCGCTAGGCTGGAGCGCGGGTCGGACTTCATCTTTTCCATGGAAAAGACGAATCGCAATGGGCTTGAGACTCGCCGTTGTTGGACGTCGCATAGGAGTTTGTGACTTCATGGGTGCTCTACGTGGAGAGAGCGATTGTGCCACGCTGTGTTGAGCAGAGCTATGTCCACGGGGCATCCCAAGAGGCGGGATCGTGACGAGAGGTGCCACGTCCAAAACCTTGACGTCCTCAATGGCCATGGTGGAATCATTGTTGGCTGGCATCGGTTCCCCACTAAGGTTGAATGTGGAGCTGGAGGGTGCATGGGGAACAATGCCTTTGTCGACCATGATGGATGGGACTTGGTGGAAGATGGGAGAGAGAGTTTCTTTTCAGGAGCGGCGCAAGTTTCCTCTCTGTTCATGGCTTTTTAATATCGTCGAGGCGGAGATTGAACCTATCGCACTGAGGGTTCTGTTGGGATAACACGGAGGACATAACCCGCGAAAATAGAACCCTAGCGGTGCCAACCAGGAGTCGGCCGACCTTGGGTGGGCCCCGTTTGGGCTGTTGCTTTGTGGGTTATCTCCGTGGGCCATATGGATTACTGTTATAATGGGCCCACTTGTTGGACTTTGAGGAATTATGTAGAATTTGGAAAAATGGCGTGAAAATCGATTAAATTTATCACGTCGACTTCCTTTTCCAAATCTTCTTGGGAATCTAAGAAGATTTTGAGACGGTGCCCATTCACCTCAAATAGATGGCCTTCATCATCTTTGAGTGTGATGGCTCCATGTGGTGAAGTCTCTATTATGGTAAATGGTCCTTCCCATTTACTTTGTAATTTCCCATGTCCAAAGAGTTCTATCTTGGAGTTAAAGAGAAGGATTGTATCTCTAGGCTTGAACTCCTTTAGTGTAATCCGTTTATCGTGCCATCTCTTAGTTCTTTCCTTATAAATTTTGACACTATGGTACGCCTTATCCCTCCATTTCTCAAGTTCGAAGATTTGCCTCAAACGGTGCTTTCTAGCCTTATCAAGATCCATGTTCCACCGTCTTTTGGTCCAATGAGCTATATGTTCCAGCTCTACAGGAAGATGCCAGGTCTTCCCATAGACAATTTGGAATGGAGACATGCCAATAGGTGTCTTGTAGGCAATTCGATATGCTCACAATGCATCAGGTAGTTTATGCTCCCATCCCGTTCCCACTTTCAAGACAGTCTTTTGCAGAATATTCATGATCTGCTTGTTAGATGTTTCTGTCTAACAGCTTGTTTGTGGGGTGTAGGGAGTAGCAATGTTATGTTGAAGTCCAAGCTCCCTTAGAAAGCTCCGGAAGGTCTTATCAATGAAATGATTCAGAGAGCGCCAAAGCGTGGAAAAATGATCTCATGGAACATTTTCCTAGCTTGGCGAGAGTCAACACTTTTGCAAGGCAATGCCTCCACCCATTTTTACACATAATCGACGGCCATCAGAATATACTCGCAATCATAGGACTTTGGAAAAGGTCCCATGAAGTCAATACCCCACACAACGAATAATTCGACTTGGAAATTATATGTGAGGGGCATAGTATTACGAGCAGTGATTCCTCCATGCTTTTGGTATTTCCAACATCGGCGAATGAATTCCTTGGTATCTTCATACATAGAAGGCCAATAGAATCCACTATGCCAGATCTTTGCCTGAGTACGATAAACACCGTAATGGCTCCATAGGGGGCTACATGGCATTTTCCAATGATTTGGTGCCTTCGATTGTGGGGACACACCTTCTAAAAAGGCCATCGTCACATAAATAAGCTTCTTTTTGTTTTCCCCTGGCGGTACGTACCCTGTGACCATGAAGTTCACGATATCCGCGTACAAAGGGTGAGAGTCAGTCACCTTGAGCAACATGTCATCATTTAGGAAGTCACTAATGGTTACTTCCATGTGTTGTGTGACTTCCATACGTGCGAGATGATCCGCAACGGAATTCTCCACTCCCTTCTTATCCTTAATCTCCAAAACAAATTCTCGGAGTAGGAGAATCCATTGGATGAGCCTTGGTTTAACGTCCTTTTTGGTGAGCAAAAATTTCAATGTTGCATAGTTTGTGTATGCTATGACCTTGGCTCCAACCAAATAGAACCTAAACTTATCGATAGCGAAGACTACTGCCAGGAGCTCTTATTTTGTAGTGGCATAATTGAGATGTGCTCCTGTTAGAGTCTTGCTAGCGTAGGCTATGGCGTGATGCTTTTTATCTTTACTTTGGCCCAAGACCGCACCAACAGTAAAATCGTTGGCATCACACATGATTTCGAATGGAAGCTTCCAATCAGAGGGTTAGATGATTGGAGCCAAGACAAGTGCCTTTTTTAGTGTATCAAAGGATTTAAGGCACGCCTCATCGAAATCAAAGGGAGCATCTTTAGCTAATAGGTTTGTGAGGGGTCTAGCGATTTTGGAGAAATCCTTAATGAATCGTCAATAGAACCCTGCATGACCTAAGAAGCTGCGGAATCCCCTTATGTTGACAGGAGGTGAAAGTTGTTCAACAACTTCAATTTTTGCTTTGTCCACCTATATGCCCCTCTCGAACACTAAGTGTTCAAGAACGATGCCTTCACGAACCATAAAATGACACTTTTTCCAATTAAGCATCAGGTCCTTCTCATGGCATCTTTGTAAGACGTTGTCTAAATTTTCCAGACAATGATCGAAAGTTTTTCCATAGACAGAAAAATCATCCATGAAAACTTCCATGATTTCCTCAATCATGTTGGAAAAGATATACATCATGCACCTTTGAAAGGATGCAAGAACATTACATAGTCCAAAAGACATTCGCCAGTAGGCGTATGTCCCATATGGACATGTAAATATGGTCTTACTTTGATCATCGATATGGATGGGAATTCGATGATAGCTCGAATATCCATCAAGGAAACAGAAGAAGGAGTGTTTTGCCAATCGTTTCAACATCTCATCGACGAAGGGTAGTGAAAAATGATCCTTCCTAGTTGCCTCGTTGAGTTTTCGGTAATCAATGCACATCCTCCATTCCGTGATGGTTCATTGAGGAATTAATTGATCCTTCTCATTTTGAACGACTGTCATTCCCCCCTTCTTTGGCACTACTTGGACCGAGCTAACCCACTCACTATGAGGCACATGGTAAATAATCCCGACGCGAAGGAGTTTCAAGACCTCCTTCTTGACAACCTCACGCATCGCATTATTTAACCGTTGTTGAGGCTCCCGTGATGGGTTACTCTCAGGGTCAATGGGAATGTGATGGGTGCAAAGAGAAGGGATGATGCCCTTGAGGTCTTGGAGTGAGTATCCAAAAACAATCATATGCTTTTCTAACATGGCTATGAGTTTGAGTGTTTCCTCATCTGAAAGCTTGTAACTTATAATGATAGGGGCTTCCAAATCTCCATGAGTGTTTCCTCATCTGAAAGCTTGTCACTTATGATGACAGAGGCTTCGAAATCTCCATTTATAAAAGCATAGCGTAGGCCTAGAGGCAAGATTTTGAGCTCAATAGGAGGTTTGGGTCTGGGCTCTTCTTTAGGTAATTCAAATGTCTCCTAAAGTTCATCCTCTTCTTAGATGAAATCTTCTTCCCCTTCTTATTCAGGAGGTTCCAAATATTTAAGAGTCCTAACCTCCTCAATTGGCCCATCTTAGAGGGATGGTTCCGCAAATGTGTTCCTGGAACGCAGAATTGGAATGGAAACTTTGTTCCCTCCAAGTTTTATGTTGAGGTTTTCTTTAGAGGGAAATTCCATGAGAAATTTCTCAATGGGTACCCCAATCATAACATCGAAGTCTTGGACTTCAAACACATGAAAATCAAGGAGGACCTCAACATTTTTGTGTCTTACTAACACTTCTTGCAAAATCCCATATCCTTCAAGAATATTTCCAAATGTATCTTGAAAGGATTTTTGTGTTGGTGCCACCGGTACATCGCCCAAAATGGCGAGAGCACAAGTATTAGAAATGATATTTGCTCCAACATATGAATTATAAAGGACTCGCATTGTTGCTCCTCTAATATGACATAGAATGGTGTCTAAGGGTGAGGTCATCCGAAGGATATCAGGTGAGTTCTCAACCTCTGCTGTTCGTTTTGAACTCAAAATAGAGGTCAACTCATTGACCATCTCTTGCAGGAATACTCCATCAGGCGGGTCGGGTGGAGTTGGAGGCAACGATGGCTTCCTTTGGTAACAGTACTTCAAGATATTTCCATAATCTTCAAAAACCTCTTCCTCGAAGAAGAATGGGAATGGTGAAAGTTGAATTTCTTCATCCTTCGATGGTTTAGGTTCAGGAGAGGATTCTACTGGCAAGGCAAGTGATGGGCATGGTTCTAGCTCTTCCTTGGCTATAGGAGTTTCCTCGATACTCAACGTGGCTTCCTCTTGGGGAGGTTCATTAAGACCCGTAATGAAGGAGGCATTTTCTAGAATTTGATCTAGAAGTTCCTTCCCTTCTTCCGGCTTCTTATGGAGGAAAGACCCTCCATCTGTAATATTGAGATATAGGGCAGACTCTTTGTTAAGTCCCATAAAAAAATGTTGAAATAACAATGGATATGGGATTAACAAATCACGGTAGAATTTCATAAAAGCAGAAACCTATCCCAGGATCCACCTATTGATTCCTTTTCTATCTGTTGGAAGCCTAGTCCTTCCATTCGTAGGGAAACAACTCGGGATATTGGAAAGAAAGCAAGAAAAAATTTGTCTCATAATTCTTTCCAATTACCGTTTGTTTCCCAACATTATGGGTGTACCATTGTTTTGCTTTTTCTTTGAGAGAAAAAGGACACAACTTCAATTTAAGAGTTTCTTGTGTCATGCCTTTAATTAAAAGGCAAGAACACAATTGTTCAAACTCCTGCATATGGTGGTAAGGGTTTTCACAATCCGTTCTTGACAAGGATTGTTCCTGAACCATGGCTATAAAGCCAGGGCGGAGTTCATAGCTGGTTGAGCAAATAGGTTCCGCCTACGATGGTGGCTCATAGAACTCGCCATTTGTAGCAGAATAAGAAAGAATAGTCGACTGCTCCATACTAGTGGTGAAAAGATAAGAAGTAAAGAAAATAACATAGATACGAGGTGAACAAGGTTCAAAGATCAACAGCAGCCGTTCCCTGGAAATGGTGCCAGAAATGCTTGTTGATATTTCTTACGAAAATAGAATATTCCACAAGCGCATAGAAATACCGTTGGGACACTCCCCTTAAAGATTATTCCCAAGAGTATTGAATCCAAGGAACGTGTGTGAGATATTCTAGCTTGTTCTCCCAAGGACACACGATTTGTTTGGTGGGCAAGATTTGAGAGAAATTCTATGGTTTGAAATCTAGGCCACAGTAGTCTACGACAGCTACTTGCTTCGGGCACGGGTTTACCCCTAGCACCACCAGGACGATTCCCACCAAGAGCCTTTAGCATAGCCAAACGTGGAGGATTACTAAAGACAGAGAGTTGTCACCACCTACTGTCTACATCTTCAATTCGTGGGTCTACGAGATATCCACTGATGAACTCTAACCTAAGCACCACACTTAAGTTCTAATTCACACCTCTAATCGTTTCGAATGCAAAGCTATGACTAGAGCCTCTAATAAATTAAAGCAGTGAACCCACAAGCAGTTACGAAAGCAAACTACTATGGAATAGAAATCAAACTAGTATTGAATTAACAGAAATTTATTACTCGATTCTAGCAGAACTTCCGTAGAGGTACAAGTGTGAAAGAGGGGCTAAACAAGCCCAAGCCTCCTCCTCCTAGCTCCTCCTCACTCTCCTTCTACTTGGTTGACCGCTTGTGCAGATTTAAACCTTATGAGTGGAGTAATGTTCTCAAATTTATGGTGTGTGGAGAAGTGAGGGAGTGATGGGTTATTTATACACGAGTTTAGTCAGTTTGGCGCCACAATTAGCATGTGAATCAGTCGTTACCGCCACAAGGAGCCACAAGAAGCCAACACATGAAAGCTGACCAAGTTTGGTGCCAGAGCCAAGTCGACCGACTAGGGGGGGGGGGGGGGGGGGGGGGGGGGTTGATCGACCTGGTCCTAGCCCCCCTCGATTGTGTTTTCTCGGAGACCCTCTTCTCAAGTGAAACACCATTGAATCTCCTCGGATATGCCTGGGAATATTTTGGGGCCTAATTCACCTGCATACAGATATACACTAACACTTGTGAAATTTGTTAGTTTTAACTTCTACCACTATATTGTGTTCTCCATTTTATAATCTTTATGCAGTGAATTGACAGTCATATTTAGCATTTATGGACCGTCAACACTCTCCTAGTTCTTTAGTGGAAGTTAGGCTGTAGAGAGTAGCCTCTAGTTCCAAGTCCAAATTGGGAAAGGTGTGGCTCATATATCTTTTCTTTATTTTGTGAATTTATGCTTTATGATAATATTATTAGTCTTTATTTGTTCATATACTTGGACAAAGTGTATCTTTTTTTATTATGGAGTACATGCATGTGAAAGGTGGAGATGTTATTATAGTCTAGTCATAATGCTCATATCATGTTATCATAAACATCATACACCACCACTATAATCTAATTATATAATAATATAATTATGTTAATATGGATACGTTAGTGCTTAGATCCAACATTAGTTCAACGTTGTTTAGGTTAGTCATTGCCTTAGGATGGTGCTTGTATCTAGGCTCTTAAGGTAATTAACATGTAAGTGTGATGCTTAGATTGTTAAGTAGTGTTGGATGTCTCATAGACCCACGGGTTGTAGGGGTAGGCGGCAGGTGGTGACAACCCTGTCATCCTTTGTAATCCCCGACGTTCAACTACGCCACAAGCTCTTGGTGAGAATCGTACTGATGTTGTCAGGAGTAAATCCGTGCCTGATGTGTTGGACCACTAAGCCCTAGTATTCATCATTAGCGTACTCATGTGTGCACTAATAGACTATGTATATGAGTAATTAGAGCACGATAGGAGTAGCTTCATCTCTAACTTGACCATCACTAGGACATCTTTACCATTAAAGTGGATTGCTTGGTGTGTGTCACACTACCTCCACTACATTATTTACTCATCCTACCGAACTCATCAGTAGAACATCCTACTCTTCCTTTGATCTTGCCACTTTTCACTTGCTTTCTTTTGAGATAAAATAAATAACGATACCCTAGGGAATACTCTCAGATGAAATGCTACAGCGGTACTTTCCGTGAGCTTGCAGAACTCATCTTGCTTTGGTTAGGTTAGCCTAGTACCTCTACAGAACTAGCCTTGGTTGCTAGGATGAACTGTAGACGTTAAGAAATACCAACAACAACTCGAAAGGGAATTGCCACGAAATGGAGTCAAAAACCTTGGATATATCTAGCTTGATGAGTAGCACTGGTTGCCGTGCCTTATGGTATGATCTCACTAAGTTCTTGGCATAGAGAAAACTCTCCTGGATGCACCGCTTTTGGATGAAAGCATTTTGTACCGGGGACACCAAATCAGCCAAGAGTACTTTAGTCGGTTAGCCAGTATTTTGCTGAATAACTTACCAAATGAGTGAACTAAACTTATTGACCAATAGTCCTTGAACCAATCGGACCTAACCGAAGTCGAGCTGCCAGCGAGGGAGCCGTGCAAGAGAGCTGTGTAGCCGCACAAGGGAGATGCATCTCGCCATGTGTGCGCCAAGTCCGTGGATCCTCCTCCAACCGGCTACTTGGTGTATATCCAACTGGGTATGCACAATAGGGATATGCATTTTTTTTTGGGTTCAAGTCTATTCAAGGAACTTCACACGAGAGGCACTAGTGGCAAAACACATAAATTGTAGCAACTTGGAGGGGAGGTCTTCCGAGGCAAAGTGTTTCGACCTGTCAAACACCTAACCTACCATTTCGCTCCCGTAAGCCAAAAGTTCCAATCTTTAGCTCGAGAATATTTCTGAAGAAACACCATTTGGCACCCATTTCAAAATTTTCATTTGAGAAATCTGAGCGTTTCAGCCATCCAAACAAGTCTTAAGTTACCTGTAAGATTTGAGAGTTCGACCATCCAAACACACCCTAAGTCGTCCCTCAAGATTTGAGATTATACAGTCTCAATGGGATAGTTGTACAATGTATATTTGTATGATGTACAATAATCCCCTCCTAGTACTTCAAATAGGTGTGGTCAATATTCACCTTTAGCCATAAAACCAAATCAAAATATGTGATTAACTAATTTTTGTTAAATATGGTTATATTTTTTGTATTTTTCTTAACCAAAGTTATTGCATTTATCACATCATATTAACCGAACTATGATTTAACCGAAATTTTAACCCATTGTCGGTACCCTGCGTACCGGGTACCCTTTAGTACCGCGAAGAGTACAAGAGAATTCTATCTGACAGAGTTGAAGGTCTTCTCGGGCCCCACATGTCATATTGTGTTGGAACCGCTCCCCTCGTATGGGTAGCTCCTGGGTCAACACGTGTAAAGGAAAGCCGGAGCTAAACTCCTAACAAAGGGAAGCTCCAGCGTCAACACGTGTACAACGGCTCTGGACCTAACCCCCAGCAGAGAGGAGCTCCGGTGCCGACACGTGTACAGTAGCCCCAGACCTAACCCCCCGTAAGGGAAAGCTCCAGAGCTTCCACGTGTGGAGCCTTCAAACCTTCATCAACGCGTACACTAACAGATCTCCTTCAGCATGAGCCATCAAGCGTAATTAAAGCAGCAGTTATAAGATGTAATTACGTGTCGTTAATGTTGTATTAACAACACACGATCAAGAGCGTTGTTAATAGGGGTAACGCGGTCATTAAGGCATGTTATCACACTATTAATCATGCTTAATACTCTTTAGACAATGTATTAGGCCATTAAATACGCCAGGGCCACATGTCGGGCCAGGCAAGCTTTGTAACGGTCAGTCCTTAGAACTATAAAATGATTGTACCGCACGAACTCAGGGGACATTCGATCTGATCCCAGCTGAGCTGACTCGTATACTAGCGAACATACTTGCACAATACAACAACACAAATTCTGTGGAGTAGGGTGTTACGCTCTGGCAGCCCGAACCACGTAAATCTTTGGTGTCATCATCTTGATCTAGATCTCTTCGTACCCCAACCATAAAAGAACCTCCGCGTGCTGCTTCTTAGTGGGTCCGGGGGAAGTGTCGTATCAAACACTTCGACATTTGGCGCGCCAGGTAGGGGGGTTGTCCCGAGATCACAAGATGGCGAATTCAGCTGTTGGATCCTCCAATGGCAACCACGCTGGGCGACCAAGCAGAAGCAATCCCTCCAACGTCCAACAACCAGCAGCTGCCATTGTTCCAGCAAGCCCTATGGCACCACAGCCACCATCTGTTGTGGCAAACAATGCTGGTCACAAAGATGGGGCATCTGCATCGATCACTGCATCGACAAACAACAACCATGAGCATGCGCTCATTGTTGCGCGATCACTCCTACAACACCCACCTCCTCTAGGTGCACCCTAGGGTGCTATGGAGCAGTGGAGAGCTAATGTTGACCATCTGGTCGCAGCTGCGGCTGCAGGCATCAGCAATCAAGGTCCTCCCCCTTTGGGGCGAGCACCGTCACAACGACGGACCTTGTCAGGATGACTTGGTCCACAAGTTTCGCAGCAGAGGAGACGTGTTGCATCCCAGCAGGTGACTTTGTTGCCTCCCGGGGCACGACGCATCCACACCATCACCAGGATACTGACTCATGACATGCGGTCGGAATTGGATCGCCGTTACCGGCAGCACGATGGCCGTGTCCACATCGAGCGTGCTCGTGAGAGGCGAGAGGCTCGGGACAACCATGTTCCCCAAGGAGTAGGAGGAGGTTGTTCTGCCCTTGCCATGCATTTGCGTATGGTCAGATGGCCACAGAAGTTCTGACCTCACTTGTCGGAAAAATTCGACGGGACTATCAATCCCGCCGAATTCCTTCAAATTTACTCTACAGCCATACTAGCAGCGGGGGGGGGGGGGGGGGGGGGGCGATGAGGATGTATTGGCCAATTACTTCCCGATTTCATTAACTGGGACTGCAAGGTCCTGGTTCATGAGTCTTCCACTCGACTCCATTAATAGTTGGGCGGAGCTATGCCAACAATTCACTGCCAACTTCGGGGGCTCCTACACCCAGCCTGGCACTGAATTGGACATGTTTGTCGTAAAGCAAATGTTGGGGGAATCGCTACGATCCTTCATCCAGCGGTTCTCTCACGTACGAAATACCACCCCTTCCATCTCGAGCTCTTCTGTTATTGTTGCATTCAGACAGGGCGTTCGAGATAAGAAGACGTTGGAGAAACTGGCAACCAAAGAAGTCACTAGTGTCACGAAACTCTTCAGCTTGGCGGAAAAATGTGCTAAAGCTGTGGAGGGTCATGAAATGCACTCCAAACCAGCTCCGAAGGTTAACAAAAAAGCCCTCCAAAGCTGAAGCCACTACCTCCGGTGGTGGTAGGAAGAAAAATAAGCCCAATAGCAAAAAGAAGTCGTCGGCCGGCGCTCCGCCGCTGGAGCTGCCGCAGCTCCTGGAAGCCAGGGGCCACGTCCTGAGAAGCGGCCTCATCCTTCATCAGAAGATGGCAACAGTTCCAAAGCATGGTATCTGATTCACAAGATGAATTGACACAGCTTGGAAGAGTGCCTCGAGGTCCAGAACCTTGTCGAGCGATATAACAAGCGTCAGGAAAAAGCTCCTTTCCGTCAAAGGGAAGGAAAACAAAACGTCGACGAAGCTCCAGCCGAAGGGGAGCTAGGTTTCCAGGACCCCAAAAAGGTCTTGAAAGTCGTTTACAACACTGTCGACAATGACTCCGACGTCTCTGACAATGAGAGTCGGAAGACCCTAAACAACATCTATGGTGGTTCTTGGGACATCACCTCTCGCCGCATCCTCAAGACAATGCAGCGGGACATGGCCGTGGCAGCTCCCACTGCAAAGACGGAACCACATCGTAAGTCGATGGATACACCCATCATTTTCGATGCTTCGGACTACCCCCAAAACATGATTGGGGCTGGTCAACTCCCGTTGATGGTGTCACCAACCATTAACAATATTCAAATCCACCATGTAATGGTGGATGGAGGTTCCGGGCTAAACCTCATAAGCTTCAAAGCTTTCGTTAAGCTTCAGCTCCGGCCTTCGGACCTTCGCCCATCCCGACCTTTCTCTAGAGTAGGTCCGGGAACCATTACTCCTATTGGTTCTATCACACTCCTAGTGACCTTTGGGACCCGAGATAACTACCAAACTAAGAAATTGGTCTTCAACGTTGCACAGATGAGTCTGCCGTTTAATGCCATTCTCGGCAGGCCAGCTTTATACAAGTTCATGGCTGCTTCTCATTATGGATAATTGGTGTTGAGGATGCCAATACCTATGGGTGTTCTCCGGGTCCGCGGAGATTGCACCGCAGGGGTTACGGCTCTGGAAGAAGTCTATGCGCTTAGCACAGCGCAAGAGGAAACATCCGGTAAAGAGCTAGCTCTGAATCCCCCGAGAGAATTCGTCGTAAAGGCTCTACCTCTGCAACCCGTGTGCAACCAAGCGGCTACACCGACGTTCCCGTCAAGGTCGTCCAAATTGGTTTCGATGCTGCTCAGACTACCCGTATATCGGGGGGTCTGAACAACAAATAGGAACTCACGCTCATCACTTTCCTCCGTGCTAATGTCGACGTGTTTGCCTGGCAACCGTCACAAATGTCTGGGATCCCTAGGGAGATGATTGAACACAATCAAAAGATTTGCCCAGACGCACGGCCTGTACACCAGAAGCCCCAGAAGCAATCAATCGAGCGACAAAATTTCATTCGACAAGAAATCAAGAAGTTGCTCGAAGATGGATTCAACCGGGAAGTTTTCCATCCAAAGTGATTGGCAAACCCAGTTGTTGTACCCAAGTCCGGTGGGAAGCTTCGGATGTGTATCAACTACACAACCTTAAATAAGGCATGTCCAAAGGATCCATTTCCACTACCTAGAATAGATTAGATAGTGGACTCCAACTCCGGGTGTGAGCTATTGTGTTTCTTAGATGCATATTCTGGATATCATCAAATACAAATGTCTAAGGAAGATGAAGAGCATAGTGCCTTCATAACAGTAGATGGATTGTATTGTTATACTGCCATGCCATTCGATCTTAAAAATGTTGCTTCAACATTTGTGCGAGCTATGTACAAAACATTTGGAGAGCTAATTAGAGACTTGGTGGAGGTGTATGTCGATGACATCATTGTGAAGATAAAAAAACAAGGAGTCACTCCTTGACAACTTACAAGCCGTCTTTGACAAGCTGCGCACCAAGCTGAACCCGGACAAGTGTGTCTTCGGGGTTAGCTCCGGGAAGCTTCTAGGGTTCTTGGTGACCCATCGAGGAATTGAAGCAAATCAGGCGAAGATAAAGGCCATAGAAGATATGTGCCCCCCAACCCGCATTAAAGATGTCCAGAAGCTAAATGGATGCCTAGCTGTGCTCAACCGGTTTATCTCAAGACTGGCAGAATGGGCGCTACCCTTCTTCAAACTCTTGAGGAAGTCCGGACCATTTCATTGGTCTGAAGAAGCAGAAAAGGTGTTCCAAGAGCTGAAAAACTCCTCACCACACTACTAATATTGGTAGCTCCTATTCCTGGTGAGCCTTTACTGCTTTACATTTCGGCAACCTCCGAAGTTGTCAGTATGGTTCTGGTCACGGAAAGACCGGAGCCACAACCCATCCAGGAGTCCAGACCCCTCCGAGAGGGTCCGGAATCACCTGAAGACGTGACTGGGTCTCAGCTCCCAGACATGGAACCTCAAGACAAAATACAAGAGGTTCAACCTCATACGTTTGAGGAGGTTCACCTGGCTAACCAAGATGATCTGGATCTCCCTAGTGAAGTACGAGTTGAACAAGAAGGAGTTTTCAACCCCTCCGGGAGGGTCCAAGAAGCACAGCCTGAAGGTCCGGAACCCTCCAGCAGGGTCCGGGCCGATGGAGAAGAAGCTTCGGGTCCTTCTAAAAGAGTCTGGACCATCCAACACCCCGTGTACTTCATTAGCGAAGTACTCCACGACGCCAAGACAAGATACATGGAGGTGCATAAACTGCTTTACGCCGTTCTTATTGCCTCAAGGAAGCTTCGTCACTACTTCCAAGCCCACAAAATATCAGTGGTAACTTCTTTTCCACTGCGTGCTATTTTGCATAACCATAATTCTACTGGGAACATTGCAAAGTGGGCAGCGGAACTGGCCAAATTCGATCTAGAATTTGTGTCAAGACAAGCAATCAAAAGTGAAGCCTTGGCTGACTTTATGGCGGAGTGGAGCCCATCTCCATCAAACCCTGGGGGCCATAGTGAGCAAAAGCCAGAACTCAAAGTTCCGGTATTTACTAAGCCTCACGGACCCTATACTTCGACGGCTCTGTGCAAAAGCAGGGGGCCGAAGCTGGAATCCTTCTCCTAGCTCCGATTGGGGAGAAGGTCAAATACATGGTACAACTTGATTTCAAGGCAGCCAACAATATGGCGGAGTATGAAGCTCTCATCTATGGACTCAAGGTGGCACTATCTTATGGTGTCAAATAGTTTTTAGTAAAGGATATTCACAACTCATCATCAAACAAGTGAAAGGTGAATGTTCCTGCAACAATCCTCAATTAGTTGCTTATCTCCTTGAAGTCGAGAGGCTTCACAAGGACTTCGAAGTCCTGGATCTCCAACATGTTCAACATCATCATAACGCTAAAGCCGACGAACTCTCGACGAAAGCCTCAACCGGAGCTCCGGCTTCTCACGGAATCTTCGCCCGAAGGTTGTCAAAACCAACAGCTCAGCCTAACGAGCTGAGCGAAGGGGGCGAGACCAGCACCTCGAAGCTGGCGGTCCCGGCGGCCCTGCTACCATGGCGTCCACCAAGGGTCGTAGGTGTTGTCGGAAGCTCCGAGCAACCCATCATGCAAGACTCAGAACCTCAAGTTAGCTCTGATGCGTGGATCTCGAAGATCCAGAGCTACTTGAAAGACAATATCCTTCCTGAAGACAGTGTATCCGCTGACCGGATTGTCAGATTGGCTAAAAGATACACGTTGGTAGAAGGGGATCTCTACCGACGCGGTGCCAACGACATCCTAATGCGGTGCATTGCAAGGGAAGAAGGTCGCAAGCTCCACGCGGAGATCCATGGAGGCGAGTGCGGGAATCATGCTTCTTCTCGCATGCTGGTTGGTAAAGCCTTCCGGCATGGCTTCTACTGGCCTACAGCACTTCAGGATGCGGTTGAGCTAGTGAAAAAATGTGAAGTGTGTCAGTTCCATGCAAAACAGATTCACACACTGGCTCAATCGCTACAAATGATACCTCCTACATGGCCATTCGCTATGTGGGGCATAGAAATCTTGGGACTTTTCCCAAAAGTCGTCGGAGGTTATAGGTTCCTGTATGTTGGCATCGACAAGTTCACTTAGTGGCCGGAAGCAACTCCAGTTGTGACAAACAACAAGCAACCTGCAATCAAGTTCTTGAAGTCCAATATCTGCAGATTTGGAGTTCCCAAAAATGTCATAACTGACAACAGAACTCGATTTACAAGTGTTGCATTCCAAGAATATTGCAAAGACCTCGACATTCAACTTAGCTACGCCTCAGTAGCTCACCCAGCAAGCAATGGCCAAGTCGAGAGAGAAAATGCAGAAATATTAAAAGGACTCAAGATGCGCACATATGAGCGCTTGAAAAAGCACAAAGCTAACTGGATTGAGGAGCTTCCATCCACATTATGGGCGAACAGGACAACCCCAAACCGGTCAACCGGGGAAACTCCATTCTTCCTGGTGTTCGGAGCTGAAGCAGTCCTTCCTCCGGAGGTCACCTTGGGGTCCCTCTGGGTCCGAACCTTCGACAAAGCCACACAGGACCAGCTCTAGCATGAAGACCTTGACCTCGTCGACGAGGGAAGGTGTCAAGCAGCTGTTCGAAACGCACGTTATCGCCAAGCGCTCAGGCGCTATCATCAAAGGCATGTGCGCGGTCGACAACTTGAAGAAGGTGACCTGGTGCTTCGGAAGATACTAAACCGTGAAGTGATGAACAAACTTTCTCACAGTTGGGAGGGTCCCATCCGAGTAATTAAAGTATCCCGACCAGGATGTGTTTGCTTGGTAACTAAGGATGGGATTTCACTTCCTAATCATTGGAATATCGAGCACCTCCATAAGTTTTATGCTTAGAATCACGGAGGTGAGTCTGTAATTGCACACAATTCATGTTGTAGAGTCATTATACAGAGACGATCAAGTCCTCCGGGAGAACATCTGAACCCCTCCGGGAGGGTCTGGGAAGTTCAAGTAACACTTGAGACAGTCAGAGCACTAAAAGTGTAGCTACTTGCTCTGGGCTAGTACAAGATGTATAACACATTTAGCATGGTCCAGCACCCTAAGTGTGTCCTTGTCTCCCCTGTAATCCGGACCTATAATGAAATGCATTGTTGTGTGAAAACAGACTCCACGTGCATTTACTTTTTGTGCAAGGCTCAATATATCAAATTATTTTCACCCCGCTTGTCTATAATAAAGTTGTGCAAATCTTTTTGGGCTTTGTTCCAAGTAATTCACATGCATTACAAGCCTTATTGATAGTCTTTTTGGATCTTAACATTGCTACATAGTCTACTTGCCTAAATGCGAAGCCAACATAGGTCCAGAGTGTGCTATCGACTTAGCCTGGTCTTGCACCCTAAGTACGCCACTCTACCTACACCCCGACAGGCCTCAGTGGGGTGAGTACTAAAAAGGCATGCATATCTAGAAAGATTATATCAAAACGCTCGTTATCATGCTGAGTTTCTTTGGACCTAAAGTCCAAATAAGAACAATAAGTCACAACCAATTTATAGACAAGAGGAGGAATTTTACTTTCTCTCTTGTCGTTAATGTGCAGGAAAAGCAAAAAATCATAGCGATGGTGGACAACGCCGGAGCTACTAAGCTCCGACATCCTCCAAGAGGGGTCCACCGTCAACATATTGCCAACATAATTGAAGACTTCGGACCTAAAATCTACAAGTGTGAAACATTCAAGTCATCAACATACTGCCACAACCTTTGGTACATGTACACACTTCAATAGTACACATGTACCAGGGGTCAACAAGATACGACACAGTATATTGAAGACAAAGTGAAATTCAAGGCGGAAAGGAGGATTTCATTAATCAAAAGTATTGGATTGCAAAATTGGGGTTACAAGGGGCAAAAGGAGAAAAGTCCTAGCCACTGGAGGATCTAAGTCCTGTGGAAAAACGAAGTAACCTTCTCAGCAGCTTCTTGGACACTAGCTCTAGCGGCATCCTCTTCCTCGGCGATGATTCCTTCAAAGACCGGATCAAGGGAGAACTGCGGGTCTCGACTTTTGTAACACGCTAAGACATACTCGGCGACGTTCTTAGCCAAGGATTTACCCTCCATCTCCAGCTGATCGGCGATGACATTACCCATCGTGTCGAGTTTGCTGCCAGTAGAGCCAAGTGCCACTAGCGTCTGGTCCAGCTCCTGCGCTGGGTCCTCCGGGCGTACTAGACTGAAACCAAGAGGCACAAGGGCCCTGTCTACATGTCCCAAGAAGTCCCATACCATCAAGGACTAAGTTGCCTTCGAGCTCTGCAGCTCTTCCAGTGACCTCCGGTTGGCCGCTAGCTCCAAACTCACCCGAGCAAGGCGTTCCACCACTTTGGCATGTTGCTGCATATTTTTAGCAACCTGCTTCTCGCGGTCGATCAGCTCCGACTCCCGGAGGTGGATGCGGTTCCGCCTCTCCGTCAGGTCTTTCTCCCTACCTCTCACTTTCCCCTCCCTAATGGCAACATCAGCTTCTATTTTTGACAGCTCCTACCCCATCTTCCAATACTTCTTCCTTTCATCTTCACTCCACTGCTCAAACTTCTTTGAGCGATCCACCAAATTCTGTTCACCCAGAGTCAACTTCTGGGTGACCTTTGCCTCCCTCTTCATGACATCCTCCTGTTGCTCAAGGAGCTTCTCCTCCCTTGCCTCCAAGTCCACCCGGCGCTTCAGGAGAACCTCATTCAATTCAGTGAGTTTTTTGTGACGCTCGTCAGCACCATCACGCCTCTCCTTGGCTTGCTCAAGGATCTCCCTAGAGTTAGCGTCAAGCGCCCGGATGGCAGCTTCCTTCTCCTCCATCAGCTTTTCCCAGTATTCTAACCGAACCTTCTCCCTCTTAATCCACTCCTTCTGGTCACCCAGCCTCGTTTGGGCAAGCCTGGTCCCAAATTGGAGTCTGTTGCGCCAACGCCTCAAGGTGTGGCGCTCCTCCTCCAAGGCTTTGCTCTCATGATCAAAGGCAAGCTGGACCTGTCGGAAACTCGAGCAGGAGTTGTCAATGGGCAACGCCAGAGGGATAGCTTCAGACCTGCTGGGGTCATTTTTGCAGGCTCCAGATAGTTTTCCATCAAAAAAATAGGGTCCCACTCTACAAGAGAGGACCCTTGAACTTCTGTGTCACTGGGACCGCTCTTCGGAAGCCCTTTCGCGGCAGCAGAAGAACCCACTGGGGGAACTTCCACCTCCGGAGCAGTTGAAGGCGTTGCTTCACGGTCTTTAGTCGCCGGCTCCGAAGGTGGAGGACCTGTCACCAATTCTTCAAGCTGCTCCGGCTCTGGCCCAGGCACCTCCGGGACAACTACCTCCGGAGCAGCAGCCAGGGCTACATCCGGTGCCCCTGCCGCAGCTGGCTTAGATGCTGACACATCACTTGCTTCCGATACAGCGACCGGAGCTCCAACCATTTCTGGCCTAGCTTCCGGAACTTCAACATCATCCGGCCCAAGGGCTAGACCTTCAACCATTTTAAGCTCACTCGACGGACCTTCAACCATTTCCGGCTTAATAGTCGTGGCTTCAACTACCTCTGGCTTAGCAGCCAGGGCTTCGACAATTTTCGGCCCAAAAGCAGGAACTTCTGGCATCGCTGGTGCTGGAGCATCAACCTCTGTCACTGTGCCCGGGGTGTATCTTCGACTTCTCCCCTATGGTCTGGCGCTACCACAGGAGCTTCGGGCGACGACTCCGAGTCCAAGCTCACGACAGCTGGCGCTGGAGCTGTCACGACTTCTGCCTCCGCTTGACGAGGAGGCTCAGCGCTTAAAGCCAGAGCTTCAACAGGCGCTGAAGTTCCCGGCCCCTTCTTCGACACCCCAGAAATAAAGAGAAGAGAAGATTAAAGACACGACAAAAACAACACTAGCATTTTAGGGTGAGCAATCAATGCTTACCTAGGGATGATACCACCTCAGTCGCCTCGGAACCTCTTCTTCTAAGGCCCGGAGCTAGAGCCCACCAAGTCTGGTGAGACAACTACTTCGTACCTCAGTTGAGGACCACTCGCAGCAGCCAAAGTTCTTTTGTCCGGAGCTTCTTTTGGCCGGGAATAACTCCCGGACCTGGAGCTTCTAGCCGGCACTAAGGTCAGGGTCACCTGCCCGGAGCTAACACCTCTTGAAGTCACTGGCATCGGGGCAGGGGTAGCTGCAGAAGACCTCCCCCGCCGGGGTGAAGGAGCTATGGTAGAAGGAGCAGGTCTCACGGACCTACCGTCAGCGTGCTTCAACTTCCTCTTCCGACTGGAGGGCTGAGTTGGCTCTTTACCCTTGCCCTTGCCGGTGTCTTCAGTCTTTCGGCTCGGGGTGGAGGCAGGACCACCCTCGGAAGCTCTGGGAACACCAACCTAGTGGTCGGACGCCTTTCTACCTCACCAAGGCTGTCAAGCACCGGCATACTCCTCCGGAGCTCCCTACTGAACTGCACCTCTATGTTCAGAGGGAGGAAAGCTGCTGGCGGAACTAAGTCATCGCCGTTGACATTTATCCCATGCTGGAATTTCTTAAGATGAAACTCCAAAGATTCGTCATCCAAGTTAGATTTCAGACCGGTTTCAATCTGGTCGTCATCCATCACGCCGTTGAGGGCCCACACGAGCTTCTCCCTCTTCTTCAACGGAGCCCATCTATTGACCAGGAAGTTGCAGAAGACCATCTGAGGAGTCACTCCACCTTCCACCCATTCGCGGATCCTGGTCAAGATGGGATTGAAGGCGTCTGACAGCACTGGAACTATACTCCAGGCGTCGGTGTCAACATTGGGGAGACCTTCGGGCAGCTCCAACTTCTCGTGCTCCTCTGCCGCAATGATGATCCAATCTTTCTTCCAGTTGTCCCACTTGCCGGAAGGAAACGACTTCAAGTATTTAAAGGGGCAGTTCTTGCGCTTCACAAAATAGTAGAAGCCAAGAATCTCACTCCCCTTGTCGGTGGTGTGGATGGTGAAGAAGGTGCAGAATAGCTCGACAAAAGGGGGGATACCCACCCACATCTCGCAAAAGTGGACGAACATCGCCACGAGAAGAAGAGAATGGGGGCCAAGGTAATACAACTGCAGACTATAAAAGTCTAGCAGCATCAAAAGCAAAGAAGAGAAAGGTGGAATGAATCCCACCATGGCGTACGCTGTGAAATACACCATGTCGCCATTGCGCTCCTTCTTGAATGGGAGCTTGCCAGCGCAGACCAAATGGTTGAAGGAGTCACTGGACCACCCCATGTAGGTCTGGACCTTCTTCAGATCATCATCGCTCTTGAGGCGGCTCTTGGGGAGACCCAACTCCATCGCAGCAAAGCGAAGCAAAGGCAGGAAGTTAGGTGGAGTTTGGAAGGCTCTGAGCGCAAATATGATCGAAGGCATAAAGTGTCCTCAAACTGAGTGCACTTTCCCTCTTAAGTAAGCCTCTGCGACGCTTGGATGGAAACCACAGTGAGAATGAAGGCACTTTTCAAAAATCCACCCCGTCAATGACGAGTGGGCTTGGGGCCACCCCAACGAAGAGATCGAGGTTCTTACCCAAGGCGAACCGTTGTCGTGATGAGCGGTAGGAAAATCCATGGCAGCGCCCTGTCAGGGAACGTGGAACTGATACGGTTTTCGTATTGGGAACTGGCGACCATCAATTGCGTGAGATCCGCACTCAAAGATCTCATATGCCGCATTCATAACAAGCCACGCGTCGATGGTTCACTCCCGGACCATCGCTCCAACAGCACACCAGAAGGCTCTTTAAATCAAAGCGCGGGAATCGAGAATGACCCCACCTCCGGCAAATAACTTAACCCAAATGATTTCTCAGAGAGGTGGGCCTGGGGGCCACTGTCGGTACCCTGCGTATCGGGTACCCTTTAGTACCGCGAAGAGTACAAGAGAATTCTACCTGACAGAGTTGAAGGTCTTCTCGGGCCCCACATGTCACATTGCGCTAGAACTGTTCCCCTCGTATGGGTAGCTCCTGGGTCAACACGTGTAAAGGAAAGCTGGAGCTAAACTCCCAACAAAGGGAAGCTCCGGCGTCAACACCTGTACAACGACTCCTGACCTCCCAGCAGAGAGGAGCTCTGGTGCCAACACGTGTACAGTAGCCCCAGACCTAACCCCTCGTAAGGGAAAGCTCCAGAGCTTCCACGTGTGGAGCCTTCAGACCTTCATCGACGCGTACACTGACAGATCTCCTTCAGCATGAGCCATCAAGCGTAATTAAAGCGGTAGTTACAAGATGTAATTACGTGTCGTTAATGTTGTATTAAGGACACACGATCAAGAGCGCTGTTAATAGGGGTAACACAGTCATTAAGGCACGTTATTACACTATTAATCATGCTTAATACTCTTTAGACAACGTATTAGGCCATTAAATATGCCAGGACTACATGTCGGGCCAGGTAAGCTTTGTAACGGTCAGTCTTTAGAACTATAAAAGGGTTGTACTACACAAACTCAAGGGACATTTGATCTGATCCGAGCTGAGCTGACTCGTATACTAGCGAACATACTCGCACAATACAACAACACAAATTCCGTGGAGTAGGGTGTTACGCTCAGTCGGCCCGAACCACGTAAATCTCTGGTGTCATCATCTTGATCTAGATCTCTGCATACCCCAACCATAAAAGAACCTCTGCGGGCTGCTTCTTAGCGGGTCCGGGGGAAGTGTCGTATCAAACGCTTCGAATTCCGTTGTCCCGAGATCACAAGATGGCGAATTTCGTTGCTGGATATTCCAATGGCAACCACGCTGGACAACCAGCCGGAGGCAATCCCTCCAACGTCCAACAACCAGCAGTTGTCATTGTTCCAGCAGGCGATATGGCACCACAACCACCATTTGTTTCGGCAAACAATGCTGGTCAACAAGATGGGGCATCCACGTCGATCACTGCATCGACAAACAATAACCCTGAGCATGCGCTCACTGCTGCGCGAGCTCTCCTACAACAACCACCTCCTCCAGGTGCACCCCAGGGTGCTATGGAGTAGTGGAGAGCTGATGTTGACCATCTGGTCACAGCTGCGGCTGCAGGCATCAGCAATCAGGGTCCTCCCCCTTCGCGGCGAGCACCGTCACAACGATGAACCTTATCAGGACAACTTGGTCCACAAGTTTCGCAGCAGAGGAGACGTGCTGCATCCCAGCAGGTGACTTCGTTGCCTCCCGAGGCACGACGCACCCACACCATCACCAGGATACCGACTCATGACCTGCGGTCGGAACTGGATCGCTGTTACCAGCAGCAGGATGGTCGTGTCCACATCGGGCGTGCTCGTGAGAGGTGAGAGGCTCGGGACAACCCTACTCCCCAAGGAGTAGGAGGAGGTTGTTCTGCCCTGGCCATGCATTTGCGTATGGTCAGATGGCCACAGAAGTTCCGACCTCACTTGCCGGAAAAATTCGACGGGGCTGTCAATCCCGCTGAATTCTTTCAAATTTACTCTACAGCCATACTGGCAGCGGGGGGCGACGAGGTTGTAATGGCCAATTACTTCCCGGTGGCTTTAACTGGGACTGCAAGGTCCTGGTTCATGAGTCTTCCACCCGACTCCATTAATTGTTGGGCGGAGCTATACCAACAATTCACTACCAACTTCGGGAGGGAGCTCCTACACCCGACCCCACACTGAATTGGACATGTTTGTCGTAAAGCAAACATTGGAGGAATCGCTACGATCCTTCATCCAGCGGTTCTCTCACATACGAAATACCACCCCTTCCATCTCGAGCTCTTCTGTTATTGTTGCATTTAGACAGGGCGTTCGAGATAAGAAGATGCTGGAGAAACTAGCGACCAAAGAAGTCACTAGTGTCACAGAACTCTTCAACTTGGTGGACAAATGTGCTAAAGATGCGGAGGGTCGTGAAATGCACTCCAAACCAGCTCCAGAGGTTAACAAAAAACCCTCCAAAGCTGAAGCCACTACCTCCGGCGGTGGCAAGAAGAAAAATAAGCCCAACGACAAAAAGAAGTTGTCGGTCGGCGCTCCTGCAGCTGCTGCTGCCGCAGCTCCTGGAAGTCGGGGGCCACGTCCTGAGAAGCGGCCTCGTCCTTCATCAGAAGACGGCAACAATTCCAAAGCTGGTGTTCAATTCACAAGACAAACCGACACAGCTTGGAAGAGTGCCGAGAGGTCCAAAACCTTGCCGAGTGATATAACAAGCGTCGGGAAGAAGCTCCTTTCCGTCAAAGGGAAGGAAAACAATAAGTCCATGAAGCTACGGCCGAAGAGGAGCTAGGTTTCCAGGACCCCAAAAAGGTCTTCAAAGCGGTTTACAACACTGTCGACAACGACTCCAACGTCTCTGACAATGAGCGTCGGAAGACCCTGAACACCATCTATGGTGGTTCTTGGGACATCACCTCTCGCCGCATCCTCAAGACAATGCGGCGGTACATGGCCGTGGCAGCTCCCACTGCAAAGACGGAACCACATCAGAAGTGGATGGATACACCCATCATTTTCGATGCTTCAGACTGCCCCCGAAACATGATCGGGGTTGGTCAACTCCCGTTGATGGTGTCACCCACCATTAACAATATTCAAATCCACCATGTAATGGTGGATGGAGGTTTCGGGCTAAACCTCATAAGCTTCGAAACTTTCGTTAAGCTTCAGCTCCGACCTTCGGACCTTCGCCCATTCCGACATTTCTCTGGAGTAGGACCGGGAACCATTACTCCTCTCGGTTCCATCACACTCCCAGTGACCTTCGGGACACGGGAGAACTACCAAACTGAGAAATTGGTCTTCGATGTTGCACAGATCAGTCTGCTGTTTAATGCCATTCTGGGCAGGCCAACTTTATACAGGCCTCAGTAGGGTGAGTACTAAAAAGGCATGCAGATCTAGAAAGATTATATCAAAACGCTCGTTATCATGGTGAGTTTCTTCAGACCTAAAGTCCAAATAAGAACAATAAGTCACAACCAATTTATAGACAAGAGGACAAATTTTACTTTCTCTCTTGTTGTTAATGTGCAGGAAAAGCAAAAATTCATAGAGATGGTGGACAACGCCGGAGCTACTAAGCTCCAACATCCTCCAAGAGGGTCCGCTGTCAACATACTGCCAACATAATTGAAGACTTTGGACCAAAAATCTACAGGTGCGAAGCATTCAAGTCGTCAACATACTGCCACAACCTTTGGTAAATGTACACACTTCAATAGTACACATGTACCAGGGGGCCAACAAGATACGACATAGTATATTGAAGACAAAGTGAAATTCAAGACGGAAAGGAGGATTTTATTATTCAAAAGTACTGGATTACAAAATTGGGGTTACAAGGGGCAAAAGTAGAAAAGTCCTAGCCCCTGGAGGATCTAAGTCCTATGGAAAAATGAAGTAACCTTCTCAACAGCTTCTTGGACACTAGCTCTGGCGGTATCCTCTTCCTCGGCGATGATTCCTTCAAAGACCAAATCAAGGGAGCACTGGGGGTCTCAGCTTTTGTAACACGCTAAGACATACTCGGCGACATTCTTAGCCAAGGATTTACCCTCCGTCTCCCGCTGATCAGCGATGACATTACCCATCGCGTTGAGTTTGCTGCCAACAGAGCCAAGTGCCACTTGCGTCTGGTCCAGCTCCTACGCTGGGTCCACCGGGTGTACTGGACTGAAACCAAGAGGCACAAGGGCCCTGTCCGCACGTCCCAAGAAGTCCCATACCATCAAGGACTCAGTTGCCTTCGAGCTCCGAGGCTCTTCCAATGACCTTCGGGTGGCCGCTAGCTCCGAACTCTCAAGAGCAAGGCGTTCCACCACTTTGACATGTTGCTGCATATTTTTAGCAACCTGCTTCTCGCAGTCGGTTAGCTCTGACTCCCGGAGGTGGATGCGGTTCTGCCTCTCCACCAGGTCTTTCTCCCTGCTTCTCACTTTCCCCTCCCTAATGGCAACATCAGCTTCTCTTTTTGAGAGCTCCTGCCCCGTCTTCCAGTACTTCTTCCTTTCATCTTCACTCCGCTGCTCAAACTTCTTTGAGCGATCCACCAAATTCTGTTCACCTAGAGTCAACTTCTGGGTGACCTCCGCCTCCCTCTTCATGACATCCTCCTGCTACTCAAGGAACTTCTCCTCCCTCACCTCGAAGTCCGCCCGACGCTTCAAGAGAACCTCATTCAATTCAGTGAGTTTTTCGTGACGCTCGTCAGCGACATCACGCCTCTCCTTGGCTTGCTCAAGGATCTCCCTGGAGTTAGCGTCGAGCGCCCAGATCACGGCTTCCTTCTCCTCCATCAGCTTGTCCTAGTATTCTAACCGGACCTTCTCCCTCTTAATCCACTCCTTCTGGTCAGCCAGCCTCGTTTGGGCAAGCCTGGTCTCAAAATGGAGTTTGTTGTGCCAACGCCTCAAGGTGTGGCGCTCCTCCTCCAAGGCTTTGCTCTCATGATCAAAGGCAAGCTGGCCATGTCGGAGACTCGAGCAGGCATTGACAACGCTAGAGGGATAGGCTCCGGACCTGCTGGGGTCATTTCTGCAGGCTCCAGAGGGTTTTCCATCACAAAATAGGGTCACACTCTACAAGAGAGGACCCTTGAACTTCTGTGACACTGGGACCGCTCTCCGGAAGCCCTTCAGCGGCAGCAGAAGAACCCACTGGGGGAACTTTCACCTCGGGAGCAGTTGAATGCGCTGCTCCAGGGTCTTCAGTCACTGGCTCCGAAGGCAGAGGACCTGTCGCCAATTCTTCAAGCTACTCCGGCTCTGGCCCAGGCACCTCCGGGACAACTACCTCCGGAGCAGCAGCCGGGGCTTCATCCGGCGCCCCTGCCGCAGCTGGCCTAGACGTCGACACGTCACTTGCTTCTTGTACAGCGACTGGAGCTCCAACCATGTCCGGCCTAGCTGCCAGATCTTCAACATCATTCGGCCCAAGGGCTGGACCTTCAACCATTTTTGGCTCAGCCGCCAGACCTTCAACCATTTTCGGCTCAATAGCCGGGGCTTCAACTACCTCTGGCTCAGCACCCAGGGCTTCGACAACTTCCGGCCCACAAGCGGGAACTTCTGGCATCGCCGGTGCTGGAGCATCAGCCTCCTTCACTGTCGCCAGGGGTGTATCTTCGACTTCTCCCCTGTGGTCCGGCTCTACCATAGGAGCTTCGGGCAAAGACTCCGAGTCCAAGCTCACGACAGCTGGCGCCGGAGCTGTCGCGACTTCCGCCTCCGCTTGACGAGGAGGCTCAATGCTTGAAGCTGGAGCTTCGACAAGTGCAGCCCCAGCCGCTGCAACAGGCGCTGAAGTTCTCGACCCCTTCTTCGACACCCTAGAAATAAAGAGAAGAGAAGATTAAAGACACGACAAAAACAACACTAGCATTTCAGGGTGAGCAATCAATGCTTACCTAGGGATGCTACCACCCCAGTCGCCTCGGAACCTCTTCTTCTAAGGCCCGGAGCTAGAGCCCATCAAGTCTGGTGAGACAAGTGCTTCAGATCTCAATTAAGGACCACTCGCAACAACTGGAGTTCTTTCGGCCGGAGCTTCTTTTGGCCGGGAAGAACTACCGGACCTGGAGCTTCTAGTCGGCACTGAGGCCGGGGTCACCTGCCCGGAGCTAACACCTCTTGAAGTCGCTGGCACCGGGGCAGGGGTAGCTGCAGAAGACCTCCCCCGCCGGGGAGAAGGAGTCGTGGTAGAAGGAGCAGGTCTGACAGACCTACCGTCAACATGCTTCAACTTCCTCTTCCGGCTGGAGGGCTCAACTAGCTCTTTACCCTTGCCCTTGCTGGTATCTTCATTCTTTCAGCTCGGGGTGGAGGCAGGACCACCCTCGAAAGCTCCAGGGATCACCAGCCTGGTGGTCGAACGCCTTTCTACCTCACCAAGGTCGTCAAGTACCGGCATACTCCTCCGGAGCTCCCTACTGAATTGTGCCTCCATGTTCAGAGGGAGGAAAGCTGCTGGCAGAACTAAGTCGTCGCCATTGACATTTATCCCATGCTAGAATTTCTTAAGATGAAACTCTAAAGATTCGTCATCTAAGTTGGATTTCAGATCGGTTTCAATCTGATCGTCATCCATCACGTTGTTGAGGGCCCATGCGAGCTTCTCCCTCTTCTTCAACGGAGCCCATCTATTGACCAGGAAGTTGCAGAAGACCATCTGAGGAGTCACTCCACCTTCCACGCATTCGCGGATCCTGGTCAAGATGGGATTGAAGGCGTCTGATAGCACCAGAACTACACTCCAGGCGTCGGTGTCAACATTGGGGATACCTTCAGGCAGCTCCAACTTCTCGTGCTCCTCCGCCGCAATGATGATCCAATCTTTCTTCCAGTCGTCCCACTTGCCGGAAGGAAACGACTTCAAGTATTTAAAGGGGCAGTTCTTCCGCTTCACAAAATAGTAGAAGCTAAGAAGCTCACCCCCCTTGCCGGTGGTGTGGATGGTGAAGAAGGTGCAGAATAGCTCGACGCAGAGGGGAATACCCACTCACATCTCGCAAAAGTGGATGAACGTCGCCACGAGAAGAAGAGAATGGGGGCCAAGGTGATACAGCTGCAGACCATAAAAGTCTAGCAGCATCAAAAGAAAAGAAGAGAAAGGTTGAATGAATCCCACCATGGCATATGCTGTGAAGTACACCATGTCGCCATTGCGCTCCTTCTTGAACGAGAGCTTGCCGGCGCGGACGAAATTATTGAAGGAGTCGTTGGACCACCCCATGTAGGTCCGAACCCTCTTCAGATCATCATCGCTCTTGAGGCGACTCTTGGGGAGACCCAACTCCATCGCAACAAAGCGAAGCAAAGGCAGGGAAGTTAGGCGGAGTTTGGAAGGCTCCGAGCGCAAATATGATCGAAGGCGTAAAGAGTCCTCAAACCGAGCGCACTTTCCCTCTTAAGTAAGCCTCTGTGATGCTTGGATGGAAACCGCAGTGAGAACAAAGGCACTTTTAAAAAATCCACCCCGTCAATGGCGAGTGGGCCCGGGGCCACCCCAACGAAGAGATTGAGGTTCTTAACCAAGGCGAACCGTTGTCATGATGAGCGGCGGGAAACTCGATGGCGGCGCCCTGTCAGGGCGCGCACAACTGATACGGTTTTCGTATTGGGAACCGACGACCTTCAATTGCGTGAGATCCGCACTCAAATATCTCATCTGCCGCATTCATAACAAGCCACACATCGATGGTTCACTCTCGGACCATCGCTCCAACAGCACATCAGAAGGCTCTTGAAATCGAAGCGCGGGAATCGAGAATGGCCCCACCTTCGGCAGAATAACTTAACCCAAATGATTTCTCCCAGAGGTGGGCCCGGGGGCCACTGTCGGTACCCTGTGTACCGGATACCCTTTAGTACCGCGAAGAGTACAAGAGAATTCTACCTGACAGAGTTGAAGGTCTTCTCGAGTCCCACATGTCACATTGCGCTGGAACTGCTCCCCTCGTATGGGTAGCTCTTGGGTCAACACGTGTAAAGGAAAGCCAGAGCTAAACTCCCAACAAAGAGAAGCTCCAGCGTCAACACGTCTACAACGGCTCCGGACCTAACCCCCAGCAGAGAGGAGCTCCGGTGCCGACACATGTATAGTAGCCCCGGACCTAACCCCCTGTAAGGGAAAGCTCTGGAGCTTCCACGTGTAGAGCCTTCGGACCTTCATCGATGCGTACACTGACATATCTCATTCAGCATGAGCCATCAAGTGTAATTAAAGCAGAAGTTACAAGATGTAATTACGTGTCGTTAATGCTGTATTAACGACACGCGATCAAGAGCGCTGTTAATAGGGGTAACACAGTCATTAAGGCATGTTATCACACTATTAATCATGCTTAATACTCTTTAGACAATGTATTAGGCTATTAAATACGTCAGAGCCACATGTCGGGCCAGATAAGCTTTGTAACAGTCAGTCCTTAGAACTATAAAAGGGTTGTACCGCACGAACTCAGGGGACATTCGATCTGATCCCAGCTGAGCTGACTCGTATACTAGCGAACATACTCGCACAATACAACAGCACAAATTCCGTGGAGTAGGGTGTTACGCTCAGCCGGCCTGAACCACGTAAATCTCTGGTGTCATCATCTTGATCTAGATCTCTACGTACCCCAACCATAAAAGAACCTCCGCGGGCTGCTTCTTAGCGGGTCCGAGAGAAGTGTCATATCAAACACTTCGACACCCACACTACCTCAACCTACAAAATAAAATTCAATATTACTAATCTCCACTCATCAAAATATTTCTCGTAACACAATTCAATCTTGATAATATCCATTCACCACCAACGCATGTATGTAATTTTCTTGTGTTTATTATTAATTTTTATGTGTGTTTGTTATTATTTTTATTCAATAATTTATATTGTATACTAAAATACGGTTAATCGCAAAACAGGATCGTAACCAAATCGTGCAATTATTATTTTCTCTCGGTCAAATAAAATTGCCGATTCTCCATAACCAAAATTTTATTCAACTTAAATAACTGAACTAATTTAACTGAATTAGCCAAATACTGACCTCTAGTTCCAAAATAAAATAATTGTAGTGCCGTTCCTAATTTACAACGGATGCACATGCACGCGTGAAAAGAGAGGTTTTACACATCAAATCTGGTCTCCATCTAGGGATGGCAACGGATAAAAAACCCACAGATAGTGCTTTTCGGATATCTGTACCTATTAGCACCCGCAACAGGTACAATCCTATACCCATATCCGTTACCCACAGATATTTTTTACCCGCGAATATACCCGTTATTCAAAAAATATTAACATACAATATACATAAATTTTTACAATAATACAACAAAACAATACATGTCTATTGTCTAACATATAACACAATAGTCCACTTAACATTCAAGCTCTAGATTAAACATATACATATATAATCATACTATATATGTTTATATTTTACTGTACTCACACATCAATGCGGGTACCAGTATACAAGTATGGATATGAATTTTTTTACCCGATAAGACATACCCATCGAGTACAATCCTTTGCCCAAACCCGTATCCACATGTACAAATTTGTACTCAAATCTGTACGCATCAGATCAGGTATCCGCAAGTACGCAGGTAATGAGTATCCATTGCCATCCCACACTCCACCCGGTGAACAGAGATGTACCTATGACTTGATCACTAGCACGACCCACGCGTAGGGATGAAAACGGATCGGATATTTTCCGATCCGTCCCAGATTGGAAAATATCCGATCCATAACCATTTTTGTCGGATTTTAATCGGATATGGATCGGATATAGGATATTTGAATTCAGATATCTGATCAGAAACGGCACAGTTTAATATCCGTCTAAATCGTCGGATATCTATATTTTGTCGGATATATCCGAATCTAAATCCGAATAATATCCAAATCAATTTTTTGGCCCATTAACCAGACCCTGTACACAAAAGGCTACGATCCAACCACTACACCAAGCAACCATTGTTGGCTAGGCATAGAAAACACAAGAATTAAAAGCTAGCAACATGACACTAATTTTTCTCCTTATCTATATCTAAAGCTGCAGCACATATGTTTGGATGAAGCTTCTATTATTAATAAATTAGACATATTTTACAATCAAGAATGTAAAGTTGTAGATTAAGCTTTTGATTCATACATCAAGGTATTATCAAATTGTTTTAAATGAAGATCATTGAATACTTGTAGTAACGATTCATGACCTATGTGTTATGAATTATGTGTATGAACTATAAATCATGCTTTAATTTTAAAAATTTTAATTACATGTTATGTGAAATGATGTGATATGTGAAATATTAATTACATGTATTATGTGTGCAAAAAATATATATTTTCATTGTCAATCATTTAGTGATGTGATATGTGAAATGTTTTTTTTTTCCGAAATAAATATTCGAGTCCGTTCGATATCCATAATTTTTCGATCCGATGAATCCGTTTCTGATACATCTGACATATCCGATACCAAATCTGCCGACAACATCCGATCCGAATCCGTTTCTGAAATTATTATGTAGATAGATATGAAAAAACATTTATCCATATAAGCCCGTTTTCATCCGGCGTCGTTTCCAGTTTCCACATACCAGTCCGAGGATCACCTTCCCACCCCGGTCTGTTCGGAACAGTGGGCGCCCTCCTCCCCGGGGATAGTGAGCACGAGGGGCACCGGCGGCGGTCGGAATGGCGGCGCCGCCAAGGGCGTGGAAGGCGGAGTACGCCAAGTCTGGGCGGGCCTCTTGCAAGTCGTGCAGGTCCCCCATCGCCAAGGACCAGCTCCGCCTCGGCAAGATGGTCCAGGCCACCCAGTTCGACGGATTCATGCCCGTCCGTAACCTCTCCATCCACCCCACCCCCGTCTCCTCGTTCTCTCCGCCTTCAGCCTTTGTTTGATCTATTTAATAAATCTCGCTTAGTCTTTGAGAGGTTCGAGATGGCAGGGTCTATGGCGCCTTCGCGTTGTTGATGGATTTCGTGGTTTAGGTCTCAATGTTTGTGCATTGTAGGCTGACTTGGATCGAAGTGTCTGGTTTTGAGGGAATTTGTTATGTAAAATCTGCGGGTTCTGATGCGTGATAGCGGTTTGGGCATTTGGTATGTAAAATCTGCGGGTTCTGATGTGCGATAGTTGTTTATCTTGATTTCTGCTTTTCGTAATGGTATTTGTTTCACGTGATTTTGGTGCATTTCCGAAATGAATACATTCTAAATTGTGATGCTCGTGGTGCATTGGATTGGGGTGTATCCATTTATCTGATTGGTTTTTTTTTATGTAATTAGGATGGTCAGCATCATGTTCTCTTGCTGTTTAGATTTATAGAATGATTGTGCATCATCTGTCTCTTTGTGATGTTTTGGTAAACCATATTTTTATTTTCTTCCAGCATTGTAAGTTAAAGTGAATATTCCACTTTTGGTGGCGGTAGAGCTATTTGGTCCCCCTGTCTGTTAACTACGAAAATTTATACTTTGTTCCTCTTTTCCAGATGTGGAACCATGCAAGTTGCATATTCAGCAAGAAAAACCAGATAAAGTCGTAAGTTCTTTACTTGTACTTGATCTGATGATTAAGTCTTTGGAATACTTCAGTTTTCAACTTATGATTATAGACTATTGAATTTTGATCTTGACTCTTTTGGTGCAATCAGTGTTGATGATGTTGAAGGAATAGATGCACTCAGATGGGATGATCAGGAAAGGATTAGAAATTATGTTGGAAGTGCCTCAGCTGCTACCAGTTCTACGGCTGCTGTTCCTGATAAATGTACTGTCGAGGTTGCCCCATCTGCTCGTTCTTCATGCAGGGGATGCAATGAAAAGATTATGAAAGGAACGGTCTGTATATTTCTGTGCACTTTTTTTTTGAGCAAAGACTGCAGGGGAGGCCCCCACAGCATATATATTGATAAATTAGGTGCAAAGGTTAGATTACATGAAAGTAGCCACACTATGTACATTAGATGTCTGATGGAGTTTCCAAAGGTTGGAAAGCCTCCCTACAGACTCTCCGTGAATTCCTGTATGCTAATTCTGCCCCTATCCCTGAAGCGACACTGTTGGGACCTCAACGAAGCTACGAAGCACTCTTTCCATCCCAACACCGCCGGTTGGTCTTCCCTAGAGATCTTCACATTTCTTTGTTTCCAAATTTCCCATGTGGTTGTAGCAAATACTTCCATGAAGCCTGGCCTGTTCCAATTTTGTTTTGCACGTATTATGGTATCAAAGAAGTGTAAGTCATGTTCCCAGTGTATCCCGACCAGGCTTCGAAAGGCGGCACCTAGGCGGCGCCTAGTCGTCCAGTCGCTCCAGGACGGATGCCATGACGACTCGCCTCGCCTGGAAGGAGCGTCGCCATTGTGGCTGCCGTCGTCCGCCGCAGCTGCCGTTGTCATGCACTGCTCTCTGCTGCCGCCGTCTGCCACCGCCCGCCGCTCAGCCGCCGTCGGATGCTTGGAGGAGAGAGAGCAGCCGCCGCTGGATGTGTGAAAAGAGAGGGGGAAATAATGGAATAGGGTTAGGGTTAAGAGGTTTTATATACCCTATCTCTCATTTGGACCGTTGGATGAGATCGGAGGGCTTAGATTTGTTGGGCCGAAACAGCAACCCAGAGCCATCCGCCTCTGTCCCCGACCTCCGCCTCCGTCCCAGCGCCAGCGCGTCCGCCTCCGTCCCCCAAGCCCCGCCCTGCTGCCGCCGCCGGAGGTCACTGCCGCTGCTGCCGCCTGGCTGAACGCCTAGGCGGGCACCTGGGCGTCCAGGCGCCCCGCTGGCGCCTAGGCGTCCAGGCGGTGATTTAGAAGCCTGATCCCGACGATATTCCAGCATTGGACACTAAACGGGCATAGAAAGAACAGATGGTATGTCAGCTCTTCTGTATTCATGTCGCAGAGAACACAAGTGTAATCTTCTCCATCACTGATAAAAATTTTCCGTTTCAAGATGTTTCTTGAGTTCAAGCGATCCCTGAACAGCAGCCAGGTGAAGATTTTAATCTTAGTACCTTTGATTTCCATATCCACTGGAACGGGGCGGGCCGTGTGATATGATTGAAATAGGAGGAGTAAGCTTTTCTGGAGCAGTGCATCGACAAATTTTTTCCCATCCATATGTCCCCCTGTTGTCCCCTGCTCGTCACACAGTCCATTATTAGGTGGAGTTGTTGTAGCTCAGTCGCTGCTTCAGGTGATAGTGGCAGGAAGAAGAGCTGTTGTGTGTCGTTTTGCAAATTGTACCGTGCAACTATATCTGTGCACTTTCAATTGTTGTGGAGCATCATTATTATGTAATAGTACCATGACTGTTTTTTCGCCCATGAATTCTGTAGTTATAACTTTGTTTTTGCATCTTTTTTTGTCTCCAAAGTATTACCATGAGCAGAATAATATTTTTAAATGATTAACCGTCTTAAGCAGCCTTTCAGAAGGTGTTTTGAGGCACCCGCCTATGTGCGCCCCAACGCTCCACCTTGCCTCGAAGCAGTCACTAGGCGCGCGCGCGGGGTGGGGGGGCGGGGTGCGAAGGAGACAGGTCGTGGCGAGCTGTCCGGGGCTGGGCTTTCACTGTCAGAGAGGCTAAAGCAGAGAGGAGGGCGAAAGTGGGCCGGGGTAAATCAGCCCAGGACAGAAGAAATATGCATATATTGCTGTATTCTTAAGATTTTTGGAGTCCATCATTGGTACAGTAGATAACGACTAGGCTCTAGGCGGAGGGTCACCGCCCGCGTAGCCCCTAACGTCTTTTGGAATGTTGGTCTTAAGGGTGCATCTAGATGTAGGCAGGAACTCCTTTTTTTTTCTGAACATAATGTGGCTGCATACAGTTGAATTCGTGTACATCTAATTATTTTCTTAGAAATCTTGTGATTTTGAACTTGGTCTGTGCAATATGTGGCTCTGCAAACAGGGCCATGACTTTTTTCTATACCATAATGTCAGACAACGCACAACACTTTGCAGATAGTGCCAAAGGCTTTTGTTGTTTTGTTGTGATGCAATCATGTAGAACTGTACAATCCTGGAAGTAATAAACTTGCTCTGTTATTATCTATGAGAACTACTAGAATGCAACCAGCACTCTAGTGCGATCGTGCAAAAATCTATTATCAACCACACGGTCTCCATCCAATGTTTACTACAGTCTTTCACTTAAACCCTCCCACCGAACAATAGTGTTTACAGTTTACACTGCACTGCATTTATGTATCAGGTGGGAGGGTTTAAATGCAAAAAATGCAGTGGCCGTCGGATGAAGATCATGTGGTTGAGAATAAATTTTTGCACGATTGCACCAGAGTGCTGATTGCATTCTAGTGGTTCCCTGTTATCTATAAAGTGTCTGCCAATATCCTAATTGGGACTTTGAATTATTGCTAGTGTGATCTGTGAAAGTATTGATATAGAAGGCGAAAATGGAGGAGTTACCAACATTGATGATGTTGATTCTCAGTTATTATTTAGTGGCCTTCCCTGTCATGTGCTCCTATTGAACAATAATTGATCCTGAGATGCATTCAATGGTGATATGTATACACTAATCCTTGATACTGTGATTGCAACTTATCTTTGAAATCACACTGTTTATCTTGAGTCTAAATTTAAGAATAACAGTTTTATATGTTTTATATTAGGTTCGGGTTTCAGCTAAGCTTGAGGGTCAAGGTTCCAAAGGTGTACCATGGTATCATGTCCACTGTTTCCTCGATTTAGCTCCATCTGCAGCTGTTGAGAAATTCTCAGGTTGGGATACTCTGTCGAACGAGGATAAAGGAACTGTTCTTGATCTGGTTCGAAAAGATGTTGATGACAAAGGTGATGAAGCATGTAGATCAGATACCCCATACCCTCATTTTTATTTTATTACTTTGCAATCTTACTTAATTTTTTTGGTCATCTAGAACAAAATAAAGGTCCCAAGCGCAAAAATGGCGAGAATGATATGCATGGCTGCAAGGCTCCCAAGTTAGATGGACGTATATCAGAAGGCACAACAAGAAACAAAGGAAAGGCTGTTGAACCTGATTCCAATGCTAGTTCTGCTGATCTCCATGAAAAGCTTAAAGAACAAAGTGACACACTTTGGAAACTGAAGGATGAACTTAAGAAGCATGTATCAACTGCTGAGTTAAGGAATATGCTTGAAGCTAATGATCAAGATTCATCTGGACCAGAGAGGCTCCTGTTGGACCGTTGGTAATGTTCATTCTATTTATTCATTTCAGTATTGTTTGTTTAGATGCCAACCTTTGGATGTCTCTAATATTGGCTACAAGAGTGTTGCATCAGCTGAGCTGTGCCAAATATTTTCAAGGCTCTGTTCTAAATCCACAACCCTTTCTTTATGTTATTATGATTATTTCAATCATTTCGTCACCAAGAATGGGTACTAAAATCTTCAAATTTAAATCTCTAAAACACAACTTGAATAGCTAGACAATTCGGTGAAAACGGCTGTAGAACAAGAGATAACACAAGAGAGGAAGAATTGTGTCTACCCGGGCATCTGTTGTAGTCTCCTTTGTGGGGCGCCAATACCAGCAGCGCACCCACAAAGGGCCCACATAGGTGGTGCAGGGAGGAGCAGCATAGAGTCAGGCTTCTGTTGCTGCCGTAGGGGGAAGGGAGGAGTTAGTTGCTGGCGCCCAAGAGTCTTTTCCTGGCGTCCAGTGGTCTGCTTTTTTTGACCGGACGTCCAGTGGTCTGTTCCAGGGTCAAGTGTTACTTGAATAAAAATATGATCTGTTAGTTGTGAAGGGTCTGCTGGCACCTCTATAAAGGCTGCCATAGTTTGTATTCAATATTTCATTGAAGAAAGGAACTTCCTCCTGTGGGTGCGCACCTCGTCAATCACCGTGACTGAACAGCATTTCAGCCCTGGTGAACCCACTGCCCAAGCGCTCAAGACCCAATATCAACTTCCCCAGATTTGATGGCGAGTTGGATCCCCTGCCATAGCTCAACAAGTGCGATTTGGATTGATCCAGTATAGCTGGGCACACCTGGTCAGACTGGCCCCTGTTCTACTTGGACTAGGACAGCAGGGGCAGCAGGGAAGGCCAAAGTCCGATAGGGACTCCACCAGAAGGGTGCGGCCAGCACTAGCTTTAGAGGATTCCAGAATCCTTATAGATAGAGAAAATTGACCAGGACACTGATTCAGTTGTTCTAGATAGACCAGAAGATAGAATAGTTTATCTAGACACCTGTAAACTAGGACACGTCTGTACCAGGACTTAGGCCATCCGTAGTGGTACACTGTAAAGCGTACTGAAAAAGCATACTGAAAAGCATACTAGAATTTTTTTGTGAGTGCATGTTATTTGGGGACTGTAATACAGACGCAGATCCAGAGATGTCAGACGCCAGCAGGGAAATTAATTAAGAAAAGAATAGTCCTTAGAAAAATTAATGGTAGGGTTAATAAGGATTTTGGCAGGAATCTTTCCTGAACCGAATCCAGTTTTGTTTTGGTCAGGTTTATTTCCTGCGCCTGTGTCCTAGTCAGTTAGAGTTTGAGTCCTAGTCAAGGTTCATTAGTCGTCTAGTCGACCCTAGTCGCCTAAGCACTGACTAGGATGACTAACCGATTAATCGTCGACTAGGGAAATTAGTCGACCCCCTAGTCGTCCAAGATATTTTTGACGACATTTCTAGTCGACACTATATATATATATATATATATATATCAACATATATATATATATATATATATATTATATACACTTATACAACAAACAACATCAGTTTAATCCATTGAACAGCAACAGTTTAAAACAGCAGAAGGTTGAAAACAGCATTACAACAACAGCAAAAACAGTTCAGATTAGCAAAAACAGCAGCAGAAACAGAGAAACAGTTGATAACTTGATACATATTTACAACAACAACAACAACCAAGCCTTTGTCCCAAACAAATTGGGGTCGGCTAGAAATGAAACCCAACAATTTTGAAGAAAAGTAATAGAAAATAAGATGAAAGTAAAAAAAAAATGAAAGGAAGATAAGAGTAACAAATTCTGAATAAACTAAAATTCTGGCACATGAATTGCTAATTTCCATGCAGTCCTATCATGAGCCAAATCTCGTATGTCCCACTCCTTTAAATCTCGTTTCACCGCCTCCTGCCATGTCAACCTTGGTCGACCCTGCCATGTCAACCTTGGTCGACCTCTACCCCTCCTAAAATTTTCTTCACTCTTTATAATCCCACTGTTAACCGGTGCTTCTGGAGGCCTCCGCTGGATATGCCCAAACCACCGTAGGCGATGTTGGACTAGCTTCTCCTCAATCGGTGCCACCCCTACTCTATCACGTATTAATTCGTTCCTAATTTTGTCTCTTCTTGTGTGACCGCACATCCACTGTAGCATGCGCATCTCCGCAACACTCATTTGTTGGACATGTTGCCTTTTAGTTGGCCAACATTCTGCTCCATACAGCATCGCAGGTCTGATCACCGTCCTATAGAATTTTCCTTTCAATTTTTGTGGAACTTTCAAGATTCCAGATGCTTGTCGCCACTTCATCCACCCAATCTTGATCCTGTGGCAAACATCTTCGTCAATATCACAATTGCTTTGTAACATTGATCCTAAATATCGAAATGTGTCCCTCCTAGGTACTACTTGTCCTTGTAAACTAACATTACCATCCTCGCACCCGACATCACTAAAGTCGCATCTCATATACTCGGTCTTGGTTCTACTAAGTCTAAACCCCTTAGACTCTAAGGTCTGCCTCCATAGCTCCAATTTTCTATCAACACCATCCCTAGTTTCATCTACCAACATTACATCATCAGCAAAGAGCATACACCAAGGGATATCCCCTTGTATATCCTTCGACACCTCATCCATCACTAAGGAAAAGATGTAAGGACTTAAGGCTGATCCTTGGTGTAACCCTATTGTGATAGGAAAAGTGTCGGTCTCACTATCTCTTACGCGCACACTTGTCACCACATTATCGTACATATCCTTGATAAGGTTAATGTACTTTGTTGGGACTTTGTGTTTCTCTAGTGCCCACCACATGATCGGTCTTGGTACCTTATCGTATGTCTTCTCCAAGTCAATGAACACTAAATGTAGATCCTTCTTTTGCTCCCTATACCTCTCCATAAGCTGACGGAGTAAGAAAATCGCCTCCATAGTGGACCTCTCAGGCATAAAACCAAACTGGTTTTTAGTGACATTGGTCACTTTCCTCAAGCGATGTTCAATCACTCTCTCCCAGAGCTTCATAGTATGACTCATGAGCTTAATTCCCCGGTAATTAGTACAACTTTGAACATCTCCTTTATTTTTGAAGATGGGTACTAAAATACTTTTCCGCCACTCTTCAGGCATTTTGTTTGACTGAAAAATGCGGTTGAATAGTTTAGTGAGCCATACTATTGCTACATCCCCTAGACATCTCCACACCTCAATGGGGACATCATCGGGGTCACGGGCCTTTCCTCCTTTCATTCTTTTTAGGGCCTCTCTAACCTCAGACTCTTGTATCCTCCGCACGAATCGTCTGCTGGTGTCATCAAATGAGTCATCCAACTCGAACCTAATACTCTCATTCCCGTCATTGAATAGTCTATTGAAGTAGTCCCGCCATCTGTTCCTAATTTCTTCCCCCTTCAATAGAATTTGGCCTGCCTCATCCTTAATGCATTTGACTTGGTTGAGATCTCTCACCTTTCTCTCGCGAAGTTTCGCCATCTTGTATATATCTTTTTCGCCTTCTTTTGTCTCTAGCCTCTCATATAGCGCATCATAGGCCTGCCCCCTTGCTTTACACACAACACGTCTAGCATTTTTCTTTGCCTCTTTATACTTCGCCATGTTACTTGCACTTCTCTCATGATGCCAACTCTTATAAGACTCCTTCTCCTTAATAGCTTTTTGTACATCTTCATTCCACCACCAAGTGTCTTTATCTACAAGTTTCTTACCTTTTATCCACCCAAGCACCTCTCTAGCCGTCTTCCTAATGTAAGTCGCCATCTTCTCCCACATACTATCTGCATCTTCCTCTTCGCTCCAAGGTCCTTCTGCGATCATCCTCCTTTTGAATGATTGTTGCGCTTCATCCTTCAACTTCCACCACTTTGTTCTCGTGGTTTTAATACCTTTGTCTCGTGACACACGCACGTGGAAACGAAAGTCGGCTACCACAAGTTTATGTTGTCGAGCAACACATTCTCCAGGAATCACCTTACAATCTAAACATGCCCCTCTCTCCCTTCTCCTGGTGAGGATATAGTCGATTTGACTAGAATGTTGGGCACTAGTAAAGGTCACTATGTGAGATAGCCTCTTTTTAAAGAGGGTGTTAGCTACCAATAGGTCATAGGCTACGACAAAGTCTAGGATATCCTTACCCTCCTGGTTTCTATCGCCACACCCAAAACCTCCATGTACCCCCTCAAAACCTACGTTAGTTGTACCTACATGACCATTGAGATCTCCTCCTATGACGAGCTTCTCGGTTACCGGTACACTACTAACCATATCCTCCAAGTCCTCCCAAAATTGTCTCTTAGTGCTCATGTCGAGCCCAACTTGTGGGGCATAAGCACTAATGACATAAGGTCCCCCACAACTACCTTGACTAGGATGATCCTATCCCCTCGTCTACAGACATCCACTACTCATCCTTGAGGCTCTTATCTATTAGGATGCCTACGCCATTCCTAGTTCCTGTCGAGCCAGAATACCAAAGCTTGAAACCGGTATTCTCAACCTCTCTCGCCTTTTGACCTGCCCATCTAGTCTTTTGTACACAAAGAATATTTACACGTCTCCTAATAGCAATGTCCACTAACTCTCGTAGCTTTCCCGTCAAGGATCCTACATTCCAACTACCCACCCGAAACCTAGTTTCCTCGGCTAGCTTCGTTACCCTTCGCATCCGTCGAGGAAGATGCAAAGACCCTTGCTTACTTAACACTACATTCGGGCGATGATGTAGCGCACCACTAAGGTGATGGCGATCCGGCCCTCGCTTATTTAACACCACATCCGGGTTCCGATATGGCGCACCACTAAGGCGGTGGCGACCCGACCCTCGCCCACTTAACACCATACCCGGGTTCCGGTATGGCGCGTCGCTAAGAGGGTTACGCCCCAACGAATTTCCAATGGGTTTCATTTCCATGAGAATGGCTAAGTTTAGTTGTTGGCTCGCCAAGCCTATCACAACCCCTCCTCCTTTATCCGGGCTTGGGACCGGCTATGTCATTACAACATAGGCGGAGTTAACTTGATACATATTTACAAGGAAATAAATTGCATACCGGGATTTTTCAATCAGATCACAGAACAGGAGTTTTATCCATAAAACAGCAGCAGTTTGAACCATATATTGCATAAAAAACAGTTAAGATTAGTTTGTAAAAAAATCAGAATATTATGTAGCATGAAACATATGACTGAATCATAATTACATACCTATTGTAATGCTGTTTTCTGCTCCATACAATAGCAATTGACTGAACCTGCAATTGAAGGCTGGAAAGTGCAAACATATGAATGAAAAGAACATGCATATGGGAATAAACCTGAACCTGAAGCAACATAATGAAAACAACCATGAAACATAATAGAAAACCAGGAAAATCAATTGTTGAGTTCAGATCAGACACATAATAGAAACAGCCATGAAACAGTCTAGAAACAGCCACAATTCAGTCTAGCAAATCATCTAGAAGCTGGAATTCATCTCCAGCCTGGTCTCTAGCTGATCCGTCTCCATCTCCATCTCCACCTCCACCTCTTTGAGTCTCCATCTCCATTTCTTCATCCGAATCTTCATCTTCAACATCACCTACAGCGGGAGGCTCTGAAATAGCAGGTAATGTCCTGGCACGCTTCCTTGTGTATGTGTGCATAGAAGAGGAAGAACTACGAGCAGCCGCAACCCTAGGCAAATTTCTCCCTCTTAGATGCTCGGTTGCTCCAACTACTTCTTCCACAACCCTCTAAGGGATTGCTTCATCCTCAACATTCTCATCAACCCACTCATTCTCCCATTCAAACTCTTGAAGCATCAAGGGGTTGCTTTTCTCTCCCTTTGAACCCTTCTCTTTAATAGTTTGAAATCTATTCGCCATCTTGCAGTTGTAGCTAACATAAACCATCTTGTTCAACCTCTTATGCTCTAAGCGGTTCCTCTTCCTTATATGTATCTACACACAAAAAAAAGTGCAATCATATATTGTGGACATGAACATAAGTGGTTCAGGCATGATCACTTGCACCGCATCACGACGCAGTCGTCTCACATCTACACATGTACAATATATGTATTAATGTATCATGCACAGTACAACACAAGTATACCACATATATAGCATGTAACAGCAATACAACATAGTATACCACTATACAATCTAACAGCATAGTATACCACATATGCAATATGTATCAAACTAACAACAATCAAGCCTTGAAGCCAACATGGAACAAGCATATACCAAATATACAGCAACACAACTATACACAACAGGGAAAGAATAGAAACACAAGTATACATCGGAGATCAGACTTGAATACTTGATTCATCTATTCTATACCACATATACAACAGCACAAGTATGAAAAAGGAAGAGAAACAGAGCACTGAGGAGGGAGGGAGGGAGGGGAAGCATACCATCCTCTGAAGAAGAACTCATGCCGATCTCTTCTCCTGGGTCCTGGCCTTGGCTCCTGCGCGCGCGGCAAGAGGAGGGAGGGGGGCGCCGATGAGGAGGGTTGTCGCCGGAGGAGGGCGGCGAAAGAGGCAGACTGGGACCGGGACGGTGGATCTGGGAGCGGCGGAGAGCTCGTCGGCCGTCGCGCGTGAGGTGTCGGGCGTTTCAGGGAGGGCGTCGGGTATAACCCTAGTGTGATGGGCCGGTCTTTAATTTTGAACAGAGAAGCCCATATGGCCTGGTCGTCCGATCGACAGGGAAGGCTAGTCGCCCGACTAATCGTCCATATCGGACGACTAGTCGGACGACTAGTTTTCTGATCGAGCTAGTCGCCTCGCTTGACCTGATCGGCAACATGAGACCGATAAGCCCGATTAGTCGCGACTAATCGCGACTAATCGGACGACTAATGAATAATGGTCCTAGTCTGTTAACAGGGAACCGGGCTCCAGAGTCCTAGGCAAAACCTGTTCAGAGTCTGTATCCAATTCTGTAATCAGGCAGCTATATAAAGCCCCCGATACCTCTGGAGGAAGGAAGTTATCGTTGAGAAAATATATTCGTACCTTGGCCCTGTTTGTTGGCTACTCATCACGGAGTTGCTGGCTTCCAGGCGTCAGGTTCAACGACAGCGCTCCCACTCACAAGCTCGCCCGTCGTATTTCCTCTGTTCCTGCAAGAGGAACCCTAGCTGGTCAGATGAGGCTGCATCAGCTTTTTCAACATTAAAAGATGCACTTAGTTGGGCACCAGTGTTACAACTACCTGATTTTAGTTCCAAATTCATTGTTGATTCTGATGCATTCGGGACTGGGTTTGGAGCAGTTTTACATCAAGGAGGAGGTCCGTTAGCATTCTTCAGCAAACCAATGTTGCCAAGACACGCCAAGTTAGCTACCTTTGAAAGAGAATTCATTGGTCTTGTTTACGTGGTATGACATTGGAGGCCATACTTATGGGGATGGCCCTTCATGGTACGTACGGATCACTACAATTTAAATTTGTTTACTATATCAGCAGTTGTCCACAATCCCACAACACTATTGGGTGAGCAAGTTATTTGGATATGATTTCTTGGTGGAATTCAAATCAGGAAGACTCAACATAGTTGCGGATGAGATGCTCTATCACGTCGAGATACGGTTGAAATTATGGCTATTTCAGGCCCAAAATTTGATTTGCTGGATGACATCCGTAAGGAAACAGCAGAACATCCTAAGCTCAAGATATTGACTCAAAAAATTACAGGAGACATGGGAGCCGACTGGACTTCCTGTGATGGTCTAATTCTTCACAAAAAGCGCATTCATATTCATCCTACTTCACCCTCTATCCCTGCTATCATACAAACAGCACATGAAACTAGCCACGAGGGAATTGAGAAGACCCTTCATCGTGTTAGGAAAGACTTCACATGGCAAGGAGCTCGAAAAGCGGTTCAAGATTACGTACGCTCCTGTACTATTTGTCAAAAGAATAAGATCCCAGTACAACACCCTGCAGGATTACTTTAGTCACTTCCATTACCCCAGCGTGTGTGGGAAGACATAGCTATGGATTTCATTGAAGCTCTACCTAAGGTTCATGGCAAATCGGTTATTTTAACAGTGGTGGATCGATTTTCAAAATATTCACATTTCATTCCACTAAGTCATCCTTATACAGCAGAATCAGTCGCAAAAGCCTTCTTCAATGAAATTGTAACATTACATGGTCTACCTTCAACAATTGTTTCAGACCGTGACTCAGTCTTCACAAGCAAATTTTGGCAATAATTATTCAGACTACAGGGAGTCCAGCAGCGACTTAGTACTGCTTTTCACCCACAAACTGATGGGCAATCAGAAACTGTCAATAAGATTATTACTATGCATCTAAGATGTATGACAAGGGATAGACCAAAACAGTGGATTCAATGGCTTCTATGGGCTGAATATTGTTTTTTTTTTGACCGAACATGGGCTGAATATTGTTATAATACATCTTATCACACAACCCTGAAATCAACTCCATTCAAGGTTGTATATGGCAGAGACCCACCTACTCCATGTGCATATAATTAGGGAACAGCAAGGGTCCAGGCTGTAGATGAAGCTCTGATCGAAAGAAACCATTTTTTGCAAGAAGTCAAAGAAAGGTTACAACAAGCACAACAGCATGCTAAACACTATTATGATGCTAAACACCAACCATTGGAGTTTAATGTTGGACAGTGGGTTTGGCTGCGATTACACCATCGTGCTGCGACTACTTTCATTACACGACCAAAAGGGAAACTATCTCCTTGTTTCTTTGGACCATATCAAATTATTGATAAGATTGGTGCAGTAACCTATAAACTTGAATTGCCAATACAAGCCAGACTGCACCCTGTGTTTCATGTGGGATTACTCAAGAAGTTTGTAGGCATCCCTCCTACAGCACCTCCCCCATTGCCAACCATAAACAATGGACACACAGTTCCAAATCCTATGACAGTTTTACGCTCAAGGCTGAACAGAGGCAACTGGCAGGTTCGGGTTCAATGGGAAGGACAACCTGCGTCTGAAGCTTCATGGGAAGATGTCTCTGAATTTAAGAAACAATATCCTACGTTCAAGCTCGAGGGCGAGCTATTTCCCGAGGGGGGAGAGATGTTATGTGGGGACTGCAATATAGACGCAGATCCAGAGATGTCAGACGCCAACAGGGAAATTAACTAAGGAAAGAATAGTCCTTAGAAAAATTAATATTAGGGTTAATAAGTATTTCAACAGGAATCTTTCCTGAACCGAATTCAGTTTTGTTTTGGGCAGGTTTATTGCCAGCGCCTGTGTCCTAGTCAGTTAGAGTTTGAGTCCTAGTCTGTTAACAAGGAACCGGGCTCCAGAGTCCTGGGCAAAACCTGTTCAGATTCTGTATCCAATTTTGTAATAAGACAGCTATATAAAGCTCCTGATACCTCTCGAGGAAGGAAGTTATCGTTGAGAAAATATATTCGTACCCGACCCTGTTTGTTGGCGCATCACGGAGTTGCCGGCTTCCAGGTGTCGGATTCAGCGACAGCGCTCCCGCTCACGAGCTCGCCCGTCGTATTTCCTCCGTTCATGCAAGAGGAACCCTAGTGAGCATTCCAGTGCATGTACTGGAAGTATAGAGTATATATAGAGTATGATTTAGAGGATAGAGTATGATTTAGAGGTTGCTAGTGCGGATGGTCTTATAAAATAAAGCACCTGCCCCTCCTGCAATCACATACCATCATCAATAAACTAGTATTCCACCAGAGAAAGCCGAGCCCCTTGAATCAAGCTGTCTGGTTCTTTAGGCTCTCTAGAACTCGCCGAGTTTGATCTGCCCTAAGCGCCAATTCTCTCTTCTCTCTAACCCAGGTGACTGCTATCTCTCTGTCTTGTTTCTGCGCCATCCAAAATAGGACCAGACCCCATAACAGATCATCTCATCCTTTGTTCTACACACCAAGAAGCTTTTTCCAAGGGTGATGAATCACCCATACAGTTACATTCCATCCAGAACGGATCTGACCAGAGGTGTTAACACCAGATTTCCATCATTTGTGGTATTAGAGCTGTCGATACCTTGCATACCAGGTATCCCTTCATACTATAAGAAGACGCGTCGAGTTTCACCTTCCAGTATCTTAGACTTTCGGAGGCAACACGTGTCCCGCAGTGCCTGACCTGCCTCCCTCCTTAGGGTGGCTCCGGTATTGCCACATGTCCAGTAGCTCTGGGCCTGCCTCTCCGCAGAGGGAAGCTCTGGAACAGCCACGTGTCCAGTAGCTTCGGACCTGTCTCCTCGTAGAGGGAAGCTCCAAAGCTGCCACGTGTCCAGTAGCTCCGAACCTGCCTCCCCGCAGAGGGAAGCTCCAGAGCTGCCACGCGTTACACCCCCGGACCTAAGTCTACAACAGAAAACAGCAGGATCTCCAACTGCGTGGACATTCAAGGGCTATCAATTGGCCGTTACAAGACCTGGTTAATGCATCATTAATGCTATACTAATGATGCACGATCAGAGGACTATCAAGACTGGTAACGCTACTGTTAAAACACGTTATCACGCTATTAACCACCCTTAACACCATAGATCGTGTATAGGGTAGTTTATTATAGCCGGGGCCACCTATCGGCCCAGGTACACATTGTAACAGCCAGACCTTGTCATATAAAAGGGCTGCGCTACATGATAGAAAGAGGTCTGATTGGAGAGGAAACTCAAGCTCACTCATACTCATACAATCAACAAACACCCCGTGGAGTAGGGTATTACGCTCAGGCATCTCGAACCACGTAAAACTCTCCGTGTTCACCTCTTGTTCTTGATCTTGATCAGCGCTCCAACCGAATATGAACCTCCGCGGACTACTTCTTAATAGTACCGGGGGAAGTGTCTTAGTCCACACTTCGACATTTGGCGCGCCAGGTAGGGGAGGCTTTCAAGATTTCAAGATGGTGAACTCCGCCGACGCTTCATCCAACGGACCGGCTGTGTAACCCATTGGAGGAAATTCCTTCAATGTGCAGCAGCCGACCAACGTCATAGTTCCGGGGGCGTCACACCACCCCCACCACCTACTCCAGCAGCCAACGCTGACACCAGGATGGTGAATTCGCGTCGGTCACAACATCGACAAACAACCCGGAGAACGCGTTGAACGCAGTGCGGACTCTACTCCAGCGTCCTCCAGCGCCGGGAGCTCCTTCGGCTGCGCTGGAACAATGGCGCGCTGACGTTGAGCATTTGGTTGCAGTTGCAGCCAATGCGATCAACAACCAAGGTCTGCCCCATGCAGGGCAGACACCTTCTTGTAACAAGACCTTGTCTGGTAGACTTGGTCCTCTAGCGTCGCAGCTCAGGAGACGTGTGCCCTCCCAGCAAGTGACGTCACTGCCCTCCGGGGCTCGCCGTACTCACACGGCGACAAGGCTCCCGACTCAGGACCTCTGGTCGGAGCTCGACCGCCGCTACATGAGGCAGGACGGCCGTTTCAACTTCGAGCGTGCTCGTGAGAATCGAGTTGCTCCAGAAAACCCTTCTCCTCTGGGAGTTGGGGGCGGCTGTTCGGCTCTTGCCATGCATCTCCACATGGTCGAGTGGCCACCCAAGTTTCGGCCTTATCTGCCGGAGAAATACGACGGGGCAGTCAACCACGTCGAGTTTCTTCAGATTTACTCCGCCATGCTCACGGCTGGAGGTAATGAGGCCGTCATGGTCAACTACTTCCCTGTGGCTCTGATTGGGACTGCAAGGTCTTGGTTTATGAGCCTACCTCCCGACTCCATCTACAGTTGAAGGGAATTCTGTCGCCAGTTTACCGCCAATTTCGGGAGCTCCTACACCCGACCTGGCACCGAGCTGGACCTGTTCGCCGTACAACAGATGTCGGGAGAGTCGCTGCGATCCTTCATACAACGATTCTCTCAGGTACGGAACACCATTCCTTCTATCTCCAACGCTTCTGTCGTTGTTGCATTTTGACAGGGAGTTAGAGCTAAGAAGATGCTGGAGAAGCTGGCAACTAAGAATGTCAACAGCGTCATGGAACTCTTCAGCTCTGCTAACAAATGTGCCAGAGCTGCGGAGGGCCGTGAGATACACTCCAAACCAGTTGCGAAGGTCAAGCAATCTACTTCCAAAGCTGAAGCTACTGCCTCTGACAGTAGTAAAAAGAAGAAAAAGTCAAGTGGTAAGAAGTAGTCACTTGCCAGCACACCTACTGCTGCCGTAGCCGCAACACCGGGTGGCCAGGGGCCACACCCCGACGATCGTCTGAAGACGGCGACGGTGAAAAGACGTGGTGTCCAATTCACAAATCGACAAGCCAAATATTGAAGACTGTTGTGAGGTCAAGAGGCTTGCTGAACGCAATAGCAAGCGTCAAGACGAGACCCTTTCCGTCAGCGGGAAGGGAAGCAAAAAGTCGACGAAGCTTCGTCTGATCAGGAGTTAGGTTTCCAAGACACCAACAAGGCATTAAAGGCGGTCTACAACACCGTCGACGACGACTCTGACATCTTTGACAATGAGTGTCAGAAGACTCTCCATATGATGTATGGAGGGTCCTGGGATATCACCTCCCGACGCATTCTCAAGACTATTCGTCGAGAGATGGCTGTTGCTGCTCTTACCGCTAAGGCAGAACACCATCAGAAGTGGATGAATACTTATATTACTTCGATGCTTTGGATTGTCCGAAAAACATGGCAGGAGCTGGACAATTGCCCCTGATGGTCTCTCCGACTATCAACAATATCTAACTCTTCCATGTCCTAGTGGATGGAGGCACGACGCTCAACCTCCTCAGCTTCACAGCTTTTGTGAAGCTCTAACTCAACCTCTCGGACCTAAAACCCTCATGCCCATCCTTTGGAGTAGGTCTGAGAGCCATCACACCTCTCGGGTCGGTTACTCTACCGCTGACTTTTGGGACTTGGTGTTTGATGTGGCATACATCAATCTCCCCTTCAACGCGATCCTGGGCAGGCCAACCCTGTATAGGTTTATGGTCGTGGTCCACTACGTCTACCTCGTGTTGAAGATGCCAACTCCGTCTGGTGTCCTCCGGATCTGAGGGGAACACACTGCTAGGGTTACTGCGCTGGAAGAACTTCATGCGCTTGCAACAGCGCAAGAAGAGGAATCCGGCAAGGAGCAAGCTGCTCAACAACCACTGAGCTCGTGCCAGCGCAACTCATTCTTTGCACCTCGTGTGCAACCAAGCAGCAACACCGACATTTCCGTCAAAGTCGTCCAAATCGGTTCTGATGCCACTCAGACCACCTGTATATGCGTTGACAGTGGGCGCCGTCGAAGTGAACAAGCTCTGACAACTCTCAGGGGGCCCGCCGTCGACGTTTTACGCGTTGACAGTGGGTGCCGTCGGAACAACCAAGCTCTGACAACTCCCAGGGGGTCCGCCGTCGACGTTTTATGCGTTGACAGTGGGCGCCGTCGGAACAACTAAGCTCCGACAACTTCGAGGGGACCCGCCGTCGACGTAACAAAGGGTCCTTGGAGATTTCGGAAGCAAGACTCGGACCTCGGAGCTATCATGCTGGCTTACGAGTCGGAACAATCAAGTTTTCAAGACGTTGTCAAATTCCTTATGGTAGATGTCCTCAATCAATTGAACACATCTACCAGAGGGCCAACAAGATAAAGGGAAATGTATTGAAGACAAAAATGGAATTCGAAAGGATTTCATTCATTCAAAATTGGAGATTTACAAGGTGAAGGTACATAAAGAAAAGTCCTAGCTACCGAAGTCCCTCATGAAGAATGAAGCAACCTTCTGGGCGGCCTCTTGGACGCTGGCCTTAGCAGCTTCTTCCTCCTTGATGATGAGTCCTTTGACCACCAGAGCTAAAGACATCAAAAGGTCTCGGCTTCGGAAACACGTCAGCACATATTCAACGATGTTCCTAGCCAGAGACTTCCCTTCAGTCTTTATCTGATCGACGACCACGTCTCCCAGAGCCTCCAGCTTAGTGCCTGCGTAGTTAAGCGCCACCAGTGCCTTGTCCATCTCTGGCTCCGGATCAGCCGGTCGGACCGGGCTAAATCCAAAAGGTACTAGAGCTTCATTTGCTCACCCAAGGAAGTCCCAGACCTGCTAGGACTCAACTGCTCTTGCACTTCGGAGTTCCTCCAGTGACCTCCTTGCAGACGAAAGCTCTGCAGAACCTTCCTTCGAGAATCGCTCGACCTCTTTGGTGTGCTGCTGGATCTGTTCAGCCAACAACTTCACCTGGTCAGCGAGTTTCTTCTCTCAGAGGTATATGCGGTCCCGTCTTTCTGCAAGGTCCTTCTCCTTTGCCTTCACCTTATCCTCCCTAGTAGAGACACCATTTTCTCTCTCGCTGGCTCCTCTTGCCACCCACACTTGGTGCTTCTCTTGATCGCACCAGGACTTGAATTTTTCCACGCAGTCAACTAAGTCCTGCTTGCCGCGTGTCAACTTCTGAGAGATTTCATCCTTTTTTTTTGGAGTTCATCCTCCTTATTGTCTAGTTCATCCCGACGTTTGAGGAGTTGGTCCCTCACAACGTTGAGACTCTCCGAGCAGCTTTCAGCCACTTTATTGGCCCTCTAAGCGTGCTCGTAGATCTCCTGGGTCTTTTTATCGAGGGCTTTTATAGCAACCTCTCGTTCATCCAGCGTCTTGTTCAAGCGCGACTGCCGAGCTTTCTCCGATGCCAACCACTCCCTTTGGTCAACAAGGCGGGACTATGTCAACTTCGTCTTGAAGTTCAACAGTCTTTGCCAGCGCCTTAGGGTCTCACGCTCTTCTTCTAGGGCCTTACACTCGTAGTCGAAGGCGAGCTGGACTTGGCAGAGGTCGGGGCAGACGTTGTCTATAGACATACCCAGGGGGATTGGTTCAGGACCTGCCACATGTTCCTCCTCCTCTGGTTCCCTCGAGTCTTCCGGAATGGTCGTCGGAGCCCATGGCACGAGCATGGACTCCAACAGCTCGACGTCAGCAGCGCTGAGCTACGAGAGCTCATCCATCTCTGGCGCAGAAGTCAAAGGTCCCGTAGCCGGATCTCCTTGAGCAGGATCGAGCATGGCCACCTTCGATGGCGTTACCTCTGGAGCTGGCGCCGGGACTTCCGTCAGAGCTTTATTAATTTTCGGCATTGATGTCGGAACCTCCGCAGTTGACTCCGAGACAGCCGGAGCTTGCTCAGGCATCTCTTCCTCGTGGTTCGGCGCAACCACAAGCTCTTCAGTTGTCGGCACTAAAGTCGTCTCTACGAGAGCCGGCGCCGGAGCTATCGTGTCGTCCGCCACAACCATAGGAGGAGGGGTTGGAGCAGTGGCGGGAGCTTCAGCTTGCGCAGTCTCTGTGGCTGCAGCAGGCACCGGAGCAACATTTCCTCTTCTCGACACTCTGGAAACAGATGATAAATAATTCAAGAAAAGCAAAAAACAAAATCAAGACACAAACTAAAGAGCTGGCCCTTACCTAGGGACGTTGCTGCTCCAGTTGGCACGAATCTTCTTCTTTGGGCGACCGGAGCCAGAGCCCACTGTCGTCGGTGAAGCAGAGGCCCCGAACTTCGTCCCGGAGCTTGTAGCAGCCATCAGTGTCGCCTCAGCCGGGATCTCCCTCGGTTGAGAAGGGACTCCGGACCTAGAGCCCACTGATGGCACTGATACTCTAGTCGACTTGCCGGACTTAGTGCCCTCCGTGGACACTGGATTCGAAGGAGCTGCCGATGCTGGAGGTACTACCAGGACCGACCTGAGAGTTGGGCGAGGCACCGCTTCTGTTGGACGCTTGTCGTCGGATTGCGTTAGCTTCCTCTTCCGGCTAGAGGATTCGACAGGCTCTTTGCCTTTACTCCGACTCAAGTCGGGTTTCTTCGTGCTTGAAACTGTAGGAGCCTTGCCCTCTGAAGCTTCGAGGATTGAAATCCCTGCTGGCGGAGTGCTCCTACATCTCTCCACAATGCCCAAGTCATCAAGCCAAGCTCCGACATCTCATTCCGTAGCTCCCTCCTGACCTCTGGAACCATGTTCAGGGGTAGGAACTCCGCTGGAGGTGTCAGGTCGTCAGGATTTTGATGTTTCCGTGGTACAACTTTTCGAGATGAAGCTTCAAAGCCTTTTCATCCAAGTTTGACCCGAGACCAACATCAATATGGTATGGGTCCATTTCTCCAGTGAATGCCCATGCAGGACATTCCCTCTTCTCTAGCGGGGCCCAACGATTGGTCAGGAAGTTCGCAATCACCATTAGAGGGGTCACCCCTCCTTCTACGCAACTCCGGATCCTTGACAAGATCGGGTTGTACTCTTCCGTCAACTTCAGGAGCACCTCCCAGCTGTCGGTGTCGGTGGTGGGAAGGCCGTCAGGCAGCTCCAACCTATCATGGCTTTCCACCCTGATGATCACTCAATCCTTCTTCCAGCTATCCCACTTCCCGGAAGGAAATGACTTCAAGTGCTTGAAGGGTGGATTCCTGCGCCTCACGAAGTAGTAGAAGCCAAGTAACTCATTCCCTTTCCCGGTTTTGCGGACCGTGAAGAAGGTCCGGAAGAGCGCGATGCAGGGCGGCACGCCCACCCACATCTCGCAAAAATGGACAAAATTCGCCACTAGCAAGGAGTGGGGGCCGAGGTGGTGGAGTTGCAAACCGTAAAAGTCCAGCAACAGCAACAAGAAACTGGAGAATGGCGGGATGAGCCCTACCATGGCGAACACCGAGAAGTACACGATATCGCCAGCGCTTTCCTTCTTGAAGGGGAGCTTGCCGAAACGAATCAAGTTCTTGAAGGAGTCACTCGACCACTCCATGTAGGTGCGGACTCTCGACAACTCGCTGTCGCTCTTGATCTTGCTGGGAGGAAGTCCTAACTCCATCACCGCAAAGTGGAGCAGAAGTGGAAAAAGTGATGCAAGGGCGCAGAGTTCTAAGCGCATGATCAAATGAAAGCGTAAGGAGTTCTCTTCCCGTGCATACTTTCTCCCTTTAGTAAGCCTCCACAACGCTTGGATGGCAGGTGCATTTGGACTAAAGTCACGCTTTGCGAAGTTACCTCGTCAATGACAAGGGGGCGTGGGTACACTTTGTTAAAAAGTCGCACCAGGTGAACTGTTGTCATGATGGGAAGTTGGAAGCTTGAGGGCGGCGGCCTGATAGGGCTACAAAGATTACACTGGTAACCGATACGAAAATTGAATTGGGAACCACCGTCCTTCAATTTTGTGAGATCCACACGTCATTGCGTCTCACCTACCGAATCAAGAAAGACCGCGTGTTCTGAGAGGAAACTTGAATCGGCAATGTAGGAGAGATAATGGCCCCACCTCCGGAATCGAAACCTCATAATCTCACAAGAGGTGGGCCCGAATGCCACTGCCGATACCCTGCATACTAGGTATCCTTTCGTACCAGAAGAAGACGTGTTGAGTTCCACCTTCCAGTATCGTGGACTTCCGGAGGCAACACGTGTCCCATAGTGCCGGACCTGCCTCCCTCCTTAGGGTGGCTCCGGTACTGCCACATGTCCAGTAGCTCCGGATCTGCCTCCCCGCAGAGGTAAGCTCCGGAGCTGCCACGTGTCCAGTAGCTCCGGACCTGCCTCCCTGCAGAGGGAAGCTCCAGAGCTGCCACACGTTACACCCCCGAACCTAAGTCTGCACCGGGAAGACAACGGGATCTCCAATGGCGCAGACATTCAAGGGCTATCAATTGGCCGTTACAAGACCTTGTTAACGTGTCATTAATTCTATATTAATGATGCACGATCAGAGGACTATCAAAACTGGTAATGTTGCTGTTATAATACGTTATCACGCTATTAACCACCCTTAACACCATAGATCGTGTATATGGTAGTTTATTACAGCTGGGGCCACCTGTCGGGCCAGACACACACTGTAACAACCAATCCTTGTCATATAAAAGGATTGCGCTGCACGGTAGAAAGGAAACTCAGGCTCACTCATACTCATACAATCAACACACACCCCGTGGAGTAGGATATTGCGATCAGGCGGCTCGAACCACATAAAACTCTCTGTGTTCACCTCTTGTTCTTGATCTTGATCGGCGCCCCAACCGAATACGAACCTCCACGGACTACTTCTTAGTAGTACCGGGGGAAGCGTCTTAGTCCACACTTCGACCAGAGCCGAATCTGACCTTGGGTTGAATTCAACACCATGACTACGGAAGATCAGACCCCTCCATGCAAGGGCAGCGACACCGGCAACAACACCGGCGGCAAGATCAACCCGACACCCCCTCCAGTAGTTCATGAGGTGAACACTCGGAACCAGGTCCCCATACTCACGAAGACCAACTAGCGGAGTGGATTGCCTTGAAGATCAAGCTGAAAGTGCGCTTGCTGTGCCAGACGGTGGAGAAAGGCAATGCAAGCGAGCAGGAGGACATGATGGCGTTGGATATCCTCGTCATCGCTATCCTGCCAGAAATGACCACGACGATCGAAGAGAAGAATACGATGAAGGAGGCATAGGAAAAGATCACCCTCATGCGGGTTGGGGCTGACGGCGTGAAGAAGACGATGGCGCATCAACCCCGACGCGAGTTCGAGGGTGTCGCCTTCAAGGATGGCGAGGGGATCAATGTCTTCTCCCTTCGGCCGAGCGGTATGGTGGCACGCCTTGCGATGCTCGGGGAGGTGATGGAGGAGTCGGTGGTCGCAAAAGCTCCCGCGAAGCATTCTGCAACGCTTCCAAAAGATCGTCGTGGCGATCACTACTTTGTTGGACGTGTCGACATGATGTAACAGGGTGGCTGAGGGCGGCGGAGAACGCGTTCGACACGACTGAGAAATATGGTTGAATAACTTAGTTAGCCATACTATTGTCACGTCTACAAGACGTCTACACAACCCAATATGGCCATCATCAGGGCTAGGAGCCTTTCTTACTTTCATTTTCTTAAGGTGTTCTTCACCTCAAACTCTTGTATCTTTGGCATGAACATCCTTTTGGTATCATCAAAGGAGTCATCCAATTGGGCATACTACTCACATTCCCATCATTGAGTAACCCATCAAAATAATATCTCCATTTATTCTTAACCTCTCCATTCTTCACTAGAATCCAATTTGCCTCGGGCATTATTCTTTCTTGTTTGCCGCATGGAATTATGATGTATGCAGCTAACTTCTTTCTTTCGTTTCTTGGCAGTACTGATGGAATGCTATTTGGAGCGTTGGGTCCTTGTCCAGTCTGTTCTGGCTCTCTCTACTATTATAATGGTCAGTACCAGTGCAGTGGTAATGTGTCAGAGTGGTCCAAGTGTACATACTCTGCAACGGAGCCTGTACGCATTAAAAAGAAGTGGCAAATTCCTGATGGAATAGAAAATGATTTCCTTACAAAGGTATGCCTAATGGAAGATAGCTTGAACTTAATGTTTGTTTTCTGCAGTTAGTTTAGTTGTTGACAAATATGTATCCCTTGCAGTGGTCCAAGTCGCAAAAGGTTAAGAAACCAGTGAGAGTTCTTCCCCCAATGTCACCGGAGAAATCTGGAAGTAAAGCAACTCAGCGAGCCCGGTTACTCTCTTCTGACGGATTGGATAAATTAAGGTTTTCTATTGTGGGTCAAGGTCAATCCAAACAAGTTCTAGTAAGTAGTCTATTAACTTTTTCCTTGCTGCAGTTATCTTTAAGATTTTTGGTTAATTTATCTGCTCTGTTACCTTTTGTTGATACTTTCAAAAAAATTCTATTCAATGCAAGTAGGTGCTATGTCAATTGGTTTGTTCTGAATCAAACAAGAGAGATGTCCCAGTTCTAGAAAAACCCATGTGTCATGGACGTTCTTGTGAACGCCGACGAACCTGCCGACTGATCGTCGGTGCCGTTGCCGGACGTCGCCAATGAACAGGAGCAGGGGTAGGAGAGACAAGTTCTCTTGGACTATAATTCTTGCTTGACTTATTTGTTGCGTGCCGATCACAATACATAGCCGATTTGCAGATTACATAAAGGAAATTAGTACTCTATCTCTAGTGTAATCAACTCTATTAGGACTCTTTTATTCCAATATCTCTATACTTAATGTACGGAAAAAATTTGGACACCTACTAATTAACTAATTTGGGCAACGTAATCTTCATGGCCCAAAAAATAATCTAAGCACATGACGTATCTCCCTTCCTCACGAAAAGTTCGTCCTCGAGCTTGGTGAATATGTCACCGCTGTGTTGATCAAACTCCGGAGATCGTGTTCTGTGGAACAGAACATAGGAAAAGCAGGTACCATCAACTCTAGAAGCCAGGTTGCCAAGAAACCACTTCCAGTATCCATCCTTGTCCTGAATCAGAAGCTTGACACACTCAATTGGAGCAGCAGTTGTCTTTGATATAGCAGCATAAACTCCTCTCATCAGAAACCCAGAAAACCTTGGTGCAGAATCAAATAAAGAGGATGGTGCTATGACAGATGAGAGGTCATCGCGGTGGAGGCGGAAGTCGAAGAGGGCGCGGACGTCCGGAGGTGTGGAGGCAGATTTGCCGCCGACAGATCTGGAGTCCATGGGGAGGGTAGAGAGTAGATCGACGAAGACCGATGCACGACACACCGCAGGCTAAGGCAGATCGAAGCCGGAGTGGCAGTCGATGGCTTCTCCTCGGCCCTGGCGGCGAAAGCTTCGAGGTTGAATCCCGCGAGTGCGACGCAACAGTCTCTGCTGCTTGGATCGATGAGAGATCCGGTGCCGGCGGATCCAGAGTTGCTCCCGCCGGTTCTTCATAGATCGGCGCGAGATCCGGCGTGCTCGGGCCCTGGTAGTGCTTGTAGCTGATGGGGGTCGACGGATCTGGTGGTCGGGGATGCAGACGTGGAGGTGAAAGTTGCGGTCGCAGGTGCAGATGCAGCGCCGACAACTGAGATGGATCTGGACATCGTCGGTTGGTCGTGGGGACCCCGCAGTGATCGGCGGACGGCGGAGACGGTGCTGAGGATGGTAGGGGCGACGATGGTGGCGACGCCGACGAAGAGGAAGGGAAGCAACACCTGAATCCAATGCGAGCATGGTGTCGACTGCAGCTTTCAGTGTCGGAACGCGGGAGATTCGACGGATCTAGGGACAGTGGTGGCGGATCGGGGATGAGACAACCGCGGTCTTCCATGGTGAGGATGCGTCGAGTTGGAGACAGGGAGGCTCCGCCGACGATGTCTCCTGGAGCGGAGCAGAGGAGGGGGTGAGACCTGCGGCTTCCTCTGGTGTTGGTTTGACGATGAACTCTTTCAGATGGTCTGTACGAGTGACGGTGCAGAAGTCGCCGTCCTGTGTACAATCAATCTCGTACTGAAGCGGAGATTCGTCCATAGGAACCAGACCAAAAATAGCATCTAAAATCGCGGAATTACACTTCAGCTGTTCAATGATCTCTTGAATTGTTGTTATGATTTCATCGATCTTATCGCCCATAGTGTCAAGCGCAGCGTTGTCGTTGCCCATAAGATCGTTACTGGATCGTGATACTAAATTGTCACAGGCGTTCTTGTGAACGTCAACGAACTTGCCGCCTGATTGCCGGCGACATCGCTGGACGTCGCCGATGGACAGGAGCAGGGGTAGGAGAGACAAGTTCTCTTGAACTATAATTCTTGCTTGACTGATTTGTTGCGTGTCGGCCACAATATATAGCTGGTCTGCAAATTACAATAAGAAAACTAGTACTCTATCTCTAATGTAATCAACTCCATCTCTAAACATAGAAACTAATCTATTATGACTCTTTTATTCCAATATCTCTATACTTAATCTATGGAACTAATTTGGACACCTACTAATTAACTAATTTGGCCAGCGTAATCTCCATGGCCCTCAGAATAATTGGTTTGTTCTGAATCAAAGAAAAGAGATGTCCCAGTTCTAGAAAAACCCATGCAAACTAGCTGTTTTTCCTAAGTTGCATCAGTGGAAGCAGTGCCAGTTTTACCATACGTCGCTACATGTTTTTCATTCACCAGCTACAATACAAGTTTCATAATCATAATTATTCATTTTTTTATTTCATAAAAGTCTTTATTACCACATTTATGAGAAAAAGAGTTTATGTATGATCAATGCATCTCGTGCTCATGTGAGAATGGAAATGTACTCAGCTAATTTGTGGCATTGCAAAGCTTAAATCTTATTATAATTTTAGCTGCTGTTTTACTTTTGTTAGCTAGATTTTATAAGTCCTTGAACTACTTTATTTAGTTTCAAAAGCTCGAACAACCCATGAACTACGGAGTAAACTTGGTACCCATATGTATATTGCTAATGAGCAAATGGAGGAAAGGATATTATAAATATAGTGACGTTTGTTCTTGCCAAATTTCTTTCCTCGTCGTAGTTCGTGGTCAAGTTGGCTCATCTGAAATGTGATCTGCCGCTATCTGCACATATCTAGAGTGTTTGAAAGGTCTATTCTTCTCTAAACTGGGTATTGCTCTGATTTAACTGATGCAGGATGAATGGATTCAGAAGATCAAACTTTCTGGTGCCCACTTCCATGGCAGGGTTACCAAAGGTTTATTTCTATTCACTGCTGTCCATTGTAGCTCAGACATATGAACTTCTTTTCTTGTTTAATTTATTTGGTATTAGAGCTCAAGGACTGCTTTATGAAACAAATTGTGTGACATAGATCATTATTACTTCTAGTCGCAAGACAAGTTTGGATGCTCCATGTGGGCCGCCAGTTGTTTGGAGGGGACTGGGAGGGTTTAACTGCACATTTGAGTCCTCTGAATTGAATTTTTATTTTTCCTTCCACAAACTAAGTGAACAGGAAGCCTGGTTGGCCCTAGTTTTTGCTTAAACACCCACCCCACCCTGACATTGACCTTCCTTGCTTGCAACCTATGTGGAGCACCCAAGGTTGTATAATGGATAAATTGATGGCATGGCATTGCCTAAACACCTTCAGATCACAATTAGAGTTTTGGGGCATTTAAAAAAACAATTAGACTATTAGAGTTTTGAGTTGGTAATGTGACTAGAATGGTATTTGCAATTTGAAGTGACTTCTTGTCAGAGGCTTGTACTTTGCCGTGGAGTAAAGCTACTGGATATCTGGTACCGCTTTTACAAAAAAAAAGATTGATGTTCCGTTATGCTCATGGTATACATGCATTGCAGATATCAATTGTCTAGTTTCATGTGGTGAGCTACACAATGAGAATGCTGAAGTCAGGAAAGCAAGGTATCAAAATTTTAACTTTTCCACCCTTTTTCAGTTAGTTTTATGTTTTCCTTGGTTAGATACTATTTATGTTGAACGTGTGTGGATACATGTCCACTTATCTGCAGGAGGCTGAAGATACCTATTGTAAGAGAAGATTACATTGGAGAATGTGTTCAGAAAAATAGGATGCTTCCATTTGATTTATACAAAGTAGAAAGCACCTTAGAGTCCTCGAAAGGTGGCACTGTGACTGTTAAAGTTAAGGGCCGAAGTGCTGTTCATGAGTCCTCTGGTTTGCAAGATACAGCTCATATTCTTGAGGATGGAAAAAGCATATACAATACTACCCTAAACATATCTGACCTGGCCCGAGGTGTGAACAGGCAAGGAATTTTGCTCAATTTTTTTCTTCTGTGATTCAGAACGTATTTTCAGTTGGTATAGTTAGAAACAATACTATTTTTGACTTGTTGAGTGCATCCTCAATGAGTCCTCCAGCAAGTTCCTTTCTATCGTTTACCCTTACCAAGTTCTCTCCACTTACAGCTACTCCTGATCCTGTATGTCCTTGTTACTTTGTGTTTAGTGGATTTGGTCCCCATAACCCATATGCATGTACCATGACCTTTCTGTCAGTTTTGGTGGATTTGGCCTTTAATGTTCAGCAGAACAGGAATATTTTCTGCAAAGTAAACATCATTCTATCAGCCCTATGTTGATGGTCCATCTTTACTCGAAATGGCATGAATAACCACCCCTAATCATAGCCCTTTCTATTCTATGTTGGTCTTCAACATACATTGTAGACTAGACGCAGCTTGGAGGGGCACACCTTACGCTCGAACAGTTAGAATTTGATAAACAGATTGGAAGGACATCATTTACTTAGCAGTTGGTTGCAGCTTTAAACAAGTTGTGTTCATGTATGTATTTTCCTGTAGAGTTTTATTGGATATACATGTTCCCTTCTTGTTCCCCAAAACATTTAATCATCAGTGTAGTTACTTTTTATAGGCCAAGGAATGTTTTATCTCTAAAAGCTTATCTCTAACAGATCTACCAACTTATCTCTTTATCTCTATCAGATTTATCTCTAAGAGATTTATTTGATCTAGATTAAATATTCCTTTTAGGAATTCTTTACGCGCCTGGGTCTTCAGGTTGGGCTTGGGGGTTGGAGGAAGGGCTTGCCCCCGGCCCAGACTCCACGGCCGACTCGAGGGTTGGAGGAAGCGCTCGCTCGACACTTGTCGTTGCCCTCTTTGAGGCTGGATCGGCGACGGGTGCCGTCGCCCGCTATCAACCAGGGCTCGTCGGCGATGACGACTCGTTCGAGGTGGGGTCGTTCGAGCCAGAGGAGTCTGTCGTCTCCGAGGGAGATCGGCCGGCTGCCCTCGCGGCTTGCCCCACTCTTCGGTGTCGACGAGTTTGATGTTCGTCCTTCTTCTTCTCTGCCTCGGCGCGGGTGGCCATGACCGCCCACTTCTCCTATCCTCCAAGAGCTTCGGGAGGCACACAATCCAGCCAAGCCCCCGAGTGGAGGGCCGGTCTGTGGACAACTTGAGGGGTCGGGGCCCGGCGCCCCCCACGAACGACATTCCCATGAGGTCTCACATCCTTTGAGAGAGCTCGTAGAAGGCGAGCACGGACGTTGACTCCCTCGTCAGTTCCTCCAGGCCCGAGTAGAGCGACATTGGATAGGCACAAACCCGGATGGGTTGAATCCTCCGCTCCACGAAGGTGCGGAGGATGGCGTCGCCGGTGAGCCCCTCCCCCTTCAGGGCTTCCACCTGGTCGAGGATCGGCCTCAGCTAACCCATCTCCCTCGCGAGGCTCCCCCAGCGTCAGGATTCTTTGAACACCGGCGGCTTGCCGGTGAAGGCGGCCGGTCGGGCGCCACATTTCGGATATATATCCATTCCTGGTGCCACCCCTTAGGAATGACGATATGTAAAAGTCGAAGTAGCGTGGCCGTTGCTCGCAGAGCTGGATGCAGGCTCTGCTGAAATCCGAGAGCTGCGGGCTCTTGGCGAGGCGCACCCAGAAATAGAACCGCCACAGGTTAAAGTGCGGATCTATCCCTAGGTATGCCTCACATAGGGTGATGAACACCGCTATGTGGAGAACATTATTCAGCGTTAGGTGGTGGAGCTCCACGTCGTACTCGTGGAGCAGCCCATGAAGAACTACGCTGGAAGACCCAACCCTACACGTGGAAGGCAAGGAATGTCACAACCTCATCAAGATGCGTGTTGGGAACGGGCTCTCGTCGGCGAGGCGGTTGGCGCAGGAGTCATGCGCCGACGGCAGCCCCCTACCGACGAGGTCGGAGACACAGGCCGAGTTGGCGCGGGACATCTTCCACAAGGACATCGCAACGAAGGAGGAAAATGGAGGCACATTAATTCTCTCTCTTCAACCTCTCATCACTTAGCCTCTCGGAAGCACTGCGCAGGGAAGCAAAAGGGAGGCGGAAGGCGCAAGGCAAATGGAAGGAGCGTGCGCCGGGAAGAGCGTACCACCAGGACTTATAAAGCTGGCGAGCAACTGACACTCTGACATCGTTAGAAGACGTTCAGTCGCCCACGACTCCTCGTAACCGACACTGATTTAATTTGGGCAACCGCCCCGATTTAAACCGCACGATCTCCTAAATGCGGGAGCCGAGACGTGCGGCACCCCCTCGCTTCCCACAACACCGGCTAAGCAAGCCGAGGTAAGTCGGTTGAGTTTCCGGCCCACTTTCGGGGCTCGACCAAGTTCCGAGCTTGAAGGCGGGCCCACGAGGTCTCGAGGCTGCCAGGAACGATTGAGGGCGAGGGATGGACGGCACGAGGGATCGTTAGAGGCGAACTCTATGAAATCGAACACCTTCGACATCTCTAAGTTCGTATTTGAATCCCAGCTCGGTGACTCCGCAATAGCTCTTCAAAGGGTTAGCACTGAGATGCTCGGGCCTTTGAAGGGCCCAGGATCCGCGCGAGTATCTTGAGCGGGACTTAATGAAACGCAAGCATTAAGACACACACGCACGCACACGCACGCACACACGCACTCACCAACACGACACCAACAACCACGAGTAACACAAAGGACAATCACACAGCTAAACACACACCAGAACAACACCACACACTTTCGCACTATCAACATGCTGGGATTAAGGGACCCCTAGAGGAGCTGTTATGAAAGAGATCCCAGTGGCACCTGCCATCTTCCATAAACATCTTTCCTCACCAGCCTGGATTAGGGCGGTAGTGACACTAGGAGGCGCTTCGTCAAAAACGCAACGATTTCTATGGTTCCATATTACCCAAGCTCCAAGCATGATTAGACTGTTGAGCCCTTTTCTCCAACCCCCATTAACCTTGTTACTGATTCTTTGCCACCAATTCAAGAAACTAATCTCAACCGGCTGCGGAGCTAGGTTATGAAGACCAACTTGCCTGAGCCAAAGGAACCATAATTGTCTTGCGAAAACACAAGACACTAGAAGGGTGATCCAGCGTCTCTTCAACCTGGTCGCATAACATGCATTTTTCCGGATGATTTAGCCCCCTATGCGCCAAGCGATCTGCAGTCCAGCACCTATTGTGAGCAACCAACCACATAACAAATCTGCATTTGGGAGGCGCCCAGGTCTTCCAGATCTTATCACAATACTCAAAGCGAACAGGCCCGACAAAGGAACTTTCATTAGGACAATTTTGCTGAGTATTTGCCATTGGTAGCAAGTCTGAAAAAATGGGTGTCATTGGTGCCTGGTTGTAGTTGAAAGGTCGCCACAAGATCCCAGATCTGAAGGTATTCCAAAAGGACCCCGACTGAAAGAGCCCCCCGAATGTCTTGTATCCAAGCATCATTAGTTAATCCCTCCCGAACTGTACGCCGATTAGCTTGCCGTTTTGGCACAACAGCGTACAAACGAGGAGCTAGGTCGATGATCGTCTGCGCATGAAGCCATCTATCATGCCAGAACAAAGTAGTGGAGCCGTCCCCGACCTCAGATTGCATAACAACAGAAAAGAAAGACCTCATCGTGTCAGGCACCTGGATAGGGAGTGTCGCCCAGGGTCTTTCAGGCTTAGTTTTGGCTACCCAGAGCCATCGCATCCTGAGGGCCTAACGAAGCTCATTCAGGATAGCAATCCCGAGCCCTCCAAGCTCCAAAGGCCGACACACTTTTCCCCATGCAACGAGGCAGTGACCTCCTTTGGCATCCTTTCGACCTCTCCAGAGAAAAGAGCGTCTGATTTTATCTATTTTCTTAAGAACCCAAGAAGGGAGATCAATCGCCATGGCAAGGTATATCAACATACTGGTTAAAACGAATTACACCTGAACTCGACGACATACTTGGAGATAAGGGGATGTACTTGGAGATAAGAGGACAGGTCACCGAGAAAGAAACGACCATCGGGAGGAAGAGTGTGAAGCCGTCGAAGATGCCGACCTCGCAGGGAGGAGGAGTGCGAAGCCGTCGAAGCTGCCGACCTCGTAAAGAATAATTGAGTAGTATTTGCATTAGGACATCACGATGTAATTTCCTTCTTTTTATGTAATGGTCGGAGCCATCATGTACTCTGAGTTTTATGAATCCATTAGAAATGTTTTTTAATATCTATTTTCCATCCCCGTGTCTTGCTCGAACCGTAGCCTTAGAAACTTTTGTCGTTCATAGGTCGTAGGTTGCAAGACGCGAAGGAGGTATCTAGAAGAGAAAAAAACACTTCGGAGAGAGCAGTAGATCCCGAGACCTAGGTCGAGCCTTTGGTCGGACAGTAGCCTCCGAGCCTGACCGTCGAGGTCGGGACTAGTGACTTTGTCCGGGCTCGGACCCAGCTAGTTTTATTTCGCAATGGTAGTTGGTAACCGACAAAGGAAATGAATGGGGGAAAGCACTCAACTTCGTCGTCATTTCCGTGGCTCGACGGAATGTTCGACTTTCCCCACATTGATGAGGATGCGGGTTGGGATAATTTTCCGGTGATGAGCCCGAGGCCTCCAGGTGCCTGTCACCGCGTGGGGGTCCTCCCGCGGGGAGGATAGCTCGTCTTCACCCGTGTCAGTTCGGGTCGCTGACTTGCTCATGACCCTTTGAACAGTACCATTAGTTCGTGTTTCATATTATTTGCCTCTAACTGAAGAATTTATAGGAACCATTAGGAAAGAAAAAGGATTATGCTACTATAATGGGTTTTGGCTTATAGTCTACATAAAGGCCATATATATACACTTTGGTCAGACAAAAGTGCATAACCATAATTATCGTTTTTAAGGAGCAATCAACCCAGTTTGCAATCATTCTCTATTCTATAATCTTGTTACCTTAATATAAATCACAACCTTAAGCAACACAGTCTTACCATTACTACTTATGATTTCATACTGCCACTCGGAAAGTTTGAAACTGGCATAGTTTTATTTTTTCTTGCCGGTAAGGTGTGTTGATTGGTCAACATAATAATAGTACAACAACAACAACCAAGTCTTTGTCCCAAACAAGTTGGAGTCAGCTAGAAATGAAACCCAACAATTTTCAAGAAAAATAATAGAAAATAAGATGAAAGTAAAAAAAATAAATAATAAAATACAAATAAAATAAGATTCTACATTTTATTTATTTTAGAAATGGGTTAATAAGAAAGAAGATAATAGTAACAAATTACGAATAAACTAAGATTCTGACACATGAATTGCTAATTTCCATGCAGTCCTATCATGAGCCAAATCTCTAGGTATGTTCCACTCCTTTAAGTCTCGTTTCACTGCCTCCTGCCATGTCAACCTTGGTCGATCTCTACCCCTCCTAAAATTTTCTCTACTCTTTATATCCTACTGTTAACCGGTGCCTCTGGAGGTCTCCACTGGATATGTCCAAACCACCGTAGGCGATGTTGGACTAGCTTCTCTTCAATCGGTGCGATCCCTACCCTATCACGTATCACCTCAGTTCCTAATTTTGTCTCTTCTTGTGTGATCACACATCCACCGTAGCATGCGCATCTCTGCAACACTCATTTGTTGGACATGTTGCCTTTTAGTTGGCCAACATTCTGCTCCATACAGCATCGCAGGTCTGATCACCGTCCTATATAATTTTCCTTTTAATTTTTGTGGAACTTTCTTATCACATAAGATTCCAGATGCTTGTCGTCACTTCATCCACCCGATCTTGATCCTGTGGCAAACATCTTCGTCAATATCACCATTGCTTTGTAACATTGATCCTAAATATCGAAATGTGTCTCTCCTAGGTACTACTTGTCCTTGTAAACTAATATTACCATCCTTGCACCCGATATCACTAAAGTCGTATCTCATATACTCGGTCTTGGTTCTACTAAGCCTAAACCCCTTAGACTCTAAGGTCTGCCTCTATAGCTCCAATTTTCTATCAACACCATCCTTAGTTTCATCTACCAACACTACATCATCAGCAAAGAGCATACACCAAGGGATATCCCCTTGTATATCCTTCGACACCTCATCCATCACTAAGGAAAAGATGTAAGGACTTAAGGCTGATCCTTGGCGTAACCCTATTGTGATAGGAAAAGTGTCGGTTTCACTATCCCTTACGCGCACACTTGTCACCATATTATCGTACATATCCTTGATAAGGTTAATGTATTTTGTTGGGACTTTGTGTTTCTCTAGTGCCCACCACATGACCGGTCTTGGTACCTTATCGTATGCCTTCTCCAAGTCAATGAACACCATATGTATATCCTTCTTTTGCTCCCTATACCTCTCCATAAGCTGACGGAGTAAGAAAATCGCCTCCATAGTGGACCTCCTAGGCATAAAACCAAACTGGTTTTTAGTGACATTGGTTACTTTTCTCAAGCGGTGTTCAATCACTCTCTCCCAGAGCTTCATAGTATGACTCATGAGCTTAATTCCTCGGTAATTAGTACAACTTTGAACATCTCCTTTATTTTTGAAGATGGATACTAAAATACTTTTTCGCCACTCTTCAGACATTTTGTTTGACTGAAAAATGCGGTTGAATAGTTTAGTGGGCCATACTATTGCTACAATCCCTAGACATCTCCACACCTCAATGGGGACATCATCGGGGTCGCGGGCCTTTCCTCCTTTCATCCTTTTTAAGGCCTCTCTAACCTTAAACTCTTGTATCCTCCGCACGAATCGTCTGTTGGTGTCATCAAATGAGTTATCCAACTTGAACCTAATACTCTCATTCCCGTCATTGAATAGTCTATTGAAGTAGTCCCGCCATCTGTTCCTAATTTCTTCCTCCTTCAATAGAATTTGGCCTGCCTCATCCTTAATGCATTTGACTTGGTTGAGTTCTCTCACCTTTCTCTCGCGAAGTTTCGCCATCTTGTATATATCCTTTTCGCCTTCTTTTGTCCCTAGCCTCTCATATAGCGCATCATAGGCCTGCCCTCTTGCTTTACTCACAACACGCCTTACATTTTTCTTAGCCTCTTTATACTTCACCATGTTACTTGCGCTTCTCTCATGATGCCAGCTCTTATAAGACTCTTTCTCCTTAATAGCTTTTTGTACATCTTCATTCCACCACCAAGTGTCTTTATCTACAAGTTTCTTACCTTTTGTCCACCCAAGCACTTCCCTAGCTGTCTTCCTAATGTAGGTCGCCATCTTCACCCACATACTATTCGCATCTTCCTCTTCGCTCCAAGGTCCTTCTGCGATCATCCTCCTGTTGAATGATTGTTGCGCTTCATCCTTCAACTTCCACCACTTTGTTGTTGCAGTTTTAACACCTTTATCTCGTGACACACGCACGTGGAAACGAAAGTCGGCTACCACAAGTTTATGTTGTGGAATAACACATTCCCCAGGAATCACCTTACAATCTAAACATGCCCCTCTCTCCCTTCTCCTGGTGAGGATATAGTCGATTTGACTAGAATGTTGGGCACTAGTAAAGGTCACTAAGAGAGATAGCCTCTTCTTAAAGAGGGTGTTAGCTACCAATAGGTCATAGGCTACGACAAAGTCTAGGATATCCTTACTCTCCTGGTTTCTATCGCCACACATAAAACCTCTGTGTACCCCCTCAAAACCTACGTTAGTTGTACCTACATGACCATTGAGATCTCCTCCTATGAAGAGCTTCTCGGTTACCGGTACACTACTAACCATATCCTCCAAGTCCTTCCAAAATTTTCTCTTAGTGCTCATGTCGAGCCCAACTTGTGGGGCATAAGCACTAATGACATTCAAGATAAGGTCCCTCACAACTACCTTGACTAGGATGATCCTATCCCCTCGTCTACGGACATCCACTACTCCATCCTTGAGTCTCTTATCTATTAGGATGCCTACGCCATTCCTGGTTCCAGTTGAGCATAATAATAGTGAATGAGAAAAAAGAGACCTTAGCATTAACTTATTCCTCGATATGATGTAATTACTCCGCCCCCTTTCTTAACATTTTCTTTTTCTTTTGCAAAGCTACTATATACTCCAGGTCATTGAAGAAGATGATGGCTCTGAATGCTACGTATTTCGGAAGTGGGGACGTGTTGGGAATGAACTAATTGGAGGCCAAAAGCTGGAGGAGATGACGAAAACTGATGCAATCCAGGAATTCAAAAGATTATTTCTTGAGAAGACAGGAAACCCATGGGAAGCTTGGGAACAAAAAACTAATTTCCATAAGCAGCCTGGGAGATTTTATCCGCTTGATATTGTATGTTGCAACAAAATTGTCCAGCCACATTCTTCTACCTATTTTTTTACTAGATGATTCTGTAAATACGATGCAGGATTATGGCATTAAGAAAGAAACAAAACGGAAGGATATCAGTGAAATGAAAAGTTCGCTTGCTCCTCAGTTGCTGGAACTTTTGATGATGCTTTTCAACGTGGAGACATATAGGTGTGATTTCTTCTTTCAATGTTGTGCTTGCATAAATTTTTTACTCCTTGTTCTAAAGTAATCACTTTTCTAGAAATGCTATGGTGGAATTTGAAATTAATATGTCAGAAATGCCTCTTGGGAAGCTAAGCAAGGAAAATATTCAGAAAGGTGTGCTAGTATCACTCCTCGTGGAACTCAATCGTATTATATGTTCATACTATCTTGATATAAAGATGTTTACCTTGCTTCTCGCAGGATTTGAAGCATTAACTGAGATACAGAATTTATTAAAGAACACCAGTGATCAAGAACTGGCTGTTAGAGAAAGCTATATTGTTGCCGCGAGCAATCGTTTTTTCACTCTTATTCCTTCTATTCATCCTCATGTTATACGGGATGAGGATGATTTAATGATGAAAGTATGCCCTCATTACCTAGTTTAAAACGTTTAACCAGAAGAAGTGTCTTGTGATTATGCTTATACTTAATCACATTCACTTCATCTGTAGTACATGGTTTTGCTGTAATTTCCAAGTGAGGTGCCCTCTATAATGCTAACAGTATTTCATTTCTATATATCATGATGGCAAACCATTAGGCATGTTATTGAAAGCTTAAACACAGTCAAAAGAATAGAGGATAGGATCTGCATTATATCATATGCAAATGGATTCACTATTGGAACATATGTTATCTATGGTACAAATTCTAAATGTCTTGCATTTTACTCGATCTTGTATTTCTGGTGTGCACTTGCAAGGATCCACAAAAAAACTCTTCAGTAAGAATGTTTATCATTTCATTCTCCTTTGCATACTATTTTTCTTGCCATTGGAGTTAGACAAAGTACCAGTCTATTTATAGTTCTCTGTCAATTGTGTGTTTTATGATCTTAAGTTCCTTGGGATGTAGTTAGAACCCTTGAACATGATGGAAGCGTTTTCTTAACCCTAATAGTACCTTATGTATAGGTGAAAATGCTTGAAGCTCTTCAGGATATTGAAATCGCTTCGAGATTAGTTGGCTTTGATAGTGACATCGATGAACCTCTTGATGATAAGTACAAGAAACTTCACTGCAGCATCACCCCGTTGGCTCATGATAGTGAAGATTACAAGCTAGTTGAGAGGTACCTCCTCAACACACATGCTCCTACTCACAAGGTATGGTGTTATTTCTCTTCAGTATCCTGGAATTTTCCCCCATATGTAGAACAAAAAAATATTCTGTTTTGGTCTTCTTTGCTAACTTTTCTGATATATATATATATATATATATATATATATATATATATATATATATATATATATATTCCTTTCTAAAAAAAATGAAGGACTGGCTGCTGGAACTGGAGGAAGTTTTTGCACTTGATCGAGATGGAGAACTTAATAAATACTCAAGATATAAAAATAATCTGCACAACAAGATGCTATTGTGGCATGGTAAGATTTTTTTCAAATAAAGAAGGAAAACAATCATTTATATCTTCATGGTGCAATTGTAGCCCGAGCGTATTCTTCATAGATGAAATATATTTTGTAGGAAGTTGCTTTTGTTAACTGCAATATGTTATTTTGAAATATCTATAAGTGTACAGTTTCGTTGATTGCTTTGAACATCAGTTCAGAATAAGTTACGAACTTCCTACCATCTCATAACTGATACTCAATATGTAGGTTCGAGATTGACAAATTTTGTAGGAATTCTTAGTCAAGGACTAAGAATTGCGCCTCCAGAGGCTCCTGTTACAGGCTATATGGTTAGCCCACCATTTATTTTTGTTTGAACTGTCGCGTCAATTAAAAGACTAACAAATTTAATCACACTGATGCTGGTTCATTTTTGGACAGTTTGGCAAAGGGCTATATTTTGCAGATTTAGTTAGCAAGAGTGCCCAATATTGTTATGTGGATAGGAAGAATCCAGTTGGTTTGATGCTTCTTTCTGAGGTTGCTTTAGGAGACATGCATGAACTAAAGAAAGCCACGGTAAGGATCCAAATGTGTTGTTAAAACGGCTAATCTGATATCTTATGTTAGTTTTCTTTCATGCATACAAAAAAGGGGGAAGAAATACTTGCAGGATCTTGCGTTTCTTTATTAATGAGTTCTTTAGTATTTCAAACAGGATCCTGACGAATGAATTTACCACAGATATGTGAAAATTCCGATTCCAATATCCTGATCATGTTGCCATATTGCTTCAACAAACAAATATTTATTTATTTATGAAATACGATAGTTAGCGCTTTTGTATGCTCTTTCATAGTGTTCTCACATTTCATTGTGTGGTTCCACGCTTCTGAGCGTCGTAAGTTTTTTTTTGAAGGAGAACAGTAGGGGAAGTCCCGACTGTGTTATATTAATATGTATAGGGGGCAATCCAAGGATTGCAATACAGGCATGTGCGGTTATCAGCATAGAAAATCATATTCCTGAAGTAGGAATGCTGAAGTTCATGCCAGATAACCACAACTGAGTACAAGATTTGATAAGGGGTGGAAACCTAATACATTATAGGGAAAGAGTGGTATGAAAATTATGCTTCCAAGTTGCTAGTGAGGCTGCATTGCTTCTGAATATTAGCTCGTTTCTTTGCTTCCAAATTTCCCAGCACGCTGTGATAAATATTTCCATAAACGGTGGACCTGCCCAACTTCTTTTTGCCTCTTGAATCATTGCGAAGAAAGGTATGATGTGATTCCAGTTAATTTGTATGGTTGTCCAGCAGGCGTTGCTGAAATCACATTGGAAGAATAGGTGGTATGTCAGTTCCTTCAGTGCTGCGGCGCAGAGCACACATGAATAGTCATCGTTTTCGATCTTGAACTTCTTTCTTTTGAGTAGATTTCTGGAGTTAAGGCGGTCCAGGAACATGAGCTAACAGAATATTTTCAGCTTCTTTGTTAGCTTTGTCTTCCAGATCCAGATCATTGGTGGAGGTGGTGTTGTGCTCCTTCCGAAGTTGTCATTGTATAAATGGCTAGATGAGAATCACTTGGGAATTTTCTTGTATGACCATGTGTCGTTGTTGTTTTGTAAACCTTGGATGATGTTGGTTAGGAGGTTGTGTTCCTGGAGGGCCTGTGTTGATATTGGTGTGTGGAAGTTGGTGTGTATGTTTGTTGATGTGGTGTATTGAGCTATGGACGCATTTGGGTGTCTTGCGTATGTGTAGAGGTTGGGGAAAGTTGTAAACAATACAGATGTATGCCACTTGTCGTGCCACATGCTTACGGTGTCCCCTTTGCCGATGTTTACCTGAGTATGTTGTTTGAAGCTGTCCCACTGGCTCATGATGTTACTTGGTGGGGTGGGGTGCCATCCGCGCAGTATGAGTTGAGAATGAGGTGCACCCAAGGTGTGTCTTTTTTGTTGTAAAGTTTGTAGAGGAATTTCTGTATGAAGGCCTGGTTCATGAGTTGCAAATTTTTGAGCCCGATTCCTCCTTTGTTCTTTGGTGTTGTTGTGTCTTCCCATTTTACCGGAGGTTCCCTTTGGCCATGATGTTTGAACCTCTCCATAGGCATGTTTTCCTGGATTTGTCTATTTGTTGGATTGTTTTGGGTTTGAGTTTGAGGGTGCACATTGTGTAAATTGACATTGATGATAGAAGTGAGTCTACTATTGTGCATCTTCCGGCCATGGACAGGTAGGCGGATGTGGTATTGAGCGTTCGTTCTATTTTGGTGGTCAGTGGTAGGAAGTCTGTGGTTTTGGGTTTGGTGGTCCCCAGAGGTATGCCAAGGTAAGAGAAAGGCAGTGTCCCTAGTTGGCACCCAAAGGTTGCTGCCATGATGTTTGCTTGGTCTAGAGTAAGGTTGATGGGGATTAGGGAAGTTTTTTCTAGATTGATCTTGAGGCCTGTGGCCGCAGTGAATGCTGAGAGCAAGGTTTTGAGAAAGAAAATTTGGTGCTGTGATGCTTGCAGTGTGATGATTGTGTCATCGGCATATTGGATTATCGAAAAGTCGTGATTCGAAAGATGTGGTAGTGGGGGTATTATGAGTCCTCTTTGTTTGGCATGGTTTGTAAGGTGTTGGAGTAGGTCTGCGGCGATTACGAAAAGGGCCGGCGAAAGTGGGCAACCTTGACAGACCCCTCTTCGGCAGTGGAAGAATTTACCTAGTACTCCGTTGAGTAAGATTGCAGAGGTGTTTGTAGATAGGATGTTGCTTGTCCAGTGTACCCATTGTTGTGGGAACCCTTTGTGAAGTAGTGATCTGAGGATGGCTCCGTGTTCCATTATGTCAAAGGCTTTTTCAAAGTCCAGTTTCAGCATGATTATAGGTCTCCGTGATTTTTTGCATTGATGAATGAAATCGAGATTCCATGCAATGTAGTCTTATGTCGTTCTGGTTATGATGAAGCTGTACTGATTGGCATGTATGATGTCTCTTAGGCATGTCTGTATTCTTTCTCCCATTAGTTTGCTTATGAGTTTGATGCTCGAGTTAAGTAGGGATATGGGTCTGTAGTTTGCCGATGTTTCCGCGGTGGGTCTCTTTGGAATGAGTGTGATGATGAAGCTGTTGATTGGTTCTAGGCTGCATCCATTGTTGAAGAATGCATTGCAGAGGTTGTAGATGTCGACTTTAATGATGTCCCAGAATTTTTTGTAGAATATGTTGTTGAACCCGTCTGGGCCCGGAGCTTGGTCTGCTGGCATGTTTTTTACTGTATGGTCAATTTCCTCAGTTGATATGGGATCGATGAGGAAGTGGAGGTTTGAGTGTGGTGTGATTATATTCTGCAGACCTTCCCATACCGTGGTTGCGTTGGTGCAGCCTAATCTTTCTTTGAAGTCATTCCGTAGTAGCGCTGCCTTGGCTCCGTGATCCATTACTGTCCTTCCCGAGTCGTCTCTTAAGCTTGTGATCAAGTTTTGTCTATATCTGTTTGTGGCTGCTGAGATGAAGAATCTTGTTGGTTCATCTCCCACTTTTGTCCATCTTTCTGTGTATCTCTGTTTCCAATATTCTTTTTGGTGTTGCAACAGGTTTTCGGTTTGTCTCTTGATGAGGCTTCTGAAAGTTTCTTCTAGTTGGCTGAGTGGCCTTTGTTCTTCTAGGTGGTCTATGATGAGGATGGATTCATTGGATATTTTCAGTTTCTTGGAGAGTGAGTCCACCGATTTATTCCATCTTCTGATAGCTGCTCTGAGTACTTTGAATTTCGTTGAGATGGTTCTAGCAGCATCTAGTCCGTGTGTTGGTGTCCCATTCCATATGTGGGATACTAATTCTCTGAACCCCGACATATCGAACCAGTAGTTCTCAATTCTGAATTGTTGGGACTTCGGGATAGTTGTCCTCAGTTGTACCATGCATGGAATGTGGTCTGATGTTGTTTTGGCTAGGGGTAGCAATAGTGTGGCAGGGAATGATAGGGTACAATGTGGCGAGGTGAAGCACCAGTCCAGTTGCTGTAGCAGTGGAGAGGCTTGCATGTTGCTCCAGGTGTATTTTCTGCCTTTTAGGGGAATTTCTACTAGTCCTAGCTGATTTATTGCTGCATTGAATGTATGCATGTCTGTGTGGTTTCCTCCTGGTCTGTTTCTATTGTCCAGTGATCTATAGTGGTTGAAATCACTGATAATGATTCAGTCTTGATCATTGTTGATGTTTAGTGAGGAGAACCAATCCATGAAGTCTAATCTTGGTTGGCCCGTGCATGGGTTGTAGACTGTGGAAAGTGTCCATTCTTTACCATTTATGTTTGATGTGAATTTGATGGTGATTGCGAATTGGAGTGTTTGTTCCACTGTTCCTTGTAGAAGGCTACCATTCCAACCTACTAGGATTCCTCCTGAGGCTCCTTGTGACGGGATGAATGCGTATTGGTCAAAGCGCTTTGGTGCTATTTGTTTGATTAGAGTGTGGTTTATTGTTTGTAGTTTTGTCTCTTGGAGGCAGTAAATGATGCAATTGGTTTGCTCTATTTTGGCTCTCACCGCGTGGTGTTCTGTTGGGTCATTTAGGACTCGGATGTTCCAGTTTAGGAACGACCATGTCTGTTGTGTTGTACTATGCATTGAGGGGGGGAGGGGGGTTGAAGATTTTTGATGTGGCCGCAGACGTAATCTGAGGGGAGATAAAGCATGCCCGAATACGAAATAGATGACATAGTTATATTCATAACCACCGAAGGTACAAAAGGCAGAAAATACACCTTGAGCTTGGCCGGGTGGCTAGACCTTCTACTACTGGGGCTACGAGGCCTATAAGCCTTGTGGGTTGTGGCATCAGTTGTCACGCGCCACAGAAAACAAAAGATGCGGGGACTCATTGATCAATGGTCGGAGTCCCGCCTGCTGCTGCTTCGGACGGCCTAAATGCGGCGATCACCATCGTCGCGTGGACGCCGCAGCGCTCTGCTTGTGTCTGCAGTTCCAGTAAAGGAATGTGAGGAATGGGTTTTGTAGCAGTTGCAATGTCTTGGACGATTGGGAATTTAGTTGGGCCTTGGAAAAGTTCTCGTTTGGTTTTATCGCTACGGGGTGGAGTTGGCGTAGCTGCGGGGGCAGAGTGCGATGCACCGTCCACCCTCCTGGTGAGTCTTGTTGGCATGCGCCGCCCTTCCAGCGCCGTAGAAATGCGGGGACTCTGCCTGACTTGGTCCTGCGAGACCGGTGGTTGATTGCAAAATGCTCTTTTGGAGGGAATGCAGGCTATTTTGTGGTATGTAATGGTGGTGGGTGGGGGGGGGGGGGGGGGTACTTGGGGGGCTGAGTGACCGGCTGATGGATGGTGTTGGAGGAGTAGTCCTCGGCTGGTGGCCCGTTCGGTTCTGAGTGAGTTCGGCGCCGGTAAACCCGCCCGAAGCAGTTGGCCGGGCGTCTCGGGGAGGGAGGGACAACCGGGTCCGGGGGGGGGGGGGGGGGGGGGCAAGGGCTCTGAACCTCACTGTTGGGGTTTGGCTGTGGCGCGCTCCCATGGCGGAGGATTCCGCATGTTCCTGGACAGGAAGGCCGGGGGTTGGACCCTGGTTGGAGGGCATCCACCAGGGGTTTTGTGCTGCTGGGAAGGCCGCCGCTAGGAGACGGCAGAAGGCGCGGAGCCAAAAGGCCTTAGCCAATCAGGTTGCACTGAGGGGTCACCCCCGACGAACTGCAGTGTTTGAGCGTTGTTGTTGTGGTTGTGGACGTGCTGCTGGATGTTAGCGTTGGAGGAGGCGGAGCTTGCATCTCCGTCTGGGTTGGAGTCTGGACTGAGCACCAGTTGATCCTGTGGCGGAGTGGGCCATGCTCCCCAACCAATGTGGTTCTGCTGGTTGTCGTGCATCGCCGCTGCCGCCGCATACCACATCGGATCAGGGTTTGGGTCTGGGGGTAGGATAGGGAGGTGGAAGTCGCCGACGTTGTCGTCGTTCGGCGGCGGTGGGGGGAAGGGGTGGGGGTTTCCCCCCGGAGGGACGTCGTCTTCTCCTGGGTTGTTGGGGAGGATGAAGGCCCCGTTGAGGACGATGACCGGGCATGACCAAGAGTGGCCTTGTCCTCTAGCGTTGCACTACCGGATGACAATGCTGCGGGGGACGCTGTTGGTGCCATTGTAGAGGCACCTGCAGAGCACGTATTCGTGCTGATCCGGCATGTTGTGCCAGGAGAGGGGGTGAGCAAAGGTCGCCACTGCGACGTCAATGTGCTGGACGTCTTGGTAGTCTAGGGGAAACCCTAGGATCATGATCCAGCCATTGTGGGTGTAGTTCGCCTGACGCCTTTTGATGCCGTGGTCGTGGCGGGAGAAACCGATGATGTGGTTCTCCACGAAGATGGGTTCATCGCGAAGCACGATTTCGCGGTGGTAGCCAGACTCGAGCCTGAATAGGCCAATGCCCAGCGGGGTGACGCAGGTCGAGATGACCCGGAGGCTGAAGTCCTCCTCGAGGACGTGAGCTATGCGGCCACGAAACCAGTTGTACTGGTCGTGTTGGCTGAGGCCTTCGCGGTCTTCCGCAATGAGGAAGCCTTCATGGCTTCGGATAGCAGCGGTGCTGAAATGTACGTTGATGCGTGGGATTCTCGCCGCTCCCCCGCCGTGGATGAAGTGGTGGCCTTGGGGGATGAATCTGTCGGGGTTTACTGGGAAGTTGGCCATGGGATGCAAGGGCGCTTGGGAGCTGGTGAGTTGGAGGTTGTTCTGGTGGGTAGCGCTGTGTGGAGTCGAAATGCTTTTGGGGGGTTGTATAGAAGGCCTAGTGGGGGGTTTGGGCTGCTTGTGGTGGGTTTTCCCTGTACACGTGTGGAGTGACGAGTTCGGTGCTAGAGTTGGTCTGTGGAGTAGTACTTATCGTGCGGGACAACTAGTCTGTTGGGCTTCTACGGGGCGGTATACCCGGGATGTTGTAGTGGTACTTCTCGGAAGTTGTGCGATTTTCGGGACCCAAACAAGAAAATGTCTGACAGCAGAAGATCACAGGACGGCTCTGTGTCCAGGCTGCAGGCATCGGAGGCAGCGAGCTGTCACTCGACAATTAGGGGTTAGGTGCTTCTGACTGAAGCACCGTTTGCAGCAACCGTGAGGGATTAAGTTGTGTAAGGTGTAGGCGTCTCTGATACGTAGGGGCCTGGCCGCTTGTGCAATGGGAAGGGACTTCTTGTGCGTCGCGTTGGTGTTGCGTGTCGGGTCATTGTTAGTAGGCAGGCCATCGAGTGTTGTATTTATTCTGCTCTACGGCGTAGTTTGAATGTGGCCTGGATGTCGAAAGTCCACTTTGGTAGTTAATGCAGGGGGGTGCGTTTGCAGGGAAGCCGAATGGTTGGGCTTGATCTCTTGTGGTCGATAATAGCTGTGGCCTCTTTTAGGATGTGGGGCCTGCTTTGAACTGGTGTTAGCATTCCTGCACGTCGGTGGACCCTGGGCGCGTTTGAAATCGGCGGTCGGTCGACTGGCTGATAGGTGGGCCCTGTTGGAGTCGATATTTTGAAATTGTTGTCCCTTTCCAAGGATGGACGGTGCGGCGCGATTAGCCGCCGTACGCTGAACGGCCGTCGCCGGTGTGGTCATTGCCGATAGTCGAACTGAGCATAACGCTCGGCTGATGTTGTGGAGGGTTGAGATTGGGGGGGGGGGGGGGGGGGGGGGGGGGGTTGTTAGAGACGGAGACTTGGCGGGGGGGGGGGGGGGCGTGTTTGTTTGATAGGGTTGGCAAACAAGACGTGCTTCCAATGGCGACGAGTTTTATGGGGGGCCGTCGACCAGGAGGCTTTGTCTTCCTAACGCCAAGTGCGCGATCCAGTTTGGGCCACCGTCGTGCCAGGGAAAGAAGTAAACGTCAACGTGGGGTGTGGTAATCCTAGTGAGGGAGCGAACCAACCTCCCTACGTGGCGTGAGGCCACCGCAAAGCGAAAGTGGCGGTCATGGAGACATGGAAGCCCCCCAGGCTGATGCCTAGGGCGGCGTGAAGGGCCCAACCAACTGACTCCTCAGTTAGCCGAAAGGTGAAACGTCGGAAGACCGCTAGCAGGAAGAAAGCGCCTTCCTTGGAGGAGGGATGGTGGACCGGGAAGGAGAGCAGATGGATCACCTTTTTTTTTGGAAGTTTTTTCCGGTTGCGAAGTTCCAGGTGCTGATGTCAATCGCCGGGCGGTCGTCGTCCATGACGCCGGGAAGGCGCAGGGTCGTCTGGAACGTTTGGAGGTCACGCGAGGAGACATACCGCTGACGAAGCGGGGACGGTCTCGGCGGCGGAGGTGCTTGGGGAGGGGGGGAGCGAGGGGGTGGGGAGCGGGAGCGTCATTATGGTGAAGTTGAGCGTCATAAGTTAACTAACTAGCCTTGCCTAGTTTTGGCAGGGAGATAGCAATTATTCGCACCAGTTGATGCTAAACGCGCCGCTACCGCAAATCTGGCGGCCGCACGCAGCAGGGGCTGGTAGCGGCCCTGTGAAATGTCGCCAGCCACAGTCCGATGCCAAATACGGAGATTTTCTGTAGCGTCGCCATCGATCCGAAGAGGAAGAGACGAGGAACGAAGGAAAGGGAAAAAAGAAAGGAAAAGGAAAGGAAAACAAGAAGGGAGAAAGAGTCGTAAAAAAGAGAAAAAAATGAGGGGGAAAACGGGAAAAAATAAATAACAAAAGAGGAAAAGAAAAGGAAACCAAGAGAGGAAAAAGAAAAAATAGAAAAAGGGAAGAAGAAAGGGAAAAGGGAAGAAGAAAAGAAAAAAGAATTAGGGAAGGAAATTGAAAAAAGGAAAAAAGAAGAAAAATGAAAAAAATGAAAAAAGATAGCAAAATAAGGACACTAAAATAAAAAAAATGAAAAAAAAATGAATTCGTTGATGGTTTGTAAAACGTGAACATAGTATTAATGAAATATAAGTATTTATTTGATATAATTAAAGGGAAGAGGTAGTCATTTGCTATGATATAAAATAGATGGTAGTTGATATAGAAGGATGATATAGAGGTGAACGAATGCGGAGAATAAAACTGTAAAGTTGAGAATCTTTTAGTGGTAAATATAAAATGCTGAGAATATTCCTTTAGAGGTGTGATATCAAGGTGAACGAGTGCGAATAGCCTCATCTGCACATATTTTATTTATGGCTTATCTTCATAAACACTTGGACTTTAGTCGTGACAAATTTGAATAAGATTGTCTATGCACGTAATAGTCGAGGATAATGGTAACTAGTGGAATTTCACATCCTCACAAAATTCCGTTTAGGCATGCTACTAGTATGCAAATGTTACATGCAGGATGCTATCTCATATTCGATGATGTATTCCTTGCATCACTGCCATCTTTCGTTCCTCATATGTTTTGAAGGATTATTCTTTCATTCCTCATATGTTTTGAAGGATTATTTGTTTCTTTTCTTTGCTTCATTGTGGCTTAGCACATACTTGTTGCTGCAGTCCATGGATAAGCCTCCAAGAGGGAAGCATTCGACCAAGGGTTTAGGTAAAACTGTGCCGCTGGAGTCGGAGTTTGTGAGGTGGAGGGATGATGTTGTTGTCCCTTGCGGCAAGCCGGTGCCATCATCAGTTAGGGCCTCCGAGCTTCTGTATAACGAGTATATTGTCTACAATACATCTCAGGTAAAGACTTATTTTCAACATCCTCGTTAGCATTATCCTTGTCTGGTCAAGACTTAGTTCGGGCTACTCATTGGAGATTGCTCTAATCGTTCATGAAACTTCTGTATGGCAGGTGAAGATGCAGTTCTTGTTGAAGGTGAGGTTCCATCACAAGAGGTGACTGGAAGACCTAATGGAGTAGAGTTAGTTGAGTCGTCTCTCCTGGTAGCAGTGACCTGGCCTGTAAATATGCAGTCACGTTATCTCGTAGTTTCGGTAGGTTATGGCGTTATGGGCGCTCGCATTTGATCCATTTGGGGAATGGTGCATGGGCATCAATGCGAGTAGCAGAAATTATCTTCTGTCGGTCTTTTGTTAGCTGACAAATAGTTGATGACACCTCTTTCTCGCCTGCAGTTTTGTACCATGGACACTGCGATATTGCTCTGGTTTCCAACTGTGTAATGGGAGTATCCTTGAAGGTAAATATTATTTGGTCCTCCTTTTATAACAGTGAAGTTCGTGGCCAGATGATCCAAGCTAGAAGTTTTCTCTGGTGGAACGACATATATAATATGGTTATTTGATAAATTCCGTGGAATTGCTTTATGCAAAATTAGAGATAGTAGAAATTGGAAGTACGTTTGGAATGATAATCATCTTCAATGCAAGCTACCGCTTCTGTACTCATTTGCTAAAAAAATGATATTTCAGTAAGGAGCTTCATTATGCAGAAGAAATTGAGTTATTTTGCACTAGGGTGAAAACGGATCAGATAATATCCGGTCCGTTCGGATGCTGGATCCGAAAATATCCGATCCATATCCATTTTGATCGGATTTTATTCGGATACGAATCGGATATCGGATATCTCTATTCAGATATCGGATCGGAAACAATGCAACTCAATATACGTCCGTTTTCTCGGATATCCGTTTTCAGTCGGATATATCCGATTGCATTCCGTTTTGTATTCGATTATATTTTGGCCCTGGATGTCGGAATCGAACACAGGAGCTTATGCACCCATTCTATCACTAGACCAAACAAGTATTCTTGGTGATGCATACAAAACACGGTATTTAAAAGCTAGCGTAGCACATCGCTGATTAAGCTTTTGATTCATACATCAAGACATTTATCACATAGTTTTAAACGAAGATTATTGAATACTTGTAGTAACAATTCATGACTTGTGTGTTATGAATTATGTGTATAAAGTACGAATTGTATGTTTTTTTCAATTTTAATTACATGTGTTATGTGAAATGATGTGATATGTGAAATATTAATTACATATGTTATGTGTGCGAATTATATATTTCTTTTATTATTGATCATTTCATGATGCGATACGTGAAATGTTTTTTTCAAAATAAATATACGAGTCCGTCCGATATCTATATTTCCGATCCAATCAATCCATTTCTGATACATCCGACAAATCTGATACCAAATCCGTTTTCAACAACATTTGATCCGAATCCGTTTTCAAAATTATTATATAGATATGAATATGGAAAAACATTTTATCCGTCCATATCTATCTGTTTTCATCCCTATTTCGCACCCCAATGTCCGATGTGGCATTTCAAGAATTAGCTGGGTTAAACACTTCTTTGCAACATTTGAATATTACTAAGTGCAATAACAAAATAAAAGTATTCATGTGGCTATTATTCATGGACTGACTCAACACTAGAGGTATTCTGAGGTGGAAAAACTTTAAGCTCCAATATAAAGTTTACACTTGTGTCCTCTAACACAAATGTCATCAAGAAACATAAATGTATCTTTTTTCAAGTGTCCTTTTAGAAAAGGAAAAAGTCCATTTTACTACTCTCAAATATTAGCGTTGTTCACTTAACCCCCTAAAGAAAATTTTGGTTTAGTTTACTTCTCAAACTATTTACATTGGTTCAATTTACCCCCTAATAATTTTTTCTTTTTTGTTTCTCTTTGTAAACATGATTTATCAAGGTAAAATTTCATGAGATTATATGTTACAACAGAATATACATAGAAATATATTTTTTAAAATTTTTGGTATTCTTTTTGTATTTTAAATTAGGTAAACAAATCTCATTTGGAAGATGAAATAATACGTGAAAAAAGTTTATGAAAAATTACAAAATTATCTTTATTGCATAGTTTATGATATCATATACTTTCCCACAAAATTTAAACTTTGAATATAACCTATACAAAGACAAACAAAAAAAAAGAAATTTCAATAGGAGGTGAATTGAATCAATCCAAATAGTCCAAGGGTAAAATGAACCAAATTTTCTTTAGGGAGTTAAGTGAACAAAACTGATACTTGAAGGTAGTGAACTAGATTTTTTCCTTCAAAAAACATGTTGTCAGTACTATCGACTGACATGTGGTCTGGACTTGCCTTTCTTCTAACTGATAACTCAAGCTCGGCAATATTTCAATCAACCTTTTTTCATGGACATACTCATCATCTCTTGTTGGACGATAAGGCACAACGAAACCAAAGGATTTTTGAAAATATCTTGTCAAACGTTAGTGGAGAATTTCCGTCAAAACCGAACGCTTTAATCAAATGTATATAATGAATGTAAACCTTAAAATATCTTTATCTCCTGGCTTCACAGCCTTCCATAGTGCATCTCATGCTTCGAAAGGTCATGTGTTGGTTAACTAGGAAGCGTGTAATACTCATCTGATTTCAATAAGTTTAATAACAGTAGGGTCTGCCCTGCTGTTTTCCTTTGTTAAAAAAACATCATTGAAGGTTGGTGGTACCGACCTTGCAAAATGTGTATTCAACAAAAATCAAGTCTCGACACCGAGCGGTCTACTTCGATGCTAAATTCAATATTAGACTATCTCCAACAATCTATCTAAATACGAAGTCAAACCCACTTAGCAAAAGACACCCTCTAACAGAGAGCATATCCACAAAGCCCATCTAAGACTGACTTCACTCTGTAGTCCAAAGATAAGGGTGGATTGGACCCTACCCATCCCAACCGCTCTGCTATCCTGCTATTTCTTCTTCGCAACCTCCCCTTTTCTTCCACCCCTCCGCGCGAATCCTCTCGGGCTGTCCGGTTGTTTCTCCCTCCTCGTGCTCTTTGCAACTCTCCCATGCCCTTCCTCCCCATCATGCTCCTCTCGTGGCCCACACCTCCTTCCTCCCTCACCATGTTATGCTCCTATGCCACCATGCTTGTCGCCCACGTCCCTCCCGCTCCCTTGTCATGTGTGTGTTGCCTCTCCCTTCCTCACCAAGTTGCGCTCCTCTATCACTTCATCATCGTGTGTGCCTCGTCCCTCCTTCCTCTTCGCTCTACGCACCTCCACCACTCCCTCGTTGCACGTGCACCACCTCCCTTCTGCTTCCTCATCAGACACGACCTCCCTCCCCCCCTCGCTGCGATGCGTTCCTCTGATGCTCGCTTGTCACGAGAGCCTCCTCCCTCATTGCTCTGCACTCCTCCGCCCCTTCCTCATCAAGCATGCGCTGCCTCCCTCTCGCTTCCTCATCGCACGCGTTGCCTCCCTCCTTCCTCACCACTCTACGATCCTCCAATGCTCCCTCATCATGCACGCGTCGCCTCCCTCCTCCCTCGTCGCTGCGCTCCTCCACTCCCTTGTCGCGTGAGCGTCGGCTCCCTCCCCACTCGCCTTTTTGTGTTTCTCTATCGTCATGCTCATTGCGCACGCACCGCCTCCCTCCTGCTCCTTGTTGTACGTGTGCCACCTCTCCAATTCCGTTGTAGCGCGCGTGCCATCCGCATCCTCGCTCCCGTCGTTGTCCTCCCTCGTCACGACCGCAGGTTCTTGCGCCCCTATATGCCTGTTGACGCAAGCACTACCGGAAATCTGACCATCTACGACGGCTAGGAGTCATCGTAAATAGGCCTAAAATCGTCACAAATAAGCTATTTACGATGGTTTTGGCTAATCTGCGACGGTTTTGGACTGTTCCAAAATTTTGTCGTAAATAAAATAATTTATGATGACTACCGTAGTAAATTAACTTACTTATGATGGCTGGATATGACCGTCGTAGATAACGCAATCTGTGCCACGTTGGTGGAGGGCCGTGCCATGTTGGTGGAGGGCGGTTTATTTAAGATGGCAGGGCAAAGCGGTTGAAGTAATCGGTCCTTTGTTGGAGATGGCACAAAATATGAGTTACATTTTCCAGTCCCTAGGAGCCCCAAATGCTGAAATAGAGATCCAATTTTGGAGCTCCTTGTTGGAGAAAATGTAATGATGCATCAATCATAGGTTCGCAGGAGACACGAGCTCCTACAACAGTAGATACAGAGAAAACTTGATTTAACCTGGCATTGAAATTTGATCTCGGGTTTGTTGTTGTTTGATGACATAGATTTGGACTAGCGAAGGTTCACACGGCTTTGAAATGTGTTTCTGATGATATGGTAAAGTACAATCTGGAGGTAATCTGAAATGAATTTCAGAATTATGCGAATGAGAAAATCGTGTCATCTAAGTTTTAAATCAGGACTCTTATTCCCGGCACTTCGGACTCAATTTCGTGGCACCTCTTGGCGTCGGGCTCGTATTCGGCCAAGTCAGCCTATCGGGCGCAATTGCAGGGTGCGCAACTATCCTGGTTCTCCAAGCATATATGGAAGACATGGGCTCCAAACAAGTGTCGGATCTCCCCGTCCCCAACAATGGAACCTAGCTCAAGCTCCGTTGGATCTCTCCGAGTGGTTCAAAGGGCTGTCGGGTTCGAGCACACCAAATCAGGAAAAGCAGGCAAAGACGTTGGTTATCCTAACATGCTGGTCACTCTGGATTGCAACGAATCGCCGAGTACTTCAAGATGTGGAGACTTCAGAGCATCAGATGCTTGCGGTGATCAAGAAATCGGTCAGATGGTGGCACCAAGCTGGGGGTACCACTTAGCAAGTTTTTGCCCAGGCGCTAGCTAAACACTAGTAGGATGCCTGCATTGAGGTCCTTAAACTCGGGGTTTAGACAGCAGTCGCTGTCTTCGATGTGTATCCTGCGTTACACGTTGTAACACAATGTACTCCATATTCTTTTTTTCTACCTAATATAACTATGCCGGCAATGCCGTTGTTTCGAAAAAAAGTTTTAAATCAGAATATGGCATGTTGCTGCTGTGTGCCTACATCGCTACATGAGCATGTCCTGCCTGCTAGGGGTGAAATACGGATGGTAACTGTTTGGATCATTTGATACCGATTTCAGTAATTTTTGAACTGACTACCATTTTTATCGGAATTACTCGGATATTAGAAATGAAAATTTGGAAATCAGAACGAAAACGATTTGGATAGATTTTCGACCGAATACTTGGAATTTCGTATTTATTCGAAAATTTCCGTACAGTTTCTGGACAATTTCTGATTAGTTAAATTTGATTTGTATGTATGCACAAATGTAGTTTGTGTGGCACCCCGCCTCCCTATTTTTAGCAGCCCCAAAATTACGTCAATGACATTAAGTTAAATGTAAACATAGAACAATCCATCATTGATTATGTGAGCATCTCATATCTGAAATTTGTATCATCATACTCATGCTTAATTATCGAATTGCATGGTCATTTCCATTCAAAAATGTCATTCATGTGCAGCATTAACCAACAGGTACAGCAAACAAAGGTTTAACATTGCTATTTGGGCTCATGCATGCGAACACAAGAAAAATTCTGAACTCCTGTTAAATCACATAAATTTAGAGTTTGCTGTTCCATAAATCAATTTAGGATGTGAGGAACCTACTTTCAGAAATTTAAGAACTTTTGGCCGGATTCACTTATCAGCTGCTGTTTTTCTCCAGTGCTTTGCAGCGCCGCACCGCACTCACAGAACTCGGCCGCCACCTCATCACCATGTTGGTAAAGCTCCACTGAGGAGTAATGAGCACCGCTCCCTTGCCAACAGTGAACACCACACCACACTCACCTCGCACCAACGCTGTAACGATTTGGAGAGGAGGAAGAACAAGTAGATGAGCGGAGGAAGAAGACTTGAGGATGAAAAAGCAAATGACTATTCAACTTCTCTCCACAATATCTGTTACATCCTTTTTATATTCTCCTCTCCTACTCTCCCTTTTACAATAGGGTCGCCTTCTCTCTCTTTTACTATATGGTCCGACACACGAGATATGACATTATACCCTTCTTGAGAATCTGCTTGCCCTCAAGCAAAGAAGCTCTTGACGTAGCCGATCGCGATCAGCATCACGCTTCTACTGCAAGGACAAGTTCTCCAACGCCATCGCCTGAGTAGCTCATCTGTTGCAGCAGCTCCAGGAAGAGCATTTGAACCCAAGCAGAGTTGAAAATTTTCAGAACAGTCGTGCTCCTGTAGGCCATAACAGAACAAGCAGAACTCCCCAGTAAAGAATGAGCCAATCAAAATAGCAAAATGAGAATTAATTGCCCACTCATGCTCCTTGAAAGGCCATAGTTCATAAAGCCGAAACATAGCAACAATATTTGGACTCTTGAGCCCATGTTGCCACTCCAACAAAGGTTTGAATGGTTGTCTGACATAAGGTAGAACCAAGAAACACTCTGTCAAGATTCAGCAATGAAAACGATAAAAGCCAGCGAACCATGTCCAGAAGCCACCTGATGAGCTCTGTGCAATACTTGTGCTAGAACACCTGGTGGCAATATTCATCATCTAAGCATCTGCACCATCATACTCAGGAATCAGTTTCATGCGTTCATCACAATTATACTGCACTGGATCTCAATTTGGACCAACCATCAAAAGCACTTAGGCCAGTAAAGAAGTACGCTGTCCAATCCACACCAAGCTATTTGGTCTAGTGGCAATACAGAATGTAACACCCTAGCCACTATAGGTCCGGCGGTCGTTACTTCTGGCAGCTCTCTATGATCACATACTAGCTTCACAAACTAACACTAGTGTTTTCTGCGCATTATGTCCTCACCCGTGCGCACTCGGGAGGACTTCCCGGTCGGTCACCCATCTATAAATTGCTCCAGGCCAAACACGCTTAACCTCGGAGTTCTTTGCAGGTGGGCTTCCAGAAAAGAAGGTATACCTTGATGGTATGAGTTATTCTATCAATCATATTAAGCCTTGAGTCATGATGTAACAATCCACCCCCTTAGAAGATCGACGTCCTCGTCGGTCAACTCCCAAGCCAGAGACATCCCATCTTAGTCACATCTATACATTTAGTACTGACATACGTACCATACCGTTTCCCGATCGGTCACCCATCCGTAATTTGCTCGAGGCCAAGCACGCTTAACCTCAGAGTTCTTTGCAGGTGGGCTTCCAAAAAAGAAGGTATACCTTGATGGTATGAGTTATTTTATCAATCCTATTAAGCTTTGAGTCAGGATGTAACACATAATCACACTCAGGGTGTATTTGGTTCAGTTGTAGATTCTTAAAAATCTGATTCTAGCTGTGAGCTATGAAAAAGTTGCTGTGAGCTGTCAGCTGTGTAGAAGTTGAAATATGTTTGGTTGAAAACATCTATCAACTGTGGATTCTGTAAAAAATGTCTGTAATACCAATATGACTCCGTTATTTTATGTGTATAAATAATATAAAATAAAACCAAAATAATCACAGGTTCACATGCAAACTGATCAAATATCGACATTGCTAGAACATCGTACACATCAAAGACTGGTCAGAGAACATGCGGATGTCTTTTGACAAGCAGAACACCATATCTTTTGCAATATACAAAGATCAGCAATCTGTCCTCAGAAATCACACATTGTAGGGACCCAAAGAAATGACGAGAATCATACGATGGACAAGATGAATCAATCAATTTTACAGACTAAAAAAAATCAATCAATCTCAGAACTCTTCGACAGAGACGGCTTCATGAGGGATCTCGTAAGCATCCTTTTGCCCCAGCTTCTTCACACCGGCAATGAAGCACACCTTGTCAGACTTGTAGCTCTAGATGGTCACGCTGGTCATAGCAAGGAGCGGCAACATATGAGGAGGAGCTCCGGCGAGGGGACCATAGCGAGAAGCCACCCGTTGTGAGATATCCGGCAATGAGGAGGAGCTCCACCGAGGACGCCGTTGCGAGGAGACGGCGGTCGCGCGTAGGGGCACCGGTTTCCAGCGCCGCAGGGGCAGCGGCCTGCCGTGAGACAGGGGCGACGGCCTCTCCCACACGAAGGGGCAGCATGGCGGAGCCATGGCAAGGCGGCGGCAACCTCCCGCGTACCACTGAGGCGGCGGCCGCCTCCCGCGTGACGGCAACGGCAATATTGCCTTGCAGGGCCGCATCGCCGCCGAAGGGCCATAACACGGCCATGGCGGGCAGGGCCGAAGCGCGGCAGTGCCGAAGCATCAACCGGGGCAGGACCGAAGCGCCGCCGTGGCGACCTCCTACGCGCTGACAACATATTGCGTCGAAGATCTCACGCAGGACGAGGCCTCCCGCTCGACGGCGGGCTTCCGAGTGATGGGAGGCAGTGGAGGCACCGGCGGTTTGAGGCGCCAGCGGTGGAGGCGCCGGCGGTGGGGGCGCTCCGATCTGCGGTCTCCCTGGGCGACGGGAACACGAGAACAGATGCGTCGGGCGTCGAGCAGAGGAAAATAGAAAAATAACGTTTCATTGTGTAACCAGTGGCATGGTGGGTAATTCTTTACAAAAGTAGGAAGAGGAATATAAGAAATCAGGGGTCCTAGCAGATTTTCATTTGCACTATGCGAATCAGCAGATTTTTGTGAATCTGATTTTGAGTGGAAACCCTTTGGTTCATATTTCAGCTTTTTAGTAGAGAATCTCCCTGGTGCAGCTGAACCAAAGGGACCCTCATACTTAGATATGATCCTGGAGAAGTCCATGGGGATTACGAGCAGGCGCCCCTCATGCACAAGCACTACAAGATGTTTCCCAATAGGTAATACTGCCATCTTCTCTGCAACCAGTACCTCTGGGCTCCTAGACATGGCGAACTGCGGCTCAACCACTGCCATGCATGGCATCTGCTTCCCATCGCCAACGCATGGGCCGGCAAGCTCACCAGGTGGTGGCCATTCTGAACTTCCACGCCTTTGAATTCTATTGCATATTAACTTCCATGCCTCTGGATTTCCGTGCCTCTGATATCCATGCCTCTGTACTTCTATCTTCTTGGCAAGCAGGTATGCATCTCTATGCTCCTTTGAGATCAGTAGCTGCAACGTCATTTTCTCGAACAGGTTGCAGGCGAATTGTGGTGGTGGCCATGGTGGTGAAAGTGAGCATCGGTGCTCGAGCAGGACGAGGAGCCGGATGACGATGCCGATGCAGGGGCATCTGCTGCTGCTACTGTGCTGGTGCTCCATGGCCTGGTCCAACCCCTTGTTGGCACCCTGCACTAGGCATAGCCTGATCTGCGGCACCATCAAGGACAGGCCGCTCTCAGTGCTCCACACGCGTGGGGAGGACTGCTGCACAGTGCAGAACAGCCGACCCGCAAGTGAGCCCAGCATCACTGTTGCCGGCGCCGATGAGACCATGCCAGGCGTGGAGACACCTTCCTCATCCCAGACCTGCAGCATTTTGTCGAACATCTTGCAGACGTGGGGCATGGTTGTGCACCTGTTGCACATGGCGAATAGTTTGCTGTTGACGTGGAGGAAGAAGTGGTGCGCGTGCACAAGCTCTGACACAGCTAAGTCGTAGAAGACGTGCAGCTCCTCCGGAACCACGTGCGCTGCGTTGACGAGGGCTGCCACGGCCCACGACCAGCAGTGATGGAGGCCATGGTGGTGGTGGTCAGCGCAAAGTCAGGTACACGCCTGTTGACGACTGTTATCCCAATTTCATCCATCGCTTGTTGACGGCTGTTATCCCAATTTCATCCATCAATATAACTCAATTATGTGAAGGAAAAATCATTTATTGCACACATTACCTTTCTACTTAACCTATTTTCACTTGTCCTTGGAAGAATAGTGCATGCAGACATTTTATGTCGGAAATGAGGTAAAAGAAGGGGGCCAATCCTATAAATTATCATCTCAGCTATTCAAGCACCGACACGTGGCATCACATGGATTAAATCGCCCACAAACAGACGTATTAGATGAGATCCAACAGTGTATCACCCATATCAGTCAATGGGACCCACCTAAAAGTGACCTGGAGAAAGCACACGTGAAACAGCGAAGACCACTTCGGGCGAAGTGGTGGTTCGTCCGAACTAATAAAAGCGTCATTCTCGGTCAACTTGCACATGTCACTCTCTTGTGGTTCCCTAATGATGATGAAGACTGATTTGCGCGCTTTTGGTATCGAAAACTGACCCTTCTCCAACTATAAATAAGACCTCCTACCGCTCACTTCAACACACACCACTTGAACTTCATTTTATTGTATCCACTATCTTCCATAGTTTTAGAGGAGTTTAGGCCGTAGAGAGGGTCTCTAGTTCTTAGTCCAAATTAGGAAAGGAGTAGAAGGAGTCTCTCTTCCTGATTCCAAATTGAGAAAGTTATGGCTCACATATTCCTTATTGTATTTGTGACTTTTATTCATATACTTGAATGAATCGTTTCTTGTTTGATTGTGGATTCCATGTATGTGGTAGGAATAGTATTTATGATCATGCCTTAATGTCATTACACTATCATGATAAACACTATCAACCCCCACTATAGTCTAAGTAGGATATGATCATGTTAATATGAATAACTTATGCTATGTCTCAACATTGGTTCAACGATATTTAGGTTAGTCATTGCCTTAAGATGGCTTGTGCCACGACTCCTAAGGTATTTATTTAATATGCTAGCATGGTGCTAAGATAGTTAGGTAGCGTTGGATGTCTCGTAGACCCACGGATTGAAGAGATAGGCAGTAGGTGGTGACAACCCTATCTGTCCTTTGTAAGCCTCCACGTTCGGCTATGCTACAGGCTCTTAGCAGGAGTCACCCTAGTATTGCTAGGGGTAAGTCCGTGCCCGATGTGTTGAACAACTTAGCGTAAGGATTTACCATTGACATGCCATTAATATCTAACCTAGGCTATGTATATGTGTATTAGAGGCATCGTAGGAGCAACTCCCTAACTCCTAATCTAATATCTCTTAGACCCATTTATCCCCCTTAGAATAGAATGTTCTTGTGTGTGTTACACTACCTCCACTTATCTATTATCCATCCTCACTAGAACCTTACCTAGACCATTGTACCCTTCTCATTTGATGATTGCTACACTTCTACCTAGCTTTCCTTTGGGATAAAATAAATGACACCCTAGAAATACTCTTTAGGAGAAATGTTACATCGATAGTTTCCAAGCACTTACGGAATTTATTCTGTACGTAAGAAACGCCGACAAGCATTTCTAGCACTGTTGTCGGGGAAGGCAACTGAAGTATTGCATGTTTGAGTGAATAGGATAGGACTCTGGGTAGGTTTTAGTAGGATAAACCTTCCTTTTTTTTGCATTTATGTGAAAACAGGGTAGTGTATGTCTGGTTTCTGCTTGTCAGAAAACTTTATGGAAGATCCTGAATCCCTTCTAAGAGATCGACCTCGTGTTGTTACTCCTCAAAAGCTTCGTGCGGCAAAACAAACCAGCTCTTCGGCACCAACAACTGAAATGCCAATTGTCCAGAAGACCCTTCATGAGTTTTTGGTTCCCTCTACTAACAATGTGCCTGTTGGGCCCACTATTAACACGGGAGACGTGAACTTCGAAATCAAGACTGGCCTGATCACTATGGTGCACGTCAACCCATTTAGCGAGAAGGCTAACGAGGATGCAAGTGCTCACCTTCAACCGTTCCTTGAGATATGCAGCACTTTCAAGATCAAGGACGTCTCTCCTGATGCTGTCTATCTTAGACTGTTTCCGTTCTCCCTCCTTGGGAGAGCGAAGCAGTGATTCTATGCAAACCAAAGTGCTATAGACACTTGGGAGAAGTGTTCTACGGCATTACTCACCAAGTTCTTTCTGTTGGGCAAGACCAATGCCCTACGTGGAAGAATTTCCAGCTTCCAGCAACATGCCAATGAGTCTATTCCCGAGACATGGGAAAGGCTGCAGGAATACATCCTGGCCTGTCCCCACCATGGGATGGATGACTCGCTTATGATCCAAAATTTCTACAATGGGTTGATCCCTTCCGCCCGTGACCATGTGGATGCTGCTGCTGGAGGAGCCTTCTTCTCATTGACGGTGCCCAAACCTAAGGATTTGATTGGGAAGATGATGTCTAATATGCATTGGAGTGATGAGCGTCTCCAAATTCGTCAGCGAGGCATGCACACCTTGAAAGAGGTGGACATGATCGCGGCTAAATTGGATCTCCTCATGAAGAAGATTGATGGACAAGCAAGTGGTGAAGTATGTGGCAATGCTTGTGCCTTAGACTCTCACATCACGTGTGAAGTCTGTGGCGACACGGGTCACATGGGCAATAATTGCCCAAAAACTCGTGAGGATGCCCTATACGTAGCCAACAATGGGAACTTCAATGACGACAATGACTATCGCCCAGGAGGTCAAGGGTAGGGCCAACCACACCCTTTATTTTAAGAAGGGTACAACAACACAATGGTAACAATGACAATCAACCCAACTTGAGAGAGCTTGACATTAGCTAGCTAAAAATTTATGATGCCTTATCCATGAAGCTATCGGCCTAGAAAGCATCAATGCCATGATTGAAGGACTATCCTCATCCTTCAAGAATCAATTGAGTTCAACAATATGTTGGAAACTCAGTTGTTCAACTGGCAGGTGTTGTTCCGCCATTGGAAAATGACAAGATGCCAGATCAGCCCGAGCCTCCCGTGGAAAATGTGAACATGATTTCTCTACGGGATGGCAACTGGTTGAACGACCCTGGATATCCCTTCATATATTGCTCAATTGAGGCTCACCACTTTGACAAGGCACTTTGTGACCTTGGAGCAAGTGCGAGTGTTATGCCCAAGGTGGTTTTCGATAGCTGAACTTCACAGAGCTCACTCCAACACCAATGCAGCTCCAACTGGCTGACTCTTCAATCCGTTATCTAGCAGGTATTGTTGAAGACATTCCGATGAAAATCCGGAATTGCTTCATACCTGTGGATTTTGTGGTGCTCGACATGGATGTCGAGAAGGATATGCGACTCATTCTTGGGCGCCCGTTCCCTAGCACCGCGAAGGCTCTCACAGATGTGGGAGTTGGAGAAATCCACTTCTATATCAATGGAAAGGAGGAGAAGTTTAACTTTCGCCCAAAGTTGGGCAATTCTCTATGATTTGAATCAAGTATGGGCCGAATGCTAAACACATTCAAGAGGTCAAAGTCACACCTTCAAAGGTGGATCCGCTCATCACATTCATGATACAATTAATCTATGCGGAGAACCCGTCTTATCGTCCACGCCAACATCCCAAAAAGACAGAGAAGCTCGAGCCTTCCCAAAGGCCCAAGTCCACCAACCGCCGAAGAAGGAGTGGCAGAAGAAGCAAGACAAGCCATCCGAGCCCATTCCTCTGGGCCTGGATGCCAATAAATGAAGATGGAGGGAAAGTCCATCTCATCGGACTGTGGTGAGACCTAGCCAATAGGATATAGTTATCATTATTTGATTTTTCTCTCATTGGTTTTCCTAATTAGTTTGATTTTTTGCACTGCATATTTGATTTTTCTTAGCAAGTTGAGAATCTTATATTCTCAACCATCATTTTTGTTCCTTTATTTTACAAAAAAAGAAAATTTTTGTGTTCAAAAAAAGGGGTTTTATTCGAAAAACAATTTTTCTGAGTTGCAAATGTGGCAATTCACCAACGTGCTAATTTTATAGCCGTTAGAAAGCCACTTGCCAAGAGAGGGAACAGGGTGGCCCACCTTGCAGTGCGACCGAACCCCCCTGTTCGGCCGACGTGGGGAAAGGGCCAAAGTGGCTCTCTCTCCTCCAACGGCTACATTTGTGTCTCTTATGACCGCTGGGAAGTGTACACTATAAATGGTGGGCGTGAGGAGTTTCCCTCTTCACACTTCACCTCATTTTACATCTCCCCAGTTGACTCTTTTGCTCACATTGTTTTCTTGTTCTTCATTGAAGCACTCTTGCTCAAATCCAACTCAAAGAGATTTGCTTTCATCTGCATTTACAATTTGCTCTCATGTTCTTCAAGAGAAAATTCGTCGAGGGTTTTGTTTTTGCAAACCACTTCTTTTTGAGTTTTTGCCTTGTTGTGTTCTTGCTTGTTGTGTCCATGAAAGGAATGAAGAGATTGTTTGTGAAGAGGAAGAGGACTACAAGCTCAAGCCATGGTGGAGACTCAAGTGCACATCTCTCCTCCGTTGCTACACAAAGTCCATGGAGGAGAAGTGTGTGTGAAGACACCCCCACGAATGAGAGGAGCAACCCGCATCAACTTCTCCTGGACAACGACCTCGACATACAAAGTGAAGTTGAAGATCAAGCACGCAAGCTCCTCCAAGATCGTGAGTTTTATCACACTAAAGCTTATGATCCGGATTTGATCTAAAAAATAGGTACGGATTCCAAATTATTTTATGTTTTGCATGCATTAGGATGGGAAAATTTTGATCACATAGAGGAGAAAGGTTCATGCCTTGTCACTAAAAAATTCCTTTGCACCCTCAAAATAAGATTTGATAGTATTACATTTAGATTATTTAAAAAAAGAATACAACATCCTATGGAAATGATTAAGTGAAATCTTAGGTTTCCATAAACATTGTTTGCTAGATTTAGACGATTTGCCTAAATTTAACAAACAAAGTTTTTGGCATGAATTGACTAGTGAGGTCACATGTAGTGCTCCTAGAAATAGCCACTTGCACAATCCTACTTTACACTTCATGCATATATATGAGTGGCTATGACTATGTTCCCTAGAGGAGATGTTAGAGTAGTCCATGATGATGAACTAAAAATCTTATTTGCCATGATTAAGAATATAAAGTTGCTCCAGTTACTTCTATGATGACACAATGGTTAGACATTATTTCAAGGACAGGGTCAATTGAATGCACTTCATTGATTACCTGCATTGCTACTAGCGTAGGAGCATTAGAACATACTTCATTTGAGTACATTGAAACTGAATGAGAATTAATTAATGAAGATTATCTAGTGCAAGAACATACCCTTAACAATGATCACACTCGCTCTTTGGTATTTTATTATCCCAGCTTTGTCAATGAAATTCGGTTACCTAACCTAGATATTCATTTGTACAAATGTTGGAGGCTAACCATTGATCTTCTTCCCATCGAGGAAGCTCAAAGAAGTAATGTCTCAAGAAAGATAACTAGAAGCTGTGCAAGGAGAGCGGCCACGGCCATGCCTCCGACAGCCCCTCCGGTCCACGTGTACCAAGAGGAACAGAATCTAACGGGTTATGCACCCGAATGGACTCAACCTCAACCATATGTGGCCGGAGGGCCGTCTTGGTATGGATGGCCGAGTACCGCATGGGAGCCATCCCTATCCACTTCAAGCTCGGGGTAGCAATATTATGCTGGACACCTAGATCCCTCAAAAGATCCGGAAGGTCTTATTTATGAAATGAGACCCTCCTTTACTTATGACCATACGGGGAGTACCAAAGTGCGGAAAAATGATCTCATGGAACATTTTCCTAGCTTGCTTGGAATCAGCATTTTTGCATGGCAAAACCTCTACCCATTTTGACACATAATCTACAACCACCAAGATATACTCGCAATCATAGGACCTAGGGAGAGGTCCCATGAAATCAATACCCCACACATCAAATAATTCCATTTGTAGAGTATAGGTTAGGGGCAACGCATTGCGAGCTGGGATTCCTACATGCTTTTGGCATTTCCAACATCTGTGAATGAGTTCTTTTGTGTCTTCATACATAGAAAGCCAATAGAATCCACTTTGCCATATCTTTGCCTAGGTATGGTAAACACCGTAATAACCACCATATGGGTTAGCATGACATTTCTCAATAATCTTGGTGCCTTCGATTGATGGGACACACCTTATAAGGAGGCCATCGACACAAACTCGATGGAGATACGGGTCATCCCAAAGGTGTCTCTGACTCTCATAGATGAGTTTCTTTTTGTGTTCCCCTGGTGGTACATATCCCGTGACCATGAAGTTCACGATATCCGCATACCAAGGGTGAGAGTTAGTCACCTTGAGAAGCATATCATATCCTAGGAAGACATTGATAGGAATGTCCATAGTTTGGGTGACTTCCATACGTGAGAGATGATCTGTCACAAAATTCTCTACTCCCTTCTTATCCTTGATTTCTATGTCAAACTCTTGGAGTAGAAGAATCCAATGGATTAGCATTCGTTTAGCATCCTTTTTTTGGTTAGCAAGTACTTCAAGGCAGCATGGTCTGTGTAGACTATGACCTTGGCTCCAACCAAATAGGACCTAAACTTATCGATAGCAAAAACTACAGCCAAGAGCTATTTTTTAGTTGTGGTATAATTGAGTTAAGATCCTGTTAGAGTTTTGCTATTGTAGGCTATTGCATGATGCTTTTTATCTTTGGTTTGGCCTAGGACCTCACCAACAGCAAAATCACTAGCATCACACATGATTTCGAATGGCAGCGTCCAATTGGGAGGTTGAATGATTGGAGTTGAGATGGTGCCTTTTTGAGTGTTTCAAATTATTTTAGACATTCATCATAGAAATCAAAGGGAGCTTCCTTAGCTAGTAGGTTAGTGAGGGGTCTAGCGACTTTTGAAAAGTCTTTGATAAATCGCCGATAGAACCCCGCATGACCTAAAAAGCTGCGGATTCCCTTAACATTGATAGGAGGTGGAAGTTTTTCAATGACTTCAATCTTTGATTTGCCCACCTCTATCCCTATTTCGGACACTAAGTGTCCAAGAACGATGCCTTCACGGACCATGAAATGGTACTTTTCCCAATTAAGTACTAGGTCCTTCTCTTGGCATCTTTGTAAGACCTTGTCTAAATTTTCTAGACAATGATCAAAAGGTTTCCCATAGACGGATAAATTGTCCATGATCTCCTCAATCATGTCGAAAAAGATAGACATCATGCACCTTTGAAAAGAGGCAGGAGCATTGCATAGTCCAAAGGACATATGCTGGTAGGCATAAGTCCCATAAGGACAAGTGGATGTTGTCTTACTTTGATCGTTGGGGTGTATTGGGATTTGATGATAGCCCGAATAGCTATCAAGGAAGCAAAAGTAGGTGTGTTTTGCCAACTGCTCTAACATCTCATTTATGAAGGGCAGTGGAAAATGATCCTTCCTTGTAACCTTGTTATGTTTTCGATAATCAATGCACATCCACCATCCCGTGACGGTTTGTTGGGGAATTAATTCATTCCTCTCATTTTGAACGGCCGTCATACCTCCCTTCTTGGGCACTACTTGAACTGGGCTTACCCATTCACTATGAGGAACATGGTAGATACTCCCGACATGCAGAAGTTTCAAGACTTCCTTCTTGACAACTTCCCGCATCGCATTATTCCATCGCCTTTGACGTTCCCTTGAGGGGGCACTCTCGGGGTCAATGGGAATGCGATGGGTGCATAGCGCAGGGCTAATCCCCTTAAGATCCTCTAAGGAATAGCCAAAAACAGCTCTATGCTTTTCTAACATGGCAATGAGTTTGTATGTCTCATCATCCGAAAGCTTGTCACTTATGATGACAAAGGATTCCAAATTGCCATTTAGAAAGGCACAACGTAGGTCTAGAGGTATAATTTTTAACTAAACAGGAGGTTTTGGGAATAACTCTTCTTTTGGCAATTCGATTGCCTCCTGAAATTCATCCTCCTCTTGGATGAAATCTTCTTCTCCTTCTATTTCGAGAGGATCTATGAATCGAAGAGTTCTAACCTCCTATAATGGTTCATCTTGGATGGGAGATTCTGCGGATGTGTTCTTGGAACACAGGATAGGAATAGAGAACTTTCTCCTCCAAGGTTGACATTGAGTTTTCCTTCCAAAGGAATTTCCATGAGAAATTTCTCAATGGGAGTCCCAATCATAATGTCGAAATCTCGGATTTCGAACACATGGAAATCTAGGATTGCCTCAATATCATTGTGTGTCATAGACACATGTTGCAAAACCCCATATCCTTCAAGGATGTTTCCGAAAGAGTCTCAGAAGGATTTACGTGTTGGTTCCAATGGCACATCGAATGGCAAGATCACAAGAATCGGAAATGAGATTTGCTCCAACAGTGGGGTTGTATAGGACCTTCATTGGTGTCCCTCTAATGCAACATAGAATAGTTGCCAAAGGTGAGGTCATCCGAAGGATTTTGGGTGATAGCTCAACTTCTGCAGTCCATTCCCTGCTTAAAATAGAGGTTAACTCCTCAACCGTCTGTTGGACGAACACTCCATCATGTGGGTCAGGTGAAGTTAATGGCAATGATGGTTTCCTATGGCAACAATACTTCGAGGTATTTCAAAAATCTTCAAATATCTCTTCCTCAAAGTAGAAGGGAAACATTGAAGGTCGAATTTCTTCTTCCTTCATAGTTTTTGGTTCAGGAGAGGATTCATCCGACAAGGATTGAGATAGGCAAGATATGGGTTCTTCCTTGTCCATAGATTCATCCTCGAATTTTGACACTACTTCCTCTTGAGGGGGCTCATTAAGACCCATAATGAAGGAATAATTTTCAAGAATTCGGTCTAGAAGATCCTTGCCTTCTTCCGGCGTCTTATGGAGGAAAGATCCTCCAACCATAATGCCAAGATGTAGGGCAAACTCTTTGTTCAATCCCATGTAGAAGTTTTGCAAGAGCAACGTATCAAGGATAGACAAATCTGGGCCGGAATTTCTCAAAAGAGAAAGTCTATTACAAGCTGCACCTATAAATTCCTTTTTTTATTTGCTATAATCATAATACTTCTTTCCGTAAGGAAACAATTTGGGCAATCGGAAAGAAAGCAAGACACAATCTATCTCGTAATTCATTCCAATTTCCATTTGTCTTCCAAATGTTATGGTCGTACCATTGTTGGGCTTTTTCCTTGAGAGAAAAAGGAAACAACTTTCGTTTGAGAGTTTCTTTTGTCATACCCTTGATTAGAAGGCACAAACACAATTGTTCGAACTCTCTTAGATGGTGGTAATGGTTTTTACAATTCATTCCTAAGAAGGATTGCTTCCTAACCATGGCTATAAAGCTAGGGCAAAGTTCATAACTAGTAGAACAAATGGGTTCTGCCAAATTGGTGGCTCACAGAACTTGCCCTTTGGGCAGAATATGAAAGAATGGTGGGCTGCTCCATATATGTGGTGGTGGTAATAAAAGGAAAGATAAGATAAGAAGATAGATACGAGGGTGAACAAGTTTTGAAGATTAATAGCAACCGTTCCCGGGCAATGGTGCCAGAAATGATTGTGTTGACGTTTCTTACGTCACAGATAAAAATCCGCAAGCTCACGAAAACTATCGTGTAGCACTTCCCCTTAAGAGAGTATTCCAAGGGTATCAAATTGAAGGAACAAGTGTGTAATCTTATGAACTAATCCATCCAAGGACACAAAGTTGTTTGGTAGGCAAGGAAGAGAGAGGAATTCAAAGTATTGATTCTAATTCAAAGGAATTTGTAGTAGCTGCTTGCTTTGGGCACGAGTTTACCCCTAGCAACACTAGGTGACTCCTGCCAAGAGCCTATGGCATAGCCAAAGGTGGAGGATTACTAAGGACAGATAGGGCTATCACCACCTACTGCCTACCTCTTCAATCCGTGGGTCTACGAGATATTCACTCGTGATTTCTAACCAAAACACCACGCTTACGTTCTAAATCACAACTCTAGTTGTTTCAAACGCAAAGGTACAACTAGAGCCTCTAATAAATTAAAGCAATGAACCCACAAGTAACTACTTATGCAAACTACTATGAATTGAGAATCAAACTTGAATTGAATTCACAAAGACTTACTTGATTTTAATAACACCTTTGTAGGGGTACAAGTGTAGAAGAGGGACTTGAAAAGCCCAAGCCTCCTTCTCCTAAACTCTTCACCACACTCTCCATCTACTTGGCAGCCTCTAGGACTACTCTAAACCTTTGGAGTGATATTCTATTCTCAACTTTTTGGTGTGTTTGTGTGAAGTGAGGTGTGGGGTTCTATTTATAGGGGGAGAAGAGTCGGTTCCCACCACCAAATGCGCGCGAATCAGTCACCCATGACCTCTTCAAGCCGGAAGGAGCCAACATGTGGCGTTTGACCGCAATTGGCGCCATGGCCTAGTCGACCGATCTGGTCTTGGACCTGTTTGGGCTGTGCTTTCTCCAGGTCTCTGCCAGGTGTGTCCCATCCCCTTATATGTGTGCTACACCATTGGATGGCCCCGAATACTTCTGTTTGTGGGCAATTTGATCCATGTGATGACACGTAGCATCGCTTGATTCGTCAAAACCAGATTTTATGGATTACTCCCTGCATGTCTTGGTATTTTGGGTCTAAATTCACCTGCATACAAATAAACACCAACACTTGTGGAATTGGTTAGTTTTTAACCCTACCACTATGTTGTGTTTCTCTTTTGTGCATGTTATAAGTTGAATTGATGGTCTAATTATGGCACTTAAGGACCATCAACAATTGGGTTGGAAGATATGGTGGTTTGCTTGCTTGGATCTAAGGACCGGTTCATGCGAGAATAAGCCAAGACTACAGTGTCACCACAAGGACAAATATGGGTGCGACTTAGCCAATTAATTAGGTGTATTGCCAGCATAGTTCAGATCATTTTGGGGAGCGGGGAATGGGAGTTAGTTGGGTTTGCAATAGTGGCAGGACTGCCCTGGGATCCGAACGGCACAAGAGGGGGCCCTTAGTTGGATGTGCTCAGTTGAAGGCATCACCACTGGTGAAACCTTAGTGGGTCTGAATATGCTGATAATCTCTTTGTAAAGGCTATTTTGTGATCTCTTGGCCATACACCTAAGGAAGTGTATTTGGCATAAGGGAGGTTTCGTTTAGTCACCGATGGGTGATGAAATCACGAACTTGTGTGTAAAGTGGTACAACCTCTGCAAAGTGTTAATAACTATCATGATAGCTGTGCTCTCAGTTAGGATCACCTGGATGACCTACATGATTAGAGTGGAACTTGGTATTTGGGATGGTTTGGTGATGGTTTTGGATTGCGTTGTCATTAATGGGCATGGTTATTAATGGAAGTGAGAAATTGGTATATGGATGGCTAATTATCGATGGATGTGATACGTTGGTAAATGATGATGATGGATTCATATTATGTTAATTATTTGGGTTATGATGAGACTATTTCACATAGACATTGTAGGATGCTTTTCATGTGTTTTTTAAATGTACTTATCAGCAAATAGCCATTATTTATTATCATTCCTTATTTAAGCTACATGTTATTATTTTCCCACACCTGCTGAGTACGACATGTGCTCACCCTTGCAATTCCCCCACCAATAGTTTTAGGTGATGTTTGGGAGTTTCTTGAGAATAATGCAGAGTACTAGGTTGTGTGCTGCCATCAAATTGCCTGTGGTTATGATTGTTATGATTGTAGCCGCGCTATACCATTTGCATAGTTTGCCTAGTTTAGATTATTTCCGCTGCAAAACTATTAGTATTATTAGTAATAATGATCATTAGCGTGTGTAATTTGAGGATTATTTGAATATTGTAATAAAAGTACTTATTTACTAGTTGTGTTGTGGTAATTTTCTGTATATCGATTGTGAAGCACTCGTGTATGTGTGTTGAACATCCTGGGCACACATATGCGTCGCACTTGGTTCATTTTCGGAACCGGGTGTCACTAGAAGCCTTAGATCTTTAGGATAAGATCGCCCCGGGGCCACCTGTCGGGCCCCAGACCCCACTTGTAAGGCATCCGGGCTTGTCTATAAATGGACTGGACCGCCACCGTTAGAAGGGATCTCAACTCATACACACTCAACACACACATTCACACTAGCAATACAACTCACACCGTGGAGTAGTGTATTATGCCCCGAGCGGTCCGAATCACATAAAACCACCGTCTCACCATCTCTCATATGCGCAATCTCTCTCGAGAAATAAGCCCTGCCGATCAAGAACCTCCGCGGGCTGCTCGCATAGCACGTTTGAGGGAAGTGTCGCGAGAACACTTCGACACAAGGAATTGAAGGAGTTTCTTGACTGTTGCAAACTACACCCAGAGTACTACATCAAAAGGATTCCCCGCATTGGACATTAAGAATGGAAGGATCAAGTTCTATTGTTGCTAAAGATGTTGTGGTCACTCGACACTTTGGGCCCACATGGAGGTCCATTGGGGAGCAAGCCATTGACGACGCTGCTTGGGATGCACTCACCAGGTTGTGTTGCTCCTACCGCGAGCAACTTGGAAACACTAGCTTTGCGTTGCACCCGCGTCATAAAGTGGAATGAGGGAGATCACTGGACCACAAGAAGAAGCTCATTCCAACTCTCATTATTGATAGATCCCAGTGGATGCTTGTGAAGCGGCGAAATCGCTATGCAGATGCTCAGGAGGAGATACACTACCTCCGCAAGAGGTTGTACTTGTTGGAAAAACAAGAGGAGATCTGTGCCAACACAGAAAACAATGGAGTAGCAAGTTCATCTACGCCTACAATGTATAGTTCGCCGCACCCGCCACCTTCATCCTCCCATGGCTAGGATAGCCATGGCTCTCACAATTAAGTTTAGGCTTCCTATTGAGAAGTTGTAAAGAAACTTAGATCGTAATAGCTATAATTAGTGTGGTGTGCTGAATTTTCTATGGTGTGTGCTTGTGTGCTTGGTGTGAGTTGTGGAACGCTTCAGTGAATGTCCACATCCACACATAGCAGAGAGATGTGGGATTCTTCGGAACAGAGGAACGACACGAGATCGAACTCTTCTCAGCAGTGATTCATGATCTTCAACATAGTTTGCTAACAAATAGAAACCGGTCATACACTACCCTGTTTCCATATCAAAGAATGCAAAAACAAAGCAAGGTTATCCTACTAAAAACCTACTAAAATCCTATCTACCACATGATCATGCAAATCTTCTGTGTTGTCCTTGGCAACGGCACCAGAAATGCTTGTTGGTATTTCTTAACGTCTACTCATCCTAGCAACAAGTGCTAGTTCCGCAGAGGCACTAGGCTAACCTAAGCCAAAGAAAGATGAGTTCTGCAAGCACACGAAAAGTACCGATAAAGCATTTCACCTAGGAATATTCCCTAGGGTATCGTATTTATTTTATCTCAAAGGAAGGCAAATGAAGAGTGGCAAGATCATGTGAAGAACAAGGTGTTCTTGTGAGGAGCTCAATAGGATGGGTAAATGATGTAGTGGGGGTAGTGTGACACACACCTAAGCAATCTACTCCAATGATAAAGATGTCTGAATGTCAATTTAGAGACGAAGCTACTCCTACTGTGCTTTAATTACACATATACATATCCTATTAGTGTACACATGAGTATGCTAACGATGAATACAAGGGCTTAGTGGTCCAACACATCGGGCACGGGTTTACCCCTGACAACATCAGGACGATTCCCGCCAAGAGCTTGTGGTGTAGCCAAACGTGAGAGAGTTCAAAGGAAGAACAGGGCTGTCACCACCTGCTACCTACTCCTACAACCCTTTGGTCTACGAGACATCCAACGCTACTTAACTATCCAAGCACCATGCTTGTAGGCTAAGTAAATACCTTAAGAGTTGCAATACAAGATCAATCCTAAGGCAATGACTAACCTAAATATCATTGAACCAATGTTGGGACCAAGCACTAGTATTCATATTAACATAAGCATATTAATAACTAATTAGACTATAGTGGTGGTGTATGATGTTTATGATAACAAGATATGAAAACTATGACTAGATCATAATAACATCTACACCAAGCACATACATGGACTCAACAATCAAACAAGAAATGCTTTGTCCAAGTATATGAATAAATTAAGAATAATAATATTATTATCATAAAGCATAAAGTCACAAAAGTAAGAGAAATACTTGAGACATACCTTTCCCAATTTGGACTTGGGACTAGCGGCTCCTCTCTACAGCCTAACCTCCACTAAGAAACTAGGAGAACTAGTGTGTACAAAAGAGAATGCTTGAGTGATGTGTGTTGAAGTGAGATGTGAGGGGTCCTATTTATACTAGTATTGAGGTCGGTTCCGACCATCTTTTGCGCTCGAATCAGTCACCATTCTTATCACCAAGCCGCAGGAGAGTGCCACGCTGAAGTTGACCGAGATTGGTAGGGAGACCAGTTCGGCCAAACCCATGGTTTGGCCGCACTGGGCTTGGTCCCAGTCGTCCTGGTTTTCCTCTGGGTGACTGCCATATGGGCCCTCAAGCCTTTCCTCGGCCCTACACTGTTGGATGACCTCGGACACTCCTGTAGGCGTGCCATTTGATCCATGTGCTGCCATGTGTCAGCATCTGATTGACTGGGAGTGTATTATTTAGGATTACTCCTCCAGATTCACCTCAATGCTGCATAGAATACCTGCATGCACCATTTCTCCAACTATAAGTGGAATTATGTCAAATCTAAAGGTGATGTGTGTAAGAAATATTCATTACTTCACATAATTCAGTTATATTGACGATCGAAATTGATATATAATGACCATCAACAAACTCCCCCAAGCTAACCCTTTGCTCGTCCCGAAGCAAAGATAAAGACTTAGGTTGTGTATCAAGAGTTGCTACTATGTACTATTTTCAAAAGTACCAAGTGCACAACAAAGCATTCTACCTTGCATTGAATATGTTTGCTATAGTACCTCACCCCTTTTTCTTAGTTATTATTGGGCTTATGCCTCATCCTTTTCTTGGGTGGTTGAAGGATAGAACAACAAAATGAGCATGCATCACCTAATGTCTAAGTTCCACTATAATTTTCGGAGAGTTTCAAATGGCATAAGTTCCTCAAATGATGCTCTCAATCACTCCTTTTGTGGGAAGTGGTATTTGTATCCTCACCAAGGCAATGCCTTTCTTGTCCTACATCTAAATAAGACTTATATGTGGAGCTAGGTAGGGATCAAGAGTAGGCATATTTCCAACACATTTATTGCTAAGTCAAAAGAGTAAGCCATAGGAGAAAACAAATCATACTTTGATCAAGATTTTGCAAGTGTGATGGAATATTTGTAGAGTGGAAATATTAAGATGACTCATTTGTATGTACTCTCTTTTGTGATGATGAAACATGGCTACTTATTCTCTTTTTTTTTCTTCTCATGCTCTTGTACATGAGCATGCATTTTTCTTTTTCTTTTCTTGTAGCCATGTCTTCTACTCTTTTTTTTTTCAATAATTTTGAAGAGAGTATTATGCGAGAAAAGCATGGAATATCTTTTGATATTGGAATGGTATGATGGAATTTTGCTAACTTCTAATATAGAATTTAAGGATGTGCCCATGAAATCTTGATCGTAAAAGCATGAAAAGATTCTCACATAGGTCTATACTAGTTTGACTAGGCTTAATGTGAAGGCAAATAGCATATGCATGGGGTATATCAAATTTGAATCATCATATGGCTTTGGTAGGAATTTCTATCAAATGAGAAACTTCCATTTTAGATTTTCTCTGAAAATTTTCACTTTCAACTAGGATATTAGCTGCCCTTATCACTGTATCATATCCCAAAATAACCTAGAATTGGAATTAAGCCAATTCTAAGCCAATAAACGCAATACTTGGAGAATACTAAGTTGTATACATGGGACTAAGGAAATATAAAATGTAGCAACTATTCATCATTTCAACTTATGCAAATTAAAAATATTCTTACGACACATCATTTATTTTATTATCCTAACCTATACTACATTATTTTTAGATAAAAATGATGTGGGAAGAAAGAAACAAAATAATTGAATGGGATGTGATACAGATTACCTCAAGTAGGGGTCCTCCCTGTTGATGGCAGTTATATACCAATTTCACCCGTCAATATAACTCAATTATGTGAAGGAAATATCATTTCTTGCACACATCACCTTTCTATTTAACTTATTTCCACTTGTACTTGGAGAAATTGGTGGATGTAGGTATTTTATACAGAATTGAAGTGAAACAAGGGGATGGATCCTATAAAATATAATCCCAGCCAATCAAGCGCCAACATGTGGCACCACATGGATCAAATGGCCCACAAATTGAAGTATCCGAGGCCATCCAATGGTGTACACCCTATATCCGTAAAGGAGACCCACCTGGAAGTCACCTCAAGAAAGCACAAACCGTTTGGAGGACTTACTAGGTCAGTCGAACCTCGTAGTCACCGGACCTGGTCTCTCCTCCGAACCCGGTCAGCTTCCACGTGTTGGCTCCTCCCTGCTTGAAGAAGTTGTTGATGACTGGTTCATGCGCTTTTGGTGGCTGGAACCGACCCTTCTCCAGCTATAAATAGGACCCCTCACTCCTCACTTCAACACACACCACTTGCACATCATTCTATTGTATACACTAGTTCTCTTAGCCCTAAGTGGAGTTAGGCTATATAGAGGAGAGCCTCTAGTCCCAAGTCCAAGTTGGGAAATGCATGACTCATGTATCTTTTCTTATATTTGTGATTTTATGCATAATAGAGATATTATCTTTAATATTATTTTATTCATATACTTGGATGAAGCATTTCTTGTTTGATTGTGGATTCCATGTGTGTGGTAGGAGTAGTCTTTATGATTATACCATATCACTCCAAATCATCATAAAGACTACAAACCCCAACTATAGTCTAATTAGTTATGATATGATCATGTTAATATGAATAACTTATGCTATGTCTCAACATTGGTTCAACGATGTTTAGGTTAGTCATAGCCTTAGAGAGGTACTTGTACTCGAGCCTCTAAGGTATTTACTTAGTATGCTAGCATGGTGCTAGGATAGTAAGTAGCATTGGATGTCTCGTAGACCCACTGATTGAAGAGGTAGGCAGTAGGTGGTGACAACCCTATCTGTCCTATGTAATCCTCCACGTTCGGCTATGCCACATGTTCTTGGCGGGAGTCGTCCTAGGTTTGCTAGGTGTAAACCCGTGCCCGATGTGTTGAACAACTTAGCATAAGGATTCACCATTGACATGCTCATTATTATCTGACCTAAGCTATGTATATGTATATTAGAAGCATTGTAGGAGCAACTCCCCAACTCTTAGTCTAACTTCTATTAGGACCCATCTACCCTTTAGAATTGATTGCTTAGGTGTGTGTCACACTACCCATATATTATGAACTTACCCCGGTCTTGATAATTGATTAGTATCCCATAGCTTGATCATAAGAGTAGTGTTTACTTTACTCCATTGCCTTCCTTTGGGATATATACAGTACCCTTAGGAATACTCTTGGGTGAAATGCTACATGACAGTTTCTGTGCATTTCATACCTCATCTCTTTCGAGAGATGATCTGTGATGTAAGAAACCTCAACAAGCATTTCTAGCGCCGTTGCCGGGGATGATTTGTTAGTGTTTCTTAGTAGCTGTCAACAAGCATTCATGGTGCCGTTGCCGGGGAAGGCAAAGGAAGTGATATATAGCTATCACTTGTGATTAAGATTTAGGTACTAATAGTTATCAGATAGGATTACCCTTGCTTGTTTTCTCCTTTTGTGTGAAAATAGGGTAGTGTTGGCTAACCCATTTTATGGGATGGCCAACGAGGAAGCAAGTGCTCAACTACAAGATGATTCATGGCGTACCTCAACAAATGTTCGCTAGGCAACACCATTACCTCTCACGGAAGAATTTCGGCTTCCAATAGGAGCCAAAGTCATCCATCCCCAAGCTTGGGGGAGGCTCCAAGAGTTCTTCTTGGTTTTCCTCCATCATGGGATGGATAGTTGGCTCTTCATCCAACACTCATGTCATGGGTTGGCTTCACCAATCCATGACCACATTCACGTTGGAGCTGAAGGGGCCCTATTCTCATTCTTCATGGATGAGAATATGGTCTCTAGCCAAGGGGTGGATTGAAGAATGCTGTAGTTCCCTTAGCTTGGCATGCACACCACTTAGCAAGGTGTACATGCTGGCTACGGAACTACACCTCCCATTGAAGTATCATGAAGATCAAGCCAATGGAGAATTGTTTGGAATTATCCAAGTCATGGATATTCACATGATTTGTGAAAATCCATGGCAACATGGGGCACTTGGGGAATCACTTCCATAAGACCCATGAAGGTTCTTCCTTTCAAACAACAACTCCAATGGCTACCATTCACAAGGAGGTCAAGGGTTGAATCAATATCACCTTTGTAATCAAGTAGGCTATGAGGATTTCAAGGGATTTTAGTTCAACTAGACTACCTTGAAGTATCTTGTCCATGGTCAAGCAAGAAATGAAGACAACATTTACATGAAGCCCTGGGCCTAGGACAAGAAAAATAAAGAGAATTCAAAATCCAAGATATCCTACAATCACTTGTAGGGATTCCTACACTTCGACCAAGCCCATGCAACCTAGGGCAAGTGACATTGTGGATGAAACATTTCTTGTTTGATTGTGGAGTCCACATATCATCATGCCCAAGGAAACATTTGATCTATGATCAAAGTATGGGTTAACTCCAAAGAATATCAATAAGGTCAAAGTGATACCCCTAAAGAAGGACAAGCCTCACGATGCTCATAAATAAAATATCTTCAATAGGGAGAAAGCCGTCAGTACATCAACAAGTCTTCATCAAGATGACGGAGAGGCTAGGACCATCCTATGGTTCACATGTCCAACTTACATGACAAATGAGATTTGGCATGTCAATCAAGAGAAGTTGTCCACATCTTCAACTCCAAAATTGGACAACAAATCATCGAACCAAACAGGATGAAGGTAAGTCCCACTTATCAAACTTCAAAAATTCGATGAGTCCTTGCCAATAGGTTAATTGGTAGTTATCTCATATTTGTTTTCCTAATTGCATATTTGAATTTCCCATCAATCTTTGCATTTGCATTTAGCATGTTTGAATTTTCACACTTGTATGTTTGAAACTAAAATTTCCAACCGTCATAAAATAAAATTTTGTAGGAAATAAATTTATTTGAATATGAACCTTGGGTTTAACTACTTGAATTCATCTTCCTAATTCAAACCAGAAATATTTTCCTTAAATATTCATTGCATTTGCAAGTTATTTCAAGTTGGGCAAACCAATTTGACAAAGGGTACAACATGCTTTTTAGCTAACATAACCCGTTTTGGAGTTGTTTTGTTTGTTCTTGATTATTAGTGCAGCCAGGACAAAATTTGTGAAGAGGTTGGAAAGCCCCATCAAGCGCATATCCCTCCATCGATCTCATTTTGAGTTCATGGTATAGGAATGCTCAAGATGGTGGTCCAATGGAAGAACAAGATGAAGCTCATTAAACTTCAACCTCAACTTGGCAAAAGACATTGAACATGAAGGCTACACCAAAATTCATGGTCGTGAGATTCTCACACAACGACCTCCAACCTATACTGTTCTTCAATTGAGGTATAAGTTTAAAATATTCCGTCGTTTGAATTGCATTAGGATTAATTGATTTTTTCTTACATTGGTAAGGGAGGTTTACACATTCTCATCATTCAATTCTTATGCATCCTCATGAGAGTAAGTGCTGGCATTGCTCTTTTTTATTCTTCAAAAAGAAATGTCACCTTACTTGGGAATCAATTTAAACAAGTACCTAAAATTTAATGAGCATTGCTAAAATTGACTTAGACATTTTCTGCCTAGGAATGACTTAATGGTTGAATTGGTATGTAGAAACCTAGGAATAGTGATATCCATAATTTTGATTTGAAACTCATTCATGCATAGATCACTAAATTTCAAATTTCTAGTCAAGAAACTAAAAATGTTCAGGAGGATAAATTGAGAATCTTGTTTGTTGTAGTCCACATGATAAATATTTGCTCTTGTAAAAAGCTATGATGGTTAGAAATTTTACAAGATGAAGGGATCCATATAGCGTATTTGTATCACTTGCATTGCTATGAGTAGGAGCTTTAGAAAATGTGCAAATTGATTTATTCATAAAGCCCCACTCCTATCAATGAATAATACATTGTTCATGAATACACTTGAAATTGGACCCAATGCATGTTTGATTTCATTCTTCCCCGTACGTACAAATGAAGATTCTGTTACCTAACCCGAAAATTCATTTGTAGAAAGTATTGGGAGCTAACCATCCCTCTCTATCATAGAGGAGAAGTTTGCAAGAGTAATATTACTGTGCAGGCATTCAAACATCCGATTGATGGAAACCCTAAGAGGATTCTGTTTCAACATCTCTTAGCGAAGGAGTAAATTAGGATGGTTGCTACTTGTCAGAAATTAAGCTCGAAGATCAACCAGAACTATACGAGGCCGGAGATTTGACATGAAAACCTCCATGAGCAACCAATGAGCTGCTACAAATATGTGAGAGCATTATGCTCTCAACTATTCTAAGCACTCACTCAAGGTCAAGGGAATTGCCACCATCATTGGGTGTAAGTTATTCCTTTGTGGCTAAAAGGTATAATGCACCTTAACCAAGGAATGACAAAATCATATCCAATGTATATTGGGTGCAAGTTGTTCCTATGTGGCTAGAAGATAATTTATACCTTATCCAAGGAACAATGGCTCACACTCGACCCATGTTGAGTGTACGTCATCCCTTTGTGGTTATAGGTATGTTGTACCTTAGCCAAGGAATAACGGATCATACTCAACATATGTTGGGTACATGTAAATCCTTTGTGGCTAAAGGTTATCATTACCTTAGCCAAGGAATGACGGAAGACACCCAATGAATGAGAGGTACAAGTTATTTCTTTATGGCAAAAAGGTATGATACACCTTAGCCAATGAATGACGGAACACACTCAGCGCATGTTGAGTGCACGTAATTCCTTTGTAGCCAAGAGATATCATTACCTTAGCCAAGTAATAACAAGGTATATCCAACCTATGGAACCCATGGAAGGCAACTCAACATCGACACTCAACCCTCCAGTGTCAAAGCCATGCTGCAGCAAGGTTAAGCCAACCTCATGGCCTACATCCGTTGTTATTGTTTCAACCCCTATCGCGGACCTTGACCAAGAACAAGCTTGGGGTAGGACCCCACTTGAGGTAACTTGTATCACATCCCATTTGCATTCCATTTTTTTTATCTATTTCTTTCCACCACATTTGCATCTAAAAAAAGAGATTAACAATAATGTAGTACAATTTAGGTCAATAAAATAAAAGATGTGCGGTAAGAATGATTTGGAATTCAAATAGATGAAATGATGAATAGTTGCTCTATTTTAATTTTCCTAAATCCCTAGTTTACAACTTACTACTCTCCAAAATATTGCTTTCGTTGGCTAAGATTACTTTTGCCTCGATTTATATATTGCGGGTAGCAAAAGCTTAATCCAATTCAAAGTTGTTGTGAGATATGATATAGTGATATGGCTGCTATTCCTAGTTTGAAAGTCAAACATAGATTTCTGCAGAAATTTTAAAAAGATTTAAGTTACTGTCATTTGATTGGAAATACCTACCAAAGCCATATGATACATTACATTGATAGAACTTATGCATATGCTATTTGTGTTCACAATGAGCTTTGTCAAACTAGTATGGACCTATGTGAGATTTCATTAATTATTTTTTGAATTCAAGACTTCACTTGCACATGCTATACTTCTACACTAGAAGTAAGCAAAATCCCATAATACCATCCTTCCACAATAAAAAGAGAAACTCCATACCTTTCATGTTTAAGTATTCTCTCAAAATTCCTTGCATAAAAAGGGAGTAGAAAACATGGCTACCAGAAAAAAAGGAAAATGCATGCTTACATCAAAAGCATGAGAAAAAAGAGAGAGAGAAAATTAGCCATGTTTCATCCCTGCAAAATAAGAGAGTCCACACAAAAAGGAGTCATCTCAAATATCCACATCCACTTCCACTCCATCACACATGCACAAGTCTTGGATCAAATTGTTTTGAAATGATTTCTCTAAGGCTTGCTTTTTTGACTTAGCAATATTATGTGTTGCAAATATGCCTACTATATTCCCTACCAAGCTCCACATACAAAACTTATTTAGTGGTAGGATGCATTCAGGCAAAATGCCTTGGTGGGGATATATTTCCACTACACATAAAGGAGAGACTGTGAGAATCAAATTGAGGTACTTATAATCTAAATTCATCTCTCCGAAATTTGAGTGGAACTTGATCTCTAGGGTATGTGTGCTCCATTTGCGTTCTATCTTTCAACCACCCATGAATAGGAGATGGCATAAGTCTAACAATGACTTAAGATGGGTGAAGTACCATGCCAATTTTTGCAATACTAGATAGAGTATTTTGTTCTTATGTGCACAATAAAATACTCTACCTAGTATTGCAAAAATTGGAATGGTACTTCACCCATCTCAAGTTATTGTGGGGCTTATGCCTCCTCCTATTCATGGGTGGTTGAAGGACAGAACAACAAATGGAGCAAGCATACCCTAGAGATCAAGTTCCACTCAAATTCCGGAGAGTTCAATTTAGATTTTAAGTTCCTCAACCTGATTCTCTCAATCACTCCTTTATGTGTAGTGGAAATATTTCCTGACCAAGGCATTTTGCCTAAACTCATCCTACCACTAAATAAGACTTGTATGTGGAGCTTGGTAGGGAATGTAGTAGGCATATTTGCAACACATAATATTGCTAAGTCAAAAAAGCAAGCCTTAGAGGAAATCAATTCAAACCTATTTGATTCGAAATTTGTGCATGTGTGATGGAGTGGAAATGGATGTGGATGTTTGAGATGACTCCTATTTATGTAGACTCTCTTATTTTGCAGGGATGAAACATGACTATTTTTTTCTTTTTCTTTTTCTCTTCTTTTCTCATGCTTATGATGTAAGCATGCATTTTCCTTTTTTTTTCTTTTTATTTTTCTTGTAGCCATGTCTTCTACTCCCTTTTTATGCAAGAAATTTTGGAGAGAGTACTAAGCATGAATGGTATGGAGTTTCTCTTTTTATTGTAGAATGGTGGTATGATGGGAATTTGCTTACTTCTAGTGTAGAAGTACAACATGTGCAAGTGAAGTCTTGAATTCAAAAAGTAATGAATAAAATCTTACATAGGTCTATACTAGTTTGACAAAGCTCAATGTGAAGACAAATAGCATATGCATAAGTTCTGTCAATGTAATATATCATATGGCTTTGATAGGTATTTCCAATCAAATGAGTATAACTTAAATCTTTTTAGAATTTCTCAGGAAATCTATGTTTCACTTTCAAACTAGGAATAGCAGCACTATTACTATATCATATCTCACAACAACTTAGAATCAGATTTAGCTTTTGCTACCCACAATTTCTAAATCCAGGCAAAAGTAATTCTAGCTAATGAAAGCAATATTTCGGAGAGTAGTAAGTTGTGAACTAGGGGCTTAGAAAAATTAAAACAGAGCAACTATTCATCATTTCATCTATGTGAATTCCAAATAATTCTTACCACACATCTTTTATTTTATTTGAAAGCAAATCTACTATACTTATTTTTAAGTTTTTTTTTCTTTTTTTTTTGTAATATGCAAAGTGGAAGATTTGTGAATGGAAAATAAATATGCAAGGGGTGTGATACAAGTTACCTCAAGTGGGGTCCTCCCCCAAGCTTGCTCTTGTTCAAGGTCCGCGATAGGGGCTGAAATCCTAACGACGGATGTAGGCCATGAGGTTGGCCTAACCTTGTTGTAGCATGGCTTTGACATTGGAGGGGTTGAGTGTCGATGTTGGGTTGCCTTCCATGGATTCCACGAGTGTGGTCTAGGAGAGTGTTGTCGATGTCTCTCATCCACATCTCAAGGTTTCCATAGGTTGGATATACCTTGTTTTCCTTGGCTAAGGTAATGATAACCCTTGGCTACAAAGGAATGACGTGCACTCAACTTGCGTTGAGTGTATTTCATCATTCTTTGGCTAAGGTGTATCATACCTTCTTTCCATATAGGAAAAACTTGTACCTCTCATGCATTGGGTGTGATCCATCACTCCTTGGCTAAGTTAATGAGAACCTTTAGCCACAATGGTGTGACATGTACCCAACATGTGTTAAGTTCGATCCGTTATTCCTTAGCTAAAGTACAACATACCTATAACGACAAATGGATGATGTGCACTCAACATGGGTTGAGTGTGATCTGTTGTTCCTTGACTAAGGTATAACATACCATTTAGCCACATAGGAACAACTTGCACCCAATATACATTGACCGTGATCTTGTCATTCCTTGGTTAAGGTACATCATGCCTGTTAGCCACAAAGTAATAACTTATACCACATGATGGTGGCAATTCCTTGAGCATGAATGAGTGCTTAAATGGTCAAGAGGATAATGCTCTCGCATATTCGTAGCAGCCCATTGGTTGCTCATGGAGGGTTTCCATGACAAACCTCCGGCCTTGTATAGTTATGGTTGACCTTTGGGCTTAATTTCCGATAGGTAGCAACCCTCCTAATTTACTCCTTGGCCAAGAGATGTTGAAATGGAATCCTCTTAGGGTTTCCAACAATCGGATCTTTGAATGCCTGCATAGTAATATTACTCCTTCAAACTTCCCCTCTATGATATAGGGGGATGGTTAGCTCCCGATACTTGTACAAATGAATTTTCGTGTTAGGTAACCGAATCTTCATTTGTACGTACGGGGGAGATCAAAATAAAAGATGCATTGGGTTCAATTTCAAGTGTATCTATGAACAATGTATTATTCATTGATAAGAGTGGGGCTTTATGTATAAATCAAGTTGAACATTTTCTGAAGCTTCTAGTAGTAGCAATGTAAGTGATATAAATACACTATATGGATCCATTCATCTTGTAAAATTTCTAACCATCATAGTTTCTTACAAGAGCAAATATTTATCATTTCGACCATGGCAAATAAGATTTTCAGTTTTATCCTCCTGAACATTTTTAATTTCTTGCCTATGAATTTGAAATTTAGTGATCCATGCATGAATGAGTTTCAAATCAAAATTATAGACATCACTATTCCTAGGTTGTTACATACCAATTCAACCATTAAGTCATTCCATAAACATTAGCTAGGCGGAAAATGTCTAAGTCAATTTTAGCAATGCTTATTGTCGAAGTGTTTATGCGACACCCCCTCGGATCTGCTAAGGAGCAGCCCACAGAGGTTCTTGTTTGGCAGGGCTTATTCCTCAATCAAGTGTACGCGCGTATGAGAGTGTATGAGACGGTGGTTTTTACGTGGTTCGGGCCACAAGGAGCGTAACACCCTACTCCACGGTGGATTGTATTGCTAGTGTGTGAATGCGTGTGTGTGTGTATCAGGGATTCGATGTTGGGTACTTTGTAATGGTGGCGGTCTGGTCCTTTTATAGATATGGTCGAATGCCTTACAAGTGGGGTCCGGGGCCCGACAGGTGGTCCTGGGGCGATCTGATCCTAAAGATCTAAAGCTTCTCGCATAAGCTTGCTCTGATCATGGCTTTAAAGACTCGCCGTCTTGCCACCTGAGTCGTCAGTAGACCATGCGCCGTTGCTGACAATAGCAGGGGATGTCCCGTCCAACTATCTCTGTCATTGTAAGCTACCCACTTGGTGGAGTGGGATAGGCCTGCGGCGTCTTAACTGCAATGCGATTGGTCGTAGTGGTACCTGACATTAGGCGTGCGCTGCACCTTGCGTCTGGGGAAGCCACGTATCTTCAATCCTTGATAGGGACAAGGCGCACTGCCCTCTTAACTCCCGCAACCCTCTGTCCAGTGCAAGTGGCTGGATTACGTGACAGCTCGGGAGCTCATCTCTGCGGAGGAGGTCCGGTCACGTCTTACGGACCACGTGGTAGCTCGGGAGCTCGCCTCCACAAAGGAGGTCAGGCCCCGTCATACGGACCATGTGGCAGCCACGAAGCCTGCTCCTAAGTAGAGCAGGGACTCTAGTGTTGCGGGACACGTGGCAGTGCCAGAGCCCGCCTATACGGGAGGTGGCCCATCTGATACCTCGGACCACGTGGCAGCACCGGAGCCCTATCTCATGGGGGAGAGGGATCCTTACCTGCTGGACACATGGCTGCTTGGGAGCTCATCTCAGTAGATGAGCTAAACTTCTCCTTCAGTGTCTCTTGCGGTTACCCTGGACCCCGCATTTGAGGCATATGGGTCCGGGTCTTCTGAACGCGTGGGGCCCTCAGACCCTGCCTCTGTTGGAAGGCAGGGTACCTAAGCGGCTCTAGCTTGCGCGCGAGGGTACCCGGTATGCTGGGCACCGACAGTGGCCCATGAGTCCACCTTGGGGGGAGGCGATGAGCCCAAGGGTGGAGCCCTATCCCGCTTTCTCGCGCGGTCTTTTAATTTTGTCTTGATCAGCCGAAGCGGTGCGCGCCTCTGCTGTTTTGGCCACGCATCCCTCTCTTGTTGAGGGCTCGTGGTGACGGGATCTTTGCTTGATGTAGTTTCCTTACCACGACGGTTCCCAATGCAGCTGCTGCACTTCTGCTCCTTCTAATCCCGCCTTTATGGGAACCGTCGGGTTGCCTTCTCCGGTCGATGCCCCTTCAGGCTGATCTCTCTGATAGGGGGCCTGGGCCCTGCCGTCAGGGGCGCTATGGGTTGAGAAGCGGGTTTTGACCCCAAGCAATCTTCTCAGTGCGCTCGAACACCTAATGGGGAGTTAAAAGGAAACCTTTAGTAGCAAAGATGGTTCTTCCTTACACACTCCCGAGCATTCAAGCCTTCATCTTCCTCCTTGTGCACCCACTCTCTTCCCACCTTCGTGGTTCTCGACTCCTGCCCCAATGGACTCAACCTTGCCTCCTTCTTCCATAGTTGACGTAGCGCCTGTGAGGCGCCTATTCGGCTGTGAGGTTGAGGCGCATCGGGATCTGATCTGCCCGGGCACCCTGCCTCTGAAGTTGGGGGAGAAGGAGATCGTCTTCTTCCAAGCGTATGCGTACTCCGGGTTCATTCCTCTCATTTCCTCCTTCCTGGTGACACTTCTGGAGGTCCTCGGGCTCCAGCTTCACCACTTGTCGCCTAACTCTTTGGTGGCGGCGGCGGTGTTCTCACACTTTTGTGAGATGTTCGTCGGGGTGTTCCCTTCCGTGCCACTCTTTCGGCAATTCTTCATGCTAAGGCAGACCGGGAAGAAGAACAAGGCCAACTTCCTCAACGGCTACTGCTTCCAGCATCGGACCAACAACCCATTCAAGTACATCACCCTGCTCTCCTTAGCGAAGTGGGCTGATTGGAGGAGGGACTGGGTGATCATACAGGTCGACACCCACGATCACATGGTCATGCCCACTGGATGGGTGATACTCAAGAAGGAGACATGGGCGATCGGATTTGGAGCAGGCCTACACCCCGATGATGGAGAGGATCCAATTATTGGCGGACCATGGCCTCTCGGAGCTAACGGTGATGGAAGACTTCGTTCGTCGACGCCTGGATCCCCTCCAACACCGTTGTCATCCTGCTTGGCTTTACTTCGGGCCACAGGACGACACCCGACTGGTTCGGGGTCGCGACACAGAGACAACCTCGCAAGCGGTGCTCAACGCAATGTCCAAGGCATGCGACGACCTTGTGTCGCACGGCGTCTTCATCTTCCCACAGTCTTGCCCACCACTTTTCACGGATCGGGACCTTCGGACGAAGGTTCCAAAGGAGATACCAAACATGGACGCGCTCGATCTTGCACCACGGCAGGGAGGTGACGAGAGACATGGGATGGCCATCGTCGACCCTCCACAGAAGTCCGCACCTGCTCCAGGCTCCGAAGCTTCAAGGGTGGAGGACACACCCTCTGTCAGAGGGAAGGGCAAGGAGCCACTCCCCAACGCAGGCAAGGGGAAGGCACCGATCCCGAACACGTGGAAGGGGAAGTCGCCGGTGGTTGAGGTTGTGAAGGAGAAACACCCTCAATTGCCGCCAAAGGCGCCGCCACAGGTGGCCTTTGCTCCAAGTCAACGTCCTCCGGCGCGCCCCTCCTCAGCATTCGGTGTCAGCGGCTCTTCGGGGGGAGGCTCAGTCCATCAAGCGGTGGCTTTGCCAATGTCTGTGGTCAGCAAATCATTTAGCATCCCCGCCACCGGCGCAGTCCAAGGTGCCACAGGGGGCTCTGGGAGCGTTACGCTTATATAGCCTCAGCCCAAGAGGCCTCGGGCCGGCGTTGGCGGCAGCTCGGGTGGAGGCTCCGGGAGTGGCTCCATTGGAGTCGGTGGAGATGTGCCGATGCAGGATGGCGACATCACTAGTGGTTTTGGTGGAGGTCTGGCTGGGGTGACCTCGCCTGCCACACTGTCGTCAGGGCCCGCTGCTTCAGGGCCACCGAAGGTGGAGGCCCACTAGATCTTCCAGGGACGTCGGTAAGGCATTCTTACCAATGCTTGCTTCGTTATCTTGCCTGCTTTTTTTGATTGTTGAGTCCATGGTTTTGATTTGCATGGCCACTTCAGCTGTTGTGACACCCTTACGCCAGGTGTAGTGCCCCAGAGCACTTTGAAATCGGCCCAGGAGACTACAGCTGTACCGGCGGTGCAGACAACCAAGCCTGCTCAGGAGAGCACTGCTCAAGCGTCTGTACCCCGCACAGGAAGTGAAGCATCTCCGGCTGTCGTGCTGGAGGCACCTTCGGCCGTCGCGCCAGAGGTAATGTCAGAGTCGGCTCAGGGGGCTGAGGGCTTGGCCTCCGTTGCTGCTGATCCGGTGGGCGACTCCTTGAGCGATGGTGGCGCTGCCACTTCAGGCTGCACTGCCACTCCTACTCAATCTTCGGGGACAAGGTCTCCGATACTGGTGGTCTCGCCTTGACGTGCTGGGACATCGATGGCAGGTCCCTTGGGAGGTGTTGAAGCTGATTGCTCCGGTGTTGTCAACCATCACCGTAGAGACGTCGATGACAGGCCCCTTGGGAGGTGCCGGAGCTGGCTGCTCTAGCATCGCCCACCATCGTTGTAGAGACGTCGACGGCAGGCCCCTGGTGTACAGGCTATCACAAGAGAACCCTGTTAGCAACAAGAGAGGGACAAGAGAGTTTAATCACTTATTCGCACTTGTTCCTATGGTCGACGTGCTAGGACGTCGACGGTGCGCCCCTTGGGAGGTGCTAGAGCTGGCTGCTCTAGCGTTTCCCACCATCGTCGTAGAGACATCGACGGCAGGCCCCTTGGGAGGTGCCAGAGCTGGCTGGTCCAGCGTCGCCCACCATCGTCATAGAGACGTTAACAGCAGGCCCCTTGTGAGGTGCCGGAGCTGGTTGCTCAGGCGTCTCCCATCTTCGTCGTAGAGATGTCGATGGCCATTCCCTTGGTAAGTGTCGGAGTTGGATGCTCCGACGTCGTCCACCATCTTCGTAGATACATCGATGGCGGGCCCCTAGTGTTCAAGATATCACAAGAGAACCCTGTTATCAACAAGAGAGCAGGGCAGGAGAGTTTACTCACTTATCCACGCTAGTTGCTATCATTTACGTGCTGGGACGTCGACAGCAGGCCCCTTGGGAGGTGCCGAAGCTGGCTGCTCTGGCGTTGTCCACCATCGCTGTAGAGATGTCGATAGCATGCCCCTTGGGAGGTGCCAAAGCTAGCTGCCCCGGCGTCGCCCACCATCGTAGTAGAGACGTTGACGAAAGGCCCCTAGTGTTTATGCTATCACAAGAGAACCCTATTAGCAACAAGAGAGGTGCAGGAGAGTTTAATCACTTATCCGCGCTTGTTGCTGTCATCGATGTGCTGGGACGTCGACGGTAGGCCCCTTGGGAGGTGCTGTAGCTTGCTGCTCTAGCGTTGCCCACCATCGCAGTAGAGACGTCGACGATAGGCCCCTTGGGAGCTTCTGAAGCTGGCTGCTCTGGCGTCGCCCACCATCGTCGTAGAGACGTCAATGGAAGCCCCCTTGGGAGGTGCCGGAGCCGATTGCTCCGGCGTCGCCCCTCTTCGTCATAGAGACATTAACGGCAATCCCCTTGGGAAGTGCTAGAGCTGGATGCTCCAGCGTCATCCACCATCTTCGTAGATACATCGACGACGAGCCCCTGTTGTTCAGGCTATCACAAGAGAACCCTGTTAACAACAAGAGCAGGGCAGGAGAGTTTACTCACTTATCTACGCTTGTTGTTGTCATTGACATGCTGGGACATCAATGTCAGGCTCCTTGGGAGGTGCCAGAGCTGGCTGCTCTGGCGTCGCCCACCATCGCCGTAGAGACATCAACGGCAGGCCCCTTGGGAGGTGCCGGAGCTGGATGCTCTGGCGTCGCCCACCATAATTGTAGAGACATCGACAACAATCCCCTTGGGAGGTGCTGGGGCTGGATGCCCTGGCGTCATCAACCATCTTGGTAGATACATCGACAGTAGGCCCCTGATGTACATGCTATCACAAGAGAACCCTGTTAGTAACAAGAGAGGGGCGGGAGAGTTTACTACTTATCCGCTCTTGTTGCTGCCGTCGACGTGCTGGGACGTCGACGGAGGGCCTCTTGGGAGGTGCCGGAGCTGGCTGCTCCAGCATTGCCCACCATCGTCGTAGAGACGTCGACGGCAGACCTTTGGTGTACAGGCTATCACAAGAGAACCCTGTTAGCAACAAGAGAGTGGCAGGAGAGTTTACTCACTTATCCGTGCTTGTTGCTGTCGTCGACGTGCTGGGACATCAACAGCGGGCCCCTTTGGACGTGCTGGAGCTGGCTGCTCCGACGTCGCCCACCATCGCCATAGAGACATCGATGACATGCCCCTTGGGAGGTGCCGAAGCAGGCTGCTCTGGCGTCGCCCACCAGCGTCGTAGAGACATCGACGGTAGGCCCCTGGTGTACAGGCTATCATAAGAGAACCCTGTTAGCAGCAAGAGAGGGGAGGAGAGTTTACTCACTTATCCGCACTTGTTGCTATTGTCGACATGTTGGGACGTCAACGACGGGCCCCTTGGGAGGTGCTAGAGCTGGCTATCCTGCACATATGATAGAAAGAGGGGGGGACTAGTATGCTCGCCGATTTTACCTGTTCCTCTCCCTTAGCTCTGTCATGTCTTACTGTCCTGGACTAATGTACGAGGCTTGGGTAATTCGATGCGTTGGTGATCCAGGGTCCGGCTCCCGCGATCTTCAGGGTGTGAGCTTTTTGGTCCCAGTACTCGGTTGTAGCATTGGGAGGCATGGTGTGTATGCATAGGGTACAAGACCCCTAGACCTCCTACTCAGCACAAGCCTTTCCTAGGGAGCCTTCTGGTGCTACAGGACCCTAATGACGAGGGCAGCCGGAAGAACCCCTCACACACTGCAGGTACCTCAAGCGAACCCGCCTGTAGCAGGACTGCATGTCTCCAACATGGGTGAGTTACAAAGTGTACAACCGTGTATATAAAGGTAATATAGAATAAACGAGTCTAGTATGGTATGATCATAAAATTAATGTGTAATTTAAATGAACAATGTTTTTACAAAACCATGAAGTAAAACAATGGTTTTTTATCGGCGTTCATAGGAGGAGACAGGCTTTTTACAAAATAGGGCAACGGCTTGCTTCTGGATGATGAGGGAGGCAGGGTGTACAGGCTTAGGGTTCGGGACCAAGCCAAGCTGACTGCACACTCTGGGCCTGACCCTCCCAGAGCTCGGTTGTCCTTAATGCTGCTCCTAGGTCCTATGAAAACCTTTACACTGTCCTACTAAGCTTAATATTTACAATAGGTGTGCCCAAGGCTCCAAGGATAGTTGTGATTGTTGCGGGGCAACCTCGTTGTCTACAGCTACCAGAGGGGTGATGAGCGAGCGTCCCTACTTCTTGCCCTTTCCACCCGCCTTGTGAGTGGTATGAGAAGAGCTGGAACTAAGCTCGGTAGATTTGATGGGGGTGTCGGTGCTGCCGGAGGGCTGCAGTCGGAGCGCAGCGCGTGCTCTGCGCTGACACGAGCTCGGCGGAGGCTGACTTGATCCAGCATCGCCCGAGACAAGTGTTGGGTCTGCTGTGAGGGCTTGGAGCTGCTCCAAGGATAACACCACAGCAGTGCGGTCTTCGCGGATCCTGAGGACGCCAAAAGGGGTTGGCATCTTTAGGACAAGGTATCTGTAATGGGCTACAACCATGAATCAATACAGGGTGGGCCTGCCGTTGATGGCATTGAAGGGAGGCTGACATCCGCGACATCGAAGAGGATGCTCTCCTTCCTATAGTTGTCAGGTGTCCCAAAGGTCACTCAGAGATGGATGTTGCTGTATGGGATGATGATCTCTAGTCCCACCCCCGAGAATGGGCTCGAGGGGGTGTGTTTGGACACCGAGATCTGCATCTACTCGAAGGCTGTGCAGTTGAGGAGGTTGAGTCCGACCTCGCCAACGTAGTGGAGTTTTATGTTGACAATGGTGGGGGCAACCAGGAGAGGTAGAATCCCTGCCCCAGCCATGTTCTTGGGGCAGTCAGAAGCGTCGAACCTGATCAGCGTTTCGTTCCACTGGTGGTGCAGTGCAGGAGTGGAGGCAGGGGCTATCAAAGCCACTGCACAACGAAGGGTCTTGACCGCGTTCTAGGATGCGGGATCCCAAGACTCTCCAAAGATGACGTGGAGTGTCTTGCGATGCTCGTGGTCGCTGCTGGCGTTGGAGTCCTCATCTTGGTGGACCACTTTGACAGTCTGCTCTTACTTTTTGTACTCCATCTCCTCGTCATCGTCGACCTTGGGGTCGACCTTCTGCTTGCCCTCCCGCTGGCAGAAGGGGGCGTCGTTCGAGCGCTGTTGCGCTCGCTCTTGGTAGCGTTCGGCGCATCTCTTGATCTCCCAGCACCCGCTCACAGTGTGGTCATGAGTTGTGTGCATCAGGCAAGGCTCGACACCGTTGTCAGTAGCAGGTGGCTAACGCGGGCGCTTCTCGTGGCGTGGGGGTTTGCCACCACCGGTCGCGGCTGCTGCCGCAACGTGTGACCCATGCAGCGGCTTGTTCTGGCCACCACCCCGGTTATTGTTCTTATTTTTGCCGCTACCTAGGGTAACGACACCTTCTCCGGTCTGGCCGGCCCCACCCGCTTTGGGGGCAGGCTGAGCATGCATGCTGCGGCCTTCTGCTGCCCTGGCGCACCGGTCGGCGATGGAGAAGAGCTCGAAGACGTCTTACACGTTGTGCGTGGCTAACTTCTCGAGCATCTTGCGGTCATGCACTCCCTGGCAGATTGCCATTATGACAGAGGCACTCGGGATGTTGGGGATGGAGTTGCATATCTGAGAGAAATGCTGGATGAATGATCGCAGGGTCTCCTTGGGTTGCTGTTGCACGGTGTGGAGGTCGAGCTTGGTGCCAGGGCGCATGTAGGAGCTGCCAAAGATCGTCGTGAACTACCGGCACAGCTCGTCCCAAGAGGTGATAGACCCATCGGGCAGGTTCATCAACCACGAGCGGGCTGATCCAGTTGGGGCGATCGGGAAGTAGTTTGCCAGGATGGTCTCATCTGCTCCTGCAGCAAGGAGCGTCATGGTGTAGATCTGCAGGAACTCAGCCGTGTTGATGCTTCCGTCGAACTTCTCCAGCATATGTGGTCGGAACTTGCGTGGCCACTTCGTGATGCAGAGGTGCGGAGCCAATGCCGCACAGCCTCCGATGGGCTTAGCCGGAGAGGCATATGCGGTAGCATACCCTAGAGGGGTCTGCTGCACAACGTGCAGCGCCTGCGGGACTTGCAGTTGAGGCACCAACTGAGCCATGTGTTGCTGTAGTGGTACTGGCTGCACCAAGTACTGCTGCTGCATGTCCTGCTGCACTGAATACTGCAGGGGGCTGATGAGCTGACGTACTCCTGGTTAGGTGGCGCAGGGTTTACCTACAGTGCACCTTGGACGGAGGACGCCTCATGAACAGGGCATTGAGTGCCATATTCAGCGTCGAGGTTGCGCTGCCTCTCTCGCTGTTGCTCGATGATAAATCGATCATCCATGTGAGCTTAACGACGGTGAAGCTCAACCCTGAAGTCCTCTGTGGGGAGCGAGCCAATGCTCGTAGGCCTAGAGGAGCGGGAGTTGGCAGTGCGACGGTCGATGGACGGCGTGCGTGACAACGACACGTGACGCCTTCCCCTGTTGGGGGAGTTGATGGCCGCGACGACGAAGTGGTCGATGTCATGGACCCACTGCTGAGCCGCTCCCTAGGAAGCGTTCAGCAACAGTGGGTGTGTAGGATCGAAGAGCATGTGAAAAGCTACCAGAGGGGGGGGGGTGAATGATAGATTTAAAAATCTTACGCAGCAGAAACAATTAAACCCCAACCCCTTCGGCAGAAAAATGATATGTTAAAAAAATCGTGTGTGAGACTAATATAAACGTGTTTCACCATGACAAAAGTGATAGATATCAAAGAGAATCAAGACACGAATACAACACAACAAGAATCACTCAAATCAGTCGAGAAAAACTCAAGTTATGATCGAAAGATCAAACAAAGGTCAAACTACCCTACCCGAGAGAAACCAGTTCTAGAACGCTGCAAAGAAACTCGTGTAGATCATAGACCACAAATCCAATTACCGTGAATTTTGATAGATGATAGATAATCAAGTTGTGAATACAACCCAAAAAGAATCATGTCAATTGGATCTGTAAAACTCGAGTTATGATAAAACCACCGACGAAAGGTAGTGCTGTCCAGAAACTTGATGAGTAAAACTTGTCTGGAACAAGTCTGACGAACAAGGCACAAAAGTTCCTTCAAACTACGAATTTTATTCAATAGAACACAAAAGGAACAGCCCCCAAAGTCGTGCACCACGAGCTCTAGGCTCCCTTGCTTTTATAACCAGCTCGAAAGCCAACTCAACTCAGATCAGGAACCTAATCCTACTCTGTTCACGAATCGTAACTTTCCATAACTGCTTAGAATTCTTCTATACGCAGATAGAAACAATCTTAAGACTTCCAAACACCTTAGAAACGCATCCCACATTCCTAAACAACTCAAATTCGTGACCCACACGAAATCCTATCATAATCAACTCAAATCTTTTCATATTTGAGTCAAACCCGACTCAGCCGCAGCCTGAGTCCATAACCTAGTCGGTTGGACCTTTCCGACCAACTCTTTACGTCCACATCTCTTCATCACGCCTCGAAACCATGTAGCCACGTCCATGCACTCCTTGCACACGTGCAAACATCTTCCAATGACGTCCACGATACCTTCACATGCATTGTTCTTGATTCAATCATGCTGCGCAACCTCCTGATGAACTCAACCACAATTCCTCCTGAATTTGGTTGTTGGGACCTCATCTCCTCCCTGAGACTAGTCCAATGGATCCCATAACCAGCCATGTCTTGAACTCAAGCAACACATGCACATGAATAAACAACCAATCCATACGAGCCCAAGTCCTCGACTTGACTCCAGTTAGTTCCGAACACAACACCTTACGTGAGAACCTCACATAAGCATGTTGCAAAACCACAGTAACACGATATCATCCATGTCAATCAAAAACGCACCAAAGACTTAGCAAATGAATACTAAGCAATCTTTCCAGAGATGTAAAGCAAGTATGAAATATTGCAAATGAAAAGCAGAAGCATCGCGGTCAAGTTCCGGACCTTGATAAAAAGGTGTTTTGGTGATATTTAAAACTTTTATCATCAAAGACAAGTGTATTCACTACAAGCCAATGTATTCAACACACATAGGTCTTACAATCTCCCCCTTGATGAATGCATTGGCAATACCATTTAAAATCCTAACATTGGCTTATTCACATAAAAGTTTTGAAGGCAATTTCTCCCCCTTTGTAAATCAAAAGTAAAATGAGAAGAGAATCCAAAAATTATTCCATATTATCTCTCCCCCTTTATTATCTCTCCTTATGCACATATTCTCTTTCTCTTCATGCTTATCTCTCCCCCTTTGACAACGTATTCAGCAAGTCATGAGCATATAAACAAATTATCTCTCCCCCTTTATTTGTTATGAGCATATTATAACATATACATATAAACAAAGCTCATCCAAGTCATACTATCAAGTACCTTACATTATCACATCAATGAAATACATAAAGTAGTGTAAGCCATGCTAGAGGTCAAATGTAATTTTCAATTTAATTAAGTCATGATCTCACAAACTTAATTATTTCAGAACCTAAAAGCATGACACTAGTTGCTGCATTTTATTATTTTTCAAAGCATAAATTTAGATCATATGATATTTGTAAGAGATTATATGCGCATCTGCCTTATTCTAACCAACCAAGCCAAGCCTATGTCATTTGACAATCAGAAGCTTAAGGACATGGTTTTAGTCATACACAACTTCTTCCAAGTTCATATCTAAGTGCAATGATAATCCATCTCAAAAGAAGAAGTGTGATGCATGCATGTTCTCTTGATATTTTCTCAATTTATATTTGTTCATAAAAACTCAACATGTGAGGTGATTACTTGATTAATTCTTAATGATTAAAAGCACTTGTGAACATGTAACAAGTTCAAAACAGCAAGAAAGTTCGACCATGATTAGTTTTAGTGTAAGTAATTATTCCAATTACTAGACATGGCAAAAACTACAAAATGTATAACACGAGTAATGTAGTAAGAACTTTCAGAATGTAAAAGGAATCACAAAGTCATATATGTATGAAATACTATGCTCATATTATTTTAATTTCAGATTCACACATAGACTTCTGAAGTTTCAAACTACCCCCCCCCCCCCCCCTCAATTTAAGCCATGAGGATGCATAACCCCTATTTCACTACGAATGTAACAAAAACGAGTGAAATCCAAAGGTTTTGTAAAAATGTCAGCCAATTGTTGTTCGGTATCTACATGGTGAAGCACAATGTTTCCTCTTTCAACATTATCTCGGAGAAAGTGATACCTAATGTCAATGTGCTTAGTTATAGAATGTTGCACGAAGTTTTTAGCAATGCAAATGGCACTAGTGTTATCACAGAACAGTGGAACACTATCTAGATCAACCCCATAGTCCTTAAGTGTTTGAACAATCCAAAGAATTTGTGAGCAAGCACTAGCAGCAGCTACATATTCAGATTCAGCTGTGGATTGTGCAACTAAATTTTGTTTTCTAGAGGACCAAGCAACAAGAGAATTACCAAGAAAATGACAAGCACCGGAAATACTTTTCCTATCAATCCTACAACCCCCAAAATCAGCATCCGAAAAAGCTTTCAAAGTAACGGTTGAGGAAGAAGGAAGAAAAATTCCAAATTCTTGAGTTCCATGTAAGTACTTGAGAATCCTTTGACGATGTGAAGCACGTGGGGAGGCTTGAAACTGTGCACAAAGACATACGCTGAGTTGTATGTCTGGTCTTGATACCGTGAGGTACAAAAGTGATCCGATCATGCTTCTATATTCTTTTTGATCCACGGGTTCACCATCTTCATCAAGTCCAAGTGTTGTTGCTATTCCCATTGGTGTCCGAAGAGGCTTGCTTTTGTTCATGTTGAAGCGCCTTAGGAGATCTTTTGTATACTTCATTTGATGCACAAAGGTACCCTCCTTAGTTTGCTTGATTTGCAGCCCCAAAAAGTAAGTGAGTCCACCCATCATACTCATTTCAAATTCGAAACTCATCATTGCTGAAAACTTGGACACAAGATCATGAGAAGCACAACCAAAGATAATATCATCCGCATACACTAGAATGAATAATGAGTCATTTCCATGCTTAAGCACAAAAAGAGTTTTATCAACCTTGCCAATGGTAAACCCTTTTTCAGTTAAGAATGTTTTTAACCTATCATACCATGCTCTAGGGGCTTGTTTGAGACCGTACAAGGCTTTGGACAGTTTGTAAATATGATTAGGAAAATCTGGATTTTCAAAACCCGGTGGTTGTTTCACATAAACCTCCTCATCTATGTAGCCATTAAGAAAAGCACGTTTAACATCCATTTGATATAGCTTAAAACCAATAGATGTAGTAAAAGCTAACAAAATTCTTATGGCTTCTAATCTAGCAACAAGAGGAAAAGTTTCATCAAAATCTAGACCTTCAACTTGAGTGAAACCTTGAGCAACCAACCTAGCCTTATTCCTAACCACAACCCCATCCTCACTTTGTTTATTTTTAAATACCCATTTAGTTCCAATTAAAGTGTGACCTTGAGGTGGAGGTACAAGTTTCCAAACATTATTTCTTTCAAAATTTTCTAACTCTTCTTGCATGGCAATAATCCAAGATTCATTAGTGAGTGCATGTGATATATCTTTGGGTTCAAAAGAAGCAGCAAAAGCAGAATGATGATAAGAGTTTGGATCGCAAAACCTGGACCGTGTGACTCGTTTGTGCAAGCTTCCAATCATCTGTTGTGGGGGTTGATCTTTGTAAAACCGTAGGGGAACAGATGTCTCACAAGCTTCTTCTTCTTCATGTTCATCACAAATCGATGAGCTTGTGACTCGAGGATGATTTGAATCAGAATTGATGGTTGTTGGTACTGGTTGAGAATTAACATCCGGAGCTGAACCAAAGTCTTTAGCTGCTGAATTTTCAGGCAGCAACTCCAGTTCTTCCTCATCTTCAACGAAAATGCTCCCCCCCTGCGGGTATGGATATGGACCTGCAATGTTTGAGCTAGTACCTGGGCTAGCTTCATCAAAAGACACTTCACAAGTCTCCACAATTTTGTTAGTGTCAAGTAAAAGCACACGGTAGCCTCTAGTATGAGATGGATAACCAAGAAACATGCCATCAATGGATCTAGGTTCAAATTTATCAAGATTACCATGTTTCTTAACAAAGCATTTGCAGCCAAAGACCCGAAAGTGTGTAACACTAGTCCTATGTCCAACCCGGAGCTCATATGGTGTTTTACCTAGCTTAGCACGCAAGAAAACACGATTTGAGACATAACAAGCGGTTGCTAACGCATCAGCCCAAAATTTCCTAGGAGTTTGATATTCATCAAGCATAGTCCTAGTCATCTCAACTAAGGTTCCGTTCTTTCATTCTACAACACCATTTTGCTAAGGTACATATGGTGAAGAAAATTGATGATCTATTCCATTTTCAGCACAAAAGTGATCAAAAGATCGATTTTTAAATTCAGTTCCATTATCACTTCTAATTGCTTTTAAAGATCCTGGGTAATCAATTGATAATCTAAGAAATAAAGTTCTAAAGTGACTAAAAACTTCATTCTTAGACGCCATAAAGTAGACCCAAGAGTATCTAGAATAATCGTCAACAATCACAAGAACATACCATTTTCCTCCGAAGGATTGAACACGTGAAGGTCCTATGGTGTCAAGGTGCAAAAGTTGACCCGGTTTAGTTGTCATGATCATTGTGAGAGGAGTATGTGAACCTGCAACCATCTTAGCATGTCTACAAGAAGAGCACACAATTTCTTTGTCCCCTTTAAGCTTAGGCAGCCCACGTATGCGATTAAGAGCACTAACACGTGTTAGGTGATCAAAGCCTACATGACCAAGTCTACGATGTCGAAAATAAAGGTCCTTTGAATTATTAGCAACTAGACACCTATGCTTAGAGTAAGACATATCAAAATCAGCTTTAAAAACTCTTCCAAACCGAGACATGTTAAAAATAAGCTCACTATTTGAACTTACAACTTTGCAGCAGTTTTTATTGAAAATAATTTCCAGATTTTCATCTAGCAATTGTAAAACAGAAAGCAAGTTGTATTTCAAATTTTTGACAAGTGCCACATCCTTCAAAGTGTAGTGATCATTTACTCTAAACGAACCTTAGCAATTATTGGAGTTGAAGAATTATCGGCAAAAGTAATATTCTCTACACATGACACAAAAGAGAGGGAGGAGAACCAATCTTTGTTACCGGTCATGTGGCGTGAGCAGTCTGAATCCACAATCCAAATGTTTTCCTTCCTCAAACGTGTAACCTACATAGAAGCACAATACATCGATGACTCAATACTGGGGTTAGTCAAAAGGCATTTAGGAATCCAGTACTGAGTCACACGACGTGCAGCAAGAACAACACGCGAAAGCTGAGACAAAACAGCAGGTTTATGAGTCAAAGTTTGAGATTTTTTATTCTTAACTACTGACCTATAAGGTGTTACTTGTGTAGCACAAAAATCAGTAGCTCCGGAGGCAAAAACAGAAGGTCCGAAGGTAAACTTTGAATGTTTTTGACTCAAAACAGCAGGTTGTACATTCGGTTCAATATGTGCAGCAAATTTTGCATGAAAGTTATGAGATCTAGCAACCATTCTTTCCCTTTTCTGTTTTTTAGCTAGTCTATAACAAAAATCTATGACATGACCATCTCTACCACAGTAGGTACAATGAAACTTAACTTTGTGTTCATGTCTAGATGAGCAAACAACATTTTTATTTGAAACCGAATGAGACAATACTCCTGCAGATTTGAAAACCACTTCTTTTTGTTTAGGAACTGTTTGAATCAAACCACTTCCTAATGACTTAACAATTTTAGGTGAATGTGCCTTAGCATGAGCATGAGAATCAAAACCTAAACCAATTTTATCATTGCAAGACTTGAATGAATTCAGCTGCAAGTTTAGGTTCTTATTCCCATTACAAAACCGATCAAATGCCTTATGCATGTTATCAAGTTTATTGGACAGATCAAGAAAATTTTCACATGAAGTTTTTCCTTTTAATTTGCAATTGGAACAATATTTAACTTCATGACAACGTAAATCATTGTTCAATATAGAGATTTCATTCATAGCATCTTGCAGTTTCTTATCAAGATCATCACAACTAGAACAATGCAAATCAATTGTAGAACAAGAAGCATCTTTTAAGTTTCTAATATTAAGTGCAGCAAGCTTTTTGTTCTTTTCAATTTCAAGTTCAAGTTTATCAAGTGTGGAGGTATGTGCACTTCTTAGGGAGGACAATTGTTCATATATTAAGTCACATGTGGAACAAGAATCATCACTAGGAACCAAGGTTTTCAAACGATTAATTTCAGATTCTAGTGACTCAATTTTAACAGCATTGTCCCTAAGCTTTTTGTCCTTTTTCTTAACAATAACAGTGGGACGAGAAATAGAATCACACATTTCTTAGCAAGTAGGACCTCTTCATTGTCGCTGTTGTGTTCTGCCTCCTCCATCTTGATCTTGACTTGCCAGCCATGAAGCACAAGTTTGCCAAATCATCTTCATCTTCATCACTTCCAATGTCCACGTCGCTTGAGCCAAGTTCCTGGAGTGCTGAGATAAAACTGCACACCAATTGACATCCTGTAAAACCCTTCTTTTTCTTCGTATCTTTTGCAGAGGAGTGCTTCGTTCTTGTTTTCTTTTCATCCCGGGAGGTAGGACCTGAAAGGTTAGGGCAATATGAACGAAAATGTCCTACCTTACCACATTCAAAGCATCGTTGAGGTCCGGAGCTTTCTCTCCTTCTAGTTCTCACATTTTGCAATGCTTTTGAGAACTTCGTAGAGAGAAGTGCTAGCTCCTCCTCTGGAAACTCCTCAATATGTTCAAGGGTTAGAGAGGACAGCAAATCAAGTGTACCACAAGATGATGTTTGACCGGAACTAGGCATGTCACGTTGAGAAACAAAAACAATAGACTTGTTGGGGTTCTTACGTGAGATTATGTCAATTTCATGAGTTTTTAACTTGGAATATAGCACATCTAAAGTAAGTGAACTCATGACAGTAGATTCACGAATAGATGTGACTTCCATCTCCCAAATTGACATATCTAATGCACTTAGCAATTGCCTAGCATTTTCAGCATCTAAAAAATTAACATTGACACTACGCAAGTTGCTGAGAATCTTATTAAAGCGAGCAAAAAGGTCATCAATAGACTCACCGGGTTGCATATCGAAGCGCATGTATTCTTTCTTGAACATGTCTTGCCTTACCTCTTTGATCGTGTTGGTTCCTTTGTGGTAGTCACAAAGTGCTTTCCACACATCGTATGCAGATCGGAGGTGTGCAACACGGTCGAAGTCGCTTTGTGTTAATCCTTGTATGATCAAGTTTCGAGCCTTGTTGTTGTTGTCGACATCTCTTAGATTTGTAGCTGTAACTTGATCGTTTGATGACACTTCGTAAGGCTTGTATACCTTCTCCCATATTGCAAAGCCTTGTGCCTGGATGAAAGCCTCCATGCATGCCTTCCAAACCTGAAAATCAATACCAGTGAACACACAAGGTTTGACGGAGTACTTCTCCATGATGATTAGTCAAAAACACGCGCAAATCACAAAGATTAGAGCACCGTGGCTCTGATACCAATTGTAGGATCGAAGAGCACATGAAAATCTACCATAGGGGGGGGTGAATGGTAGATTTAAAAATCTTACGCAGCGGAAACAATTAAACCCCAACCCCTTCGGCAGAAAAACGATCTTTTAAAGAAATCGTGTGTGAGACTAATATAAACATGTTTAACCGTGACAAAAGTGATAGATATCAGAGAGAATCAAGTCACGAAGACAACACAACAAGAATCACTCAAATCCGTCGAGAAAAACTCAAGTTATGATCGAAAGATCAAACAAAGGTCAAACTGCCCTACCCGAGAAAAAACAGTTCTGGAACGCTGCAAAGAAACTCGTGTAGATCATAGACCACAAATCCAATGACCGTGAAATTTTTACAAATGATATATAATCAAGTTTTGAAGACAACCAAAAAAGAATCACGTCAATTGGATCTGCAAAACTCTAGTTATGATAAAACCACCGGCGAAAGGTAGTGCTGTCCAGAAACTCGACGAGTAAAACTTGTCTAGAACAAGTCTGACGAACAAGGCACAAAAGTTCCTTCAAACTACGAATTTTATTCAATTGAACACAAGAGGAACATCCCCCAAAGTCGTGCACCACGAGATCTGGGCTCCGTTGCTTATATAACCAGCTCGAAAGCCAACTCAACTCAGATCAGGAACCTAATCCTACTCTGTTTATGAATCGTAACTTTCCATAACTGCTTAGGATTCTTCTATACGCAGATAGAAGCAATTTTAAGACTTCCAAACACCTTAGGAATGCATCCCACATTCCTAAACAACTCAAATTCGTGACCCACATGAAATCCTATCATAACCAACTCAAATCTTTCCATATTTGAGTCAAACCCGACTCAGCCGCAGCCTGAGTCCATAACCTAGTCGGTTGGACCTTTCCGACCAACTCTTTACGTCCACATCTCTTCTTCATGCCTCGAAACCATGTATCCACATCCATGCACTCCTTGCACACGTGCAAACATCTTCCAATGACGTCCACGATACCTTCACATGCATTGTTCTTGATTCAATCATGCTGCGCAACCTCCTGATCAGCTCAACCACAATTCCTCCTGAATTTGGTTGTTAGAACCTCATCTCCTCCCTGAGACTAGTCCAATAGATCCCATCACCAGCCATGTCTTGAACTCAAGCAACACCTGCATATGAATAAACAACCAATCCATACGAGCCCAAGTCCTCGACTTGACTCCAGTTAGTTTCGAACACAACACCTTACGTGAGAACCTCACATAAGCATGTTGCAAAACCACAGTAACACGATATCATCCATGTCGATCAAAAACGCACCAAAGACTTAGCAAATGAATACTAAGCAATCTATCCAGAGATGTAAAGCAAGTACGGAACATTGCAAATGAAAAGCAGAAGCATTGCAGTCAAATTCGGGACCTTGATAAAAAGGTGTTTTGGTGATATTCAAAACTTTTATCATCAAAGCCAAGTGTATTTACTACAAGCCAATGTATTCATCACGCATAGGTCTTACAGGGTGGTGGAGAAGAGCCCTGGCCACTGCCAGAGCGCTCTCCGGGCTTGCTACTGGCGGTGCCGGAGGAGCTGACTGGGCTGGTATGTGTCCCAACGTGATGTCCTGGCCAGCTGTACCTGCACGGGGGCGTGACGGACCAGAGAGCACCACTCGAGCGACGGATCTGGTCACCAGATGATGGTCGCGGAAACCACTTTCCCCGGGCCTGATGAATATCGTGATGGTGAAAGCGCTACCACTTTTTTGAGGGAAAAAGCCCCTACCTGGCGTGCCAACTGTCGAAGTGTTTATGCGACACTTTCCTTGGATCTGCTAAGGAGTAACCTGCAGAGTTTCTTGTTCGGCGGGACTTAGGCCTCAGTCAAGTGTACGCACATATGAGAGTGTATGAGACAGTGGTTTTTACATGGTTCGAGCCGCAAGGAGCGTAACACCCTACTCTAAGATGGATTGCATTACTATTGTGTGAATGCGTGTGTGTGTGTGTATCAGGGATTCGATGTTGGGTCCTTTGTAATGGTGGTGGTCCAGTCCTTTAATTGAAAAGGCCGGACGCCTTACAAGTAGGGTCTGGGGCCCGACAGGTGGTCCCAGGGCGATCTTATCCTAAATATCTAAGGCTTCTCGCATAAGCTTGCTATGACCGTGGCTTTGAAGACTCGCCGTCTTGCCGCTTAAGTCTTCAGTAGCCCATGCACCCTTGCTGACAATGGCAGGTGATGTCCCGTCCAACTGTCTCTATTGCCGAAAGCTACCCACTTGGCGGAGTGGGATAGGCCTGCGGTGTCTTCACTGCGATGCGATTGGTCGTAGCGGTACCTGACATTAGGCATGTGCCATGCCATGCATCTGGGGAAGTCGCGTATCTTCAATCCTTGATAGGGACAAGGCTCACCACCCTCTTAACTCCCGCAACCCTCCGTCCAGGGCAAGTGGCTGGATTACGTGGTAGCTCGGGAGCTCATCTCTACAGAGGAGGTCAGGTCCCATCTTACGGACCACGTGGTAGCTCGAGAGCTCACCTTAGCGAAGGAGGTCGGGCCCTGTCTTATGAACCACGTGGCAGCCTCGGAGCCCGCTCCTGAGTACAGCAGGGACTCTAGTGCTGCAGGACACGTGGCAGCGCTGGAGCCCGCCTATACGGGAGGTGGCCCGTCTGATGGCTCGGACCACATGGCAGCACCAGAGCCCTGTCTCATGGCAAAAGGGGGATCCTTACCTGCTGGACACATGGCTGCTTGGGAGCTCGTCTCTGAGGGGGAGCTGAACTTCTCCTTCGAGGTCTCTTGCGGGTACCCCGGACCCTGCATCTAAGGCAGATGGGTCTGGTCTTCTGAACGTGTGGCGCCCTTGGATCCTGCCTCTGCTGGAAGGCGGGGTACCTAGGCAGCTCTAGCTTGTGCACGAGGGTACCCGATATGCTGGGTACCGACGCTTATGAAATTCTAGGTACTTGTTTAAATTTATTCCCAAGTAAGGTGACATTCCTTTTTGAAGAAGAATAAAAAAAGAGTAATGTCAACACTTACTCTCATGAGGATGCATAAGAATTGAATGATGAGAAGGTGTAGACCTTTGTTACCAATGTAAGCCAAATTCATTCAATCCTAATGCAATTCAGACGACAAAAAATTTGAACTTGTACCTCAATTGAAGAGTAGTCTTGGTTGAAGGTCGTTGTGTGAGAAACTCACGACCATGGATTTTGTTGTAGCCTTCAAGTTCAATATCTCCTACCAAGTTGATGTTGGAGTTGAATGAGCTTCATCTTTTTCCTCCATTAGACCACCATCTTGAGCATTCCTCCAACATGAACTCAAAATGAGATCGATGGAAAGATATGCGCTTGATGGGACCTTCCAACCTCTTTACAGATTTTGTCTTGGCTGCAAAAAATCAAGATCAAACAAAACAACTCGAAAGTGGGTAATGTTAGATAAAAAGCATGTTGTACCTTTTGTCAAATTGTTTTGCCCAACTCGAAATAACTTGCAAATGTATTGAATATGAAGGGAAAAAAATTTGGGTTGAATTAGGAAGATGAATTCAAGTGGTTATGCCCAAGGTTCATATCCAAATAAATTTATTTTCTAAATCAAAATTTTGGTTTAGGAAGGTTGGAAATTTTACTTTCCAACATCCACGTGTGGAAATTCAAACATGCTAAATGCAAATGCAAAGATTGATGAGAAATTTAAATATGCAATTGGGGAATTAAATATGAGATAACTACCAATTAAACTATTGGCAAGGACTCACCGAATTTTTGAAGTCCAATGAGTGAGACTTACCTCCGTCCTGTTTAGTGCGATGATTTGTTGTCCGATCCCAGGGTTGAAGATGTGGACAACTTCTCCTACTTGACATGCCAAATCTCCTTTGGCATGTTAGTTGTACATGTGGGCCACATGGTGGCCCTAGCCTCTCCATCATCTTGATGAAGACTTATTGATGTAGTGATGGCTTTTCCTTCTTGAAGATATTCTTGTAAGATCATGGTGAGGCTTGTCCTTCCTTAGGGGTGTCACTTTGACTTTCTTGATATTACTTAAGGTTAACCCATACTTTGATCATGGATCAAAAACTTCCTTGATCATGATGACATGTGGACTCCACAATCAAATAAGAAACGCTTCATCCAAAATGTCACTTGCCCTAGGTTGCATGGGCTTGGTTGAAGGGTAGGAATCCCAACAAGTGATTGTGGGATATCTTGGATCATGAATGCTCTTTAAGTTTCTCGTCCTAGGCCAAGAGCTTCATGTAAATATTGTCTTGATTTCTTTCTCGGCCATGGACAAGATACTTCAATGTAGGCTAGTTGAACTTAAATCCCTTGAAATCCCCATAGCCTCCTTGATTACAAGGGTGATATTGATGCCACCCTTGACCTACTTGTAGGTGATATCCATTGGATTTGTGTTGAAAGGAAGAATCCTCATGGGTCTTAGGAAAATGATTCCCCAAATGGCCCATGTTGGCATGGATTTTCACAAATCATGTGAATATCCATGGCTTGGATCATCCAAACAATTCTCCATTGGCTTGATCTTCATGATACTTCAATGGGAGGTGTATTTCCTTAGCTAGCATTTGCACCTTGTTAAATGGTGTGCATGCCAAGCTAAGGGAACTAGAGCATTTTTCAATCCACCCCTTGAGTAGAGACCATATTCTCATCCATGATGAATGGGAATGGGACTCCTTCAGCTCCAGCACGAATGTGGTCATGAATTGGTGAATCCAACCCATGACATGAGTGTTGGATGAAGAGCCAACTATCCACCCCATGATGGAGGCAAATCAAAAAGAACTCTTGGAGCCTCCGTCAAGCTTAGGGATGGATGACTTTGGTTCCTACTGGAAGCTGAAATTCTTCCGCGAAAGGCAATGGTGTTTCCTAGCAGACATTTGTTGAGGTACGCCTTCAATCATCTTGTAGTTGAGCACTAGCATCCTCGTTGGCCATCCCATGAAATGGGTTAGCCAATACTACCCTGTTTTCACCACAAAAGGAGAAAACAAACAAGGCTAATCCTATATAATAACTATTAGTACCTATAGCTTAATCACAAGTGATAGCTATCCTTCACTTTCTTTGCCTTCCCCGACAACATCGCCAAAAATGCTTGTTGACATTTTGTAACGTCACGGATCATCTCTAGTAAGAGATGAGGTCCGAAAGTACACGTAAACTGTCATGTAGCATTTAACCGAAGAGTATTCTCAAGGGTATAATATTTATCCTAAAGGAAGGCAATGGAGTAAAGTAGACACTACGCTTATGATCAAGCTATGGGATACTAATCAACTATGAAGACAAGGGTAAGTTGATAATATGGGTAGTGTGACATAGACCTAAGCAATCTATTATAAAGGGTAAATGGATTCTAATGGAGATTAGACTAAGAGTTAAGAAGTTGCTCCTACAATGCTTCTAATATACATATACATAGCCTAGGTTAGATACTAATGAGGATGTCAATGGTGAATACTTATGCTAAGTTGTTCAACATATCGAGCACAGGTTTACCCCTAGCAATACTAGGACGACTCCCGCCAAGAGCCTGTGGCATAGCCGAACATGGAGGATTACAAAGGACAGATAGGGCATTCACCACCTACTGCCTACCTCTTCAATCCGTTGGTCTACGAGACACCCAACGCTACTTAACTACCCTAGAACTATGCTAGCATATTAAGTAAATACCTTAGGAGCCATGGCACAAGCCATCCTAAGGCAATGAACTAAATCATCGTTCAACCAATGTTGATACATAACATATGTTATTCATATTAACATGATTATATCATAACTAATTACACTATAGTGGGGGTTTATAGTCTTTATGATGATAGTATACTGACATTAAGGTATGATCATAAAGACTATTCCTACCACATACATGGAATCCACAATCAAACAAGAAACGCTTCATCCAAGTATATAAATAAAAGAAGACTAAAGGTAATATCTTTATTATGCATAAAGTCACAAATATAAGAAAAGATACATGAGCCATCCCTTTCTCAATCTGGACTTGGACCTAGAGGCTGTCCTCTCCATAGCCTAACTCCACTAAGGACTAAGAGAACTAGTGTATACAATATAATGATGCTCAAGTGGTGTGTGTGTGTGAAGTGAGGGTAGGGGTCCTATTTATAGGTGGAGAAGGGTCGGCTCCCGCGACCAAATGCGCGCTAATCAGTCACATCCGACTTCTTCAAGCCAGGAGGAGCCAACACGTGGCAATTGACCGAGTTTGGCGCCAGGACCAATTCGGTTGACTAGGGGGGTCTTTGCACCGTTTCGCGTGTGCTTTCTCCAGGTCACTGCCAGGTGGGTCCCATCACTTGATATGGGTGCTACACCATTGGATGGCCTCGAATACTTCTGTTTGTGGTCCATTTGATCCATTTGGCGCCACACGTCGGTGCATGATTGGCTGGGATGATGTTTTATAGGATTGCTCCCCCTCTTTTACCTCATTTCTTGAAATAATTCTCTGCATGCACTATTTCTCCAAGGACAAAATAGGTTAAATAGAAAGGTGATGTGTGCAAGGAATGGCAATTCCTTCACATAATTGAGTTATATTGACAGGTGAAATTGGTAGATAACAACCATCAACAGTTGCGATCTGCGGACGTTGGACTGCACCAAGTTGATGTTGGACTATGCGGAGTCGATGACGTCTGAGAGGCGCTCTGGTTCTGCCAAAGCTATGGAGGGCCGCTCGATGATCATCTCGGGGACCCCTTCACCCTGCGGAGATGAGGACAAGGTCACCAGCACCGGGGGCCTCATTGCCGAGAGTTGAGCAAAAGTTGTGGTGCCACTCGAAGCGGCAGCACCACCATCGCCCAAGGTGCCAACTGCTAGAACAGCAGCCTCTGGTGCTGGACCCTAAGCTTGTTGAGTGAACTCCAACACTACCTCCGGCACGGCAGCCAGAGGTGCTTCACTGCTCGCGCCAGGCGTGGGCGTCGGAGCGACGCTCCCTTGTACCAGCTTGGCGGTCCGCTCTGCCGATGCAGTCGTGGTCCCCTAAGCCGACTTAGGAGCGCTCCAGACCATGTAACACCCTCATTTTCATCCATCATGCATTGTATAAGTTCATATACATGTCTAACATTAATCCACATAAAAAGGAATAAGTTTAAAATGAATTTAGAGCAAAATTGAACTGAATTCTGGAATATGCGGACTAGTCCTTGGTGCGGACTAGTCCGATTTCTCTCTGACCTCCATCGGACCAGTCTGTTTTTGCTGCGGACTAGTCTATTTTTGCCTCTGGATAGTTTTGGACTTGTCCGGTCTATTGCGGACTAGTCTGTTATTCCAGGAATCCTTGAAATTTCGCTAAGTCCCCAGACTTGTCCAGACTTGTCCGTTTTCCCCTCTAACTAAAGTCGGACTTGTCCGATGGCCAGACTTGTCTATTTTTCCCCTCTGGATAAGTTCAGACTTGTCTGATGTCTAGTCCGGACTTGTCCGATTTCTCTCTGTCTAACTTCGGACTAGTCTGGCCCTTTTTGGACTTGTCTGATAAATCGTGACTCCGAGTTGATCTTTTGCTTCACAACTTGTTTCTTGGGTTTTACGTTAAGTAGGCCTAGGGACATCATGCCTAACTCTTTTAGAGCCCATGTGGGACTCTAAACCGACCCCTACTCATATCAAAATCGAATTCATTGAAACCCTAGCCTCCACCTCTATATAAACAAACCCACCCCTTGGCTTGACATCTATTTGCCACTTTTCAACCACACCCAAACCCTAGATCGTGAATAGCCGTCACCAAGGAGGGAGAAGGATATCTAGAGCAAGGAGAAGAAGAGGAGGAAACGAAAGAGGATCAAGATCTCCATCAAGTTTTGTTCTCCATCGCTAATTCACCATCAAGTTCTTCATCAACCCTAGATCATGAAGATCCAAGTGTTGCCTCCAATACCCTTGATTCTTTGGAGTCTTGGACACCTGGTATACCTTCTACTTCCTCTTCCTTACGTGAATTCAACCCCAAATCTCCAGATTCACGTCGATCTAGAAAACCCTAGTTCGCTAGTTCCACAAAGTGCGGACTAGTCTGATCCCTAGCGGACTAGTCCGATTTTCCTGGTTAAATTGTGTTGAATTACTTCCAAAATTAGATCGAATCAACTCCAAACCTATGTAGACTTCTTAACAGCCATTGTAATTGATTAATAGACATCATTAGCAACTTATTAACTAGTTTTGCTTCGCATTTGCATTAATCATGCATGTCATATCATATTGAGTAATATTTGTGTACTATTTGATTGTAATTCTTGTCTTGTATGTTTATTGCGTGGTTTAGATGGATTTGCACTAGAAAGTGCCGCGGAGGATCTCCAGCACCAGGAGTTTGAAGTCTTTGATCCTAATCAAGCCCAAGAGCAAGGCAAGTGTCCTTGAACATATTGATCCTGTTTCTAAAATAAATGTTTTGTTTGCAAAACTGCATGCCTGTGTCAATTTGATGGGAATACTATGAAAGGAAGTTTACTAGATTTTTTTAACCACCCTTGTCACCTGGAATACATGGTAGAGAGTTAGGAAGGGCTTTTACCTTTAAATTATACCATTAAATTATGCATTAATGAGATTATGGTTAATATGAACTGGTTAATATGATATGGCAATGGGTGATCTAAGAAAGGCTGGTATGTGGATGGGTTGGATGTTATGGTGGTTTGCTTGCTTTAGATCCAAGGACCGGTTCGTGGAGCGACCATCCAGGATTTACAGTGCCACCACAAGGCCAAGTATGGGTGCGGCGTAGCTGATTAATTAGGGCTTTGCCAGTGCTATTTGGACCATTAAGGATGCTCGGGGAAGGGGTAGTCAGATTGGGTTTGTTGATGATTGGTGGGACTACCCTATGATCCAAATAGCTCAAGAGGGGACCCTTGGTTGAAGATGTGCTCAGTTGGAGGCATCGCCACTGGTGAAACCTCTGTGGGGTCTAAATAGGCTAGTAATCCCTTTGTAAAAGTTATTTTTGATCTCTTGGCCACACACATAAGTAAGTGTTAGACGACATAATTGAGATTCTATAGTCATCGAAAGGTGATGAAATCACAAGCACGTGGGTAAAGTGGTACAACCTCTGCAGTGTGTCTTAAAACTATCATGATAGCCATGCTCCCGTTTATGAGCAACCTGGACCCTCACATGATTAGGGGAAACTTGGGATTTGGGATGGTTATGGTTTGGTACTGGCTACGGAATGGAATTATGGTTTATGGCAATGGATATGGTTAAAGGTAATGGTAAAATCTGGAATATGGATCATGGTAATGAATATGGACTGGTATTATGATAACTACATGGTTTATGATGGGTTTACTTATCATACATAATATATATTGCTTTTCAAATGTTTTAATGTACTTTTCAACACTTAGCCATTATTATATTCGTCATTTGAATCAGCTATATGTCATACTGTCCACACTTGCTAAGTACGACATGTACTCACCCTTGCAATTCCCCCACCAATAGTTGTAGGTCAGAATTGGGAGTATAACGATGGTAATGCGGAGTTCTAGGTCGTGTCTGCCATCAGCTTTGCCTGTGGAGTTATTGGAGCTGGGCTATACCCTATCTGCTTAGTTTGCATAGTTGCTTAGTTAGTTTATTTTTGCTGCATTAGTTCAAACTTGTCATTAATATTCATTAGAGCTTGTTTTCGAGGATATTATGAATTGTGTAATAAAAGTGCTAAATTAATCTTGTTCTGTGGTAAATTTCTGTATATCCTTTTGTGATTGCACTCGTGTATGTGTGTTGAATGTCCTGGGCACACATATACGTTCACTTGGTTCATTTTTGGAACCGGGTGTCACAAATTAGTAGCAGAGCCACAAGTTTACCGTAGGATGCAACCTAGACAGAATGGACACTTTAGAACACATAGGAGCACTCAGGAATCAATGTGTTTTTGGTTGGTGTGCTGTTTGCTTTGTATTGCTGCTTGTGTGCTTAGTAGAGGATTTTGGGATGCTTTAGCATTGCCATGTCCACCTAGGCTAGTATAGTTAGTTGCTTAGTTTCATATCCCTTGATGCATATAGTTGGGGACGTCTTCTAAATTCTTATCTCTTGCTTTTCTTCAGATGGTGAGGACTCGCAACCAAAGGGATGGCAATGATGAGGAGGAGAACAATGGAGCACCTCAGAACAACAATGGACAAGGACCTGCCCAAGGAGTTATCAATCTTGAGCAACTATTGGCTATGCAAAACCAGCTCATGCAGACCATGATACAAACTATGGGATAGCTACAGGCTGGTAACAACAATAATCAACCTCACATGCCTCCACCGCCACCCCCGCCTCCTCATAACCGGTTGGGAGGGTTTATGAGGACTAGGCCGCCAACCTTTGCTCAAGCTGCTGGCCCTATGGATGCCGATGATTGGCTCAAGTCCGTGGAGCAGAAACTTGCAATTATCCAATGCAGTGACCGGGAGAAGGTGCTGTTTGTATCTCATGAACTGGTTGGAGCAGCTACCGATTGGTGGGATTCGCTATGCAATGCTCATGAGAACCAAGAGAGAATTACTTGGGTTGAATTCAAGGAGAGCATCCATTCTCATTATGTACCGGAAGGTGTTTTGATTCTGAAGAGACAAAAATTTGAGAACCTGAGGCAAGGAAGATCGAGTGTTGGTGAATACCTTAACAAATTCACTCAACTCTCAAGATATGCGTCTGAAGATGTGAGCCGGGACAGCCGGAAACAATACTTGTTCATGAGGGGCTTGAACAATGAGATCCAAGTGCAATTGCTCAACTATGATTATGCCAACTTCTAGAAGCTTTTGGACAAAGCAATTTTGGTTGAGAACAAGGTCCGTGAGATGGAGCAAGACAATAAGAGGAAGGCGCCATATCAAGGACAGCAACAAGGAAGTAATGTGCGCCCTCGCTTTGCGCCACCAAATGCGCCATATTACAGCTCCTCTGCTCCTATATAGCGCCCTGGTTATACACCGTGCCCAACTCAGTTTGTGCAACAGTGCCCTGTTATGCAAGCACTTAGGCCTCCAATGTCTTATGCACCTCGTGCCAACTTTCCTGGTGCCAATGCGCAGAATCAAGTCCGTCCAAATTTTGGTGCAGCAAAGAAGTGCTATACTTGTGGAGAAGCTGGACACTTTGCGCATCAATGTCCTAAGTCAGGCCTTGGTCAATGAAGCAATTCACTGAGGCAAAACACAAGACCCAATGGAGGACAACCGCAAGGAAACCGTGGACAATAGAATTTTGCTCATGGCAACGTGAACCATGTCTCTACGGAGGATGCTCAACAAGCGGATGACGTGGTAATTGGTATGTTTCTCGCAAACTCCAACCCGACAACTATGTTATTTGATTTTGGAGCATCACATTCATTCATTGCATTGAAATATGTTGCCAAGTATAGTTTGCCTATCTCTCATATGAAGTTCACTCTATTGGTTAAGTCTCCTGGAGGAGAGATGAGGACAAATATAGTATGTCCAAAAGTAAGCCTTAGAATAAGGGGGGTAGACTTCTTCGCCAATCTCATTGTCTTGGATTCTCAAGGATTGGACATTATACTTGGTATGGACTGCTTGAGGAAGCACAATGGAGTCAATGAATGTGCCACAAAGACGGTGAAGTTGACCAATGAGGAAGTGATCACTGTAGAGTTTGAAGCATCTCAACACGCAGCGAAGCAATTGGAGCTGAACCAGGGTGTTGCAATTGAGGAGATTCCAGTGGTGTGTGAATTCTTGGATGTGTTCTCGGACGAGTTGCCAGGAATGTCGTCTAATCGAGACATTGAGTTCGTTATTGATTTAATACCTGGAATTGCACCTATAGCTAAGAGGCCATATAGGATGCCTCGTAAAGAGTGAGCGGAGCTCAAGAAGCAAATTCAAGAGAACCTAGAGAAAGGTTTCATTCGCCCAAGCTCATCACCTTGGGGAGCACCCGTGCTGTTTGTAGACAAGAAGGATGGATCCCAAAGGATGTGTGTGGATTACCAAGCTGTCAAAGAGGTGACCATCAAGAACAAGTACACCTTGCCACACATAGAAGATTTGTTCGATCAGATGAAGGGTGCTTGTGTATTCTCCAAGATTGATTTGAGGTCGGGATACTTTCAAATGAAGATAAGACCGTCGGACATACCTAATACAGCTTCCAGGACACGATATGGATCTTATGAGTACATCGTGATGTCCTTTGGATTGACCAGCACACCTGCATACTTTATGTACCTCATGAATAAGGTCTTTATGGAGTACTTGGATAAGTTTGTTTTTGGTGTTCATTGATGACATTATGATCTACTCGAAGGATGAGAAGGAGCATGAGGAACACTTGAGGCTAACGTTGCATATATTGAGGGAGCATCAATTGTACGCCAAATTCAGCAAGTGCCATTTTTGGTTGAAAGAGGTGTTGTTTTTGGGTCATATCATCTCAGGAGGAGTATCGGTCGACCCGGAAAAGTGAGGGACGTGTTGAAATGGGAAACCCCGCATAATGTAAAGGAGATCCGGAGTTTTCTTGGGATGGTTGGGTATTACTGTAGGTTCACCAAGGACTTTTCCAAGATAGCCAAGCCAATGACGCAACTGCTAATGAAAGGGAAAGCATTCCAATGGACACAAGCTTGTCAAGTAAGTCTTGAGGAGTTGAAGAAAAGATTAACAACATCCCCAGTTTTGGTTTTGCCGGATGTAAGCAAAAGCTTCGATATTTATTGTGACATGTCAATACAAGGACTTGGATGTGTATTGATGCAAGAAGGTCAAGTGGTTGCATATGCATCAAGAAAATTGAAGAAACATGAGCAGAATTATCCAACACATGATTTGGAACTTGCATCTGTGGTACACGCATTGAAAATTTGGAGACACTACATCCTTGGACATAGGTGTGAAATTTATACGGATCATAAGAGCCTTAAGTATATTTTCACACAAACGTACTTGAATTTGAGGCAATGAAGATGGTTGGATCTCATCAAAGATTATGATGTGAAAATCAACTATCACCCGGGGAAGGCTAATGTAGTGGTCAATGCTTTGAGTAGAAAAGGAGTAAGTCATCAGCTTATGGTTCAAGAGCTACCATCCGAGTTATGTAAGGAGTTTGAACAGTTGAACCTTGGATTTGTGAATGAGATGGGGATGATGGAGTTAAATCCGATCTTGGAGCAAGAAATTCGGGAAGGCCAAACCAAGGATGAGGAAATTAAGGAGATCAAAGAAAGGACCCAAGAAGGAAGGGAATTCAGGTTTGATGAGGAAGAACATGGTACCTTATGGCTTGGAAAAAGGGTTGTCGTGCCTAATGTGAAGCATATTCAGGAAACAATATTAAAGGAGGCACATGACTCACCGTACTCAATTCACCCCGGTTGTACGAAGATGTACAAGGACTTGAAGACGTGCTATTGGTGGGCTAGCATGAAAAAGGACATAGCCGAATTTGTAGCTTTGTGTGATGTGTGCCAACAAGTCAAGGCGGAACATCAAAGACCCGCTGGATTATTGCAGCCATTAAAGATTCCTGAATGGAATTGGGAAGAAATTGGAATGGACTTCATGTTTGCTTTACCGCGTACCCAGTACGGTTATGACTCCATATTGGTAATTGTGGATCGGTTAACCAAGTCAACTCACTTTATTCCTGTCAAGAACACTTTTAATGGAGAGAAGTTGGCGGAACTGTATATGGGAAGAATAGTGTGTTTGCATGGAGTTCCAAAAAAGATATTATCGGATAGAGGTTCTAAATTTACCTCTAGGTTTTGGCAAAAATTGCATGAAGCGTTGGGAACAAGGTTGAATTTCAGCTCAGCATATCACCCACAAATGGATGGACAAACTGAAAGGACCAACCAAATTTTAGAGGATATGTTAAGAGCTTGTGCTTTAAAGCATGGGAAAAGTTGGGACAAGAGCTTGCCATATGCGGAATTCTCATACAACAATAGTTACCAAGCAAGTTTGAAGATGTCACCTTATGAAGCACTATATGGAAGGAAGTGTGGGATATCTTTATTCTGGAATGAGATAGGAGAAACTGAAGTATTTTGTCCGGATGTGTTGCTAGAAGTTGAAAAACAAGTTTAGGTTATTCGTGAGAACTTGATGGCTGCTCAATCAAGGCAAAAAGGCTATGCGGACAATAGGAGAAGGAACTAGCCTTTGAAATAGGAGACTTCGTTTACCTAAAGGTGTCACCAATGAGAGGTCGTAAGAGGTTTAACATAAGAGGCAAGCTAGCACCTCGCTATATTGGACCATTCAAGATTTTGGACAAAAGAGGGGAAGTAGCCTATAAGTTGGAGATGCCAACTCACTTATCGGATGTTCATGATGTGTTTCATGTTTCCCAGCTCAAGAAGTGCTTGAGAGTACCGGAAGAACAAGTGTCAATGGAAGAATTGAAATTAGAGGCAGATTTGACTTATGTCGAGAAACTGGTCAAAATCTTGGAAACCTAGGAAAGGGTCACAAGGAACAAGATTATTAGATGGTGTAAAGTGCAATGGAAATCATACAGAATCGGAAGCAACATGGGAGCTGGAGGATGATCTCAAGAAGGAATTTCCGTATCTCTTCTCTTTCGCGTCGAATCTCAAGGGCGAGATTCATTTTAAGGGGGGCAGGTTTGTAACACCCTCATTTTTATCCATCATGCATTGCATAAGTTCATATACATGTCTAACATTATTCCATATAAAAGGGAATAAGTTTAAAATGAATTTAGAGCAAAACCGCACTTAAGAATTCTGGAAAGTGCGGACTAGTCCGGTTTTGGTGCGGACTAGTCCGATTTCTCTCTGACCTCCATCGGACCAGTCTGTTTTTGCTGCAGACTAGTCTGTTTTTGCCTCTGGACGGTTTCGGACTTGTCCGATCCATAGAGGACTAGTCTGGTATTCCAGGAATCCTTGAAATTTTGCTAAGCCCCAAGACTTATCCGGTGTTCCGGCGGACTTGTCTGTTTTCCCCTCTGACTAAAGTCGAACTTGTCCAAATTTGGCAGACTTGTCTATTTTTCCCCTCTGGATAAGTTCGGACTTGTCTGATGTCCAGTTCGGACTTGTCCGATTTCTCTCTGTCTAACTTTGGACTAGTCCGGTAAATCGCGACTTTGACTTGATATTTTGTTTCACGACTTATTTCTTGGGTTTTACGTTAAGTGGGCCTAGGGATGTCGTGCCTAACTCTTTTAGAGCCCGTGTGAGACTCTAAACCGACCCCTACTCATCTCAAACTCGAATTCATTGAAACCCTAGCCTCCACCTCTATATAAACAAACCCACCCCTTGGCTTGACATCTATTTGCCACTTTTCAACCACACCCAAACCCTAGCTCGTGAATAGCCATCACCAAGGAGGGAGAAGGAGATCTAGAGCAAGGAGAAGAAGAGGAGGAAACGAAAGAAGATCAAGATCTGCATCAAGTTTCATTCTCCATCACCAATTCACCATCAAGTTCTTCATCAACTCTAGATCGTCAAGATCCAAGTGTTGCCTCTAATACCCTTAATTCTTTGGAGCCTTGGACACCTGGTATACCTTCTACTTCATCTTCCTTACGTGAATTCAACCCCAAATCTTTAGATTCACGTCGATCTAGAAAACCCTAGTTCGCTAGTTCCGCGAAGTGCGAACTAGTCCGGTCCCTAGCGGACTAGTCCGATTTTCTTGGTTAAATTGTGTTGAATTACTTCCAAAATTAGATCGAATCAACTCCAAACTTGTGTAGACTTCTTAATAGCCATTTTAATTGACTAATAAACATCATTAGCAACTTATTAACTAGTTTTTCTTTGCATTTGCATTAATCATGCATGTCATGTCATATTGAGGAATATTTGTGCACTATTTGATTGTAATTCTTGTCTTGTATGTTTATTGCGCAGTTTAAACGGATTTGCGCTAGAAAGTGCTGCGGAGGTCCAGCACCAGGATTTTGAAGTTATTGATCCCAATCAAGCCCAAGAGCAAGGCAAGTGTCCTTGAACATATTGATCCTATTTCTAAAATAAATGTTTTGTTTGCAAAACTGCATGCTCGTGTCAATTTGTTGGGAATCCTGTGAAAGGAAGTTTACTAGATTTGTTTAACCACCCTTGTCACCTGGAATACATGGTAGAGAGTCGGGAAGGGCTTTTACCTTTTTGCTTTGCTTAATTAATTGGGATGGGAAAACAACTATACCATTAAATTATGCATTAATGAGATTATGGTTAATATGAACTGGTTAATATGATATGGTAATGGGTGATCTAAGCAAGACTGGTATGTGGATGGGTTGGATGTTATGGTGTTTTGCTTGCTTTAGATCCAAGGACCGGTTCGTGGAGCGACCATCCAGGATTTACAGTGCCACCACAAGGCCAAGTATGGGTGCGGCATAGCTGATTAATTAGGGCTTTGCCAGTGCTATTTGGACCATTAAGGATGCTCGGGGAAGGGGTAGTCAGATTGGGTTTGTTGATGATTGGTGGGACTACCCTGGGATCCAAATAGCTCCAGAGGGGACCCTTGGTTGAAGATGTGCTCAGTTGGAGGCATCGTCACCGGTGAGTACGACTTGTACTCACCCTTACAATTCCCCCACAAACAGTTGCATGTCAGAATTGGGAGTATAACGATGGTAATGCGGAGTTCTAGGCCGTGTCTGCCTTCCGCTTTGCCTGTGGAGTTATTGGAGCTGCGCTATACCCTATCTGCTTAGTTTGCTTAGTTGCTTAGTTAGTTTATTTCCGCTGCATTAGTTCAAACTTGTCATTAATATTCATTAGAGCTCGTTTTCGAGGATATTATGAATTGTGTAATAAAAGTTCTCAATTAATCTTGTTTTGTGGTAATTTTCTGTATATCCTTTTGTGATTGCACTCATGTATGTGTGTTGAACGTCTTGGGCACACATATAAGTTCACTAGGTTCATTTTCGGAACCGGGTGTCACATACCTCTACTCCGGTGGTAATGGCGTCACCACATCTGACGAAGACCTGCATATTGGTGTTAAAATATGTTCAGACAAGAGAACAGATGAGAAAATGTGATCTTTGGTAAGAATTCCTTACCGAATTCCCAGGAAGCTCCAACGGGCCTTGAGTTTTGGTGACTCTAAGGCTGAAGGCTCTGCTGTCGATGTGGCGGGTTAGGTCAATCCGATTGGGCCTCCACCAGAACCGCTGACGCTGCTGCTGTCTCACATAGGTGTGTCTCCACTGACCCCAACGATACCACTTCTAGAGCCCCCTCCAGAGCCACCGTCGACATCCACTACCAAGCCCATGGCAAGGTTGCTAGCGGCGTGAGGCCTCTTGGTCTGGGTCTCTACAGATGTAGTGCTCCCGGAGCCCTCACCAGCACCTTGGATTGCACCGGCAGCAAAGACGCTGGCTGGTGCACCGTTCTCAGTCGATAGCAGACTCGTCGCTTGGTGGGCTGGGCCTTCGCTCAAAGAACTCTCAACACCCGAGGCAAAGGATAGGCACTTCATCAGACATTGACTTGGGGCAAAGGCCGCCCTCGGCTGTGACCGAGGACGTTTGTCCTTCACGACCTCGACCACTAGCGACTTTCCCTTCCCCGTATCAGGGTCCGATGCTTTGCCCTTTCCCCCGTCGAAGGACGGGTCTTCCACCTTTGGCACCTCGGAGCATGGAGCTGGTGCAGACTTCTATGGAGAGTCAGCGATGATCAATCCATAGTCCGCGTCTCAAACCTGTCGCAGCGCAAGACCGAGTGCATCCAGGTTTGGCATCTCCCTCAAAATCTGGACCTTGAGGTCCTGGTCTATACAAAGTGGTGGACATGGCCGCGGGAGGGTGAAGACGTCGGAAGACAATGGGTCATCAGATGCCTTGGACATCACATCAAACACCTCTTGTTGGGTCATCTTCGTGTCACGACCCCTCACCAGCCAGGTGCCGTCCTGCAGCCCGAAGTATAGCCATGCCACGTGGCAACGATGCTGGAGGGGGCCAGGTTTCGATGCACGAAGTCCTGCAGCACCATCAATGACTACAAACCATGGTCCGCCAGGTATCGGATCCTCTCCATCATCGGGGTATACTCTAGCTCAAACTTCGGGCGCTCTTCCCAGGTCTTCTTCCTAAGTGCTAACGAGTCGGCGGGCAGCACAATGCGATCGTGGGCATCGGCGTGTAGGATCACCCAGTCATCCCTCCAGCCATCCCACCTCGCGACGGAAAGCGGGGTGATGTACTTGAAGGGACTATTTGCCCGCTCCTGGAAGTAGTAGGCGCCGAGGAAGTTTGTCTTGCTCTTCCCAGTCTTCCACTGAAAGTGCATCTAGGCATCCCTGTGGGTTTTGTATGATTGATTATGACAATTAAGAGACTAATGAGCTGAGTTGATCTTAAGCACATGTGTGATGGTTGAAATGAGGCAAAATCCCTCAAAAAGGAAAAGGCTGAAACGGGCGTCAAAGACTCAAGCGTAGAAATTAGGGTTTCTATGGTGTTGAGATTAGATGAACCGTATCATGTGTGAGGGTGGTTGTATCATGTGCATTGAGATCATTCAAGAGGGCTCAAAGTGGTGGTTGAGAGAAAAACCTAAGTGAGAAGCCAGAATGAGAGAAAACTCTAGGAGGCCGGACTAGTCCAGGCCTCAGGGCCGGACTAGTCCGGCTAGTCAGAATAGTACGTTATGGGTCGCACTAAACGTCTCTGGATGAGTTCGTACTTTTCCGTATGGGTACAGACTAGTCTGTTCATCCCTTTGTAAGTGAAGTTGGAGCTAAGTCCCAGAAGGCCAGACTTGTCCATTTTGGGACAGACCAAAGCATTCTGGAAGAGTTCGTACTTTTCAGTTGTGGTACAGACTAGTTCGTATGAGACTTAATGTGAGAAACTGAGTCAAACCCTAGAGGGTCGGACTTGTCCGCCCCTGTGGCCAGACTAGTCTAGGCCAACCAAGTTTAGCCCGTTTTAGGACGGACTAAACCATTCTGTTGGACTTCAGACTAGTCCGTTGTGAACCGGACTAGTCCGTGTTGCCCGTGGCCGTTTGAAATTGAAACATTGGTGCACACGTCATCTGTTTTGTCGATCGATGAAGTGAAATTGTCGGTGGTCCCAAAAGGCCAGACTAGTCTGGGGCTGTCCTGGTGGCAACGGTTAGTTGCCAGGACCCCTATAAAAAGGGGATCCCTGGCCCCTATTTGACTAATCTAGAACCCTAGTGCCGCCACAAGTGACTTAGAGCCTTTCCAAGCCTTCTACTCGTCCTACTAGCCCTCTAAGATCAAATCTTGAAGAGATTAAGGTTTGGGAAGGAGAGTGAAGGAAGATCATCGTGCTTTGGATCTCAGTTTGATCTCTTGCACATCGTGTTGTGTTTTGTGGCTTGTGTGAGTTGAGTTTCAAGTTCTCCTTGCTGTATTCATTAGTGGGAGCCTTAACTTTTGAGCAGCCCCAAGAAACTTGTGATTACCCTTTGATATAGTGGAATCCAAACCGGCCATTGTGGTGGCTTGGTGAGAAGAGGGTCAAGTGAGACCCGATCCTTGTGTGGACTTCTCAACGTGGATGTAGGCTTCTTCATGGAGCTGAACAACGGGATAAATCTTGTCTCGCTTGTCGCTTTACATTTTGTAATCACTAGAATTGTTTTTAAGGTTCATATTGTTCTTCATATTGATCATTGTTGAAATCTTGTAACCTAATAGCTTTAACTTGTCAATCTCAGTTGTACTAGGTAACCATACATTGCTTTCATCTTTAGTGAAGTTACATTACGCAAATAACTGGTATAATAAAGATTTTAGGTTTTCTCCCCGTGCTAAGCGGACTAGTCTGGCCCTGTCCAGACAAGTCTGGCCTTAGTGATTTAATATCGTTTGATTAAGCTATTCCAGGTCTTATTGCCATTCACCCCGCTCTATGTGACTTTCAATTGGTATGAAAGCAGGCTTCTTCACCAAGAGTCTAACAACTCGGAGAAGAAATGGCCGGAAGGGGTGACTACGAGATTCCGGTGATTGTCGATGACGTCAAGACGAAGAACCTCGATGTTCTTCAATAGGATCCTAATGACGACAAATAAGTTTGTCTGCTCAAGGCGCGGCTTCATGAGAAGCTCAACATCCCCAAGAGGGAAATCAAGCCGATCACTCCAATCAACACCAACAATGGGAGTAGTTCACACGACTACTCCCGTTATCCTTACAACTATGAGCGACCAACCGCGAGCAACCATTACTTATCTATTCTCATGGGAAACCTCCTCAATTTGATGGAAATGACTATTCTATGTGGAAGCATAATATGAAGATGCATCTCATTTCCTTAAACCCTAGCTTGTGGCAAATTTTGTTGATAGGAGTGCATCTTCCCAAGAATGATGAAGACGTTACTCCGGAGCAAGCTGTCCTCCTCCATCGCAATGCTCAAGCCGTGGGAGTAATCACCTCCTCCTTGACTCGAGAGGAGTTCAACCGCATTGAAGGGTTGGAGGTTGCCAAGGATATATGGGACACCCTCAAGACGGCACATGAGGGCAAGCGTGTCATTAGGGAGGCCAAGATCGAGATGATTGAAGGAGAGCTTGGGAGGTTCAATATATTGGATGGTCAGTCCCCCCAAGACATGTACAACCGCCTCAAGACTCTCATCAACAAGAGTCGATCTTATGGAAGCACCCGGTGGACGGACAACGAAGTGGTGAAGAGAATGATTCGGGCATTCATGCCAAGAAATGTCACTCTTTGCTCACTAATCTGTGAAAGTCAGGGATTCCATAAGATGACTCCCAAAGAAGTGCTAGGGAGGATCATCAACCATGAGATGATGGAGCAAGAAGCTATGTTCTACAATGATCTACAAAAGCTCTCCTCCTCCAAGAAAAGAAATGTTGCATTCAAAGCAACATTTTCAAGATCCCAAGAAAAGGGAGAAAGTGATGAAGAGATCCCCGACACCGATGAGGAAAAGGCACTCTTGATCAACAACTTCAATAGGATGTGGAGAAGAAAGAGGGGGAGCTACCATCATGAAAGCAAGAGCAAAGACAAGCCCAAGACAAGATCAAAGAGGGCTTGCTACAATTGTGGGGATTATGGCCACTTCATTGTGGATTGCCCACACGAGGAAAACAATAAGAAGAAAGATGGCAATTCCAAAGAGAAGAAGCACTTCAAGAAGAAGAAGCAATCAGGACATGCCCACCTTTGAAAGGAGTGAGATTCAAATTAAGAATTCTCCTCCGATGAAGAAGAGAATATATCAACTATTGCTATGAAGAAGTGAACTACGAAGAACAAGCTCTTCCCCAATGTGACGCCCGGTTCCGAAAAATGAACCAAGCTAACGCATATGTGTGCCCAGGATGTTCATCACACATACACGAGTGCATTCACAAAAGAGTATACAGAAAATTACCACAAAATAAGATTAATTAACCAAATTTTATTAAAAAAACCATATTATCCTCGAATACAAGCTCTAATGAATATTAATGACAAGTTCAACTAATGCAGCAGAAATACTCTAATTAAGCAAAGTAAATAGCTATGCAGCATAAGCAATAGGGTATAGTGCAGCTCTGATCAACACCACAAGCAAGCTGACGGTAGACACGGCCTAGAACTCCGCATTATCACCATTAAACTCCCAATCCTGACCTGCAACTGTTGGGGGGATTGCAAGAGTGAGTACATGTCGTACTCAGCAAGTGTGGAAAGTATGACATGTGGTTGATTCAAATGATGACAATAATAATGGCTAAGTGATGAAAAGTACATTAAAACATTTGAAAAGCAATATATTATATGTATGTGAAGTAAACCCATCATAATCATAAGTAATATCATAATACCAATCTGAATTTACTACCATCATCAATAATTCCAGATTTCACCATTGCCAATAACCATATTCAATACCAGAAATAAATCCATAACCAACCATAACCATCCCAATACTAAGTTCCCTCTAATCATGGATGTTGTCCAGGTGCTCATAACCGGGAGCACGGTATCATGATAGTTTAGACACACTCTGCAGAGTTTGTACCTCTTTACCCACATGTTTGTGATTTCATCACCTTTCGATGACTATAGAATCTGAATTATGCCGTCTCACACTTCCTTAGGTATGTGGCCAAGAGATCACAAACTAGCCTTTACAAAGGGATTACTAGCCTATTTAGACCCCATTGAGGTTTCACCGGTGGCGATGTCTCCTACAGAGCACATCTTCAACCAAGGGCCCCCTCTTGAGCCATTCGGATTCCAGGGTAGTCCCACCAATCATCAACAAACCCAATCCGACTACCCCTTCTCTGAGCATCCATAATGGTCCAAATAGCACTGGCAAAGCCCTAATTAATCAGCTACGCCGCACCGATACTTGGCCTCGTGGTGGCACTGTAGTCCTGGCTTATTCTCGCATGAACCGGTCCTTAGATCTAAAGCAAGTAAACCACCATAACATCCAACCCATCCACATACCAGGCTTGCTTAGATCACCCATTACCATATCATATTGACTAGTTCACATTAACAGAATAACATTAATGCATAATTAAATGTGTAGTGTAGTTTTCCCATCCCAATTAATTGAGCGATGCAAAAGGTAAAAACCCTTCCCGACTCTCTACCATGTATTCGAGGTGACAAGGGTGGTTAAACAAAGCTAGTCAACTTCCTATCATAGGATTCCCATCAAATTGACACAAGCATGCAATTTTGCAAACACAACATTAATTTTAAAATAGGATCAATATGCTTCAAGGACACTTGCCTTGCTCTTGCTGTTGATTAGGATCAAAGCCTTCAAACTCTTGGTGTTGTAGATCCTCCGCGGCACTCTCTAGCGCAAATCCGTCTAATCCACACAAGAAACATACAAGACAAGAAACACAATCAAAGAGTGCACAAATATTACTCAATATGACATGACATGCATGATTAATGCAAATGCAAGGTAGAACTTGTTAATGGATTGCTTTTAATGATCACTAACTAGTTCTAATAGATTTTAACAAGTTTATACAGGTTTGGAGTTGATTAGATCAAATTTTTGAATTAATTCAACACAATTTAACCAGAAAGATCGGACTAGTCCGCTAGGGACCGGACAAGTCCGCACTCTACGAGATCAACATATTAGGATTTTCTAGATCGACGTAAATTTGGAGATTAGGGGTTGAATTCACGTAAGGAAAAGATAATGGAAGGTATACCAGGTGTTTAGGACTCCAATGAATCAAGAAACTTGGAGGTGGCACTTGGATCTTGGTAATCTAGGGTTGGTAATGAACTTGGAGATGAATTGGTGATGATGAATGAAACTTGGTGGAGATCTTGATCCTCTTTCGTTTCCTCCTCCTCTTCTTCTTGCTTGAGACCTTCTCCTCCCTCCTTGATGGTGGCTCTACACGAACTAGGGTTTGGGTGGGGTGGAAAAGTGGCAAATAGATGTCAAGCCAAGGGGTGGGGTTGTTTATATAGAAGTGGAGGCTAGGGTTAAATAGATTTCGAGTTTGAGATGAGTAGAGGCCAGTTTAGAGTCCCTCATGGGCTCTAAAAGAGTTAGGCACGACGTCCCTAGGCCCACTTAACATGAAACCCAAGAAACAAGTCGTAAAACAAAAGATCAACTTGGAGTCACAAAATATCGGACAAGTCCGAAAAGGACCGGACTAGTCCGAAGTTGTCCAGAGAGAAAATCGGACAAGTCTGGCATAAAATCGGACAAGTCCGACTTTTGTCAGAGAGGAAAAACGGACAAGTCCGCTGGAACTCCGAACTAGTCCGGAAAAGTCCAGGGACTTAGCAAATTTTCAAGGACTCTTGGAATATCGGACTATTTCGCACAAAATTGGACAAGTCCAAAAGTTTTTCCAGAGGCAAAATCGGACTAGTCCGCAGCAAAAAAAGACAAGTCTGTTTTTAGTCAGAGAGAAATCGGACTAGTCCTCAGTAAAATCGGACTAGTCCGCACTTTCCTGCATTTTAAGTGCGGTTTTGCTCCAAATCAATTTTAAACTCGTTCCTCTTGTTGTGGGTTAATGTTAAACATGTATATGAGTGTATGCAATGCATGCATGATGCATGAAAATGAGGGTGTTACAAACCTACCCCCCCCCCCCCCCCCCCCCCCCTTAAAATGAATCTCGCCCTCGAGATTCGACGCGGAAGAGAAGAGATAGGGAAATTACTTCTTGAGATCATCCTCCAATTCCCACGTCACTTCTTTTCTGTGTGGTGCTTCTATTGAACTTTACACCATCTAATAACCTTGTTCCTTGTGATGCTCTCCTTAGTTTCCAAGATTTTGACCGGTTGTTCGGCATAAGTCAAATCTTCCTCTAGTTCCAATTCTTCCATTGGCACTTGTTCTTTTGGTACTCTCAAACACTTCTTGAGCTGGGAAACATGAAAGACATCATGGACATCCGAAAGATGAGCTGGCATCTCCAACTTATACGCTACTTCTCCTCTTTTGTCCAAAATCTTGAATGGTCCAATATAACGAGGTGCGAGCTTGCCCCTTATGTTAAACCTCTTATGGCCTCTCATTGGTGACACCTTGAGGTAAACAAAATCTCCTATTTCAAAGGCTAATTTCCTTCTCCTATTGTCCGCATAGCCTTTTTGCCTTGATTGGGCAGCCCTCAAGTTTTCACGAATTATTTGGACTTGCTTTTCGGCTTATTGCAACACATCCGGACCAAATACTTGAGTTTCTCCTGCCTCATTCCAGAATAAAGGTGTCCTACACTTCCTCCCATAAAGCGCTTCATAAGGTGACATTTTCAAGCTTGCTTGGTAACTATTATTGTATGATAATTCCACATATGGCATGCTTTTGTCCCAACTTTTCCCATGCTTCAAAGCACAAGCTCTTAACATGTCCTCCAAAATCTGATTGGTCCTCTCGGTTTGTCCATCCGTTTGAGGATGATATGCTGAACTAAAATTCAACCTCGTTCCCAAAGCTTCATGCAATTTCTGCCAAAATCTGGAGGTAAATTGAGAACCCCTATCCGAGACTATCTTCTTCGGTACTCCGTGTTGACACACAATATGCTCCATGTATATTTCGGCCAATATTGCAGCTCTATATTTGGTCTTCACAGGGATAAAATGAGCTGACTTGGTTAAGCGATCCACAATTACCCAAATTGAGTCATACTCAGATTGAGTACGTGGTAACCCAACTATGAAGTCCATTCCAATTTCTTCCCACTTCCATTCCGGGATCTTCAATGGTTGTAATAGTCCAGCTGGCCTTTGATGTTCCGCCTTGACTCGTTGGCACACATCACACAATGCTACGTATTCAGCTATGTCCTTTTTCATGCTATCCCACCAACAGCAAGTCTTCAAGTCTTTGTACATCTTTGTACGACCAGGGTGAATTGAGTAAGGTGAGTCATGTGCCTCTTTTAATATCGTCTCCCGAATATGCTTCACATTAGGCACAACGATTCTCCTTCCAAGCCATAAGGTACCATGTTCATCTTCATCAAATCTGAATTCTCTCCCTTCTTCGGTCCTGTCCTTGATTTCCTTGATCTCTTCATCTCCGGTTTGTGCCTCCCGAATTTCTTGCTCCAAGGTTGGGTTTAACTCCATCATCTCCATATCATTTACAAATCCGAGGTTCAACCTTTCAAACTCCTTACATAACTCGGATGGTAACTCTTGAACTGTGAGTTGATGACTTACTCCCTTTCTACTCAAAGCATCGGCCACTACATTGGCTTTTCCCGGATGATAGTTGATCCCCAAATCATAATATTCGATGAGCTCCAACCATCTCCATTGCCTCAAGTTCAGATCCATTTGTGTGAAAATATACTTCAAAATCTTATGATCCGTATAAATTTCACACCTATGTCCAAGGATGTAGTGCCTCCGAATCTTCAATGCGTGTACCACAGCCGCGAGTTCCAAATCGTGCGTGGGGTAATTCTGCTCATGTTTCTTCAATTGTCTTGATGCATAGGTGACCACTTGACCTTCTTGCATCAATACACATCCAAGTCCTTGTCTCGATGCGTCGCAATAAATATCAAAACTCTTGCTCACATCCGACAGTAGCAAAACTAGGGCTGTTGTCAACCTCTTCTTCAACACCTCAAAACTGTTTTGACAAGCTTGAGTCCATTGGAAAGCCTTTCCCTTCATTAGCAACTCTGTCATCGGCTTGTCTATCTTGGAAAAGTCCTTGATGAATCTACGGTAATACCCAGCCATCCCAAGAAAACTCCTTATTTCCTTGACATTTTGAGGCGGTTCCCATTCCAACACGTCTCTCACTTTTCCGGAGTCAACTGATACTCCTCCTCCTGAGATGATATGACCCAAAAACGACACCTCTCCCAACCAAAACTGACACTTGTTGAACTTGGCATATAATTGATGCTCCCTCAATTTCTGTAGCGTAAGCCTCAAGTGTTCCTCATGTTCCTTCTCATCCTTCGAGTAGATCATAATATCATCAATGAACACCACGACGAACTTGTCCAAGTACTCCATGAAGACTTTATTCATGAGGTACATAAAGTAGGCAGGTGCATTTGTCAATCCAAAAGACATCACGATGTACTCATAAGATCCATACCGTGTTCTAAAAGCTGTTTTGGGTATGTCCGATGGTCTAATCTTCATTTGAAAATATCCCGACCTCAAATCAATCTTAGAGAAGACACAAACACCCTTCATCTGATCAAACAAGTCTTCTATGCGTGGCAAGGTGTACTTGTTCTAGATTGTTACCTCGTTGAGAGCTTGGTAATCCACACACATCCTTTGGGTTCTATACTTCTTGTCCACAAACAGCACGGGCGCTCCCCAAGGTGAAGAACTAGGGCGAATAAAACTTTTCTCTAGCTGCTCTTGAATTTGTTTCTTGAGCTCCGCTAATTCCATAGGAGGCATACTATACGGCCTCTTAGCTATAGGTGCATTTCCAGGTATTAAATCAATAACGAATTCAATGTCTTGATCAGGTGGCATACCTGGCAACTCTTCCAGAAAAACATCCAAAAATTCACACACCACCGGAATCTCCTCAATTGCGGCACCGTCCATATGATTCAGCTCCAATTGCTTCAGTGTGGTTTGAGATGCTTCAAATTCTACGGTGATCCCTTCCTCATTGTTCAACTTCATCGTCTTCGTGGCACACTCAATAACCCATTGTGCTTCCTCAACCAGTCCATACCAAGTATAATGTCCAATCCTTGAGAATCCAAAACAATGAGGTTGGCAGAGAAGTCTACCCCCTTATTCTTAGGCTTACTTTTGGACATACTATATTTGTCCTCATCTCTCCTCCAGGAGACTTAACCAATAGAGTAAACTTCATATGTGAGATAGGCAAACTATACTTGGCAACATACTTTGATGCAATGAATGAATGCGATGCTCCAGAATCAAATAACATAGTCGTGGGGTTGGAGTTGGTGAGAAACATACCAATGACCACGTCATCCGCTTGTTGAGCATCCTCCGTAGAGACATGGTTCATGTTGCCACGAGCAAAATTCTGCTGTCCACGGTTCCCTTGTGGTTGTCCTCCATTGGGTCTTGGGTTTTGCCTCGTTGCATTGCTTCCTTGATCAAGGCCTGACTTAGGACATTGATGTGCAAAGTGTTCAGCTTCTCCACAAGTATAACACTTCTTAACTCCACCAAAATTATTGGGGCGAGCTTGGTTTTGAATGCTTGCATTAGGAAAATTAGCACGAGGTGCATATGGCATTAGAGGCCTAGGTGCTTGCATGACAGGGCGCTGCTACACAAACTGAGTTGGGCGCGGTGCATAACCAGGGTGTTGAGCAGGGATAGAAGAGCCGTAATGTGGCGCTTTAGGTGGCGCAAAGCGAGGGTGCACATTACTCCCTTGTTGCTATCCTTGATATGGCGCCTTCCTCTTGTTGTCCTGTTCCATCTCACGGACCTTGTTCTCAACCACAATCGCTTTGTCCACAAGCTTCTGAAAATTGGCATAGTCATAGTTGAGCAATTGCACTTGAATCTCATTGTTGAGGCCTCTCATGAACAAATATTGCTTCCGACTGTCCCGGCTCACATCCTCAGGCGCATATCTTGAGAGTTGAGTGAATTTATTGAGATATTCACTCACACTTGATCTTCCTTGCCTTAAGTTCTCAAATTCTTGCCTCTTCAAAATCATAACACCTTTCGGCACATAATGAGAACGGAAACTCTCTTTGAATTCCGCCCAGGTAATTCTCTCTTGGTTCTCATGAGCATTGCATATTGAATCCCATCAATCTGCAGCTGCTCCAACTAGTTGATGAGAAGCAAACAAGACCTTCTCCCGGTCACTGCATTGGATAATAGCTAGCTTCTTCTCCACGGACTTGAGCCAATCATCCGCATCCATAGGGTCGACAGCTTCAGCAAAGGTCAGTGGCCTAGTCTTCATAAAATCTCCCAATCGGTTATGAGGAGGTGGGGGTGGCGGTGGAGGCATGTGGGGCTGATTGTTGATATTGCCAGCCTGCAGCTGTCTCATGGTCTGCATGAGCTGGTTTTGCATAGCCAAAAGCTGCTCAATGTTGATAGCTCCCTTCGTAGATCCTTGTCCAATGTTGTTATGAGGCACTCCATTGTTCTCCTCCTCATCATTGCCATCCCTCTGGTTGCGAGTCCTCACCATCTAGAGAACTGCAATAGGTAAGAATTAGAAAACGTCCCCAACAATATGCATCAAGGGATATGAAACTAAACAGCTAGCTACACTAGCCTAGGTGGACATGGCAATGCTAAGGCATCCCAAAATCCTCTATTAAACACACAAGCAAACAATATATAGCAAACAACACACCAACTGAAATACATCGATTCCTGAGTGCTCCTATGTGCTCTAAAGTATCCATTCTATCTAGGCTGCATCCTATGGTCAACCTGTGGCTCTGATACCAATCTGTGATGTCTGGTCCGAAAAATGAACCAAGCTAACGCATATGTGTGCCCAGGATGTTCATCACACATACACGAGTGCATTCACAAATGAGTATACTGAAAATTACCACATAACAAGATTAATTAACCAAATTTTATTAAACAAACCAAATTATCCTTGAATACAAGCTCTAATGAATATTAATGACAAGTTCAACTAATGCAGCAAAAATACTCTAATTAAGCAAACTAAACAGCTAGGCAGCATAAGCAATAGGGTATAGCGCAGCTCCAATCAACACCACAGGCAAGCTGACGGTGGACACGGCCTAGAACTCCGCATTATCACCATTAAACTCCAAATCCTGACATGCAACTGTTGTGGGGGATTGCAAGAGTGAGTACATGTCGTACTCAGCAAGTGTGGAAAGTATGACATGTGGTCGATTCAAATGACAACAATAATAATGGCTAAGTGATGAAAAGTACATTAAAACATTTGAAAAGCAATATATTATATGTATGTGAAGTAAACCCATCATAATCATAAGTAATATCATAATACCAGTCTGAATTCAGTACTATCATCAATAATTCCAGATTTCACCATTGCCAATAACCATATTCAATACCAGAAATAAATCCATAACCAACCATAACCATAATACCAACCATAACCATCCCAAATACCATCCCAATATTAAGTTCCCTCTAATCATGGAAGTTGTCCAGGTGCTCATAACCAGGAGCATGGCTATCATGATAGTTTAGACACACTCTGCAGAGTTTGTACCTCTTTACCCACGTGTTCGTGATTTCATCACCTTTTGATGACTATAGGATATCAATTATGCCGTCTCACACTTCCTTAGGTGTGTGGCCAAGAGATCACAAAATAGCCTTTACAAAGGGATTACTAGCCTATTTAGACCCCACTGAGGTTTCACCGGTGGTGATGTCTCCTATAGAGCACATCTTCAACCAAGGGCCTCCTCCTGAGCCATTCGGATCCCAGGGTAGTCCCACCAATCATCAACAAACCCAATCCGACTACCCCTTCCCCGAGCATCCATAATGGTCCAAATAGCACTGGCAAAGCCGTAATTAATCAGCTACGCCACACCCATACTTGGCCTCGTGGTGGCACTGTAGTCCTGGCTTATTCTCGCATGAACCGATCCTTAGATCTAAAGCAAGTAAACCACTATAACATCCAACCCATCCACATACCAGGCTTGCTTATATCACCCATTACCATATCATATTGACCAGTTCACATAACAGAATAACATTAATGCATAATTAAAAGTGTAGTGTAGTTTTCCCATCCCAATTAATTAAGCGATGCAAAAGGTAAAAACCCTTCTCGACTCTCTACCATGTATTCTAGGTGACAAGGGTGGTTAAACAAAGCTAGTAAACTTCCTATCATAGGATTCCCATCAAATTGACACAAGCATGCAATTTTGCAAACAAAACATTTATTTTAAAACACGATCAATATGCTTCAAGGACACTTGCCTTGCTCTTGCTGTTGATTAGGATCAAAGCCATCAAACTCTTGGTGCTGTAGATCCTCCGCGGCACTCTCTAGCGCAAGTCCGTCTAATCCACACAATAAACATACAAGACAAGAAACACAATCAAAGAGTGCACAAATATTACTCAATATGACATGACATGCATGATTAATGCAAATGCAAGGTAGAACTTGTTAATGGATTGCTTTTAATGATCACTAACTAGTTCTAATAGATTTTAACAAGTTTATACAGGTTTGGAGTTGATTAGATCAAATTTTTGAATTAATTCAACACAATTTAACCAGGAAGATCGGACTAGTCTGCTAGGGACCGGACAAGTCCGCACTCTACGAGATCAGCAAATTAGGGTTTTCTAGATCGACGTAAATTTGGAGATTAGGGGTTGAATTCACGTAAGGAAAAGATAATAGAAGGTATACCAGGTGTTTAGGACTCCAATGAATCAAGAAACTTGGAGGTAGCACTTGGATCTTGGTGATCTAGGGTTGGTGATGAACTTGGAGATGAATTGGTGATGATGAATGAAACTTGGTGGAGATCTTGATCCTCTTTCATTTCCTCCTTCTCTTCTTCTTGCTTGAGATCTTCTCCTCCCTCCTTGATGGTGGCTCTCCATGAACTAGGGTTTGGGTGGGGTGGAAAAATGGCAAATAGATGTCAAGGCAAGGGGTGGGGTTGTTTATATCGAGGTGGAGGCTAGGGTTAGATGGATTTCGAGTTTGGGATGAGTAGAGGCCGGTTTAGAGTCCCCCATGGGCTCTAAAAGAGTTAGGCACGACGTCCCTAGGCCCACTTAACGTGAAACCCAATAAACAAGTCGTAAAACAAAAGATTAGCTCGGAGTCACGAAATATCGGACAAGTCCGAAAAGGACCGGACTAGTCCGAAGTTGTCCAGAGAGAAAATCGGACAAGTCTGGACTAAAATCGAACAAGTCCGACTTTAGTCAGAGAGGAAAAACGGACAAGTCCGCTGGAACTCCGGACTAGTCCGAAAAAGTCCAGGGACTTAGCAAATTTTCAAGGATTCTTGGAATATCGGACTAGTCCGCACAAAATCGGACAAGTCCGAAAGTTTTTCCAGAGGAAAAATCGGACTAGTCTGCAGCAAAAACGGACAAGTCCATTTTTAGTCAGAGAGAAATTGGACTAGTCCTCAGTAAAATCGGACTAGTCCGCACTTTCCTGCATTTTAAGTGCGGTTTTGCTCCAAATCAATTTTAAACTCGTTCCTCTTGTTGTGGGTTAATGTTAAACATGTATATGAGTGTATGCAATGCATGATGCATGAAAATGAGGGTGTTACACCAAACTTGGAGAATTCAAGGCCAACTTGCCTCATGGCCACAGAGGGAAGAAAGAAGGTTAAGTCTAAATCCTCTTCTTCAATTTCTTCGCATGATGATTTTGATAGAAGTACTGAGAATGAACATATTCTTAAGGATATGAGTAAGAGCACTTTAAAAAGATTGAGATTGTTGACGGATGAGATATTTGAGAAGGAAGAGCTCATCAACCGTCAAGTGGACATGCTCATCCAACAAAAGGAGAGATGTCAAGAATTTGAGGAGCTCTTGGAGCTTGAAAGGGAAAGAAGCAAGGCACTTGAGCGTGAACTCGCTTTGAGCAAGGAAACTTGCTCAAACTTTGAGAACACTACAATTGTGCTCAAGGATGAACTTGTTAGCTTGACAAAAGTTAACAAGATCCTTGAAACCCAAGTGGAGTCTCTCAAGGTCAATGCACCTTCTTCCTCTACAAGCTCATCTTCCACAAATATCAAAACCAAAGCACCTCAATCTTGCAAATGCTCAAACTTGATTTTAAAACTTAAAGATGAGCTTAATTTAGCACAAAACAACCAAGCACCAAAGGGTGGCATCTTTGATAAGGAGAAGATGGCATATGAACGTAGTGCATACACCAACACAGGACATCCACTTGTTTAGAATGGTCTTGGATATTCTAGGAAGAGGAGGCAAAATGCCAAAACTCCCAAGAATGGAAAAGACTTGATTGTTTTTTGTCAAAGGAGTTTCATATAACAACAATAAGGGAAAGAACATTGCTACATCTCCTAAAATGCCTAAGAAGGAACCTCATCCCTTTTTCCATGATTTTGATGCTTCATATGTGTTTTTGAGGAACAAGTTTGGTAAATCTTATGCTAGGTATGTTGGGCCACACCGCAAGAGTCCTAAACCTTGTGTGTGGGTGCCCAAGTTCCTCTTGACTAACATCAAAGGACCCAACACCGCTTGGGTACCTAAAGCCAAGACTTAAATCTTTCTTGTAGGCATACTCCTCCGGTGGAACCAAGTGGGTTCATGATAGCGGATGCACTAATCATATGACCGGAGAGAGGAAGATGTTTGTGAAATATGAGAAAAATGAAGATCCAAGAGAAGGAATCTATTTTGGGGACAATAGCCAAGGAAAAATCCTTGGCACCGCTAAAATTGCTATATCCCCAAATCATACTCTTTCTAATATTTTGCATGTTGACTCCTTGATTATAACCTCTTGTCAATATCACAATTATATGAGAAAGGTTATAATTGTTTATTCACTAATGAGGACGTGACTGTCACAAGGAGAAGCAACAACTCAGTTGCTTTTAAGGGTGTACTCAAGGGAAAGCTCTATCTTGTGGATTTCTCCGCGGATAAAGCCCAACTTGATACATGACTAAATGCAAAAAGTAACATGGGATGGCTTTGGCATAGAAGGCTTGCCCATGTTGGGATGAGGAATTTGAAAAAAAAACTTAAAGGCGAGCACATCTGAGGTTTAAAGAATGTTGTGTTTGAAAAGGATAGGCCATGTAGCGCATGCCAAGCTGGAAAGCAAGTTGGAGCTCCACATCCATCCAAGAACATCATGACGACAACAAGACCATTGGAGCTTCTACACATGGATCTCTTCGGTCCAATCGCCTACATAAGTATTGGCGGTAACAAATACGATCTTGTTATTGTTGATGATTTTTCACGTTTCACTTGGGTATTATTTTGCCTGACAAGAGTGAGACTCAAGGTGTCCTCAAGAAATACTTGAGGAGAGCTCAAAATGAGTTCTCCTTAAGTATCAAGACCATAAGGAGTGACAATGGCAACAATTTCAAGAATACTCAAGTTAAAGTGTTTATGGATGAAGAAGGCATCAAGCATGAGTTCTCGGCCCCCTACTCCCGTCAACAAAATGGGGTGGTGGAAAGGAAGAACCATGCTTGATGAATACAAGACGCCGGACCTATTTTGGGCAGAAGCGGTTAACACCGCTTGCCACGCCATAAACCGGTTGTATCTTCACCGCATTCTTAAGAAGACGTCTTATGAGCTCCTAACCGGTAACAAGCCCAACATTTCTTACTTTCGTGTTTTTGGGAGCAAATGCTACATTCTCAACAAGAAGCCTAGGGCTTTGAAGTTCGCTTCTAAGTCTGATGAGGGTTTCTTGCTTGGTTATGACTCAAACACTTACGCCTATCGTGTCTTTAACAAATCCTCCAGAATTGTTGAAGTAGCACATGACGTAGTGTTTGATGAGACTAATGGGTCCCAAGTGGAGCAAGTTGATCGTCATGTGATAGATCAAGAAGAAGCTCCACAAGTGGTGATAGGAAGGATGGCACTTGGAGACATACGACCACAAGAACAACCTCATGACTCAAGTGATCATCCTATGCCTCAAGCAAGTTCTTCCTCAAATGATCAAACTCAAGTCCCCCAAGATGCACTCCAATAAGATGAAAATGGATGCATCAATCAAGGGGGAGACAATGAAAATGAGGAAGATGAAGATGAAGATTCAAGACCTCAAGCCCCTCACCCAAGAGTGCACCAAAACGTTCAACGGGACCACCCCGTTGACAATATTCTTGGAGACATCTCAATCTCGTGTTGCAAATTTTTGTGAACATTACTCTTTTGTTTCTTCCTTGGAGCCTCACAAGGTTGAAGAAGCACTATGAGATCCAGATTGGGTGATGGCCATGCAAGAAGAGCTCAACAACTTTGAAAGAAATCAAGTATGGGAGATCGTGAAGAGACCATATGTTGATGTTGTGGGAACCAAGTGGGTGATCTGCAACAAACAAGATGAGCACTGGGTGGTTACAAGGAACAAGCATGACTTGTGGCCAAAGGCTATTCACAAGTCGAAGGTATGGATTTTGATTGCTCCCATAGCTAGGCTTGAATCAATTCGCATATTACTTGCCTTTGCTACTCACCATTATTTTAAGCTATATCAAATGGACGTCAAGGGTGCATTCCTTAATGGTCCAATCAAGGAAGAGGTGTATGTGGAGCAACCACCCGTTTTGAAGATCAAGAATTCCCAAACCATGTCTACAAATTGCGTAAGGCTCTCTATGGCCTCAAACAAGCTCCTAGAGCTTGGTATGAGTGCCTCAGAGACTTCTTAACTCAAAATGGTTTCAAAATTGGGAAGGCAGACTAGAACTTTATTCACTAAGCATTTCAATGATGATTTGTTTGTTTGCAAAATATATGCCGGTGACATTATATTTGGTTCTACTAACAAAGCTTTTTGTGATGAGTTCTCCAAGATAATGACCGAGAGATTTGAGATGTACATGATGGGGGAGTTGAAGTTCTTTCTAGGTTTTCAAGTGAAGCAACTAAAAGAAGGCACATTCATAAGTCAAAAAAAATACACACAAGATATACTCAAGAAGTTTGACATGGACAAAGCCAAACCCATCAAGACTCCTATGGCAACCAATGGGCATCTCGATCTTAATGAAGATGGTCCAAGTGTGGACCAAAAGGTATATCGCTCCATGATAGGTTCATTGCTTTACTTATGTGCATCTAGGCCCGATATCATGCTTAGTGTGTGTATGTGTGCTAGATTTCAAGCTGCTCCTAAAGTGTGTCATTTGACCGCTGTTAAGAGAGTTCTTAGATATTTGGTTCACACACACCAAGCCTAGGACTTTGGTACCCCAAGGGCTCTAAGTTTAACCTCATTGGATATTTCGATGCGGACTATGCGGGGTGCAAAGTTGATACGAAGAGCACCTCCGGAACTTGCCAATTCCTTGCTAGATCTCTGGTGTCTTGGTCCTCAAAGAAACAAAACTCCATTGCTCTTTCCACAACCGAAGCAGAGTATGTCACCGTCGGAAGTTGTTGTGCACAACTTCTTTGGATGCGACAAACTCTTAGGGACTATGGCATAAACTTGCGCCATATTCCCCTCCTATGTGACAATGAGAGTGCCGTGAAAATAGCCCACAATCCAGTTGAGCATTCAAGGACCAAACACATCGATATCCGCCACCACTTCTTGAGAGATCACTCCATCAAAGGAGACATTGCAATTTCCCACGTGAGAACCAAAAAACAATTGGCCAATATTTTTACCAAGCCCTTAAATGAGAAAATATTTTGTAAACTTAGGAGTGATCTCAATATCCTAGATTCTCGAAGTGTTGCTTGAGTCTTGCATTTCTGATTGTTACTTTAAAATTCACACATGCTTGCAAAAAAATCTTCCTCCTCAATTTTCTAGAAAACTATTTTTGAGATTATTGAATCTTTGTGAACTATGGTCATAGTTTGATTGTTGATTGCTTACTGACCATGTCTACAAAGATCTTTTGTGAAAATATAGTTCAAAAGGATCAAATTTCCATTGAAAACTCATATATATTGAGTTTTCAGCCTTATACTCGGACTAGTCCGCCCCGGACCGGATTAGTCCAAAAGTTAGTGTTGTCCAAACCCAGTCCGCTGGCCGGACAAGTCCAGGTCTCCAACTGGACTAGTCCGACCCCTAGGGACTTAACCTCCTTAGGGAGCCCTCGACCTCTCCACTCCCACTCAAACTCTCTCTCTCTCTTCAAACGCACGAAAACCGCTCCAAAATCAGCAATTTTTTATTCCAGCCACGAAAACTCGATTCCAATCCATGGATTGAAGCCTCTAGGTGCGTGGGAACTCCTCCCCAAGCTTCCTAAGGCGATTCTTCATCCACATTGTATCGTTTCCAAGATTTGAAGAGGTATTCTTGATCTAACTCTAAATCCTTCAAAATTCAATTCATTTAGGCCTTTTGATAGAAACCTCTTCACAAAAGTTGTTCTATATATCATTGTGATCATGTACCTCAAATTTGGTGGTCGGATCCGTAGATTTTGCAAAATCTCTCAATATTAGAGTTTCTACTGTGGGCACTGGACTAGTCCGACCACGGGATAGACAAGTCCGGCTTATGCAGACTAGTCCGGCCCTTTGGGCGGACAAGTCTGGGTATCACAGGGAAAACCCTAACCTTGATCGGCTTTGTGAATTCTAGCACCATATTCTATTTTCTTGGACTCATATACTCTCCCTTTATATCTCTTTTTTGTGACAATGTCAGATTCCGAATACATTCCCCTTTCTGACTCCGAGGCCGAGGCGGGAAGACAAGCATTCTATCGTTAGAATCATGAGAAGCGAGATCTAGCTATAGCTCTCCTCGAATCACATACAAAGGCTAGAAAGGCAAAGAAAACGCAAAGAGAAGCTCACAACTCCACTGCTGCAGAGGCTGCCCCAAGGAAGAAAAGACTTGTGACCATGGGTGAAAGAGCTAAGTCTCAGGAGGCTAGGGCATTTAATGACAAAGGAAAGGCGCCAGTGGAATACGCCCAAGAAAAGAGCTCTAGTCGCTAAGAAGCCTTCAAGCAAGGCAAAGAAGGGGCCCTCTCAACCCATAGGCCCCTTGAGGATGTCATCTCATGCAAGGAACCCCAACCATTCAGCTGCTTTTGATGCTAACATCTTCAAAGGCAAAGGGGCTAAAAAGGTGAGGAAGCTAAGGAAGATAATGTTTATCAACGCGAGAGGAGCATCGTGGATCCCCGCTTCTGGTGTGACTTCCACTATGACTACTATAGAACAGTCTACATGTCCAAGCAAACACTGGTGAGAGATGCTCAGTGGATTGATTGGGATTACATGGCCCAGAAGAATCATTTGGCCTTCAATGCTGTGATTGAGGCCATTGAGCGCCATGGATTGAAGAAGCTCATGGCATTCCAATATGACTGGAATGTGGAAGTAATTGCCCAATTCTACTCCACCATCTACTTCCACACCGATGGAGATCGGAAGATCACATGGATGACCCATGGAGAGCAATACTCCACCACCTATTGGGAATTTGCTCAACTACTTGACTTGGAAGATCAACTGGAGAACGAGATCATCATCTCCAACCTAAAGCCAATTGATCGAGGCACCATGGAATACATGTATCCAAGTCATGTACCATACGAGGCGGGACATATAAGGAACATCAAGCCATTCTATAGTGTCCTCAACTGTGTGCTTCGGAAGACCATTTCCCCCAAAGATGGTGATGCGGGCATTATTCAAGGAAATTTGAGGCACTTGATGGTGCTCATTGATGGAGATGTCTGCTTCAACGTGGTTGACTACATCTTTGATGACATCTTCAACATTTCGCACACTCCCAACCGATCATATGGCTATGCTCCTTATATCATGTTCATGATTGAGAAGGTGTGTGGGCTTAACTTCAAGAAGGACATTGTTCATAGAAGACTTCGTCCTCAGATCCCTCCTATGGAGCCTGGTGCCCCTTGAAGGAAGAATGCAGATCCTCCCGCTTCTTCTTCTCACTTCGTGCCCTCACCACCTCCTCCTCCTCCATCACAATCCGGCAGTGGCTTCTTCAAATGCTTCAGCAATTTTTGCCTCTTGCTAGAAGGCGGAAGTTTGGCAACGTCGCATGGAGCATCACTAAGAGAAGTATCTCAAGGCGATGTGCGACAAGCTTGAAGTTCCCATGTCTACCGCCGCAGAGAGTGATGGGGAGATGACTCCTTTCCCGGAGTTCACCGCCGAGGAACTTGCCCAATTTGGTGAAGTTAGCACCTCCATGGCGGCTCTGTCCGAAGAAGACGATGATGATGATACCCATGATAAGGAGGCCATGGAGAGCGATAACAGGCACCAAGGTGGACATGACGACAACGACAATGACAATGATGATGGAGAGTAGATCTTAGGACTCCCCTTCTCTCTTTTCCTTTTTGGTGTCTTGATGCCAAAGGGGAAGAGATTAGAGGGGTGTACTTAGATAGTTTTGTGTCGTTGTCTCTTTTGATCCACTATGGACTTTGTTTTAAAACTCTTATTTCAATTGATGTAAGACTTAATATATGTTTCTCATGTATTATGTCAAAATTGTGATGTTATGCTTGAATTACATGTTTTATCTCACATACTTGTTATTTTATCACAATTTATGAGCACATCACTTAGGCACCCCACCATAACATGTATATGTATGAGAGCTCTCTCAATTTCTCTTACTGATGATGCATACATTGAGGGGGGTCACTCATACACATACATGTTATGGAAACAAATTATTATCCTTTTTGTTGAGTCTTAATGTGTTGTCATCAATCACCAAAAAGGGGGAGATTGAAAGTGCATCTAGGCATCCCTGTGGGTTTTGGATGATTGATGATGACAATTAAGAGACTAATGAGCTGAGTTGATCTTAAGCACAAGTGTTATGGTTGAAATGAGGCAAAATCCCTCAAAAAGGAAATGGATGAAATGGGCGTCAAAGACTCAAGCGTAGAAATTAGGGTTTCTATGGTGTTGAGCTTAGATGAGCCGTATCATGTGTGAGGGTGGTTGTATCATGTGCATTGAGATCATTCTAGAGGGCTCAAAGTGGTGGTTGAGAGAAAAACCTAAGTGAGAAGCCAAAATGAGAGAAAACTCTAGGAGGCCGGACTAGTCCGGCCAGTCTGAATAGTCCATTATGGATCGGACTAAACGTCTCTGGATGAGTTCGGACTTGTCTGTATGGGTACAGACTAGTCCGTTCATCCATTGGTGAGTGAAGTTGGAGCTAAGTTCCGCAAGGCCGAACTTGTCCGTTTTGGGACGGACCAAAGCATTCTGTAAGAGTTTGGACTTGTTCATTGTGGTACGGACTAGTCTGTTTGAGACTTAGTGTGAGAAACCGTGTCAAACCCTAGAGGGACGGACTTGTCCGCCCCTGTGGTTGGACTAGTCCGGGCCAACCAAGTTTAGTCTGTTTTCGGATGGACTAAACCATTTTGTTGGACTTCGGACTAGTCCATTGTGAACCGGACTAGTCCGTGTTGTCATTGGCCGTTTGAAATTCAAACGTTGGCAGGCATGTCATCTATTTTGTCTATCGATGACGTGAAATTGTCGGTGGTCCCAAAAGGCCGAACTAGCCCGTGGCCTAGGGCCGGACTAGTCCGGGGTTGTCCTGGTGGCAACAGTTAGTTGCCAAGACCCCTATAAAAAGGGGACCCCCGACCCCTATTTGACAACTCTAGAACCCTAGTGCCGCCACAAGTGACCTAGAGCCTTCCAAAGCCTTCTACTCGTCCTACTAGCCCTCTAAGACCAAATCTTGAAGATATTAGGTTTTGGGAAGGAGAGTGAATGAAGATCATCGTGCTTTGGCTCTCGGTTTGATCTCTTGCACATTGTGTTGTATTTTGTGGCTTGTGTGAGTTGAGCTTCAAGTGCTCCTTGCTGTATTGATCAGTGGGAGCCTCAACTTGTGAGCAGCTTCAAGAAACTTGGTGATTACCGTTTGTAGGATCGAAGAGCACGTGAAAAGATACCAGAGGGGGGGTGAATGGTAGATTTAAAAATCTTATGCAGCGAAAACAATTAAACCCCAACCCCTTCGGCAGAAAAACGATCTGTAAAAGAAATTGTATGTGAGCCTAATCTAAACGTGTTTCACTGTTACAAAAGCGATATATATCAGAGAGAATCAAGTCACGAAGAAAAAACAACAAGAATCACTCAAATCCGTCGAGAAAAACTCAAGTTATGATCGAAGGATCAAACAAAGGTCAATCTGCCCTGCCCGAGAAAAAAAAACAGTTCTGGAATGCTGCAAAGAAACTCGTGTAGATCATAGACCACAAATCCAATGACCGTGAAATTTTGACAGATGATAGATAATCAAGTTGTGAAGACAACCAAAAAAGAATCACGTCAATTGGATCTGTACAACTCGAGTTATGATAAAACCACCGACGAAAAGTAGTGCTGTCCAGAAACTCGACGAGTAAAACTTGTCAGGAACAAGTCGGACGAACAAGGCACAAAAGTTCCTTCAAACTACGAATTTTATTCAATAGAACAAAAGAGGAACAGCCCCAAAGTCGTGCACCATGAGCTCTCGGCTCCCTTGCTTATATAACCAGCTCGAAAGCTAACTCAACTCAAATCAGGAACCTAATCCTACTCTGTTCACGAATTGTAACATTCCATAACTGCTTAGGATTCTTCTATACGTAGATAGAAGTAATCTTAAGACTTCCAAACACCTGAGGAACGTATCTCACATTCCTAAACAACTCAAATTCGTGACCCACACGAAATCCTATCATAACCAACTCAAATCTTTCCAAATTTGAGTCAAACCCGACTCAGCTGCAACCTGAGTCCATAACCTAGTTGGTTGGACCTTTCCAACCAACTCTTTTCGTCCACATATCTTCATCACATCTCGGAACTATGTAGCCACGTCCATGCACTCCTTGCAAACGTGCAAACATCTTCCAATGACGTCCACGATACCTTCACATGCATTGTTCTTGATTCAATAATGCTGCGCAACCTTCTGATCAGCTCAACCACAATTCCTCCTGAATTTTGTTGTTGGAACCTCATCTCCTCCCTGAGACTAGTCCAATGGATCCCATCACCAGCCATGTCTTGAACTCAAGCAACACCTGCACATGAATAAACAACCAATCCATACGAGCCCAAGTCCTCAACTTGACTCAAGTTAGTTTCGAACACAACACCTTACGTGAGAACCTCACATAAGCATGTTGCAAAACCACAGTAACACGATATCATCCTTGTCAACCAAAAACGCATCAAAGACTTAGCAAATGAATGCTAAGGAATCTTTCCAACAATGTAAAGCTAGTTCAAAATATTGCAAATAAAAAGCAGAAGCATTGCGGTCAAGTTCCGGACCTTGCTAGAGCAAACCGGACCTTGAGCCGGAGCTAACAAAAGCTAGTCGGACCTTACCAACAAGTCGGACCTAGCATCTAACATAGCCGGAGCTACCCAAAACAAGCCGAACCTACCGTCGGACCTTGCTGTAGCTCGGTGCTAGAGTCGGACCTTGATAAAAAGGTGTTTTGGTGATATTCAAAACTTTTATCGTCAAAGCAAGTGTATTCACTACAAGCCAATGTATTCAACACACATAGGTCTTACAATCTCCCCCTTGATGAATGCATTGGCAACACCATTTAAAATCCGAACATTGGCTTATTCACATAAAAGTTTTGAAGGAAATTTCTCCCCCTTTGTAAATCAAAAGTAAAATGAGAAGAAAATCCAAAAATTATCCCATATTATCTCTCCCCCTTTATTATCTCTCCTTATGCACAAATTCTCTTTCTCTTCATGCTTATCTCTCCCCCTTTGACAATGTATTCAGCAAGTCATGAGCATATAAACAAATTATCTCTCCCCCTTTAGTTGTTATGAGCATATTATAACATATACATATAAACAAAGCTCATCCAAGTCATACTATCAGGTACCTTACATTATCACATCAATGAAATACATAAAGTAGTGTAAGCCATGCTAGAGATCAAATGTAATTTTAAATTTAAGAAAGTCATGATCTCACAAACTTAACTATTTCAAAACCTAAAAGAATGACACTAGTTGCTGCATTTTATTATTTTTCAAAGCATAAATTTAGATCATATGATATTTGCAAGAGATTATATGCGCATCTGCCTTATTCTAACCAACCAAGCCAAGCCTATGTCATTTGACGATCAGAAGCTTATGGACATGGTTTTAGTCATACACAACTTCTTCCAAGTTCGTATCTAAGTGCAATGATAAGCCATCTCAAAAAAAGAAGTGCGATGCATGCATATTCTCTCGATCTTTTCTCAATTTATATTTGTTCATAAAAACTCAACATGTGAGTTGATTACTTGATTAATTCTTAATGATTAAAAGCACTTGTGAACATGTAACAAGTTCAAAACAGCAAGAAAGTTCGACCATGACCAGTTTTAGTGTAAGTAATTATTCCAATTACTAGACATGGCAAAAACTACAAAATGTATAACACGAGTAATCTAGTAAGAACTTTCAGCATGTAAAAGGAATCACAAAGTCATATATGTATGAAATACTATGCTCATATTATTTTAATTTCAGATTCACACATAGACTTCCCAAGTTTCAAAACTCCCCCTCAATTTAAGCCATGAGGATGCATAACCCCTATTTCACTACGAATATAACAAAAACGAGTGAAATCCAAAGGTTTTGTAAAAATGTCAGCCAATCGTTGTTCGGTATCTACAAGGTGAAGCACAATGTTTCCTTTTTCAACATTATCTCGGAGAAAGTGATACCTAATGTCAATGTGCTTAGTTCTAGAATGTTGTACGGGGTTTTTAGCAATGCAAATGGCACTAGTGTTATCAAAGAACAGTGGAACACTATCTAGATTAACCCCATAGTCCTTAAGTGTTTGAACAATCCAAAGAATTTGTGAGCAAGCACTAGCAGCAGCTACATATTCAGATTCAGCTGTGGATTGTGCAACTGAATTTTGTTTTCTAGAGGACCAAGCAACAAGAGAATTACCAAGAAAATGACAAGCACCGGAAGTTCTTTTCCTATCAATCCTACAACCCCAAAAATCAGCATCCAAAAAAGCTTTCAAAGTAACGGTTGAGGAAGAAGGAAGAAAAATTCCAAATTCTTGAGTCCTATGTAAGTACCTGAGAATCCTTTTGACGGCTTGACAATGTGAAGCACGTGGGGAGGCTTGAAACCGTGCACAAAGACATACATTGAATTGTATGTCTGGTCTTGATGCCGTGAGGTACAAAAGTGAGCCGATCATGCTTCTATATTCTTTTTGATCCACGGGTTCACCATCTTCATCAAGTCCAAGTGTTGTTGCTGTTCCCATTGGTGTCCGAAGAGGCTTGCTTTTGTCCATGTTGAAGCGCCTTAGGAGATCTTTTGTATACTTCATTTGATGCACAAAGGTACCCTCCTTTGTTTGCTTGATTTGAAGCCCAATAAAGTAAGTGAGTTCACCCATCATACTCATTTCAAATTCGAAACTCATCATTGCTGAAAACTTGGACACAAGATCATGAGAAGCACAACCAAAGATAATATCATCCACATACACTTGAACGAATAATAAGTCATTGCCATGCTTAAGCACAAAAAGAGTTTTATCAACCTTGCCCATGGTAACTCCTTTTTCCAGTAAGAATGTTTTTAACCTATCATGCCATGCTTTAGGGGCTTGTTTGAGACCGTACAAGGCTTTGGACAGTTTGTAAACATGATTAGGAAAATCTGGATTTTCAAAACCTGGTGGTTGTTTCACATAAACCTCCTCATCTATGTAGCCATTAAGAAAAGCACTTTTAACATCCATTTGATATAGCTTAAAACCAATAGATGCAACAAAAGCTAACAACATTCTTATGGCTTCTAATCTAGCAACAGGAGCAAAAGTTCCATCAAAATCTAGACCTTCAACTTGAGTGAAACCTTGAGCAACCAACCTAGCCTTATTCCTAACCACAACCCCATCCTCACTTTGTTTATTTTTGAATACCCATTTAGTTCCAATTAAACTCTGACCTTGAGGTGGAGGTACAAGTTTCCAAACATTATTTCTTTCAAAATTTTCTAACTCTTCTTGCATGGCAATAATCCAAGATTCATTAGTGAGTGCGTGTGATATATCTTTGGGTTCAAAAGAAGCAACAAAAGCAGAATGAGCATAAGAGTTTGGATCGCAAAACCTGGACCGTGTGACTTGTTCGTGCAAGCTTCCAATCATCTATTGTGGGGGATGATCTTTGTAAAACCGTAGGGGAATAGATGTCTCACAAGCTTCTTCTTCTTCATGTTCATCACAAATCGATGACCTTGTGACTTGAGGATGATTTGAATCAGCATTGATGGTTGTCGGTGCTGGTTGAGAATTAACATCTGGAGCTGAACCAAAGTCTTTAGCTGCTGAATTTTTGGGCAGCAGCTCCAATTCTTTCTCATCTTCAACGAAAATGCTCCCCCCCTGCGGATATGGATCTGGACCTGCAATGTTTGAGCTAGTACCTGGGCTAGCTTCATCAAAAGACACTTCACAAGTCTCCACAATTTTGTTAGTGTCAAGTAAAAGCACACGGTAGCCTCTAGTATGAGATGGATAACCAAGAAACATGCCATCAATTGATCTAGGTTCATATTTATCAAGATTACCATGTTTCTTAACAAAGCATTTGCAACCAAAGACCCGAAAGTGTGTAACACTAGGCCTATGTCCAAACCGGAGCTCATATGGTGTTTTACCTAGCTTAGCACGTAAGAAAACACGATTTGAGACATACCAAGCGGTTGCTAACGCATCAGCCCAAAATTTCCTAGGAGTTTGATATTCAGCAAGCATAGTCCTAGCCATCTCAACTAAGGTTCTGTTCTTTCTTTCTACAACACCGTTTTGTTGAGGTACATATGGTGAAGAAAATTGATGATCTATTCTATTTTCAGCACAAAAGTGATCAAAAGATTGATTTTTAAATTCAGTTCCATCATCACTTCTAATTGCTTTTAAAGATCCTGGGTAATCAATTGATAATCTAAGAAATAAAGTTCTAAAGTGACTAAAAACTTCATTCTTAGACGCCATAAAGTAAACCCAAGAGTATCTAGAATAATCATCAACAATCACAAGTACATACCATTTACCTCCAAGGATTGAACACGTGAAGGTCCTACGGTGTCAAGATGCAAAAGTTTACATGGTTCAGTTGTCATGATCATTGTGAGAGGAGTATGTGAACCTGCAACCATCTTAGCATGTCTACAAGAAGAGCATACAATTTCTTTGTCCCCTTTAAGCTTAGGCAGCCCACGTATGCGATCAAGAGCACTAACACGCGTTAGGTGATCAAAGCCTACATGACCAAGTATACAATGCCAAAAATATAAGTCCTTTGAATCATTAGCAACTAGACACCTATGCTTAGAGAAAGACATATCAAAATCAGCTTTAAAAACTCTTCCAAACCGAGACATGTTAAAAATAAGCTCACTATTTGAACCTACAACTTTGCAGCAGTTTTTATTGAAAAAAATTTCTAGATTTTCATCTAGCAATTGTGTAACAGAAAGCATGTTGTATTTAAATTTTTTGACAAGTGCAACATCCTTCAAAGTGTAGTGATCATTTACTCTAACTGAACCCTTAGCAATTATAGGAGTTGAGGAATTATCGGCAAAAGTAACATTCTCTACACATGACACAAAAGAGAGGGAGGAGAACCAATCTTTGTTACCGGTCATGTGGTGTGAGCAACCTGAATCCACAATCCAAATGTTCCCCTTCCTCAAATGTGTAACCTACATAGAAGCACAATACGTCGATGACTCAATACTGGGGTTAGTCAAAAGGCATTTAGGATCCAGTACTGAGTCACGCGACGTGCAGTAGGAAAAACACATGAAAGCTGAGACAAAATAGCAGGTTATGTGTCAAAGATTGAGATTTTTTATTCTTAACTACTGACCTATAAGGTGTTACTTGTGTAGCACAAAAATCAGTAGCTCCAGAGGCAAAAACAGAAGGTGCGAAGGTAAACTTTGAATGTTTTTGACTCAAAACAGCAGGTTGTACATTCGGTTCAATATGTGCAGCAAATTTTGCATGAAAGTTATGAGATATAGCAACCATTCTTTCCCTTTTCTGTTGTTTAGCTAGTCTATAATAAAAATCTATGACATGACCATCTCTACCACAGTAGGTACAATGAAATTTAACTTTGTGTTCATGTCTAGATGAGCAAACAATATTTTTATTTGAAACCGAATGAGACAACACTCCTGCAGATTTGAAAACCACTTCTTTTTGTTTAGGAACTGTTTGAATCAAACCACTTCCTAATGACTTTACAATTTTAGGTGGATGTGCCTTAGCATGAGCATGAGAATCAAAACCTAAACCAGTTTTATCATTGCAAGACTTGGATGAATTGAGCAGCAAGTTAAGGTTCTTATTCCATTACAAAACCGATCAAATGTCTAATGCATGTTATCAAGTTTATTGGACAGATCAAGGCAATTTTCACATGAAGTTTTTCCTTTTAATTTGCAATTGGAACAATATTTTACTTCATGACAACGTAAATCATTGTTCAATATAGAGATTTCATTCATAGCATCTTGCAGTTTCTTATCAAGATCATCACAACTAGAACAATGCAAATCAATTGTAGAACAAGAAGCATATTTTAAGTTTCCAATATTAAGTGCAGCAAGCTTTTTGTTCTTTTCATTTTCAAGTTCAAGTTTATCAAGTGTGGAGGTATGTGCACTTCTTAGGGAGGACAATTGTTCATATATTAAGTCACATGAGGAACAAGAATCATCACTAGGAATCAAGGATTTCAAACGATTAATTTCAGATTCTAGTGACTCAATTTTAATAGCATTGTCCCTAAGCTTTTTGTCTTTTTTCTTAACAATAACAGTGGCACGAGAAATAGCATCACACATTTCTTTGCAAGTAGGACATACCTCTTCATTGTCGTTGTTGTGTTCTGCCTCCTCCATACTTGATCTTGACTTGCCTGCCATGAAGCACAAGTTTGCCAAATCATCTTCATCTTCATCACTTCCAATGTCCACGTCGCTTGAGCCAAGTTCCTTGAGTGCTGACATAAAACTGCTCACCAATTGATGTCCTGTAAAACCCTTCTTTTTCTTCGTATCTCTTGCAGAGGAGTGCTTCGTTCTTGTTTTCTTTTCATCCAGGGAAGTAGGACCTGAAAGGTTAGGGCAATATGAACGAAAATGTCCTGTCTTACCACATTCAAAGCATCGTTGAGGTCTGAAGCTTCCTCTCCTTCTAGTTCTCACATTTTGCAATGCTTTTGAGAACCTCGTAGAGAGAAGTGCTAGCTCCTCCTCTGGAAACTCCTCAATCTGCTCAAAGGTTAGAGAGGACAACAAAGCAACTGTACCACAAGATGAAGATTGGCTAGAGCTAGTCATATCACGTTGAGAAACAAAAGCAATAGACTTGTTGGGGTTCTTACGTGATATTATGTCAATTTCATGAGTTTTTAGCTTGGAATATAGCACATCTAAAGTAAGTGTACTCATGACAGTAGATTCACGAATAGATGTGACTTTCATCTCCCAAATCGACATATCTAATGCACTTAGCAATTTCCTAGCATTTTCAGCATCTGAAAAATTATATTCACGCTACGCAAGTTACTGAGAATTTTATTAAAGCGAGCAAAAAGGTCATCAATAGACTCACCGGGTTGCATCTCGAATCACATGTATTCTTTCTTGAACATGTCTTTCCTTAACTCTTTGATCGTGTTGGATCCTTCTTGGTAGTCACAAAGTGCTTTCCACACATCGTATGCAGATCGGAGGTGTGCAACACGGTCGAAGTTGCTTTGTGTTAATCCTTGTATGATCAAGTTCTGAGCCTTGTTGTTGTTGTCGACATCTCTCAGATTTTTAGCTGTAACTTGATCGTTTGATGGCACTTCGTAAGGCTTGTATACCTTCTCCCATATTGCAAAGCCTTGTGCCTGGATCAAAGCCTCCATGCGTGCCTTCCAAACCTGAAAATCAATACCAGCAAACACACAAGGTTTGGCAGAGTACTTCTCCATGATGATTAGTCAAAAACACGCGCAAATCACAAAGATTGGAGCACCATGGCTCTGATACCAATTGTAGGATCGAAGATCACGTGAAAAGCTACCAGAGGGGGGGTGAATGGTAGATTTAAAAATCTTACGCGGCAGAAACAATTAAACCCCAACCCCTTCGGCAGAAAAACGATCTTTAAAAGAAATCGTGTGTGAGACTAATCTAAACATGTTTAACCGTGACAAAAGTTATATATATTAGAGAGAATCAAGTAACGAAGAAAAAACAACAAGAATCACTCAAATCCGTCGGGAAAAACTCAAGTTATGATCGAAAGATCAAACAAAGGTCAATCTGCCCTACCCGAGAAAAAAGCAGTTCTGGAACGCTGCAAAGAAACTCGTGTAGATAATAGACCACAAATCCAATGACCGTAAAATTTTGACATATGATAGATAATCAAGTTTTGAAGACAACTCAAAAAGAATCACATCAATTGGATCTGTAAAACTCGAGTTATGATAAAACCAACGACGAAAGGTAGTGCTGTCCAGAAACTCGACGAGTAAAACTTGTCAGGAACAAGTCGGACGAACAAGGCACAAAAGTTCCTTCAAACTACGAATTTTATTCAATAGAACACAAGAGGAACAGCCCCAAAGTAGTGCACCACGAGCTCTGGGCTCCCTTCCTTATATAACCAGCTCGAAAGCTAACTCAATTCAAATTAGGAACCTAATCCTACTCTGTTCATGAATTGTAACATTCCATAACTGCTTAGGATTCTTCTATACGCAAATAGAAGCAATCTTAAGACTTCCAAACACCTTAGTAACGTATCCCACATTCCTAAACAACTCAAATTCATGACCCACACGAAATCCTATCATAACCAACTCAAATCTTTCCAAATTTGAGTCAAACCCGACTCAGCCGCAACCTAAGTCCATAACCTAGTCGGTTGGACCTTTCCGACCAACTCTTTTCGTCCACATCTCTTCATCACATCTCGGAACCATGTAGACATGTCCATGCACTCCTTGCACATGTGCAAACATCTTCCAATGACGCCCACGATACCTTCACATGCATTGTTCTTGATTCAATCATGCTGCGCAACCTCCTGATCAGCTCAACCACAATTCCTCCTGAATTTGGTTGTTGGAACCTCATCTCCTCCCCGAGACTAGTCCAATGGATCCCATCACCAGCCATGTCTTGAACTCAAGCAACACCTGCACATGAATAAACAACCAATCCATACGAGCCCAAGTCCTCGACTTGACTCAAGTTAGTTTCAAACACAACACCTTACGTGAGAACCTCACATAAGCATGTTGCAAAACCATAGTAACACGATATCATCCTTGTCAACCAAAAACGAATCAAAGACTTAGCAAATCAATACTAAAGAATCTTTCCAACAATGTAAAGCTAGTTCAAAATATTGCAAATAAAAAGCAGAAGCATTGCGGTCAAGTTCCGGAATTTCAGCCTCGGCACGAAAAACTGTCGGAACACTGGCACAGACGGGTACACTCCGACGAACATCTCGCAGAAGTGTGAGAACAGTGCCGCCACCACCAAGGAGTTCGGCGACCAGTGATGAAGTTGGAGCCCGAAGACCTCCAGAAGCATCACAAAGAAGGAGAAAACGGGTAGAACGAACCCGTAGCACGTATACGAGGTAAAGAAGATGATCTCTTTGTGACACCCAGTTCCAAATATGAACCAAGCGTAATGCATATGTGTGCCCAGGAAGTTCATCACACATATACGGTTGCATCACAAATGATATACAAAATTTAATCACGTCTCAACTATTAAATAAGTACTTTATTACAATAATCCAATAGTTCACAAATGACAAACTCTAATTAATGCACTGGAAAATAAACTAAGCAGCACGACTCCATTCCACAGGCAATTGACGATGGTACACAACCTAATACTCCACGTGATCCTCAGGGTACTCCCAATTATCTCCAGTAGCTGTTGGGGGGGGGGGATTGCAAGGGTGAGTACGTGTTGTACTCAGCAAGTGTGGAAATAAATGACATGTGGCTAAACAAATGATGGAATAAAACGGCTAATTGCAGAAAAGTACATTTCATAAACATGTAAAAGCAGCCTATCATGTCTATGCGAGTTTATTTCCCTTCATGACCCAAGTAATTATCATACCATAAATCCAAAAATTCTCATTTACCATCACAATTCATTTAATACCAGCCAACCATTAATTTAATACCATATGCCAATTCTATATTCTCTCATATACCGACTATACTCAAGTGACAAACCAAAACCATACCAACCATCCCAAAATTTCTTGTCCAATTCTAATCATGTAGGTCATCCAGGTGCTCTTAACCGGGAGCACGACTATCATGATAGTTTTTAACACTCTGCAGAGGTTGTACCACTTTACCCACATGTTCGTGATTTCATCACCTTTCAGTGACTAAGTACCTCTATGTTTCCCTGTCACACTTCCGTTGGTGTGCGGCCAAGAGATCACAAAATAGCCTTTCAAAAGAGGCTACTAGTATGTACGGGCCCACTAAGGTTTCATCGGCAGGCTTGAATCTCCATTCTCCAACCCACGTGCCCCCTCGTGTGCCATGCGGATCCCAGGGTAGCCCTCCTCGACTCCCATTCCTCGCGCCATCCAATGGTCCATACAATACTAGTAGCGCTCCTAATTATTCAGCTACACCGCACCCATACTTGGCCTTGTGGTGGCACTGTTATCCTGGCATATTCTCGCATGAACCGGTCCTTAGATCTAAGGCAAGCAAAACCACCATATCATCCAACCCATTCCACAAAACCATGCTTGCTTAGATCTCCTAAATTCTATGTTGCTAAATTAATTATTTCTTATTACCATCCCCCGTTCTCATATCTAAAGTTACCAACCACATTATTTAAGTTACCCATAACCCATGAAGCGATGTGGTGCAAGAAGAAAAATACCCATACCTGACTCATCATGTATATCCTGGCGACAAGGGGTGGCAAACAACGTTAGTAAACTCTTACGTATGGGTTTCCCATCATATTGACACGAGCATGCAAGTTCGCAAACAAAACATTTAATAAAACGGGATCAATATGATCAAGGACACTTGCCTTGCTCCGACGGATGGCGTTGCTCAAGTGCTTCAAAGTCTTGGTTTTGGAAATCCTTGTATGCGGCCTCTTGAACACGTCCCTCTACGCGTGATCACACATACAAGAAAATACATACAAATCATCATAATGCACACAAATTAATCAACATGCAATGATATGCATGCATGCAAAATTCAATAATTAATTAACTACGGTTGTTTATTAATTAGATGCAACTAGTTCATACGTGTTCATATGAGTTTACGAGGGTTTTAGCGGGGATTAATGTTGCTGAAAATAAAAATATGGTGTGACTACGATCAAATTACGTCTATTAAATTCAATACGTTCGCTAAAATTCGCATCAGAAAACGTGTCCTATCGTAGATGCGGTGACTTTGAAGATTGCGGGATGGGGACGACGCGTAGACGAAGTAGATGGAGCAAGGTCCTCCGGTGTCACGACGACGGCGACGCGACGAACTCTGGCAGACGACGACACCCTCCTCTTCTCTTCCCTTTTTTCCTCTTCCCCCCTGGCGGCGCAGCCTCTGGTGCTTTTTCCTAGTCACTAGGTCTTTTCTTTCTGGTGGCGGCGTTGTTTCTGACGGCGTTGTTAAAATTACGAACCCTACAGTAGTATTTATAGGCGGCACAGTGTGTATCCAACCCGGCCACGGGGCCAGCGCGGCGGGTGGCTCGGTCGACGCGCATCCGACCGGCCATGGGGCCAGCGCGGGGCCAGCGCGGGCGGCGGCTCAGTAGCATGCGGTGTGGGGCGCGGGACGCGTTCGACCTGGCTCGATCACGCTGGGATGCGCGGCATGGGGGTGCGCGGGGCCAGGCACGGGGGCGGGGCATGTGGCGCGAGCGGGGTCGCGCTGGGCGTGCCCGGGAGGCACGGTTCGGGGGCGCGCCGGTTGGGCCGGCTCGGCCTGGCCGGCGGGGCGGCGATTGACTTTTTTTCTTTTATTTTTCTTTACATATATTATTACTATATATATTATTTATTTCTATTTTATTTTTTATTATTTTTTGTTTAAGTTTCAAAAATATATATATATATATATATTTATATATTATTATTATTTTTATATTTGTACCCTAATACATGTTTTATATTTTAATTTTCTCTTTCTTCTTTTGCTACACATGTTTGTACATGTATGTTTTATATTTTATTATCTTTCTTTATTCTATTAATGTTTAATGCATGAACATGTACGCAATGCATGATGCAAAGAATTGAGGGTGTTACAAACCTACCCCCCTTAAAGTGAATCTCGCCCTCGATATTTGATAGCGTGGAGAAAAGATGAGGGAATTCTGCCTTCAGGTCTTCTTCACGTTCCCACGTAGCTTCGGCTTCCGTATGGTGTTTCCATTGCACTTTGCACCAACGGATCCTCTTATTCCTCGTGACCCTTTCCTTCACAGATCTTGATGGGTTGCTCGACCTAGGACAAATCCTCCTAAAGTTCTAACTCGTCCATCGACACTTGTTCTTCCGGCACCCTGAGACACTTCTTGAGTTGAGAGACGTGAAACACGTCGTGTACATCGGAGAGATATACCGGCAGCTCAAGTCAATATGCTACTTCTCCTCGTTTGTCCAAAATCTTGAATGGTCCGATGTAACGTCGTGCCAGTTTTCCTTTGAAGTTAAACCGTCGCTGACCTCGGATAGGTGACACTTTGAGGTATACAAAATCTCGAACTTCGAAAGTCAGACTCCTTCGCCTATTATCCGCATAACCTTTCTGTCGAGACTGGGCAGCCCTTAGGTTTACGTATTATTTGAACTTGTCTTTCAGCATCCTGTAACACATCAAGACCAAATACTTGATTCTCTCCAGTTTCATTCCAAAACAAGGGTGTTCTACACTTCCTTCCGTACAATGCTTCATAGGGTGACATTTTCAAACTGGATTGGTAGCTATTGTTGTACGAGAATTCAGCATACGGCAAACTTTTATCCGAGCTACGTCCATGTTTCTAGGCGTAGGATCTCAACATGTCTTCTAATATTTGATTGGTCCTCTCAGTTTGTCCATCGGTTTGTAGATGATATGTTGAACTGAAATTTAGCCTTGTACCCATAGATTCATGCACTTTCTGCCAGAACCTAGAGGTAAACTGAGAACCTCGGTCCGAGACTATTTTCTTTGGGACTCCATGTCGGCATAAAATATGCTCCATATACAATTTTGCTAGCTTCGTGGTGGTATATGTGGTCTTGACAGGAATGAAGTGAGCTGATTTTGTCAACCGATCCACAATAACCCATATTGAATCATAGCCGGATTTGGTTCGCAGCAATCCAACTACAAAGTCCATACCAATCTCTTCCCACTTCCACTCTGGGATCTTCAATGGCTGTAATAATCCAGCTGGCCTTTGATGTTCCGCCTTTACTCATTGGCACACATCGCACAATGCTATATATTCAGCTATGTTCTTTTTCATGCTAGCCCACCAATAGCATGTCTTTAAGTCCTCGTACATCTTTGTATAGCCGGGATGAATTGAGTAAGGTGAGTCATGTGCCTCCTTCAATATTGTTTCCTGAATATGCCTAACATTAGGTACCACAATCCTCTTTCCAGGCCATAGGGTACCCTGTTCGTCCTCATCAAATCTGAATTCTCTTCCTTTTGGATCTTTTCCTTGATTTCCTGTATTTCCTCGTCCTTTGTCTGTCCTTCCCGTATTTCCTGCTCTAATGTTGGGTTGACTTCGATTGTTCCCTTCTCATTCATGAATCCAAGATTCAACCGTTCAAACTCCTCGCATAACTCGGATGGCAGCTCTCAGACCGTGAGTTGGTGGCTTACACCTTTTCGGCTCAAAGCATCGGCCACTACATTAGCCTTCCCTGGGTGATAGTTGATTCCCACTTCATAATCCTTGATGAGCTCCAACCATCAGCATTGCCTCAGATTCAGATTCGTTTGCGTAAATATGTACTTGAGACTCTTATGATCTGTATAAATCTCACATCAGTGACAAAAACATAATGTCTCCATATCTTCAAGGCGTGCACCACGGCTGCATGTTCAAGGTCGTGCGTAGGATAATTCAGCTCTTGTTTCTTTAGTTGCCTCGATGCATAAGCTACCACTTGGCCTTCTTGCATTAGCACACATCATAATCCTTGTCTTGACGCATCACAATATATATCAAAACTCTTGCTCACGTCTGGCAATACTAACACCGGCGCGGTTGTCAACCTTTTCTTTAACTCCTCAAAGTTATCCTGACAAGCTTGAGACCATCGGAATGCCTTCCCTTTCATAAGTAATTCGGTCATAGGCTTGGCTATTTTGGAGAAATCCTTGATGAATCAGCGGTAATATCCAGCCATTCCAAGGAAACTCCGAATTTCCTTGACATTCTGTGGCGGTTCCCACTTAGGCACATCTCTCACTTTCCCTGGGTCAACTGATACTCCTCCTCCAGAAATAATATGGCCCAAGAAAGAAACTACCCGTAACCAGAATTGACATTTACTGAACTTGGCATACAATTGGTGTTCCCGTAGCTTCTGCAATGTAAGCTTCAAGTGTTCCTCATATTCTTCCCCGCGTCTCGAGTATATCATAATGTCATTGATGACACTATGACGAACTTACCCAGATATTCCATGAAGACCTTATTCATGAGATACATAAAGTACGCAGGCGCGTTCGTCAATCCAAATGACATGACAGTGTACTCATAGGACCCATACCGTGTCTGAAATGCTGTCTTAGGTATATCCGATGGTCTAATCCTCATTTGGAAGTATCCTGACCGCAAGTCGATCTTGGAGAAAATACAGGCACCCTTCATTTGGTCGAACAAATCCTCTATACGGGGCAGTGATTACTTGTTCTTAATTGTCACTTCGTTGAGAGACCTATAGTCCACACACATCATTTGGGTTCCATCCTTCTTATCTACAAAGAGCACTGGTGCTCCCCATGGGGATGAGCTTGGGCGTATAAAACCCTTCTCTAGATGCTCTTGGATTTGCTTCTTGAGTTCTGCTAATTCCTTAGGTGGCATCCTATACGGCTTCTTAGCTATAGGTGCAGTTCCGGGTATCAACTCAATAGCAAATTCTATGTCACGATCAGGTGGAATACCTGGCAACTCATCTGGAAACACATATGGGTACTCGCGGACGATGGGAATGCTTTCCAATGTCACACCTTCCACGAGATTCAGCATCACTTTCTCTCTTGCAGGTTGGGCTCCCTCAACTTCGATGTGTGTACCGTGTTCACTTGTCAACTGCACAATCCTCTCGGCACATTGAATGACTTCATTATACTTGCTCAACCAGTCCATTCCAAGTATTATGTCTATTCCTTGGGAGTCCAAGACTATGAGGTTTGCGAGAAAGTCTACCCCCCCTTATTTTAATGCTTACTTTTGGACATACTATATTTGCCCTCATCTCTCTGCCAGGAGAACTTACTATCATAGTTTGCTTCATATGAGATATAGGCAAATTATACCTGGCAACATACTTTAACGAGATAAATGAATGAGATGCTCCCAAATCAAATAAAACAATTGCGGGGTTGGAGTTGGCGAGGAACATACCAATCACGACGTCATCAGCTTGCTGGGCTTCCTCAGTGGATACATGATTCACATTGCCACGAGCAAAATTCTGCTGTCCACGATTGCCTTGTGGTGCTCCTCCATTTGGTCGCGGGTAATTTGGCCTTGGTGCATTGTTCATCAGTCCATAGTTTCTTCTGGGGCATTGACTTGCAAAGTGCCCAGCCTCTCCACACACATAGCATGTCTTGCCGCCCGTAGCATTAGGGAAGCTTGGGCGCAACTGATTTTGAGCATTAGCTGCCATGTTAGGACGCGGCGCAGGTGGCACAGGATAGCAAGGCGCTTGCATGGCCGGGCGTTGCTGCGGTGGCTGATTTGGGCACGGTGGATAAGCAGCGCGGTATGCAGGAGCAGATGGGTTGTAGTATGGTGCAGTTGGTGGTGCATAGCGGGGGCGATCATTGCTTCCTTGCAGCGGTCCATGATGTGGCATCCTCCTGTTGTGGTCCTGCTCCATCTCACGGACCTTGTTCTCAACTACAATAGCCTTGTCAACTAACTTCTGGAAGTTTGGATAGTCAGTATTGAGCCACTGGACTTGAGTTTCATTCTTGAGACCCCTCATAAACAGATATTGCTTCCTACTATCAGTGTTGATGTCTTCAAGAGCATACCTTGATAGTTGAGTGAACTTATTGAGATACTCACTCACTCTCATCCTTCCTAGCCTGAGGTTTTCAAACTCTTGTCTTCTCAGAATCATAACTCCCTCAAGTACATAGTGGGAACGGAAACTATGCTTAAACTCAGCCCAAGTGATTGCCTCCTGATTATCATGAGCGTTGCAAAGAGCTTCCCACCAGTCAGCAGCTGCTCCAACTAGTTGATGTGATGCAAAGAGAACCTTCTCTCTATCAGTGCACTGGACAATAGCAAGTTTCTTCTCAACGGACTTCAGCCAATCATCAGCTTCCATTGGATTTGTGGCTTGTGCAAAGGTAGGTGGCCTGGTGCTCATGAACTCTGCCAAACAGTTATGATGTGGGGGGGTGGTGGCGGTGGCAGTATATGAGGCTGATTATTGTTGTTAGCTTGCAGCTGTCCCATTGTCTATATCATGGTCTGTATGAGCTGGTTCTACATAGCTAACATCTGTTCAATACTGATAGCTCCATGAGCATGTCCCCGATTGTTCTGAGGTACTTCATTGCGCTCCTCCTCATCGTTGGCATCCCTCTGGTTGCGAGTTCTCACCATCTGTTGGTGAAAGAAAGGTGGAGACAGAAGAACTAAGAATTTGGAAAGAAACACCCCAACCATATACATCAAGGTATGCACTAAACAATCCTTTATTAATATAGACCTATATGAGGATGTGGACAAGTGCCGAAGCATCCCACAACTCTCTACTATATGCGGATGTGGACATTCGCCGAAGCGTCCCACAACACGCAACTAAGCACACAAGCACTCAAGCAAGCACCAATCAAAATTCAGCACACCACACTATTTAAGACTAATACGATTCTAAGTGTTCTTATTACAAAATACTCATAGGGGGATTAATTTCCTAATTTAGAGGCAGTGAGCGCGTCCTTGGTTGCGCGGATGTGATGGGGTTGCGCCATGGTGATGTAGGTGACCAGTTTCTCTTGGGTGACCACGGCTCTCCTCTTGCTTCACATTCCTTCATCTCCAAGTTGGCTTCCAAACGAGCTAGCTCCTTGCGAAGGTAGTGGATCTCCCCTTGTGCGGTTGCATAGCGATTGCTCATGTCCAATAATGTCTTTTGAGACCTATCCATTGCTGTAAAGTTGTCTGAAGCTTCTTGTGGTCCAATTATCCTCCCTGTACCACTCTCCCCCTGAGGGTGCAGCTCAAACGTGGTGTTCTCAAGCTCAAAGCGGCGAGTATGGCACAAACTTGTAAGTGCCGCCCATGCAGCATCATCCATAGCATCCTTCTGAGTAGACCTCCAGGTGGGAGCATAATGCCGTGAGACCACTTTGTTGAGGTAGAAGATGAGAACCCCAGCATGCCATTCGTCGCGTCCGGGATGAGAGACCATCTTCACGAAGTAGTTAGCACACATGCAACGGGGATAAAGGAATTCCGTCAGTTCCCGCGATGCATGTCCTCCATCGGTTCCGGTGGTCCAAATCTCCTCAACTTGGGGAAACTGGGGACTGTTGTGTCCATTCTCATTCGCACCGGGTTGTGATCCCCCTCCATCTTCACCTCTGTTGTCCTTCTCATCTGAAGCTGACACGTAGTACTCCTCATTAGGATCCTCATCCATGTTCTCCTCAAATGGCTCATACTCCTCCAGATCCTCCTCCATAGTGTTCGACTGGTTAGCTTCCTCCTCCTGGGGCTGGATGTTCCACTCCTCTTGCTTCTGCTTGTCAAGCTCAATGGGGTTAAGTCCACTTCCAAGGGGCAGCGGACAGGTGCTCTTGCGGACTGCACTCCTTGTGATCCACATCTATAGAAAACGAGAATACATTAGGGGAAAGAATAATGGAACATAAACCTGAAAATTGCAGCAGCTAAAACAATGAAAAAAGAGCGGTGCAGCTGTCCAAAAGAAAGAAAAAGTGAGGGAGAAAATGCAGCAGCCAACACATTAATTTTACCCACACATAGCAGCGGCAAAACACACACTTTACGCAGAAATTCAAGCGGCAAAAACAGCAGCGAACAACATAAGACACGGCTGAAAATTGCATTGGAAACGCAGCGGCAATCGATACTTTTTGCAGATGAAAATAAAGAAACAAAAGCAGCAGCAAAAATTTTCGAAAATAGCAGATTAGAAGAGTGTTCCTAAGTGTTCTAAAGTGTCCATTCTACCTAGGCTTGCATCCTATGGTCAACGCGGCTCTGATACCAATTTGTGACATCCGGTTCCGAATATGAACCAAGCGTAACGCATATGTGTACCCAGGAAGTTCATCACACATATACGGTTGCATCACAAACGATATACAGAATTTAACCACATCTTGACTATTAAATAAGTACTTTATTACAATAATCCAATAGTTCACAAATGACAAACTCTAATTAATGCAACGGAAAATAAACTAAGCAACATGACTTCATTCCACAGGCAATTGAAGGCAGTACGCAAACTAGTACTCCGCGTGATCCTCAGGGTACTCCCAATTATCTCCAGTAGCTGTTGGGCGGGGGGATTGCAAGGGTGAGTACGTGTCGTAACTCAGAAAGTGTGGAAATAAATGACATGTGGCTAAACAAATGATGGAATAAAACAACTAATTGCAGAAAAGTACATTTCATAAACATGTAAAAGCAGCCTATCATGTCTATGCAAGTTTATTTCCCTTCATGACCCAAGTAATTATCATACCATAAATCCAACAATTCTCATTTACCATCACAATTCATTTAATACCAGCCAACCATTAATTTAATACCATATGCCAATTCTATATTCTCTCATATACCGACTATACTCAAGTGACAAACCAAAACCATACCAACCATCCCAAAATTTCAAGTCCAATTCTAATCATGTAGGTCATCCAGGTGCTCTTAACCGGGAGCACGGCTATCATGATAGTTTTTAACACTCTGCATGGGTTGTACCACTTTACCCACATGTTCGTGATTTCATCACCTTCGGTGACTAAGATCCTCTATGTTGCTCTGTCACACTTTCGTTGTTGTGCGGCCAAGAGATCACAAAATAGCCTTTCAAAAGGGACTACTAGTATGTCCAGGCCCACTAAGGTTTCACCGACAGGTTTGAATCTCCATTCTCCCACCCACGGGCCCCCTCGTGTGCCATGCGGATCCCAGGTAGACCTCCTCGACTCCCATTCCCCGCGCCATACAATGGTCCATACAATACTAGTAGCGCTCCTAATTATTCAGCTACGCCGCACCCATACTTGGCCTTGTGGTGGCACTGTTGTCCTGGCATATTCTCGCATCAACTGGTCCTTAGATCTAAGGCAAGCAAAACCACCGTATCATCCAACCCATTCCACAAAACCATGCTTGCTTAGATCTCCTAAATCCTATGTTGCTAAATTAATCATCTTCTTATTACCATCCCAAGTTCTCATATTTAAAGTTGCCAACCACATTATTTAAGTTACCCAAAACCCATGTAGCGATGCGGTGCAAGAAGAAAAATACCCATACCCCACTCATCATGTATATTCCGGGACAAGGGGTGGCAAACAACGCTAGTAAACTCCTACGTATGGGTTTCCCATCATATTGACACGAGCATGCAAGTTCGCAAACAAAACATTTAATAAAATAGGATCAATATGATCAAGGAAACTTGCCTTGCTCTGACGGATGGGGTTTCTCAAGCGCTTCAAAGTCTTGGTTTTGGAAATCCTCGTATGCGGCCTCTTGAGCACGTCCCTCTATGCGTGATCACACATACAAGAAAATAAATATAAATCATCATAATGCACACAAATTAATCAACATGCAACTACATGCATGCATGCAAAATTCAATAATTAATTAACTACGGTTGTTTATTAATTAGATGCAACTAGTTCATACGAGTTCATATGAGTTTACGAGGGTTTTAGCGGGGATTAATGTTGCTGAAAAGAAAAAGATGGTGCGACTACGATCAAATTACGTCTATTAAATTCAATACGTTCACTAAAATTTGCATCGGAAAACGTGTCCTACCGTAGACGCGGTGACTTCGAAGATCGCGGGATGGGGACGACGCGTAGACGAAGTAGATGGCGCGAGGTCCTCCGGCGTCACGACGACGGCGACGCAACAAACTCCGGCAGATGACGGCACCCTCCTCTTCTCTTCCCTTTTTTCCTCTTCTTCCCCTGGTGGCGCAGCCTCTGGTGCTTTTTCCTAGTCGCTAGGGCTTTTCTTTCTGTCGACGGCGTCGTTTCTAGCGGCGTTGGAAAAATTGCAAACCCTACAGTAGTATTTATAGACGGCACAATGCATGTCCAACCCGGCCATGGGGCCAGCGCGGCGGGTGGCTTTGTCGACGCGCGTCCGACCCAGCCATGGGGCCAGCGCGGGCAGCGGCTCGATAGCGCGCGGTGCGGGGCGCGGGACGCTTTCGACCCGGCTCGGTCACGCTGGGACGTGCGGCATGGGGGTGCGCGGGGCCAGGTGCAGGGGCGGGGCGCGTGGCGCGGGCGCGGTCGCGCTGGTCGCGCGTGGGAGGCGCAGTGCGGGGGCGTGCCGGTTGGGCTGGCTCGGCCTGGCCGGCGGGGCGGCGGTTGACTTTTTTTCTTTTTTTTCTTCTTTTTCTCTTTACATATATTATTACTATATATATTATTTATTTCTATTTTATTTTTTTATTTTTTTTGTTTAAGTTTCACAAATATATATATATATATATTATTTTTATATTTGTCCCCTAATACATGTTTTATATTTTTATTTTCTTTTTCTTCTTTTGCTACACATGTTTGTACATGTATGTTTTATATTTGATTATCTTTCTTTTATTCTATTAATGTTTAATGCATGAACATGTATGCAATGCATGTTGCAAAAATTGAGGGTGTTACACTCTTCCTTCTCCAACTTGAGAGGTAGGGAACCGGGGCGGATCAGATCCCATCGCATCTCGTGCTCCCAGCCGAGCGGCTGCCCACGCGGGAAGGAGGCAAGTCCAAGGCCATTGGAGCAGGAGTCAAGAACGTTGCAGGTGGGGGAAGCTCAAGTGCTCAAGGAAGAAGATGAAGGCTCAAACATTGAAGTGTGAGTATGGGAGGAACCACCTTTCCCACAAAGGTTTCCTTTTAAAAACCCCAGTGACGTTTGAGCGCATCGAACAGGTTGCATGGGCCCGAGACCCGCTGCTCAACCCAGAGCGTCCATGATAGCGCGACCCAGGTCCCCTGTCATAAAGACTGCCCCGAGCGGGCACCCACCTGAGAAGGCAACTCGGCGGTTCCCATAGAGGCAGAGCAAGAGCAGCGGAAGCGCAACATCCACATTGGGAACCGTCGCGATAAAAAGTTGCGGCAAGTAAAGATCCCGTCGCCACCACCCCTCAACAAGAAGGAGATGCGTGGCCACAATGGCATAGGCGTACACCGCTTCAGCTAACCAAGACGAAATCAAAAGGCAGCACAGGAAAGCAAGGATAGGGCTCCACCCTCGGGCTCTATGAGACCTATGTGTGCTAAATACATTGGCTATTACGATAAAAGTTTTGAATATTGCCAAAACACCCTTTTCATCGAGGTCTGACTCTAGGTACGAGCTCCGACAAGGTCCGACATTAGGTTCGACATGTTTTGGGTAGCTCCGGCAATGTCCGACAATAGGTTCAACTTGTTTTGGGTAGCTCCGACAAGGTCCGACGATAGGTCCAGCATGCTTTGTCTATGTCCGGCGTGAGAACCGACAAACTTTGGCTAGGTTCGATGCAAGGTCCAGTTAACTTTGGCTAGGTCCAGCGCAAGGTCCAGTTAGCTTTGGCTAGGTCGAGCACAACATCCCGTTAGCTTTGGCAAGGTCCGGTGCAAGGTCCGATTAGCTTTGGCAAGGTCTGGTGCAAGATTGCAATGATTCTGCTTTTAACTTGCAATGTTTCAAACTTGCTTGACACTTGTGAGGAGATCTGCTTAGTACTTTTGGACTAAGTTTTTTATGTGTTATGGTTGATCATGGTGGATATTATCTTGCTATATTTGCAACATGCTTACGTGAGGTGCTCACATAAGGTGTTGTGGTTATCGGATTAACGAGAGTCAAGTCGAGGACTTGGGCTCGCAAACATGTGCAGGTGTTGCTTGAGTTCAAGACATGGCTGGTGATGGGATCCATTGCACTAGTCTTAGGGAGAAGATGAGGTTTAATAACCAAGTTCGGGAGGAATTGTGGTTGAGTTGATTGGGAGGTCATGCAACATGTTTGGATCAAAAAAAAATGCATATGAAGGAATCGTGGATGTTGTTGGAAGGTGTTTGCACGTGTGCAAGGAGTGGATGGATGTGGCAACATGGTTCCAAGACATGATGAAGAGAAGTGGACGTAAAGAATTGGTCGGAAAGGTCCAACCGGCTGGATTATGCCTCAAGCTGCGCCTGAGGTGGTTATGCTTTGTTTATGGAAGGTTTAGAATTTGTTTTGGTTAGATTCCGTGTGGGTCACAAAGTTGAGTTGTTTTAGGAATGTTTAGGACGTTCCTAAGGTGTTTGTAAGTCTTAAGATTGCTTCTATCTGCGTATAGAAGAGTCCTGAGCACTTATGAAAAGTTTCAGTTGACACTGAGTAGGATTCGAGTCCTAGTTAGGATTGGATTGGCCTTAGGGCTGGTTATATAAGAAATAGAGGCCAAAGCTCGTGGGAAGATGACTTTGGGCTGTTCCGCTTGTGTTTTGATAAATAAAATTCATAGTTTGAAGGAGCTTTTGTGCCTTGTTCATCCGACTTGTTTCAGACAAGTTTTTCTCTTGAGTTTCCGCGCAGCACTATGTTGCATTGATGTTTTTTATCATAACTCGAGTTTTACAGATCCAATTGACATGATTTTTTTGGGTTGTCTTCACAACTTGATTATCTATAATTTGTGGAAACTTCACGGTCATTCGATATGTGGTTTCTGATTTACATGAGTTTCTTTGCAGCATTGTAGATCTATTTTTACTTGGGTAGAATCGATTGACCTTTGTTCAACCTTTCGATCTTAACTTGAGTTTTTCATGACAGTTTTTTTTTGTGATTCCTGTTGTCGTGTCTTCATAGCTTGATTCTCTACATAGTCTACTACTTTTGTCATGGTTGAACATGTTTAGATCAGTTGCAGACACAATTTATTAACAGATTGATTTTCTGCCGAGGGATTTTTGTTGCTTCCGCTGAAAAAGTTTTAAATCTACCATTCACCCCCTCTGGTAGCTTTTCACGTGCTCTTCGATCCTAAAATTTGTATCAGAGCAAAGGTGCTCTAATATTTGTGGTTTGCACATGTTTTGATTAATCATCCTGAAGAAATACTCTGCAAAACCTTGTGTGGTTAGTGGCATTGATTTTCAGATTTGGAAGACACGTATGGAGGCCTTTATCCAGGCGCAAGGCTTCACAATATGCGAAAAGTTGTACAAGTCTTATGACGTGCTGCCAAATGATCAAGTTAGGGCTGTGATCATGAGAGATGTTGACAACAACAACAAGTTGCGAAACTTTATCATACAAGGATTGACTCAAGGCGACTTCGATCGAGTTGCACACCTATGATGTGCATACAATGTTTGGAAAGCTCTATGTGCTTATCAGGAAGGATCCAACACTATCAAGGAGGTAAGACAAGACATGTACAAGAAAGAATACTTGCGCTTCGAGATGCAACCCGGTGAGTCAATCGATTACCTCTTTGCTCGCTTTACAAAATTCTCAGCAACTTGCATAGTGTCAATGTTAATTTTTCAGATGCCGAAAATGCTAGGCAATTACTAAGTGCATTAGACATGTCAATTTGGGAGATGAAAGTTACATCTATTTGTGAATCCACTGTCATGAGAAAACTTACATTAGATGTTGAAAGTGCATCTAGGCATCCCCGTGGGTTTTGGATGATTGATGACGACAATTAAGAGTCTAATGAGCTAAGTTGATCCTAAGCACAGGTACAATGATTGAAATAAGATGAAACCCTTCAAAAAGGAAAAGGACATAACGGGCGTCAAAGACTCAAGAGTATAAATTAGGGTTTCTATGAAGATGAGCTTATATGAGCTGTGTCATGTGAAAGGGTGGATGTATCATGTGCATTGAGATCATACTAAGGGGCTCAAAGTGGTGGTTTAGAGAAAAACCTAAGTGAGAAGCCAAAATGAGGAAAAACCCTAGGAGGCCGGACAAGTCCGACCAGGCAGACCAGTCCATTTTCAGACGGACTAAACGTCTCTAGAGTGATTCTTAGTGAAAATGGAGCTAAGTCCCAGAAGACCGGACTTGTCTGTTTTTGGACGGACCAAAGGCCTCTGGAAAGTTCGGACTTGTTCGTATGGGTACGGACTAGTCCATTTGAGACTAAGTGAGATGAACCGAGAGAAACCCTAGAGAGCCGGACTAGTCTGCCCCCGGTGGTCGGACTAGTCCGGGCCTACACAGATGAGTCCGTTTTGAGCCAGACTAAACCCTTATGTGAATGTAGGCCTAGAGGGGGGTGAATAGGCCTTCTTGAATTTTCTCGGTTCCTGTAGCACTTCAACAACAAGGTCAAAACCAGATATATCGGACTAGTCCGGTAAAGTGCGGACTAGTCTGGATTTCACGGGCTAGGTTGATCAAGTTAGGTCAATTTGATTGTTTTGTTGACGTTTGCAGCAGAAATATAAACTTTAATAACAATTCAATAGTTGCATGTTAAGTTCTATTGCAAGTATGATCCTTGTTCAACTATTTAACTTGAATTCAACAAAATGTATCAAACCCTAGATAATGTTGATCAACTAGAATGATGAACACAAACGAACAAGACACAAGATTTATCCCGTGGTTCGGCTACCACGAAGGCAACCTACATCCACGTTGAGGAGCCCACAAAAGGACTGGGTCTTCACCAACCCTTCCCTCGTCGGATCGCCACGAAGGCCAATCCTCTTCCACTAATCACACAGGGGTAAATCACCAAGTTGAAGGGGCGATCTCACAAGTTGAGAGCTCCCTTGATTACAAGTTTCAAGACCACCAATAACACACTTCGAAATATACAAATTGAGATGCAAGAGTGTGTTAGAGATTCAAACCAAGAGCTCAATCGTGTGCCAAGTGCCTCTCCAATGATCTAGAAGTGATCTTCAATGGATTGATTGATTTTGCACTTAATTTCGTGGAGAGAGATGGTTTTTGAGTCTCTTGGGAGGTGTGACGGCACTAGGGTTCGAGAGACTATGAAAGTGGGCCGTGCACCTCTATTTATATGGGGTTTCTAAAAGTCACCGTTAGGGTTCAGAAAGATCGGACTAGTCCGTGGTGGTGACCGGACTAGTCCGGTGTGCTGTGCAAAGCAAACCCTAAGTGTCCAGGAATATCGGACTAGTCCGATTGAAAACGGACTTGTCCGATTTAGCTACTGGAAAGCTTCGGACTGGTCCGATTGCCATCGGACTTGTCCGGACCTGTGAAACCCTAAGTGTTTAGGATGACAAGTCCACACTTGGAGGACTTGTCCGATTTAGATCAGAGTGTATATTGGACTAGTCCGTGTAAACACCGGACTTGTCCGAAGTGAATCAGAATGAATATCGGACTAGTCCGGGTCACAACGGACTTGTCCGATTTTGTGTGACTTGTGCATTGTGTTGAGGACTAGTCTGCACTGGGGAGGACGAGTCCGAAGTGAAACAGAAAGATATCGGACTAGTCCGGTAGAGACCAGACTTGCCTGATCTAGTGCAGAAAGTGATATCGGACTAGTCCGGCTGATATCGGACTAGTCCGGTCCTGTATAGCTTTGTGCATTGTGTGTGTGTGATTAAATGAGATTGAGCTCTTGGGTGTGTTTCCTTAACACACTCCATACATACTAAACTACTAATTTCTTCTCCTTGAGCTCAAATTCATTTTCCTTCTCAATTTCCCTCTTTTTGGCACTTTGCTCATTTTTCATCATTTTCCTGCATTCATCTCAACAAAAGATTAGGATCCCAATTGCTTGTCATAAATCATCCAAAACCCACAAGGGAGTCCTAGATGCACTTTCAATCTCCCCCTTTTTGGTGATTGATGACAACCAATTGAGATTTCACAAAATGAGGTATAAAATGAGATTTTCATAAAGTATGCACATATGACTCAAAAATACATCAAGCAACAAGATAATTATTCATGTGTGCATTCTTTATGGTGGGATGCATACTAAGAGCATGAATGCATTAAGAATGACATAATTTCCATTGATCAACTAATATCAAGTGAATATGGCATTTCAGGAGCAAAAACACAGTTTTCATCACACACTTGCAAATTAATTGAGCAACTTAACACAGGACCAAACATGATATGAAAATAGTGTTAAACAAATACCATCACAATTAGAAATACATAGAGAGCTCTCTCCTCGCATCCTATTCAGCTAAAGCTAAGACTAGAGACTCCCCCTCAATCTCTCCCCCTTTGGCATCAAGACACCAAAAAGAGAGAGAGGAAGATCCTAGGGCTTCACTCTTCGCTGTCAGTCCTCTCGTCGTCTTCATCGTCTTCATCGCTTTCCGCTTGACGAGGTTGAGAGGGAGGAGGAGGAGCGGAGCTGCTCGAGCCCCCAATGCCAAAATAGGTAAGCTCGGAGGTAGTCAAGGGGCTGAGCTCGGTGATGTCCGGATCAGAATCTTCAGAAGGTACTGGAGATCCAATTGGGTTGATCTCCAGCTTCTCACTCAGCTGCTTCACATTGGCTTTTATGTACCTCATGTTCTCCTTCCTCTTCTGATTTAGCTTGTGAAGCTTCACTTCAGTTTTCTTGCATGAGGAGAAAATTGCAGCCAAGTACTTGAGGATCCCACTGGCGGATCCTTTCTGAGGGGCTACCCTGGAGGGAGGAGGAGCCCTAGCAGCTTCTTCTTGCCTTGCCGGTGCCTCGGGGCTTGAGTCCAGCGATGGAGCAGCCTGGACACTCACTGGCTGAGGCTTCTGAGGCCTCAGTGGAGTGTGCTCCACATCCTTCACAAACTCGATCCCTGTGACCTTCTCAATCATAAACATCAAGTAAGGGGCATAGCCACATGATCGGTTGGGGGTACTTGAGATATTGACCATATCATTCCAAATATAGTCTGCAACATCAAACTGTCTCCTCTTGCTTATGACCTTCATCAGGGTCCGGAGGTAGCCTTGCACACTCCCTGCATCCCCATCCTTGGGGGCAATGGTCTTCCTGAGGACTCTGTTGAGGACCACAAAGAAAGGCTTCATATTCTTTGTGGAGGGAGGAACATACTTAGAGTTGGGCTCATACATGAACTTCATTCCGTCCCTCTCAATGACCCCAATGTTGTGGATAATGAGGTGGTCATGTTCTCCAGAGTCAAGGTGCAGCAGGCTGGCAAACTCTTCCTGAGTAATAGAATATTTGGATCCATGAGTCATCCAAGTCACACTTTCTTCGTCTTCGCTTGAGAAGTGGCACGTTGCATAAAATTGTGCTATCACTTCATCATTCATGTTGTGTCTGAAGGAAAAGAGATCCTTCAGACCATGTCTCTCTGCAGCTGCTATCACTTCATCAAAAGCTGCACATTTCCTCTTCTCAAGGTGGGCCCAGTCAATCCATTGACTGCGCACCACCGGGGTCTTCATCGGCAAGTAGACCAGCTTGTAGAAATCAGCATGGAAATTTGACCAAAATATGCCATCAGCTGCTTGCTTGGGCCTTGCATAGCAATCAATGCTTCTGAGCTTCACTGCCACATCGCTGCCCTTGCCAGTGAATCTTTCCTCATTGGGGTCCCGGACCCCCTCTCTGGGAGAATGCAGCTTCAGGGGCCCAACAGGCCCTGTGGCAACCCCCTTGCCCTTCCCTTTTGCTTGTCGAAGGCCGCTTGTAGACAGAGCAGCCTTCGAGGCAGGCTTCTTGGCAAGGACCTTCCTCCGAACCTGGGGAGGGGAAGGAGCAGGCTCGGAAGGTCTTTCTTGGCGTTTCTTGCCAAGACCCGCCGAGGACCGAGGTGCCACCTCGTGGTCCAACTCGGCCTCGAAATCGGAGATTTCGTTGTCGGAGCTCGACATGATCTGAGAATGAGTGATCAAGAGAAAGGACAAGTTATACAAGGTATTGGTGAGGTAAGATGGCAATGGAAAGCATTAGGGAATTAAAGAATTAGGTTTTGGTTCAGAAACAACGGACTTGTCCAGTGCACAGGCACGGACTAGTCCGGGGGACCGGACTTGTCCGTACCTGGACCGGACTAGTCCAGTGTTCATCTGCAAAAACCTAACAGACTTGACAAAAATTGATCCCTAAGGTAAAACTAGTCTAGCATACACATAGTACATCAACTAGACATGTAACTAGTGAAGAATGCTAGGCCAAACGATAAGCAATAGAGAATTTGTGATTTCTTAGGGTTTTGAAGAAAATTTACCAAGAAATCAAAGGAAGCCTGAGATTTTGGGGGTTGGAGGCCGGACTTGTCCGCTAACTTCAATCCCCGAGTCTTCAAGCTTGATCTCCGCCCAAGATTGAGGCTTTTCGACGGAGGAATCAGGGATTCGCCTTGGGAGCTCGAGCGCAAGAGAGAGAAAGCTTGGGGGCGAGTGTGGGGTGAAGGGATTAGGGTTTGGTGGCGGCTAGGGTTATGGACATGAAAAATCAGACAAGTCCGGACATGACCGGACTAGTCCAAAGTCATCCAGAGACCTATATCGGACTAGTCCGTGGTCTGTCGGACTAGTCCGGCCTAACCGGCACTCTGCGGACTAGTCTGCAAGGGCGGACTAGTCCGGATAACCACAGACTTGTCCGTGGTCACCAGGAAAGAATTGCATATCCCATTCATATATATTTGAAGGTCCAATAATTGAGAGTAGAGAGGCAAAACAATTCAAATAATCTTGATGAATTTGACCAGTAAGCAAACAACAATCATACTATGATAAAAAATTCATCAAGATCTAATAATTGACATAGTTTTTCGAGAAAAAAAAATGGGGATGGGAATTTTCACAATTCAATCAATATTTTGAAGCAATCATACAGGTATGCAACATTTCAAGCCACACTCCGAGAATCAAGAATGTTTAGCTCATTTCGGAGTTCGCAAAAACGTTTTTCATCAAGTGGCTTGGTGAATATGTCAGCCAATTGTTTTTGGGTGTTGACATGAGAGATGGATATGTCTCCTTTCATGGAATGGTCTCTCAAGAAATGGTGTCTTATGTCAATGTGTTTAGTCCTAGAGTGCTCAACTGGATTGTGGGCTATTTTAGTGGCACTCTCATTATCACAAAGGAGAGGAATACGGTTCATATTGTAACCGTAATCCCTTAGAGTTTGTCGCATCCAAAGGAGTTGTGCACAACAACCCCCGGCTGCAACATACTCCGCTTTGGCTGTGGATAATGCAATAGAATTCTGTTTCTTGGATGACCAAGAAACTAGGGATCTTCCTAGGAATTGGCAAGTGCCGGAAGTGCTTTTTCTATCAACTTTGCACCCGGCATAATCTGCATCGGAATACCCAATGAGATTGAATTTTGAGCCTTTTGGGTACCAAAGACCAAGGTTGGGTGTATGAACTAAATATCTTAGGATTCTCTTTACGGCTGTCAAATGACATTCCTTAGGGTTGGCTTGAAATCTTGCACACAAACATACACTCAACATAATGTCTGGCCTAGATGCACATAAGTAAAGTAAAGATCCAATCATGGAGCGATATACCTTTTGGTCGACGCTCGGTCCATCTTCATTGAGATCCAAGTGGCCATTCGTTGCCATGGGAGTCTTTATGGGCTTTGCCTTGTCCATGCCAAACTTCTTGAGGATGTCCTGTGTGTACTTGGTTTGGCTTATGAATGTTCCTTCCCTTTGTTGCCGCACTTGGAATCCCAAGAAGTACTTCAATTCTCCCATCATTGACATTTCAAATCCGTCTGTCATAATTTTACTAAACTCTTCACAGAAAGATTGGTTAGTTGATCCAAAAATTATATCATCAACATAGATTTGGCAAATAAAAAGATCATTATCCAGATTTTTTGTGAATAATGTATAGTCTACTTTGCCAATTTGAAAACCATTATCAATTAAAAAATCTCTAAGACACTCATACCAAGCTCTAGGAGCTTGTTTGAGGCCATAGAGAGCCTTATGCAGTTTATACACGTGGTCGGGGAACTCTTCGTCTTCAAATCCAGGTGGTTGCTCCACGTACACCTCCTCCTTGATCGGTCCGTTGAGGAAGGCGCTTTTCACGTCCATTTGATACAGCTTGAAATCATGGTGAGTAGCATATGCAAGTAATATTCTAATTGATTCAAGCCTAGCTACTGGAGCAAAAGTCTCATCGAAATCCAAACCTTCAACTTGTGAGTAACCTTTGGCCACAAGTCGTGCCTTGTTTCTGTCACCACCCCATGTTCGTCTTGTTTGTTGCGGAAGACCCACTTGGTGCCCACTATGTTTGCATTGGGTCTTTCCACTAGTTCCCAAACCTCGTTTCTATTGAAATTGTTCAACTCTTCTTGCATTGCCACCACCCAGTCCGGATCCTTCAATGCATCCTCAGTCCTGCAGGGTTCCAAAAAGGAGACAAACGAGTAATGTTCACAGAAATTTGCTATACGAGATCTAGTGGTTACTCCCTTTTGGATGTCGCCGATGATGTTGTCGATTGGTTGATCCCTTTGAATGCATTGGTGTACTCTTGGGTGTGGCACTTGGGGGGGTCGTATGTTGGTGATCATCTTCTTCTCCCCCTGAGTTGTTGTCCTCGTTGATTTGTTGATCATGTTCATATTCCTGTGATTGATCTTGTATCGAGGCTCCCCCTTGGTTGTTGATCTCCTCTTGTGGTTCACTTTCCTCTTGTATTTGTGACGATGACTCTTGTGGTCGTACTTCGCCTAGAGCCATCCTGTTCAATGCTTGATAGGGGGCTTCCTCTTTACCTAATTCACATTGATCAACTTGCTCCTTTTGGGAGCCATTAGTTTCATCGAACACTACGTCACGTGCCACTTAAACAAGTCCGGAGGCCTTGTTGAAAACACGATAGGCGTAAGTGTTCGAATCATAACCAAGCAAGAAACCTTCATCGGACTTTGAAGCGAACTTTGAAGTCCTAGGCTTCTTGTTCAAAATATAGCAAGGAGAACCGAAAACTCGAAAATATGAAATGTTCGGTTTGTTACCGGTGAGTAGCTCATAGGGGGTCTTCTTTAGTAGTCGATGAAGGTAGAGTCGATTTGTGGCATGGCAAGCGGTGTTGATTGCTTCCGCCCAAAATCGGTCCGAAGTCTTGTATTCATCGAGCATTGTTCTTGACATCTCTATGAGCGTTCGCTTCTTCCTTTCGGCAACTCCGTTTTGTTGTGGAGAGTATGGTGCTGAGAATTCGTGCTTGATTCCTTCCTCATCAAGGTACTCCTCCACTTGTATGTTCTTGAACTCCGTGCCGTTGTCGCTCCGAATACTCTTGATTGATAGTGAGAACTCGTTTTGCGCTCGCTTGAAGAATTTCTTGAGTGTTCCTTGTGTTTCTGACTTGTCATGCAAAAAGAACACCCAAGTGAAGCGGGAAAAATCATCAATAATAACTAAACCGTATTTATTACCACTGATGCTTATGTAAGCAATTGGACCAAACAAGTCCATATGAAGTAGTTCGAGCGGTCTTGTCGTGGTCATGATGTTCTTCGCGGGATGTTGTGCTCCAACTTGCTTCCCTGCTTGGCATGCGCTACAAGGCCTGTCTTTCTCAAACACAACATCTTTCAAACCTCAGATGTGATCGCCCTTGAGGAGTTTTTGAAGGTTCCTCATACCAACATGTGCCAGCCGTCTATTCCACAACCAACCCATGTTGGTCTTTGCAATCAAGCATGTGTCAAGTTCGGCTTTATCCTTGTTGAAGTCAACAAGGTAAAGCTTTCCCTTTAACATACCCTTGAATGCAACGGAACCATCACTTCTCCTTGAGACGGTCACACCCTCGTTAGTGAACAGGCAATTATAACCTTTGTCACATAATTGAGATATGGACAGCAGGTTATAATCTAAAGATTCAACGTGTAAAACATGCAAAAGAGTATGTTCAGAGGATATTGCTATTTTACCGGTACCGAGGACCCTTCCTTGACTGTTATCCCCAAAGTAGATGCCTTCGTTTGGGTCCTTGTTCACTTCATACTCCACAAACATCCTCCTTTCTCCGGTCATGTGGTTGGTGCATCCACTGTCTAGCACCCATTTGGATCCACCGGAGGAGTAGGCCTGCAGAAACAAATTACGCCTTGGTTTTAGGTACCCAAGCTTGCTTGGGTCCTTGGAGGTTAGTAACAATACATTTGGGCACCCACACATGGGATTTTGTGTTCCCATGGCGTGGCCTAGCATAATAAGCATACACTTTACCAACATTATTTTTCATTAATACATAAGAAGCATCAAAGGTTTTAAACAAGAGTTGCTGTTGATTATGGGTCGGACTAGTCTGTGTGACCGGACTTGTCCGGATGACCGGACTTGTCCGGACCACAACCGGACTAGTCCGGTTTTCATGAGAGTTCAGGTTTCTAGTTTTTGAGTTACCAGGTTGTGAGGGTCCTCCCTTCACAAAGGTAATCCTTCCCTTGTTATTCTTATGATTTCCAGCTCTTTGCTTTCCATCATAAGAGTAACCAATGCCATACTTGACATTTGGAGGTCTTTGGACCAAATATGCACTACGTGCATAGTTGATCCTCTCCTTGTCAAATATTACACATTGGGTAGGATTTTTGTCCTTTGTGGAGGTAGAATTTTCCTTCAACCTGGTGTTAATTTTATCACATTTGCAAATATGAGCGATATTAGTTGAAGTGGGTTGAGAAGGTAGGCTTGAAGAGGAGGAAGGTTCACTAAGCTTGAGTGACTCAACCTGCACTTCAAGGATCTTGTTGACCTTGATTAGGTCATCAAGTTGATCCTTGATTGCAATGTTTGAGTTGGTTAACTCCAAGCAAGTTTTCTTGCTTGAAGCTAGCTCAAGCTCTAGTGAATGGTTTCTCTCCTTTTCAAGAACTAGAAGATTGTCAAGTTCGACATGCTTCTCCTTTTGGGAAATAATCATGTCTTCTTGACGATCAATTAGCTCTTCCTTCTCAACAAGTTGGTTAAGCAAGAATTTCATTTTAGTAGCAGTTTTTCTATCTAAGCCAATTAGCATATCTTCATCATCACTATCTAGATCATCATCACTTGAGTAAGAATGAAAGGAAGGAGTTTTGATGTTTACCTTGCGTTTACCTTCCTTAGCCATGAGGCAAGTTCCATTTGCCTTCTTTGCACCGAGCGTGGGGAAGAGTATGGGTTTCTTGGACGTGCTTTCAATGGCTATGCTAGCCATTTCTTCTTCATCGGACGATGAGGACTCATCGTTTGAGTCCCACTCCTTTCCGATGTGTGCTTGTTCAACTTGTTTCTTCTTCTTGAAGAATTTCTTCGGTTGAGGCTTGGACTCTTTACTCTTCTTCTTGTTGTCCTCATACGGGCAATCGACTATAAAGTGATTGTACTCACCACAATTATAGCATGCCCGCCTCATCTTCGGCTTTGTCTTCTCCTTGTATTTTCCTTCACTCGATTTTGTTCCTTGTCTTTTCTTCATAATTCTTTTGAACTTCTTCATGAACAAAATCATATCTTCTTCGTCCAGCTCGCTGCTTTCATCATCGCTGTCCTCCTCAAGCTGTGCTTCTCTTGCTTCTTTGGATAGAGGCTTGAGTGAGGACTTTAGGGCAACTCCCTTCTTCTTAGCTGATGTGAGGTCGGCTATCTCTTTTACGTGCTTGGCTTGCTTCTCCATCATCTCAAAGTTGATGATTTTGCCAAGCAGTTCATCCGGAGTCATTTTCTTGTACCCGGGGCTTTCTCGGATCATAGAGCAAAGTGTGACGTTGCGAGGCATAAAGGCTCTAAGGATGAGCTTTACAACCTCGTGGTCATTCCACTTTTTGCTCCCATATGATCGAACCTTGTTCACAAGAGTCTTCAGTCTGTTGTACATGTCCTGGGGAGACTCATCTTCCTCAATCGCGAACCTTCCTAGTTCGCCTTCAATCATTTCAATCTTTGCCTCCCGCACATGCCGGTCACCTTCATGTGCTGTCTGTAGTGTGTCCCAGATTTCTTTGGCAATTTCCAATCCGTCCACCTTTGTGAATTCATCTCGACTTAGAGATGAGGTGATAACGGTTGCGGCTTGGGCATTCCTATGGATGGCTTGCTCTTGACTTGGTGTGAGCTCTTCATCGTCATCGGGGATGTTTATTCCTGTGCACACAATATGCCATAAACTTGGGTTAAGGGAAATCAAGTGCATCTTCATATTTTGCCTCCACATGGAGTAATCACTCCCATCGAAGTGTGAGGCTTTTCCGAGAGGAATAGATAGATAATGACTGCTGTTAGAATTTAAACGGTCATAATTAAAAGGATATCGGGAGTAGTCGGTGTGACTACTCCCCTTCTTCTTTTCTTCGACTTTAGATTTCCCTTTGGAAAGCGCTTTCTTTCTAAGGAGTGCTTTCAGCTCCAATGTCTCCTCATCATCATCGAAGTCTTGAATGGCTTCGAGATACTTTTCAAGCTTTTGGTGCTTGTCATTGTTCATTTCTTCCTGGTTGTTGATTTTCTGGACTTCCTTCATGTCCGACATGATCTCTTCGAGTGGTTGCACTCTTTCTTGAAGAACCCGCTCTGATACCAATTGAATGTAGGCCTAGAGGGGGGTGAATAGGCCTTCTTGAATTTTCTCGATTCCTGTAGCACTTCAACAACAAGGTCAAAACCAGATATATCGGACTAGTCCGGTAAAGTGCGGACTAGTCCGGATTTCACGGGCTAGGTTGATCAAGTTAGGTCAATTTGATTGTTTCGTTGACGTTTGCAGCGGAAATATAAACTTTAATAACAATTCAATAGTTGCATGTTAAGTTCTATTGCAAGTATGATCCTTGTTCAACTATTTAACTTGAATTCAACAAAATGTATCAAACCCTAGATAATGTTGATCAACTAGAATGATGAACACAAACGAACAAGACACAAGATTTATCCCGTGGTTCGGCTACCACGAAGGCAACCTACATCCACGTTGAGGAGCCCACAAAAGGACCGGGTCTTCACCAACCCTTCCCTCGTCGGATCGCCACGAAGGCCAATCCTCTTCCACTAATCACACAGGGGTAAATCACCAAGTTGAAGGGGCGATCTCACAAGTTGAGAGCTCCCTTGATTACAAGTTTCAAGACCACCAATAACACACTTCGAAATATACAAATTGAGATGCACGAGTGTGTTAGAGATTCAAACCAAGAGCTCAATCGTGTGCCAAGTGCCTCTCCAATGATCTAGAAGTGATCTTCAATGGATTGATTGATTTTGCACTTAATTTCGTGGAGAGAGATGGTTTTTGAGTCTCTTGGGAGGTGTGACGGCGCTAGGGTTCGAGAGAGTATGAAAGTGGGCTGTGCACCTCTATTTATATGGGGTTTCTAAAAGTGACCGTTAGGGTTCAGAAAGATCGGACTAGTCTGTGGTGATGACCGGACTAGTCCGGTGTGCTGTGCAAAGCAAACCCTAAGTGTCCAGGAATATCGGACTAGTCCGGTTGAAAACGGACTTGTCCGATTTAGCTACTGGAAAGCTTCGGACTAGTCCGATTGCCATCGGACTTGTCCGGACCTGTGAAACCCTAAGTGTTTAGGATGACAAGCCCGCACTTGGAGGACTTGTCCGATTTAGATCAGAGTGTATATCGGACTAGTCCGTGTAAACACCGGACTTGTCCGAAGTGGATCAGAATGAATATCGGACTAGTCCGGGTCACAACGGACTTGTCCGATTTTGTGTGACTTGTGCATTGTGGTGAGGACTAGTCCGCACTGGGGAGGACTAGTCCGAAGTGAAACAGAAAGATATCGGACTAGTCCGGTAGAGACCGGACTTGTCCGATCTAGTGCAGAAAGTGATATCGGACTAGTCCGGCTGATATCGGACTAGTCCGGTCCTGTATAGCTTTGTGCATTGTGTGTGTGTGATTAAATGAGATTGAGCTCTTGGGTGTGTTTCCTTAACACACTCCATACATACTAAACTACTAATTTCTTCTCCTTGAGCTCAAATTCATTTTCCTTCTCAATTTCCCTCTTTTTGGCACTTTGCTCATTTTTCATCATTTTCCTGCATTCATCTCAACAAAAGGATTAGGATCCCAATTGCTTGTCATAAATCATCCAAAACCCACAAGGGAGTCCTAGATACACTTTCATTATGTCCTACTTCAAACTAGTTCGTTGTGGACCGGACTAGTCTGTTGTTTAGTGACCATTTGAATTTGGAAATTTGGCCGAAAGCATGACGATCGTTGTGCAGTATTACAGTTGTCAGGACCTGACCAGAGGTCAGTGGTCCCATAGGGCCGGACTAGTCCGCCTTCTGCTGAGGTCAGCAGAAGGGGCTCGGGACCCCTATAAAAAGGGGACACCCGACCTACTTTGAAAAAGTCTTGAACCCTAGCACCACCACAAGTGACCAAGAGCCTTCCAAAGCCTTCTACTCGTCCTACTAGCCCTCTAAGACCAAATCTTGAAGAGGTTAGGGTTTTGGGAGGAGAGTAAAGGAAGATCATCACGTTTGGGCTCTCGGTTTGATCTCTTTGTACATTGTGATTGTGTTTTTTGGCTTGTGTTAGATGAGCTTTATGTGCTTCTCATTGCATTGATTTGTTGGAGCCTCAACCTGTGAGTAGCCCCATCAAACTTGGTGATTACCCATTGATATAGTGGAAACAAAGCCGGCCATCGTGGTGGCTTGGTGAGAGAAGGGTCAAGTGAGACCCGGTCCTTGTGTGGACTTCTCAACGTGGATGTAGGCTTCTTCGTGGAGCTGAACCACAGGATAAATCTTGTCTCACTTGTCTTTTACTTCTTTGATCACTAGCATTGCTATTAGGGTTCATATTGTTCACATTGCCTTTCACTTTTGATCTTGGTTGAAATCTTGTGATCTAAGTGCTTAAATCTTCCAATCTTAGTTGTACTAAGTTACTATACATTGGCTGCATCTTGGTTGAACTAAAAATTCCCCAAATAACTTGTCAAAACCAAGTTTTTAGGTTTTCACCCTGTGCTAAGCGGACTAGTCTGGCCCTGTCCAGACAAGTTCAACCTCATGAATTTAATCTTGTTTGATTAAGTCATTTCAGGTTTTATTGCCTATTCACCGCTCCTCTTGGCAACTTTCAATTGGTATGTGAAAGTGCATCTAGGAACCCCTTGTGGGTTTTGGATGATTTATGACAAGCAAATGAGATCCTAACCACTTTGTTGAGATGAGCATAGGTTCTAATGAGAAAATGAGCAAAGTGCCAAAAAGAAAGGAGAATGAGGAGTAATGCGGAAAAGAGCTCAAGAAACAAGTGTAGTAGATCATTGTGTATGGAGTGTGTTAAGGAAACACACCCCAAGAGCTCAAGCACAAATAATCTCACCCATTGCACAAAACTATACAGGACCGGACTAGTCCGATTGACACCGGACAAGTTTGATATCTTTCTGCACAAGATCGGACAAGTCCTTACAATGCGGACTTGTCCTCACAGTCCAGTTTTTCACTGACCGGACTAGTCCGATATCACCATGGACTAGTCCAATATCTCTCTGACTAGAATCGAACTAGTCCTCCCCAGTGCGGACTATTCCCCAAAAACTTGACAAGTTGCACAAAATCAGAAAAGTCTGATATCTATCGAACAAGTCTGATATCTTTCTGATGTTAGTCTGACAAGTCCGATATTGTGACGGACTAGTCCAAAAACCCTCTGACCTAAATCGGACAAGTCCTCCAAGTGCAGACTTGTACCCAAATTCACTTAGGGTTTCACTTATCCGGACAAGTCTGATATGTATCGGACTAGTCCGAAGATTTCCTGAACCAAAATCGGACAAGTCCGCTTTCAGCTGGACAAGTCCGATATTTCGGGACACCTAGGGTTTGCTACACGCAGCACACCTGACTAGTCCGGTGTCCATCACAAACTTGTCCTATCTTTCTAAACCCTAACGCTAACTTTTGGGAACCCCATATAAATAGGTGTACACGACCCATCTTTCAACTCTCTCGACCCCCTGCGCCATCACACCTCCCAAGAGCATAGAAAACACCTCTCTCCACGAAATCAAACGCAAGAAAGATCAATCCCTTAAGGATACACTTTGGATCATTGGAGAGACACGGTTCATCACTAATTGAGCTCTTGGTTTGATTCCCTAACAGAGTCCTGTGGTTTTCATTGTGATCTTGGGAGTGTGTTCTTGGTGGTGTTCATATTGTAATCTTGGGGAGCCCTCAACGTGTGAGAAGGCCCCTGGAATTTGGTTATTTGCCCTTTGTGATTAGTGAAGAGGATTGGCCTCCGTGGCGATCCGACGAGGGTAGGGTTGGAGAAGATTTGGTCCTTTTGTGGACTCCTCAACGTGGATGTAGGTTGCCTCTGTGGGAACTGAACCACAGGATAAAGTGCTTGTGTTCTTACTTTGCGCTCATTGTTCTTACACTTCATATCAATCTAGGGTTTCAATCAGTCTTGTTCACTTGACGTTGGAACATTGAATATAAGACTAACTTGTGGTACATCCAAGTTCATAGTTGTGTAACACTTTAATTACAAGTATATTTCCGCTGCATACATCCTAGGATCAAGATAATCGATCCAATTTGATCAACCTAGTCGGTATACACTGGACTAGTCCGCACTCTACCGGACTAGTCCGATATTTTGAGATTTGATCTGGTTGTTAAGTATTGCAGGTTCCGACAGAAATTCAAAAAGGCCTATTCACCCCCCTCTAGGCCACATTCAATTGGTATCAGAGCAGGTTTCTTCAAAAGGAGACTAATCGCTCGAAGAGATTGTTGACGGTCCTTAAGTACCATATTTTGATCATCAATTCACCTCATAATATGCATAAAAGAAACACAAAACATAGTGGCAGGGCTATACACTAACCCAATTCCACAAGTGTTGGTGTCTATTTGTATGCAGGTGAATTATTAACCAAAATACCAAAACGTGCAGGGATGAATCCATAAAAATGGATTTCAATGAATCAGGTGATGACACGTGGCAACACATGGATCAAATGGCCCACAAACAGAAGAATACGAGAAGATCCAACGGTGTTGCACCCATATACATCAAGGGGGGCCACCTGGAAGCCACCTGGAGGAAGCACTCCCCGAGGGGAGACTTGACCAGGAAGGGCGAACCAGGGGTTTGGCCGACCCCTTCCTGGCGCCAAACTCGGCCAAATGACACGTGTTGGCTCCTCCCGGCTCCCTGGAGTCAATGGTGACTGATTCATGCGTTAATTGAGGCGGGAACCGACCCTTATCCACCTATAAATAGACCCCCTCACCTCACTTCTCACACACACTAAAAGTTGAGAAT